>JAJNCI010000002.1:0-2400000 GCA_030708095.1 Trichoderma sp. CBMAI-0020
ACCCTAACCCTAACCCTAACCCTAACCCTAACCCTAACCCTAACCCTAACCCTAACCCTAACCCTAACCCTAACCCTAACCCTAACCCTAACCCTAACCCTAACCCTAACCCTAACTATTTAAAAGAATAAAGCTAATAAAATAAAGGATTAAATAAAAGTCTCTTAAAATATGTTTATTAAAAGAGAGGAAAATATTATAAAAATAAATTTATTTATAAAGGAACTATTTAATCCTAATACACCCTTATCCCTTTAAAAATTATAAGAAAATTCCACTCTTAAAAGCCTATTAAATTAAAGAAAAAATTCTATTATATTTAAGATAAGATATAAAGTACTTTAATAATTAATATAAGAAGTCTTTTATTCCATGGAATAATCCTAAGTCTAGTTTTACCTAAGAAAAAAATTAAAAGTAGTAAGATTAAATAGTTAATACTAATATCCTAGAAAAATATATTAACTATAGTTAAAAGAATTAAATTAAAGATAATTTATATAATTACTATATTAAAAACTTAAAAATAAAATATATTTATAAAAAGAAAATAAAATATATTCTTAAGTAAAAGTAATAATTAAAAAGTATATTTAAATATAATAATTATATAAATAAAAATTAATTTAATTATATTTTATAATAAGTAAAGCCTTAGCCTACTTAAGATAAGTGTAAAAAAAATAGAAAAAGTAACCCTTAAGATAAGAGAGCTTAGTAGGAATATAAATAAAGCTTATAAACTTTATAATAAGAATAATTACTAAAATAATTCAAAGATTAATTAATTGCGCTTTAAAAATAGTCTTTTAAAAATTAAAAAAAAAATAAAAAACATTTAGCAAAATAAAGCTTAAAATAAATAAGTAGATTAAGATATTTAATATTAATTCCCCTAAGCGCCTAAACTTTAAAGCAGTAAAGGGTTTAAATAACTAAGTATTAATAAACACTAAGGATTAAATAATACCTACTTAAGAAAAAGACTATACTAATTAATTAAGAATAAAATAAGGTTTAAAATAGCCTTTTATATAGCTATTTTAATATAAGAAACACTTATAGGTAATTATTTTAGTAGGAATAGGCTAATTAATAAAATAAGTTATATTTAAAAGCTAAGAATAGCTAAGTTAAATAAAGTTTTTTATAATTAAATAATATTAAAGGAAGAATAAAAAAAAAAAGAGAAAAAAAGGCTTATTAAATAAGATAAGCAGCTAAGTACCTATAGACTATACTACCCTAGGGAAGCGGTAATAAATAAAAGGGCTATATGCATATGCATGCCTTAGGCTACCTAGTAAAATAAAAGCCTTAGAACAGTAAGCATGCACTCTCTCCTATAAAATACTCTTTTTCCTCTTATATTACCTTATTCCTTTACAGCTATTTACTAGAACAACCAACTATTTAATTATTACCACCTAAAGACAACCCTTTATTATAAGCTCCTTTAGACCTATTAATAAGGCATATTGCTTCTTTTAAGCTAGTGGAAATAGAAGAATAATACTACTATACTTAACAAGAGTATTACATAAGCTAAACATAAACCAAGTATTCTACAAGAAAGAAGAATAGTAATTAATTAATTAAGACCTATAAACCTTTTATAAACAATAACTAGTATAGTTTTACCCCTAAAGGCTTTAGCCAAGTTCCTTAATTACTAAGATCTTATACCTTATAAATATTAATAATAATATTTAAGCTATATATAAAAAAGTATTAAAACTACTAGATATTATTAAAAATAAATAAGAACTTTATAAAAAATATATATATAAATTCCTAGTAACTTCCTATAAAGAAAACTAAGCGGAATTAGATAGCCTACTAGTAATATTATAAGTAATTATATAAAAGCTTAATTATTTTATTATAATTAGCTAATCTAAAATAATATTAAATATAATAAAAAAAAAGGAAGAATAGTTAAAATACTTACTACTAGTAGGGTTTAAAGGACTATATCTATTAATTAGTATTTTTAAATAATACACCTTTAATAAATAGCTATATATAAACTTTATATATATAAAGTATTATTAAATATTAATTATTTAAGATAAATAATATAAATAACTTTACTATTTTAATTTATAAGGCTAAAATTATAATTATAAAAAAAGAGTTTAAAAGATATAATTTACTTAAAAAAAGTTCTTATAAGAAGTAAGCTATTTAAAATAATTTAATCTTTATATAATACCTTTAATAAACTAACCCTTAATATTAAAATATAAATATCTTATGCTTTTTAAATTACTTACTACTCTTAAAGAACTAGTAGAATATTAAATTATAGAAAGAAAAACTAACTAATAAAATAGTCTTAAAGCTAAAAATATAGCTAACTTATAAATAACTTACTAGGAACTATTTAATTTATAACTAAGAGACTAATACTTATTTACTATAAAAATTATTTCTATTAAATTATATATAGTAAAAGTATATTTAATATTAAAAGTAATAGTTAAAAATAAATTAGGAATTATAAAACTAAAGAATAAAAGTTAAAAAAGCATATATTATAATTAGGACCTAATACTATTAGTTAATAACCTCTAGAATAATAGTTAATAAAAGAAAGCCTTAGTACAAAAAGATAATTATACTTAGCTTAGCGGATTTTCGCTCTTAAAGTATAGCAAGGAAATATCTTACTAGCTATACACTAGGGTAATAAGAGTTTTTTAAGTAATAGAATTAACTAATCTTGCTTTACTAATAACTCTTAGTAATATAAATATATATAAGTTATTATTACTAGGAAGTTTAACTACTAGCTTAATAAGTAGTGTTTTATTTAGCTAAGCCTTAACCCTAATAAATATTAATATATTATTAGCTAGCGCTTTTAATTAATCTCTATAATAGGCACTAGCGCCTAAAACCCTAGAGTATTAACTAATAAATATAAGAGATCTTTTTTATTATAAAATAAATAAAGATTAAGACCTAGACCCTAAGACTCTTTAATAGCAGTAGTATAACTAATATTTTAAGTAATAGTACTTTAAAAGTATAGCTACTACACCTTAAAAGCTAACTCCTAATTATATAATTATTTAATCCTATAAATAAGAACTTTATAAAAAAATAAAAAATAGGACTTCTTCTAAAGAAGAGGAATTATTTTCTTTTAAAAACACTAATAGTAACTCTTAGGATTACTTAACACTATTAAGTTAACCTAGCACTAGGCGCCTAGTAACCCATACTTTAATAACTACTTATAAAATTACTAATATTATTAAATAAATAAACTATTATAAGATATTAATTAATTAAGTACATCTAGATTACCTAAATAATTACAAAAGCTAAATAATACTAAAAGTAATATATAAATATTTTAGCTAAACCCCTTAATATAATACTTATTTTTCTTATTTAAGAAGCTATTATTCCTTAATTCCTCTAGGACTTATAAATAAATAAGTATAAGATTATATAAAAAGCAAGCTTAATTAAGTAACCCAACTAGCTACTGCAATTAGTATATGCATAAAAAGAGCTATAATATAAGAATTATAAAGGAATAAATAATACTATAAATATATAATTAAATAATATCTAGGGTTAAAGTATTAAGATAGAATAACTTAGAGGACTTAGGCTAGGGTAGGTAAGTTATAAAAGAAAGGTTTTATATTATATACTTATATATAAATTTATTTTATTTTATATATTTAAATATAAATTTATTTTATTTTATATATTTAAATATAAATTTATTTTATTTTATATATTTAAATTTTTATTTTATAATTAAGGGGTAGTAGTAAATAGGTTTAATTAATTAAATCTGCTATATAGTTTAAGATAATAAAGGTAATAAATAAGTCTTCTTATGATCTTAAAGGGGAGGCTTTTAATAAGGCTTTGCAGCCTACCCTCTGCCACAAAGGGTAACCAGGGATAATAGTTAGGCCATATTCCAGCTAGCAAGATAGGATATAAGGAGGCATAAGCCTACCTTATAGGATAGAAAATTAACACAGGTTTACTACGCAAAATAACCCTTAGCTATTATTATAACCTTATTCTAACAGGAATAAGATCAGACGGGCTAGATCAAATGATCCTATAACCTATTCTCGCTGTGTGGTCCAAATAGCAGTATAATAAGCAGGATTTTAGTATTATATTTTAATATATATAAGCGCGTTCAGAGGTATATTCCCGTCTTGTTGATAAATTAGTAGTAGATTTAGAGTTTTATAAGAAATAGTTTAAGTGTTCTAGGTTTTTTAGTAAAGGGTCTAGGCTATTTAAGCTTAATTTATTTTAGGGTATATATTTAGGGTTATAGCTTTGTGTTTTTAGCTTTAAGTGCTTAAAAATGTTTATTAATTGTATTTTAATTAAGCTAGTCTTAAGTAATGTTTAATGTTCCTTAGTTATTAGTTATTTTTATTATTGCTTACTTATTAAATATAGTATTCTTTTAAATAAAAGTTATTAATATATAATAATCTAGTTCTTAGATCTTAAGTTATTATTATAAGGTAAGGAGATTCCTAAGGGATAAAGGTATATGTTTATGTTAGCAGATGGGATAGGATATTTAGTTAATAAGTATATTACATAAGTTATATTATTAGTAAATAAAGTATAACTTATATTTAATACTATTAGGTTATTAATAACTAATTATTTAAGTTATTTAATAAGTGTATTTTATTTAACTTATATAATAAGTTATTTTATAAGGACTAATATAGCCTATTGGTCTAATATCCTAAGGACTGCTTGTGTATATTGGTCTAGTATGTAGGACCGCTGGCTGGTTATCGGTCCTCTCCCAATTGGTAGTGTGTTCCGAGGTTATCATGGGGTATGTACTGCGTTATGTTCCTTAAGAGGTCGGGTTGTAACATATATAACTACGCAACATGCTTAATAACTAGATATCCTATCCTATTTGCTAATATAAACACATGTATCTATCCCTTAGGAACCTTCTTATCCTACAAACAATAACCTAGGATCTAGGGACCGGATTGTCACATATTTTTTTTATAAAAAATAAACCTTTTTTTTTTATAATAATCTTACCTTAATTTATATATTTAATATATTTAACTTAAGCTAATAAACCTTACTTAAGTTTAAAATAAATTAATTATAATAATTATTTTAAAATAAGTTATTTAAGTTTATAAGGTTTATATATATAAGTAGCTTATTATAAAGTAATAACTAGTAAATTATTAAATTTAAATAATAAATTTATAAATAAGTATTGTATTAAAGCTTATATAAATACTTTAAGAAATATTCTATAAAGGTCTAGTAAAATATATTTTATAAAAGCTTTAGTAAAATAAATATATATAGTAATAAAAAGGTAATAATATTTAGATAATTTACGCTAACCCTAATTAATATTAATAGACCTTACTTTAGGGTTAAAGTTAGCTAATGAAAATAGTTATTTTAGGTTATGTTATTTAACTTTGTATGATTTATGTATATTAGCAGTTACTAGTAATTAGTATGTTGTTGCAGTTGAACAACGGGTGAATTAAAGGGCAGGAAAAGTGACCGGCTCACTTGTCTGACCGGCTCGCTCATTATGTATATCACTGTTGTATGGCTTCCGTGGCCGTCTAAAACAAGCAAGCTCACGTCAGGTTCATCCGCAGGCACAGTATAGCTAAGATAAACTCGTTCAAGCCATTCAATGGCACAGTTGTGCCCTAGACCCATGAGGAGGGCTACTAGGTTAGACTTTCCGTAGCATGCAAGTGCCTCGGATTCTCCATTGTACGGGCTATTTCGACCCTACAACAAGATTTCGGCGGCTGAAGTGTTTAGCCAGAGCATATCATCGATTTCTAGGTTCAAAACATCCAAATCCGTGATTGGTCCAAAGCTGCTATCAGTGAATAGGCTTGAGTTCTGTTCCCCGCTAGGGAACATGGGCTCAGACGCCTCCCTGGCGTTCGCTTCAGCTGGCGCTCTGGATGGACCGCGACAATCTTGAATTTTCGAGAGTAGAATTTCTAAGGCTACTACGCAGCGTTTGGCGGATTCTCCGACTTTGGAGTATGCCTTGAGTAATTGGATTGCCTGATTCCAAGTTGGCTCAGCTGACCACGGCTCCACGCTAGAACCATTTAAGGTGAGCTGACTGAGACGCTCAGCAAGCAGCACTGTTGCAGCTGTATATACGACTAGGATAGCGGGTCAGTCATATTAGAATAGCACGGAATAGGTCTGAAACATACACAAGACTGCAAACCACCAAGCTGGGACGGGACCAGTTACCGTTTCCAGGTCCAAGTTCGAATGAATGATTCGAATGATCTCGTGGGCGGATTCGAAGCAAATATTTGAACAGTGGTCAATCAGCTTGTCGGAAAGAACCGGATCTCTTAGTGCAGACCGGCGACTGTCATCAGGCCTCACCTGCTTCAAGCAAGATTCTGTGAGTATTGGGCGGAGGACAACGATTCGAGCATGAAGATATCTGAAACTCGGTCGAATTAGTATTTGACAAGAAAACAGGCTTCCAATCACTGACCGGGAGCGGAGGACGATCCGTTGCCTCTGAACGGCGTAGTTCGTATTGACTGAAGAAGGGTATTGGAGACCTTCTGGCATTGAACGCATCCAACGCACTAACCTATCGTCAAACTGAAGAACAGAAGCGATCTGTTCCACACTCTGGCCGGTTTTTTCTGGCTGTCGCATATAGAGTTCAAGAAGACAGTCGTTCACTATGCTGTACAGTTCCACGGACTTGATGAAGAAAGCAATCCTCGGCGTACCACCATCTGGCCGCGTTATGGATGGCTCACTTTGGGAATCCAAGAAGTCATCATCGATCATGACAGGGAGCGGTACGGCATCGAAGAGCCAGTTTGCAATCATGCTCGGCCTTCCAAATGTCATAGACATGACCCGGTCCATAAAGACGCATCCATGCCAAGTTCTACGCAGCATTTCCGTGTCCCGGATATTTTCTGTCGAGATCGCCGGCCTAGGCAGGTGTAGTCCTAGGCTTTGTGCCATACGAACAGCAGAGCCAACAACCATCCAACACTGGTGGGATTGATGAGTGCTCTGCAGGAATAGGCCCATCAGCAGTAGACATTGCAGACCTTGCAAAGAAGCCCTCTGTTGGATCCTGGGATCGAATAGCACAAGGGCTCTTTCCCAGAATGTTCGGCCTAGCTCTCTTCTTTTGCCTGGCTGAACGGCCTGAGAAAACTGAGTGCCCAGCGCGAGCGCCATGTTGATCATGCAGTACAGAGGCTTGACGTGTATCTTGGTCTTAGAACCAACCCAGATGGCATCATAGTCCTGTCTGAAGGCTGCCCAGTCGTGTATGGGAAAGATGACCCATACCAAGTCATAGTAGTCCTGTAGAAGGCGATCCGAGAAGGCTCGAAGGGGTAGGCCAAACTCCAGAGATGTCATGTAGTCTGAATGTGATGATGTTACAGCTTCTCGAATGGCCCTGACCTCGTCGCCATCTTCATTAGCAGCCTTTATAGATAACTGTGTCTGGTTCTGTCCGAGGCGCGAATCAACAGCCCAATTGATTTGAGCCGCAAAAGAGGCAGCGCTGCTACCACCAAAGAATTCTACGTTCGTCAGAGGGTCCTTACCAACGCCTGTCATAGCGTCGGCACTCTGCGGTGCATCGTCATTGATTAGTTCGGGTAGTAAAGCGTCGACTTTGATCGGTAAGGCAGACGCAGTGCCAGTTGAAGCCTCAGTCATCATAGAGGATGGTGAGCAGGCAGACGCTTGGATGGATCGCAGCCGATCCACGGAGTCAATATTTGTAGCCAGAGACGAAGGCATTGACGACCCTTCAGCGACATCATCCCTATGCCACCCATCTGGGCGCGGGGGGCGTTGCTGCAACAGGGTGTACTGTCTTTTTCGAGACGGGTTGTCTCTGCTATAGTTACAATGGGATTCTCCTCGAATGATACATGGACGACAGGCTGTATAGTGAAGTCAGTAAGATGACTATTGTTAGATCTTGGCGTGATGAATACCGGGCTTTTGTGCATCACATTTGACCTTTCGCCGCCGACAGCTGTCACATGCTGCGCTGACTTTCTGTCGTGCCATCGATATGGACGTAAAACGGAGGAAAGTTATGATCGAAACACTGTGGGATGGCACTTGTGTTTGTTTAAATACGCACCAGTAGGATGAGGCGGAGTAGACTAACTGTATGCAGCATATTAGGACATATGACTCCGTTCCTCCAAATCATAACGTCACATAAATATTACTAACGATATTACTAATGGAACCACAAGGAAGTCATAGTTACATGTAGTTATATCCTCGCAAACAATAAGTGGACTACTAAATCTAAACTCTACAATGCGTAGCAGACACTCCAGCTGAACTTGGCCAACTCAATAATAACGTTAGATATATAGAAATAAAAGATCAAAACGGCAACGGTTCCGGCTTCTTGGTCTGTCGATACCAATACTCAAATGTTGCATTCATAATTCTCGGTCGGCGCAGGTAAGAACCAGCCTCGCGAGCCAGGTCTGCATCAACAGGCTTCAGAGGTCCAAAGGGCCGTGCCTGTACCTGAATACGGGCAGCCCTTTCAAGGTAGACGCACAGATATGTTGCCTCTTGAACGCTCTGACCTGCTGTCAGCATACCATGGTTGGCAAGGATAATCGAGTATTTGTCCCCAAGCGCTTCCGTGATAATGACGCCTTCCTGGTCCGCAATGGGGACACCAGGCCACTCGCCGAGAAATGCGCAGTCGTTATAAAACGGCGTCATGTCCATCTGAGCAACCACGAGCGGCTGCTGTGCGGCGGCCATGACTTGCACCCAAGGAGAGTGCGTATGAATAATGGATTGAATGTCTGGTCGACTGGCATACACCCAGAGATGAAAGCGCGTAGCAGGGTTGGGCATTCCATGACCGGTAATGGTATTCAGATCACCATCTACTTCGATAAAATCTTCAGGTCGGGCTTCTTCCCAGCCCAGTCCAAATCGCAAAGTCCAATAGAAGCCATCCCCACGTTCAGATCGGGCGCTGATCTGACCGGCAAGACCGGCGTCTTCTTGCTTGGATGCAATGAGTCGACAAGCGCAAGCCAGATTTTCTTGAAGGGTACGCTCGGGAATTTTAAGATGCTTTTGCATCTCCTCAGCCGAGCGCTTTTCAAAGTAGTCCTTGGATCGAAGTGGAGCCCCACTGATTTGTGGGGCGGAGGCCGACACCTGAGCTTGGCTGGCTGTAGCGGAAGGTGGCATCGTGCTTATTGGACTGGATGATAAGAATAGAAATGTATATATTTTGTTGAAGATGTTGCATTCAATGACGAGTTTATGGAAGAGAGATGTGCAGAAGTTGATAGTATTATATTGTGATCAATTCTTTATTAAGAGATCTTCAACTGTCAGTTGTCTTTTATCCCTGATTTCAGTTACGCTGGCGAACCGTTGGCCGAGGGAGAGCTCGGAGACTGGGCCTATTGGGCTACTTTACAGTCATCTGCTCGAATCCCAGCCGCGGAGGCCGGAGTAGTCCTTGCCGGAGTAGTCCTTGATTGGCTGGCTCTCCGAGGGCACGAGCCTCTCCACCAATTACTATGGGGCTTTTGGCCACGGGCCGGTCGGATCCCAGGACTACAGGATAACAGGACTAAACCGGTTCCACTGGCACCTGCAAGAGCCAGCATCTGAAGACGGCGAGATTTGAGGCCCTGCCTCATATCTTGGACTTCTAAGAATCCGGTAGTTTGCTCAGGATACAGGATGGTACCTAGCTCAACATCTGAGGAAGAATTGTCGACATGGTCAACATCGCTGCCGACATTTTCATTCGAAGGCGACATGTTACCGATTAATTTCAGCGACACGTGATAAAAGGTGACAATACTATAGGAAGGATTGCAAAGACATTGATTTCAGCCAGATACACTGGCGTTTTCCAATGACAAATCAGTGCATTGCATCGATGACATTCCAACGTCAGAATGGGGTAAACTAGCTCGTATTGCTCCCGCGGAAGGCCTTGAACCGTGAGGAGGACATCGGGACGTACTCGACTGCATGTTAAAAAAAGGGCGCAAGGTTAACATGTTCCGTCGAGGCTATCATCGTTGCCTCTCTACCGCGCCCTAACCCCATAATCTACCATGCAATACCCCTTGCCACTCCATCGGCCGGCGGGGAAAAAAAAAAAAAATTTCCCATGCAAAATGCGATTTTTCACTTACATGCCATTTAGCCAAGAATGAAGCTATAAGTTTGGAAAAACATGTGTTACATCAATAATTGCATCGAAATCCATGTTCCCATATTACTTCTCCAGCGCCGCATGCGGTACGGTTGCATCAAACTAACACGAAATGTCTCAAACACGTACCTAACCATCCTCCTTACTCTAAATCCCATCAGATTTTCTATCAACACAACCTTCTAGGACTACTCTTAGATGCCTCAAACATCTTATATGGAGGATGATGTTATTGACGCAATGCTGGATGTCACGGATAATGGCCTCTCCCAGCACCAGGTCGCTCAGAAGCATGGCATGCCTCAAGCCACCCTTTCGAACCGACTAAGAGACATACCACCTCAGTCGGAAGTCACCCATCCTGGCCAGCTCTGTCCAATCGACGTTTGGTCCGACCTGTCAGCTTGCCACCCGTGGCAGGTAGTGGGGCAGCGGACTGGCGTCCTCGAGGGAGTTTCTCGGAGCGTCCCGCATCGGATGAACTATCAGTGGCTTCTTGAGAACTAACCAATGAACTCTTTAACCGCTCCGCGCCTGGTTGGGTGGTATCAGAGTTAGCGGATTCCCAGCCGATCCGAGTTCCGAGCTCATGGAAACGGCTAGAACGGACGAGGAGTGTACCGAAAGTATATATATATGTTGAGGAGTTGATCTGTTAACATGAATTCGCAGACAAAGATCTTCTACAAATAAAGTTTGGTGCGGCATTTATCCCTACAAACTCCGGAACGCATCACTCAGTCCAGGATCATCACCTGATAGCGTCTCTCTCGATATGGGCATCAAAAGAGACATTTTTAAAGGCCTTTCGGCATTCCCGATTACTCCTGCCGATCCAGATGGCACCGTTGACACCGACGCCCTGGTTCGGATTATCGAGAGGTTAGACATACCTGGCGTTGATTCGATCGGACTGCTGGGGAGTACAGGGACCTATCTTTACCTGACAAGAGAGCAACGCAAGCGGGCGATTGACGCAGTCATACAAGCTCTGCAGGGCAGAAAACCACTTATTGTCTCTGCTGGTGCGCTTCGGACGGACGATGCGCAGCGTCTAGCCAAGGACGCTGAAGAAGCAGGGGTCGATGGGTTGCTTCTTGCACCTGTCTCGTACCATCCATTGACTGATGAAGAGGTGTACCAGCACTTTAAGTCAGTCGCTGGTTCGACTACGCTGCCCATCTGTATCTACAATACTCCGAGTACGACGCACTTCACCTTCAGTGATGCACTTCTTGCTCGCATTGCAGGGTTGCCAAACGTTGTTGCGCTTAAGCAGCCTGCCCCCACTACTGAGCCAAGAGGACGACATGAAGCGCTTTGCGCAAAACTTCCTCCTGATTTCTCCGTCGGGTACAGTGCGGACTGGCTAGTGAGTGAGTCACTATTGGCGGGGGGCTTTGCATGGTACAGTGTGATCGCTGGGGTACTTCCGGCACCAGCGGTTGCACTGATGGATGCCAGTCGCAGAGGGGACCATGTCGAAGTGAGACGCATCTCAGCTTCTCTGCAGCCAATTTGGGACCTGTTCCAGGAGTTTGGCGACTTTCGGGTGGCCTACGCATTTGCCAATGAGCTTGGCCTCTGCAAAGCAGTCCCTCCTCGGCCTATTCTTCCTATAGCTGCTTCGCACCTCGGTCGGATCCGCTTAGCGTTATCTAACGTTGATAAAAGCATGTAGCGGCCATCTGGAAGCTGTGACGAACCGTACACTAGATAATTAGTAATACGAGGGATTCCCAAGGGACAAACCTAGAGTTCAGTTCTGGGTTTATGTTGGCGGAGCGATCAGGAGATCTTTATGCAATGTAATCAGTAGTAACAAATGTCACCAGATAGTAAGTAGTGCAGAGCGTGTTGCAATCTTAATTCTATGTTAACAACTGGCTATCTAAGTTATCTAAAGAGTATAGAGAAGTAAACTTATATATCTAGTTAAAATATCTAGATTATTGTGGATCAATAGTGATTCTTATTGATCTAAATATTAAAGTTATAATAGATTAAAGCCAATTCTATTTAACCTATTCCTAATTAAATGTTTAAACTTAAGTTAATCTAGATCCGCTTACCCTATAGGCCTATTATAATAACTATAACTATTAAGTTATAATATAATACTCCCCTCTTATTAGTCTTATCCCTAAGACCTAGTCCCTTAGTATATAAGTATCTATATTATCCCCTTATAAGTTATTTTCCTTTTCTTAAGTGTTTTTCCTTAATGCTTATTATATCCTACTATATTTAGAAACTAAAGAAGGACTTTAATTCCTAGAAATAAAAGAAAATTAACAAGAGTATAGCACTTACTGCGTTAATCTTATTTTATTTAACTAAAATAAAACCTTATTATTTATATAAAAAAAAGGGTACTTAATGTCTAGCCTTAGAAAGGGATTTAAACTATTATTTTAAATATATAAAAAACCATAGGTCTTATTATAAGGCTTTTCTTTTTACTTAATAGTTATTATAAATTTCCTATTATTAAGATCAGCTAGATAATAAAGTTAAAGCTGCTAAGAAAAAGGTAATGCGCCTAATGGCCAAGATTACTTATTTTTATAAGCAGCATAAGGATTAAAAGAAAAAGGTAGCGTAAGCTATTTCTTATAGTATTAATAATTTAGAGGAGTTAGATTACATTAAGCGTAAGGAACATAAAGCAGAGGCCGCTTATTAAGCTGCCTTATTAGCGCCTAGTTCTATTACTATTAGCCTATTCTAATATACTAATAATATTAATTAGTTATCCTTAGGGTTAAACCTATTATTATATTTACTCTTAAAAACTAGAGAAATTCCTATAGAATTATCTAGGCGTTCCTCTTAAGTTCTATTTCAAGTATCTAAAAGTTTTTATTATTATTATATCCTTTCTATTTAATAAAGTACTCTCTTTCCCTTATTATCTTATTTATTTATATATAAACTAGCTTTTTAATTTTATATTTTTCTTTAATATCTTAAATAATAATTTTATTTATAATTAATTTACCTATTTCTTTATTTACTAATGCTTTTTTAAGTAATAATATATAAAAAACAGCTATTCTTAACTTTATATTATTAAGTAAGTCTAATTTATAGCTAACTTTACTAATTCTTTTTAGAATTTTAAAGAATCTAAGTTTTCTAAAATCTAATTTATTACTTAGCTTATTTATTTTAATATTTAATAATTTTTTATTATATAAATATTATAATAAATAAACTATATCTCCCTCCTAAAGGGTTAGTTCTTTAATCCTTATTTAATTAGCATATTCTTTTATATGCTATTTAAAGAATTTAAATTAAACTTTAAGTTCTTTCTATAATTAGATTATATTTTTTATAAGAATATATATATTATTTACATTTAAACTATCACAAGATAATTTATAAACTTCTAGTGTAAACCTATAATTAGTGTAAAATTGTCATGACCTATCTCTTATGGTTGCACAGCAGGCCTACCGGGTAGGCAGAACCGGATTAACATAGGACCGACCTACTAATCACAGACGGATTATTAGATCATTAGGATAATCTAATAAGCTAAACATAAATCATTAGAATAATAAAATAATCTATAATAAATTATTAGATTCTATTAATAATCTAATCTAGCTAAACTAAATATATAAGTTTACTTCTCTATACTTTTTAAATAATTTAAATAACTAATTATTAATATAAAATTAAAATTATAACACACTTTATATTACTTACTATTTGGTAACATTTGTTATTATTAATTATATTATATAAAGATCTCCTAATTACTCTACTAATATAAACCTAAAACTAAACTCTAGGTTTATCCCTTAGGAATCCCTTATATTACTAATCATTTAATATATAATTTATTATATATTAATAACTTTTGTTTAAATAGTTATAAGACTTATATATAATATTAAAATAATAGTTATTAATAAATAAAACCCTAACCTAATATAAGACACTAAGCAATAGTAAGCGCTACTACCTCCGCTTACCCTAGAGCAGAGGGCAATTAATATGCTCCTTGCTTATATTAAGGCTTTAGAATAAACTATTATAGAATAATAAGAATAATTAAATGCCTATTACACTAAGGAAAAAGGAGAAATTATTTAACCTAAGAAACCTAATAACTATAATAAAAACCTAAATAAAAGAGAGAAATACTTTAATAAAATTAAAACCTACTTTAGGTACTTTAATATTATTTTAATAGATAATAAGAATAAGGTTTACTTTATAGCTAGCTGTCTTAAAGGCGCAGCTAAAGAATAGTTTAGACCTTATATAAAGGATTAGAATATAAATAATTAAATAAATTTAAAGAAGGAAACCTAATATATCTTTAAGAAATATAAGAACTATAAAAATAAACTTATTAAAGCCTTTAGAACTACTAATAAATAACAAAAAGTTAAAAAATAACTTTAGTTGCTAGTTTAAAAAGGACCTTTGTTTAAATATACTATTACCTTTATTTATTTACTTTAGAAAGTTAATTAAACTAAGGAATCTAAGAAAGAATACTACTATATAAGCGTTAGATTAGGAGCTAAGAATAAACCTTTTAAACTTAACTAAGATAAAATAATCTTCTTAAAATTTACTAAAGAAGCTATTAAGATTAATAACTGCTAATATAAGCAAAAATAAGAACATAAGATAAAGAAGTTTAAAATCTAGCCTAGATTTTAACCTTAAGCTAACTAAGGCAAAAAATAATTTAACTATATTATAAAAGATAATAGGACTTAATTAAGAAGAATAAATATTAATATTATTAACTATAAGAGGTTTTTAGGAATTTATAACACTTATAGTAAGAAAGGCTATAAGAAAGCGGATTGCCGATCTAAGATAACCTGCGGATTCTATAGCAAAAGGGCCATAACAAAGCCTATTACTACACTAAGAAAAATAAGATAAACTCTAAGACTACTAAAGATAAAGTTTAAATAAACACTATTATAAAAGTATTATATAATTATTTTAGCTAAACAGCCTGCTATAATAATTCATATCTTATATACTAAAGCAGCAAGAAAGGATTAAGATATTATTTAAAGAAGCTATAAGCTAAAAAATCTTATAAGATTATAATAATTAACACACTTAATTTTTATAAGAAACTAAGATATAAAAACTATACCTTAATAAAACCTTATTTTACTTATATATTTTATAAATATTTATCTTATAGCTTATAAAATATTAATTATATATATAAAAATAATAAGGAAAATAAAAATAGTAGATTAAACTTAAATAGAGAATGCAGCTAATGCAGTATTATAGCCTAGCGATATGCTCTAGGATACTAAAGATATATATATAAAGACTCTAAAAATAAACTCTTATACTACTTATATAATCTAATAAGCCCTAATTATAGAAGAAATATATTTCTTTATAACCTAAAGTGCAAAAACTATAAACCTTATTAAAAAGGAAAACATATTATAAATCCTTATATTTATAAATATAAGCTCTATAATACTATAGACTATAACTATAATTATAAGGGATGCTTAACTTATAGCTTATAGGACTTAAACTATAGTTATAATAAAATCCTTAATATATTAGTTAAGGAACATAGACAATAGGAGGAATAACACTAGTACCTAAAGGAATATCCCCTAGTATAAATTAACCTTTTAATATTTACTAAAATTAATATCTTTAATATATATAATTATATTATCTTATTATAATCCTATACCCTATTAAGGACTAGACTTATAAAAGAATATAGATTTAATAAGAAATATAAAGAAAAAAATTACAAAAACTACAACAAGCTATACTATAGATTATATATATATAATAAAATTAACAAATAGTATAATAACCTATAAATATATTACTAACCTACTAAATATTAAAAAAACCACTTTCTAGACTATAAGAAATAATATTATAAAAAATATATAATAAAATAATAATAATACTACTAAATAATAAGGAAGTTAAGGTTAAAAGGTTATAACCTAGAAAGTTATTATAAAACTTAAGAAGGATATAAGGGACTTATTAAAAAATACTATTATATAATATAAAAATAAACCTAAGAGTTAAAATACTAATAGTATATAAAATACTAGATTACTACCTAAGACTAAACTTATTTAAATAGCATTTAGATTAACTTAATTAGATATAATAATAAGAAATTATTAATTAAAGGGTATATTAACTAACTCCTAGTAACAACCTATGTAAATAGTAGTACAGATTATAACCTTATTACTCCTTAAATAGTAAACCTACTTAAATTATTATATACTAAGAAAAAATAATTTATATATATATCTAGTATTATTATATCTAATACTAAGATAATAATTAACTATAAGATTAATTATTTCTTAATTATAATTACTAGTTATACTAAGACTATTAAGTTTAATATTATACCTTTTAGCAACTGCAATATATTGCTTAAATACCTATAGTTAAAATAAGGTAACCCACTAATTAACTAAAAAACTAAATAAATACTCTAGGAAGAAAATGTTACCTAGGAGCTGTGACTAAGCTATGGAGAGGGCAAGGAAGGCGAAGATGCGCCTATAGACCCAAAAATAAAATCTTAGGTGTAATAAAATCAAAAAAAATTAGAAAAAACAAGAATAAAACTAAAGAAAAAGGTTAAATTTAATATAGAAAAATCACTAGTATTACTATAATATAACTATAAAAGAGTTAAAAGAGAATAAGTGTATATTAATAGAATTATTATATAAATAAAAATAAAATTATAAGCTTTAGATAAGGCACTATTAAAAGTAAAAAAAAAAAAAAAACTTAAAGAACTAAAAGAAACTCTCCTAAAAGCACCTTAATAATACTAAAGGAAATATAGAAAACTATTTAGCCTAATATTAAAAATAGTATAGCTGCTTTATTTATAATAAGATTACTACATAAATCTTATAAATAGTAAAATAATAAAGTTCTTTTTAATTATACCCCAGGGTCTCGACTCGTCAAGGTAGAGTTAGGTTCCTTACAGTAGCTTTTTTTTCTTCCCACTTCTACCTCCGGAGGTAGATCAGTCCCACTTCCACTTGTCAACATAGTAACCCTACTTCTACCTCCGGAGGTAGAATTGTGACATCCTGACCTATACTATCGTACTTAGGTATAGGGTAGGTTCCCAATCTATAATCCAAGGCGTTGGTTTATGTTAGCAGAGAGATGCGAGGAATCTAATAAGCAAAGTAATCATATAGCTAATAAGGTTATAAATAACTAATCTAATTATTATCTAAAAGTGCTATATTAATAATTAACTATTTAAGTTTTATTTAATAAGTGTAAGGGATATTCTTATATAGTAAATTATTTTAAGTGGCTTATTTTATAATATACCTTTGTTATTGGTAAGCCTGGCACCTTAGTGTTGCAGGCTTACTTCCTTAGTGCTTCCTTCTGCGGTAAGCCTTCCTTCTTGGGATATGATTAGTTGTTCCTTCTAAGGATCATCTGGGGTATATACTTTCTAGATTTTATATTATTAGTTTATAATATAATGCCCCTTTTTTATTAGTCTTATTCTTAAGGCCTAAAGTATATAAGTCCTAATTTACCTATAATTATTTAGTAAGTAGTTTTAATTCTTTTATTATACTAAAAGGTATTACTAAGTTTTTTTAGCTGGATCCTAGAAAGTCTACTTAAAATTATAAGGCTTATATATTAGTAATTAATACTATTAGTTTATTAGTTATACCTTATTTTTTATATAATACTTATAGGTTATTATATAAAATAACACCTAGGTATAATAAATGTTTAAAGTATACTTATAAGGGTAGAATATATAATAGAAATAATATTTCTTTAGCGGCTAATAGGTTCTTATTCTTAAGGAGTATAGATTTATTATCTAATTCTTCTTTTTTCTAGCTTAGCATCTAGCTATTAAAAAGAAGAAATTAAATATTAAAGAGTATTAAGCTAAGTAGAAATTACTTTAGTAATAATAAAAATTAATAAAATATTAATAATAGATAATATTATTATTTTAGCTAATAAATAAGAGTTTTATATAATTATTATAACTTTATAAATAATATTTATAAATAAATGTGTAAGGTAAGCGGATGTTTTATAAGGGTACTTAATCTCTTAGTGAATTAAAGAAGCTTAAGTGTATTAAGTTAAAGGTAGTAGTAAAGGTATATTTTAATAATAGCATT
Organism: Trichoderma sp. CBMAI-0020; assembly: GCA_030708095.1. Lineage (NCBI taxonomy): Eukaryota > Fungi > Ascomycota > Sordariomycetes > Hypocreales > Hypocreaceae > Trichoderma > Trichoderma sp. CBMAI-0020. The sequence continues at coordinate 18,457 of JAJNCI010000002.1, forward strand.
AATATAATTAATTAAAATATAATATTTACTAACTTAAGTTTATTAATCTTATAAAATAAAGAAACTTTTATATTAGCTTTTAAAAGTTAAAGTATTTTACTAGTTCTTATAAGTTTTCTAGTTTAAAGTATTCTTTTTATTTAATAAGGTATTTTATATTATTTATATTAGAGTTCTAATATATAATAAGTATATTTTTAATTTTATACTTTTTTTTTTAATCTTTAATAATAATTTTATTTAAAATAAGTTTTTTAGTGTTTTTATTAACTTATGCTTTTTTAAGTTATAATATATAAAATACTAGGATTTAGAGTTTTATAGTGTTTAGTAGGGCTAACTTATAGTTTACTTTTTTAATTTACTTAAAATTTTTATAAGGTTTTATTTTTCTAATATTAAGTTTATTACTTAGCTTATTTATTTTAATATTTAGTAGCTTATAGTCTTATAAATATTATAATATATAAACTATATTTTTTTTCTAGAGAATTAGTTTTATAATTCTATTTTAATTTATATATTTTTTTATTTAATTTTAAATTACTTTAAGTTATCTATATATTTCTTAATATAGGTTAATTATTATTTCTGCTATAAGTTTAGCTTTTTTAGAATTAGGTCTATCCTATGGTAGTTTAAATACTTCTAGTGTAAATTTATAATTAATATAAAAGGGGGTAATTCTTATAGATTCTAAAGGTGTATTATTATAGTATAATTAAGCTACTAATAGCTTTTCTACCTAATTATCTTATATAAAGTTAATATAGTAGTATAAGTAAGCTTTAATGATTTAATTAATATATTTTATTTATTTATTTATTTAAGGGTAGTATATAATACTTAGTTTATAATTTATTTCTAATTTAGCTATAAGTTCTTACTAAAATTTAAAAGTAAATATTTATTTTTTATTTAATATTATTTTTTTTAGTAATTTATATTTAGTAGTAATTATTCTTATATTAATATAAGTAAGTTCTTTTATAGTATGTAATTTATTATATAATATAAAATAGGCTTACTTTAATAGGTAGTAGACTAATATAAATATACTATTATACTTAACTTTAGTAAGTAATTTAATAAATAGGGGTAAGTTAATAATATAGTTAAAGGTAACTAATTCCTATGGTTATTTTAGTACTAGTAGTAGTTATATTTTTCTATATAGCTTATGTTTTTTATTTTTTATTTATTAGCATATGTTATAATATAATATAATATATTATATATATGCTTTAAGTCCTTTAATATTATAATATATAAGAACTTAATTATATATTTTTCTAATACCCTTATATTTATATAATAAATATTTATAAATATATTTAATTACTTTTTTTCATAGTTCTTTAGGTACTTATAATTTACCTTATTATTTAGGGTATCCTGCGTCTAGAGTAAGGTCTTTTAGATAGTCTTTGTCTAGGTAATCCTTTATATATTCCTTAATTTCTTTAAGTATTAAATCATTTTTTAATACTTTAAATATTATATTAATATACACTTACTTAATATTCCCTTTATTATTATATTATAGTGCTTATACTATAAATTCTAGTATTTCTTATTTATAATTAGTTTTTTTACTTAAGGCATTAGCTTATTTATTTTTAGTTCTTTTATAGTAAATAAGCTTATAATTAAATTAAGATAAGAATTTAAAGTATTTAATTTATTTACTAAAGAGTTCTTAGGTAGTAGTAAAATATAAGATATTCTTATAATTAATATATACTATAATCTTATACTTACTTTTATAATAATAATATTTTTATTCTTTAAATACTTATAATATTATATATATTTCTTTATTATAAGTAGGATATTATAGTATTAGTTTATTAAGTTTATATAAAAAGAAGGTAATTAATCTTAGCTTTTTATTGTCTTCTAGTTAACTTAAGACTCCTTTAATTATAAAGTTTAATATATTAGTTTTAATTATAATAGGCTTCTTTGGGTTAAATATAATAAAAATAGGTTTTAAAATTATAGCTTCTTTAAGTTCTTTAAAGGCTTTTTATTACTCTTTCTTCTATTTAAAAGGTTAATCCTTCTTTATTATATTAATTAAAGAAATAGCTTTAAGAGAAAAGTCTTTAATAAATTTTTAGTAATAGTTTGCAAGTCTAAGAAATGCTTATAGTTCTTTAAGTGTGGTTAAGATTAGCTATTTTTTAATTGCTTTAACTTTATTAAGGTTTATATAGATTTCTTTAGGGGTAATAATATATCTAAGAAAATCTACTTTCTATAAATAAAATATATATTTTTTAAAGTTAATAAGAAGTTTATTTTCTTTAAATCTTTATAATATAAGGTAAATATATCTCTTATATTCTTTAAGGGTATCTAAGAAAATAAGAATATTATTAATATATATAATTATAAAATCATTTAAGTATAATTTAAGTATATAATTAATTTATTTTTAAAAGAATATAAGTGTATTTATAAGTTCTTAAGGTATAATAATATACTTATAAAGTTTATATTTTATTATAAAAGCTATTATTTATTTATATTTTTCCTTTATTTTAATAAGCTTATAAGCTCTTGTAAGGTTAAGGGTTATAAACTATTTCTTCTTATATAATTTATTTTTAATTTATAAGATTAATAGTAATAAGGTTTTATCTTTAATAGTTATTGTCACGACCCATCTCTTATGGTCGCACCAACAGGCCTACCGGGTAGGCAGAACCGGATCAACGTAGGACCAACCTACCAATCACGGGCGGCTCACCAGATCATCTCAATGATCCAGTGAGCCAGGAACAGATCATCAGCAACTTAAAATGATCCACAATAGATCATTAGACTCCATAAATAATCCAGTCTAGGCAACTGGATATATAAGTTCACTTCTCTATACTTATTTAAATAACTTAGATAGCCAGTTGTTAACACAGAATTAAGATTGCAACACGCTTTACACTACTTACACTCTGGTGACTTTTGTTATTACTATTTACATTGCCTAAAGATCTCCTGATCACTCCGCCAACATAAACCCGGAACTAAACTCTAGGTTTGTCCCTTGGGAAGCCCTTGTATTACTAACTATCTAGTGTATAGTTCGTCACACGTTAATAACTCTTGTTCAGACGGTTACCAGACCTACAGGCAATAACAAAAATAAGTCACAATAACTTCCAAGACCTAACCAGTAAGATAGACCACTTTAACAAGGAAGAAGAACGCCAAGAACCATCCACTAACCCCAGTAACCCAGTTAATCGCCTAATAATCTTAGAAAGGCTAGTCTAAGGAATAGTTATCTAACACACTAATAACCTCTAGACCATTAATAACCTTCAACAAGAAGTACAGCAGCTCCAGTAAGCACAGCAAAACCCACCAGGGGTACCACCCCCTATAGCACCTACTATAGCGCCTATAATAGCCCCTATAATACCAGCAGATAATAATAAACCGGAACTTAAAAGAGTTCTTAAGATTAACCAACCTAACAAGTTTAATAAAGACACCACTAAACTATATAAATTCTAATATAATCTATATATATACTTTAAGTATTACTACCTAAGAACCTTTTTAGTAGATAAGTTTAAAACTTAAATCCGCTTTACAGGAACCTAAATGAAAGAACCAGCTGCTAATTAGTTTAGCGTAATCCTTAAAGATAAAAAGAATAACACCTATAATTAATAAACTTAATTAACCAAAGACATATTTAAAAGCTATAAAGGCTTTAAGATCCAACTTAAAAGATCATTCAAAGTCATTAATAAAGCACAAGAAGCTAAAAAGAAGCTCAGGGACCTCCGGCAGAAGGGTCTATACTATAAACACACCTTAACTTTCATCCAGCTACTTACTAAAGTCAACTAAACTAAGGATTCTAAGAAGGAAATATATTACCATAGCTTAAAACTAGAGGTTAAGGACGAAATTTATAAAACCGACTAATAAGCCGTTAGCTTTACTAATCTTACTTAGGAAGCCATTAAAATTAATAACCGCTAATAGGAAAGGAAATAGGAGAGAAAAGCCAAGAAAGGTGGCAATCCTCCTAAACACCACCCACAGGCTAACTAAGGAAAAAAACAAGATGACTATATTATTAAAGATAATAGCACCTAACCAGGAAGAATAAACATCAATGCCATTAACCATAGAAGGTTTAATAGAACATATAACACTTATGGTAAGAAAGGCCATAAGGAAGCAGACTGCCGTTTTAAAATGACCTGCGGATTCTGCGGCAAGAAGGGCCATAATAAAACCCATTGCTATACTAAGAAAAACGCAAAAAAATCTAAGACCCCTAAGAATAAAGCTTAGATAGATACCATTATGGAAATATTATATAATTACCTTAGCTAGATAGCTTGTTATAATAATTTATGTTTTATATACTAAAGCAGTAAGAAAGGATTAGGTTATTACCTAAGAAAACCATAAGCTAAGAAAACTTATTAAATAGCAAGAATTAATACTCTTAATTTCTATGACCAAGTCCTAAGCGAAAAGGAAGATTTAGACTAGGATGAGGACTATAAGTATTATAAAGTCTATAAGCTATAACACTAATATAAAGCTAAAACTCTTAAACTTTAAGACATTAATAACTATAACGCCTATGGTTCCTAAAACCTTAACTATAAATGCCATAGATGCCTAGACTACGGATCCATGGAAGAATATTAACATAGTTGTAAAGGCAAATAGTGATAAAATATAAAAGCTATATATAAACTCTTTAAAAAAGAAGATAAGCTAGCCATAAAACACCTTAAGAAGTAAAAACATTCTAAGCAATGCCTATATTATTAACTAAATTACTATATTATCAAATACATAGAATACTGCTACTTATGTGGTTTATAGGAACTCTAATATAATTATAGGAGGAATAAAGAAAAGGGAATAATAACTTTCTTAAAATATATATATAAAGGATATATATGTAAACTCTATGGATTATAGAACCTAGACTATAATTATAAAGGATGCCGCTGTCACGACCTAACACTTATGGTCGTCACAACAGGCCTACAGGGTAGGCCGGGACGGATTAACTATAATCCGTTGACCAATCACAAGCCTCCACTCAAGAAGGTAGGAAAGCTAGGAAAGCTAGCTTTCCATTAACACCAAGGAAAGCCAGGAAAGACAGCTTTCCACTACGATCCAGAACCCTTAACTAAATATATAAGTTCACTTCTTAACGCTTATTAAATAACTTAGATAGCCAGTTATTAATATAAAATTAAGATTACAACACGCTCTACACTACTTACTATTTGGTGACATTTGTTTACTATTGCCCACATTACCTATTAGATTTCCTAACCGCTCCGCCAACATAAACCTAAAATCAGCTACTAGGTTTATCCCTTAGGAATCTACCCTATACTAACTATCTAGTGTACAGTTCGTCACACGTTAACAACTCTTATTCAGACGGTTACCAGACCTACGGGCAATAATAAAAATAAGTTACAACAACTTCCAAGATCCAACCAGCGAGATGGACTACTCTAACAAGGAAGAAGAACGCCAAGAACCATCCACTAACCCCAGCAACCCGGTTAATCGCCTAACAATCTTAGAAAGGCTAGTCCAAGGAATAGTCATCTAATACACTAATAACCTCCAGACCATTAATAACCTTTAACAAGAAATACAGCAACTCCAGCAAGCACAGCAAAACCCACCAGGGGTACCACCCCCTATGGCACCCGCTATAGCGCCTATAGTAGCCCCTGTAATACCAGCAGATAATAATAAACCGGAACTTGGAAGAATCCTTAAGATCAATCAACCTAACAAGTTTAACGGAGATACCGCCAAACTACATAAATTCTAATATAATCTACACATATACTTTAAGTATTACTACCTAAGAACCTTTTCGGCAGACAAGTTCAAAGCTTGAATCCGCTTCGCAGGAACCCAAATGGAAGGACTAGCTGCCGACTGGTTTAGCGCAATCCTCAAAGACAAAAAGAATAATGCCTATAATCAATAGACTTAATTAACCAAAGACGTATTTAAAAGCTATAAAGGCTTTAAGATCCAACTTAAAAGATCATTCAGAGTCACCAATAAAGCATAAGAAGCTGAAAAGAAACTCAGGGACCTTCGGCAGAAAGGTCTATGCTATAAACACACCTTAACTTTCATCCAGCTACTTACTAAAGTTAACTAGACTAAGGATTCTAAGAAGGAAATATATTACTATAGCTTAAAACCAGAGGTTAAGGATGAAATTTATAAAATTGACCAATAAGCTGTTAGCTTCACTAATCTCACTTAGGAAGCTATTAAAATTGATAACCGCTAATAGGAAAGAAAATAGGAAAGAAAAGCCGAGAAAGGCGGCAATCCTCCTAAACACCACCCACAGGCTAACCAAGGAAAGAAACAAGATGACTATGTTGCTAAAGATAATGACACCCGACCAGGAAGAATGAATATCAACGCCATCAACCATAGAAGGTTTAACGGAACATGTAACACTTGCGGCAAGAAAGGCTACAAGGAAGTAGACTACCGTTTTAAAATAACCTGCGGATTCTGCAGCAAGAAGGGCCACAATAAAACCCATTGCTACACTAAGAAAAACGCAAAACCTAAGACCCCTAAGGATAAAGCTCAGATAAATACCATTATGGAAATACCACACAACCACCTTAGCTAGACAGCTTATTATAATGATTCATGTCTTATACACTAAAGCAGCAAGGAAGGATCAGGTTATTACCCAAGGAAACCATAAGCTAAGAAAACTTATTAAACAGCAAGAATTAATACTCTTAATTTCCGCGACTAAGTCCTAAGCGAAAAGGAAGATTTGGACTAGGACAAGGACTACAAGTACTATAGAGTCTGCGAGCCATAACACCAATATAAAGCTAAAATTCTTAAACTTCAAGACATCTATAACTATAACACCTACAGCTCTTAAAACCTTAACCATGAATGCCATAGATGCCTAGACTGCGGATCCACGGAAGGATACTAACACAGCTGCAAAGGCAAATGGCAATAAAACATGGAAGCTATATATAAACTCTTTAAAAAAGAAGATAAGCTAGCTATAAAATACCTTAAAGAGTAAAAACATTCTAAATAATACTTATACTATTGACTAGATTACTATATTATTAAATACACGGGATACTACCACCTATGCGGTTTATAAGAACCCTAATATAATTATAGAAGGAATAAAAAAAAAGAACTAATAACTTTTCTAAAATATATATATAAGGGATATATATACGAACTTTATAGATCATGGAACCTAGACCACAACTATAAAGAATGCCGTATTTGCAGATCCTATAGCCTTAAACACAACTGCATATATGTTCTAGGAGAATAAGTAAAAAGATAAGAAGAATAATGGTAATATCTTGATAAAAACCCCCCTTAATGAAAAACTATAGAGGAAGTCTAAGAATAAATTAGACTTATTAAAATAAATATTAAGGAAGCATATGACCAAGTTCCTATCTAGGACCTCCTTAATGCTCTAGACAAAGACTATAAAACATATAACTGGAAATAGTGTAATAACATCTACTATTAGATATATATCTTTAATAAACTAAAGGACTAGCACAAATATTAACTAAAGTATATTATATATAAAGAATATACTATAAATTACTTTATAAATTATATGGTAATATATTATAAAACACATAAAAAAAAGAAAAGTCAATTTTACTAAATTACTTAGAAATTAGCATAAAAGGGTTATAACTTTAAGAACCACTTAAACTAAGGATAAGGAAATAAGGCCCTAATTAAAAGATACTACCGCCTAATTAAGAATCAAAATGAAGAACTAAAGTGCTAATAGTGCGTAAAATACTAAAGCGTTATATAGGACTAAACCCATTTAGACAACATTTAAATTAACTTAATTAAACATAATAATAAAAAATTATTAGTTAAAGAATATATTAACTAACACCTAGTAATAATATATATGGATAGTAGTGTAGATTATAACTTTATTACTCCTTAAATAGTAAACCTACTTAGATTACCATACACTAAGAAAAAGCAGCCTATATATATATCTAATGTTACTACACCTAATACTAAGGTAATAATTAATTATAAGACTGATTATCTCCTAATTAAGATTGCTGATTACACTAAGACTATTAAGTTTAATATTATAAACCTTAACACCTGCGATATTTTGCTTAGACACCCCTAGCTGAAATAAGGTAACCTATTAATTAACTAGAAAATAAAAAAAATACTTTAGGAAATAGACATCACCTAGGAGCTATAACTAAGCCATGGAGAGGGCAAGGAAGGCAAAGACGCGCCTATAGACCTAAAAATAAAATCTTATGCACAATAAAATTAATAAAATATAGAAAAAAAAGGAATAGAACTTAAGAGAAAGATCAGATTTAACATAAAAAAATCACCAGTACCGCCATAATATAATAATAAAAGAGTTAAAGAAGAGCAAGTATATATTAATAAAATTATTACATAAGCTAAAATAGAATTACAAGCTTTAGATAAAGTATTACTAGAAGCTAAGAAAAAAGAAGAACTCAGAGAACTTAAAGAAATTCTCTAGAAAGCACCTTAATAATACCAAAGGAAATATAGAAAACTGTTTAGCCTAACGTTAGAAATAGTTCAACTACTTCACTTACAATAGGATTATTGCATAGATCTTATAAACAGAAAAACAATAAAGTTCTTTCTAATATATAATCTTAGTAAAGTAGAACTTAAAACACTTTAAGAATAAATATAAGAATAGTTAAAAAAAGGACACATTAGGCCATCTATATTACCAGCTAGATACCCTATTATATTTATACTAAAGAAAAATGGGAAACTTAGACTAGTTATTAACTATAGACAGCTAAACAAGATCATAATCAAGGATTAAACCCCATTACCGCTTATTACAGAAATTCGAGACCGCCTAACTAGTGTAAATTGGTTTACTGCCTTAGATCTTAAGAAAGTATACAACCTAATTTGCATCCGCAAAGGAGATAAATGGAAAACAGCGTTTAAAACACACTATAGATTATTCAAATGCCTGGTTATGCCATTTGGGCTTACTAACACACCAGCAACATTCTAGCAAATAATTAACTATATATTATAAACATATATTAATGACTTTATAATTATATACCTCAATAATATTCTTATCTTCTTAAAAACCCTTGAAAAATACGAGAAACACGTCCATTAGGTACTATAAATATTATAAGATGCTAATCTCTTAGTAGAACTGGAAAAATATTATTTCCATATTTAAGAAGTCAAATTCCTAGGACACCTAATCTTACTAGGACAAGTTTAAATAGACCTAGATAAGCTTAAGGCAATTAGAGACTAGAAACTTCCAAAGACAAGAAAAGGAATGCAAAGCTTCTTAGGCCTAGCGAACTACTACCGGAGGTTTATTAGGAGCTATAGTAAGATCGCTAAACCACTCACTAACGCTACTTAACTTAAAAAGGACAAGAAAGGCAAGAAAAAGCTAAAAGACAGGAAACTCATATATAAGCCAGAAATAAAGGAAGTGTTTAAACAACTTAAAAACGCTCTCCTTAATGAACCTATACTCATTATATATAATCTTAATAAACCATTAGAAATTAAAACTGATTCATTAGACTTTGCTATTGGAGGAGTACTGATATAGAAAGACGAAAATAGGAAAAACCATCTAGTAGTATTTTTTTCACAAAAACTACATAGACTAGAATTAAGGTACCCTATCTATAACAAAGAATTCATAGTAATTCTTAAAGCATTTAAGGAATAGCAACACTACTGCTTAGGAAGCAAGTACAAGGTTAAGGTCCGCACTAACCACTATAACATTATATACTTCACTAAAACTCAGAAGCTCTCTACATGCCAAACCCACTATTTCAAGACACTGTCAGATTTCGACTACAAGCTTACACATTGCGAAGGCACTGCTAATAGACAAGCAGACGCACTAAGCAGAAAAGAAGAACACTTCAAAGAAATTCCAGAAATCAAAGCTCAGATTCTAAGGAAGAATTATGCAGGAAACTATAAACAAATACAAATCAACACTCTATTTATTGTAGAAGAACATAACCCTATTCTTAATAAAATAAGGGAATATGTAGTAAACATGGATCCAGAACTACTCCCAGAAGAAGCAATTATAGAAGATAGTCTACTAAAATAAGACGACTGAATCTGGGTACTACTAGAATTACAACTAGAAGTAATCTAAGACTTATATTAAAGTATAATTACAGCAGCATACTATGGTGTCTAAACGACATAGAACCACGTAATCTAATATTATAGATTCCCTGGAATAAAAAATAAAATTTCAGAAGTTATTAAGAAATATAACATATATAAGAAAATAAAAAACAAAAGGCATCGGCCATATGGAATATTATAACCAATCCTAGTTCCAAAAAGGAATTAGCATACTATTATATTCAACCATATCACCAACTTACCTAAGTCAAAGGATCTACTAACTGGAAAACAATTCAATAGTATTTTCATAGTTATAGATAAACTCTTAAAGTAAGCATACTTCTTACCGCATAAGAAATCACATACAGCAGAAAACTTAGCATATCTTTATATAAGATATATATTTGCTAAACACAGAATGCTAAAAGAAATTATATTAAACAGAGAAAGTACCTTTACATCTAAATTCTAGTAAAAATTAATAGCTAAACTTAAAACCTATCATAAGTTAAGCACCGCGTTCCATCCACAAACAGATAAACAAATAAAACAAATAAATTAAATTATTAAAGCATACTTGCGATATTATATTAACCTCCAGCAAGACAACTAGGTCAAGATGTTACCAGTCGCACAGATGTAATATAATAGCTCTACTATAGAAACTACAGAAGTCACACCATTCTACGCCAACTATAGGTTTACACTAGAAGCCTATAGACCACCTTATGATAGTCCAAATATGGATAATGCATGCATTTTTATAGAAGATATAATCCAATTATAAGAAAAACTTAAAGTTTAACTCAAATTCTTTAAGCAGCGCATAAAGGAATACGCTAACCAAATAAGGATTGAGGGACCAACCCTTCAGGAGGGAGATATGGTCTACCTACTACGACATTCACGCAATAAAAAATTACCAAACATCAGAACAAATAAGCCAAGTAATAAATTAAATTTCAAAAAACTTAGACCATTTAAAATTCTAAAGAAAATCAGCAAAGTCAACTACAAATTAAATTTACCCAAAAACATAAGGTTAAAAACAGCTATTTTCCACATATTACTACTTAAGAAAGCACTAGTAGACAAAGAAACAGGCGAACTAATTATAAACAAAATCATTATCTAAGACATTAAAGAAAAATATGAGATTAAAAAGCTAGTTTATATATAAATAAATAAGATAATAGGAGAAAGAGAGTACCTTGCCAAATAGAAAGGATATAATAATAATAAAAACTCTTAGGTCCTAGAATGAGAACTTAAGAGGAACGCCTAGGCGATTCTGCGGGAATTTTATCAGTCTCTAGGGGTAGAAATAATAACAGGTCTAGTTCAAAGGCAGACCAATCAACGTCATCAACAGACTGGGACAGGCCAGCAACAGCAGAATTAGGCGCCAACAGGGCAACCTAACGAGCGGCCTCCGCTTTATGTTCCTCGCGCTTAACCCATTCCAACTCTTCCAAATTATCCAGCCCCCACGCAATCGCACGCTCCATCCTCCTTAACCACTCTCATTTTTAAATACAAAAACATTTAACCTTTACACTAAGCTTTAACCAGGCCTCTTCAGCTTCTTTAAGCTCCTTATTTAGTTTTAAATAATAAGATGTAACCTTTCGCATTTATTACGGGGTAAGACTAAAAGCCTTATAATAAGATTTCTAATTCTTCATATAAGATAAATAACAACGGAAGTCCTCTTTTAAAGTAACATATTCATGACCCTAAGACTTACAATAAGTGCACAACTTTATAATAAGAATGAAATTCTCTAATATAATATTAGCAAGACCTTCACGCTCTTCTTTCTTTCACATAAAAATATTATTAATAACTCGCTTACGTTTAACCATAATAAAAAACTAAAGAAGGAAGAACCATGAAGAAAATAACTTACTAAGGGAAAAGCAAGTGGGGATACTTATACGATAAACGTGACTAGGTCTTAAGGACAAGACCAATAGGAGGGGAGTATTATATCACGACCTAACACTTATGGTCGTCACAACAGGCCTACAGGGTAGGCCGGGACAGATTAACTATAATCCGTTGACTAATCACAAGCCTCCACTCAAGAAGGTAGGAAAGCTAGGAAAGCTAGCTTTCCATCAACACCAAGGAAAGCCAGAAAAGACAGCTTTCCACTACAATCCAGAACCCTCAACTAAATATATAAGTTCACTTCTCAACGCTTATTAAATAACTTAGATAGCTAGTTATTAACATAGAATTAAGATTACAACACGCTCTGCACTGCTTACTATCTGGTGACATTTGTTTACTATTGCCCACATTGCCTATTAGGTTTCCTAACCGCTCCGCTAACATAAACCTAGAATCAGCTACTAGGTTTGTCCCTTGGGAATCTACCCTATACTAACTATCTAGTGTACGGTTCGTCACAGCCGCATCTATAGATCCTATAGCCTTAAATACAACTGTATATATATTCTAAGAGAATAAGTAAAAAGATAAGAAGAATAACAGCAATATTTTAATAAAAACCTGCCTTAATAAAAAACTATAGAGGAAGTCTAAGAATAAATTAAGCTTACTAAATTAAATATTAAAGAAGCATATAATTAAGTTTTTGTCTAAGACCTCCTTAATGCCCTAGATAAAGACTATAGAACATATAATTAGAAATAATATAATAACATTTACTATTAAATATATATCTTTAATAAATTAAAAGACTAGTATAAATATTAACTAAAGTGTGTAATATATAAAGAATATACTATAATTTATTTTATAGACTATATAGTAATATACTATAATATATATAGGAAAGAAAAAAGCTAGTTTTACTAAATCACTTGGAAACTAATATAAGGGGGATATAATTTTAACACCTATATTAATAAAAGATAAGAAAATAAGACCTTAATTAAAAAATACCATTATATAATTTAAGAATAAAATTAGGATTTAAAATGCTAATAGTGCATAAAATACTAAAAAATTATATAAGACTAAACCCATTTAAATAATATTTGGATTAACTTAATTAAATATAATAATAAGAAATTATTAGTTAAAGAATATATTAATTAACACCTAGTAATAATATATATAAATAATAGCATAAATTATAACCTTATTACTCCTTAAATAATAAACCTACTTAAATTACTATACACTAAGAAAAAACAGCCTATATATATATCTAGTGTTACTACACCTAATGCCAAGGCAACAATTAATTATAAGACTAATTATCTCCTAATTAAGATTACTAATTACACTAAGATTATTAAGTTTAACATTATAAACCTTAACACCTATAATATTTTACTTAAATACCCCTAGCTAAAATAAGGTAATTTACTAATTAACTAAAAAATAAAAGAAATACTCTAGGAAATAGATGTTACCTAGGAGCTGTGACTAAGCCATAAAGAGGGCAAGGAAGGCAAAAACGCGCCTATAGACCTAAAAATAAAAACTTATATATAATAAAATTAAAACAAATTAGAAAAAATAAGAATAAAACCTAAAAAGGTTAGATTTAATATAGAAAAATCACTAGTACTACTATAATATAACTATAGGAGAGTTAAAAAAAAATAAGTGTATATTAATAAAATTATTACATAAATAAAAATAGAATTACAAGCTCTAGATAAAGCACTATTAAAAGTAAAAAAAAAAAAAAAACTTAAAAAATTAGAGAAAACTCTCCTAAAAGCACCTTAATAATACTAAAGGAAATATAGAAAACTATTTAGCTTAATATTAGAAATAGTACAACCGCTCTATTTATAATAAGATTATTATATAAACCTTATAGATAGTAAGATAATAAAGTTCTTCTTAATCTATAACCTTAGTGAAATAAAACTTAAAATACTTTAAGAATAAATAGAAGAATAACTTAAGAAAGGATATATTAGACCATTTACCTTACCAGCTGAATACCCTATTATATTTATACTAAAGAAAAATAGGAAACTTAGGTTAGTTATTAACTATAGACAGCTGAATAAGATCATAATTAAGGATTAAACCCTATTACCGCTTATTACGGAAATTTAAGACCGCCTAACTGGTGCAAAATGGTTCACTACCTTAGACCTTAAGGGAGTATATAACCTAATTCGCATCCGCGAAGGGGACAAATGGAAAATAGCGTTTAAAACACACTATAGATTATTTAAATACTTAATTATGCTATTTAAGCTTACTAACACACCTATAACATTTTAATAAATAATTAACCATATGCTATAAGTATATATTAATAATTTTGTAATTATATACCTTAATAATATTCTTATCTTCTTAAAAACCCTTAAAAAACACAAGGAACACGTTTATAAGGTACTATAAATACTACAAGACGCTAATCTACTAGTAGAACTAGAAAAATACTATTTCCATATTTAAGAAGTTAAATTTTTAGAATACCTAATCTTACTAGGACAAGTCTAAATAAACCTAGATAAGCTTAAGGTAATTAAAGACTAGAAACTTCTAGAGATAAGAAAAGGAATATAAAGCTTCCTAGGCCTAGTGAACTACTACCAAAGGTTCATTAAGAACTATAGTAAGATCGCTAAGCCCTTTACTAATGCCACTTAACTTAAGGAAGATAAGAAAGATAAAAAGAAACTAAAAGATAAGAAACTTATATATAAACCTAAGATAAAAAAAGCATTTAAATAACTTAAAAACACACTCCTTAATAAACCTATACTTATTATATATAATCCTAATAAACCACTAAAGATTAAAACTAACTTATTAGACTTTATAATTAAAGGAGTACTAATATAAAAAGATAAGAAAGGGAAAAACCATCTAGTAGTATTCTTTTTGCAAAAACTATATAAACTAAAATTAAAGTATTTTATTTATAATAAAGAATTTATAGTAATTCTTAAAGCATTTAAGAAATAGTAATACTACTACTTAAGAAGCAAGTATAAGATTAAGGTCTATATTAACTACTATAACATCATATACTTTATTAAAACTCAAAAGCTCTTTATATACTAAACTTACTATTTTAAGATACTATTAGACTTTAATTATAAACTTACATATTATAAAAGCACTGCTAATAGATAAGCAGATGCATTAAGCAGAAAAGAAGAACACTTTAAAGAAATCCTAGAAATTAAAGCTTAAATCCTAAGAAAGAATTATATAGGAAATTATAAACAAATATAAATTAATACTCTATTTATTATAAAAGAATATAACCTTATCCTTAATAAAATAAGGGAACATATAGCAAATATAAATCTAAAGCTACTCCTAGAAGAAGTAACTATAGAAAATAGCCTGCTAAAATAGGATAATAAAATCTAGGTACCACTAGAATTATAATTAGAAGTAATCTAGGACTTATACTAAAGCATAATCGCAGTAGCATACTATAGTATTTAAATAATATAAAACCATATAATTTAATACTATAGATTCCCTGGAATAAAAAATAAAATCTTAGAGATTATTAAAAAATATAATATATATAAGAAAATAAAGGATAAAAGGTATTAACTATATGGAATACTATACTTAATCCTAGTTCTAGAAAGGAATTAGCATACTATTATATTTAATCATATTATTAATTTACTTAAGTTAAAAGATCCACTAACTAGAAAATAATTTAATAGTATTTTTATAGTTATAAATAAACTATTAAAGTAAATATACTTTTTATTATATAAGAAGGCGTATAATATAAAAAACCTAGCGCATTTTTATATAAGATATATATTTATAGAACATAAAATACTAAAGGAAATTATATTAAATAAGGGAACTACCTTTGCGTTTAAATTTTAGCAAGAACTAATAGCTAAACTTAAAACTTACTATAAGTTAAGTATTATATTTTACTTATAAATAAACAGGTAAATAAAATAAATAAATCAAGTTATTAAAGCATACCTATAATATTATATTAACCTTTAGTAAGATAACTAGGTTAAAATGCTATTAATCGCTTAAATGTAATATAATAGCTTTATAATAGAAATAATAAGAGTTACCCTATTTTACGCTAATTATAGGTTTACACTAGAAGCCTATAGATCACCTTGCGATAGTCTAAATATGGATAATACACGTATACTTATAGAAGATATGATCTAATTATAAGAAGAACTTAAAGTTTAACTTAAATTCCTTAGATAGCATATAAAAAAATACACTAACTAAACAAGGATTAAGGGACTAACCCTTTAGAAGGGAGACATAGTTTACCTACTATAACATTTATATAATAAAAAATTATTAAATATTAGAATAAATAGGCTAAGTAATAAATTAAATTTTAAAAAACTTAGATTATTTAAAATTTTAAAGAAAATTAGTAAAGTTAATTATAAATTAAAACTACTTAAAAACATAAGGTTAAAAACAGCTATCTTTTACATATTACTACTTAAAAAAGCACTAGTAGATGAAAAGATAGGCAAGCTAATTATAAATAAAATCATTATCTAGGATATTAAAGAAGAATATAAAATTAAAAAACTACTTTATATATAAATAAATAAAGAAATAGGAGAATAGGAATATCTTATAAGATGGAAAGGATATGACTTCAGCGAAGACTCTTGGGTCCTAGAAAGAGAACTTAAGAGGAACTATGACAAACCGTACACTAGATAGTTAGTATAGGGTAGATTCCCAAGGGACAAACCTAGTAGCTGATTCTGGGTTTATGTTGGCGGAGCGGTTAGGAAACCTAATAGGCAATATGGGCAATAGTAAACAAATGTCACCAGATAGTAAGCAGTGTAGAGCATGTTGCAATCTTAATTCTATGTTAACAACTAGCTATCTAAGTTATTTAATAAGCATCAAGAAGTAAACTTATATATTTAGTTAAGGGTTCTAGATCATAGTGGAAAGCTGTCTTTCCTAGCTTTCCTTAGTGTTAATGGAAAGCTAGCTTTCCTAGCTTTCCTACCTTCTTAAGTAAAGGCTTATGATTGGTCAACGGATTATAGTTAATCCATCCCAGCCTACCCTATAGGCCTATTATAACGACCATAAGTGTTAGGTCATGACACAATACTCCCCTCCTGTTGGTCTTATCCTTAAGACCTAGTCACATTTATTATATAAGTATCCCCACTTACTTTTCCCTTAGTAAGTCATTTTCTTTATAATTCTTCCTTCTTTAGTTTTTCATCATGGTCAAACGCAAGCGAGTTATTAACAATATTCCCACACAAAAGAAAGAAGAGCGTGAAGGTCTTACTAATACTATATTAGAGAATTCCATTCTTATTATAAAATCATGCACCTATTATAAGTCTCAGGGTCACAAATATATTACTTTAAAAAAGAACTCCCGTCATTGTCTATCTTATATAAAGAATTAGAAATCTTATTATAAGGCTTTCGGTCTTACCCCGCAACAAATGCAAAAGGTTACATCTCATTATTTAAAACTAAATAAGGAGCTTAAAGAAGCTAAAGAGGCCTAGTTGAAGCTTAATGCAAAGGTTAAACATCTTTATACTTAAAAACAAGAGTAGTCAAGGAGGATGGAGTGTGCAATTACGCAGGGGCTGGATAATTTGGAAGAGTTGGAACGGGTTAAGCGCAAGGAACATGAAGCAGAGGCCGCTCGTTAGGTTGCCCTGTTAGCGCCTAATTCTGCCGTTGCCGGCCCATCCCAGTCCATCAACGACGTTAATTAGTCTGCCTTCGAACTGGACCCGTCATTATTTCCACCCCTAGAGACTGATGAAATTCCCGCAGAATCGCCTAGGCGTTCCTCTTAAGTTCTCGTTCTAAGACCCAAGAGTTTTCATTATCATTATATCCTTTCCATTTAGCAAGGTACTCTCTTTCTCCCGTTATCTCATTTATTTACATACAAACTAGCTTTTTAATCTTATATTCTTCTTTAATATCTTAGATAATAATTTCATTTATAATTAGTTCGCCTATTTCTTTATCCACTAGTGCTTTCTTAAGTAGTAATATATGGAAAACAGCTATTTTTAACCTTATGTTTTTAAGTAAATCTAATTCATAGTTAACTTCACTGATTTTCTTTAGAATTTTAAATGGTCTAAGTTTTCTAAAATTTAATTTATTACTTGGCCTATTTGTTTTAATATTTGGTAATTTTTTATTACATGAATGTCATAGTAGGTAGACCATATCTCCCTCCTGAAGGGTTAGTCCCTTAATTCTTATTTAGTTAGCATATTCCTTTATGCGCTGCCTAAAGAATTCAAGTTAAACTTTAAGTTCTTCTTATAATTAGATCATATCTTCTACAAGGATGCATACATTATCCGCATTTAGACTATCATAAGGTGGTCTATAGGCTTCTAGTATAAACCTATAATTGGCGTAGAATAATATAACTCCTGTAGTTTCTATAGTAGAGCTATTATATTACATTTGTGCGACTGGTAACATCTTAACCCAGTTGTTTTACTAGAGGTTAATATAATATTACAAGTATGCTTTAATGATTTAATTTATCCATTCTATTTGTTCATCTATTTATAGATGGAACATAGTGCTTAACTTATAATGGGTTTTAAGTTTAGTTATTAATTCTTGCTAGAATTTAGACATAAAGGTACTTCCTTTATCTAATATAATTTCTTTTAGTATTTTATATTTAGCAAATATATATCTTATATAAAGATGCGCTAAGTTTTCTACTGTGTGCAATTTCTTATATGGTAAGAAGTATACTTACTTTAAGAGTTTATTTATAACTATAAAAATATTATTAAATTATTTTCTAGTTAATAGATCCTTTAACTTAGGTAAGTTGGTGATATAGTCGAATATAATAATATGCTAATTCCTTTCTAGAACTAGGATTAGTTATAATATTCCATATAGCTAATGCTTTTTATCTTTCATTTTCTTATATATATTATATTTTTTAATAACTTCTAAAATTTTATTTTTTATTCCAGGGAATCTATAATATTAAATTACGTGGTTCTATGTTGTTTGGATACTACGGTATACTACTGCGATTATACTTTAATATAAGTCTTGGATTACTTCTAGTTATAATTCTAGTAGTACTTAGATTTAGTTATCTTATTTTAGCAGACTATCTTCTATAGTTGCTTCTTCCGGGAGTAGTTCTGGATCCATGTTTGCTATATATTCCCTTATTTTATCGAGGATAGGGTTGTGTTCTTTTATAATAAATAGAGTATTGATTTATATTTGTTTATAGTTTCCTGCATAATTCTTCCTTAAAATCTAAGCTTTAATTTCTAAAATTTCTTCAAAGTGTTCTTCTTTTCTGCTTAATGCGTCTGCTTGTCCATTAGCAGTGCCTTCACAATGTGTAAGCTTATAGTCAAAATCTAATAGTATCTTAAAATAGCGGGTTTAACGTGTAAAAAGCTTCTAAGTTTTGGTAAAGTACATAATATTGCGGTGGTTAGTGCAGACCTTAACCTTATACTTATTTCCCAAGCAGTAGTATTACCATTCCTTAAATACTTTAAGAATTACCATAAATTCTTTATTATAAATGGGGTACCTTAATTCTAGTCCATGTAGTTTTCGCGAAAAGAATGCTACTAGATGGTTTTTCCCATTTTTATCTTTCTATATTAGTACTCCTTTAATGGCAAAGTCTAATAAATTAGTTTCAATTTCTAATGGTTTATTAGGATTATATATAATAAGTATAGGTTCGCTAAGGAGAGCGTTTTTAAGTTATTCGAACGCTTCCTTTATTTCTGGCTTATATACGAGTTTCCTATCTTTTGGCTTCTTCTTACCTTTCTTGTTTTTTTCGAGTTAAGTGGCGTTAGTAAGTGGTTTAGCGATCTTACTATAGCTCCTAATAAACCTCTAGTAGTAGTTCACTAGGCCTAAGAAGCTTTACATTCCTTTTCTTATCTCTGGAAGTTTCTAGTCTTTAATTACCTTAAGCTTATCTAGGTCTATTTAGACTTGTCCTAGCAAGATTAGGTGTCCTAGGAATTTAACTTCTTAAATATAGAAATGATATTTTTCTAGTTCTACTAAGAGATTAGCGTCTTATAATATTTATAGTACCTAATGGATGTGTTTCTTATATTCTTTAAGGGTTTTTGAGAAGATGAGAATATTATTGAGGTATATAATTATAAAGTCGTTAATATATATTTATAATATATAGTTAATTATTCGCTGGAATATTACTAATGCATTAGTGAGCCTAAATAGCATAACCAGGCATTTGAATAATCCATAGCGTGTTTTAAATACTGTTTTCTATTTATCTCCTTTGCGGATGTGAATCAGGTTATACACTCCCTTAAGATCCAAGGTAGTAAACTAATTTACACCGGTTAGGCGGTCTTGAATTTCTGTAATAAGCGGTAATAGGGTTTGATCCTTAATTATAATCTCGTTCAGCTGTCTATAGTTAATAACTAGTCTAAGTTTCCTATTTTTCTTTAGTATAAACATAATAGGGTATCTAGCTAATGATGTGGATGGCCTAATATGTCCTTTTTTTAACTGTTCTTATATCTATTCTTGAAGTGTTTTAAGTTCTACTTCGCTGAGATTATATATTAGAAAGAATTTTGTTATTTTTCCATTTATAAGATTTATATAATAATCTTATTATAAGTAAAGTGGTTGAACTATTTCTAACGTTAGGCTAAACAGTTTTCTGTATTTCCTTTGGTATTATTAAGGTGCTTTCTAGAGAATTTCTTTAAGTTCTCCGAGTTCTTCTTTTTTCTTAGCTTCTAGCAATGCTTTATCTAGAGCTTGTAATTCTGTTTTAGCTTATGTAATAATTTTATTAATACGTACTCGCTCTCCTTTAACTCTTCTATTATCATATTATGGCGGTACTGGTGATTTTTTTATATTAAATCTGACCTTTCTCTTAGGTTCTATTCCTCTTTTTTCTATATTTTATCAATTTTATTACACATAAGATTTTATTTTTAGGTCTATAGGCGCGTCTTCGCCTTCCTTGCCCTCTCCATGGCTTAGTCATAGCTCCTAGGTGACGTCTATTTCCTAGAGTATTTCTTTTATTTTTTAATTAATTAGTAGGTTACCTTGTTTCAGCTAGGGGTATCTAAGCAAAATATCACAGGTGTTAAGGTTCATAATGTTAAACTTAATAGTCTTAGTATGACTAGCAATCTTAATTAGGAGATGATTAGTCTTATAATTAATTATTGCCTTAGTATTAGGTATAGTAACACTAGATATGTATATAGGCTGCTTTTTCTTAGCGTATAGTAATTTAAGTAGGTTTACCATTTGGGGAGTAATAAGGTTATAATCTATATTACTATTTATATATATTATTACTAGGTGTTAGTTAATATATCCTTTAACCAATAATTTCTTATTATTACATCTAATTAAGTTAATCCAGATGTTATTTAAATAGGTTTAGTCTTATATAATACTTTAATATTTTGCGCACTATTGGCACTTTAGTTCTTCGTTTTAATTCTTAATTAGGCGGTGGTATCTTTTAATTAGGGCCTTGTTTCCTTGTCCTTAGTTTAGGTGGTTCTTAAAGTCGTAACCCTTCTATACTAATTTCTAAGTAATTTAGTAAAATTAACTTTTCTCTTTTTCATATGTTTTATAATATATTACTATATAATCTATAAAATAATTCACGGTATATTCTTCATATATAACATACTTTAGTTAATATTTATACTAATCCTTTAGTTTATTAAAGATATATATCTAGCAGTAGATGTTATTATACTATTTCTAGTTATACATTCCATAGTCTTTATCTAAAGCATTAAGAAGGTCCTAGATAGAAACTTGGTCATATGCTTCCTTAATATTTATTTTAGTAAGTCTAATTTATTCTTAGACTTCTTCTATAGTTTTTCATTAAGGGGGGTTTTCGTCAAGATATTGCTGTTATTCTTCTTGTCTTTCTGCTTATTCTCCTAGAACGTATATATAGTTGTGTTTAAGGCTATAGGATCCGCAAATGCAGCATCCTTCACAATTATAATCTAGGTTCTATAATCCACAGAGTTCATATATATATCCCTTATATATATATTTTAGAAAAGTTATTAGTCCTTCTTCTTTATTCCTTTTATAATCATATTAGGGTTCCTATAAACTACATAAGTGGCAGTATCCCATGCATTTAATAATATAATAATCTAGTTAATAATATAAGCATTATTTAAAACGTTTTTGCTCTTTAAGGTGTTTTATGGCTAGCTTATCTTCTTCTTTAAAGAGTTTATACATAGCTTCCATGTTTTATCGCTATTCGCCTTCGCAGCTGTGTTAATATCCTTCTATAGATCCGCAGTCTAGGCATCTATGGCATTCGTGGTTGGGGTTTCGAGAGCCATAGGTGTTATAGTTATAGATGTCTTAAAGTTTAAGAATTTTAGCTTTGCATTAGTGTTATGGCTCATAGACTCTATAGTACTCGCAGTCCTTGTCCTAGTCCAAATCTTCCTTTTCGCTTAGGACTTAATCGCGGAAATTAAGAGTATTAATTCTTGCTGTCTAATGAGTTTTCTTGGCTTATGGTTTCCTTAGGTAATAACCTGATCCTTCCTTACTGCTTTAGTGTACAAGACATAAATTATTATAATAAGCTGTCTAGCTAAGGTGGTTGTATAGTATTTCCATAATGGTATCTATTTAAGCTTTATCCTTAGGGGTCTTAGGTTTTACGTTTTTCTTAGTGTAGCAATGGGTTTCATTGTGGCCCTTCTTGCCGCAGAATCCGCAGGTCATTTTAGAACGGCAGTCTACTTCCTTATGGCCTTTCTTGCCGCAAGCGTTATATGTTCCGTTAAACCTTCTATAATTAATGGCGTCAATGTCCATTCTTCCTAGTTGGGTGTCATTATCTTTAGCGATATAGTCGTCTTGTTTCTTTCCTTAGTTGGCCTATGGGTGGTGTTTAGGAGGATTACCGCCTTTCTTGGCTTTTCTTTCCTATTTCCTTTTCTATTAGCGGTTATTAATTTTAATAGCTTCCTAAGTAAGATCGGTGAAGCTAACGGCTTATCGGTCGGTTTTATAAATTTCATCCTTAACCTCTGGTTTTAAGCTATGGTAATATATTTCCTTCTTAGAATCCTTAGTCCAGTTAACTTTAGTAAGTAGCTAAATGAAAGTTAAGGTATGTTTATAGCATGGACCTTTCTGCCGAAGGTCCCTGAGTTTCTTTTCAGCTTCTTGTGCTTCATTAATAACTCCGAACGATCTTTCAAGTTGGATCTTAAAGCTTTCATAGCTTTCAAATACATCTTTGGTTAATTAAGTCTATTAATCGTAGGCATTATTCTTTTTATCTTTGAGGATTACGCTAAACCAGTCGGCAGCCGGTCCTTCCATTCGGGTTCCTGCGAAGCGGATTCAAGCTTCAAACTTGTCTACCAAAAAGATTCTTAGGTAGTAATACTTAAAGTACATGTGTAAATTATATTAGAATTTGCGTAGTTTAGCGGTGTCTCCGTTAAACTTATTAGGTTAATTGATCTTAAGGATTCTTCCAAGTTCCGGTTCATTGTTATCTGCTGGTATCACAGGGGCTACCATGGGCGCTACAGCGGGTGCCACAGGGGGTAGTACCCCTAGTGGGTTTTGCTATGCTTGCTGGAGTCGCTGTACTTCTTATTAAAGGTTATTAATGGTCTAGAGGTCATTAGTGTATTAAATGACCATTCCTTGGACCAGCCTTTCCAAGATTATTAGGCGATTAACCGGGTTGCTAAGGTCAGTGGATGGTTCTTGGCGTTCTTCTTCCTCGTCGAAGTGGTCCATCTTGCTGGTTGGATCTTGGAAGTTATTATAACTCATTTTCATTATTGCCCATAGGTCTAGTAACCGTCCAAACAAGAGTTATTAACATGTAACAAACCGTACACTAGATAGTTAGTATAGGGTAGATTCCCAAGGGACAAACCTAGTAGCTAATTCTAGGTTTATGTTAGCGGAGCGGTTAGGAAACCTAATAGGCAATGTGGGCAATAGTAAACAAATGTCACCAGATAGTAAGCAGTGCAGAGCGTGTTGCAATCTTAATTCTATGTTAACAACTAGCTATCTAAGTTATCTAATAAGCGTTGAGAAGTGAACTTATATATTCAGTTAAGGGTTCTGGATCGTAGTGGAAAGCTGTCTTTCCTGGCTTTCCTTGGTGTTGATGGAAAGCTAGCTTTCCTAGCTTTCCTACCTTCTTGAGTGGAGGCTTGTGATTGGTCAACGGATTATAGTTAATCCGTCCCGGCCTACCCTGTAGGCCTGTTGTGACGACCATAAGTGTTAGGTCGTGACAGGAACGCCTAGACAATTCTGCGGGAATTTCACTAGTCTCTAGGAGTAGAAATAACAATAGGTCTAGTTCAAAGGCAGACTAATTAACAGCGTTAATAGACTAGGATGGGCCGGCAGCGGTAGAATTAGGCGCTAATAAAGCAGCCTAGTGAGCAGCCCCTGCCTTCTTACGCTTAACCCAATCTAACTCCTCTAAATCAGTAATTCCCCGCGCAACTGCGCGCCTCATCTTCTTATACCACAACTTCTTCTATTTACAAAGACGTTTGACCTTAGCGTCCGCACAGCGGCGCTCTTCCTTAGCCTTTTCAAATTCATCCTTTAGTTGGAAATAATAAATAGTAATATACTCCAGCTATTCTAAAGTTAAGCCTTAAGCGTCGTAATAAGATTAATTTAAATAAATATACTTTAAATAGCAAGAAGAATTATTAAGAGATAATAAATATTTTTTATAACCTTTAGAAATATAAAACAAATAGCGCTTATCTATCTCTTAGGCACTAGTAATAATAAGTTAAAATAAAAACTTATGATAAGTAGTTTTTAAATAAACTAACTTAGTAATTCTATTTAGTATAATTAGGTTAGTGGAAAATAGAAACACTAGCACAAGGAAACTAGGAAATAACCGCACTTACTAAGTAGGGGATATATTATTTATACCAGGGCTAATAAGGTCTTAAGGATAAGATTAATAGGAGGGGAGTATTATGTTATAACCCATCTCTTATAGTCGCATTAATAGGCCTACCGGGTAGGCAGAACTGGATTAACATAGGACTGACCTACTAATCACAGGCGGCTCACTAGATCATCTTAATAATCCAGTAAGCTAAGAATGGATTATTAGCAACTTAAAATAATCCATAATAGATCATTAGACTCCATAAATAATCTAGTTTAAGCAACTGGATATATAAGTTTACTTCTCTACACTTATTTAGATAACTTAGATAGCCAGTTATTAACATAGAATCAAGATTGCAACACGCTCTACACTACTTACACTCTAGTGACTTTTATTATTACTGTTTACATTGCCCGAAGATCTCCTGATCGCTCCGCCAACATAAACCCGGAACTAAACTCTAGGTTTGTCCCTTGGGAAGCCCTTGTATTACTAACTATCTAGTGTACGGTTCGTCACAGTTATTTTATTTAACTTCTTATAATTAATAATTAACTAGAGTTTATTATTTTTCTTTAATATAAAAATAATAGGGTATTTAATAAGTAACTTTAAGATTTAAATATATCCTTTTTTTAGTTATACTTTAATTTATTTCTTAAGTATTTTAAGTTTTATTTTACTAAGGTTATAAATCTTATAAAACTTTAGGGATACTTTATCCTTTAAAATAATTTTATAATCTTATTTAAAGTGTAATAGTAGCCCTTCTTTTAGTTTATTTTAAAAAAGCTTTTTATATTTCTAGTATTATTCTAGGATATATACTAGTAAATCTATTAGTTGCTTAACTTTCTAAAGTTCCTTATTTAATATTATAAGTTCTTTATATAAGATTATAATATATCTTTATATTTATTATTCTAAGGTTTTTCTTTTTATTTTAATATGTTAAGAAGGTATATTAGTAGGCGGTAGGAAAATCCTAGGTTTCTAGCTTCTTAATTTCCTTTCTTCTAGGTCTTTATTATCTTATTAATAAATTTAGCTGGTTTTCTAGTTTATATTAGGTTTATGTTTATATAACTAGGGTATGCCTAAAATAAGATTATATTTTAGGATATTAGCTATATTATATATAGTTCTTATAATATATTTTCTAAAATCTATTAATAAGTAATTAGTCTATTATTTAATCTATTTATTATTATACTAAAAGGTTTAGTTTTTAATATATTAAAGTTAATATAGTTTCTTCTTCTTATATACTAGCAACTATAGGCAAATTATAGTTATAGTAAATATATAATTGCATTTTAACCTACTATCTATTAGGACTATAAGCGGATTCCTATCTAGTAATACTTTAAAAGATAATCTTTTAACTATTCTTTTATTTTTATTATTACTATTATATTCTTTTTCTTCTTTTTTAAGAGATATTATATATCTTAAGTCCTCTTATTACCCTCTTATAAGGGATTATTATAGTTTTTTAAATAATACTAGTTATTAATTTTTATACTTATATATTATTTATATTTTAGTTTTAAATAGTTTTTATAGTTAAACTATTCTTTATTATAGTTATATTTAGATCTTAAATTACTATAGTCTTATTATTTTAAAAGTTTAGTAGTTTAGTGGAAATTATAAAACGCTAAGCTATATTCCTATAATTCTCCTTCTTTATAGTTATAATAACCTGGTTTTAATATAATAACTTTAAGAGATTAGTACCACTAGGTAAGTGTTTAGTTATAGAACTTTATATTATAGTATATGTTTTTATAAGTAATAAATGGAATTTATATTAAGAAAATATTATAATTATATTTTTCTTTAAAGTGTTTTATATATATATAAGTAATATAGTTAGTTTAACTAATATAATAGTATAATAAGTAATTAGGGTTAATAAGTTTATAATCTTTATAAATGTGTTAATATAAAAGGTTATATAGTAATATTTTATTTAAAGTTATGGCTCTTAAGATAAGTTATATCTTAAACTCTTATTATTATATATCTTTTAGCTATTTATATAAGGCAGCTGGTGTACTTCCTTTAATAGATTCTTTTACTTTTATAATACTATTATAGAACTTATTAAGTTTCTACATTTCTAAGGTAAACTTATTATATATTCTCTAGATATTATTATCTTAATTATTAATAATCTTATAATTATACTATTTAATATTATTATTTTATTTTAAGGTATTATTTTTTATAGTAGATAATAATTAAAAATTAATCTAAGGGACTAGCTATTAGTTAGGTATTTTAGCTTCCGGCTTTTTATCTAGTGTCTTAAAGTTATTTAAGAGTTTAAATTTAAAATAATAGAATTTATAGTTATTTTTATTATTAAATAAGATTAAGTGTTCTATTATATAAACGCTTTTATTATCTTTCTTTATAATATAATTATTCTTTAGTTTAAGGATTTTTTCCCTTTTAGGTAACTTATAGTTATGCGCTATATGGTTTAGCTTCCCGTAATTATAATATTTAAAGTCCTTTTTCTTTTTATTTCCTTTTTATATTATACTAATATTTATAAGTCCTAGAGTACTACTATTATTTTTAGTAATTTATTTATTTTAGTTCTTACCTTTATTTAATTAATCTTTTTATATATTATAGTTCCTTATATTAAGTTTATAAAAAAGGTTATCTACTTTAATATATTTTTCTATAAATAAAATAAGATTATACTTAGTTTAGTTAATATTATAAACTTTTTCCTTAACTTTTATATTAAGTTTATTATAGAATTTCTTAATAAGTGCAGATTATCTTTAAATAACTTTAAAGGCTAGGTCTCTGAATTTCATAGTATAATTAAAGTATCTTTCTTTCTAGTAGATTTCCAAGAGTTTATTTTTAACTATTTATACTTTTTTAACATCTCTAAAGGCCTTAATAAGTTCTTCTTTAAACTTTAAAAAGTTAATAAAGATTTTATTAATATAAGCAGGCTATAATTCAATAAGGTTATTAAAATACACATCCTAAATAAGGCAAAACTATTTAAGTATAGTTCCTTTAAGGCAAGTGGCTATAAAAGAGACTTTCTTAATCTTAGTATTAATAATATTCTTAAAGTTAATAAAATAAGCCCTAAGTTAAGTTTAAAAGTTATAAAGCTTATTAGTTTTTTTATTAAATATAAAAGGCAGTTAATACTTAATAAGTCTTCTTATATCTTTAGTTATAGATTTCTTAGTCTTAATTACTTTTACAAGAAGCTTATTAAGGTTAAATATATCTTAAAGGAAAGCTTTAATTTAATCTTTAGATATATTATCTTAATTAAGAGCTTCTCTTATAATAATATTTTTATTAGTATCTTAAGTAAAAATAGGGGTGTTCTTAGAGGTTAGGTTAGCAGAAGTGCTAGTTAATTTAGTTACTTTAGGCATAGTAGTTCAAGTTGCTTAAAAGATCTAGGGTTTCTTTTTAAACAAGAGTTATTAACATGTAATATCCTAACCTATACTATTATACTTAAGTATAAGGTAGGTTCCTAATTTATAAACTAAGGCATTAGTTTATATTAGCAGAGAGATGCAAGGAATCTAATAAGTAGAGTAATTATATAGCTAATAAGATTATAAATAACTAATCTAATTATTATTTAAAAGTGCTATATTAACAACTAACTATTTAAGTTTTATTTAATAAGTATAAGAGACATTCTTATATAGTAAGTTATTTTAAGTAGCTTACTTTATAATATACCTTTATTACTGGTGAGCCTAGCACCTTAGTGTTATAGGCTTACTTCCTTAGTGCTTCCTTCTGCGGTAAGCCTTCCTTCTCGGGACATGATTGGTTGTTCCTTCTAAGGATCATCCGGGGTACATACTTTCTGGATCTTATGTTGTTGGTTCGTAACACTAATATATCTTTAAATTTAATAATATTATTTAATTAATAATTACTTAAAACTTAGCTTTTATAATTAGTATTATTATTTAAAATATTAAAAATTAATATTTATATTCTTATTTTATATTATTTATAAGATTTAGTAATTATTTAAATAAAAGTTATTAATATATAGTAAATTATATATTAAGTAGTTAATATAAGATAAATTCTTAAGAAATAAACCTAGTAAACAATTTTAAGTTTATATTAGTAAAGTAATTAAAAAACCTAATAGGTAATAATAAATAAATATTATTAAATAATAAGTAATATAAAATATATTATAATTTTAATTTTATATTAATAATTAGCTATTTAAGTTATTTAATAAGTATAAAAAAGTAAACTTATATATTTAATTAATTAAATATCTTTAAGGCACTTAATAATTAAATTTATTAAGTTATACTTAATATACTTAATAATAGATTTTATTAAGTAGTATTTAATTAATAGAATAGGTATATATTCTTTTGTTCTGGCCTACCCGGTAGGCCCTTAGTTATAACCATAAGTGTTAGGTTGTAATATTATATTAATAATTAGCTATTTAAGTTATTTAAATAAGTATAAAAGAATAAACCTATATATTTAATTGACTTAAATAAAATTAAAAGAATATTTCCTAATATAATTAAAAATTAAAGTTTATTTGATTAATCTTATAATAAATTAAAGAGTTAGTTCTTAATCCGACTGTGATTGGCTGTCCGGTCCTAAGTTAATCCGGTTCCATCTACCCTCTAGGCCTATTATCGCGACCATAAGTTATTGGGTTATAACACAAACATTATACAAACAACAGCTGCCTATCTTCAATCATCTTCCAATTTTCACCCTAGACAACACCTTCATCCATCTCCCTCTTCCCTACTTAAGAACATATCACTAGAGTCCGAGTAGTAGCAACAAGTTTACTGCAACAAGGCCATTAGCGCAACGTGGGACACAATGAGGCCGATTGCAGTATATTGCCTTTTCCTAAGTGTTGCTGGAGTCTATGCCACAATGCCGATGGGTAATTTCTCCCTGCACTTCCATCGCCTCTATTACTAACAAGAGTGCTATTGCGGGTTTACACGATACGGCCGATACAATTGACGACGACGATGTCGCAGATATGTACAAGAATTATCACGGTTGGGTTAACCCCGAGGACTTGACTGCCATGCCACAATGCATCGCCCAGCAGGACCACGACACTTAGTTAGAGGCCATGACCAAATGCACTCAGAAGCGATGCACATCACAATTTGGTTTCATCTGCACACATCACCAATAGCTCACCGAACTCAGCTGTTTGAACACCGAGTTCTCGCCTAATGTGCTCAGAGAATACCTCCCGTACTGCAGCAGGTCTATCCTTGCAAAGGCACAGTTGTATCATTGGACTCGCAACATCACTAGGCGATCTTGGTTTGTTGATGTCGGTGATGCGAACGGGTTAACGAACCTGTGGCCGTCCTCTCTACCGAAGGGGTACGCTGGCATTGGAGCGCTTAATCATGCGCCAACATGTCTAACTATGTCGCGATCCACTTCGTCGAATGAAAAATTTCAGCATTCTGTAGGATCTTGCGTCTTCACCGCCACTCCCCAACACATAGGAAATGCCAAACGCCCTTGGGAATACAGTCAGTCTCTCAAGTCCATGACTGCCCTAGATTTTGTAACTGCCGGATACAGCCTCGCCCGGGGTTACCTTCCATCTGGCGAATACTTTGACAAAGATTGCTTTTGCAACGTGTTCACCTTGAATTTTGAACAGGAACCCTGTTCAGCGTCCGCTTTAGACATGACGAAAGAGCGCCTCTGGTTAAACAGCACTTGCGGATCGGTATCCCTACCTGACAACTGGACGAATGATCTCAAGACTATAGGATTTGCCTACATGCCTATTGAACACTGGAAATGGCCAAGCTGCGTCACGGATATGCCAAATAAGGTCACTAATCTTGTTGATCAATGTGCGATTGATGCTTGTGAGATCAGATCCCCTGGTGGATACTGCAATGCCAAACGCGCTGTAGACAGAAGTTGTTTCTGCCACGACATCAGCTATGATTCCTGCGGAGGTTCATGCCACGTCTTTGAGGGCCGCATTGACTATCTTCACTGGTTGCACGACCTTTGCGGCAGTGTGGAAGAATGGCATGGTCTCCCATCCAATTGGCGCCAATTGACTAACCCGTCCCGCCTTGAGATGATTCCATGGCGATGGAGTCTCAAACCGGACTCAGAAACCGAGCAAACAACACAGACTTGTGCTTCGAATGAGTGGAAGTTTGGAAGTATCACATTAGTCAACATGAGTCCTCTACTCCTCAGCACAATTCTCAATAACGCCAAAGCCTTCCGACGAATTATACGCCGCCCTATTCTACAGAGTTGGTTATCTGTAGCATTTTGCACAGCTTCCCTTCAACTGTTCGCCAACCTCTTGATTACATTACTTGTCGTGTCAGTACCTGGCTATGAAAATCTTCCCTTTACTGGGTTGATGATGCTCTGGGGAACAATGCCTTGTGTTAGTTGGTTGACGACTATTTTCCCCAGTGTTGTCAAACCGTCCAGGTCTATTAGCCTTTCGGAAATCTCGTCTGTGTTACTCGGAGAGGTGCTTCTCCAATGCTTATCGGCTCCTTACATGTTGTTGACCATCAAGTATGGCCTAGAACATAATCTCTATTTTAGGAGCTTAGAAAGTACAGAGGGTGGAAATTCAGCCAAGATCATGTACAACGGGGCGCTCCTATGGCTTATAGGCACTCTCGTACTTCTATGGGCCATTCATACGACGTTTAATATGTTAACAAATAGCAATCAAGTTGCCCCCAACGTTACTGATGAGCTGACTCCACTTATAGCCCATAGAAGTACACTGTCAAATGACTATAAGTCAAAAGCCTATTATCCTTTTTCTATTGCAGTCTCGAGCCAGTTTCTTATCTGGCTCTCTCAGTGTTTCTTTTGGGGCGGATTTATTAGTCTCAGCTCAAAGCAGTACGTCTTTATACAACTACCCTTTCAGACCATGGGGCTAAGCATACATTTCATATTCTGTCCCCCTTTATTGCAAGTTCTCACAGGTATCTGGGTTGCTTGTTCCGCAGCGAGCGCCGCTATGTGGATTCCTTCGGAAATATGGACTAAGATTGAGCAGGATGCGAAAGTAAGCTGGCTTTGAGAGAAACCTACAAGAACGTGTACACAGTGTTCTTTCTTCTCAATATTCTATCCAGATTAGCATCGGTGCCTACAGTTTATAGTCAAAGACCAGAAGAGAAACGTTCGTTATAGAGAAGAGTGTCGTAACAGGCTACTTGGCCTAAACATAACATACCTAAATTAGTTTGATACATCTCCATGACTGCTAATACAGCCAACTAAATCACATGTGCCTCGGTCAACTTTTTCCAGTGGTGCTCAAGGTCCAACCTCGACTGGATGTTATTAGTCATTTAACATCCTGACATTCAACTACAGTCTTGAAATGATTGAAATCTCGATTTTCAGCTTTAAGTGGGAAGTCAAATAGATGCCATCTCTGCTCTTAGGAAGGCTTATCAGCTATATTCTCTACACCCGCCGTAAGTCAACTCATCCTCTCCATCGACCCCTATACCCTATATGATAGACTGCCGACTCCTTAGTTAGAGCCACGTTTCTTCCTTACTAGCAAGCCAAGCTAGCATATTATCAGTCCTATACCAACTTCTTAATGATTTTATCTTGTGCTACTGCCTCATACTTGTCAGGTTCCTTATTACCTTCACAATGTCTCCACCTCTTTCCCATAACATCCTTAAACCACTTCACGTTAACTCCGCCTATTATAATCTTGTCTAAGAAGGCGCGATTTATGCAGACACCCTCAAGAGGCTTAAGCTCTATATCGAGATCCGGAGCCACAAATAGAACAGCACTCAATCTTCGCACACCTGGTGTACGTCGAACCCGATGGCAAGTTGCCTAAATGCAACCCCCAGTCAAGATGACAGTGCACCAGCCTGCAAGAATGATAGTTGCGTCTCCGGGCACTTGTATCCACCGTCCGGGTTGCTTTGTGTCCTCTATTTCAAGCCCTGGCGTGCCATCTTAAAGAATGATGCTAAAGGTGCTGTAGTCAGTGTGGGCACCACAGCCATTGTCACTGTCTAGAGGTTGTAATCGCATAAGCGGTAATTAATATTGCCTGTTGTATGAACCTGGTTCAAATTGGCGTAGGCGAGCTCAGACATAGCAGACAAAATAGTAGTCACATATGTGCTGCTAATGTGATCAAAGAATTCAAGAACTTCAT
This sequence comes from Trichoderma sp. CBMAI-0020, assembly GCA_030708095.1. Taxonomy (NCBI): domain Eukaryota; kingdom Fungi; phylum Ascomycota; class Sordariomycetes; order Hypocreales; family Hypocreaceae; genus Trichoderma; species Trichoderma sp. CBMAI-0020. The sequence goes on from JAJNCI010000002.1 coordinate 51,837, forward strand.
TGTATCCAGAAGTAGCCAATTTTTTCCGTAGATTATCAGGAACCTGACTGCTTCGTGTTGGTGACAGATCAATGGTGAATTTCTGGTCAGATGTGTCATTATAGGTGGCCGCCGTCTTATAAATCCCGCGCTTGGGATACGTAGCGTTAAGAGAGGAGGCAATGTCAGTGTAAGCCCTAAGGTAATCAAAGAGACAACGAATGGCTTCGAAGGGCGCTTTGATGCTTGGCGTGAAAGGAACGATTGTAGAACTGGGATTTGGTAGGTACAGGGATTGGTTTGCGGGACAGCCCCGCTCCGGAGTACATTGAGCGGCAGGGGACAGAATGCTTGACATATTGAGGGAAGTAGCGGTAGTAGCCATGGCGATAGGTGGTGAGCGGTTTGGTGGTATAGATGTGTTGATTTTGTGGTATTGTGTACTGGCGTATTGTTGAAATTTATATCTTCTAAGGCTGCTTCGGTTGAGGGAATAAAAATTGGCGTAAAGTATGGTCAGTTGTATCAGGTGCGGGGTCTATAAAAAGAATCTAGAGTTGCTAAATTATAAAAATTATCAAGAGTACTAGTTCTATAGTATTTGTCACAACCTGGTTCACTGTGATAGTGAAAAACCCTTATAAGCAGCTGGTTCCGTTACAATAATTGCTTACAATAGTGATTATTGGCCTAATCTTTTGCCCTGTTTGGCTTAACGGTATAACGGATCGTTACACGATAATCACTAGAAGCTGGTGGCCTAGGGTTCGATTCCGGCTTGTTGCTGGTTGCAAGACTGGATAACCTTTAGCTGCTAATAAGGCTTACGCGCAATGCTACAGGGAGCATTTAGGTATTGCCTTAGGGGTTAGAACAGCTGTAGTTATAGGGCTTGAGGACAAGCCCTTGGAGAGAAAGCAACGTGTCACAACCTGGTTCACTGTGATAGTGAAAAACCCTTATAAGCAGCTGGTTCCGTTACAATAATTGCTTACAATAGTGATTATTGGCCTAATCTTTTGCCCTGTTTGGCTTAACGGTATAACGGATCGTTACAGTATTCTCTGGGTTCAATGCAAGGATAATAATATAGTATATAAGGCTAACTGCAAATATATATTAGCAGAAGCTTGGGAGAAAATAACCCGGAAAACATAAGGATTACAAAATAAATACAAAAAGCTAGTTCTTTATATATTTAGTACTTGATACTATTTCTGCTTAGCAACTGACATAAGGTACTCCTTGTGCTGTAACACTGCCTTGTCCATTATTTTAAGAGCGCCTGCAATAGCTGGTCTTTCTGAAATACGGCTAATCCAAGCACTATAGTTTATCCACTGAGATGTGTCTAGTTCCGGATAAATAACAGTTGACAGACCTCTGCAGTAGGGCAAGAACATAATGTCTGCGTAGGTCACCCGATCTCCGACCAGATAGTCTGTGCCTTGACGGCAAAGATGCGCGTCAATGGTTCCAAGAAAACGTTTGATCTCAGCACTATATCGCTCTATAACAGAAGGGAGAGTCTCGTGATGGAACGTGGTATACCAAACCATCTGCCCAAAATAAGGTCCTTGGCCGCTCATCTGAAAATGCTCCCAACAACGTGTCAAGTATTTTTCCGGGCCAGAGGCATAGTGCAGCTTATGATGGTTGTCGTAAATATCGACAAGATAGTCAATGATGGCACCAGACTACGCCAAGGGATGTAATGTTAACCAATCTAAATATGTACAACTTTCGAAAGCCCTTCAAAATGTATAGACTTGCCTCCCATATTGTAATATTCTCATTATTTGGATCCCTGAGCACTGGTACCTTGCCATTGGGATTCATTCCGAGAAAAGATTGTTGTTTTGTATCTGCTGCTTGAATTTTCTCAAATCGATATGGAAGGCCAAGCTCTTCGAGGATGAACGCCACCTTCCATGGGTTTGCAGAAGCCGCAAAAGGTGCAAAGGCGTAAAGAACAAGAGGCTGTAGATCAGACATCATTTTGACTGTGTGTGATGATTGTTTCTTCATCCATTGTTGTGAGGGACTTGGATAACCCTCCAACTTGTACTACACACATTTGCGGATGCCGGTCTTTATACTGACATTTTGTCCTTTTAAACCAAGCCATAGGACCATGCTAATCTAGCTGCACTCCGATTATCAATCAATTCCGGGCATTTAGTAAGCGATTGTTCCCGACCATTGCAATCTGTGTTACTTTTTAGAGCCAAAGCTTTCGGACCAGAGACTTCGGACCAGAGTCTTCGGACCAGGAGCTATCTGACCCAACCAATCAGCAACCAGATGTTTCTCCGCTCTATTTGGCTATGTTACGTCACCTGCAGCTTTTGGCATTTGCTTGGTCTTTCGTAAGCCGTTCCAAAATCGTAAAGTGTCCAGACTTCAATTATTTGTTCTATGTCGCATGTGTATCGGACCTGTATTCGGACCAATATATCCGCTCATTGCCTTTATATGGGTCAGAAGCCTAGGAAATAGCGATTCAAATGCCGAAGAGTGGTTCACAAAACCTCGGCGAGAGCCAAGGCCCTGTAGTGAGCTCCTGGAGCTGCTTCAATTGCCGTAGACGAAAGTCCCGATGCAATAGACAGAGCCCATGCGGATTTTGCTCCAAAGCTGGCGTTGAATGCCTATATCCATTTAGCGGACGCATGCCCACTCGCCAGCATAACTCGACAACTGCATCTGTTCCTTCCTATCGGACGCCACCGCGGAAGCAGTCCCAGGCGCAGGTCCAAGATCTCCTTAGTCGCTTGAGGCAACTGGAGAATGTGGTGGATAGCTTGAAGGCCCAGGCACAAGACAAAGACTTCATACCTGGCCATATCGATTTAGGTGATACGGCCCGAAGTAAGAATGGCGAAAGCTCGACACCGGAAGAAGAAGAGTCTTTTATTGATGCACGCACAAACAATTCCCGTCATAATCTTTCGTATGGATTGAGCAAATCGTTTGGCAGGCTCCATGTTTGTGAAAGCGGCACTATGTATACTGGCAACGGAATTTGGGCTGCTCTCCACGGCGAGGTAATTTTTATTTCTAGAGCGTATTCACATGTGTTAACACGCGTTTCCTAACTACCTGACCAATAGCTAAAAGGTGTTCGCCAAGCGTTCGAGGCTAGCGACATCTTCGATTTGAGCGGCTTTCAGGACACTTCCTCCACATATGAGGCTGAGACACGTCACATGCCCTTCGATCTTGATCATAGCAACACACCCGAGTCTACACCTCACCCAGCACCAAATCTCCTACCTTTCATTTGGCAGGTGTACGTCAAGAATGTGGATCCCTTCATCAAAGTGCTGCATGTGCCAACCACGTCTGAAGTAATTCGGCTTTCGGAAGGCGGCTTCGAAAAGTTGTCTCTGGGGACACGAGCCTTGGTCTTTTCCATTTCTCTAGCCGCTGTGATGTCCTTGAGTGATGCCGATGTAAGGATATCTTCGTTGTGGAAGACATGTTTGATATTGATGGAGTTCTAGGTACAAAATACATTTGGAGACGCTAAGGAAAATGTTGTATCACGCTTCGTCCTGGGCACAGAGAAAGCATTATCTCAAGCGGGCATCCTCAAGACGACCGACCTATGCGTTGCGCAAGCATCTTTAATTTATCTTGAGATTGCAGGTCATCGTTATGGGATGCGGACGCTGTGGATGATGTCCGGTATTTTAGTGAGGGCTGCGATATCCGTAGGGTTACACCGAGACGGAGCTACGTTTCCAAACGTATCTTATTTCGAGGCTGAGATGAGACGCAGATTATGGTGGCATATCTGTTGTTTCGACACCCGCGTCAGCCAATGCTTTGCGCCCGAAACCATGATATCTAACAACATGTTAGATACAAGGGAGCCTACAAACTGTAACGACGATGACCTTGAAGTCAATATGATGAAGGAGCCAACAGCACGGGAAGGATTCACGGATGTGAGCTTCACTCTCATGGCATGTGAGCTGCGGCGTCTGTGCAATCATATACTCTCTTCAAGATCCTCCCTGCTGTCTTCAGAGAAGAAGGAGCAAGCAGTGCGACGCGACGTGTTGCGTGACATAGAAAACGCGCGAAACTGGGCCGCTAAAAAGTTCTTTGGAAACTTGGGCATAAGGCGCGAGTTACAGTCTTCTATAAAGTTCCTTTTCAGCATGCTTCTGGATCAGCTTAGTATTATTGTGCGGGACACAAATATATTTGAGAAACGGCCACCCACGGAAGAGACACATATTAGACATCGATCATATGTGCGCGCATTGACTCACATTGAGAATATGCAGAAATGGCGAGATGAACCTTCAATGCATCAATGGGGCTGGGTGCTGGTAAACTTTCAACAATGGTACGCTCTCGGTATTGTGCTTATTTACCTCCAAACACAGACATGGGACTCGGCATGTGAACGAGCCTGGGCCACTGCAGTCAAAACACTAAATGAGATTCCTCCGGCAATGATGACAGAGAATCCCCTACGAGAGTCTATAATTGGCATGGTTACTGCTGCACGTCAGCACCGAGAAGAAGAGCTTGGACGACAATGTTGTCAATCAGAAAGCCATCAAAGTATATCCTGGATGCCAAAAATTGGCGCTCCTATATCTGTCCCGGAAGGCCTTTGCTTTGATTCAGTACCAGGCCTTCCTGCTGGTATAGTCACCGGAGAGGGCAAGATTGCGGAGCAGCCCAATATAGCACCTATAGATCTAGTGCAAGATAATCGTTTCGAACAGGCTGTTTACGTCGGGCGGGTTTATTCAAGGCCAAGTTATCCATCTTGGTATTTAGAACCAAGCAGCGATTTCGATACCTTTGAACCTAGTTTCGGAAGCTTGCAGGATCTACTGTTCTGCAATAGTTTGGATGATAGGGGGAACCTGGGCTCAGAGAAATAGCAAGAATATTGCTGGTTCTGCAACCTCCGGTGAAAGACGGTTGGAGTTTAAGGAGAAAGTTGTACTACAAAATTCAATCGGCCCTAATCATCAATAAAAGTATCTTAGCCTACTTTACAATCAGTTTCAATATAAATTTTCCGTGTTTTGCAACTGCCTTTTTTGGTTCAAGATGTAAAGCCTGTGGCTTTAATTGAATAGAGTGGAGAACAACCGTAGCCGCATGCATCCATTTCCGCATGATAGTATTACACAGCGCCTTATTAAACTCGGTAAGCCTGAACCACTACTGTATCGATAGGGCAGCGCCTGTGTCCTCACCTTCTTGTTTCAGTTACTGTAACGTTTGTAAGATCATGTTATAACGCTGCAAAGGGTAACTCGGATCCTTTTTATGTGAGTCTAATTGTTTTCTGCTCCACAAGAACTACTACTGTAATATTGCCTAGTTTGCACACATCGGTTATCGGCACCTCTTTTATATTCATGATTTCTAACCTCCTCTCCAGAGCACTCTAAATCTCCATCCATTTGCAGCGCAAACGGGCGCTCTGTGGATGTGTAATAAGCCTTTAGGACTTTATAATGCATAAGATTGTATATATCCCTCTTGTAGTGCCGAAGTTCCGTGTTGCTGTCACACTACTCGTATTGGTGACTACACACTTCATATCTAAAATCTTCACATTTCTTTGTCATCCGCGGCACGAGCGGACGCTCCTACACATTGCAATATGACTTCGGCTCTTTACAGGTAGGTATTTGGGACTCAGTATCTCGATTTTTTGCGTGCCGAAGTTCCGCGATGTGGGAATCGAACAGGTTGACTCCCAACATTGGAGATGGATGAAGATGGATGCCTTCGGAGCTGCGTATAAATATGCCGCTGATCCTATGCTGTTTCAACCTCCTTGAAACACTCATCAACATTTCATAAAAGTCAACTTATATATCCTTCCCAAGAGACATAAAGAGACATAAAATGGTGGCCAAATCCGTCCTGCTCCTAGCTGGCGCAGCGCTAGCTGCTGCTGGCGGTGTCAATCGCAGTCTTCCCCTTCCTCCTGGCACTAGGACTCTCAAAGTACTTGCTTCTCTAGCCACCGATACGGCTGTTACTGGTACTGCTGCCGTGTACGGAATCAATGACAATGAGAATGCCAACGGCGGTCTTGGATGCCGGGCCTATTATGGCGACGGCAGCTCCAATGATGGCTGGCCGTCTATCAGCCAATGGGTTTCGTTCAACTACATTTGGCAAGTCAACTACAACAGCATTCAGAACTCGTGTAGTCAATACGGCGTCCCCAATCTCTCCGACGATGAGATGAACGACCTAGAGAATGGCATCAACGACATCGCCAACCAATTCAACATCGATCATCGCTACATTCTGGCCGAAATCTTGACGGAGTCTTCCGGTTGTGTCCGAGTCCCCACTACGGGTGGCCCAGCGACTGGCATCTGGAACCCCGGCCTGTTGCAAGATTTTGATGGATACTACACCTGCAACTGCAATACTTACAACGGCGTGTACAATGAGTACGGTGAGACCTGTGGTGTGGTCAACCCATGCCCAGCAGGTAAGTACAGCTTGCACGAAGAAGTCTTTGTTCCAGCCTTTGTCTTAGACTAATCATATCGCTATAGACACAATCAGCAACATGATTCGAGAGGGCGCCGTGGGTACTGATAATGGAGTTGGTCTTAGCTTTCTTATTAACGCAGCAGAGGCTCAGGGTGCCCAGGATGCCCAGGTCTTTTATGTTGCGTCTGAGTGGTACAACCAAGGAGAGTACTCACCCAACGTAGGCGGATCTTTAAATGCAAACTGCTATGCCAATAAAGTAGCTCAGTGGCTTACTGGATGCACAAATCCGGTTTCATGTTAATGTTAAGATATTAGTCTTAAATACATGTTCAAATAGGTAGTAATAAGAGTTGCACGACCTTTACTCTTGGTAGCATGGATTATCTCGAAACTTTACCCTATATATCAGTACTACTAGGAAACGGAATTTTGAAACAGAACATGGTGAGATTCTAATCACGCAATACTTATTAAGCAGAACTGTTGACTGGGATGTTTAGACCCCATTTGCCTTTTTATAGCTATAAAAGGTCAAGTTTACTAGCGGACTTAATTTGAGAAGAACAGGACGACATACCGAGCTGTAGAGCCCAACCAGACGCAATCTGTGGGTAAGCCAAGCCCACAGCTAGATGATGCGTGGACATCCTTGATCAGAGGTACGTTCATGAAGATGACATGTTGTCATTTTTGTTTCCATGGGGCATTATGAAAAGACCAGTCAGCTTGTACTGTGAGAGGCCGGGCCATAGATTTAAGAGAAGAAGAGGCAGCAGCACTTGCCGACATCTTACCGGACCAGATGCCTTTCACTAATTACATTGCTTTGTATGTTTAGACTTTCCCGCTTCATTATTTCATTTTACTAAGCACGTTTGGCAAACTCAACAGAATGTGATTCGCATGGCACTTCGCCCTGATTATTATATGCCATCAAATGAAGAAGCGGTACACACCTTGCACGTTGGTGAGTACTCAGATTTCCATTCAATCTGCCACTTTCTGAACTTAATATGTTTCATTACCGGGTACAGATCGTCGCCTCGACTACACGCGACAGGGGATCATGTGCGTTAGTGATTTAAGGACGATTCCTGCTGAATGATCTACCAAGCCGTATTCTTCAACAGGCTGACGTTGTTTATACCTATCGTGACTTTGAGAGATTACACGCGTGGACAGCAACGCGGGATGTTAGTGCAAACCTATTGAAGTAGGATTCACGATTCAGTTGCTTGACTTTTTGTATGCATAAGAAAGTATTAGTACAAAGTTGCATAGCTCATTTCTTATTTCAAGTAATAGCTATAAAGTATGAAGATTGTGTGATAATAGACATGTTTGAGGCGTACTATAGAGTATACCTGAAGTATGGGCTACGATCACCAAGCTCCAGTAAGTCAACATTGCCATACTTCTCCCTTATGTCCTCTTCTGTCATTTCATCGCGCTTCTTATTAATTCTCATCAACACGTGCCGAAGGACTAAGCATGTAATGAATGCTAGGCAGTCGATTCCCAAGATGAACCCATAGCCTGTCCAATAATGAGGTGCTTCATTTGAGAGAAAGATGTTGGAGCCTGCAATACCTCCAAGATTCCCCATACAAATGAGATGAGCCATGCCAACGGCTCTTTTAGATGAAGGGGCAAGGTTGTTTGCTAGATGGTTACCAAGAGTGATTAGCTATGATATTGAAAAGCCTCCCGTTTGTTAGATGCTGAGAGAGTATCTTACCGATAAAGCATAGTGTAGGGACCAACGACATGTAGATTCCTGACGTTGCTAGAAATAACATGCCATATGTCAACCCGGGAAGCTGCGGGTGGGGAATTGCTAGTAAAGCTGCGAACCCGGCTATCCCGACTGAAACCCCCAAAAGTATGAATGGAGTTCTTTGCCGGTAGTGATCCGAAGCCAGGGCATTTGCAACAGTAAATATCATAGCAACAACATAAATCGGAATAGTAAGCAGTTGCTATGTAGGAAGTCAGAAATTGTATCTACCGACATGCTTGGGTGATGGAATCTTACAGCATCTGCAGCGGTGTATCCAAGTTCGAGAATTACCGTTGGGACTGTATAGGTGAAGCCGTACGACGAGATACTGGTGGCCCAATACATAAACTTAGGGATATTTAGTCTGCCGCAGATATGAATCTAAGCGTCAAGAATAGAACTTACCACAGCTGCCCATACTTTCCAATCCGTGAGGCCAGCAATGACTTGCTGCTTGTTTACTTTGTCATTGTTTGTAACTCTGCCTCGTCCAGATCCCGTGTCCTGTTCTAGTCTTAGGACGATAAACTCCCGTTCTTCAGTAGTCAGGAAAGGTGCTGTGCTAGGGCTATCAGGTAACAATGCCCAAATGAAAAAGGAAAGGAAAACAGTAAATATGCCTTCCAAGATGAAAATCCTAGATAACATTTTTAGTAGTGTGGTTATTGAGGCCATTTTATTTAGGAAATTGAAACTGACCATCGCCAGCCTTGTAGTCCTGCGACTCCATCCATCATCTGGATAGCATATGCGAGTAGGCCCGAAAATGCTCCAGCAAGGGATACTGCTGCATAAAAGAATACCATTCGAGACTGGACTTCATAACGTGTATACCAGACAGTAAGGAGATAAGTTGCTACATAGGTGTATTAGAAACGATGTATCCACAATGGCGGGATTTCTCGATTTACCTGCAGGGAAAAATCCGGCCTAGGTCAAAAATGTTTTAATAGATGTTTATTGCAGCTAGAACAGATTGTAGGCACAACTTACCTCTGCCACTCCGAGGAAGATACGAATGGCCAAAAGACCAGAAAAGTTTTGAACAATTCCAGTCAAGGTGCTATGATGGTTTTTACATATTAGTTGCAATAAAAATAGTAGGAAACGGGACCCAGCATACATGACAAGTCCCCAAGAAAACATCATTAATGAGATCCAGATCGATGGTCTGGTAAGCTTGAGGATAATGTTGCTTGGAACCTCCAAAAGCGAATAGGGGATGAAGAACAATGTCACTGCTATATTATACTGTGTTCCTGAGAGATGGAGATCTTTCCCAAGCCCAGCAACTTTGGCATTGCCCACTTCTTCATATCAGCAAAATATATTTCGAGGCAGAGGCAGTGACACGCTTACAGTTTCCTCGGTCAATAAAGGACACAAGATATAGAAAAGACAAGAGCGGAACGAGGCGCCAGTCAACCTTTCTCAGAATCTTTTTCTGCTCCTGGGGTGTGAACGGTGGCTGGTAAGTTTCCAACTGCTCAATAGATGGACGCTCCTCTTTGACGAAGTCATCTTTTTCGAGTGCATCCATATCCGGCACAGAAGTTCCGGATGGTTCTGTACGTTTCGAAATCAGGAAACAGGGATTTCAAATATTTCTCGAATGAGAGCGTCGAAAATGCGAATAGTGAAGTAGCTGGAATATTGCTAAAAGAGGTTCGCATTGAGTCGAAGGAGAGCGTTGAAGAGCGAGACTATTATATACCCAGACTCAGGTTGTCTGCCTCTAACCTGTGCACTTCACCGCCGCTACATGACATGAATTGGCTGTGGCAAGACAATCAGTTCTCCGGTGGACTCCGTATACCCCATGGGGAACTGTGCTATTCGATAGATCTCAAGGATGTCGATCTTCGTCCGGAATACAAGCCGCCATCAATACGCGCAATCTAGAGTTGGTCGGAATAGTCGGGACCAGATTGGTAGAATTGGATGTGAAGATGGCACTGGATATTGACTGAAGGCGGCGGCGTAGACTCCGAGTCTACTAGCCAAACAGTGAGTTAAAACAGCGGACACGGTGCCGAGCGATGTGCTGTTGGCTTCGGAGAGGCGTCCGCCATCCGGCATTTTCTAGTTGGCTTGGGGACGCAGAGGCCTTGTACATGAAATGTTAAAAATACACGAAGAGATTCCGGAATCTAATTACGCCAAGCTTGTGGCTACGAGATTGGAGCTTTGACGCGAATGCAAATTGCCGCAGCAGCGCGGAGATGTCTAAACTGCAGATTGATTGGCTGAGTTCAGCAGCGCTCAACAATGCGGCGCTACGTTTCGCACGAGGAGGGAACGATTTAAAAGAGCAATATTCTTCCAATAGACCTGCTATTAACTGTGTTTCAACTTTAACAACTGACCTCACGTTGCTTTGCATTTGTGCGACAGCATGTCGACGATTCGTTCCTCCTTCTGGCGAGGAGGAGTTTGTAACGCGCTCATATTTGACAAATCTCATCTTCCCACAGACCGATCAAAATGGCAGCCCATCTTTGCAGCTGCCATGGGTTCTCCTGATCCGTACGGGAGGCAATTGAATGGCATGGGAGGTGGCGTCTCGTCTCTTTCCAAAGTGTGCGTTGTCTCGCCCTCTCCGCGAGATGATGCCGATGTGGATTTTGAATTCGTTCAAGTTGTCATCGATGATGGGTCACTTGATTTCGCCAGTAACTGTGGTAACATGACCGCTGCCATTGGACCATTTGCTGTGGACGAAGGCCTTCTAAGCTTCCCCAACGAGAGGCTGGCTCCAGAAACGAGCTACACAAGCGTACGCATCTACAACACCAATACCAAGAAGATCATCGTTGCTTCGTTTCCTATTAGTGGAATAACTCCAAAATTTGTTCCCCATGGAACGTATCAAATGGACGGAGTTCCGGATACAGCATCAAAAATCACGCTCTCTTTCCAGTCGCCTGGTGGAACACAGACGGGGAAAGTGCTGCCAACTGGTCGAAGTATAACACTCCTGAATGCTACAGATAAGAACGGAAGAAAAATAACAGCCTCGCTGTTGGACGTGGCGAATCCAGGTGTATACGTTGATGGCAGCGATTTTGGCCTCCGGTCGGATATTGCTCCTGCTGAGCTGGACCATCAAAAGCATACTTTGGCCTTGTTAGAAGCTGTTCGTCGGGAGGCTGCAGAATTGATGGGCATGGACCCAAACACAGCGAGTGTGCCAAAGGTTGTGGTGTTGTTCAAACCCACCGATAAAGAGACATCTGCGGGGGTCAATATTAAATGCTTGGTCCTATCGATGGGACAAGCCCACAAGGCGATCCCTCTTACACTGGCTTTAAATCTGGGTGTCGCCTGCCGAATAAAAGGAACGTTGGCCTCTAAGTTGGCAAAGAATTTGAGCCAAGATCAGAATACGTCAGTAATGATAGGACATCCTAGTGGGACAATAAACGTTGGTGTGGATATGTTAGGAGAAGATGTTTTAAGTGCGTCTCTTTGCAGTACCGCAAGACTATTAATGAAGGGAGAGGTAAATGTTGAATAAGAAGCGTAAACATTATGAAGCCTTGGACGTTTTGTCTTCCAATATCTAGTCAAATAGAGTACACTATTCTCTGGCATTTGTGTCCAATGTAGCTGGTTAGCTTTTATACCAATCATAGCCTTATATAGTTGTGTAATCTTGAGTGTGTTAGTGATATAAACACAACCAATAGAGAGTGGGTATTTGGTTTCACTATTAGGGTAGGTAACCAAACTTAGAAATGTATTGTAGTAGGTTTCTAAATTACACAAAAGGGTTACTAGAATACAGTTCTATATTGTTTGGCAGTTAGTTTATAAATTGGCAGCATGTCATCCATGCACCAACAATATCCTTAGTAGAAGACCTCCAGTAATTATTGCGTCTAGGACTATTGTCTCCACGAAACTTGGCAGTTCAGTCTGAGTAATATGCCAATAAAGGCCAGCTTTTTCCCTTGTTAAGCCCCTGCCTCCTGACTGCCTATGGTAGGGACAATCTAGGCAAAGGGAAGCCAACAGATAACAGAGGAAGAGAGACAATGAACACGCTCGAAAAGAAGATAGAAACCGAAGTAAATGCAATAAAATAGAATAATAAAACTGAAATCTCAAATTAGACCTCTTTTCAGCCAAACCTGAATGTTCTGCTGTGGAAAACGGCTCTTGCGGCTTTTGCGGAGCTTTGTCATTGATGATCAAGCATATACAAATGCTTAACAAATACACACTGCCTGCGCTTCTGAAGACAGGCATGCCTACTGCTTTCTAATTACTCTACCCACCAGATGTTGAATAGACAATACACATTATCTTCGCGCAAATTCTGTAACGAGAAGTGAAAACGTTTGTCAAATTAACAGCGTTCGAGTCTAAGATCGGAATTGTGGTAAACAATGGCTAGCTCAAGACAGAGAGTCGAGAACATCGGTCAGCCAAGCATTGATGGTTGCAGCGGTTTCTGCCACCGAATAGTGAAGCGACAGGCAGTGACCAGTATTAGGCGCCATGTATATCCCATAGTTCGTTAAAAGTGGAAAGTTTTACGCCTTTGTGCTGCTTAAAATCTTTTAGCATTGAACCGGGCCTCCGGCACAGTAAAATCTATCAAGATCTCCAGTCGCGACAAACACAGGGCCGGTATAATTGGAGGCCGCAGTGAAGAGACCAGGAGAAAAAAATTCCTCCACTGAGACAATGTCTCGCCCGGCGAAGTCGCGGGGGACAATAGAATGGTTATAGGCTCCAGCGTAGAAGACAGCTCTGCGGCGGACGATAGTGCGGCTTGTGAGGTAGCCTGAAGGATAATTTTCGAACCGGTCTGAAATGTCTGCCGCGGAAAAAAGGTCGCCAAAGAATGAAGACGGCGGCGTCAAGGTTGCAGAGAAGCCAGTTAGGACATAGGCGTCAATGTGTTCCGGGTGCTTGATAGATAGGAGATTGCCGAGGCCGGATCATAAGAGTGGCCGACGTAGATGTAGGTCTCTCTGGCATGAAAAGGTTCTTCAATGAGGCCACTTCGGATACAGCTGATGATCTGGTGCATAATTTCGACATGGAAGGGCCCCTGAGCCACGATTAAAGGGTTAGAATGCTGAGGATCCTGACCGTCGAAAAGAGAATCGATGGCCAAAGTATGATAACCAGCATTAGTAGCGTAGCCATGCCAATTATACCTCTCAAAAATGCCCAATCCAGACCAAACTGTCTTGTTATATGTGACCCCATGAACAAGGAACTGCAAAGCTCCGACATCCTTCACCGTAGGGGCGGTTTGCAATAGGTTCCTTCAATCACGACGCTACGAGATACAGTCCTGGTACTTGAGGTCGTCTGACTACCCGCGGACACAGTCAAAAAGATAAATTCGTAAATTGCCATGGCATTCTGCTCAGATGGGGGATGGTAATGACAACATTCTTGACACTCGCGTCAACGTGAAAGGTGATCGGGAAACAGGTGGGACCAGCAGGGGCAGAGTCAGCCAAAGGCTGGCGGCAGCAAGACCAGCCATGGCCAGATTCAAGGCACATGAGTAGAGCACGTTTATAAGCGCGATGAACAGATGGCAAGACGATAGAAAATGACTGTAGCTCACAGGGAATCAAGAACCGAAGCTTGGGGCCTTTATATGTATAAATGCGGTGTATTTCTAGGGCGCTAAATGGCACATATTGTGGACCACGCTGCTGGATCAGATTGCAGACCTTCAAGAATACCGGCTTCAACGAGATTCTATTCAAGCTCAATAACATTAACTGAATCAGATTAATACAAGAGGCTCAAATGCGAAAGATGATACTGTAATATACTTGCTAAAGGTAGAAAACGTCTATAGAACCTAAAGTTAAAATTTCTAGCAAAAATGAGAAAAGTCTGCTTATAAATAAATTCTTTCAGACAGTACAGAAGTGAAAGTAGGTAGCGGCAGATCCATCTCTTGACTTGTCAAGGATACTAGCTAAAGTTCCTTTCCCAGACCACAGCCATCGGCCCCAGGTTCTGTGTAAGGTCAAATTCACCCAGAGTTACATTGCCGACCGTCGACTTCACAAATCCAGACCTCTGGTCTCGTTCCAACACCATCAGGTTGTTAGACACTTGGTTGGCAACTGCAATAAACCGATTGTCGGGTGAGAGCGAGAAATGTCTCGGAATCTTGCCGTACGTCGGGGTGTTCCCAATATAGACGAGATGCTGTGACTCACCCGGATGGACTGAGTAGATGGCAAGTGTGTCGGAGTTGTACGATACGGTGTTGCGGTTTGAGACATAGAAAAACTTTCCGTCGTTTGTGAGGGCCATTTCCGCGGCCAAATTGACATTATTTGGCTCTGATCGGCTTGAACCAGGGCTAAGGGTTGAAATTATTTGGACCAGAGCGATCTTTAGAGCTGAATGTGAACGGAGGCCACGACCATCGTTATTGACGCCGTCAAGAGTGAAAACTCTGATGGTGTTGTCTAGTTCGCTAACGAGGTACATAAATGTTCGCGTACTATTGAATTCTCGGAATGTGACATGACGAGGTCCCGTTCCCGACTCAAGGGTGATGTTGTTGATCTGGGTTACCCTTTCTGGTCCGTCGATATGGTAGACGTAGAGGTGGTCAGCGCCTCGATCCGGTACGATCATATATTCTCCAGTTGGATCGAAAGCACTAGCGTGTGGGTTGCTTTGAATCTGAGAGTCGTTAGTCCCCGGCCCTGGGTGGGTGAGGTTGTAGTTGAAGACAAAAGTAGAATCGCCAATTCTACCAGGCGATTGTAAAGGATAGATGGCCACACTCGAGCCGTCGCTAGATGAATAAACAAGTCAGTCAAAAGGTTTTATTACATGTACCGAAGGATACGATACTCACATATTAGCCACAGATAACGTCCTGCCGTCCCTAGTAATATCGCAGAAAACACCACCCAACCCATTCGAGGACTGAGACGTAACAAGACTCAAGGCGCCGGGATCTTCAACATGTCTATCGAAAGAAAATACTCCCCCGGAGCTTGAAGAGTTGTTTGGATAATTCGTTCTGGACACGGAATAGACCAAACTGTCGCGTGAATGCAACCAGCCCGGTCTGATGCCGGCTTGGGCTGTGCTGAGAAGCTCTAGACTTCTCGATGACGATTTACTGGGATCAAATAAAAAGGTGAGAATGCCACGCTCTTGGTGAGCAATGCGTAACATCGGCAATTGCCGGTCATTGACGGGGGAAGATAGGACTGAGCCTACAGTGAGAAGGAGCAGGCCGAGAGTGAACATTGTCTCGAACACTGACAATGGGGAGAATAAAAAACAAGTAAGCGGAAATAGCAGACGGGCTATGTAATTGTAATCAGGCTGATACTGATACTGTACAATGTGAACTCGACGAGAAAACAAGAAAAAAATAACCGAGTACCACCATATAAATATATATCCCTATATTTACCAACAAGTAATAACCTGATTGAAACTTTGGCGTGAGTCCCTTACTAGACCGTAAATCGCTTATTATGCCGTAAATCGCTTGTCATAGATCGCTGACGCAGGGGCAGCAGATAAGCCACTCTAAGATTACGACTCCCATACTAGCCACCACGAAAAGCAGCCAAATACCTAAGTACATAGTAATGAAACCAAACATTTGTCAGACTAGATTTGAGCCTGGTACTGAGCAGTGCGTCATTGTGCCAAGGCTAAAAAAGGCTGGCGGGTCTCTTGGGTAGACTACATCGACAGTCAATTGGATCTTAATAATGAGCTCGATTGCTTCCCAAGCTACAAAAGTCAGCACTGGTGTAAAAAGAGAGAACAACCGCTTCTAACCAATCCATTTGTAGTTGAGATATCCACCCGAAGAATAGGCGAGGATACCACATTTTAGTATCACAGTAAGAGCAAATAGATCATGCGGAGATGGGTAACTAGACTTACTGCTCATCAGCGGTCTTCCACCTATCTGATTGTAAAGCAGAGCCAGTGGTCCACGCCTTATAGCGTGACCACATCCAGTCGTAGTCATAGGGTTATAAACCAACTTAGCTTGCGTTCAGATAGCTGTCGCTAGAAAGGATTCAAACACCGTTGCAACAAGCAGGGCCCTTCTGGAAACATGTGTACACCTATGAGCGAGAAATTAGCCAGTTATGTTTCGCTCGTGTGTCATGGTGAGCATACCCCAGTACACTTCGGGTTTTATGGTAACATGCGTTTCCAGAAGCGTACAAATCTATTGAGATATAAGGCTTGAATCCAACTGATTAGGCGTACGAGAACATGTAGTCCAGTGACGTCTAAACAAAAGGCCGGGTTGGGTAGCCAACATTAGGTGCAAAGCCGGCGAAACTAAAGTTGCCAAAGATCAGCTAGGCTACAATCATTGTCCAAGTGAAGATAGGTGTCTACTCAGCAATCCTTACCCAATGCTTTGGCTTAGTCAATATCCGTCTGCGCATGCTCCTGGGTTACGGTGTCGCGCCTTACTTGGGTCGGTGGTATTTCATATAGAACTATAATCTCAACAAACCATGTAGTAGCAAGGCACTGCCTTGGCATTAGACATGTGAGCCAGCAACGGCAGTTCCTAAAGAAGTAAAGTCTGACAGTATCACGATTACCCCGACATTTCGACGAGTCTTTTTTGATCCCCTGCCAGTATCTGATAGGCAAACTCCTCCCAATCACCCATGTAAAGCGACTTCTATCCCCAATAAGATGCTGTGAATTCCTTGAAGCTGATCTCTAAGGCGGGTCTTTTAAATCTCTCTTCAACACATCCGGGTCCGAATACAGCCGAGGGAGATGCGACACGCTCTGATCCTGGATGCGTAATACAGTGGTTGGATATCGCTGTTAAGGATGGACTACCAAGACATGCGATGGGAGTTGATAACGAAGACCTGGAGGATTAAATGTTAGCTGTTTCTAATACGATGAAGCTATACTGTCCTTTATTCCGTTAGGGCAGGCTCACTGCCATGATGAAGCAGTTTGGATGGCTACTGTAGTCAAATGCTATGAAAGGTAGTTGTCTCAAGTGAGCAGACATAGACAAAATTGGATAGTCGATGAGAATCTTGGATTATTTTTCATTGCATAGAGCAGAAAATCTAGCCCTCTAGGGTATTCCAATCGTCTAGGGTAATACGTGACCAGATCGTGTGTAGCAGAGGATCTCAAATGCTATTGTATTTAGAAACCTTCGCTACTCTCATGGTCTTCTTGCCCCAAGCATTCCATATAGCTTGGTCTCCCGTGACCAAAGTCAAAAAACTGCGCAGACCATGCCATTGAGTCAACAATTTCCGCTGGCCAAGTGGAGTTTGTTGGCATCAGGCTGCCGGATAAAGGCATATGCTGCATGTAATCGCCGGTATATGATGGAGTTGCCATCGCATTTGGATGAGGCAGCTGATTCTGGAAACTTGAAGGATTATCAAGTGCTTTTGTGCCTGCCTGAATATATCTGGGGGTGCCATTGCTATCATCTTCTGTAAATAATTAGCATCTATATTAAGCTAAAGAGATGCTGTACTTACTCCACCTCGCACCGCACTCTTTCAAAGCCTTCATCATATCTCGAGCGATCCTCGCCCCTGGAGAGTTTATGCTAAGAGCATCAAAAACAGTAAGGCATGTCTCTGCATCGTCAGACAAGCCAGCGGTATCGAATTCAGATGACAGTTCAAGCGTTGATTCCGCGAACATGCTAGACACAAGCAAGATTGAGCTGGCGCATACTAAACATGATATCATCTGCCACCACGGGAATCCATGAACCAGCTCCTCTTTGCTAGAGATTCCATGCAGCAACCGTGCTGTCTCTCGTGCTTCCGAAATGCATGCTCTCTCGTACGCGCGTATCGGTGGCCAATCTAACTGGCTAATGGTTGCATTGGGATTGCCAAGGTGCATCAGAAGCGGATGGCAGAGATACGGGCGGTAAATGAGGGCCCTAAGATGGTGGAATTTTATAGCCAGCATGTTTCGCTACAAACTGTCAGATATTGGGACTGCATGTGCGTTCGAGATTGTTTTAAAGAGATGAAGAGAAAGGAAATAAAAAAGAACAAAGTAAACTCACTTGTGTCTTCAAAATAGGTAATTGCTCAAATGTATGGCCTAAATCGAAACGAAGGGCTCTCGGGAGGGCTTGCTTCCAGTCTATGAGTTGTCGGTCGAGATCTTTCGTGCTAAGCAGATCTTCTGAAGTAAAATGGCTACGCCTGGGGCAATACAGGCTCCGAAGAACTCGACCAACGATTCCCGAGAATGCAATTACCGCGAGAAAATAGTCTCCTGGTGATGGACTGCCACCAGTTTTCTTTTCGACCACCTCGCCAGTCCAATCAATTTCGAAATCGCCAGCTCGGTCTGGCAATGGAACATTGAAATCATCATCGTGGATGGCAGGAGGCCGACCAAGCTGTAGGGAAAGAAGTCGATCCAACACATAGACGGAATACCACACGCGGCGTCGCTTTTCGACCTCTGGGGAATGGCTGGGTTTTGTATGGCCTGAGTCCTCGCCTTCTATGTGCAGTCCGATGCTTTGAGCCACACGAACGGCTTGGCCAAGTATTGTCCAACAGCTATATGATTATTAATATCTCTTCAAACAGTCTGGATAGCGCATGGGACCAACCTTTCTGTCCTGCACACGACCAGGAGGTAAAAGCATCTTGCTAAAAGGAGTGAGACTTGGTCGAGTGAACGTTCCATGTTGGAAGCTGGCGCTAATGCCAAAGCATATGAGTACAATTTCTCATTTAACGAATCTGCAGATTCTTCCTTCCCCGGCAAGGTCCTATAATAAGCGCCAATTGCGCATATTGTATCTATAATGTTAGTAAAGAGCTGGGAAGGATTTAATGGGATATTGCTCACATGATAGCGCTGTTTCGACGTTGCGGTTACAGCTCTGGGCCTGGGGAGTGTCATAGTCTCTAACTGTCTTATAATGCTGTATGAAGGGTATCTCGGGGATAAAGGGATAAGCGATATGAATGGTTGTGAAATAAGCATCGATATAATGTTTTGCCTCCTCAAAGGTAGGCAACAAGATGATCGGACAAGACACCTTGCTAGAAGATACCAAATTCTCTCCTTGGTCATAGCTTTCAAAATCCTTTTGCATCATCGCTGTTCCATCTTGGGTTTGCAGAAACCTTTTTACCACATTGACAAACCGAATGTCGCTGACCTCGCCCAAGTAGCCCGGAGATCGGTCGACGCCGCCAGAGGGTGATTTGCTACGAGATTCGCTAGCCACTGCATTTGGTGAAACTTCAGCCTTCGTGTTGGAGATGGCGTTATCAAGCTGCAATTTGATACTTGAGCTCTTCAGCTGGAGTGCTTCCTGTTCCGGGCCAGGCGGAAGGCGAGAGATAACATGATCCAGTAATTTCTCCTGTTGGTGTATTGCATCGCACAAGTCTGGTAATCTCTCGGAAATGCCATGAGTGTTGCGATCATCTGTTCCAGCTCGGAGTCGGGGGCGCTGTAGCCGGTAGGAGCAGGTATACCCGTAGCCCCGACATCTTCCGCATGCCGGTCGTTGTCCGTCGCACTGCAATTATATCATCAGTCATGGAAGCAATAGGCCGCCGTACCCGAACCCTTTACCTTTGACTTCATGGACCTGCATCTCTGACAGGCTTTGGCAACCCGCTTGCGCTTGTATTCGGTATCCATACCTAGCAAATTCACTTGCTTTTCTTTCGATGCAGCAGCTTTAATATGGATAATGTTTCAAAGAAGGCGTTTCGCTGTTGCTGGTCGGAAATATCGGAACATGCAGAATTCGGTGTGCCGTTTTCGTAAAGTTTCATTCCCAATGGCCGAGGACATACATGTATGGCGGGTGCTGGAATAGGAACTAACAATTTAAAATTGATAGATTTGTTGGAGCATTTTAATCATTTGTTGTAGTTTGTCCCAGTTCAACGATCATGTGTTTCCCATCTACGCATAATTTCTTCGCTTGATGTGACTTAACGATGATAAAACTCAAGCGGATATACCGGCAAATATGCTCGGCCAATGATATTCAGTATGGGTCTAGGCTGTTGTTAAAGCTTGGCTGGACCTTCTGGCCTTTAGCGTCATCGCCACATCACTACCCGACGCGCCTCATTTATGACATGATACATGGACGCTACAGGTAAAAAGAATGCTGGTGTTGGTGAAGAATTAAGGTCTGATAATGTTATGACAACATGGATGGCTATCTAGAGTCTCACAAGTATTGAAGCCGAATCTTACACCGGAGATCACGCGACCCACTTTCAGAGAAGCATGAGAGATGACCGTTTCAAGACGCTGCTCTATATCAAAATTCGCTCCGTGTATTGGCTCATCCAATTCTATTTTTTCCAATTGATTGCGGTTGAAATTAGACGTAAAGTATATCGAGTGCTAGGTGCCATATTTTGATCGCCTGTCAAGCCATGGTATAAAATTCCAAGGACATTAGATTGCGCGTGCCAGCCTACTCATTACTTGGAATTGCCATTATAGGTATGTAGTGGTACCATACTGAGGATAGACAAAAATCACTGGCGTCCTTCTGGTGGGAGCAGGCGAATTGCAAGACGCGTGAAGACCAACCGACTTCTACCTCCAGCACCTTTGATCATCCTCCTGATGAGCAACCTGGAATAAATAAGTGTGTGTTAATTTCCAAAGGGCGTCACCGAGTTTGCGCAAGAAGATTTGACTGCAAGTTCCCTTTAACACGGTATATTTTCCCAACCACTCCAAGAGCCCCTCGCTTAGCCATCCTAAGCTAGGGCTGGTTTTTTCAATGTTTACAAGAGTTACCAACGTAAAACAAGCTATTCCAAGAGCATATCCTGCTGAATTAGGATTTTAATCCATGCTTCATGCCAAAATATCTTCAATCATGACGTTTTTGCTGCTAATCCATTGCAAGCTGAAAGAGCTACTTGTCTCATATGCTCATCCGCAAAGCTCAGTCCCACCTGTATATCCGGTATAGCCGACGACAGCGCTTCGAGTGCAGAACTGTCACAGGTAAACGATGCTACCCTATTCAGAGACAGGAATAAAGTTCGCTCCCCAAGACTTCAATCACCGACGCGTAAACACAGCATGTTATATGCATTCTAAAGCAGACATTCTCACATTTAATATCTCAATCGCTCTAGTTTGCTACGGCAACAATGAAGCTGGCATTACGAATAGGCCATGAATCCAGTCCACCCTTGTTTCATCCAGGGGATCCACTACGAGCAACATTAGAGATACGAGGATGCTCTTTCAAACATATACCGCGGATAACAGCAACGTTAATGGGTAAGTAATGCAGCGCAGATTGAGCTCATAGGCTGCCCGCTCACATCATTACGTTCAAAGGTAGATTGACAGTCAAAGCCTCTCCTGGCCTCGACACCTGTTGTCCCACAGAGTGTAATTATACAGTAGGTGTATCACTACAACAGCTTCCTCTGGTGCTATGGTGCTAACGCAGAGTGTAGCTATTCGAACAATCCGAGGATCTCGAAATCTTGCAATCGGCTGCTGTCAATAACAATTCTGGAAGCTGTGTCTATTTATGCTCTATGGAGTTCAAGTTTCCGACAGGCCTCAATTGCGCTTGTCATAACGCCTGCCAACTACCTTCATCAATATCTGTCAATGACGGAAAACTCCGGATAAGATCGACTTATCTATTATGTGCTACAGTAAAGCGACGTATACTCTGGAATATGTCCAGAAGTAACAGCGTCAAACGGGAGCTTATGTTCAGCTGCAACCCTCCTGTTATTGACCTCGCAGCATCATGTACTGTCGGACTTCCCGTCTATAAGCTGAATCAGAGCCTCAAACGTGCCTCCAGGGACCTTATCGGGCTTGAACTTGATGAATCTCTGCCTTTGTATTATCCGTCCTTGCACATGGAGATAGCTCTACCAGAGCCGCCAGTTCTGATACGTGGACGAGGGACGCCAGTGAGCCTGAAGTTCCATACCCCACAAGAGTTATTTCAAGGGGCCAATATCTACGTCCGGAGCGTAGAAATACAGATGCAGGCCGTTGTGTCTGCTTTGTTACAGTCTACGTGGCAAAGCATGGCAGAAACACGATATGCAAATACAATACACGGAGCGGTGCCAATCGAATCAGAGCATTTTGAGCTGGACCTGGGGGCGTGGGGTACATTTATTGTTGTTCAATCCCGGCCATCATCGAGTTCCTGTCTGCTGAAATCCGACTACGCAGTTCAAGTCATTGTTGGTATCTCCAATGGTTTGGAAAGCTCTATACAGGTATGCTTCAAACTAGTCTTAATACTTCCATTGAGCTAACATAGATGGCCCCTCATAGTATTTGGAAGCATCTTTAGATGTCCTCGTGATGGACCCTCCTCCTACCTATGAAGCGGCAACAGATATTTTGATGTAAATGATGCTTAATGACAGGATATCGTCATAGCATTGCGAATATATGGATGAATGGAGTTTTTAATATAAATTGTAGTCTATGGATGTTTATTTGAGGCATACGAAAGCATTCTATCTTGCGAATGAAATGGTTAGGCCTATTCCGATCTAGGGATGCCACGAGTACAATAATAGTGAGGTGATTTATTTGATGCGGCTTGGTTTTAAAAGTATCCCCGGTATTTCCGACATCGCACTGGGTTCGTCTAAGATCCCAAGACTTTCTTTTTGGTTGCGATGCCGTCATGTGGACACTAGTAAGATATTGGCGTATTGCTCTATAGAGACGCTACGCTTGAACGAAGACCATCATTACTGCCTCAAACTATCAAGGTTATATAAACCCAGTCCCGTGCAGATGTCCATAAAATCTTACAATTATAGTACTCTTTTGGCTGATTCACAAAGTGGCGGCAAATAGCAAGTTTGCCAAAGCATATTTCACGGACAATTCGAAAGGCCAAGCTCTTGTACACATGGCCTGCAAAAGCACCAGTGGCCATAAACCCGATATTACTCCCTCTGATCGATCTCTACACCATATATCCGATGATGACAGTATTCTCAACGATCAATCCATCGAGCATACACGCCGAGTCTCAACAGGACACAGCCATGACCAGCCAGGATACAGCATCCCTGACAGCTGGGGCCATCTTAGCGAATTAGCGCCTATATCACCAGTTGAAAATCTCAATGAGTCATCACTGTATCGTCATAGGACGTTGGAAGAGTATAGGAGGCCAGAGGGGGGGTTTGAGCAAGAGCATCGGGGATTGGGGCCACTGGATGCACGCGAAGACCAGATCGCAACAGTAGAAGATGACGCCTTCAAATGTTCAGATAAACTTAGAACATGGCTCTGTTTACCTTCTTCTTGTATCGTTATGTGACGAGATATGCCCTTTGAGAGTACAAATACATTTTATTTAACGGAGTTCGAGTGTCGGAATGTTTTTGAGATGGTCGGTCCGCAACATGTCCAGTGCGTCTAAAAGCTCAATTTGGAAGGATCACACATTCACAAATTGTGAATAACAACCGATCTTCCAGTATACAGGTGTTTGCCTTCCACAGGCCTTCCAAAACGCAAGTTTTTTTTTTTAGAATGACAACCGAACCGTGTATTTACGTTTTTAATAGAATCGGATCTTTGTTACATTAGAACGTGATTAATACGATTACGACATGTTTCGTCGTTACTTGTCTACTTATTGACTACTCGTGCATGGTTCACTTTCTATCTTCCTCTTGCTCATTCGCATCACCCCATCTAATTCCCAATTTATATCCATACCCCACGGCGTTTTCGTTTGGCTCATGGCTCATGTCTGCTGATTTCGCTTCCGCCTTCGTCACCCACATTGGCTCCTTCCTCTACTCTAAGTGCCATCTCTACTTCCCTAGCCTCTCGCGCCTGTTCCATAATCTGCTGTTCTTTTGTTGCTGAAACAAACACTTTCCCTGGCTTCCACCAGAACACAGGATAACGCCGACGACCAACATTGTTTATTATAAGCGCCCAGCCCAGCATGATTAGCGACGAGGCAAGTATAACCGGAAGATAACGCCAAGAGAGAGTGACGACTTCTGATTGAACAGCAGCATTGAGTCCAGTTGCGCCGGCACTAGTCAAAGCGGGTATTTAGCTGTCTAATTCTTACAAAATATGAAGCTTTCAGAGTGAAGTAAACTTACGGCGGATGCACAGCTCCGATTAGAACTTGCGCAAGAACAGAAGTTGCCATTGACAAACCGCCATTCACAAAGACATTGGCGTGGAAACCACCCTCATCGAGAAAAGGTTGGTAATGTGGATTTAGGACAAAGAGTCTGGTAATGCATGTGCCGACGAGAGCGGATACAAAATGGCCGAGGACGAAGTTTCGAGGCTGCGCAAGAGGTGATTCGATGGCGGAAAACAACAGCACCGCCGAGGCGCCGAATGAGGTGATGATAATTGGCGCATGGTATGCTTCTGAAAACGCTGTATTTGCCGACATGATTGCTTCAATGAGAAGTATACCTCCGAATGAGCCAATCCAGGTAAAAGCGCAGACTTCCAACTCAAGCGGAATGTATTTCAGCCAAGAAAATGGTGGAAAGCTTAAAGGCTCATATGGCGGCTGGGCATCCAGCGGCTTGTATCCAGTAAAGCGTGATAGATAATTGGGAAGGCTACCGCGATAATCCTCACGAAGCGCAATGTACTCTCCCACCGCCTCAATCCTCTCTTTCAAGGTCGGTTTCTTTGATGATGCCATTGCTTGTGGGTATACTGTGTTCTATACAACTCGCAATTGCTTTCTCAGATAGCAGCCAGCGTTGTGCCCATTTCGATTGCCATTACTATTGCTAGCACGTTCGCTTTGTCTTATATCTTGAACTCGAAGTGAAGAAAGAGATCATCGCCATATGACATCACTTGGCTCATGTTACGCCATCATGACTGGAGCTTCAAGTGGCCAAATCTATCCAACGTCGGAGGCAATGTTCGCGATGCATTTTACCGCTTTAATACCGTCCACTGTCTTGCAAACGCGTATATTCAAGCCAAAGTACCCTCTGCAATAGGAACCGGGAATGTCGAACAATCGCAGCCCTAAGCTTAACGCACCGGTATTGCCGACCATAGCGAATATTCTCATGCCAAGGTCGGTCAAGTGGAGGTATAAGGTGGAACATGCTGAATCTGTGGTAATTGATTTACATGGCTATTCCATAGGCCAAGTTTACTAGAAGTAATATTCTGTATCATCTATGACGCTTTTACTGGTAAACGTTCAAGGTAGAGTACCAAAAGATTTCAGACACAATCTTCAAAGCCACCTATAGTACTATTTCGCCACCTTCCTCCACTGTCTCTCGAATCAATTGCCCATACGGCTTGTATATAGTCCTGTTTCAGTATAGGTAGAAGTACACTAGTAGATCAGCAACACTCAATTGGAAAGATCATCAACCCCTACGCTACGGGATAGGATGGAAATGAAGTTCTTACACGTTTTCATGATTAACTATCTTTGTTCTATATATTCAATGACAGCCTTATATGCTACGATTAATAGCATTAATCGAACGAGGTAGTCCGGAAACGACGGACAAAATGGACAAACCTTGTGGCTGTCAGCGGAGGTTGGCCGACATATCCGACTTTCCAACGGGCTGGCATAATTGTCCACCCTGGGCACGTCGCCTAGCGAGCGCACAAGATGGTTTTGTCCTATGAAGTTAGGTAAGGTCTACGGCTTCAAAGACCAGAGAATCACTAAAATGGAGGTATTATTAGTCCAATTAGCTTTGTCTCATTACGCCACCAGTGATCACGAACTAGAGCTTATGGAAATATCGGATGTCTATCTAAGGTTTTTTCCGTAGGAAAGGTATTAGATAGCTGAGTTCTAATTCGGCAATAGTCGTAAGTTCCCTTGATCTGATGGCGTCATTCTGATTTTCGCTACAGAGCCAGTTGCAAAACAAGTCGTGATGTAATAATAAAAGCCTGCAGTTATAGTGTTAATGAAGTCTTGGATATTTCACAACCTAATTATATATTTGATCTATTTTCTTTCTTTCTTTGATTGGGAAGCTTAATCAGGTGCCTATCTTGTCCTCCGTTTACACTTCATGATTAATTGTTCCCATTACCATATCAACCATGGTCTGTCATTACGGTACTTTGGAGATTGGCGTTCCAAATACATTGGAATATCGCATATATGTTACAAGAAACGGTACATCTATTTCACCTTTTCATGATATACCCTTGTATTATAATTCTGAAGAGACTGTACTCAATATGGTGGTCGAGATTCCACGCTGGACAAATAGCAAGCTTGAGGTGAGTTGCCCAGAAAAGATACTGTTCATGGCTGTTGTTTGGACTTGACAGGTGGGCTTGGAAAAGAAGCTGTATTCATATCATGATGACAATATGAAGTCTCTTTTCTTCTAATAATGTTTTGAACATTTAGATCACCAAAGACGAGATTTTGAATCCCATCAAGCAAGACAGTCTAGAAAATAAACCCCGATGCGTCCGAAACTTCTTCCCTTACAAAGGATATATTTGGAACTATGGAGCATTGCCTCGAGTTAGTTTATTTTCCTACAGTCTATCGTGCATGCCGCTAACATGAACGCGGCCGGGTCAGACATGGGAAGACCCCAATTTCACCCATCCTGACACTAAAGCAAAGGGTGACAATGATCCGCTGGATGTTTGCGAGATTGGGGAAAGAGTTGGGTATCCAGGAGAGATCAAGCAGGTCAAGGTTCTTGGCATTCTGGCTCTCCTTGATGGCAAAGATACCGACTGGAAGATTATTGCCATTGACATAAAAGACCCTTTAGCATCTGAGCTCAACGACATCGAAGACATCGACGTTCACATGCCTGGGCTTCTCCGCGCGACAAAAGAGTGGTTTCGTATATACAAAGTGCCGGATGGAAAGCCCGAAAATAAATTCTCTTTTGACGGGGAGTTCAAGAATAAGGCGTTTGTGATCCTTCAATAATTCCCTATTCCCCTTTGACACTAACATCTGCCAGCTATGCTACACAGGTTATCGAGAAATGCTCCAATGCCTGGCGTCACCTTATATCGACTCAAGGACATGGAATCGCCGTGTAAGCATTGCCAGAAGATATGGTATAGTGTGGACCAAGGCTAATCTTGTAGCACGAATACAAGCATGGAAGAGTCACCTGGCTATGTAACCAATATTGCACAGGATCTGATTTCCGATTTACCAGTTGAAAGACAGTCATCTCCAAGTCTCAACGTGAGCTTCATAGATAAGTGGTACTTCATCAACAAGGGTTAACTCAAGTCTCTTGCTATAGGAAGAATCTAATTCTCCTACCTGGATTTATCTACCATGCCAAACACAATAATACATCATTGTATTGGGCAAGCGAGGTTATACAGATGAATCAATCACTGGCATAGTTCCCATATGAGCCTCAAGACGGTAGTTCTAAGCTATACAAGAAATAGGCAATTCGAAAAATGCAATTCGCAAAATACACAAACTGCGATGGAACTGCTCTAGACTATCTCAGAGCAATTGTTCGTGGCTAAGTGAAGAAAATTAAACCCTTTCCAAGGATCAATCTCCAATCTTGCATCCTCATTAGCACAATGCATGATATATGCCGCTGGACTCAGCTGCATACTGGAGGTGTGAAGCCATCTGTCCAACGCAATGCTCCCATAATAGCAATCAGTAAAGCAAGAGACACTAGCACGCTTGCTGTCCCATAAATGTACGAATGGAATCGGCGAAGGCTATTCAACTCCGCCACCCAAGTGGAAATTGTCGTGAGGCACCCACAGAATCCATCCTCTATGCCCTGTAAAACTTGGCAGCCAACTAAGCCTACGGAAGCGCTGTGAGCAATATCCCACGACATGCCAAGGATTGCAGTACCAAGCACATTAGCCAAGAATGTTCCCAAAGGAAACGACGAAAACCTTCCATTGAGGTACAACGAGAGGTAAAACCTGGCTAGACATCCAACAGGAGAGAATGCAAGCGCAAAGGCCTTTGCACGCCAATTTATGTCCCGTAGCAATATGGATAACAAGATAACACCAACCCAGCTGCCCAATGCGAAAACAACAACAATCCTGTCCAAAAACTTTCGAATAAGGCGGAATGGAAGAGACGGAATGCATTTCTCCGTACCGATAGCTAAATGTGCGCCAATATGTAGAGCTGCTAAAGTCAAGCAGACCGTAGTGATAATGACTGCTAACATTGCTAGGAACGAGTAGCCTCCAGATCGTTCTGTGGCGGGCACTTCGAATTCATTGTCTGATAGAGCCAGCAATACATCTCTTATGAAGGTAGAAAAGCTTGTAAAGCTGCCGCAAAATCCAGTTGTCAATCCAATATAAAGCGGGATTGTTTTTTTGGTTGCTAGATGTGCTTTTTTTGCCGCGCCAAGATCTATAACAGTCATAGAAGAGCTCGAGCCGCGTTCTTCGTCCACCTCTACTCTTCTTGCTCGAGCTAGTTGTTCGTCGTATGTCGGAGTGCCCCATTCATGTCGGAAGAGCATGCGATCTTCAGCAAGAAAACCCATGATTAAGCTTCCCCCAAAGTTTGCCCAGATTGTGGTAAACAGAACCGGGGTATTGGGATAGAATGTCAGTGCCGTCAGCCCAATCCGCGCAAGTGTGCCGAGAAAGGAAAAGAATATCAGATATGACAGAGTGTATATTTGCGTGGCCAACTGAGATACATGTGTGCCTTCCACTTTCTCTCCATCGTTGTCATTATTTGGACTCGTAGGCGTTGGTGTTCTGCTTCCCTCCTGGTGTTGGTTCTGTCTATTCCACTCTTGTTCGCGGCTTCTTGTTTCCTCCAAGTTGTGGTGCCGATAAATTGCACTTTCTTCAGCATTCTCGACTGGGCTGTTCACTGCCAGCTCGTCTAGATTGACCCAAGCCTCAGGCATGTCATAGTTTGGTGACTCATTCTGATCTCGACCATCAGATGGGTGGCTTGTTCTTCTGACTGATAGTTTATGGCTTCCGGCCGAGCTATGGGAAGATTGCAAAGCCATTCTAATCGGTCGGAAGAGGTATCATAGAGCTCGATAGGTACGCGATGACTGAAAAGGAACAACTGTGCTAGAGAGAACTCTGAACAAGCTCCTTATGGCACAATGCTCGACTGGTTTGTGTATTCGCGGATTCTGAGTTTCGGTTCCTTTGTGAAGTTTCAACTTCCGTGATATAGAATAAAAGACTGGTAATGAAACAAACATCAAGAATAAGTACGACTGTCAATGATTTGATTTGCAAAACTTGCGCACTACCGACAAACTCGGAAGAAAGGCAGTACGGGAGGTGGCTTGTTTCCATGGAGGGTTGCCGTGGTAGGCCGATGCTCGGCCTTTTCACCATCGGATTAAATGTCTCTTGAGCCAGATCAGATTGCCCTAAAGCAGCGGAACTCAGCTCAATGATTAATAGCCGAAAGACGGAAATATTTGCTAGGCCTAGAGAAAAGGAAAGTGAGGGCAAAAGGCCCGCCTCCTTTTCCTCCCTCCCAAATACTGCAATTCGGTATCTACCCTTTGGCCAAGAAGAAAAATGCCCAGTACTCTGTAACCGATATATCCGATTTTAGTGAGGAGCTATTACAACCCTGTATAATCTTCTACTAATAGCGGAAGGTTAGTTAGGTGGTGCTGAGACCGGCCGGGTATAGCGGATATACTACAGGCAATGGGTAACTAGCTGCTTTGCTGCTGCGGCAATGATCAGAAGTTTATGGCGTCATGTAAAAGCCATCAATATTATAGCTTTGTTATATTCACTCATTGCATTGCCTGACCAAATGAACGGATCATCTTGATATCCAAATACGACAATTCTACCGTTTCTGCAAGCACAAAGGCCGCTATGATTGAATCGATCAAGGCAGCAGAACGACTCGATTCCCGGGGGAAACCAACTGTGCAGGTAGCGGTCACCACATCCCATGGTACGTGATTCAAAGATGGCGCGCAAGTAATTACAACTCACGTTATAAGGTACCTTTTACTCCCTTGTTCCCTCGGGCGCATCGACTGGAAAACATGAAGCTCTGGAGCTTAGAGATGGCGATACGTCGCGATACGGTGGGATGGGCACCACCCGGGCCGTCGCCCACGTTGAGACTGTACTGGGACCAGCTCTGGTTGAGCATAAATTTGACCCAAAGACACAATTGAAGGACATCGATAAATTCATGAAAAAGCTGGATGGCACTGCTGATAAGTCTAGGCTTGGGGCAAATGCCATCCTCGGAATTAGCATGGCATGCGCCAGAGCAGGCGCTGCGGCCAAGGTGTGTCATTGAAACCCTCTCTTCAGCTATAATTGCTTAAAGTTACGTGTAGAACATCCCCTTGTATGAGTTCATAAGACAGGAAGCTGGACTTGAAGGCCCATATGTTGTTCCAGTTCCGTTCCTCAATGTTTTGAATGGGGGGGTTCATTCTGGAAATACCATGGCGTTCCAAGAACTTATGATTGCTCCAACTGGAGCCGAATCTTTTGCGGAGGGGATCCGTTTGGCTGTGGATGTCTACTCTGCACTCAAAACAATTATTGCAGACCGGTTTGGTGCTCCAGGTGAGACAATAGAGTGTACATACTGGAACAAACTTGGCTAACGTATTACTCAGCAACCGGTATTGGTGATGAGGGCGGCTTTGCACCTCCCATCTCGTCTTTGGAGGATGGACTAGACTTGATGATAGCGGCCGTTGAGAAAGCAGGGCATACAGGACGCATCAAATTTGCTTGTGATCCTGCATCTTCAGAGTTTTTTGATAAAGAATCGGGCTTGTACGACCTTTCTTTTAAAGACAAGACATCGAATAACGTCCGTACTTCGAAAGAGATGCAACAGCTATATAAAGCTATTATTGCGAAATACGGCCTTGTTTTACTTGAGGATCCGTTTGCGGAAGATGACTGGTCAAGTTGGACAGAGTTCAATCGCGATTGCAGCATTGAACTTGTTGGCGACGACCTGCTCTGCACGAATGTGGAGCGCATTAAAATGGCTTCGGAGAAGAGAGCATGCAACTCAGTATTATTGAAGCTCAATCAAATAGGCACAGTATCAGAAGCTATAGAAGCGTGAGCCACATTTTGCGTCGAACATGAACAAAAAGCTAATAAGATACTTACAGCGCCAACTATGCTTTCGAACTGGGATGGGGTGTCTTTGTGTCGCACCGATCTGGAGAGACAACAGATAACTTTATCGCCGACCTGGTAGTAGGGCTTGGTACGGGCCATATCAAGTCGGGAGCACCAGCTCGCGGGGAAAGAATTAGCAAATACAATCGGCTTCTTGATATCGAAGAGGACTTGAAAGAGCAGCATAAGCATGTGGTTTATGCAGGTCCCAGCTTTTGATTGGACACACCTATATATGTATAACAATTTAAATTAGTATGAATACAATTGACTGTTCGATAAAGAGCATGTGCTTAAGAATATACAGAAGTATTTTATTGATTTTTTCTACAGGCGGATTCAGAATAGAGAGCAGGTGGACTCCTTCTCACCCTCGGTTTATTTTCAGTGGTCAACAGTTTCATGCCTATTTCTTTTTAGGGAGGCAATAAGTTAGACTAGTGGCTAGTCGGCCACCCCCGCTAGTCGGCTACGCGTTCTAGGAAATCGCAACACGAACTTCGCGTTTGCAACTCGCGTTTTTTCTATTTAATTTTTATCTATTTCCTTTGTTTTTTATATCATTTTAAAGGGAAATACCTTGTTATTCTAAAGATAATATTCTTTCTGCGATTACTAATATTAAAAATGGTATTTCATAGCAAAAAGCCGCCGCCTATTGGGGAATTCCATGGTTAACGCTATAAGAAAGGATAAACGGCCGCGTAACGCGAAATAAAGTAAATAAGCATAGGCAACACCTTTCTAGATACCAGGAAACACATCTCGTCCAGTGGATTTTATCCTAAGAGGCCCTGGGGTTCGCCCTAACATATTATTAAGTTAAGGAATTCGCTGCCCGCGTTATTAAGGCCGGCGGTAATAACGAACCACTTGGAAAAGCGTGGATAAAAGGATTTTTACAAAGAAACCCAGAAGTTAAGACTATTAGAGGTAGGCTAATGGATTCCTGCCGCGTTAATGGAGCTGGGATTAAGAATATTAAGGACTTCTTCTGCCACTTTAAGATCCCGGAGATCAAAGACATCCCCCTAGAGCACTGTTATAACATGAACGAGACTGGTATCCTAGAAGGCCGCGGGAGCAACGGCCTAGTGCTCGGGCACGCAGGGAAGAAGGCTGTGATAATCAGGCAGCTTGGTTCACGTTATTGGACTACAATATGCGAGTGCATCTCAGCACTTAGGCAAGCCCTAACGCCGCTGGTGATATTCAAAGGGAAGACCATTTAATAGCAATGGTTCCTGGAAATACTTAACTTTCTTGATGGCTGGATGTTTAAGGCATCTGAAAAAGGCTGGATGAGCGATGCTATTGCCCTTAAGTAGCTTAAAGAGATCTTTATTCCTTAGATAAAGCCAAAGACTCCCTTAAAGCGGCTACTTATTGTTAACAGTCACGGAAGCTACTGCACTAATGATTTTCTTTATAAATGCTATAAAAATGATATCTTTTTATTATTCCTGCCGCCTCACAGCTCTTACATTCTTCAACCTTTTAATATCTCGATTTTTTCGCCAATTAAAGTGTATTACTGTGACGAACCGTACACTAGATAGTTAGTATAGGGTAGATTCCCAAGGGACAAACCTAGTAGCTGATTCTGGGTTTATATTAGCGGAGCGGTTAAGAAACCTAATAGGTAATGTAGGCAATAGTAAACAAATGTTACCAGATAGTAAGCAGTGTAAAGCATATTGTAATCTTAATTCTATGTTAATAACTAGCTATTTAAGTTATTTAAATAAGTGTAGAGAAGTGAACTTATATATCTAGTTGGTTTAAATGGGATTAAGAGAATATTCCTTAATTTATTTAGGGATTAATATTTATTTTATTAATCTTATAATAGATTAAGGAGATGGTTCTTAATCTGGTTTAATTGGCTGTCTAGTCCTAAGTTAATCTAGTTCCGTCTACCTTATAGGCTTATTATTACAACTATAAGTTATTAGGTTATAATATAATACTCCCCTTTTATTAGTTTTATTCTTAAGACCTTGCTTATTTAAGTATAAGTATTTACTTTAGCCTTTTTGCTTTTATTATTAGTTTTTTTTATTTTTTTATTATTTAAATATGCATATATTAATAATTATAATAGGTGTTTAAAAAAAGCCTTATCCTAAGATAAAGTGTTATAATATTCTTTTAGAGATTATTTTATTTTATTTTATTAAAATAAAGGACTATACTTATTATTTAAATAAGAAAAAACACTATTTTCTTAAATATTAAATATTTAAAAAGGATTTTACTTAGTATATTAAGTATATAAAGGATAATAAATCTTTATATAATGCTTATTCTTTTATTACTACTTAGCTATAAAAAATTACTTCTCTTTATACTTAGTTTAAGGATAAGTTAAAGGCAGTAGAGGAGCGATAAAAAGCTATTAACACTAAAATCAAGTGTATTAGGAAATAAAAATAACTATAGTTAGAGAAAATAACGCATGCTATTACGCAAGGGATCAATAATTTTGTAACGATCCGTTATACCGTTAAGCCAAACAGGGCAAAAGATTAGGCCAATAATCACTATTGTAAGCAATTATTGTAACGGAACCAGCTGCTTATAAGGGTTTTTCACTATCACAGTGAACCAGGTTGTGACACGTTGCTTTCTCTCCAAGGGCTTGTCCTCAAGCCCTATAACTACAGCTGTTCTAACCCCTAAGGCAATACCTAAATGCTCCCTGTAGCATTGCGCGTAAGCCTTATTAGCAGCTAAAGGTTATCCAGTCTTGCAACCAGCAACAAGCCGGAATCGAACCCTAGGCCACCAGCTTCTAGTGATTATCGTGTAACGATCCGTTATACCGTTAAGCCAAACAGGGCAAAAGATTAGGCCAATAATCACTATTGTAAGCAATTATTGTAACGGAACCAGCTGCTTATAAGGGTTTTTCACTATCACAGTGAACCAGGTTGTGACAAATTTAGAGGAATTGGAACAGGTTAAGTGTAAGGAGTAGGAAGCGGAGGCCATTTGTTAGGCTGCCCTATTAGCGCCTAACTCTACCATTAGGCTATCCTAGTCTATTAACGCTGTTAATTAGTTATCCTTTAATTTAGACCTATTATTATTTCCACCCCTAGAAACTAATGAAATTCCCGTAGAATTATCTGGGTATTTCTCTTAAGTTCTTTTTCTAGGACCTAAGAGTTTTTATTATTATTATATCCTTTCTATTTAGCAAGGTACTCTCTTTCTCCTATTATTTTATTTACTTATATATAGACTAGTTTTTTAATTTTATACTCTTTTTTAATATCTTAAATAATAATTTTATTTATAATTAGTTCGCCTATCTCTTTATCCACTAGTGCTTTCTTAAGTAGTAATATATAAAAGATAGCTATTTTTAACCTTATGTTTTTAGGTAAGTTTAGTTTATAGTTAACTTTACTGATTTTCTTTAGAATTCTAAATAGCCTAAGTTTTTTAAAATTTAATTTATTACTTAATTTATTTATTCTAATATTTAATAATTTTTTATTATATAAATATTATAATAGGTAAATTATATCTCCCTCTTAAAAGGTTAGTCCTTTAATCCTTATTTAGTTAATATATTCTTTTATATGCTGCTTAAAGAATTTAAGTTAAACTTTAAGTTCTTCTTATAATTAGATTATATCTTCTATAAGTATATATATATTATTTGCGTTTAGGTTATCTTAAGGTAGTTTATAGGCTTCTAGTATAAACCTATAATTAGCATAAAATAGTATAACTTCTATTATTTTTATTATAAAGCTATTATATTATATTTAAGCAATTAGTAATATTTTAACCTAATTATCTTACTAAAGGTTAATATAATATTATAGGTATACTTTAATAACTTAATTTATTTATTCTATTTACCTATTTATTTATAGATAAAATATAATACTTAACTTATAGTAGGTTTTAAGTTTAGTTATTAATTCTTATTAAAATTTAAATATAAAGGTAGTTCTTTTATTTAATATAATTTCCTTTAATATTTTATATTTTATAAATATATATCTTATATAAAGATACACTAGGTTTTTTATATTATATGCCTTCTTATATAATAGAAAGTATACTTACTTTAATAGTTTATTTATAACTATAAAAATGCTATTAAATTATTTTCTAATTAATAAATCCCTTAACTTAGGTAAATTAGTGATGTAGTTAAATATAATAGTATGCTAATTTCTTTCTAGAACTAGGATTAGTTATAGTATTTTATATAACTAATGCCTTTTATCTTTTATTTTCTTATATATATTATATTTCTTAATAACTTCTAAAATCTTATTCTTTATTCTAGGGAATCTATAATATTAGATTATATAATTCCATATTATTTAAACACTATAGTATACTACTGTAATTATACTTTAATATAAGTCTTAGATTACTTTTAGTTATAATTCTAGTGGTACCTAGATTCTATTATCCTATTTTAGTAAGCTATTCTTTATAATTGCTTCTTTTAGGAGTAGCTCTAGATCTATATTTACTATATATTCTCTTATTTTATTAAGAATAAGATTATATTCTTTTATAATAAATAGAGTATTAATTTGTATTTATTTGTAGTTTCTTTTGTAATTTTTTCTAAGAATTTAAGCTTTAATTTCTAGAATTTCTTTAAAGTGTTCCTCTTTTCTACTTAATGCGTCTGCTCTTTTATTAGCAGTGCCTTTGCAGTAAGTGAGCTTATAATTAAAATCTAATAGTGTCTTAAAATAATAGGTTTAGTATGTAAAAAGCTTTTAAGTTTTGGTAAAGTATATAATATTATGGTGGTTAATGTGGACCTTAATCTTATACTTGCTTCTTAAATAATAGTATTACTATTTCTTAAATACTTTAAGAATTACTATAAATTCCTTATTATAAATAGGATATTTTAATTCTAGTTTATATAGTTTTTATAAGAAGAATGCTACTAGATGATTTTTCCTATTTTTATCTTTTTATATTAGTACTCCTTTAATTGCAAAATCTAATAAGTTAGTTTTAATTTCTAATAGTTTATTAGGATTATATATAATAAGTTGTCACGACCCATCTCTTATGGTCGCACCAACAGGCCTACCGGGTAGGCAGAACCGGATCAACGTAGGACCGACCTACCAATCACGGGCGGCTCACTAGATCATCTTAATAATCTAGTAAGCTAGGAATGGATTATTAGTAACTTAAGATAATCCACAATAGATTATTAGACTTTATGAATGATCTAGTCTAGGCAACTAGATATATAAGTTTACTTCTCTACACTTATTTAAATAACTTAAATAGCTAGTTGTTAATATAGAATTAAGATTATAATACGCTCTACACTGCTTACTATTTGGTGACATTAGTTTACTATTGCTTATATTACCTATTAGGTTTCCTAACCGCTCCGCTAACATAAACCTAGAATTATTTACTAGGTTTGTCCCTTGGGAATCTACCTTATATTAATTATTTAGTGTATAGTTTATTATATGTTAATAACTCTTGTTTAAATGGTTACTAGACTTATGGGTAATAATGAAAATAAGTTATAATAACTTCTAAGACCTAATTAGCGAGATGGACTACTTTAATAAGAAGGAAGAACGCTAAGAACCATCTACTGATCTTAGTGACCCAGTTAATCGCCTAATAATCTTGGAAAGGCTGGTCTAAGGAATAATTATTTAATATATTAATAACCTTTAGATTATTAATAACCTTTAATAAGAAGTATAGTGACTCTAGTAAGCACAGTAAAACCCACTAGGGGTACCACCCCCTACGGCACCTATTATAGCGCCTATAGTAGCCCCTGTGATACCAGCAGATAATAATGAACTAGAACTTAGAAGAGTCCTTAAGATTAATTAACTTAATAAGTTTAATAAAGATACTACTAAATTACACAAATTCTAATATAATTTATATATATACTTTAAGTATTACTACCTAAGAACCTTTTTAATAAATAAATTTAAAGCTTAAATCCGCTTTATAAGAACCTAAATAGAAGGACCGGCTGCTGATTAGTTTAGCGTAATCCTTAAAGATAAAAAGAATAATGCCTATAATTAATAAACTTAATTAATTAAAGATATATTTGAAAGCTATAAAGGCTTTGAGATTTAACTTAAAAGATTATTTAAAGTTACTAATAAAGCATAAGAAGCTGAAAAGAAACTTAAGGACCTTTAGCAGAAAGGTCCATGCTATAAATACACCTTAACTTTCATTTAGCTACTTACTAAAGTTAACTAGACTAAGGATTTTAAGAAGGAAATATATTACTATAGCTTAAAATTAAAGGTTAAGGATGAAATTTATAAAACCAACTAATAAGCTATTAGCTTTACTAACTTTACTTAAGAAGCTATTAAAATTAATAATCGCTAATAGGAAAGAAAATAGGAAAGAAAAGCTGAAAAAGGTAGTAATCCTCCTAAACACTACCCATAAGCTAACTAAGGAAAAAAGCAAGATGACTATGTTGCTAAAGATAATAGCACTTAACTAGGAAGAATAGATATTAACGCTATTAACTATAAAAGGTTTAATAGAATATGTAACGCTTGTGGTAAGAAAGGCTATAAGAAGGTAGACTGCCGATCTAAGATAACCTGCGGATTCTGCGGCAAAAAGGGCTATAATAAAACCTATTATTATACTAAGAAAAATATAAAAAAATTAAAGACTCCTAAGGATAAAGCTTAAATAGATATTATTATAGAAATATTATATAATTACTTTAGCTAAATAGCTTATTATAATAATTTATATCTTATATATTAAAGTAGTAAGGAAGGATTAGGTTATTACCTAAGGAAACTATAAGCTAAGAAAATCTATTAAATAATAAGAATTAATACCCTTAATTTCCGTAATTAAGTCTTAAGTAAGGAGGAAGATTTAGACTAGGATAAGGGCTATAAGTACTATAGAGTCTATAAGCTATAATACTAATATAAAGCTAAAACTCTTAAACTTTTAAGACATTTATAACTATAACGCCTGTGGTTCCTAAAACCTTAATTATAAATGCCATAGATGCCTAGACTGTGGATTTATAGAAGGATATTAATATAGCTATAAAGGTAAATAGTAATAAAATATAAAAGCTATATATAAACTTTTTAAAAAGGAAGATAAGCTAGCTATAAAACACCTTAAGGAATAAAAATGTTTTAAGTAATACCTATATTATTAATTAGATTATTATATTACTAAATATATAAGATACTGCCATTTATATAGTTTATAAGAACCCTAATATAATTATAAAAGGAATAAAGAAAAGGGAATAATAACTTTCTTAAAATATATATATAAAGGATATATATATAAACTCTATAGATTATAAAACCTAGATTATAATTGCAAAGGATGCTATATTTATAGATCCTATAGCCTTAAATATAACTATATATATATTCTAGAAGAATAAGTAAAAAGATAAAAAGAATAATAGTAATATTTTAACAAAAACCTACCTTAATAAAAAACTATAAAGGAAGTTTAAGAACAAATTAGACTTATTAAATTAAATATTAAAGAAGTATATAACTAAGTTCTTATCTAGGATCTTCTTAATACCCTAGATAAAGACTATGGAATGCATAATTAGAAATAGTGTAATAATATTTACTGCTAAGTATATATCTTTAATAAATTAGAAAACTAGCATAAATATTAACTAAAGTGTATAATATATAAAGAATATATTATAATTTATTTTATAGATTATATAGTAATATACTATAATACATATAGGAAAGAAAAAAGCTAGTTTTACTAAATCACTTAGAAACTAATATAAGGGGGATATAATTTTAACACCTATATTAACAAAGGATAAGGAAATAAGACCTTAATTAAAAAATACTATTATATAATTTAAAAATAAAATTAAAATCTAAAATGCTAATAGTATATAAAATATTAAAAAATTATATAAGACTAAACCTATTTGAATAACATTTAGATTAACTTAATTGGATATAATAATAAGAAATTATTAGTTAAAGAATATATTAATTAACACCTAGTAATAATATATATAAATAATAGTATAGATTACAACCTTATTACTCCTTAAATAGTAAACCTACTTAAATTATTATACACTAAGAAAAAGCAGCTTATATATATGTCTAGTATTACTATACCTAATGCTAAGGTAATAATTAATTATAAGACTAATTATCTCTTAATTAAGATTACTAGTTATACTAAGACTATTAAGTTTAATATTATAAACCTTAACATCTGTAATATTTTACTTAAATACCCCTAGCTAAAATAAGGCAACCTATTAATTAACTAGAAAATAAAAGAAATACTCTAGGAAATAGATATTACCTAGGAGCTGTAATTAAGCTATAGAGAGGGCAAGGAAGGCGAAGACGCGCCTATAGACCTAAAAATAAAATCTTATATATAATAAAATTAAAATAAATTAGAAAAAATAAAAATAAAACCTAAAAAGGTTAGATTTAATATAGAAAAATTACTAGTATTACTATAATATAACCATAGGAGAGTTAAAAAAGAACAAGTGTGTATTAATAGAATTATTATATAAATAAAAATGGAATTATAAGCTCTAGATAAAGTACTATTAAAAATAAAAGAAAAAGAAAAACTTGGAGAACTAGAAGAAACTCTTTTAAAAGCACCTTAATAATACTAAAGGAAATATAAAAAACTATTTAACTTAATATTAGAAATAGTACAACCGCTTTATTTATAATAAAATTATTATATAAACCTTATAAATAGTAAAATAATAAAGTTCTTCTTAATCTATAACCTTAGTAAAATAGAACTTAAAATACTTTAAGAATAAATAAAAGAATAACTTAAGAAAGGGTATATTAGATTATTTACTTTACTAGCTAAATACCCTGTTATATTTATACTAAAGAAAAATAGGAAACTTAAATTAATTATTAATTATAGATAGCTAAATGAGATTATAATTAAGAATTAAACCCTGTTACTGCTTATTATGGAAATTTAAGACTGCTTAACTGGTGTAAAATAGTTCACTACCTTAGACCTTAAGGGAGCATATAACCTAATTCACATCCGCGAAGAGGACGAATGGAAAATAGCGTTTAGAATACGCTATAGATTATTTAAATACTTAGTCATACTATTTAGACTTACTAATGCACCTATAACATTCTAATAAATAATTAACTATATATTATAAGTATATATTAATAACTTTGTAATTATATACCTTAATAATATCCTTATCTTCTTAAAAACCCTTAAAAAATATGAGAAATATTGTAACGATCCGTTATACCGTTAAGCCAAACAGGGCAAAAGATTAGGCCAATAATCACTATTGTAAGCAATTATTGTAACGGAACCAGCTGCTTATAAGGGTTTTTCACTATCACAGTGAACCAGGTTGTGACAAATATGTCCACTAGGTACTATAAATACTATAAGATACTAATCTATTAGTAGAACTAGAAAAATATTATTTTTATGTTTAAGAAGTTAAGTTCCTAGGACATCTAATATTATTAGGATAAGTTTAAATGGACCCTAATAAGCTTAAGGTAATCTAGGACTAGCAACTACTAGACATAAGAAAAGGAATGTAAAGCTTCTTAGGCTTAGTGAACTACTACCGAAGGTTTATTAGGAATTATAGTAAGATCGCTAAGTCCCTTACTAATGCTATTTGACTTAAGGAAGACAAGAAAGGTAAAAAGAAACTAAAAGATAGGAAACTTATATATAAACCTAAGATAGAAGAAGCGTTTAAATAACTTAAAAACACACTTTTTAATAAACCTATACTTATTATATATAATCCTAATAAACTATTAGAAATTAAAACTAATTTATTAGACTTCGCTATTAAAGGAGTACTAATATAAAAAGATAAAAAAGGGAAAAACCATTTAGTAATATTCTTTTTATAAAAACTATATAGACTAGAATTAAGGTATCCCATCTATAATAAAGAATTTATGGTAATTCTTAAAGTATTTAAGGAATAGTAATACTACTGCTTAGGAAGCAAGTATAAGGTTAAGGTACACATAGATTACTATAATATTATATACTTTACTAAGACTTAAAAGCTCTTTATATACTAAACCTGCTATTTTAAGATACTATTAGACTTTAACTATAAACTTACTTATTATAAAGGCACTGCTAATAGATGAGCAGACGTATTAAGCAAAAAAAAGAAACACTTTAAAGAAATTCTAGAAATTAAAGCTTAAATTCTTAGAAAAAATTATAAAGGAAATTATAAATAAATATAAATTAACACTCTATTTATTATAAAAGAATATAATCCCATCCTTAATAAAATAAGGGAATATGTAGTAAATATAGATCTAAAGCTACTCCTAGAAGAAGCAATTATAGAAAATAGCCTGCTAAAATAGGATAATAGAATCTAGGTACTACTAGAATTATAATTAGAAGCAATTTAGGACCTATACTAAAGCATAATTACAGCAGCGCACTAAGGTATCTAAATAACATAGAACCATGTAATCTAATATTATAGATTCCCTAGAATAAAAAATAAAATTTTAAAGGTTATTAAAAAATATAATATATATAAGAAAATAAAAGATAAAAGGCATTAGCTATATAGAATATTATAACTAATCCTAGTTCTAGAAAAAAATTAGTATACTATTATATTTAACTATATTACTAACTTACTTAAGTTAAAAGATCTATTAACTAGAAAATAATTTAATAGTATTTTTATAGTTATAAATAAACTATTAAAGTAAGTATACTTTCTACTATATAAGAAGGCATATAATATAAAAAACCTAGCGTATTTTTATATAAGATATATATTTATAAAATATAAAATACTAAAGGAAATTATATTAAATAAAGGAATTACCTTTGCGTTTAAATTCTAGCAAGAACTAATAGCTAAACTTAAAACCTATTATAAGTTAAGCACTGCATTTTACCTATAAACAGATAGGTAAATAAAATAAATAAATTAAATTATTAAAATATACCTATAATATTATATTAACTTTTAGTAAAACAACTAGGTTAAAATACTATTAATTGCCTAAATATAATATAATAGCTTTATAATAAAAATAACAGGAGTTATACTATTCTATGCCAATTATAGGTTTATACCGGAAGCCTATAGACCACCTTAAGATAGTCCAAATATAAATAATGCATATATACTTATAGAAAATATGATCTAATTATAAGAAGAACTTAAAGTTTAACTTAAATTTTTTAGGTAATATATAAAAAAATATGCTAACTAAATAAGGATTAAGGGACTAACCCTTTAAAAGGGAAACATAGTCTACTTATTATAACATTTATATAATAAAAAATTGCTAAATATTAGAATAAATAAGTTAAGTAATAAATTAAATTTTAAAAAACTTAGATTATTTAAAATTTTAAAGAAAATTAGTAAAGTTAACTATAAATTAAAACTACCTAAAAATATAAGGTTAAAAATAGCTATTTTTTATATATTACTACTTAAAAAAGCACTAGTAGATAAAGAAATAGGTAAGCTAATTATAAATAAAATTATTATTTAAGATATTAAAGAAGAATATAAAATTAAAAAACTACTTTATATATAAATAAATAAAGAAATAGGAGAATGGGAATATCTTATAAGATGGAAAGGATATAACTTTAGCGAAGACTCTTGGGTCCTAGAAAGAGAACTTAAGAGGAACACCTAGACGATTCTGCGGGAATTTCACCAGTCTCTAGGAGTGGAAATAACAATAGGTCTAGTTTAAAGGCAGACTAATTAATAGTATTAATAGACTAGGACGGGCCGGCAGCGGCAGAATTAGGTGTTAATAAAGCAGCCTAGTAAGCAGCCTCCGCCTCCTTATGCTTAACCCAATTTAACTCCTCTAAATCAGTAATTCCTTACGCAACTACGCGCCTTATCTTCTTATACTATAACTTCTTCTATTTATAAAGACATTTAACCTTAGCGTCTGTATAATAGCACTCTTCCTTAGCCTTTTTAAGTTTATCCTTTAGTTG
Source organism: Trichoderma sp. CBMAI-0020 (assembly GCA_030708095.1). Lineage (NCBI taxonomy): Eukaryota > Fungi > Ascomycota > Sordariomycetes > Hypocreales > Hypocreaceae > Trichoderma > Trichoderma sp. CBMAI-0020. The sequence continues at coordinate 95,284 of JAJNCI010000002.1, forward strand.
GAAATAATAAATAATAATATGCTCTAGCTGTTCTAAAGTTAAGCCTTAAGCGTTATAATAAGATTGATTTAAATAAATATACTTTAAATAGCAAAAAGAATTATTAGAAGATAATAAATATTTTTTATAACCTTTAGAAATATAAAATAAATAGCACTTATTTATCTCTTAGGCATTAGTAATAATAAGTTAAAATAAAGACTTATAATAAGCGGTCTTTAAATAAACTAACTTAGTAATTCTATTTAGTATAATTAGGTTAGTGGAAAATAGAAACACTAGCATAAGGAAACTAGGAAATAACCGCACTTACTAAGTAGGGGATGTGTTATTTATACTAGGGCTAATAAGGTCTTAAGGACAAGACTAATAGGAGGGGAGTATTGTGTTACGACCTATCTCTTATAGTCGTATTAATAGGCCTACTGGGTAGGCAGAACCGGATTAACGTAGGACTGACCTACTAATCACGGGCGGCTCACTAGATTATCTTAATGATCTAGTGAGCCAGGAACGGATCATTAGTAACTTAAGATAATCCACGATAGATTATTAGACTTTATAAATGATCTAGTTTAGGCAACTGGATATATAAGTTCACTTCTCTACACTTATTTAGATAACTTAGATAGCCAGTTGTTAACATAGAATTAAGATTGCAACACGCTCTGCATTGCTTACTATCTGGTGACATTGGTTTACTATTGCTTACATTGCCTATTGGGTTTCCTGACCGCTCCGCTAATATAAACCTAGAATTATTTACTAGGTTTGTCCCTTGGGAATCTACCCTATACTAACTATCTAGTGTACGGTTCGTCACATAAGTATAGGTTTATTAAGAAGTGTGTTTTTAAGTTATTTAAATGCTTTTTCTATTTCCAGCTTATATATAAGTTTTTTATCTTTTTATTTCTTCTTATTTTTCTTATCTTCCTTAAGTTAAGTAGTATTAATAAGGGGCTTAGCGATCTTGCTGTAATTCCTAATAAACCATTAATAATAGTTTACTAGACCTAAGAAGCTTTATATTCCTTTTCTTATTTCTAATAATTCCTAGTCTTAGATTACTTTAAGCTTATTAGGGTTTATTTAGACTTATCCTAATAAGATTAGGTGTCCTAGGAATTTAACTTCTTAAATATGGAAATAGTATTTTTCTAGTTCTACTAAGAGGTTAGCGTCTTATAATATTTATAGTACCTTATAGATATGTTTCTTATATTTTTTAAGGGTTTTTAAGAAGATAAGAATATTATTAAGGTATATAATTATAAAGTTGTTAATATATACTTATAGCATATAGTTAATTATTTATTAAAATATAGCTGGTGTATTAGTAAGCCTAAATGGCATGACTAAACATTTAAATAATCCGTAGTGTGTTCTAAACGCTGTTTTCTATTTGTCCCCTTTGCGGATATAAATTAGGTTATACACTCTCTTAAGGTCTAAGGTAGTGAACTATTTTACACTAGTTAGGCGGTCTTAAATTTCTATAATAAGCGGTAATAGGGTTTAATTCTTAATTATAATCTTATTTAGTTATTTATAGTTAATAATTAGTTTAAGTTTCCTATTTTTCTTTAGTATAAATATAATAGGGTATTTAGCTAGTAAGGTAGATAATTTAATATATTCTTTCTTAAGTTATTCTTTTATTTATTCTTAAAGTGTTTTAAGTTCTATTTCGCTAAGGTTATAAATTAAGAAGAACTTTATTATCTTACTATCTATAAGGTTTATATAATAATCTTATTATAAATAAAGTAGTTATATTATTTCTAATGTTAGGTTAAATAGTTTTTTATATTTCCTTTAGTATTATTAAGATGCTTTTAGGAGAGTTTCTTCTAGTTCTTTAAGTTTTTTTTTTTCTTTTGCTTCTAATAGTACTTTATCTAAAGCTTATAATTCTATTTTTATTTATGTAATAATTTTATTAATATATACTTATTCTTTTTTAACTCTCCTATAGTTATATTATAATAGTATTAGTGATTTTTTTATATTAAATTTAACTTTTTTAGGTTTTATTTTTATTTTTTCTAATTTATTTTAATTTTATTATATATAAGATTTTATTTTTAGGTTTATAGGCGCGTTTTTGCCTTTCTTACCTTTTTTATAGCTTAATTATAGCTCCTAGGTAATATTTATTTCCTAGAGTATTTCTTTTATTTTTTAGTTAATTAGTAGGTTGCCTTATTTTAGCTAGGGGTGTTTAAGTAAAATATTATAAATATTAAGGTTTATAATGTTAAACTTAATAATCTTAGTGTAATTAGTAATCTTAATTAAGAGATGATTAGTCTTATAATTAATTATTGCCTTAGTATTAGGTGTAGTAACACTAGATATATATATAAGCTATTTTTTCTTAGTGTATAGTAATTTAAGTAGGTTTATTATTTAAGGAGTAATAAGGTTGTAATTTATACTATTATTTATATATATTATTACTAGGTATTAGTTAATATATCCTTTAATTAATAATTTCTTATTATTATATTTAATTAAGTTAATCTAGATGCTGTTTAAATAGGTTTAATTTTATATAATTTTTTAGTATTTTATATACTATTAGTATTTTAGATTTTAATTTTATTTTTAAATTATATAATAGTATTTCTTAATTAAGGTTTTATTTTCTTATCCCTTGTTAATATGGGTGTTAAAATTATATTTTTTTTATATTAGTTTCTAAGTGATTTAGTAAAACTAGCTTTTTTCTTTCCCATGTGTATTATAGTAGGTTATTATATAGTCTATAAAATAAATTATAGTATATTTTTTATATATTATATACTTTAGTTAATATTTATGCTAGTCTTTTAATTTATTAAAGATGTATACTTAGTAGTAAATATTATTATATTATTTTTAATTATATATTCTATAGTCTTTATCTAGGGCATTAAGAAGGTCCTAGATGGAAACTTAGTTATATGCTTTCTTAATATTTAATTTAATAAGTCTAATTTATTTTTAGACTTCCTTTATAGTTTTTTATTAAGGTAGGTTTTTATTAAGATATTACTACTATTTTTTTTATTTTTTTACTTATTCTCCTAGAATATATATGCAGTTATATTTAGGGCTATAGGATCTGTAAATGCGGTATCTTTTACAGTTATAGTCTAGGTTTTATAATCTATAGAGTTTATATATATATCCTTTATATATATATTTTAGGAAAGTTATTATTCCTTTTTCTTTATTTCTTTTATAATTATATTAAGGTTCCTGTAAATTATATTAGTAGTAATATCTTATATATTTAATAATATAGTAATCTAGTTAATAATATAAGTATTACTTAGAATGTTTTTATTCCTTAAGGTATTTTATAGCTAGCTTATTTTTTTTTTTAAAGAGTTTATATATAGCTTTTATATTTTATTATTATTTACCTTTATAGCTATATTAATATTCTTCCATGGATCTATAGTCTAGGTATCTATGGTATTTATAGTTAGGGTTTTAAGAACTATAGATGTTATAGTTGTCAATATCTTAAAGTTTAAGAGTTTTAGCTTTGCATTAGTGTTATAGCTTATAGGCTCTATAGTACTTATAGTCCTTATTTTAGTCTAAATCTTTTTTCTTACTTAGGACTTAGTTATGGAAATTAAGGGTATTAATTCTTGCTGTTTAATAAGTTTTCTTAGCTTATGGTTTCCTTAGGTAATAACCTAATCCTTTCTTACTGCTTTAATATATAAAATATAAATTATTATAATAAGCTGTTTAGCTAAAGTAATTATATAATATTTCCATAATAATATTTATTTAAGCTTTATTTTTAAGGGTCTTAGATTTTTTTATGTTTTTCTTAGTGTAATAATGGGTTTTATTATGGCCTTTTTTGCCGTAAAATCCGCAAGTTATTTTAAATTAGCAGTCTACTTTCTTATAGCCTTTTTTACCATAAGTGTTATATATTCTATTAAACTTTTTATAGTTAATAGCGTTAATGTTTATTTTTTTTAGTTAAGTACTATTATCTTTAGTAATATAGTTGTCCTGCTTTTTTCCTTAGTTAGCCTATAGGTAGTGTTTAAGAGAATTGCTACCTTTCTTAGCTTTTCTTTCTTATTTTCTTTTCTACTAGCGGTTATTAATTTTAATAGCTTCTTAAGTAAAATCTATAAAGTTAATAGCTTATTAGTTAGTTTTATAAATTTCATCCTTAACCTTTGGTTTTAAGCTATAGTAATATATTTTCTTTTTTAAATTCTTAATCTAGTTAACTTTAGTAAGTAGCTAGATGAAAGTTAAGGTGTGTTTATAGCATGGACCTTTCTACTAAAGGTCCTTAAGTTTTTTTTTAGCTTTTTATGCTTTATTAGTAATTCTAAATGATCTTTTAAGTTAAATTTTAAAGCCTTTATAGCTTTTAAATATATTTTTAATTAATTAAGTTTATTAATTATAGGTGTTATTCTTTTTATTTTTAAGGATTATGCTAAACTAGTTGGCAGCTAGTCCTTTTATTTAGGTTCCTATAAAGCGGATCTAGGCTTTAAATTTATCTATTAAAAAGGTTTTTAAGTAATAATACTTAAAGTATATGTGTAAATTATATTAGAATTTATGTAATTTAATAATATCTTTATTAAACTTATTAGATTAATTAATCTTAAGGACTTTTTTAAGTTCTAGTTTATTATTATCTACTAGTATTATAAGGGCTACTATAGGCGCTATAGCGGGTGCTATAGGGGGTGGTACCCCTAGTGGGTTTTACTATACTTACTGGAGTTGCTATATTTCTTATTAAAGGTTGTTAATAGTCTAGAGGTTATTAATATGTTAGATGACTATTCCTTAGACCAGCCTTTTTAAGATTATTAGGCGATTAACTAGGTTGCTGGGATTAGTAGATGGTTCTTAGAGTTCTTCTTCCTTGTCGGAGTGGTTTATCTCACTAATTAAATCTTGGAAGTTGTTATAACTTATTTTTATTATTGCCTATAGGTCTAGTAACCATTTAAACAAGAGTTATTAATATATAATAAACTATATACTAGATAGTTAATATAGGGTAGATTCCTAAGGGATAAACCTAGTAGCTAATTCTAGGTTTATGTTAATAGAGCGGTTAGGAAACCTAATAGGTAATATAGGCAATAGTAAACAAATGTTACTAGATAGTAAGTAGTATAGAGCGTGTTGTAATCTTAATTTTATGTTAACAACTAGCTATTTAAGTTATTTAAATAAGCGTAGAGAAGTAAACTTATATATCCAGTTGGTCTAGACAAGATTAAGAGAATATTCCTTAATCTATTTAAGGATTAATATTTATTTTATTAATCTTATAATAGATTAAGGAGATGGTTCTCAATCCGGTTTAATTGGCTGTCCGGTCCTAAGTTAATCCGGTTCCGTCTACCCTGTAGGCCCATTGTTGCGACCATAAGTTGTTGGGTCGTGACAATTACTGTTAAGCTCTTGCAGATTATCTTAACGCCAATGATTCCATACTATACGGCAAGATGGTCTTTCTTTATTATTATCATAAAGCTCAGTAACAAGGTCTAACTGAAAGAAACGCCCGGGCAGGCTGGGTTGGCTTGGGACTGTGGCCTGTTAATATGGCCAAGCCGTTGATAAGCAAATTCGTCCTGCCCAAGGAAAAAGCAGCAAAAACAACGCTAAGAACGCTGTTGCCGGCAATAAGGAAAAGGAAGGAACCAGATTCTATCATTTTCGCAACGCCTAGGCAGTCACAGCAGATTCAATCGGTCATTAACGCGATTAGCATTGCCGACCCGACCCAACGACTATTATTTCATAAGATTAGAAGCCATCTAGACCGTTAGAACATAAAGCTAGCCGCCGCAGAGGCAAAGATTTGAAATCTAGAGCATTAAATTGATAGGAATAAGAAAAAGAAGAAATAGAAAGTCATAGAAAACCCGAATAGTTGGTTCATTAGGATTGAGGACGTAATAAACACAAGGGCTTAAATGGAACAGAAATTACAGCCTGAAAATGCAGCTAGGTCACTAGATTCTATAGAATTTGAAGATCTCTGCCACGAATGGCAGCTATGAACAAAAAACTAGGAAAAAAAACGACTTCGTGATGTTATTCTGTTGATTTTCTCCCTTGAGGTTGATCCAGATTTTGATCAATTTGGGTGGCCGACTAGCGGGGGTGACCGACTAGCCACTAGTCTGACTTAGCGGCCGAAAGTAACCTGGAAATCCATGCCGGAACTAGCAATTTGATGCCGGCCAGCCGGCAAAGCAGCCCGGCAAAGCACTGCCCAAAATGCAAATTGATGCCACTTCTCCGCCTGGCAATAAACAGAATGCACAATGAATACATCTCTTGCTAGAAGTTTACATATAGGTATAGTGCTTTCAAATTGTTATATAAAGTGCTTTGAACCCACACAGATATGTCGATAAACACATCTTTATTGCGGCTCAACGGCCTTTGAATGGTAGCTTTTGATCTTCTGTGCAAGATACAACATGGTGTCTTTCATTAAAACCTACCTTTTGAGTGGCGCCTTGATCAATACCGCCCTGTCGAAAGCCACAAGTGGCAGCCCTGTAGTCGATTTGGGATACGCAAAATATCGAGGCGTTCGCAATACTACGTATGGCCTAGATTATTACTTTGGTATTCGATACGCGGTTTCACCAGAAGGCAATTTACGCTGGCGTGCGCCGAAAGACGTCGAGTCCCATGGCAATTACTCAAATTCCGTTACTATCGACGCCACCACTGCAGGACCTCAATGTGTTCAAGGCCCGACAGCTTGGGCAAATGGTACCAACTTGGGTGCTTTTCAAGCATTGGGCGGCGTTCCCGAACTGCCAACATCGGAAGACTGCTTACTGCTCAATGTTCTTACACCAACATCACCAAAATCCAATTCCTTGCCTGTTGTGGTATATATCCATGGAGGAGGTGAGTAGGAATACATGTTTCCAAGGGTATTTTCGCTCTGACAATATCGCGACAGGCTACGTGACCGGCAACTCCATCTCCTCTGACGGTTCATCATTGACACAGTATGCTCAGGGCAACATTGTGTGGGTCTCCATCCAATATCGGTTGGGTGGCTACGGCTTTTTGAATCCTGATGAATTTGATGGAGTTGATGGTGTTAAAAATGCCGGCCTACTAGACCAGCGTCTTGCTCTAGATTGGGTGCAACGCCATATCGCTTCATTTGGCGGTGATCCTTCCAAGGTGACCATCTGGGGAGGAAGCGCGGGTGGCGGCTCAGTTGCCAACCAGTTGATATACCAGGGAGGAGAGGAAAGGCCGCCCTACAGGGCTGCAATCGCAGGTATTTTTTTTCCATTGGCTGCTTTATCTTGGTATTTAGGTTTGAATGAATACTAATTGGTCTACAACATAGAATTCCCATGGATGCAGCCCTATCATGATAGCAATTTCATACAGGAACAGTACAAGTTCGTCCTGAACGCAAGCAGCTGTAACGATCTCGCTTGCCTTCGAGGATTATCTGCGTCTGACCTAGAAACATCAATAACAGCCAGCTATTTCACAGCCTATAATGCTGGGTTGTACTCTTATGGAGATATGTTTTTTGGGCCATCAGTTGACAACAAGATCATCCATGACCTACCATCGATTGAATTTACCCGAGGACACTTTTCCAAGGTACCGCTTTTGACCAACCACGACTCATTTGAAGGTAAAGTTCTTGTTCAGACTTTTATACGTGCCGTTATTCTAAATGTCGTATAGGTATCTTATTCACTAATTTTTCAACGACTTCTTTCAACGAAAACAAGCTGCAGTGGCAAAAGTCCTGGGACTCGCCCACCCCCAAATTTTGGAGCTCTTTGAACAAGTTGTATCCCGTATCTGCTTTTGAAGGCGCATATTACGATCATCCATTTTTTCACAGCTTGATATTCCCGCTCTTTGCTGCTGTGGCTCCCCTGTCAATTCCTGGTGCCGACCCTTCGCTGTGGCAAGCTCAGCAACTCAATGGCGATGCCAACATAAACTGCCCTACCTACTACTTTGCAGCTGCAGCGGACAAATACAAAGTCCCAGCCTACAAAACAATCTTTGATGCGGGAGTTTACGTTCATTCTGCAGCAGACTTTCCCATTTTCGATGAGGAGATTTTCACAATTGACACGTCAGTGGCCACCGCAGTCAAGGATTATCTCGTCTCATTCATTGTGAGCCTTGATCCAAACAGCTTTCCATCTGTATCCAAGCAAACGCGCACCCGTTGGCCGCGCTACAGAGAAGGGGATTATACAATTCTCACAGTTCAAAATGCTGCTATAATTCCGCAGAGAGATCCGGATGCTTCTGATCGTTGCGACTTTCTGCATTCTCAGAGTGCTATTGTCAGAAACTGAATGTAGACGTTTTCTGGGCCTCAACGAGGATGGGTCCAGGGCATGCAAACACTGCAATGAAGTTGGTCAAATGTTCGTTTTATGAATGGACGGGATACTAGATGAGCCTTTTGTATGTAGTGTACCTATACTATCACCTTTCTCTTTTGCCCATTTATTACACCATCCGCGTCGCATGGAGATGTTCGTCTATATGCATAAGATTTAACTAAAGTAAAATTCAGCACCAGGTATAAAACACGATTCGATCTTTTTCTGCAACCTAAACCAAGACTCATTGTAATACGTCGTACCAATTGAGGTTATGCATATTTAATAAATCGCCAAATAAAACTTCAGAGTCTCCAGTCTCATTCAGATACGGGCCATCTTCAAAGGCAGTGGAATAGTAATCCGTCCACATGTGTGGGACTTCTGAGCAAGGATTTTCCATCAGATCCTCTACTTTCTCCTCATCACAGCCGCTTAATTGAAGATTGTCCAATCGCTTCTGCAGCGACCTTCCGAAAATTGATGGAAAGTGAAATGCGTGAGTTCCTAGCTCAACCAACAGCTTGGCCGTCGCTGATACTGTTAGGAGTTTACTCTGTCTTTCTTCATGAGCCATTTGATGCGATTCGCACGCTTGTAGAATAAACGCGCATGCAAAGAGCAGCATGATGAATGCAAAGTCGCTGATATATCTAAGGCTTTCCTGAGCTACTGGGTTTAGCTGCTGAAGCCAAGATAGGACTTCGACAGCATGGCCAAGCGTTGCTTTGGTTAAGAGGTGTTGCTCATAGTTATTACTAGCATGCGCGAAATGGCATACGGCATATGTACTGAGACAAAACTGCGAGAACCGATGATGAAAGTCGAGTCCGACTCCAAACCCCCCTGGTCATTGTTATTTTCACACGGCCTCGAAAATTTGAGTGAAGATATTCACCCTGTTCAATAAAAGAAGAATATTTGGCTCTCCATGCGGCCAAATCATGCGTTAAAATGGCCACTATGGCCGATGGCGAAGACTGAGATGCCTTTCGAGCTTCTACTTCGGATGGACACCACCACTCGCCTAGTCCGGAATCGAGGGTATTTGCCTGAATATAATATCGTCAGCAAAGCTCGTTGAAAGGATGTTGACTCATACCTTTTCCCAAAGCAAACAAAGCTCGACTTCGCCTAGTAGACGACGCAACCGAGGGCCAATGTTTGCTCTTGCAAATAGTTCAGGCGCTGAACGTATGGAATAGTCGCTTCTAATACTTGGTGGAGTCCTTGTAATGGGTGCGCTGCTATAGGACGCATATATTTTAGCACATATAGCAGAGAATGCTGACACCAATGACAGGACTTACTGATGAGACATGGTATATAGCCATAGCCAATAAGTGTATCGCTTGTAGCTAATGTTAGATACCAGCTCATTGCGTGGTAAGCTCTGTATAGCTCTAATACCATCAATGGATCTGTGAAGCCCCAGTTGCGTTCCGTACATTTCCGTTACAGTCTTGATAAGTTGCGCTGACAACATGTATGGGGAATGTGCTGAATGAATGTTGGAATGAGCAGCCTCGGAGAAAGCATAGAGAACTACTAGAGCCCTAAAATGTCCGACGTTTGCTTTTCCGTACCATGAAGCGCCGGCAGACATTTGCTGTACGAATCGTAAGACAAGTGGATAGACCGACTGTACAGTCGACAGGCCCCCCGGCAGATATCTTGAGGTGACGTAGCATATTGACTGCACCAGTTCTGGCTCTTCCTCGATTAAGAAATCTGCATTTTCAAAATCATCTTTAGTAAAGATTGGTATCGAAGGTAACAATCGCGTGCAAAACCTATGATGTTTAGCGCAACTCAACATACTGCAGAACCACACATACATCTTCATCAGCTGTTTCATTTCCGCAACTGACAGCCCAGCGTCCAACACACACAACACAGTCCCACTAGACTGAACAGTGCTTGATGGTGTATTGAGAGTATTGAGAGCGACTTCAGGGCTTGTCGACTCCAAATCAATAACATGTTCGACATAATCATCCTGCATGACTGTCCAGAATGGGGCCGTCAAGTAAATGGACGGGAGATATTCAACATTCTCCTTCATCTGCTCCAACTCAATCTGCTCATCACGGAGTATAGGCGGCTTTTTACTAGAATAAACTTTGCCATTGCTCCGTCCGTAGCGAGTGCGAGCAGATGGTCGGGATTTGTTTGGCTTGTTGAAGTTTTCAGGCGTTTTGAGGACTACCTCAAGGGTGTCAGAAGCTATAGCTTGTCTTGAGCAACAATCACGTCTGGCACGCTGACAGCGCACACACGGGGCGCCCCCAATACGGATGCACTTCATCTATCTGCCGTCAGCTGACAGGACCGTGGCAGGCAGATCGCGAGATTCAGTAGAGGACAGACCTTGAGGCGGTGGCACGCGACGCAAGCAGTACTAAGACGACCCCCCCTCCAGCTCCTCGAAGGTAAGCCGGCCATGCCAATAAGCTTGTTTCTCCGCAAAGTTGTCATCAACACAGCAGAAGAGAACTCAGTTATAGGGCACTCAGTCATACCGAGGATCGTGAAAGAGGCAACCAACTGGGCAACAGCCTACAACCCGACTCCTCGGCTAATCTCCGCAGATTGGCCAGCGATGAAAATGAAGCTGGCACGTTTATTGCGCCCCGATTGCGAAGTAGACAGCAAAAGGAGGCGTATCAGTCTCCGCTTTTGTACGTGTTTAAGCCCAACGAGGAGCTAGCTGCCGGTACCCCAGAGCAACAAATCTCCATATTCACGAGGTATATTGCAAGAAAATTTGCAAACTTGCCAGCTAGCAGCTCTCCGCAATCTAGTTCACCCCGCAAGATGGGCAGGATCTCACTCACGAGGAACAAAATTCCAGTGCAAACTTCCAGTAAGACTGTCTCTTCTAGCTCTGTGCCAAGTGCGGGGTGCATATCGGCCCGTAAGCCATTGGAAATCTCCTCGAGCTTCACAGTATGTGCTCCTAATTCATCGTACCTAAGCAACTGGGATATGGCGAACTCCACGCGCAACACACTAGCCCCACAACATGATCCGGCATTGTCTAGCTGAAATAGGATGCAGTATACCGGTCTCCACTAGAGTCAGGGCCTCAGTACGTACACGCAGTGTAAAGCTCTGGACTGCTCAGATAATGGTTGACAGTAATAAGTTAAAGAACTATAAAGCTCCTGTAACATGTATACCATTGGCATGACATTTCCATCAAGTCTTAAACATAAATAATTTTGGAAGGGAGGATTGAGTAGAGCCAACCATCTTCGTTCTTCCGAATCGGTGTAAAGCTGGCTTAAGTGCTACAAGATGATCTTATTCTTCTTATACTTGCTGATATTTATTGGCAGTGCGCTTGGACAGCAAATTTACATCCACACTCACGGCCCATCAACTCGGCCTTTCTGTCAAGCAACCGCCACTAAAGCAGCACTCGAGAAGAGTCCAACTTATAAATATGCACAATTCAAGTATACCAACACCGAAACTGTCCGCACAGCATCTCCAGTGCCAACATTCACCTCTACACCTCGATATGCCCCACCATATGCGGAAGTAAAGCACTTACTGCCCAATCTATCAACAACATCATGGAGCAACTGGGACACCCGGTCCGCAAGACCTGCTTCTTCTCACAATAACGATCAATATGGGCATTTGGCTTATTCCAAGCTATGGGAAGCCGCACCTGTACCCAACTTCACGTCCCGCGGGCTCTATTCGACCACTGTTTCCCCTACTCCAGTGTCCACAGAGGAGCTTGTTCTTCCCCCGCCGTTGTTATTTGGGCCAACAGATTGCTATTCAGTCCCGCAAGATTTTGTCTTTGGGGTTGCTGGTTCCGCAGCTCAGATCGAGGGGGCCATTGCGGACGAGGGCAAGGCGCCGGCGATACCGGAGACGTTTGCAAATCTTCTTCCAGAGACGGCTGCCAAGTTGGGTATCCGGGATTTGTCGCCAAACTACATCACTGATGAGAACTACTATCTCTACCGCCAAGATATAGAGCGGCTTGCGAGCATCGGGATCCGATACTATTCTTTTAGTATTGCCTGGTCTCGCATATTGCCTTTTGCCCTCTCTGGAACCCCCGTCAATTCGCAAGCGCTGGCGCATTATGATGACCTGATCAATTTCGCCATTTCCAAGGGCATCAGCCCCGTTGTTACCCTTCATCACTTCGACACTCCATTGCAATTCTTTGGAGATAACCAGACAGAGATATTGACCAATGCCGGCATTCGCTGTTACCTTGGGACAAGCAATCTCGGCTTTCAGCATGAATTGTTTGAGGATGCCTTTGTAAATTACGGCAAAATCGTCATGAGCCATTTCGCCGATCGTGTGCCCTTTTGGTTTACTTTCAACGAACCTCAAGTTGGAACTGTTAATGGGATCAGTGTCGATCACGTTATCAAGTCGCACGCCAAGCTCTATCACTTTTACAAGGACGAATTGCGCGGCACCGGCAAGATTTCCATGAAGATGGAGATTCCTCCTGGTGTTCCTCTCAATCCCTTGAATGAATCTCATGTGGCCGCAGCTGAACACTTTAATGACCTACAGCTGGGTCCATTCTTGTACCCTCTTGCTCTTGGACGCGATTATCCGTCTGCGTACAAGATGACGGTCCAGGATTATGTACCGTTAAGTGAAGGCGATTTATGCAATCTCAAGGGAACATTGGGTAAGCTACAATTTATTCTTTCGCAAAGGGATTTTCTCGTAAGCCGATAGATGGTATGGGATACATCGCTAACTAGACCAACTAGACTTTATCGGCATGGATGTTTATACTGCACCAATCATATTTCCTGTTGTACATAATATCGCTGCCTGTGCCGCTAACAATAAGACAAGCAACTCTTTTTACCCAAGTTGCGTTGGCGTCAGCGAGACCACCGAAAACGGTTGGCTGATTGGGCAGCCCAGCGAGAGTATCCAGATGTACAGCACTCCAACTTACCTGCGCACCCAACTATCGTACCTTTGGAATACTTTCCGTACTCCTGTGATGGTGACCGAATTTGGTCATCCAACAAATGGCACAGCGAACCCGCCAGAGCTCAACGCGATCCAATACGATACTGTTAGTTCCGAATACTACGTTGCGTTCCTAGGAGAGATTCTGAAAGCAATCTGGGAAGACCATATACATGTTCTGGGAGCTTTCATGTGGAGTTTTGTAGACAATTGGGAATGGGGGAGCTTTGACTCTCAGTTTGGGCTACAATATGTTAATCGCACAACGCAGAAAAGGACATTTAAACGCAGCTTCTTTGACGTTGTTGACTACATAGAGACGCGAAGGTCTAGATTTTAGATACGTATTAATAAGAGGTTGAGCAGATGGCCTAGCATACTAGTTCATATAATGTACAAAGCGGCAGACATTTGCACGTACTTATTTGAGATTTACGCCAAATGGTATGATAAATATTTGTATTGTTGGTTAAACCTCTGCGATAACCTCAATCTCTACATGAAGATCTGGAAATGGCAGGCTCTCGATGCCAATCATCGTGAACAATGGTTGATGATTGGGGCACCACTTCTTGATATTCCGGACCATGATATCGCGAGCTTGATCCTGCATCTTGGACAAGCCAACATGGTATGTTCGCAGTTTGACGACATAGTCCCAGCCCATGGCTCCATCTCCCTTGGACAATTTGCCAGCTTGTCGAAGGGAGTGAAGAATCACATCGTTCATATTGGAAAACGCCTGTGAAATCTCTTCTTCTATAGTCGCGGGGACTTTTTCGGTTGAAGGATCTTTGCCGGCTATAAGAGTTAGCCAGAGAGCCAAATCAGCCTCATTTAGCTTACTTTGGCCAGTAACTTCCAAACGGCTTCCCAAAAGACAGGCGTCGCTAAATCCATACTTTTCTCTCCATGATTCACTGTACCCAGGAAGAGAATAGTAGGTTAAAGAAGACATTGTGATACTTGAAAATGAGTTGATATGGTTTGGTTTGTCTCAGGCTAGAAGCTCTCTGTTGCTGATTTGAAGAGATGGGAGATCCAATAGAACATGGGCGCTCTTTTAAGGTAAAAAGAGTACCCTTAGACTCGATCTTAGCCTCGGATTATCGGTGAATATCCGAACCGTCCATATCTTATTCAGCATTACTTCATCCGTGGTCCACATGGTAGTGGGTTCATCTGAGCAATTAAAAATGTTACTCATGTCACATGTATCTGATTACTGAAACATGGCCAGGGCTTTTACATCATAGAACCTAGGAAGGACTGACTTCTTCGGAGTATCCTTGACCGCCAAGTTAAGCTATGCTTCCGTCTTATGCAGGATTTCAAAGTGCTGAAACGCTGATATCCAGCCACTGCCATGAGATCATCTATTTTTTCTATAATAGATGACTAAAGCTATCTTGAACAGATAGATCATGGATGAGATAGTCAAGGGAGGAACAGGATGACTGTGAAAGACCTATATCCAATATAACTATTCCACTTCACTAAAGATGTGTACATATAACTGTGAGAGAGCTGAGAAACAGCGAACTTTGGCATTGTTGGCGCTACTTCTCGTCGAGTTTCATCATGTAAATCAAGCAGTATTTTAACACGTGAAGCTATCCAACGGTATATAACGAAGCCTCAATGAGCTATGAATCATAATAATGGGATACCACTAAGAATGCAATAGCCATAGTATCAGTTTTAGTCCCGTACCTGCTTCACTACCATGGTAATGTCTCGCCATTGTAATTGATGAATCTGCCGTTGGTACTTGTCTTGGAAGCCTTTTCGATCTAAACAATTCAATAATCAGTAGAATACTCTTACCGGCTTCGGTCAGAACAGTTGATAAATACGATACTTACTTGGTCAATCATCTGTGAAGCGCTTTCGTTCACTGACATCGTAGCTTTTTCGAGTCCACCTAACTTTGCTCCGCGATTTCCCATATCTGTTTGAACGAATCTATGGCAGAAAGATCTGTCAACAATGTCGACGGTGTCAAAATGAAAAGTACTTACCCGGGGCTGATGGGAAACGCAATTAGATCCTCAAATTCTGCATTAATCTTTTCAATCAGATAATTCCCTGCGACTTTCGACATTCCGTACGCGGCGGTGAAAGACGGGTTATGTGGAATATCTTGTATGCTGGCTAAATAAGTAGACATATATGCTATCTTGGGCTTCTTGGCTGCTTGCAGAAGTGGGAAAACGGCTTTGAATAGTCGTAAAAGACCAATAGCATTGACTTCAAAATGGACGAGTGCCTCATTATCAGACAACTTGTCGACTGGGCTCCAAGTATTGCATATGCCAGCGTTGGCTATGACTATATCAAGAGATGAGACACCGTATCTCTCTTCCAGATGGAAGATGTCGTCTGCGGCGCTAGAAGGGACATCTAGATTAAAAGGAACCAGTATCAGGCGTGATCCTTCAGCTTTGTCTAAGGAATGCAATTTAGATCTGTTAGCTTCTGTGATTTCTCGAACGGTTGCAATCACATTTGTGCTAGGCCTGGCCAAGTAGAGAGATGCAAGAGCTGCTCCGATGCCTACTCGTGATGAGCTAAATTTCTCCGATTGCTTCCAGAAGGCATAACACTCACCTCTATTCGCACCTGTGATGAGAATTGTAGTTGGCGCCATAATTTGTTCTTAGACAATGCTCATTTACGGGAAAAATCACTCCATTCGGCACTGGATACATATACTTTCGGCCTCTTTTGTGAGAGTTCGTAATTACGAGGCCGGGCTCCCCTGGATTTCAAGCAGAATAGGTACTCCATGCGATGCTTCGATCAAGATATCTACGGGCCGCACTAAGCTCCGTGTCTGCTGAGATATGATATTTCAAGCTCACCGTACTTCATGCTGGTGCTGACTCAGCGGGGATTTGGTAAACATTGATAGCCGAGAGAGTATGCAAAAACGAAGGTTCTGCAAATAGTACGTTATTCATATTACTTGTTCGCTCATGACCCGCTGCGGAGACTACAGGGACCTGCATTTCTTGCGTTTGAAGCAATCCGAGCTCCGTATTTCGGAGGAGCCTATAGTATGTTGTGTTGTCAGTAAGCACCAGAGGAAACAGGCTGGGGCTTGAAATGTGCTTTTCACTTTCCAATTCAGTAAAACCTCGTAGATCGTCGAGTCAGAAACCGCATGATGGGTATGCGATGCAGCATTATGATTTTCCTCGAGCATCCAGGGATGTAGAGCCAATGGATATATAAACCACCCACCTCAGACAACATGTAGTTTTGTAAAAATCAAGCACAATAAAAGTTCAACCGCAGTTGTAGAAACATTGTTTTCAGCTTTCCGTTAAAAAAACAGCATATACCGCTACTGCTATGGCACCTATTATAGTCGCTGTCGTGGGAGCAACTGGTTCTCAGGTTGGTCTTGATAGCTTGCCTCAACCTCAAATGCTGCACAGCTGCTCACATGTTGACAGGGTGGAGCTGTCGTTACGGAGCTCTTGAAATATCCCGAGAGATATCGAGTACGAGGCCTTACTCGAGATGTCAACAAACCTGCTGCTCAACTGCTTTCCGCAAAGGGCGTTGAAGTCGTATCTGCTAATCTCAGTGCTAGCAGCAACGCCTTGGTCGGTGCATTCGCTGGAGCCAGCATCATTTTTGGACTGACTGATTTTTGGGCATCGTGTTCATCTGCAGTCGAAGTCCAGCAAGGCAGAAGCCTTGTCGACGCGGCGGCGGCCACGCCTACTTTGACGCACTTTGTTTGGAGCGCTCTCCCAGATCCAGTTGCGCTTTCGAACGGAAAGTATCTACATGTTCATCACTGGAAGGGTAAAAGCGAAGTGAGTGAATACATTAACGCGACTTATCCGGCACTTTGGGAAAAGACCACGACGGTACTCTTTCCAAACTATTTTGAGAACTGCCTGACCAATCCGGCCTCGTATTTGCCCAAGAATGTACGCAATGCTGGAGTCCATCAGATACGCACTGCAAGAACTAATGTCTGGCAGATTTCGGGAACATATGTCCATTCATTTCTGCACAGCCCGACCACTCTCCTGCCCAACGTTTCGATCGCTGATACGGGCAAACTCGTACGCGCTTTAATTGAAGACGGGCAACAATACTTTACCAAGACAATCGCATTCTATGCGCAGAGCTTGTCGGAAGCAGAAAAGGTTAAGGTGCTAGGAGAAGGTATTTTCCTGTGTCTATTGCATTTACGGCTTCTCCTCCGCTAATGAACGAAGTTTTTAATGTCCCAACAAAATACAATCAAATCAGCCCAGAAGAATTCCAACAGGGACTGATTAAAACATGTTCAATGACTGAAGAAGATGCATTGGACTTTACTGAGCAGCTTCTGATCTTTGAGACATTCGGAAATGTGTATGCTCGAGACGAGTTTATTCAGGCCGCAGATGTAAGTATCATGCTATAGATTGTCGCGGGCAGATTTGGGTTAAAAGACATATGCTAATTCGAATCAAGATACCTGGTCTTTCATTGACCACATGGAAAGAGTTTATTCAAGGCCATGACTTGCTTGGCAAGATAAACCTGCCAAATTAGTTGCGAGATAGCTGCAGGTTCTACAATCAAGAAGCCGACTATCATACATCCAGTATATAGAGCTAGATTATTTAGCCTAGTTACAAACCTCATTTCAGTCTATTAATGTGTATGGCATTCAAAACTTTACTTGTCCAATAATCTTTAGTGGCCCGCCAGTATTGAAATATGCAGTAGTGGTAAAACTAGTAGCAAGCAACTGCAGATGCTTTTTGCTCCGTGTAAAATTAGACAATAGACGGAAGTAAAGCAATACTTAAGACTATGTTAAAAGTCTATGATACTAATGAAAAGGAAAGGCATCACACAGAAATAAAGATCACCAAGACTTTATGTGTACTTACTCAAACAGGACCAGATTAGTAGGTGTCCAGCGCACTACATGATTCCATCCCCAAAATATACCAGTCTTTTTGCTAGGTTCACAGTCTTTTTGCTAGGTTCACAGTCCAGTGTCCACAGAAATAAACAGCTCAACCAATGTCACCGAACCGCAACACCGGTGGTAGTTTGTCCCGATTTTACTATCCCCTACAGGGCCGGCAATGATTTGATCCCGAAACTACCAGCCCTAGCCGCAACACCGGCGGCAGTTGGACCCGAATAACTGCCCCTGGTTGCTGGTGGGGCCGAAGTCAGGTTTGCAAACTACCGTATTAGGCAGTACCAGCATACGGCTGGTGGAGTAGCCCCATATGTCAGCCATGCACGGATGTGTCATGATAATTCGGCAGCGATTAAGAACCCTTCATAGGGGAGCCCTCGGGTAAGTTTTAGAAACTACCTACCTAGTGATACGTCATACCAGACTCGCTATGCTAATGTCCAGTCCCTATTGATTAGATGAAAAGCACTGTATACCAGGGGTTCTCGTAATTATACCAATGTGTCAATCAAGAATCTCTTATGCTTCTTCGTGTCTCACTAGCGTCTGCTTGAATCCTTGCAGTCTTCGCAGAATAATATGCTATCGGAGTTTTCCAAAATGCCGAAGTCTTGAGTGCGACGGTTTCATGTAACTACAATGTATAATATCTGCCGATACTGTTGGCGCATGCGTCATGTGGCCTCTTCGCTCGAGCATCCTCCTGATACGGCCGACGCATTGCTCTTTACCTAAGACCTGCATTGCAGACTGTCAAAAATAAAAGAGAGAATAAGAAGAAGTTATCATATATCATAAAGTTCCATGAATGGCCTTGGATCTTATGACATTTGCATTCTAGAATAATAATCCGATAAGATGGTCATACGAGGCCGGTAAAGTTATCACTATATAGCCTCCTCAGTATGCTTGCAAATACATCATTTTTTATAATAAATGGCTTACCAAGTAATGAGAAAGGCATCAGTTGTCCGAGCTCAGACATTCTTTGAGTAACAGTAACTGTGAAATGACACAGTGATGTGGAGTTTCATCATCGATCAAAGGAGTCCCATGGTAGCTAAGTTAGCATGAACGTCCGACGCAGCAAGTCATTTCCAATATAGGATTTTCTAGCGATAGTAGCTTCACTTAGGTATGTCGGTATAGAGTTTTTTTCGTGCTCTGACCTAACTTGGCGCTGTTGGGAAGTTGAAACCGTCATTCAGTCAACAATTTGCTGGTACATCTAGATGCGGTGCTCCGATATCACTGGAGATAGTCGCGCGTAGCAAGAAGGGTTATGTCGTAAAGATGGCTGTGGATTAAATGTAAACAGCAAACAAAGCATGGTGTTAGTCATGGAACACAGATTGGGGATTGTGTATTATAGAGGGAGTATTTTGCCGAAAATATAGCTCAGAAACTGAAATACTCAAATAACATCTTCTTGGCCATATGCGACTCATGCGACTAGCAGCTGTATCATCTGGTGTCAATTGCCCCAGCTCACACAACAAATTGAATGTTTCAGGCACATTTTGCGGCGCCCTTCATTTGTTTTTTTCAGAGCCCAATCCACGTGAACATTTGCTAATAGCACAATTCCGCTCATGATACTATCTGTTAATTTAACTTTTTTAGTGACAATGGGCTTCAGACAAGCCTCTTGAAGACCTGTTCAGCTCTTGCAATTAGGTTTATATCTCCGAAGCCACCGCTAGCACACTAATCTCTCCGGAAACTAAGGGATCTTATTTGCGACGATGGTATCAGAGGTATCTTAAATGCCCACTGGCATAAGGCATTGAATTTGATTCATCCATTGGTTTGTATTCATCTATTATTAATAGCTTGATGTGTTATTGTCTACGGTCTTTTCTCAGGTAAATTCGCCTTCTCTATAGGGTAGGGGCATGAGTGAATAAGACCGGACTGCCGAATGGAGAATCCCCCCTTTAGGTCCGGAAAGTGGAGTAGCTTCAAGTCCCGATTCCTAATTCGGGAAACAGATCGAGAGATCTAGATGTTGAGAGCTATACTATGAAGAAACAGGAGTTTATTGAGCAATTTCGCTAATGCTGGCAGAAAGAGTTTTCTACACAATGGAATCACATACCGCCTGGTCTCCGAATAGATTGCCGCTTCCGAAAAGCCCGGGCTGATCAATTTCTAGTATGAGCCGTCTTCTATATAAAGGACAAAGCCCATGGTCAAATTCAACAACAACACACAGCACAATTGAAACACCACCCAATAAACTTCACTCCTTTTTATTTTCATTATCAGCTACAGTTGTATTAAACACAGCCTCTGAACAAGTCATCGACCATGGCTTCCAAAATCGATGTCCACCACCACGTCTACCCGCCTGTCTATTCTCAAGGCATGCCTCCCGCTTACCTTTTCGTGATATCAATACTGACTCAGCATGAATTCAGCTCTTAAAGAGGTTGGTGGCGATCCATCGGGCTGGTTTGTACCTGATTGGAGCGTGCAGGCCGATCTTGACCTAGCCAACGCCGTTGGCATCAAAAAGGCCATCTTATCCGTCACAGCACCTGGCCCCTCATGCGTCGGAGACTCTTCCAAGGCCCTTTCTCTCGCTCAAGCTTGCAACGACTATGTGTCCCGCGTTTGCGATGAACGCCCCGAAAAATACGGCTTCTTCCTCGTCCTCCCTTCCCTTTTCGACACTGAAGCCTGTCTCAAGGAAATCGCCCGCGGTATGGATGAACTGCACGCCGACGGTGTAGTCATCTATACGCGGTACGGCCCTGATAACACGTATCTTGGCCATGAAGCATTTTTGCCTATTTGGAAGGCATTGAACAAGCGCAAAGCTGTTGTCTTTGTTCACCCGACACATGCGGTGGATAAGGCGTTGGTTAATAGCAAACTGCCCCAGCCCATGTTTGACTACCCCCATGAGACGGGCCGAACTGCCATTGATCTTATCACCTCGGGTAGATTGATCAACGACTGCGCAGACTGCAAGATCATCCTATCTCACGGTGGTGGTACCCTTCCGTCTCTTATCGGCCGTGTATCCGGCCTGTTGCCGTTTACGCAGCTGGGTAAAGGGTGTTCGCCAGATGATATTAGGTCTCAGGCTAGGAAATTCTACTACGACACGGCATTGTCTAGTGACGCGGCTACGTTGAAGGGACTGTTTGAGGTGGCAGACCCGACTCATGTGTTGTTTGGGAGTGATTTTCCGAATGCGCCGAATGACTCCATCAAGTATTTTACCAATTTGTTGAAGGATGCGGGTAGGGCTGTTGATGTTGATGTGGAGGATATTTATTATAAAAACGCAATGAAGGTGTTTCCGGGGTTGAATTAGATGCCCAAAGAAGAGGATTGAACTTACAGATAATAGTTACACTGAACGAGGGATGACTCTTACATACTCTGTTTTACAGTTGTCGTTATGTTGGGCTGTTTCTTTCTGTGACTAGTCAGGATAGGTACGGTAATGATGAGAGATTAGTCCATAAATCCACTGGCCCTCCTGTGAAAGAATCCACCAGCCCTGAAGATGACGATGAGGGCAGCTGTGCCAAAGCGGCGTCACCAGGCTGCCCCAACTGAGCGACTCTGCTTATGGTCCTGCCAACGGCCACCCTCATCATCTCCACCAAACCTCTCGCCCTCTCCACTGCCTCTCTGGCTTGCAACACTCTGTGCTCCGCCAATCTCTCCAAGTTCCTTACAGCCACATCCACCGCATTTCGCGCCAATGTTGTAGATTGAGGCGTCGTTGTGTGAGTGCTCACATATCCCGTAAGACACAGCATGGCTAGCCACTGGAACCTCGTTGCGTGGGCAAGGACATTGAACGAGCCACTGTTTAGGTTGTCTGCCAGAGTCGCAGTGAGTGATACCGCGTGCTTGAGACACATGATGCCGAGTTCGGCGGAGATGGGGTGGTGGCTGCTCTCGATGGTGGCGGTGGGAGGAGAGAGGGAAAAGGGGCGGAGGAGGATGAGGCAGGCCATGTGGTAGGACATTTTAAGCAGTAAGGATTGGCGGTGAAGCCACATTGGAATATCCTCGTCTGGAGAGGAGTCGAGATTGTCGTTGTCGTTGATGCTATCAGAAGTATCTTTGGTAAAGTTTTTAAGAGCAGGGGGAACGGCTTTAAACCAGCTCGATATTGCCTTTATTGATGTTTTTATAGACGATGCCCCCTTGTTGTAAATATTTTTTATGAAAACGTCGGAGCAGCTATGCTGATTGCAAATCTGATCGAGGTCGGTTGTGGACTGCCGAATGAGCTGAGATAGTCTGTTCATCTGCTTAAAGCACTCCAGATAAGACAGTCCGTTATGATTCATGGCGTCGTAGGTAGTTCCAAAACCACCAAGCTCAACTTGATCGCTTTTTGTAGCTGGGATTAGAAACGGCAGGCCTGACTCTCTTGACATGACGGTATCCAACATCTGCAAGACCAACCATGTCCGTTTTGCAGATATGTGGCCTTTGGGCTGCTCTACGCTGCCATTACCGCTTGGCAGATCAAGTAAGTATGCATCTCGGACTGCTAGTGATAGCATCTGATGGGCCTTGTAGTGTGAATGCAAATTGCCAGCGTAAATGGCAGCGTATATATATGCCTGAACGGTGATCAAATCGGGTCCAGTTGTTCTTCTGAGCAATTGCATCTGGGAAATCTCAAAGAGATCATAGCCGGGTGAATCATAGGCCAAAGTAGCTGCGTTGTAACCGGAGTCGTCAACAGACAGCGTCAACACCTGGTGCGTCCCCAACGCGAGGATGATCTCGATGAGCGGGCATCGTTGACGAAATATGTCGGCGTTGACGGCCCATAGAGATGCGTAGTGCGTCCAGAGCCAGGATGCGTCTAGGATGGGTGCAACAATCTGGTAGGATTGGAGGAATGTGGATACCAGCAGCTCTTCTAGTTGCCTGTCCATGTTTCCTCCAACGGCGTTTCCTGATAGGGGTGGGGGGAGACCTGGTATGGCGACGAATGGCTGGGGGATATACGGACTCAGTTCGAGGAGGGACGTATCAAAGCCATGGGCGAGATTTGAATCTCGGAGTCTGGCCCCAAGATTCTCCAGGAAGAAGGCTGAAGATGTAGGGCTTCTGTATGTAAGGCCTGATGCGCTGTGTTCAGGTTGACGCGAGGCGGAATGGCCACTCTGTGGGGAGACAACATTGGTCTCTGGTGTTTTCGGCGACTGCTCTGACCTTTGCGCAGGCTGTTCGTCAAAACACCGTTTGCCGCTGCTCTTGCAAGAACGGCATGGCCTCTCGTCACTGCACTTGATGCGAGCCTGTCGACACCGCACGCACGCGCGTAGAGCATGAGGAGACCGTCTGTGTGAGCGAGTGCCACGAGCGTTGCCGAGGTGAAAGGTTGAGAACATGGTGTCACGGGATTTGCAACTACGTTCGTGTTGATGGAGTTGCTGGAAAGATTAATGGGGCTGAAAGAAGAATATCTACTGGACTCCACCTGGGAGTCGCCGTTCCGCATTCCGCGTTGCTGAGAAGTGGAGCACCGGCATCTCGATAATGCATGCAGCCACTCAAGGCCGCAAACGTTGGGCACGGCAACCAAGTTGGGAGGGATGCCTTGATCCTAGAGGAGAGGGCTGTTCTGAAAGACTGAGCTTAGGGTTAAATACTGCCCCGATCCTTGTTAAAGCTGTGTCCAGTACAACCCTTTGGCCAGAGAAGACCACTGGTTGTACTCTTGTGATGAAACATGTGAACAACATTCACGCCTCAGCACTGACGGACTCAGACACGTGCCTGTGCTGTGGCTGTCTTGTAGTAGCTGCGGCTTGCTCTTGTTTTTTTGCTACCATTGAGCAGGTAATGACTCGGCAATGCGACAGTTTTGGTGAGTTTGCTGCGCTCAAGTTGCTCCATTGAATACCCCGACAAGACCGAGCAAACCCCGAATTGTCACTGTTCAGGTACTTCTCGCGACGGAAGCGAAAAAAGGGAACATGGCCATCCGGGGTAGGTCCCTTGCCAGCTTTTGCTTTTGCGCTAGTTGCTGCGAACTCGACGGCTCTTCTAGACGGTAGGACACCAGGCCTGTCTCACTCCACAATGGTCTCAAGTCTGGGCCAGACCAAGGCTCCTTCTGGCACTCATGAGCGAGATTGGACGCAGTAAAGTTGTGCGGGCGAGGCAGCCAGTAAAATGGACTTGTATCTTGACGTCCAAGCGTCTCTTTGCTCATCTTCACTTCAACCCACAACGGGGATGTAAAGACTAGGCTCGTGTGGGCAAGTATCGGCAGAAGTTGCAAGCAGCTTGCCAACTTTCAGGCAATGCCTGGTTCCAAGACTGAGGCTGGTTGGAATGCTGTTGATCCAACATTCAGTGCCGCATAGACACAGAGGCCCTCATGCCTTTTTATGACAATGAAGTACGACGTCGCATGGATAAATTTGCGCGGGCAACCAGGTCCTAGACGCTGAATTCTCGGCTGGCTCGGCATGTAACAGAGCCAGGAGCTGCATCCATCGCCCGCCTCCTGTATGCCTCTTCTCTTCTCTCAGTCCGCAGCCGCACCGAGTGCCGCATCGTGGTTTCCAACTCTGCGCCTGATTGTACCTACTATTGTGAATCACCATCGTTTCCCCCACAAAGGCAACACTGGCCGAGCCAAGTCCGGCGATCGGAGCTCGATGGAGCAGTGACTCACGGCAAAAATGGAAAAATCGCTGGTGTGGGGTAGAGGGTACCAGCCCTGCTCCAGGCCTTTTGCGCTCGTTTGCCGCGCTGATTCGCTGCTGAGCTGCGCTGCCGTGGCGCTGAGTCGGCGCTGCGAGCGTCGAGAGCTAAGCAGATTCTGAGCTACGTCATTGGATCGGAGGCGCTGGCAGTGACTCCCAAAAAGTTTGTCCATCTTAAATAACCAACAAACCCCCACCTGCAGAATCTGCGCCAACAGCCAATTGCCAACATCAGACGACCAGCACCATCATCTTGCTCGAACCAATTGACCCGAATCGACTCGTCAATCGAACCTCTCACGAACTTGTTCGCCGCCAAAAGCCCAATCGCCCCAATCGCCCGCCATGTCCGTCACCGGCATCACCGCGTCGAATCCTTATTCGAACGTCAACGACCTGCTAAGCAATGTCCGCAACTTCAAGATCATCGAGTCCACTCTGAGGTATGGGGAGAGGCAAGAGTCGAGAGTCAGAGGGCATTGAGTGACCATTTTGCAGAGAAGGAGAGCAATTCGCCAATGCGTACTTTTCAAGAGAAAACAAGATCAAGATGTATGTTGAAGCTGGAATCCGGTCCTTGCTCGTGTCGTCGCTAACGCCATCTTGTTCATAGCGCAACAATGCTGTATGGCACCTTTTAGACTCTGGCTCTGCCGCTTCAATTGGAGAAAACTAACAGCCGCAAGATCGGACTTCGGTGTGGATTACATCGAGCTTACGAATCCCGCCGCCAGCCCGGTGAGTCTTGCCGGCTGACCTTCTTGGACCTTAACTCAGTGCTAATGAATCGCAGCAATCACGCGAGGACTGCGAAGCCATCTGCAAGCTCGGCCTCAAGGTGAGAATCCAGATACCGGCATTCGACAAATTGACCCATTGCTAACGTCATATTAGGCCAAGATTCTGACCCGTTCGTGACCCTTTTATGCAGCCCTAGGTAAGCCTTCTAACAGATATTATAGACACAAGATGCACCATGGAGGATGCCAAGCTTGCCGTATGTGCTCCCCATCCCAGCTTTGCTGCAATTGACTAAACCCTCAAAGTGTGACTGCGGAGTTGATGGCGTCGATGTTGTCATCGGAACAAGTCGTGAGCAGAGTCCTCCCACTATGCATATATCGCCCATCGACTAACACAGAAAAAAGAATTCCTCCGGGAGCATTCCCTTGGCGGCAAGGACATGAAGGCCATTACCAAGCAGGCTCTCGAGGTTATTGAGTATATTAAGAGGTATGTGCACCGCTCACTAATCAGTCAAATCAGAAGCTAACAATTGCTCAGCCGAGGCTGCGAAGTCCGATTCTCAAGTGAAGATTCTTTCCGGTGAGTGCCGCCTTGACTTCTACCTTAGCCGATACCTTCACGACCGACCGAACTATTTCCTTGTCGAAAAGCCCTGGATTCTGGAGTCATAACGGACAAGAAATGGAGAACCCAGGGTCTCATACGCAGCCCCTCCTTACCAAGTGGAACGAGAAAGGCCGAAAGAAATGCTATACGACATGCTCCTCCATCAAAGGCTTGGCTCTTGTTGGCTCTGTTTGCGGCGTTTCGAAGGGATCGGCGTGGATGCCAGCTACCTTGCTAATAATTTAAAAGATCCGATCTCGTCGATTTGCTCTCCATCTACCGCGCCGCCAGCAATGCCGGTGTCGGCAGAGTAGGTGTTGCCGACACCGTCGGTTGCGCTTCTCCCAGACAGGTTTACGTAGGTGATCGGAATCCTTTTCAGTTTACCCGATGCTAATAATTCGCAGGACCTTGTGAGAACCCTTCGAGGCTGTGTCTCTACCGATATCGAGGTTCACGTAGGTGCTCTTGGAAGCCATCTTAGCTTGACATTGAGCTAATTTGATCCAGTTCCACGATGATACTGGCTGTGCTGTTGCGGTTTGTTATATCCTCTGAAACTCGACTTGAGATGAGAAGCTGACCATGTTTAGAACTCATTTACTGCTCTCGAGGCCGGTGCTACACGTAAGCTCACCTGCGAAATGAATACCTTCACATCCCTCAGAACACATCCGACATACACCTTTCATACAGATCATAGATCCGACGACATTGCCAATAGCCTCTGCAGGAATGGGCATGTAGGCTGACTTTTTGCGGTATAGACATTGACACATCTGTGCTCGGCATCGGTGAAAGAAACGGCATCTGCCCACTTGGAGCTCTTGTGAGTTACACTTTCACCCTGAGGAATCCGCTTGTGGTCTAATTTGATAATTCCAGATGGCCAGAATGATGCCCACTAGCAGAGATTACATTCTTTCCAAGTACAAGGTTCACCAGCTCAAGGCTATCGAAGACTTTGTCGCCGAGACGGTCGAGATCAACGTGCCTTTCAACAACCCCATTACCGGTATGTCATTGCCACTTTCTAGTCTAGTACTACCGTGTTGCTTACAACAATTACAGGATTCTGCGCCTTCACACACAAGGCTGGTATCCACGCCAAGGCCATCCTCAACTCCCCCTCCACCTACGAGATCCTTAAGCCCGAAGACTTTGGTCTATCAAGGCAAGTACCACCATTCTCAATCTATCGTGCATAATTCATTACTAACAGCTATACAGATAGTAAGTTATAACGCAGGTAAAGCTATAGCATTAAACTAACCAAGATTCAAGTGTGCACTTCACATCCAGACTCACTGGATGGAATGCCATCAAGAGCAGAGTTGACCAGCTTGGTCTCAAGATGACTGACGACCAGATCAAGGAAGTGTAAGTTTCGACCACTTATCTGAGACACACTTCGAACGCTAACGGTCCAACCTCACCCCTACAGTACGGGCAAGATCAAGCAGATGGCAGATCTCAAGGTCATGACCCTTGACGAAAGTGATGCTCTGATTAGATCCTTTCACCTTGAGTTACAACAAGCAGAAAATAATTAAAATGGATTAAATCACACAAAAATGGGGTACTGGGACAAAAGTATTGATATAGTTACGATACAAATGCATAGGCAAAAGCAAATAAAACTGTTGATGATAACATGATCTAAGCAGCAAAAGCGAGACGATTTTGTTTATTGCCATTCATCATTGTCAATCTGCTCCTGTCTCGCATCACTGGCACCTTGGGGTAAACGGCCAACATGGCAATTGATGACTTGTCCCGTCGGTGTATACATGGCTGAGTATATACACTAAACGCTTCATACTACAAATCTCGCTTTCCAGTGCCAGAAGTCGTGTCGATGCTCTTCACTCCTCATTGGTAAAATCGACAACCGTCAGCCAAGAGTATGTGATAGCTAAAGTTTAGTTGGATAACTTTAAATAGCCCGGTTTACTGAGGAATCCGAATCAGACCCACTGTTGGTCAGCGTACTCCGAGATCAATAACCCCCAATGCGCTTCAAGATCTAGTTGCTTTAGAATCACGTTAGTCACTTTTGCAGCCGATTCGTCGACAGTATAAGGCCCCTTGAACCGGTCAGATTCGCTGATAGGGGGGCCAAATGTCTTCTGCATGCGTTGGTAGTTGGCATCTGTTTCATGTATTAGCTGGTGGTGGTATGAAGCACAGCATAGGCAGCATCAAAACTCCCGAGCCACACGAAACTCACCTTTCGGTCGAGGAGTGTTGAACTGCGTCTTAATAATACTGGGGCTGATTGCTGATATCGTAACACCGTCATAGCCATATTGGGCATAAACTTTGCCACCACCTGGTTGACAGCAGCCTTGCTTATAACCATAGGGTGCATGGCCAAAAGTTTGCCATTTAGCTGTCCAGTGAGGGTCACCGCCGCTGCTGATGAAGACTCCTTTCTTGGCAATGCCAGTGCTAAGAAGGGGCGCAAATAAACCGAGGGCGTGAGCCACTCCCAAGACGTTAGTCCTAGATATCTGGAGCATATCTTTGTCGAATTGTTCGCGGTCATTGAGGACGCTGAAAGGCGAGGCCATCAGTCAGCACGGCCTTAAATCATATTGTGCGGTGAATGTTTAGCGAGTCGGTGCAAGATGAGTACTCACGCATTGTTAATATCATCAATAATGCTATCGCTGACGGCAGCGTTTACAATGAGGTAGTCTAGTTTGTTTTCAAGAAGCCTAGACGTCTCTTCCGAGGCGGCCTTTACGGCCAGACAGTTGGTGGGCGAACAAAACGAGAGTCCAATACTTGATTCGAGACACAATTAAAGAACCAAAATCTTCCAAATCAGCGGCGACGGTAATGAGGTTCTGTCTGTCCCCCAGGTTTTTTTGGAAGCTCTTAATGGCTGCCGCCTTGTTGCGGATTAGTACAATAACGGTGTTGGAAGAGTTCTCAGACCAAAGTTTAGCCAGGGCAAACTAATGCCAGTCAGCATTTCGAAACAATAGTAAAGTAAACACCAATAGAGTTTGGTTTATAAGTATTGATTTTTCTATTGATTTTTTGTAAAATCATCGTAGGTTAAGTAAATGTTTTGAGTTTTCATAGGTTACCCATGTAATACTGAGTGCGGGTACAACCTTTGCCAAATTAGGTGCCAGGCCTTTATACATACCTCGGATACCTTCACTCCTCAATGTTTGCTTAGTGACATCCCAAATACCAGTATAGACACGAGGGTGCATGTGCGTGCCCTGAATCTGCAAGCGGGTGCGGATCACATTGAATGGGTAAACAACTGTGGCGCTAAATGCGCCGGAGAGCGACCCTATAACCCCTGTTGCAAGATTACCAGGCTCGACGTCCTCTTCATACATATCAAATCTTCTTGCTTGAGATCTTCTATAAGCGGTCTTGAGCATTTCGAAGGTGCCCATATCAATGGCACTATACGGAAACATCCCAACAAGTCCCAAAGGGAGGCCACGATACCATGCACTCACGCCCTTGCTCTGCATCTCCTTGGCAGTGCGCATGAGGAGAGCCCTTCCGCTAAGCCCGTTCTGAATGGTTTCACATTGTAGCCTTTACTGTCAGTATGTCTACAACTGATAAAGTATATTTTGGCTTACCGAAACCTGAGTGTATCCAGTGGATATACGCAGAACCTAGAGATCATATATGAGCCATGACTATTCCGGAATGAAAGATTGTATTACGCACTGTGCAAATATACCTGCAAAGCCACCAGCGAAGAACTTAGAGTGGGCGCTTATGCTCCTTGGATCACCATGGCCCTCGAGATGCGCCAACCCTCGCTTCGTTGCTTCATACATGCCAAACTAGATTAGTCAGCTCAAGCACTGCCCATTTATTGACTAAACTTGCCTTGAAAATGCTTTCAGGCCAGATCTTTAACGTGTTCAAACCATTACCTAGGAAAGATACGTCATTTACGCACAATGAGAAAAAAGAGAAAGAGAGAAAAAAGGGAGCCTGTCTTCATTATCACATACCAACGAAAAAAGTGCGGAAGCCGCCTAATCTCCACAGATCCTTAAGCTCATTCACAATAGGGACATTAAGGAGCCTCTGGCTGCACCAAAGTTTCTCAGCCTTGATGACGTCAACAGGGAGATTGCTGCGAGTTTTTGTAGCTGCGAGGAGGTAGACTTTCAGACGGTCAAGGGGGGCAGTGGCTGTTCTTGAAATACCACCAGCAATGGCTCCAGCGATGAAATAGCCTGGGTGAGGGAGAAAGTCCATGAGACGGAACTTTCTATGATCCACGGGTTGCACTTTTGACGGTAACAGAACGGACTGAAGTTCAGCGGTGTCTCGGTGAAGAGTGTGAGAAGGCAAGAAGGCAACCAAGGTCGAATAGAAACTGAGGACCGCATGCAATGGGGAGATATGCTCAGTATGCTCATAGGTCGGCATGAAGAGGAGAAAATCACTTAAAAACTAGTCAGTCTGAAGTTTGCTCATTGTTCGTACAGCTCCGAGCAGGTCTGACACTTAGATGGCCGCAGATAACATAATGAAAAGAATATTAGAGAAAAGGAACTGGGAGTCTTACAACCACTCTTCGAAGCTTATGTAGGCATCACACTTAAAATCAACGTCGTTAAAGAACTCGTCTAGCCAGTGCATAGGCACACGAAGACCCGCCTCATGAAAAGCAACTTGAAGATCGGCCATCGTTAGCCTTCCGCTGCGGTCTCGATCAATAGAGTCGAATAAGTGCATCAGCTCTTGTTTGGTCTTCTGCACAAATGCTTTGAACTCTAAAGGACATATTAGCATTCTGTCTAGCTCTTATTCCGCGGTGACCTCCAACCCTCGTAATGGATCTTTCCATCGCTATCTCTGTCTATAGCATGTATAAAACTATTAAGAAGACAATCTGCATGCTGTATGGCTATAATCGGCGTTAGTACATCTTCGGATATACATGCAAGTAATATCCAAGAACACTCACGGTGGTCAATCTGCCTCAACACTTTTCGTAGACTCTCAAAGTCCAGCTCCCCTTTGTCCTGTGGGTCCAGCGTCTGCCATATCTTCTTCACCCCTGGTTCATACTCGCTCTGACTTTCCTCACTTTCTGATGTCAAGTCGTGAACGGCCATTGTCGTGTCTCATCGGACGTCGAGCGTGCGTCTTGAGACAGTTGACTTTACTGCCAGATGCTCGAATAAGAAAGTCGAGATTCATATCCTCGAGCGCGGCTTGAAAACTCGCCTGGATTGCGCTTCTGCCTGGTCTATTTATAGATCTTAGCCTTATCCTGCGGGGTGAATACGCAATAGTGCTGCGGGACATGCAATCAGGCATTAACATGCAATCGGTAATCCGCTATTATTCAATCAATCACTGACATTTAGCGCTGGCCAGGCGGCTAAGGCAGACATGTCGTCTCCGCCTGATATCTTTTGCCCAGCACATTCAAATCAAAGACAACTTCAGAACCGGAGAAGAAAAACATGAGTCCGAGGCTGCCATCTACTACCCGCTACTCCGCTACGATAACAAACCACGTTGAATATCCTTTCACACATGTGAGCAGCACAGATGTGGTCAACCAGCAGTATCCGTCTTGAGCGTCGAGTACTTCATACTACCCCGCGCAAAGCCCTCACGCACACTAAGAAAACATCCTTGATAGTTATTCCAAAACTCTCCCCGAATAGGACACGAATCTATCCATACGCTCGTGGCACTTTTGGGAGTTCCTCTACTTTAGTTACATCATCTTCACGAAATTTACCACACACATTCTTATATACGGCGAGACGAGTTACCCAACGGGCTGAAATAGCCGTATTACGGTTCCTGGTGGCAATTATCTCTGCAATAGTTTTACTTACCATCTCTATGCTGCCAGTTGGACTATTCTACCTACCTTTTGGATGTTTGGTTCTTAATGAAGCTTCATTGAGCTACCTCAGGGATCGTCAGGTTGTTCTAGAAGAACAGCTAGCAGCCAGGCAGCTACGACCACAGGAAACTACAGCAAGCATTTATTCTCAACTGAAAAATAACGAGTTTCGAGTTCTGATTCTCGAACCAGGTGTCAATGATGATGAAATCAGGTGCAGACTTTGCACTTGCAAACATGGTGACAAAGTTCTGTATAGGGCGTTGTCATACGCCTGGGGTGATCCCACAAAGGTCGAAAGGATTCGATGCAATGGGCGAGAAATGGGAATAGCATCAAATCTCTACGAAGCTCTGTTACACCTGCGGAATCCCCATCGAGAAAGAATCCTTTGGATCGACGCATTGTGCATCAATCAAGAAGACTTCAATGAGCGGGGTCACCAAGTTAGGAGCATGAAGACAATATACGCCCATGCCCGGGAAGTTTTGGTTTGGCTTGGGCAAGAGGATAACGCTGTTGGCAAAGCTTTTAAATATTTGCGAAGATTCAAACCGACTTTCGTTGGGTCAACGAACCTACTCACACTTGGATTCGAGCAATCGTATTTCTCTGAATCCGACAGTGATTGGCAGGCTATTGGTTTCAACTTTGCTATCCCAGACGGGAAGGGCCACCTTTTGACGGCAGACCTGGTCTCACTGATGAAGCTCCTCGAGCGGCCGTGGTTCAGACGCCTGTGGGTTCTCCAGGAAGTCACTCATGCCAAGCGGGTGACTCTCATTTCTGGAAGGTCCACAGTTGACTGGAAGCTTCTTGCATGGTTAATTAGGGATCTATATCACTCCGGCTTGATCTTAGACTCATTTACACAAAAGGCTCAGATTGGTGTTTTGGCTGTTGTTGAAATGGAGAATGCACGACAGTCTACCGTATCTGAGAATCAGCGAAGCTTGTTGTCCGTTTTGTTAGCCACGCACTCTGGAGAGTGTTCAGATATTCGAGACAAGATCTATGCAGTCCTTAACTTAGCGGACGACTATGATCTCGAGAAAGATATTGACAGTTTCGGGCCGGACTATCACCTGAGCCCGAGGGAGGCGTTCACGAGATTTGCCCGGTGGAGCGTCGCCCGAGGAAATTTGGACATTCTCTCTTGTACGACAAGGACGGAAACAAGAGCAATTGAGGGTCTTGAGGGGCTTCCATCTTGGGTGCCAGATTGGACGAGAATTGACAACGAAACGCCATTTATCCGTTACAAGGATATTGTTCCCTTCAACGCAAGCGCCAGTCTTCGGCCTCTGGTTAGCGACAGCCCCAGAGTTACAGACGATGATAAGTTAATCTTGTCTGGAGTTGCGATCGATGTTGTCAAGGGAGTTGGGCCTCTCTCATCCTTCAAGACAAGCGGGATATACCAGAGGCAACCAGCGGATATCGTCGACGTTTTGGCGGCGAACAAAAAATGGCTGTATGACTGTCTGGATCTAGGCTACTTTATCCATCGCGACCCATTCTCAAACTTCAGCTGCAGAAAATCGTTCTGGAAGACCATGACGGCAGGGTTAACAGGAGAGGGCTACCAGGCACCTCCTTCCTATGGCTTGTATTTCCATAAATATTTGCATTTATTGAAGGAGATGCACCAGCCAGCCACGTCAGAGGTAATTAATGACCCTAATCTAGAAAATACACCAGTTTTGGCGGTCAAGAACTACGACAGGCAAAGACGAGAAGAAAGCGCTGCAATCGAATCCGCAATTCTTATGTGGGCCTCCAAAAGACAATTTGCCATAACCAAGGATAGAAGAATGGCATTGGTGCCCAATGGTACGAGAGAGGGTGATATTATTGTTATTGCCGCTGGTTCTAGGGTACCACTTGTTCTCAGAGCAATGCCCACGGAATCTAGCGTATATTACATATCCCTTGGAGAGGCATTTGTTGATGAACTTATGGATGGGCGTTTCCTTCAGTCACTTTTCGAAAAGCAAACACAATATGAGAAAAATGCTAAAGAGCTACTTCAGTATTTCACAATAGTATAGTAGTTTTCTCTTATTTTACATGGGTTATTGGCTTCTTATTTTACTTGGGTTATTGGCTTAAAGAATGCACAGAGCTAATAGAAGTGAACATGAGTAGGATGAAAAAAAGTTTATTTGGATTAAAAGGGATTGTGGAAGTAAAATAACGCCCAGGAATGCGTAATGTATTGTAAAACTGTGAAAACTAATAAATAGGGCAATTACAGCCCCAAGATTTGCTCCTGAGCCGTACAAAGGTACTCAAAAGTCAATCATTTTCCAGTCTTGGGAGAAGATATTTCTATATATGTGCTGCTATGAATGAGATTATTGAGCAAATGGGAAGCCATCAATCACCGCACCGATCGAAAGGTATGAGGTATCACGCAGTCTATCCGATATGGCTTCGAGCTCGGTGACATCCCAGTTAGCCCAAAGAAACTTGCCTTTAGTAAAAGCAGCTTCTTCACTCGCCAACCACACAGTGAATGCACCAGACAAAGAAACTATCGGATTGTTAGAAAGACTCATCAACACGTATATCCTCTTACTTACTATCGTCCATGGGGATTTCCATTCCGGCGGCTTGAGTCTTGTCAGCCATGCGGGTCTGAATGCCGCCAGGGTGCACATTGTGAACACGGATATGCGGGTTTTCAGACTGCACATGCTCGAAGAACCGAGACTCTGCAAGCTTTGAAGGGAGATAGGACGAGGTTTTTGGCATCAGAAACGAGATGGCCCCTGTGCTCGACGCGATTAAGACAGCATTCTTAGCCGCCAGAGGAAGGAACGCCTTCGTAATAATGAACGACCCTTTAACATTGATCTATCATAATTTTTAATAAGTTTTGCGTAACATAATATTTACATAGTGCCATTACAAACCTCAAAGCTCTTGAACCATTCATCGACTTTGGCGTCTGCAATAGGCAATAGATCCGACATGTAGGCTGCATTATGAACGAGCACATCAATCAAGCCCGCGAAACTGTTGAAGTGGTTCAATGCCTTGGTTACTGACGCTTCATCGGTAAGATCAGCAACGAGGACAATGACCTTTGTCAACTTGAAATCCGATTCAACGCTCTCCTTGGTTTCCATAAGAGCACTTTCAGTGCGTCCCAAAATACCAATGGTGGATGCGCCCGCTTCAGCAAAGCTTCTGACAACAGCAGCCCCTATGCCGATACCACCGCCGGTGACGAGTACATTCTTTCCCTTGGCTGAAAGTTCAGGACGCTTTGGGTCAATCCTGTCGTAGGCCTTGGAGTGCCACGTTTTTGTTGGGGCAGGGAAAGGAGCTGCCATTGTTACTCAATTGTAAGAGAAGAAAAAGTTGGGAACAGCATTTAAGTTAGAAATGTGCTTCAATTCTGAGAATAGTACGGAAAGCCTTCTACGTCTTTATAGTTTCAGATGTATGAAAGATTCCCCAGTCATCAAAAAACAACACCTTTCCAGAAAGTACGATGATTGATGAGATAAATTTATCAGATTATTGTCGATTTCAAAGCAGTCTTCTCATCATCCCCTTCTCTAGCAGAGGATGGCCCGTCGCCGAGCTACTGCTCCACGTATACGTGTTGATAAAACAGCTGGCATGTATTGTGGATGCCAGTTGTAGTATAATAATGCTACGATAAGAGCCGCTATTGGTGCCCTTGGCGTACCATGCCAGGTATAGGTAAGGTCACTTTCGTAAAAAGATACGACTCCTGACAGATTCTAGAACTATGGATACGACTAGGACGATATGATACAATGCGAGATCCACTATGAGCATGCGTAATAACAGTAGTATATGGCTTTCACAGGAACAGAGCAACACACAACTTGGGGCGATTATTCAGCAGCGTCTTGTAATTAAGTACCGCGAGAAGGGGCCGAGTTGATGTTGGATCCTCGTAGTTCATATTGCCATTTTTGGAAAGTGGAGGAACCATTTTGTACGCTTTCTCTAGAGCGTTAGCCTGCTCCAGACAGAATTATTACCCATGGAATATTCCTCTGAGACGGGGAGCCTTTCTTGATCGAGCCTTCCAGTCACTAAAAGGCCGTCTTTTTGGACATACACTATTTCCAGCATACCAGATTAAAACCATAGATATCGTATCGAGTTCTTTGAAAGATGGTCATGCTGAATAATGTTTTCCTTGCGTCCCGTCTACAGACGGAGAAGGGTGCCACACAATGTAACCAAATACCTTTTGTCATCGCATGTTCTACCATGCTGGCTTGATCAATTATTACCTCAGACAACGACTAGCTTCATTCAAGAAAGTGGAACCCCTTACAACCGTTTTCCTCAAATGGATGCCCAGATGTTAGCTCAAGCAAACGCCTGGGGTTCGGTCACTCCTTACCAAAGGCTGAATGCGCAGACCTGAGTTGCCTAAAGAGAACAAACCGCTATTAAGAAGGACCTAGCAGTCGCGTAATGATAGAGGGTGTGAGTGTGGAGAAACAAACTGGTAAGTGTAATCTTGGCCATTCCGATGGAAGTCATACTTCCGATCAAGATTCTATCTATGGTTGTCGCCACCGCAATTGACTCTTTTGGTA
The DNA here is from genome assembly GCA_030708095.1 of Trichoderma sp. CBMAI-0020. NCBI lineage: Eukaryota > Fungi > Ascomycota > Sordariomycetes > Hypocreales > Hypocreaceae > Trichoderma > Trichoderma sp. CBMAI-0020. The sequence continues at coordinate 132,126 of JAJNCI010000002.1, forward strand.
CTTGAAGATGCCCCATGGTCATGAGATGAGCACCTACGGGCTATAACCCACTCTAAACATGATATAGCATCACAGTTAAGATACTGTATGCTTCCATCGCGGGACTTCAAGTCCAGTCGTCAAAATACTTGAAACAAGATACTGGTTGCTAAGCTATAGCCCAAACTTTGTTGGACACTTGCATTTTCGTATTTGATATCATACTAGACTGGCTATAGATGTAGCTCAGTCTCATTTTGAGTGTATAAGAGAAATATGGCTCAGTTTATAGAACCCAGAGTGACAAACTTGACACATGCCCTGCGGTTGCTTCCGGACATGGGCGATACCGTAACCCTCCAAGGTAACCAACCAAATAGAGTTAAATTACATATTTGTCGCAACCTTCCAGATTCCTGCCATTAATTCGTCACCAATTCACAAACATTGTCATACGCATTGGGCAAAGGAGCTCCGAATGCTCATAAAACCACCGCCAAGAGACAATTTTACTGGACACTTGACATAGGCAGAGTCTGAGCCTTCCCATGGCTCTTAATCCTCCTAGGTCTGTGGCCAAAATACGTAGTTTGGACCGCCACCGGTGTTGTCCTCGCTCTGGCTCTCTGAGAAGCCACCCTCAGTAGAGTTTTCGAGCATACCTAGGGGTTCCAGTAGTGGTGGGCACTCCTCAGCTGCTTGGGTCAAGAGATCCATATAACCAATCTCTTGGCGGACAAATTCACTCTGTATCCAGGTAACACTTCGCCTCCCCATCCTTCCATACTGGACAGGAGTCATTCCCGTGTACTTCTTGAACACCCTGTGGAAGTGCCATTTAGACAGTCCAGCCTGTCTAGCCATCTGGCTGAGGCTTTCCGGCGTGGATGCACTGTTGAAATACCCTTTTCTACTCTCTAAAAAGGCCTGGACTTTGAGCACGGCAACGTCTTCCGGCATAATGCCATCGAGATCGGGCCGGCAGCGTTTGCAAGGGCGAAACCCTGCCGCCTGTGCCTCTGTACTGGTTTTGTAGAAGGACACGTTTTCGCGGCGGGGGAGGCGGGCCTTACACACGGGTCGGCAGTAGACCTTTGTTTTTGCAGAGGCGCAGAAGAAGAGGCCATCGGCGATGGCGTTGCGGTCCTTTACTGCCTCCCAGCGGGAGAGGTCATCCTCAAACAGAGATATGCATGCTGGGGAGTCGAGGTTTGCATCCATGCTTGTGGAAGAAGGAAAAGAAGAATAGGGATCAAAGGGACAAGTTGTCAATGTATTGAGTTTCTGTTTAGTGACAAAACATATAGAAGCCGGAAACGCGGATACAGTGATTTGCTCCATTACAACGCCGATGACAAGTCTTTATCACAGCTTCCAGAACGGACTCCAAGCTAACGCTCTCCTATTCCTAGCTTCATCTAACTTGTAGCGTGGCTATTGCGAGATGAATCATCTCACTCTAGAGTGAAATATTGCTATATTAAAGTTCGAACCGTCTGAGCTGGGCAACTCACATTGTTCACGTCGAGAAGTGGCGGGAGGATCGTCTCAGATCTAGCACTAGCCCGTTTGGGGAAGTGGACCGTCTTGGCCATTTTCCCTAAATTGACAACCAGGGCAAGCATTAATGTAGGATTGAGGGTTAGTTGACGATACTGACATACAGCTACCAAATGGGCATATATACGGAAAGGAAGTATTGGGTTGTAAGATTATAGTTGGATTGAGGCAACGCAAGAAGATCAAGATCTCATGAAACCACCACATTTAGAAACACGTCTTTTAGCCGCAGATTATCGCCCGGGTGTATTGCTCAAACAGATTTTCGGTCTTGGTAGAAATGCATAGCCTCAGCCAAGTAGTTTCAATCTAAAAAGGCTCATCCATAGTATTAATCATTATATCAGTATTAGCCTCATAAAAGGCCATTTCAGCTCCCTCGATGGCATGTCTGACGGTGATTCCAGTAACATGCATAGATGAGTAGCTATATTGCGACGATACTCTATTCCATTAAGATCTGCTTTTTGCTAACTCGGCTATATGTGTTAAAAAGAAAGAAAAAGTTTAGGAACTGCTAGTTAACCACCAAAGTAATGATTAGTTACAGTTGCGTGTGAAAGACCATACAGCAGCTTATATCCTCAGGATCGTGTACGCAGGCAGTCGGAAACGACCATGTCAAATTAAGCTCGATTATCAGCTCTTTAGATCAATATCCAAACACAAGATCCATATCATGTATCAACTCATCTGAGCCAGCAGACTCCAAGGAGTCAAGCCAGATGATTTCCCTTGCAATATCAATCAAGCTCTGTGGCGAATGATGGCTCTCCAACGCTTCATCTTCAAGCTTGGTCAAATACAACTCGCGCATAGTACGCTCCTCCAACAAGGCAGCTGTGACCAGCGCCCAGATTTTGATCTCACGGTACTCTGAGCCGATGTAATACGAGTTGGATGTTATAAACTGCGCAAGTTTGGCCTGTATAGTACCTCTCTCGACAGTGAAGAAGGTGAACTTCTGCTTCAGGGCCGACATGATGAGGAGACACACTTGCCGTATCAATTCGCGCACAACAAGCCCTCCAGTGTCAGGTAGAGTATCAAAAGCTTCCGGTAGCCTTGGCATAGACAAGAGATAATGCATTGGCGGGCCGATTAAAAGGATGGATTCAACATCCTTTGTCCAGAAGACAGCGGAATGGCTGTTTAGGTTAACAATGTCCGCGACGTCTGAGATCTTTTGAAGAGCATCAGCAGCAATAGCGATATCGGGCGGCATCTGCTGTAACTGTACGAGTATCGCTTGCAGCCTTGGTGGCGCTGCCCTGATGCTTGAATTGGTGGTGACAAGACCAGGTGCGATTTCGAACCGGGGCGGAGCATCAAATACCATGGCACCACACATGTCGTAGCTTAATGACTGATTAGGATTCTGGAAACAGATGATTTATCGGGCAGGACTTACTAAAGCATCAAGACGAGCATCTGGTAAGGCAAGCTGTCAAATCCACCCCGATCCCTCAAGACAAGCCTCAGGCCATCAATATGTACTCTCCAGCTATCCCAATCACAGTGTCTCATCTATAAGGGGTTAGCAAACACATCTAGGCAGAATATCGAGTGGATATGTGTAACAGCCTACGTTGAGGCAGACATGTGCCAAAATGTTGGCAATGGTGCCCGGATTTGTCCTTTCCGAGTCGTCATCCAAGCGCTTTCTCAGCTCAATGAGTGACCTCGAGTAGTGTCTCATGATCTCGGGAGTCTTGGCCATGATGCCGTTGGTGTTGAGTCTGCGCCAAAAGTCGGCCGAGTTGCCCAGAGTGACGTAAAAGGCGCCGGGGTCCATCATGGCTGTCTCCCACCACGCGACACGAAACGGCACGTAGAAGCCGGTGACCTCGTTGGCTAGTATCACGTTAGCAGTATCCGTTTACCCCAATAGTCATCTATCCCATACCGAAGCGGACGAGCTCAAGCATGCGCGTGTTAGTCTGCACTGGAAAGCTTCCCAGAGGCGCCAACGACCGGCTGGGCGACAGTCTCTCCGGATGCGGAGGCTGCCGTCTGTTCTGGGCACCATCTTTAGCAGCAGCCTTTCTTCGTCCGCGCAGATGGCCCCGATGATCGCTGACGCCCTTCATGACGTGCCTGCGGATCTCCCGCTGGACGTTGCTCTGCCTCCGGATGTCCTCCGGGTGGGACATGTTGACAAAGTGGAGAGCTCCGCGGCCCGATGAGGATGTGCTTGTCGAGAGCTCTGCCAATGGAGGCGATCCGTCCGAGGAATGCTGCCGACTGGGCCGATGCGCCAGGACTTGTTCGTCGTCAGGCTCTCCTCTTTCTGCGCTGGAAGCCATTTCCACAGTTGATGTCGAGGCTGGAGAGCGATAGAGCAGTACTTGATATCACAACTGATAAACTCTTCTTCTTGCTCGCCAAATCATCTCGAGTTGCTGCCGAAAGGTTTGGCAGTTTCAGAGCTGACTTTGAGAGCAACAGCAAAATGGCGCCGCCTCCTTAGTCATCACAACAGTCGGTGACATCTCACGGCAGGACTCTAACCAATAGCAGACTTTGAGAGCCTATCGATTTGAAATAGCCTGGAAGATAATTATAGAAGCCATTGATAGGTTCATATATGAGATTTGCCCTTGTCCGGAGAGTCGTGCTGAGATTGGATGTGCTCCACATATCAGGGATTGGTCAGACAAGGCGAGTTTCCGTTTCTTACTGGATCTGAGATTGGTGTTTATCCATGTCAGTTTCTATAAATGCCGTTTCAGGCAATTCTATTTCTCTAATCATTAGATTCCATATTAAAGCCCCCATTTCTTGTCGCTGCTTTCCCCTTGTAAACTCACAGCCTCAATGACAACATTACGAAAGTCCCCGTCTCTCAAGATCCCCAAACTGGCCTCTGTTCCAATCCCCCTCGGGCAATTCTACTGAGCACCAAAGCCCGCCTTGGCCATCGTCGCATTCAACAATACATAGTCCTCGCGCTCCAATCACCGTGCTTCCACTTGCAAATATACGGGACAATCTACCATCACCACCGCCCTCCAAAGCTCCCCTGAAATTGACGTCCAAAAACTTCATTTTCCTCCAGCTGCTCAAACCAAAAAACAATCCTTCGGGCCCGCGAGGAATAGGATTTCGCTCCGCATTGGCAAGTACCCAGTCGGCATTGCGCTCCATCTCCTCATTCGTCAACTGCTGCACAGTCTTTCTCACCTCCATCGCGACGTCCCCCAGCGACATTCTTCGAAGTTCCTCCATGGTAAAGGTGCGCAGGAGAGGAACTGCAAAAACGGCATTGTGGATATACGAATCAGGGTCTGGCCCAAACCGCTCCGGCAGTCTACCCCGGAGATCTACTGGGAACATCAAGTGAGCCGGAGTTGATGGCGATGCAGAGCTGGAACTGGCCCAGGCACGAGCCAAGAAGGCAAAGACAACATCATTCTCACTCAGTCGGACTCCCTCTGGAGCCGCCACTTGAGCTTCATTTCGCAGCCGCTTAATCTCAGAGAGAGGAAAGTGAATCGACATGGATTTCACCCGAGGTTCCGACGCAAACTCCTGCTGCATGTTGGCGGCGAACTGTTTCTCGGCGGCACCCACGATTGGCGTCCATCCCCGGGGAATGTTTTTGGCGTCGTTTGCTGGATTGTTCTTATCACCGAGCCCTGATAGAGGATTCCATCCCAGCGGTGCCAGGTCCGGCACATCTTCTAAACCAGAATTCACAGCGGTTGCCCAAGCTGTGAGTATTCGTTCGAACCCCTTGGCATCGTGGAGTATATGAGAGCTGCGCACACTGATGACTGTCGCGTCGGAAAACGTTTCAACGTCAACTTTGAGCATGGGAGGGTTAAGCTCCGGCCGTTTGGGACTTGGGAAATACTGTTCTGGAGTCCCCTCGGCTGCAACGATGGCTTGGAGCGATTCGGCAGCAGGGTGAAGAGTGATCCGGTCGGGTCGAGCATCTAACTGTGGCAGATGAGGATTGGTGGATTTGACACTTTTTTCCCCATGATCATTTGACGTGAATTTCACAGCAGGCAAGGTGTCGCGCGAGAATGATTCCGAATGAGGTATATAAAAGCTATCCAACGCCGAAGTCTGGGAGCAGACGCATCAGAATCGTTGCTGACCTGCCGAAATAGTTGCACTTACCAGCCTTGCGCCAAGAATTCTATACTTTTTCGATATCAGAGACTCTAGAGAGTCATGTAGTTTGGTGGAATCCAGGCGTCCATTAATGTACATGGAATAGGTGACGACCCAGGGCTTGACGAGATTTGTTACGTCGAGAGGATTGATGGGCACCACGTCGAAGAGGAGATTTGGAGAAGCTTCATAGGTGCGAAAGCCAGCGTGGCTTGTTTCTTTGGAGCCCATCTTGAAAGAGCGAAATTGTAAAAAAAAAAAATAAAAAAAAAAAAAGCGTCTATTTCAATCCAAGGAGAGTCGTGATGGCCATGACGACAAGAATTGAAGCGAATAAGATGGTATATATACCCATCAAGTCGCAAATGATGTTTTGTCAGCGTCTATAGATGCGTGCAGCTCAGCCCCGCAAATCTTCGGATAGCTTGAACTTGAGAAAATGACTCGCCCCGAGATTCATTGTGCAAAACTAGCTAGTTGCAGGGATTTTGGACCAATACAGATTTTGTAAGTATCAATTTACGGTGAATGATCCATTCATCACCCTCCAGCCCGAAAAAGCCGAGGGTGCGCTCATGTTGCGCAGCCAGCCTCTCAGTATCCATTGAAAGCTTCTAGGATCCGAGCTCCCTAGTTTGAGGATATCTGAAGCATACCCTTTTTAGATCCATGACAAACCAAATTAGGGAAAAGGGTTCTAATCCAGAAAATGCAAATGTCGGTGGATCGATCCAGCCCGGGTCCGAATGCACAATCGAAGATGACGCTCCAATTTCCTCTGGCATTGTATATAAGCGGTTCAATGTCAATCTGCCGCACCGCTAAGTGTGTGGACAAGCTTCAACTCCATATACCTGATCTAGTCAATCTTTCCTTGCATGTGCAACTTGTTAAATTCCAGCTTATACCTCGTAGTGTAAGTTAGCGTGGCGCTGACAATGCCGTTCAATAAAGCCGCAGCCTTGGCAATATGACCTGAGGTTGTCGGCGGAGATCCCGATGTCCATGTAGTTTCTGTAAGAAGAAAGAGTAAATGGGTCCGTCTCCGGATCACAAAGCCGTAGGATGTGTCGATGAAGCTCTAGATATCAATGCGTCTGCACAGTGTCGAGTTACAATCACACGACAACGATTCATAAATCACTAGAGTTCGACAGCTCGATGAAATTTTTGCTTTTGAAACAACACGGGGGTAATCCATCACAAAATCTTCTCCAATGAAGATAGGACTTTCGAACTGCACCTTTTATGTCCGATTTTAGAGGCCTCTATCTCCTTGATGCGGAGAAGTAAGTTTCTGCTTTTGTCTTACCCTTGGGTTTGCTCTTTGGGGGCATCATAAATTTAAATTGGAATCACCACTCCGAGTTTGAACATTCAAGTAAAAGCGAGAGCGCCATGCAGGACATTGAAGACTATCAGGTAGGTGCTAAACAAAAAAAAAAAAAAAAAAAAAAAAAACACAAACGCTTCCTCTAATTGCTGGCTACAGGTTAGGCTGCAAGACATGGCGAATGAACTGCTCGAGAAGATTGCCGCCTGGTCTGGGAGCAATATGAGAAGTAAAAACGCTCGGGGTGAAGAACAAGTCGGTGAAAAGGATGGTCTTTTTAATGATGACGATGCGAGAGAGCCTGTGAGCGAGGGATGCTGTCATAGCAGCAGAGGGAGAAGGACTCTCAGAAAGAATTAAATACAGCAGCCACTTCGAAGCGTGTTAAACTAAACCAGCAACTTTTACCGTCTACTGCCTTTGTGTAGGCCGCCTATAAACCAGTCTGATACTGTCATTGCACAGCGGACAAGTTGAGTCTAGAGTTCAACTGTCGTTGACCTCATACTGGGCGACTTTGGGGCACGGCATGTCTCGCGACAAATGGGTCCAAATCCTTCTACTCTGGGAAAAAGAGTAAAAACAGAAAACTAACTGCGTCCTACTGTAACAAGTTCCTGCGCCCCCGCATGCTTGGACCTTGGACCATTAGTCCTTTTCGGACAGTGGAGGCGGATGGGATCCATTTGCCTATTTTGGAAAATGCATGTGGGCCTCGAATTATGATGTCAGCATTGGAATGGATGCATCACAAGCTGCGAGCTGCGAGCAATTGACGAGCCGGCGATTAGACCATCATTACTAAGCCCCCTGGCCAGAGCCTAGATTCATGATGAGGGAGTAATGTCCGTGGTTGTTTGAGACCTGGCTTTGCAAGTAAACGTGATGAAGTCTTGGGAACCATGGTATTAAGATCACAGCTATTCTACTACCTGTCTATTCAGGCTATCATAAGGGCCATGGACATCTTTAACGCCGCAGGCACAGTCAATGGCCATATGTAGCATTCCAATTAGACAGTACCCGCGGCAGAGGTATGATGTCCATTTAATGAATGATGAGGTAAACCATAATTGTATTAGCTTAGAGACCTTGTTTGTCCAAGAAGGCAACCGGCATCTGAAATGTTTTGGGAGCACACGTATGAAGATTAATGTTATGCCTGAGAAAAATCGTCAGCTTCAGCGTTTGGATCGCCAAGGGAAATCACTTATTCTACTGGCAATCATCGACAGTTTCTACCACTTTGGCGTTTGAGAAAAGCTCACTTGTGCGATTAAGCAGACCAAGACAATTGCCGCCACAAGAAGGCAAGTCGTATTGACCTTGGAAGACCAGCACTGGCGCAGTTATGTTGTCATATGGAATTTCGGTTGCAAGCAGAGATGGGAGCCCGCCGACGCCAAACGCCTGACTGTCCGTCAAAGTTCCATCCGGCCACCCGATGCTCAAAGAATGGGGCGGCAAAGAAGCTGTACTTTTCGGCGTAAAATCTGAAGAAGTGAGATATCCCGAGTCAAGATGTTCCCAGAGGAGAGGATCCTGAATTTTGGCTACGCGTAAACTGCTTCCAGCAACAAACGGCGCGAAGAACTGAGATGTTCCGCTGAAGCCAGTCAACACGACAGCATCGACCGCTATCTGGCTGGCAGTGGCTGCTGACAGATATGCCCCATAACTATGCTCGACGAGCGCCGCCTTGGATGCAGAGACGGTTGTTCGTGCATAGTGGACGAGGTGGTTGAGGATGGCAGTCTCTACGCCGAATTGGGCATCGGTGAGGGAATTGGCTCTGCGGTAAAGTATTAGACAGATTGTTCAACATTAAAGGGCCTGCGGAATGCTTACGGAGAAGATGATGCTACTACAAATCGGCCATAACTGAGCGTAGCGTAGCCAGCGGCAACCGCAGCTTGGACAAGACTATAAGACTCGCCGCGAGGAATATCAGGATTCCAGTACATGGGGCAATTAGTAACGCGACGCAACGTAATATTGTGCGGGTAGCCCAATTACGTACAGTGAAGATTCGAGTATCCCATGGGTTAGGATTAGAAGCGATTTTCCGGTACCACAGAGGTTGGCGCTGATGGTGAAGTTGCTTTCAACGGGAGTGGATGTCACTCCCGAAATGGAAAGACGTGCTGTAGGAGACCCAGCATCTCTTCGTGGAAAGTTGAATGTAAGAGCGGCTGCGTTCCAGTTATTTTCTACGGTAGTGTCTATCTGCGGATGAGAAATAGACATAGACACGGGAATATTGATGTGTCGACAATTCTCCGACACCTGCACAAAGCCATAGGCCGATACCGCGAAGCAAAAGGCAAACGAAAGATGTATATTGGGAAAATAGGAAGATGAAAAATTGGTCATGTGCAGTTGTCCCAGAGTTAGACAAGTATAAACCCTTTTATCTGCGCAAGATGAGCGGAGATGAAGCATTGCCTTGGCATGGCTGGAGATCATATTGACTCGATGGCAAACCTGGGCCACACAGATGGCGCGTCTGGCCTTGTGGGCGTCTTCAAGATCGTCCTTGCTTCGGGAAGCGCACGATGCCGCCAAGCATCAAACATTAAATCTCTCCGTCGCAAGCCTGCTCTCCGTTTGAGGACGCGAATCTCATCGTTCCCCGAACCACCCCCAAAGCATCAAGACAACTGTACCATTTTGTCAAAATGAAAAGAGATGAAGCGCCAGACGCGATGTATAATTGGGAAAATATGCTGGTTGTTGGCGATCTCAAACAGTCGGACCAAAAAAAAAAAAAAAAAGAGACCGTAAGGCTTCAGGTTGGCGGTGCTTTACGAATGTCTTTGCTTTCTAGCCCACGCGGTGGTTCGTGCTCGCCTCCACTATGATCAGGACTGAGATGGAGACGTGGGCTTTGACTGGTCTGGGTCATACAGCGGGGTTGGATGAGAATATACTGTACCAGCCTCTGTTCGGTGCCAGTTTTTGCCTGTAGTGGATGCGTCTACATCAAGGTCACGTTGAGCAGATAGGTACATGAGCTAAAGCCAGTGAATAGTAGCTGACCAGACGGAAATATATTGATACATGGCGACAACGACGAAAAAAACAGCAGACTAAAGCTCGTAAATCACCTGGACCTGTCAAGTAATTAGCGCACTTGTTACGCACGTATGCCGACAACAACAGCAAGCAGGAGACAGGTGACGAGTACATACCACAGGCCCCTATCAGAGCTTGGTCTTGGGGAACAAAAATTTGCCAGCAACCGCTGCCCTAATGGGCCCAAGGAGAAGCGCCCGCGCGTAGGAATAAATTTGCGCCAAAAGGCGCTCACCAAACACCTCATTGTTGATGTTGGTGGTACGGGCGGCAGAGCAGGGGAGACAGGGAGGACAGGCCCTGAGTGCTGCAAGCTGCAGCCGAAACTGAGAATAGCCCTCGCGGGTCATGAGGAGGAAGGCAGCAACAGCGGCGACGAGGGAAAAAAACATGATTGCCATCGCGATCTTGTGGCGGCGACGAGCCTTTGTCGCAAATATCAGCTTCCATGGTATACAGAAGGGAGAATTCCTTGTGCGACGGCATTGACTTACGGCGGCGATTCGGCGAGGGGCGCGGCGGCGGGGGGCTGAAGCTAAAAAAGAAGAAATCAGCCAGGAACCAGACGCTCATTGGACACGCATTCAGGGACGAGATCGGGATCGGGATCTTGGCTTGGACAGGTGGGGGCGTCCAACTTACGCATGGTGGAGATTTCTTGGAGAGGAAAAAAGAGGCGATCGTCGAGGTACTTGATGGAGAATCTGACTGCCATCAGTTAGCGACTGAAAGTGACTGAGCAACTGGTGGCGGGCAGCGCGTACAGAATGTGATGATTGCAACGGAGAGGGACAAGGAAGAAAAAAGAATGGCCGCGAAGATTTTGGACAGAGTAGAAGGACTGCACCGCTTTACTGCACCGCTTTACATTCTGCCATGCGGCAGAATTTCTGCACGGGACATTGTTCCCGCTACGGGTCATGGAAGTACAGACACCTGTATTTTGCCAGCGCAGCTGGCGGGCTGAGTGGTAGTGGGTACCTGGATACAGTGACTGGCCTGTGCCTGGTACCTGTAGATGCTGGCCGCCTCACGTGGAAATCACATTACCTGCTGGCACCTGGATAGTACGTACCTATCTTCTACTTTGCGCCCTCTCAACGAATCATCAGCCAAGCCCTGCTTCCAGTACCCAACAACGATGCCTCTCCCTCCTGCGCCATCTCTGCCGCCGCATCTAAATAACCGGTGGACTGATAAACAGGGATCTCGAGGTGAAATAAGCAATAGTAGAGGAGAATCAATATTACCGGTGAGTAAATCTTGGTATAGGTAGGTATTGTATTATACTATAATCTTAATTTGACATTAACAACTAAGAGTGCAACAAAGTAAACTTGGTTGTTCAATTAGAATTTCTAGACTGTAGCTTTCCTAGCTTTCCTGCTTGTCTGACTCTGATTAGATGCTTAGATGATAGTCAATCCGCAGCCGTCTACCTCCAGACTTGTTGGTGCAAAATACGTGTTGGGTGGCAACTTGCATGCCTTGTGGAAAGCCGGGGCTTGTTAGCATGGGAATTCCTAGAGCCTTGCTCTCTCGAAAGGTATTTCTTACCGTCAGGTTCTTAGCACAATCCAGGCATGCCCGGGCAGCGCGACTCTGGGTTCGAGACGACGTTGTAGGTCAGCTCGCCATCATCGACATTGTTGTTTCCTTGAGGGAAATAATAAGGCACACTGCCGCACTCGGCGCATCCGTGGCCTGGGATGTATCCTGCAAGCTGCTTGATTATGGCGCCGTTGGTGCCGCCAGTGTTTTGAAGAAAAGCACAGACTGGAACTGCGCCAGCTTCCAGAGAGGCGGTCGCATGATAGCAAGCGATCAGTTGGCCGTTATTATACCAGGCATTGTCGTCGACGCCGTAGAGGAAGCTCGTAAGTGCATCGGCCGCACGAACTCCGGGGAGGATGAGACCGCAAGCACCACTGCCTTCGCAGTTGATGCCTTCTGCGTGGACAGAGGTCATGGCCGAGGTGGCCGCCAGAGCGAGCGTAAACAAGCGAACCATGATGGTATTTGCAAATTGCGAAACGATTGTTATGAGAGATATTGAAGTTACAATTGACAGAGGAATCTACTGCCTTATATACCCCTCTTGCCTCTCTCAACCAGCAAAAAACAGTATTACTGCTTTCTGTAACTTACTTTGCTAATTTTAATAGGTAGGTAATCAACAGAATCAGACTATATCTGCTACCCATGCCTTCAAAACAGTCAAGTTCGAGCTGCAAGTGTTATGTGATACTAAAGTTATACGACCGTAAGCAACCTCTCACATATGACGGCACACTTGTAGACGAGAGAAGAAAGGAGGGGCCGGAGAAGACCAATGGGGCCGGAGGAGACCAATGGGGCCGGGGAAGAAGAGAAAAGCCAGAGAAAACAGGTAACAGGAGTGAATATAAATAACACCAGAGAATATTATAGGGGGGAACTATCAAGCAACCCCCTCTGATTAAATAGCAACTCCCCAAGTGGGCTCCTGTGGCATAGCTGTGGTCCATAACCTTAGTCAGATAGCTATTAATACTATTTCCCTACCTTTGGGCGTTAGCCATGTCAAAATTAAGGGAAAATTTTAATATTATGTACAGCTTCAAATTTAACAAGGCTATTAAAAGTTATCTAGTTATTTTTTTTTCCTATAGAAAATAAATACCTTTATTTACAGCAAAATTAATATATAAACAGTGGTCTCGGCGTTATGCGGTACTAAGCCACAGGAGCCCACTTGGGGGATTGCTATTTAATCAGAGGGTTGCTTGATTAGTAATTCCCCCTAAAGTATAATAATCTACCTAGCCTGTGATCCCGCTCCAAGTCGCACTAAGTCTCTATGCAGGACAATAGGATGTATGAGGCATTTAATATATGGAAATCAAATGCCTTGACTGTTATAGCTGCTGAATTTTCTTTTTCTAATACAAAATAGGCAGGTAGAGCTGATAGAGAAGATGCTCAAGGTGAGAATTCACTATGACAACACGATTACCAAAGAGAGAAACAAACACCTAGTCACGAAGCTATGCCCCTCGAGGGACACGCTCTGACCGCCAGACACTTTGCTGCAGCCGTGATGAGGATAGTGTCTGCACATCTTGCGTTGGTATAGAAAATCAACTTGATACATTGACGCTACGGGTCGAAGACTGCAGGTATCATTCCTTAGGGTTACTCCTAGTGTCTCTGATCCCTTGATCCTTCCCTGTTCCTGGCGTCTTTGCTCCACCTCCAGTCGATCTAGGTGCTGCCGAGGGGCCAGTACCTCAATGGTGGCTTGGAATAGTTCGAGTAGGCAGTGGTGGTGGCGCTTTAGCTTCGGTTAAAATGGCCAGGGGTTGGGTTCCCTGACTCCTGGTCTCGCTTGCTTTGGTGGCCGTTGGGTTGTAGATTTGCGTAGGTGACTGCTCGAATGCAGTCTATGATGGCCACGCATGTATTACACCCGTAAATTGTTCTCAAGAAACAAGTCCTTGCTGTAATTAAAAGAACAGCAAAAGTACAAGACATACTACCATCATGAATTTGTACTCCTTTGACGACTGTATACACTCCCAATGATGAGAATGACAAAAATTACTTATTACCAACACACCATCATTGATATACGCTTCAATACGAAACGCCTTGCGTCCACCGCCCCTACGCCCCTCCGGACCATTGAACCCCTGGAACCTCGGCAGGAAGATGGAGATTACGAAGAAAACGATGAGAATAAAGGCGGCGAGCCCACGGACGATGAGTCCAAGGAAGAAATTCGGGTCAAAGTCGCAGATGAGGTGATAAAAACTCTCGGCCCTGCCCCCCGGGACATAGATTGACACAGATTGACACAGATTGACACTGAACCTTTCCTTTGTTTCGTATGACACGTAGCGAATGCGGACTCTGAACCTGCGGCTCCTACCGTCCTATTGCCTAGAAGGGATTTATGTAACTAGCTTACTTAGTGGACGTTAATAATAAAACAAACAAACAAAAAAACGATAAGGACTCTCGCCAAGCGATTCTCGAAAGGCGTCAAAAGATTCTACAGCAACTAAATCTTCCATCCGATCTTTTGAGCAGCAAACTCCAATTACACACGCGCAGAGATTACAGCTTCAGACTATCATGGTCGAGCGAGGATACAGACTTTAATATTTCCACCTTGTCTATGTCATCTGGGCTAGGGTACTGCGCTCCACAGGTATGCAGTGGGTGGTATGTTAAATGTCAGACACTAGACTGGGAAAATATCCAACACGCTATACAGGCATTCAACATGAACAACAGCCGTCTTAGAGTCCATGTTCGCTATCTCTCGAGGCGCGCGCTACGGTACAAGGCTCTCATCCTGCACGTTGTAGATCTTCAGAATAGCTGTAGCACTTTGGAAACTTCCGGTCGCAAGATGATCTATTTCGGATTCAAGTTCTTCTGACAATTTGTTGTAGTTGATGTTTGTAGAAGGGACAATCCATTCACCATGTGCAATCGCTATTGCCATTTGAAGCACTTTGCGACGCCTTTCCGGCCAGCAGTGTACTCAAAGTCAATGACAGCAGTATTGAGAGGCTCGTCTGCTCACAACTTTATAGTGCGATCTATGTGAGGGTTCATTGGAAACTGCGTTCCGCGCTGAAGAAGGAGCGAAGCAACTGATGCTCTTGTTTTCGAGCCCCGAATGTGAATGAAGGTCGCAGTGATTATAATCTTGTTGTTTGTCTCGTGAGCATCCTCGAATGAAACAGTAAGAGCAGCTTCTGTGATGTTCATTCAGCTCCTCTTGGGTAGGTATGAGCTGTCTACACCCTTGGCAGATGATAACGCGGCAAATAGTGGGGTGATTTTTCTATTGTACCTTGGTATCAAATTTTTTTCGGCACCGAGGGCATCTAGAGGATTCGCAGGAGAGCTGATGGGTTTCAAATTCCGCGAAAGTGAACCAACTCCCACGGCAGCGTCGACATTTGTAGGTATCACAGACTGCTTTTAAGGGAAATTGTCTTGTTGCAATTTTGACAAGGTTCAAAGGTACAGTTGCGGAGATGTGTGGCTATTTCATCAAAGGGCAAAACTGCAAAGCATTTTCAACAACGGTAGACCCTTTCGCAGACAGAGAAATGTTAATCTCTTTCGACAGCCACGGCAGTCCCAAAGCTTGCAAGAAGTTGATTGGTGAGCATTACCATCAGCCAGAGGGATGAGCTTGCGGTAGTTCAAGCACGGGAAATGCCTGCAAATATTTGATCGGTGGTTGTTTTTCTCTTTGCGGACGACACAAGTTTTGCGAAGCAGACATTGCCAATATAGACAAGCGGCTACATGTGCCTTTCGACTCGCCCAGAGACGTGAGAAATCACAATGCCGACAGATGCAGTCTCTGCAGACATCCAGACGATGAATTTCTTTTTCGCTCAAGGCCATGGTGCTTTCACATCGGTAGCACCCCCAGAATTTGCAGGCAATTGAGTGCGCGTCTCGCTCATGACGAGGCAAACGAGCTTTGCACCTCCGGCAACGCCAAACTTCGCGATCAGCCGAATGCGACAGCCGATCTTTCCAAAGACATTCAGTGCGACAATAACGGCATTTCCAAAACAGTAGAAAAATTTATGGATTGCCTAGGTATGAGGGAAAAACATCTGCAGCGGTGTTGCTATGGACACGCACAAGATGGCGACACCAAGCACCAATAAGAAAAAATGCGGTACGGAGCTACCATCTACCTTTGTAAAGTCAGTAGGAAAGCGATATGCTAGTGTTATTTATTGGCAGTATTTCACGCTAGTGCCCCCAAAGGTCGCAGATATGATAGTACGACTATGCACACTATTATGCTCTTCAGACTGCGAAATCATCTTCTCTGGCCTTGATTTATCCGTGGCTGGTAAGATTGAAATGGCTTTTCTTCAAGCTGATTTTGCCATTTTCTCAAACGCTGGAAATTATCGAATGGCTCCATTGATACCGTTGATGGTTCCAACCGTGAATCTAGCACACTTGCAACTTGTTCCTGCTCAACGAGAGTATTATAAGCTACAGAAAGGCTTTCTAGTGTGCAACAGCAATTGTGCCGGTATGTATATATTGTAAAGTACCTTTTTAAATACTAAGGTAGTACTCTAAGTGTACTAGTTGCTAGCCTTGTGGTGGCATTTGCCGCAACCTGTAAAAATCAGGTTCTATTGATTAAGCTATTGTTACCTCGCTTTAAGCAACATCCGGCGCCGGCTATCCAGGGGCTCCGAGTGATTCTATGTATCACAGCTGCTGTAGAAAAGGTAGAATACTAATTAGGTCAAGGTCTAGATATTATTGATAATGTTATTCCTTATATCGCAAGAGAAGAGGACAAGATCCAGGCTGAAGCCCGCAAGATCCTTGGAAATTTTTAAAAAGATCCATTAGCTAGCATCATTAATCAGCCTATACTAATTTCTGTTGCATGTAATTCATTGTGTCCCTATTCTTAATGGTCATGTTTTATGTGTTTTAGTTTGTTTTGCTTAAAGACCCCTACCAGCTTTGAACTAGATCCGGACGGCTTTAGGAGAGTATATGTCCGATGTTCAAATCGTTGGTTGTTTTTCTGCTCCTCAACGTGCTATTGTTGTCTACGACGAGCCCAATCATCCTCAACCACGTCTAGTTCGAAATGTTGAAGCAGGATTTACAGTCAATGTGGGAAGAATTAGGCCCGACCCAAGCGAAGTTTTTGATTATATGTTTGTTACATTAAATCACAACACTATTATTGGGGCAGCTGGTTCGTCTATCTTGAACACCGAAGCTACAATAATGCAAGGGTACGTCTGAATGAATTGATACAGGCAGATAGTGGATATCTGTTTGTTGTTACGAGATGGGTGCTTGAATCAGTGCACGATGGTGTTTTTGTGGGAGTAGCGGCGTGCTGTATCATGGTCACAGAAGGGAGGGGCTTCCCATAGCTTTCGTGTGCTGGAACCACGTCTTTAAGGAGCGAACAATACATTCTTACGCTGCGCAACCTTATCAGTCGGAACCTTCGATCTTGGCGTTAATTCTGTTGCTATGGCCACTGTTAGACATGTCGCTACATCTCTACCACAACACGATACGAGAAATGAATGGTTTGTGTTCTTATTATTATACTTAATGATAAGAGGCAACAAACACAATGTGAAAGGATCAACCCTAAAAGGTTGAAATCTTGAATGAAAACAAGGTCAAGTAATTCTTCGAATGTAGTGTTGAACCCAATATCTCCGACCGTTAGTGGGTGGAGAAACAAAACAAGGATAGTTCGAAGCGTGGGTAAAACACGATTAGATTTCTAATACATACAAGCGTCGATCCAGATTAGCTCAATTCTTGGCGATCAGTTATCACCGACGATATCCATGCCATCTCTGGCACAATAGGAGATAAGTTGTCGTTTGACAACTATCTCCGATGGCTGTACGGAGTTACAAGTGCCCCGCCGGTAATATGATTTGTAATAAAAAGAGCAGCAAAAGTACAAGACATAAAGCCATCATGAATTTGCACTCTTTTAACGGCTGTGTATACTCTCAGCGATACAATGACAAAAGTACTTATTACCGGTGTGACGGGCTATATCGGCGGGTCGATTCTTTCTCACTTGCAATCCTCGCCCAATCAAGCAATCAGAGAGTTGGAGATTTCTGTCCTCGTCCGAAATGACTCTCGAGCAGACTATTTCTCGTCCATTGGTCTCAAAGTCTATACCATCCAGGATCTTGATGACTTGGATGCCATCAAGGCCGCAGCTTCCGAACACGACGTTGTAGTACACACCGCGTCTGGATATCATACTGCAAGTGCTAGGGCCCTAATCCAAGGTCTTGGGACACGTAAAAGGTTGAAAGCAGATGCCGATCTATATTACATCCATACATCTGGCACGTCAAACCTTGCTGATCGCCCTATAAGTCAAACATATGCCGAATCTCGTGTCTTCAGTGACAAAGATGCAGATATTTTTGATTATCTGAAGAAAAGAGAAAAAATTGAGCCATATGCCCAGCGTACTACAGACATCGTGGTTGTGGAGACGGGGAAAGCGGAGGATGTGTCTACGACAATTATCATGAGCCCTACAATCTACGGCGTTGGATCCGGACAGTTCAATCGAATAACCATCCAGTATCCGCTGCAAATGAAAGCGGCCATGGCAAGTGGGCGAGCAGAGTATGTTGGTGATGGCAGAGGCGTATGGGATTTTGTGCACATACTTGATCTTGCTCAATTATACGAGATTGTCCTGCTGGATCGGATCCAGGGACAAAGAGCCATTCCGGTTGGAGAGAAGGGCTTTGTATTCAGCGGTACCGGAACATTCGCCTGGAAGGATGTCTCGCAGGGGATTGCCAAGGCCGGCGTAAAGCTTGGACAGTTGACTGAAACCGAGACGAAAAGTATCAGTCTAGAAGAAGCTGCCGAAAAATGGGTTCGTGGGGACACGCAGCTGTGCGAACTGGGATTTGCGAGCAATGCCAGGACGAGAGCGGAAATTGGAAAAGAGCTGGGCTGGAAGCCAACGAAAACAAGGGCAGATTGGGAGCAGTCATTTTTTGAAGAATTTGAAGAGATTGTCAAGACAAACGCGAAGCAATGATAGGATACAAGCCACTGGCTTTTCCCGCAGAAATTGGCATCTGCTGCAGTGCGTCTTACCGCTCATATCTTCGCGTGAATGATATCTTTGAGATTTCATTACACAAAGCCAATGGATGTCATGGGAGACAGCACACGAGACACAGCCAAGCACTGGATAAATGGATGTTACATGATTATATCATTTGACATTCTTATTAGATACCGAGGCGATAAACAGTTGCGTTTAACCTATTTGCTAGCCAATAAAAGACTGTATTCCTGATGTCGCGCCGTCACAATTGTACTTGCAGTCCGCATAACTGTGTTGAGATGCAAATCGAAAACGACAAGCACTCAGACATGAGTTTGCGAATTTAACAAGTCTATCCTGTATTAGTTCTGAGTGTACTGAATAACTCTCACCTAACTTACTACTTGACCATTCTCATAAAAGCAAGCCTGTTACTATTAGCTTAATCTATAAGTATAAGGAAGTATCTTAAATACCGCGTCTTGGCCCTAGTGATAATATTATTTTCATATCCTAATACGTTCTTAGAGATAATATAAACTTACAGAGCAATCACCAGGGCAAGGCAATATTTTCGCTGGGCTATCCGCTTCAAAGGTACAGCACTAGATTTATTTAGCTTCATGAGGTAGTGTTGTTTCACATCAGCAATTAACATACTCCGCCCTGGACCATGTTAGTAGGTAGATACAAGCTTCACTGAAACATCTACTTACAGGAGCACCAATATTGATACTTTCGCAGGAAAAGCAAGCCTGTATTTATTTAGCGACATGTAAGTTGTTGGTAACATTGACTTACACCTTGTTCCCCTTGCACCTTTACTATGGCAATGGCCATTACAAAGATCAGGCTCACGAATGTCTTCATTTTGAAATCGAAAAGGTTATCTTGGTACAATCTGCCAACTTTTAATCTGGCCATGTTTAATTAGATGGGCTTGCGAAGGGCATATATATGTTCGCAAATGCTAAAATTTGTATAATAACTTATAAAGTAGGTAATATTCCCCCGCTATTCTTCATAATATTCCTATTTGAGCTATTGATTCCATACACCCTGGCTCTTCGTGAAGCTGATCCCGTATAAACAGCTAATTTTGTGACCATAATCGCTATAATCACAGCTATAGGCCTACTCTTTTGCCCTATTTAGCATACCGTATTGCAGACCGTTCCACAATTCTTTGGAATGTATTATCTGCTTTCTTATTTCAGAAGGTAGCAAAAATGGTCAGCAGTAAAATCTCACGAAATACGTAAAGACTTGCCGGCGATTGTCGAAGACGTTATGCAATGAGCACGGCTGCGCGCAGCGGATAAATGCGTTGGCGGCAGCAACATTCGCTCGTGTGCTTTCCAATGCAGGTGATGAAGAGTCTAGGTTTCACGATCCAAGTGTTGAAGCCCGACATCTATAAATGAATAAATGCTTTATATTCGCTAGACCGCATGGAAAAACTCTTATAGCATGACGTATAACGGAACAGCATGCTAGCAATTCTTTCTCAAAGGTAATGAGTTTCGAACTATCCGATCTTGATTTCGTAATAGTAGCTGCTGCGTATATGCGACACGTCGGCTCTGGTTGGAACATTTGGGAAATCAAATATTCAACATTGTTTTTTGGTCCATTTCGCTCTTTGGTCCGAAATTAAAGTAATGGGCCATTAACAGGCTGGATCGCCTCGTCGTCAGTTGGCTGCGCCGTAGCGAGGAGCTGAGGAGATGCAAGACTTTTAGGTGCTGGCCCCTCTGGTAGATGGGTTCGTTTTTCCAGATTTAACACATGATTCAGTAAATGGCAGAATCGCTTCCTCAGAGCCGGAGCTTCAGCGACCATTTGAGTTACTAGATCTTCAAACGCCGGGGTTGGGTCTCTGGGTGCAGGCCGTGAGCCAGGCTGCTTGGAGAAAGCAGGATTGAGCAATTTGTCCTTGTATAATAGCTGGCTTGGCCTTTTCACATCAGAGACTTGATGTGAAGATGGAAACTATACATAAATGCGCCGACTTGGTGTGAAGCGCTTAGCTGCAGAATACTACCTACTTGTGCCTACTATCTAGGTATTAGATACTCATGCTCCTACTTTATATGCGCGCCATATCCTGGTTGTCATCACCAAACGGTAATGTGATTACCAAGATGCATAAAACGGGCCCTTTCTCGGGCTCTTGAAGGCGTTTAAAGCTACAGTAATGCAGCTGTCTCGATGCACCCCCGCATTGTCGATCGGTACCTCTGATGCCACGCAATTTGTGTGTCAGACTGAGTACCACTGTGAGCCGCTGCCAAACAGCAGGCCTATCTTACAGCAAGAAGCTCTATAGACATGGGCCTACCTACATCCAACATTAAGCTGAGCCGCTGTCAATTCTCATCCTGGCGATGCCAACATCGACAATTACGGTTACGACTACCAACCGACGAATTCAAGTCCGCCACACGCCCATCATGAGCCTCCCCAAGGCGCCGATAAAGTCTCTTGAGCAGACCATGAAATGGATGGGCACCGCGCCAGAGGATATTCGCGATCCCGAGTTCCTGTGGGGAGAGTGCTGGGAGCGATTCAACACGATACAGATGCCCATAGCCAGCACCAGCCAATACTTTGACATTGCGATAGAACTAGCTGCCATCTCCAACGACAGAAGCAGTTTCGAGAAGCAGTTTCAACAGACTATAAAGCGGCGGCAGGCCGAGGTGACCAAGTGGTACGCCGATTTCAAGCGCAACGCCTGGAGGGATGGCCAGTCCTTTCCCTGCGGCTCTGCTCGCGTCATAGCCGTTGAATTCTGCAGAACCGGCAGCTTGAATAGCCTTCTGCAGCTCTTGGATAGCGTTGCGTACGGCTGGAAAAACGACAAGTGTGCTGTCGACGGGGCGCCTGTTGAGTCGCTCTCAGACGATGGCTCAGAGATTCCCCTAACGCAGTTTTAGGATGAGGAAGAGGATCTTTGGTATGGAGACATGGCGCCGTCCGATACACATGATGCGCCATATGCTAGGGATAGAGACGCGTCTGAAGCGCCAAGCCAGGTATCAACGGTGGAAGGCTCCGACTCATGGTGTCAGAAACCTCCGCCTTCTTCTATAGCTGCGGAAGAACGTCTACGCCAATCGTCTCAAAAGAATGTAGACGCAAAATGCGAGCAACATGGAGAAAATGGAAACTCGTCAAGAAAGCGAATGGGGTTCGACGACGCAGCCGGAGCAGACGATGCAGCAGCCCAGGCAGATGACGAATCTGATGAATATAGCTTGTTCCCCTCACACCAGCCAACTGCAAGCACGCAACGTGTTCATGGATATTTACCCAAGGAATGGGGACTCAAAGAGGACGACACAAGAGAAACAGAGCGCTGTATGGTTTCAGACCGAGCCGCAAGTGGCGGCCGAATTGAGAAGGGAGCAAGAGCTGATGATGACTGTAATGATGGTGGCGGACTAAAGCGCCAAAGAATAAAGAAACAGACACCTACGACATCAGAATTGACCGATTCCGACAAGTTTTCGGATGGTGCGCCAACAAATAATGAAGAAAAGAACCTCAAGATTGAGCCCGAGCATATGCCTAGAAAGAGGCCCAAAACCGACGTTAATAATATGACGTTGAGAAACACGGGTGTAGTTGCCGAAGAATGACGATGATAAAAGTCAAGGTCGACGGTAAAGTAAAGTGCAGCTGATGAAAACGTCAAAAACGAATCTCTTCTTCTCCAAGAGCAGGATTCTGCAAGGAGACAGTGACTTGCGCCTGAGGCTACTGGAAACTCTCGAGGACATGGTCGAGGTTGATACAGCGGCTGAAGAAGGCTTTTTAATACTTCAATTTGCCAGCAAAAGTGGACTACATTTCTGTGAGTTGGCTGAAGTGCCGTACGCTTCTACTGCGTAGATTCTCAGAGTCTTACTACAGCTTTGACCTAAGACATCCCAATGAAGCGGAAGGGGAGTACACCGAACTAGCAACGAATAGGTAGATTACAATGGCGCCTGCAAACATTCAATAGTGATGAATTGATACTCATTAAAAGATCGATAATTTGTTTTCTTTTCTACATGATTTCTCCGATGCCATCTAAACCTTTGTGTCGCGACGGTTTTTTATAAATCTACTAACAAACATCTTATTTTCTCTTCTTACATCAGCATGGCTGACTATTTTATCATCTACCTCTACTCTTTTTCTTACATCCTCGCCTTGTAATTGTTTTGACCAGTAAACTAAAGCCTTGGAAATCGCCATCAATGTTCAGTATTCTGTCTACCGACAATGAGAGCTGCTTTTCGCAACCCGCAATTACGCTTGCTCAATGCGCTTCGATCCAACTCAAAACCGATCATGACGTTTTTGGGGCTTCCATCGTTTCGCACGGCTCAAATAATAGCCCAGACCGGCGTTGATGTCAGCACTCGTCACCTACATTTTAGTTTCTGGCTGACAGCAAACAAGGGTATTATCATCGATTGCGAGCATGGGCACATCAGCGACGATTCTATGCACTCTTCAACTGCCGCTATCGCTGCTATGGGAGTATCGCCGCTTGTTCGTCTAAGAATGACTCACTCGGATTTGATCAAGAGAGCCCTGGATGCTGGGGCACAGTAAGCAATATGCGCTCCTACAATGCATCCACTAAAATGATCCAGCGGCATCGTTGTACCTCAAATTAATACCGTCGAGGACGCCAAAGCTGTTGTGTCCCATTCAAAGTTTCCTCCACGAGGATGCCGAGGGCAGGGCTCGGCGTTTCCGGCTATTACTCACGGAACTGATCTCCCCACGTATCTGAAAACCGCAAACGACACACTTATTACCTGTCTTCAAATTGAAACAAGAGCGGGGGTGGAAAATGTAGACGCTATATGTGCGGTGCCTGGCGTCGGTCAGTTGCGGAAGAACTAAAGCTTCAAAGAGAATTAATCTGACTTTTATCAAGACTTGGTCTTTATCGGGCCCAACGACCTTGCGCTATCAATCCTTGGCTATGTTCCTGCGAATGGTGATGAGCCAGAGTTTGTTGATGCTGTCAGAAAGGTCATAGCTGCAGCTCGAAAGCATGGCAAATGGGTTGGTCGCCTTTCGAATAACGGAGCCTCGAGCAGGGAGCATCTGAAAGTGTTTGACACCGTGGCAATGGGCTACGATATTAGGGCAATTCAAAACTGGTATACAACCGAGCTGAAGATTGCGCGATCGTAATACTTGTAGGGTAGAGGGAACAACACATAGCTAGACAGCATGGGATTCATATCTGCCCATGTACACATACATATAGCTATTAGTGTTTAATTCGATGTCACTCCGAAGTTCGTTTGGTACATTGTAACAAATGTTTCGACAGTTCATTAATGAGGTGAATATGACCTTTGTCTGGAATATGGTCTACAAACGAGCAGTATCCATGGCCTGTGTGCCATGCGTAGCCTAAAGTTGCATCGCTACAAAGTATACACCGGCCAAGCTAGAGGAAAACAATTCTCTCATCAAACAATGAGAAGGACTTCTATCTATCGTTTGGCATGAATTATGGAAGGTATATTTAGACACCGAGTGCAGTATTGGAAGAAGAATGACACCTGATGATGGAAGTGTCTTTTAAAAGATGACTGTTTCTATAGTTTCCCGTCGTAGTACCTCAGCATCTTCTGCAAGTAAAAACCTAGCTTGAATCTGTTTGGCAATGGCCAATCCGGCAAGACGGCGATAGTTGGCCACCGTGCCATACAGGTTTTGTAGAGTTTTGGGCATAAATGGCCACTCGGAACCTATCATTGGATCATTAGCTAATTTGAAACGCAGAAATAAATTAAGACGACGACTTACCACAGTACCAGTTTGGTCGGCCTTTGGGAGTAGCCGCAACAATACGAGACAACGGCACGTCTGTATACAATGACCTCACTCCTCCCAGCGCATTACCATGATCATCTCGGACAATCTCATCGCTCAAGCCAACCGTTTGTATAGTAGAGCCACAAGGAGGAGCAATAGCCTCATTACCGGTCCAGCGCTCCATCGCCTCAAATACAGCGTGGTAAATAAAGGAGTTGGGAAACGTGCTCCATTTTGCGCCATTGAGCTCCGCAACTGACCATCGCTTCTTGTCAATGTCTGAAGGGTATCGAGACTCGCGATGAGCCATGCCTGCTACTTCGTAGAGCCGGAAGGAGTCGCTGTCAGCCCGTCGATGAGAGACTCCAAGTATCTGGCCGCTGACCCCACAAGGCAGTCGAACAGACTGGAACTCTGACTCGCCTAGAAGCTCAATGATCTTGGCTCCTGGAGCATCTGGTAAGGCTTCCCCGCCAGATTGGCAGGGAATAAACGCTTCAAATGGGAGGCCGCCATCAGGTAGTCTGAGATGAGATGAATGTGTAATGAATCGCCGGGTAACGCCTCCTGTCTGGGACAAGCCTGTCAAGATTACTCTAGTGGCTGCAATGCCCAATTGTCCGGAGCGGAGGGCGTAGGAAGCCGCTGCAATAATCTCTGGTGATTGCGTCGTCGCCGGCCACCATAGTTTCTTGAAATCAACATATGACTGCTCTAGTTGCTCTCGTGTAACAGTTGTAGTGAATGGTATAGTATCCATGAACTCATTGGCGAGGGGGCCTGGAATGAAATGCATGTTTTTGTATCGTTCGGGATCGAGATTCTTGATCTTGCCAATCGCTGAAGGAGACTGTGAATCAACCTCGAGCCATGCATGTCCTGTTCAGATTGCTTGTTAGGTGCCTGCTGAACGTCTAGTCTAATCCATAGACTTACCTTTCCTCATTAACCAGCGGTTTATATGGCGCCAGATGCTTGTCCCTCCCCAGAGATGCGACGGCTCTTCCACCACCAAACCGCTGAACTGGGTTGAGTCTGCAGGGCACCGCAGGAGAAGACGCGTGCAATAAGACTCGCCAGCAGCCATGCCGCTTATCAGATACTCACGACTGACGTAGCCATATTCGGGCAGTAAATCGACGTGATAGGGCTCGAGAATCACGGGCTGCGAGTCCTCCATGTCGAAAAGTTGTGTGATTTGCGGCTCATGGACGCGCTGTTCTGCGGGTTGTGCCTTGCCAATTGCCATTGTAACTTGATCAAAAGATGCTAACAGTTTGGCTATACTCAGATTCTCTGTCTCATTGAGTCTTTTGCTCACAACATCATTTATAACGATCTTGGGCTGTTTATCTCCCTCGACTCCTCCCTCGACTTACACGAGTTACACAGGGCTCGTAGCCGACAGGATCACATGACATCCATATCGCTTGTCGGCGGCATCTAAGACAGTTGTCATCCTGTAGTGGAAGAGCCGACAAGATCACGTGAGACAAAGAGCCGATACTGTCGGCTCTTGACTCGCTATCAACAGTATCTAGAATGTAGTTTCCAATCTAGCGACAATAATAGCGTTGATATGCCTCGAACAAGCTGACGATTCATTTAATATGCATCTCTTCCGCTGCCGCTCTGTTGGGTGATTGATCGGACTCTAAGTGGAAGTGTTTCACTACATTGTCCATCATGACTTCTGCAGGAGACATCTCAGCCACAAAGCAATCAATCGAATCCGGAAACATGGATAAAGAAGAAGGTCCATTGCCCCCCAATCATGTTGAAAACGTTACCATGGACCATGACCTGGACAAAAAACACCCAAGCGAATCCACAGAAATCCTGTTTACAGAAGAAGAGGCAGCCCGGGTCAAACGAAAGATAGACTTTGTCATTTTGCCTCTTTTGTGCGGCTGCTACATTTTCTCTGTTAGTAATTTGTCTATAGAGGCTGCTGATTTATGCTGATAACCTCCATGTAGTTTCTGGACAAGACCCTCATCAACTATAGTTCGATATTCGGCTTACAACAATCACTCAATCTTCATGGTACCCAATTTAGCTGGCTGGGAAGGTCAGGCGCCCCACCATTTTGTCCTTGAAGACGGCTAACAGGCCTACAGCATCTTCTACATTGGTTATATGATCGGGTCAATTGCATGGGCAAAGATCGTTCACCAATGGCCTCAACATACGGGGAAGCTCATTGCAGCTGCGGTGTTTGCGTGGTCCAGTATAGTGCTCCTTACACGTATGTCTCAATCCTACACGTACTAATTGCAGCGCTGAGTTTGGATTAGCCTTGTGCTTCAACTTTGCTGGTATCATGACCGCACGATTCTTCCTTGGGCTAGTAGAAAGCATTATAGGGCCAGTCTTTGTCATTGTCACAAGTAACTGGTGGACTCGGCCGGAACAAGCATTCAGGACTGCCTTTTGGCTCGGTGGGACACCGGTACGTATTGAATTTTCGCTCTATTTATTATTCCAGGTAATTGAATCTTATTGTGTAGATTGGAAATTTCTTTGGCGGTATCCTCTCTTACGGCCTTGGGTCAAGTAAGTGTACTTGGAACTCTATATGCAGTCTCCCGCTAATTGTCTGCAGTACATAACTCATCGATCGCTACGTGGAAGATCTTCTTCCTATTCTTCGGTTCTTTCAGCTTTGTGTTTGCAATTATTCTCGCGTTTCTCATGCCCGACAATTATGCCAACGCTAGGTGGCTTACTCCACGCGAGAGGGAAGTCGCAAGAGACAGAGTGAGGGATAATCAGACCGTCTCCTCGGACAATCACTGGAAATGGCCTCAGTTTTGGGAAGCTCTGAGGGACCCTCAAACCATCTTCTTCTTTGTCACTGCAGTGTGAGCTTTGTGTGTCTCCGTTTTTCATCTAACACAGCGCTGACTATCCTCCATATAGCGGCAACACCATGCCTTCAACATTTGCGAGTCAAGTCAGTGTCATATTCTAGTTGACTATGCTTCCAAAGCTAATACTACCTCCAGTTTTCGAGCCAGATTGTAAAAGGCTTCGGTTTCTCAGCGTTGCAGACGACGGTCATTTCTGCGTGTCCGGCTGCGGTCATTCAGCTTGGAACTTTTCTCATCTTCTCATATATAGCCTCTCATCGCAACAATATCCGGCTTTTCCTTTCGGTCTTGGTATCCATACCGCCCTTAATTGGTGCCTCTTTGCTTCATGCACTCCCCGAAAGCAACCGAGCCGGCCGCCTCGCAGGCTATTATCTCACCTACACGTCAGTACACGGCGTAACAACACAATTTACATGAGTTGACATTCAAATAGGCACACGATGTCCTTTACTCTTAGTACCGGATTAATGGCTTCCAATTATGCGGGAAACACGAAGAAGTCGACTGCGTCCGGCATCATCTTTGCTGGATGGGCCGCTGGGCTGATTGCGGGCCCCCGTAAGTATTGAGAGGATCTCGAGGTCTAGAATTATCTGACACATGCTCTAGAATTTTTTCTCGACAACCAGGCACCAGTCTATGACTTGGCCTTTAGAATGCTCAGTATGTCTCTATTTGCAATATCATATCTAAAGTGGCTTCTAACCTTTGGGAAATAGTGGGCTGTTATGCCTTGATGATTATTGTTCCGATTCTGCAGTACCTGTGGTACAGGCACGAAAATAATCGTCGTGATGCAAAGTTAACAAGAGAGGGAGGTGGCGCGGATGAAGTGCTCAGAACAGAATTCAGCGACAAGACAGACTTTGAGCGGTGGCAGACGTTTAGGTACACACTGTAATGCTTATCATTTTATGTCCGCTTGGGACAATATTTGAACCGCTTTAGTTCAGTAATAGAATCCCTTTTTTATTGATGTAATTATCATGGACTAATATCGACTAAAGCGGGGTACCACGACAATTGAGCCAAATCTCCAGGCGTGTTAATCAGGGCCAAAGATAACTTTCATCCCTATTAAAACTTGTAGATTTGACTCGTCGATGATCTCTAATAATCGACGCGGAAGGAGAATTATGCGTCCAAATGCCAGAAGCGATCATGACAATGCCCAAAAGAAAATATCAGTCCAATAATTATTAAATAAGCTCATTGATATCATTAGACATAGAAATACACATATCCATTGAGCTAAATAATGAACCTTCCAGTTACCTGATCCATGACGCTGCGCACGCTGGGATTATCTCCTTTTTTCCGCAGTTTCACAATGGCCTGGAGCAATTCTCTTGCCTTTCGAATATAAATCCCCCATGCCTCTCCTTCGCGAAAACGTTGAATAATCCAATCTCGCCGAATCGAGTCACTAGTACATATCCCGGCAAGAAATAGTGAAGACGGTAGGATAGAAGACGGTGAGTAATTGCGTGACGGGTCGTAGCGGATTTTGAGGTGGTAATGAAGTATCTTTGACACGGAAGCCTCTGGATCAAAGGACAGTAACGGCTATTCTTTGTCAATATCACGTCTCTACAAGCAATGAACTACTCACATATACGGTGTAGAGATATAACAGAGCCGAGTGCAGAGCCGATAAAACGGTGAATCGACCGTAGGTAGCGGAACTGAGCTGTTCTTCCTCAACAACATCCTCTCTATCATCTTCGCCATCTTCTACTTCCCACAGATCAATTTGCCGCTGAATAGACTTGTACAAGGATTTGATCTCCTCTGTTCGCACAGGCGTGAGGGTAGCGAATTCAATTTCAAGCTGGTCTTGTATCCTCGTATCTAGCTGTGCGACGCGCATGCGAAAAGAATCGGCTCGAAAGAGGCTGCTTACATCGCCGACAGTTGAAGTCTGCCCGATTTCTCCATTAAAGATGGGAGATATAGTGGGAATGCTCCGGAGATGCTGGACAAGCTGCCCACCGCCCAATCCGTAGTGGGATGCGCGCGCGTCCAAGATAGCAAGGCGTATGACAATGCGTCTGATTAGACTCGATGAATCTGCCAGCGCCTTTTCCACTTCTTCTGTGCAAACGATGTCGATAGCGGCAGATATCAGATCGAAAAAAGTGTCGATGTTGCCAGCCGTCACATGGATTTGCTTGACTCTGACAAAAAGGGCCGAGAGCAAACCGTCTACAGTGCCGGTCTTGTCGTTTGCAAATTGATTAAACGACTCTTGTGCTAAACGGTCGTAGATCTTTGCTTGATCGCAGTATGAAGGTTTCTCCATGGCGAGATGCGAGGCTGAGAATGACAAAATGGCGTAGAATAGGGGCGGAAAAGATAATGATTTGGAGAAGGCTGAAATAAACAGATTATTTGTGTCTTTGGAACGGTCATCCACCTTGGCATATCCCTTCATTACCTCCAAGTAATGCTGGATCAATGACCGATTGTCTTCGTTGACCGAGGGGCCTCTGGCTTTCACAGCTTGGAGCATTGATTCGTCGCCGTCTGTTGATAGCGTTCCAAGTTGCCACAAGCCATTACCAGATTCATCCAAAGAAAATCCATCATCCACAATAAGTGGTCGTTCATCGGTTTGCCTCTGCAACACAGAGGGAGACACCGTTGGCAATGGAATGAGATCCAGTCCTTCGCCGGAGAGATCCAATTCTAGGGATTGGTAATCCAGAGCAGCATCGAAATAGAATAAGCCGCTTGAAAATAGCTCAAACGGATCGCTCTGCGGCTGGATCAAGGCATCATTGCTTTCGTCAGAACGAGGAGCTTGATTTTGATCAGTCATCTCTCCGAGCACAGAGAGACTGCCATTTTGATCCAGTATTTGGACATTATCCTTTTTCAACAATTGGGGAGATGTAGATTGCGAATTTTCTTCGTTTGCACGACGCGAGACACGCCGTCCAATCATGTTTCTCCTCTTTGGCGGAGGCGAGATCCTCTCACCAAGAGCAGGACGTTGCCACCGGCATTCAAGGCCTAGTCTTTTGCAGTTGGAGCATGTCGACGCTTGTTTTTGAGCATCCTCCAGGGATCCAATATCAGATTTGCATCGCACTTTTCGTAGCCGGCATGTATGGCATCCTAGACCTGTCAGGCGCTTCTGTTGATCACGTTGGGCTTGGTAACAAACCAGAACGACACCTCACTCGTGCCACGCTGCTTTCTGCCGTGGCGAGTGAGGCCATTGAACGGAGGACATCGACTTTCTCACAGTGTAAGAGTTATGACAATCTCTCCATAGATGAGTTCCTGTTGGTACCGCAATACGCGGCGTGAGGCTGGATGCGATAAGACGAAGCACGTGCTGAGACACTTATTTAGCTCGACGCACCATTTCCTGGGGTAGCTTCATTTGAGGCGGGTTTACGTAACTATCAGCCTAGGGCCATTCAATGGGGATTCTCCAAGTGAGGGACAGCTTACTGGAAGCAACCCAAGTATTCTTGCTCAATCATGCTCAGTCATTTACGCCTGCAGTAATTATCTATCTGGGTTTTAATTTGTCATGGTATTGTTTGGTCGTTTGTAAAAAGGCATTCTATTGCCTTTGTAATTTAATAGCTTAGAGAGAATATTATAATGAGGCAATTATGAGTCTGTAATAATAGTCTAGTTGCCATAATTAGACATTTCAACCAAGATAGGGGTGTGTGTTAACAGCTATTTAAAGGTGAAATGTGAACCATTAGACTCTGTCACTGCTACTGGCTGAGAAGGATCTCAGCGCCGCAGGCTATCTTGGCTCCCAGTTCATCAGGGGACATAATTGCTGGGATGTCGCTCAACGCCTAATAACCTGTGTCAAAAAGGGAATTTAGCAGAGAGAGTTTTATGTTACCATCCAGAGCAGCTGCTTAGCGACTCATTCTCAAGAGGACGCGCTTTCGGCAGTGCAAGCGGCTGGTGACGATCTGTAAAATTGGTAGACATGTCTGTTGTGCTTTCAGAGTTCCTCTTAACTGGTGTCAGTAAACGAAACGGGCTATGCTCGAAGCCGGAAGCGCGTTGCGTGGGCATTTATACTGGCAGCATAGCTGAGCGATCAAGTAGCTTTGTTGGCTATCGGGTCAATGTGATTCTAATCAACTAGTCCACGGTTGACTATAATTGCTTCGGCCTCAAACACAGCGTACAGAAAGGACGAGGAGCAGCTGGAGATCATCGAGGTCAGCCACCGATTTGCCCGCGGCATCCCTGTGATCAAGGTTGGCTTGTTAGTTATATTATTATTACTTTTAGCTCCTTTGATAAATTAATTATAAACTTTTTCTTGGCTATGTCTGTACCTATGTTTGCAGGTAGGGATACCGTTAGCTTGATAATCGCGAGCCTTCTTTCAAAACACTTTACGTCTCCCTGTGCTAATCCTGACGGGACGGGCGGCGCTTCACAGCATTTTTAATCCTCCCCAAAGCTTCAGTAAAACGGGTGTGAAATAAAGAAAAATTTACTCCAATACTATCGCATCCGACATTTCAGGTTGCCGTTCCGGGGGGGTTGTACGTTTTTCACAGCATTTTTAACTCACTGTAAGGCCTGAAATAGCCAAAGGCGTGAGACAGCATCTTAAAGAGTCAAATGCATGCCCATCGATTATGAGTATTCGATATGAATGCCTTCTTTTTATTTCACTGCGGAGGATATTATCATGCTACTTATACAATTCATCAATACATGATTTTATTCCACTTTATGTGCATTTGCTATTCCAGGAGGGGGGATTTAGCTAAACTAAGGACACACAGTTTGTATCAAGTCTGTTACATGTACATCTAACGCAGGGGGATCAAGCCTCTGTGCCCATGAGCTCAGCATACTGGATAAACTCCTCATCTCTCGCAAGCATCGCCAACTCCTCAGGATGCGTCCCCAGCATGAGTTCCACCCCTCCATCCTTCCTCATAGGCAGAATAATCAGGAATCGAAACCGTCCGTTCCCACGTTCAACTTGTGGACGCATAGACTCTGGCGAACCACTATTCGCAAAGAACTTGTCGCCAAAACATATCTCGCTGGTCTGGAACAGCAGCATGTTAGAGATCATAGAGTTCATATGCTCAAGCCCCATGTTGGCTGTTGAGAACCTGCCGTGATCGGGCAGATTTTGCAGAATGGTAAATGCATCGTGGATCAACGGAGGTGTGATTCGTGTGTTGGACTGGCGGAGGAGCCAGGCGATGCGGCCTATGCTTGTTTCGGAGGAGCACAGTGCCTCGAGATCCATGCTGAATCGATTCATAACGAGCACACTGCCCATATAAGTTGAAGGCAGAAGAGAGGAAAAGTACGGCCGGCCGTCTGTAGGAAGCTCTAGAATCGACTTTGCCTCCGAGCTAAAGGTCTGTTTCCGAATGTCTTTAGCCACACGATAACGTGCCCTAGTAGCAGCTCGCCAGAAAAAGGCTTGGATAATGTCGCTCATGGACAGATATACGCCCGGGACGGACTTTTCGGATGCGACACTCTCCTTCATTTTTTCGAGTCTTTCAGGAGTAATGAGAAACATGGTAGTGGTCATACATCTCTCAGCACGAGGCAAGGGCCAGATATTGTGCAGCGGAAATCCATATCGAGGGTGAATTTCAGGTTGAGGCATAGCCTTGACTTGCTGGCTGCTCGGCGGAAAGAAGGGCAAAACATCCCATGCCGCTGGATCGACCTCGTCCATTGAACTGGGCCACCCTTCCTGCTTGTGGATGATCTCTGGCAGGCTGTGGTTGAAGCTCTCTGGATCATACCACTGACAAGTAGCCGAGGCATCTCCCTGAAGGAATCTGCAGTTTTCTGCCCAGGCCTTTATCGCAATCACGGCACCAACACCGTCGAGACAGCAGTGATTAAGGTCGGCGGCGATGATACATCCGCCCTTGACAAAGTTGACTTGCCCAACGAAAATATCTGCCGGGAAGGCTGGGAAGGGATCATCTCGTAGAACGAGGCTATCAGAGAACAGTGAAGTCGCAAAGCCCGCGTCTCTCAGCTCATCGAAAGCTGGAAGGACATCTGAAAGATCTTTATATACAAGGCGGTTATGCGCAGTTGCAGCCATCGACAATGGCGAGATCGTAACGCACAGGTCATTTTTAACGTAACCAATTTCTTGCTCTGAGCGCTTCATAATCTTACCGCCAAGTGCCGGTATCATGTCAAAGGTCCGGTTGAGGCCTCGCTGGAGATTATCGAAAACATCTTCAAATGCAACGCCGTCTTGAAGTGAAAAGTAGAACATGAGGCCCATGCCATGGTTTGGATTAACATAGTCCAGCGCATTCAAGGGAAACGACTGGCGAGCTTTATACTGTGCCGCCTCTTGGGCGATTCTTACCACGACCTCGTCTTCCTCTACAGCTGCATCTTTTGTCATCTCTGCTTTGACCGTGGCCGCCAGGCGTTTGATGGCAATGGAGAGACTCGCCAGGCTGGGGTTGGCGTAGATGTGGCGTGGAGCGAGGTGCTCGTCCAGGCCAGTTGCAGCTCGTATAGACTTGACAACTGAAAAGACGCCAAGCGAGTCGAGGCCAAGATCGAAAAAATTTGCAATTTGTGCGGCTTGACCAATCTCGGGCAGCACGGAGGAAAAGATGGTTTTGAGGCCATTTTGTATCGCATCTGCTGAAGTCGTGTCGATAGAGATCGAGCTAGTCGTCTCGTCGCTCCGAGAGCCGTAGAAGCGGTCAATGTACTCTTCGTATAGTGCCAGTGTAGCTGGGCGCTTGATTGTTCCCTTGTCGGTTCGCACGAATGGCTTGTCGGGCTCGGAGAAGGTGACAAAATCTCTGAGCAGCTGATCCTTGTACCTCGATTGTGAGTTTGCCTGCTTGACGGCATCCCAGATGCTATCGAGAAGCTCGTCTGTCTTTTCATAGCCATCCTTCAACTCAATCAACAGCCCCGCCTGTGGCTTTCCGGTACCAAAGATGAGGCAGCCCAGGATTGCCGGATGCGTTGTTATAGAAGCCTCGGTCTCGAGCGGCGATATCTTGTATCCATTGGACAAGACGACGAGATCATCGCTTCGGCCCTTGAAAGCCCAGAGATGTGGCTTGGACGGATGTCTTCTGTAGAGATCCTTGAAGTTGATAGAGTCCTTGTCGGGAAACGTCTGAAATATTCCCTGAAAAAGTGGCCAGTGTTTGTTGCGGTGCACCCAATGCTCGTAAGTGCCCTCTTCCACTTCTTTAAACTCGAAGCCCGAGTAGGGATGGAAGCAGAACCAGTGCCAGTCTTCCCTCGGAACCACCAGATTGCCGATGAACAAACCTTCCGTTGTTCCAGTAAGGTTAAGTACCCGAATAACATCGTTTACCTTTCCGGCGCTCGTTGGGCTTACAGGCCCTCCAGAGGCGCAGATGAACTTGGACTTTTGCAGCTTGGCGAGCACTTCTGGCGTTTCGCCCAATTCGTCAACCAAAGACGGAACCATGCTCCAGATGTCAATGTCCATGTTCTCTGCCAAGCTCTCAACCAGGTTGATGTTTGGCAACACTCCTACTGGACCCAAGACGCATTGCAGGTCGAACAGCGCCGGCATGAGAATGTCCATAATAATACCGGCCCCCTAAAGCGCAAACGTTAGCTAATCACAGCTTCTTTTTGTGAAGAAGCACACTTACATGACTCATTGGAAAGCTTGAATAAATCTTGTCACCTGCTTTCCAGTCCGAAGTCCACGGCAGCAACCCATGGTCACCTTCCACAGGTGGCAACAATCTCACTGCATCCATGGTGCCAATGAGGCCATGAGACCAAGGTATAGGCTTCGGAACACCGGTTGTGCCCGACGTGTGCAGATAGCAGAATGGCTCATCTTTGGCGTCTTCGAATGTCTTGGTGTAGGGGAATGGCTCTGTCGGCTTGTCACTCAGCAAGTCGTCGAGCAAGGGAAGCTCCAAAAGCTTCATGGGCCGCTTGTCCAACAACTCCTTTACGAGAGGGATTAGTGGCACCTCGCCAGCATTGGCCCAGATGTCGCACTTGGTGGCGTCAAGAACCGCCAAGGCTCCCTCGGTGCTGTTCTTTGGCGATAGAAACAGGGCCTGTAAAGTCAGTGAACACTCATGCTTCGCAGTCAAGAGTAGGTCAACGTACAGAGTATCCGGCCTTGACGGATGCATACGTCAACAATACGTGTCGAAGATCGTCTGCAATTGGTTAGTAGGTATATATCGTGAATAATGAGAGTCTACTCACGTGGCCCAATGTATCCCACGGGCTTAATCGACGAGCTGATGCCGGCTTGGTCTTTGATCCACCAAGCAAGCCTATCCACTGCACGCGTGAATGTCTCTGCAGACACATCAAGACGTTCAAGCGACCGATCTTTGGCTGTGGTCAGAGAGAAGACGATCCGCCCAGGATCTCTGGCTGCCAGGCTGTCCATGATCTGAGGAATGAGCCGTCTACCGTATGATCCATCCTGGGCAGTGCCCAAAATAACAGGGCTATGCGTCTCCGGGGTGCTTGCCCTGCTGCTCATGGCGCCTTCCCTTGGTGAAAGGGTCGAAAAGTTCTTTGGCGACGGCACTACAGGCGACACAGTCCGTGACGTAGACGCCGAGCTGCGATAGTCGCTCATGTTGATCTGCTTCGCTTCTTGTAAATAATCCACTGCCGCAGCCTCATCACGACCCAAGGGCCGCTGTCGGAAATACACAGGCCGTCCATCCTCGACAACAACCTCCATTCTCTCGTCCTTGGCAAACTCGCCCATCGGCGCACTAACCCATTCTCCGTCTGCCAGCTGAGCCACGCTGCAGTGCCACGGAGTTGTGAAGCCCGTCTTGGTGTTGAGCAGGCATATCGAGAGCTTCAGGCCCGCCACCGACTCGTGGATGGACAGGCGCAGGTGATTGGGATAGTTGTGCTTGATTGCCTGGGCAAAGGCCTGTAACCTCAATGTTAGCGACACAGACTCGGCCCTTGTATCACTCGGTGTCTTGTCTTACGTAGCCTCTGATGAGCATCTGCTTGGCGATGTACTTGCAGTCCCGCTTGTACTCGTTGGCGCCACGGCCCGGCCCCTGGGGAAAGATGTACTTGAGGTCCGACTCGAGGAACCGCTTATATCCGAGATATGTCAGCTTAGTGTCGGGGTTGCTTGCGATCTCGGCGTCGATGTCGAGATCGTCTTTGCCGTATTTGTTGAGCAGCGCTCGCCGAAAGGACGTGCAGTTGGCAATGTACACAATCTCCGTCAGAGTCTCGGGAAGCGGCAGATCCAGCAAGTCCCTGATTCTGGAGAAGCCCACATTGTCGAAGTTCCTCTGGGCGGCCAGCTCGCGCAGGGCCCGGCCATATGCCCAGGTGTCGCGGTCAGATATCGACAACAGATCTTACACCAGAAATTAGCCAAAATACGCATCGCGGGACAGAAACCCACCGTTGTAAGTGATGCCGTCGGAGATGATGGTCACACGGGCTCCGGGTGGATACACCTCCTGGATGCGCCGGCACATGGCGTTGAGCCGCTCCAGCGCCAGCTCCTCGGCCTTGTCTGGCAAATTCCCGAGAACCTTGTAGACCCGGTTGGCCGACTTGAACGGGAACGCGGGGAGGCACGCCTCGACCCTGGTTCCCGCGGCAACGAAGCTGGCGATGACGGCCAGGAAGCGTGTGCTCCCACGCTCCAATCGCTGCTGCGAGTCGTCAAACTTGTTGAGCGCATACTCAAAGATGATGTCCAGGATCAGGCGAGAGGTCTGTGCCTGTGCCTGTGCCTGTGCCTGTCTCTGGGCGTCTGCCGGATCTGTGCTGCTGACGGTTGGGGCCGTGCTGGCACTGCAGTTGGTGGTCTTCATTGTATTCTCAGTCGGGATGGTTGCAACGCTGGATGCGTCGAGGCGAGTGAGTCGTGTCTCAGTACTGCGAATAACCATCACGCATGCTGCAATTTGTGGCCGCTATATAAATCCAGCACTTGTCAATATTGACTGGCAGAGCTTCGTTTGAGCAAGTTTGCGCAAATATCCGTTCCCTTGCAGAAACCGCTGAAACTATCGTGTTTTGGGAATAAGATAGTGGTTCAAGCACGGTTCACGCTCTGACTTACAGACGGGCCGCGTAGTGGAGTACTGTTTGCGGCAAGACAGCCAAGTCAGCTGTGTGCAGATAGTTGCCATTCTCTTATTTCTAAGCAACAACATGATCAATCTGTGTACCAGATGTACAATATCTTTACGCTGCTGTTGATTGGCTAAACCATCTCAGTTCTTACTTGGGAACGCCTCGATTCTGAGTCCAGGCGCCTTGGCGGCCAATGTCCTGCACCACCTTTACTTGATACTTCTCGCAGTTGTACATTATTGAACCAGAGTCCCATCACAGGATGGACGACTCTCGCGGTGATACGCCGCTACTGCAGGATTGCGAGCCTCTCGGTGGTTACAGCACACTCGCCACTGGCGAGCTGAACGAAACTCGCACAGAGCAACACGACGGCCAAGATGCACAGGCCGGCGTCCAGCAAGTTGAGGCCATCGCCATGGTGTGGACGCGGACAGATCTCATCATCGCCTACGTCCTCATCTGGGTCGTCTACTTTGTCATGCTGATGCAGCAGAACACGGCCGCGGTCCTCTCGCCGTACATCACGTCTGCCTTCCGCGATCATTCTCTGACCCCAACGGTGGGCATCCTCAGCAGCATCATCGGCGGCGTGTGCAACTTGACCGTGGCCAAGATCCTCGACATCTTTGGCCGGCCTCAGGGCTATGGCCTGTCTCTGCTCGTCGTATCCATTGGCCTCGTCATGATGGCCATGACCACCAGCGTTGAAATGTACGCAGCAGCCCAGGTCTTTTGCACCGTCGGCAGCAGCGCCTTGCTCTACAGCGTCAACATTTTTGTATCCGACACATCGTCTCTTCACAATCGAGGCCTGATGACTGCGCTGACGTCCTCGCCCAACATTATTACAACGTGGCTGGGAGGCCCCGTCTCGCAGGCCTTTCTCAGCGGTCCTGGCTGGCGGTGGTGTTTTGGGATGTTTGCCATCATGGTCCCCACGCTGTGCTCCCCATTGCTTGGTCTCCTGGTGTTCAATTCCTACAAAGCCCGTCGACTAAATCTCGTCGCACCGCAGAAACATGTGAGGACCTTGTGGCAGTCTGTCCGTCACTACTTCCACGAGTTTGACGCCTTTGGGCTGCTGTTGCTGACGAGTGGGCTTGCCATCGTTCTGCTGCCCTTCAACTTGTATGCGCTTCAGGCAGATGGATGGCATTCACCACTCATCATAGGCCTGCTAGTGTTTGGGGTTGCGCTGATTGTCAGCTTCGTCATGTGGGAGAGATTCTGTGCACGCGTTACGTTTATACCGTATTCTCTCCTCTTGGACCGCAACATGGTAGGCTCGTGTATTCTCGGTGCCGTTCTCTTCATCAGCTACTTCTGCTGGAGCAGCTTCTTCAGCTCATCGCTACAGGTGGTAAACAACCTGAGCGTCACCGAGGCCAGCTACGTTGTTCAGATTTACGGCCTCGGAAGCAGCCTCTTTGCCATCATTGCTGGTCTCGCCATCCGTTACACTGGGCGGTTTAAATACGTCACTCTGTTTGGCGCCATTCCCGTTTACGCGCTATTCATGGGACTCATGATATACTTTCGCGAGCCCAACGGGAATATTGGCTACATTATTGTTTGTCAGATGTTCATATCATTTGCCGCCGGAATCATCATGATCACACCTGAAGTTGCCGCCTTGTCCATCGCAAGTCACCAGCACATTGCTGTCGTCTTGGCCATCGTGTCCATGTTTTCTTCCATAGGAGGCGCTGTGGGATATACCATTGCTGGCGTAATATGGCAGTCGACGTTTCCCAGCAAGCTTGCGCTGTATCTACCGGAGGAGGAGATGCCCAATCTGATGAGTATCTATGGGTCGCTGGAGGTTCAGCTAAGTTATGCCGTTGGGACCCCAGCTCGACTCGCTATCCAGCAGGCTTATGCCGATGCACAGGCCAAGATACATGTTGCAGGGACCGCCATCTGGGCGCTTGGGTTTATCGCAGTGGCAATCTGGCGAAACACGGATGTCAAGACGATTCATCAGGTCAAGGGTAATGTGATATAGAGACGCAGGCATGAGTTGTAGAAATAGCCTTAATATGTACAACTAGTTTCACAGCTTTCGGTTTAAATCTGGGCAGTTAACAGCACTGAAAGTCGGACTGACACTAGTCTGGGTGGTGTTTTGCGTACATCCTTGTGGGTAATGTGCTGAATTATGTTGACTGGGTAGATGTCTAGGTACGTATCAACCCTGATTAATAGGGTTATTAGACGAAATTTTTTTTTTTATTTGAAAATGAGACAGATTCAATCGTCATTTATATACATCTTATAGACCGAGCAAACACTAATATTTATTCTTGTCGGATCTGTGGGTTTGTTCTCTAATGATCCAGGGTATTGTCTTGCATTTTCAAACTAACATTGAAACTTGCAAACGGCACTCACTGACTTGGCGCCATCAAATGCTCCGTAGTCCCTGACAGGGGTCCTCGGAGCCTGTCTTTGCCTCTGAGTGGCTGGAGCGGGCATAAGCGGACATTGTCCCTGATCGCCCGGACCCTTTGGCTCTTAAGTCCGAGGCGAAGAGACAGTTTACGCCCGAGCCTCATCCTCCATACAAGCACGCGTCAATGAATAACCATCTGGCACTGGTCTAATATGCTTGGAGAAGCTTCGATAACACCGTCTGCTCCTGAAGCTGCGTCAAAGCCCCCGCGAAAACGTCGCCGGCCAACTCGGTCATGCCAGGAATGCCGCCGTAAATACTGCCCTTTTCACCCTAATTGTGATTGACTCTTACCACGCCATAGGACGAAAGGTCAAATGCGACCTTGAGCAGCCCTGCGCACAATGTGTAGCTGCAAAGTGCGCGTGTTTCTACGATCTTCACCCGGTGTTGAGTCAAGCTGCCGCCGCCGGTGCTACACCATGGCAACCCACCAGGCTTGAACCACAGCGGCCTGGCTCACTCAATTACGCGGAGCCGGTAGAACAATCTCTTGTAAACCAGCACAACTCGCAGACGCTGATGCCTGTTCATGGATCCAAGAGGCCCATGGCAGATGAACTGATGAACCTCGGGCGTCGAATCAGCGCGATAGAGCAACATCTGGCATATCCGAGTGCACACAACCAGCCTTTGGATAATGTTCAGACGAAGCTATCACCACAAGGCCAAGTCCTAGCGTTGAACAAATCAAGGCTCTATGGTCCAACGCATTGGCTGCATGGAGGACATGAGGTAGGCTGCCCGATCGAGTACCGCTTCCACCATCATCCATTGACCCCAGAAGTTTAAAAGGGTGGCTGTTCTTGATAAAGATAGGAGCTATTCAGCCGAGGAAGAAGTAACGAGAGACCAAAAGGCCAAACTCGAGAGGCTCTTTCACAAGTGCAAGCAGCTTGCTCAGAAATTAAAACAGAATGATCCTGGGAGATCAATTGCGCAGCCGGCCTGTCTATCCCTGACCCGCAAAGACTGGGCCGATCAAATGGCGCGGTTATATACAACCCGCTTTGAATCGGCCTTTCGAATCCTCCATATTCCTTCGTTCTGGGCAGAATATGACGAGTTTTGGAAGAATCCAAAACAGTCGCCAATGGCGTTACAGCTCAAGCTCAAGCTCGTAATAGCAATCGGATCCAGCCTAGATCGGGACGTTGCGGACGCTGACAGTGTAAGATGGAATTGCTGTCGGTGGGTTCATGAAGCACAAACTTGGGTATCTGGCCCTATTAAGAAAGACCGGGTAAGCCTCAGCGGCCTTCAGGTACAATGCCTGTTGATTCTCGCTCGACAAGTCTTGTCCATTGGAGCAGATTTAGTATGGATAGCAGTAGGGACTCTTGTTCGTACTGCCATGCACATGGGTCTACATCGTGACCCATCGCACTTTAAAACAATGACTGTCTTGTATGTACCCTCCAGGGACTGCTTGTTGACTTGCTGACTTGGGTCGTTACAGGCAGGCAGAGGTTCGTAGACGATTATGGGCCACAATACTTGAAATGAATCTCCAGGCATCACTTGACTCGGGAGTCCCGCTGGCAATATCAGTTGATGACTTTGACACGAGTAGTCCCCGGAACGTTAATGACCAGGACATCAGCGAGAGCACCGAGACTCTCCCATGTTATGCAGAAACCACTGTGACGGACACGTCCTTGCAGCTGCTCTTGCTCAGATATCTGCGACCAAGAAGCGAAACAATCCGTCGCATGAACGGAGCTTACTCCAGCTTCTCTCAAGACGAAGTCCAATCTCTCACTTCAACTCTCAACAAAGCCTGTCGTGAATGCAGCGCCAATCTTGTGGGTAATAATAACGGAGATGCGACCAAAGTTTTCAAGCACAACATGGCCGATCTGCTTCTTCGTCGCTTTCTGCTCACCCTTCATCGCCCACTGGCCACTGCTTCCCGAATCGGCGACCCTGGCTTCCATTTCTCCAGAAAGGTGTGCCTGGACTCAGCAACGGCTTTGCTTTCACCACCCCATAATTTCGACTTTAATCATGTCACATCCATTGGTGGTGGCATTTTTAAGAACCGCATCATTCATGCCTCTCTAGCGATATGTTCAGATCTAATCATTGATATGGAGGAGCTTAACTCGGTGGAATGGCCGTCTACATATCGGAAAATGCTTCTAGATGCGCTTCGCGAAGCTGTAAGGCAGACGGCTGAGCGAATCAGGCTTGGCGAGACAAATTTGCGCTTGAATATGAAACTCAATGTCGTCTTGTGCCGTGCTCAATGTGCAGAATCCGGCAGTGCCCGGCAGCTGAAGATGATTGAAGCAGCCCAGGAGAGTCTGAGGATGGCATATGCTGTTATGCAGTCCCGTCTGAGCCTGGTGGAAGGGAAAGGGCAGGAAGGACAGCGAGAGCGCAGTGAACTTGATTGGCAAAACTTGGGTCTAAGCGTTGATGAGTGGGATGAGTCTTATGATGTGCCAGATATTGGACTTGATGAGCTGCTTTGGCTTGGCATAGGCGACGGTGGGATGGCGTCACATGAAGCAGAATGATGACTTGGCCTACAAGCCTTGCCCCTTTGTATCTAAGCAGCCAATATAATAAAGTAGACGTCTAACTCCGTGAAGCACATAACCGCGGGTACATCTCTAGTTCCGGAGATTGGAGCGTATCATCTGCGTGCCGTGAATTTAAGGCTGCCTAATGTTTTCGCAAAGAATACTTTTAGACTCTCTAACCGGAGTATTCGCTCGCGGGAACTCGGAAAATTCGTTAAAGCTACGGACGATGAAATTCCTACGGAAACCCGTTCTCGGCCGAGAGGTCTATAAGCTTCGCATCTCATGTTATGCGGGCAATGTCTTTAACATAAATAGCCTCTTTGATCCTCTTGTATCCGTGTACAATAATTTACTAACTCTATTTACTTCAATAACATCAAAATCACTTCTTGCCAACATGGAGTCCAAAACCCCCCAGAATCATCGAGCCATCATTCTCAAGTCGGTGGAGAAGGATTTGAGTGGAGTTCATCTCGAAAGCATCCCTACGCCTAAAGTAGAGGCTGGCAGCGCTGTAGTGAGAATTCTAAGTGCCGGAGTACTCTCATACCAGCGCGACATCTACGATGGAAGCCGCGAATATCCTCTCCCCAAGCCGCTTGTTGGAGGTTTCTGTGCCGTCGGCCGAGTAGTCGCGTTGGGGCACGATGCGGTGTCTCTTGAAATCGGAAAACTTGTGTTTCTGGACTGCGTGATTCGTGGGCGCGACGACCTGGACGCAATGATTCTGTCTGGCATCTCGGACGGGTTCAACGACAACGCCCAAAAGTTGATGAGAGACGTGTGGCGGGATGGACTCTTTGCGGAGTACGCGAGATTCCCTCTGGAAAGCTGCGTTCCTCTCGATGAAACAAGACTCTGCCATGAGCTGGGATATACAGCTCAAGAGTTGACTTACCTTGGCTATCTTTTGGTGGCTTTTGGTGGCTTACGTGACATTAAGCTTGAGCCCGGAGAGACCATCGCCATCTGCCCAGCGACTGGTGGATTTGGAGGAGCTGGAGTTGAAGTCGCTATCGCCATGGGTGCCCGAGTCATTGCTATGGGCCGAAATGAACAGGAGCTGGAGAGGCTGAGAAAGTATATTCTGGGCGGAACTCCTAGAGCCAACATCGAGACAGTCGCAATTACCGGAGACGAAGACAAGGACTCAGCTGCATTACTAAAATTTGGAGCCCTTGACGCTGTGCTGGACTTTTCGCCCGCTGCAGCAAGTAAGTCGGCGCATCTGAATGGCGCAATCAAGTCCCTTCGGCGTAAAGGGCGTGTCAGTCTCATGGGGGGCTTTCCTGATGTACCGCTGCCGAGCTTTCGCATCATTGCAAATGACATAACTATCAAGGGCAAATTCATGTACGAAAGGGACGATATCACGCAGTTTGTCCGGATGCTGGAGAGGGGACTGTTTCCTAGAGGGGAGAATTTTGTGATTCCCAAGAGTTTCTCATTGGACGAGTGGAAAGCAGCGCTTGATATGGGGGCTGAGTATACAGGAGTAGGAAGATTTGTCGTGATTACGCCATAGGTGCTGTGTCGACAGTGTATGTATATCCGCCCTCTCATTGATCATGCACAGATAGCAATGAGTCGCTTAGAAAGAGGGCTTTTATTTGAAGTCTATTCGCCTTGAAGAAATCTTGTGCCCATTCTACCTTTAACATACCTCTTTGTCGCCTTTACTTAATCGCCACTTGTACCCATACAGCATTATAAGCCAGATACACGGGCTGAACAGAACCCAAAGCCCGGCAATAAAGACACCCATCCAGCCCATTCCAATCCTGTTAATCATGGGCGTAGCAATAGCCACAGCCCCAGCACTAACCAAGCAGCGGAAGAGATTATTCGCTGCAACCGCTGTAGCAGGCGTGTCCGTGTTGATATCCACCACCAGCACGTTTAAGCCGTTTAAAGCGCCCGTAAAAAACATGCCAATGAAAAAGAGGGCCACCTCTATACCAGCCAGGGAGGATTTGGTCTCCATAGTCCAACCGTAGGCTAATGCTACGCCGCTAGACAGATATATAAGAGGCAGAGAAACTTCCAAACGGGCCCGTTCCACGTTGAGCTTGCTCAT
This sequence comes from Trichoderma sp. CBMAI-0020, assembly GCA_030708095.1. Lineage (NCBI taxonomy): Eukaryota > Fungi > Ascomycota > Sordariomycetes > Hypocreales > Hypocreaceae > Trichoderma > Trichoderma sp. CBMAI-0020. The sequence goes on from JAJNCI010000002.1 coordinate 176,693, forward strand.
GTCTTGCTGGCGATTGGCGGTAAACTCGTATCCCGCCTTGGCAGCATGCCTTTTGAAGTTACGGTCGATCAAATATCCCACTGTCCACCTAGTGGTGATACTGCCCACGCCAATTGGAAGGTAACAAAGGCCAATAATAACTGGGCTGTACCCAAATCGAACGGATAGCTCATTGGAAAGTGTTGTCAGGATGGAAAAGTATCCGGCGTACATGAGCGAGCCAAACCCAAGTATAATCCCGGATTCCCTGTGAAGAAGAATCTTGAGTGCAGCAAATGGATTGGGTCTCTTCTTCCTCGCTGCCGGCTTCTCTAAACTGCTTCCAATTCGATTTCTGCGATGCTGGATGTAGGCCAGGAGAGACATGTTCCACCACGGGCAGGGGATGCTGCCATTACCGACAACCGAGCGGCATGTCTCGGGCAGAAAGACAGAAATCAACAGGAAAAGAACGCCGGATAAAATCGCCAGGAACCAGAATAGAGCTCTCCAGCCCAGGTTTTCTGTGATGAGACCTCCTGCAACGGGACCAATTGCTGGACCCAGAGTCACACCCATTCCCGCATATCCGATAAATTTGCCTCTTTCTGCACGGGTAACTAGATCAGCTACAGTGGCAGATCCAAGCGCAATAGTAGCTGAGCTTCCGCATGATTGAATGCATCGCAGAACCAATAATCCTGCGTAGGTGCTGTTGAGAGCCAATCCTATGTTTGCCACCAGATATATGATGCCACATATAACGTAGGCAGGCCGACGACCGTAAGTATCAGAAAAGGTTCCAATGAAAGACGGGGCAATGCCTTGAAATATCTATCGATGATACCATTAGCTTTACTGAGATGCATGTATAATAAATACATTTGAAGCTGACCATATAGGTTGTGATTGTAAGATTGATTAAAGATGGCGAAACGTTCAAATCGTGACCAATCTGCGGAACGGCCGGCAAATAGACTGCAGAGGAGAGCGGGGAAATAATCGCCATGAACGAGACCGATATGATGAGAAACGTTTTTGTCTTTTGGCTATAGATGGAGTACGGCTCATCTGCACTTTGGCTGTCTGGTGTGCTCTTCTCAGCTTGAACATTCTCATTGGTGCCTGGCCTAGTCAGATTATCCGTTTGCGGTCCTTTCGTCGAGTCTTGGTCTCGGTACTGCAATTCGTCATTCTTATCTTTTCGAACATTTTTGTTATCCATTTTTAAATGATTAGAAGTTTCTGTAAAACCGAAATATTCGATGCTGAGTGGGATATCTCCCAGATTATAAACAGATGCGAAGATAGAGAATTGCCGAATCGGCACCGATGTATGGGTACATTTCCCAGGGTTCAGCTTTCGAGGTTTTAATTTGATTCAACATGTTCAAAGAACGATGTGACTCATTAAACATGGGTTGCTTCACATGGCAGCTCATAATTTATAAGACACTGGCAGCAATGCGCCTGTCTTCCGCCCTTCGAGGTTCGCCCCAAGACCACCGTCCCCAGACAGTGCTTGCTACAGCTTTCTATAGTCAACGATAGTTTGTTTCAATGATCATCATCGTGTATTGCACCTATCGCAAGCTCGTCAAAGCGTTGGCTCTGGTTATAGCTCGCCCTTCGAAAGATTAGTCTACGATGAATTCTCTAAACATGTCCGTTCAAAAAACAAAATATAGAGCTATCAGAATATGTATTTGGTATGTTTAACAAATACATGCACGCTATCCGTAACCATCATTGGGATCTGGCTCTTCAATTAGACAGTTCTTTACAAAGGGTTTGAAGATCGGTTGGGGGAGAATAAGAATTGAGGCAATAGTAGGTCGCGTTACTACGGATACCATAGCGACTATTAGCAGGTACACTTACTGAGTGAGTAGAGAAGATACAGTGACGGAACAACAGTCTCTATTATGCCTCATATTTTCGTTGCCATAGACGTCTTCATTAGAATTGCCAGACTCTTAACCTATAAAGAGGCATTGCTTATTTGTAAAATCCTAGAGCTTGAATTCGTCGGAGGTAAGATAGATACGTTTATAGGCTCGTCGCTTGGAGTCTCAACTATTGCGCTAAAGGCGATTTTCGATTTTATCTCATATGCTTCTTTGCCTTAAGCGCGGATTCAACCAAAAAAATTATATACACTGATAATTTTTGTTATGTTTATTTCGGCAGTAAAAGCCATTAGTATCAGACTCAGGTAGCTCTTGTTCTGATTTGGTCAACTGGCTTGGAGTCGGTATTTCTTAGTCCATCCACTAAATTCTTGGGTTGCAATGTGTTAATTCATGATGCTACTGCTAATCTAATTTGTTGAAACTTTTTTTCACCTTTTTGCTTTAGCATATGCGTATCCTGCATTAGGTGCAGCTATGTGAGTTTTAGGATACCTATTACGCTGTTAGCGACCGTATGTGATCCTAGAACTTATATTCTCATCATGCATCAGGAAAAAGAAATATCTAGACTAGAACAACGAAATACACCCTTAAAATTAGGAAGAAGCAAAGTTCCACGAGACAGAGCTTCAATTACAAGCTGGGCGCTGAGTGGTGCTCCATTCCTTTGGGCCGACTTGCTATCATATCGTAGATGCATGGCCGCCTGGATATTGGTAACTGGCCCACAGAAGTTGCCGATCATTTCCAACCCTATAAATTGCTTTCGGGTCTGAACTCGGCTTCCTTCGACCGTCTTTTCCTATTACTGGTCATCGCGAGGAGACGAAATCCTGAGAACAAAGTCGGGGTCAGCTTACCAGTCTTTTTTTTGTCTTTTTGCCCTTTTAAGAGTTCACTTTTGGATGTGTTAAAGTGGTTGGTTACATGCCATGATTGGTGCAGGCTGTTTCGGGTGGGTTATCTTATCAATTCGCTCGTTCGATAATAACCACATTTATTCTTCATAGGACACGAAGAAGTATCTTGGAATGGATTGATTTAAATTATATCACCTATTTTGACAGCTTCTAGAACCGAGACTATGACTATAACAAGCTTTCTTTACGTACCAATGCAACTGTCTCAGCGGCTTAAATTCCATTGGAAATAAAGTCTAGTCCAGATGGCCATTACAATTCGGACTGATTGCCAAATTCTAAGAAATTGGCTTAGTGACCTTGATGCTGCGGAAAAGAACTGTGATCTAGGAGGAGAATTGTACAAAGGAAGATACACTGGTTTAGAAACTCAACTTGAGATTTTAGTTAATTACCAATTTTGGCCAAACTGCTTGTTTAAGGAATAGCCCAAAACAGTATGCTTCCCAAGGACGGCAGGTTATCCGTGAAAGCGCCCGATATCCGCACCCGATATGCCGAACTTATTCGTTTGGGTTGTAGTGCATGGTTGTGGGATTTCTAGCGTCTCTGTATGGCCACAAAAGGTAACTGCTTGGATTGACTGATAGGTTTAAAACTGTGGAAACGCTGTAAGCTATTGGCACATTTCCATTTACAGTCTGCTCATTCAAAAGTCCTTTCCCTTTCCAGCCAGAGACGGGCAACGTCCATTTCTTTGATGGGTCGCAGGCGGGTTGTCGCTTTAATTGCTGATTGTAGGAATGCATATAGGATTCACAACTCTAGGTTTGTAGGAATGAGGAGTGGCCCTGCTTGGCACAAAGGATGTGGTGCGGTTGAAACATCAACGGTTGGATTCCTTTTACAGCTGCTGCGTTAACAATTATGTCGTTGAACGAGGAGGTATTGCAGAGCTTGGTATAAATAGGCTTTGCTGGCTCCCCGAACTTCTTTTATACAGACTCTAGTATCTACTTTACATTCAACATCCTCAACTACCAAGTCAGCGCTATCAAATAATCTCTCACTATGCAACTGTCATCTTTCACGCTTCTCAGCTCTCTCGCTGTCATGGCATTGGCACAGCCTAACCCGGGCCAGTCATGCAGTGGTGCTGGATATACTTGTTCTCATGACTTTCATGATATTCTTGTTTGCAACGGCAATCAGTGGGTGATTGCTGCTGCTTGTCCTTCAACTTGCTGTGCATTTCCTGCTGGCTATCCTGCGCCGTTTTGCAGCTGCTAATAGAATGTGAGTTGATCTTAATCTGTAATAACAAAGCTGCTGAAATATTAATATTCGTGTAGGGCTAAAAGGATGGTGATCACAATTTGTCGAGTGTGGAAGACGGGTATTGAGGGTTACTATGGTTGGGCCTGAAGATGTTTTACATTCAACATTGTAAACAATATATAACTCTGAGAATGGAATCTACGTTATCATTGAATTTACAATTCAATAACAATATTGGATTAAGTGAAATAACTTGGTAAGCTGTAATTGGAAATTGCGTCTAGTAATCAAGTTCGCGTGAGTGCCCGCCAAGCTTACCACAATGTTCACCATGATCCTCTCTATTTGAGCTACACTACGGCTATACTGAAAACAGGCCAACGCAATAATTGCCCCGACACAAAACTGGATATGGGAAATAATGATACTAAAGGAGACTAACAAATTAAAACTCCCATCAGCGGATAACGTTGACAATTTCGGACCGTTTCAGCACCCAGCGCTGAACTTTCGCTCGGAGTTTCCGATACCTGCATCTGTCTTGACATTTGAATTCCGGGTTTCAATCAAAAGTTTGGTCCGAAATTCCAAAGTTGCCATTCAACAGCCTGCTATAAAGCTATGGCTTACCCCGAGCTACCACTATTCCAAAACTTCAGACTTTCCACATCCTAAATACTATTTAACGTTCTCATGGCGACTTTCCTACGATTTTATTTCCCTAGTAAACCGACCTTTTTGGAGAAGGATATACCTAGCCTCAAAGGAAAAGTAAGTAGGGTGGGTATATGCATTTGGGTTAATTAGCAGCTTTGGAAGGTAAATATATTTATTATTAAGTATACTTAGCTACAGTAGTAGTTTATTGTTTAGATAAAGCATAGACCTATCCTATAATATATTTATTATGAGTTCTAGTTTTAGTAATTGTTTAAGTAATTGTTTAAAAGCTATTGCTAGAGAATGCGCTGGTATATTTTAACTTGCTGTTAGCGCCTTCTAATATAAAATAGCAGGCCTTAATCTTGGGGAAGTTAATGTTTTGCGGTGTTAGGATAAAATTGGCATATATGATATAGAGATTTCGCATGTGATGGAACTGCTAGCTCTAAGTAGTATTAAGGCCTATACAAATTAGAGATACAGCAAATGAGAAAGTATAGCACTTGCAAAATGTACCCAATCAATTTACAGCTACTTTTATATAAGATAATAAACCACTTTTCCTGGAAGACCTCTAGAAAAGTAATTCAAAAATAATTTTAAAGTAATTTCTTTCTATAATGCATTACACTATGTAAGCAGATAGGACTCTCACTAAGTAGCCTCATCTTCAATCACCAAATTTCCAATCTTCCACTTGGCGCCTCTCCGATCTGTATAGTCTGCGTGGTTGTGATAATTCTTCACACGTTCTCTAACATATTCGAGTCCACGCACAGGTTCTGCATTCTCTTGGTCTGGTTGGACCAGGCCTAGGCGCTTGAGCAGTGGCGAAGGAGCCGGCTTGATGTCCACCTCGTTGCCCGGCCGAACAAAATAGAACAGGCCCAGTCGGTCAATATGGGCTTGGTCCTTAGGCGGCCGAACGACACGGTGGATTGTGGATTTCAGGTAGCCAGCTGACCAAAAATCGAGGGTATCGCCAACGTTGCAGATGATCCCACCGTCAACTGGTGGGACATACTTCCATTCTCCAGACGGTGTCTTGAGTTGCAAACCGGCAATGTCCTGGCTCCAAAGCAATGTCAGAGAGCCAAAGTCTGTATGAGCTCTCGTCCATGTGTTTTCGACCTTTGCATCATCCTCCTCGCTGCGTGGCCGGTACATCATGTATCGTAGGTGGTCTTCACTGGGATCGTCGTAATTATGGCAAGACGGGAAAAAGTCCTCTGGGAGCTCAAGAATGATGGAGCATAGCGTAAAGACCTTTTTTGCGAGATCAAGAGCACGCTACATTGGAATTAGTATTGTAAGATATAGTCTACAGGCTTGACTTACTCTCGAGAATGGTTCGATCTCGCCTCTGAACTGGCCTAAGAAGGGGTGAAACGGCTCGGATTCATTCGCCGGGATAAACTTTGGGATATTGATGGATTCTATAATGTCAACGACATCGGTTCCCCGAACCTTTTTTTCGTGGGCCTGGCTGTGTTCAGTCAAATTGTAAGTAATACACAACAAAATGAATAACATACCGCTCGATATCCAAAATAGTTGCCATTCGCAAAGTCACATCGGTATTCCGGTTTTCCCTTTTCCTCCACATCGAGATCAAAGAAGCCTTTCCCAATATCGTATTGTCGCTGCACTTCTTCGGGAGTGAAGCCAGTGCCTACGAGGGAGAAGAAGCCTGTCTCATGGACCTATGCAGAGTTAGGTGCATGATTGGGGTATTTTCGACAAGGGGTCCGCACCGCATCTCGTAGCTGCTCGGCTAATTTCTGTTTCCCCTGTGGCTCATCATATATGCTCATATCAATGACCTTGATGTCGGCCCATGGCAGGTTCTCCTTGGTCTTCTCGGGACGCTGCCAGCCCGTGAGGGAGATGGGTGCGGATATAGTTGTGATTGACATGGCGTGCTCAATAATGTTAATCTTGATGGCAGTTCAATTGATACTATCAATGGGCGCAGTGATTTAATATGGCAGTGCCATGCCACAGATCTTCTCCGAATCCGGGGAGGACTAACTCTGTTTCCCCGGATTTAATCACGCCATCAGAGCCAATATCGCACACTCGCCGATATGCCGCACATTGCGCCTGCAGACACCGGTTATAAGACGGTCACAGCCCATGAACTGGGATCTCGCAAACCCTAATAGTTGCCAGTCTCAAAATAATTGTCATCCCCGCTAACTTCGACCGGGCGCTGATACTGTAGGTATCTCGGGTCTACGAACAGTAACAGTTAGATCTGGATGGTGCAATTCATGCAAGACAAAAAGATTTATGAGTAGTAAGCCGCACGTGGGTCTGAGTATCCCAAGGTCGTCTCGACAATATAACCTAGAATATGGCCTTGCAAGAATGTAGAGAGGAAGGTGATGATAAGAGACATTGAGATTGCCAATAATGAGGGCCAACACATCGATCAAAGACAGCCGTGCAGTAGAATTGGTGGTTGACGAGACCAGTCCAACAAGGATTGCGTCAGATGACTCGGAGGCCCAAGAAAATGCTACAGATGATGCCGTTAAGAGAGCGCGGAGAAAAGTTGACAGGCGGCTTCTCTTATGGTACTCAATTGTATATCTCATCATGAGAATCCACGTGAGCAACATCACCAACACAGCCATTATGAATCTGGAAGATGGCCATGATATTCGAACACAGCTGGGTCATTTGACAAGCCAGCAATGGGCTTGGGCTCTCAGCATCTTCTACTATCCATATCTTTTCTTCGAGCCCGTAGCGACTCTTGCGCTTAAGCGGTTCAACCCTAATGTTTGGATGTGCCGCATCATGATAACATGGGTATGTCTCTTGAGCAATTGTGGAAAATCGATACTGATAAGTCGCAGGGAATTGTCTCCATGTGTCAAGCTGCAACTAAGAACTATGCAGGTATCTTGGCCTGCCGATTCTTCCTCGGTCTCGCAGAGGCTGGATTCTACCCAGGCGCCATATATCACTTCAGCTTCTGGTATCCCCCAGAGCGACTTCCTCTCCGTGTGGTAAGTAGCCCAATCCCATTTCTCGTCTTACTACTAAACACACCAGTCTTTCTTCTTTGCGAGCGGCATGTTCTCTGGAACCATAAGCGGATTACTTGGTAAGCAGCTCGATCGATATTTGTCGAGTCCGCTGACATTTTTAGCCTATGGGATCTCATTCATGGACGGGGCAGCTGGGCTTGCGGGATGGCGCTGGGTGAGTATCGTTATGGAGTGCTGCGGTGAGACTGATACTAATTGCATTAGATGTTTATTCTTGAAGGCCTCCCTATTATTCTTTGCGGCATCTACACGTACTTTTACCTTCCAAACTGTATGATACTCCTGGTTTAAGATGGTGAACATCTATTGACAAGATTTAGACCCTCAAACGGCCACATTCCTGACATCAGAAGAGAAACGAGCTCTATTGAACAATCTACCAGAGGAATCTCCGACAATGGGAGGGAGTACTTGGGACTGGAACCAAGTAAAAGACATGCTTCGCAACCCAACCTTCGTTCCATTTCTCGTCATATGGGCTGCCCATGGCGTTGGTGGGTATGGCATCACATTCATTCTACCCACCGTTGTATACGAACTTGGTATATCTAATACTGCAATTGCACAATTGATGACCATGGTGAGTTCTTCTGGGGCTTCAATTCCCTTTTTCTTATACATTGCTAAAAGGTCAAGCCTCCTTATACACTGGTATTTATTATCCTCATGTCCATCGCGTACTTGATTCATACGAAGCGCGTTAGTGCCTGGGTCGCAGCACTAGGAGTCGAGTTATTGCAGATTATATGTTACATTCTCTTGGTAACTGTCAAGGTGCCGGTCGCAAACTATATATTCATTCTAGTCGGAGTGGCTGGAACGCATAGCCTGTTTCCCGTCTTGTGGTCGGGTAAGTCGATTTTGATGCTGTCCATAGGAGTAGCTAATGCCATTACAGAACGTATCCGGAACACAAGAGGGACGACAGCAGCGGGTATGGCCATCGGCATGACGAATGCTGCTGCGCAGCTTCAGGGAATAGGGGTAAGCCGCACTGAACAAATGCCTTCACACAAGTCAATCGCTGAGTATTTATAGGGCCCGCAAATCTACCAGCTAAAGTTTGGTCCTACCTACCGCACCAGTTACTTCTGTTCGATTGGGCTGTTATGCCTCTCATTTATTTCGATCGCTGGTTGCTGGTACCTAGTATCCAAGGCCGATCGTAAACGTAAACTCGAGGACAGCATGGAGGTCCAAGACGAGAAGTTGGCGGATGAGTAGAGCCGATGACATTACGAAGACTTCATACATGGGGATATCGAACAGAGATACTACATAAATACAGATATAAATGATATAAGCCTGTATTCTCATTACATATCATGCAGATGATAACTTGACAAAGATGACAAAAATATTGATTTATTGAAAGAATTGTTGGTATTTCTGACCTGGTAAGCTTTGCAAACACTAATTTTATATGCATGTTCTAATATCAACGCGTAAGGAACCACCATTATTTCCATTCCGCGAGAGAGCAAATTTACCAGCTATCTCAAATGGCAATTACAATGGCAGTAGAGCTCAGGCTTGGTCCTCCAGACGGATCTATCAAGGATATTCTCGTTCAACATCGTGAAATTCTTGGGTGATCGACCTATAACGAGAATTATTTTTCCATTGTTGAAAGCATGCGGACATTTGCGGCTTGTTACTACATTCCTTCGTCGTAAGCCCTCGGTTCCTTCTATATAGCTTATATACTCACTCATCTTCCTCGTTCAACAGTATTGCATTAGCAACGAGAAAGCCAACGCATTTCAAATACAGCCACAATATCGCAGAACGTTGTAGGCTATTGAAATGCATATCGCAGGCTTCATTGGACAATTTGCTGCTATTTTTTGTGCAATTGCAGAAGCTGGCTGAATAAATCGATCAATCTTTTTTAATACAGCACTGAGGAGACGTTACATAATATGGATTATATCCAGAGGGAAGCTTGATCAATCAGTACAATAATTTCTGCCAGAGACAAAGGCAAACAGTGCGTATTCTCCGGCTTCCTTATCAATGGTGTGTACGATAGACTTATTCTAATAGGCTTGATTTAAAGGAAATGTCTCCATCTACAGGTATATATACAAGAGATTGGCCTTTATGTGCCTACGACGCACCGAAATCTCCACGACCGAGGCAATCTCGCTTGCTGCAATTGGTGCTCACCGCTACAACGGTCTAATATTGTAATCTCATGTATGCAAGCAGCGCAGAACTATATCAAAGAATACGTGTTCTTACCACGGCAAACTCTCCAAAACACTGTTCTCTTCCAGGAATTAGAGCTTCTGTATGCCATTCTCGTACTGGCCGCCAGCACAATCGGAGGCATTGCTGTGGGCGAACCAGGCCAATTGCGCGACTGCGCAGATATTTCTACCCATCTTACGGCCCTCAAGGACACAATGCAGGCCATGGGATCAATGTCAGAAAATGGGAAAGAGAGACGCGATTATTTCTGGAAAATGATGCAGTTCTTTAAGCATTCTTTGAACTGGACATCAAGATCTGCCGAATTTCAGAGTCATACAGCAGGTAACTGCTTGTGCAGCAGAGATAATGGCATGTTATTTACGACGATCTTGGGGAATATGCCTGAAGAAGAAGTTCTACAGGATGTAGAGACATTCAATATTGTAGACATGAGCTGGAACATAGATACGTCACAACTATACCCTAGAATGACAGTCTCAATAGCTACTTAGAGGAAAGGTTATAGGCAGTTTCTCATTGTTTCTGCATATACAAGCCAGAAAGGTCATGATTTCTTTCTTCGGCAAATTGCTTCAAATTCAGTTTGTTAGAGTGGGTGTGACTATGGTACAGGCTGAAGTTACTCGGAATCCAGATCATTCGAGTTTAGCTGACTATGACAAATAGCACTGGTCGATGCCGGCAACGAGCCCTAAAATCTAAAGATCATACCATAGAATGTTTGTATTTAATCCAGCTTACTGAATCCTCTCTTCTCCCAGCTGGCCAAAATCGTGTCTTGAAGGGATTTGGGATATCCTTCACGAAAGCTAGTGTTGACCCAGTTTCTGCCCGTGGTATATTCAACGGGGAATAACGCATCACAGACCAGTTTACCACCTTTGATGGGATTACCATTACCATGGCCCATGTACGGAATAAGTGCGAAGCCCTTGACATCTTCGTAGGGATACTCGTCCAATCCAGGCCGGCATCGCGTCGAGAAAGCCCACATGATATCTGCATCATCATGGACATTGATATCTTCACCGACCAGAAGGATGCGATGGAAGGGAACCCCTGCCTTGGAATTGAAGACTACGTTGGCGACAAGCTCAGCCAACTCTTTGGGAGTGGTCTTCATGGCCCGAAGTCGAGCTCCATCAACCTGAAGCGCCACCCACGTACACTGAGAGATGAGAGGCGAACTGGCTTGTAGAATCGGCAAGTCGGAAGCTCTACAGAGCTTGAGGATTTCAGCGGCTGTCAATAGGCCTCCAATGGATTGCTGTCACAAATCGGTCAGCTAAAGACACGGAATGTTATTCTTTGACTTTTACTCACGGTTTCATCTGTTAACCTGCCCGTGGCCGATAAGGGAAGAATGGCATTGTTACGGTAGGTGATCTTGTTGACCTTGAACAGAGGCATCATCTTGGAGTCTCCGGGAAAGTTGACTCCATGCATCTCGCTGTATGGACCCTCGGGAACCTGTTCGGTGATGGAGATGGTGCCCTCAAAGACGATTTCTGCATTGGCTGGAACATACAGGTCGTTTGTATCACACTTGACCAGCTTCAAGGGCTCTCCGCTCAGGGCACCGACATAGGCAGCTTCACTGATACCTTCTGAGATTGGCATAGCAGCGACCATGGCAGCTGCAGGTGGCACTCCAAGAACAAAAGCCCAGGGCGCATCTTGCCCAATCTCGCGCCATTTGTTGACAATCTGCCAGTTGTGTTGCGGCGGATAGCAGGCACCGGTCATAGTATTCTTCCCCACGATCATGGTCCGATTCATGGACCAGTTGACCCATTTGCCATCGGGCGAAGCGAGGATATTCACCCCGAACGTGCCAATATACTTGCCGCCGTCAGTCTCGTGTACCATGGGCGCTGGGATGGCATTCAAGTCGATGTCACTGCCTTCAATGCTGTTCTCCTTGACTGGGCCCGATTCGACCACTACAGGATCAACCAGATTCTGCGAGTCCACAGAGAGCAGCTTCTCCATGATGGTGGCTGGGCTGGAGTCAGGGGGCATGGCCAAATGCCGCGCAATACGCCCGAAGCGCTGAGTCTTGGACTGACGCAGCGCAGCAGGAGCGCCGAGGATGCGAAAGAAGCCATTCTTGGCCCCGAGGACGTTGTTGAACAGCGGTGCTTTGTCTTTAGTCTCACATACGAGACGGGTAATGGCCGCAGCCTCGAGATTTGGATCGACGGCGTCGTTGACTTCGGCCAAGTCGTTGTCTTCGCGGAGGGAGTCCACAAAGGAGCGGAAGCTCAGGTGTGGAGGCTCTGGGTCTCTATCTGGTGTAGAAGCCATGATGGATTATGTAGAGACTGATTTGTTCCTGGAAGAATTGTCGAGCAACTGGGTTCGTGTATGCTCTTGTGTAGTAAGATGTACGATCTGATAGGGCAATAGTTCTCTCCTTTGTTGCATGCTTAACATGTCTCTTTTTATAATCACAGATACACAGAGCCGAAGCCGTCGTCGTCGTATACAAACTGAAGGCCGCTTGACCGAGATGCTCCGAGTCCGAGATGTTTAAACAGCTAAGAAACGACCCCGAAAGGAGGCCGTGTCTAGTCGGTGACAGAACCACCAAAATGTGAACGTAAGCTAATACTTGTCTACATCATGATTCTTAAAAGTAATCTCTCTCTTTGACCCAATTTGCAGTAATTGCACTAGAGAATCATGAACAGTTCGGTCGTTATTGCGTGGGGCATCCGCGTCGCCGAGGCAGCCGGGCGCCGAGAGCCGAACATTGAATGGCTCGATGTCTTGAATATTCGAGTCACCCATCTTTTATTCACTATTTTCTACGCCATAATCTATTAAGAATCCTCCAAACCCTCGCACATATGGCCTCCATGGACCGAGAGGAAATCGACCACATCTTGCGCCGAAGACGCAAACCCACTGAAAAGGCCTGCTATCCTTGCCACCGGCGCAAAGTCCGCTGCAATCACGGCCATCCATGCAGCACCTGCCAGAGGCGTGGCCACCCCGAGATTTGCTCCTATTCCTTTTCAGCGACCAAGCGCCGTGGGAAACGGCGTCAAGCTGGTGTTGATAACTCTCTGCGGGCTATTCCAGTAGCTGACGGCGACTCTGAAGAGGCCGTAGATGACACCTTGCTTACTCCATCTCTCGAACCTCCAGAGAGCCAATCCAATGCAGAAAACTCGCCCAGCTTTACAAATGTCAAAGAATCGACGCCAGCAGATGATACGTATCAGGGGGACAACTCCATCGTCTCCATGCTGCGACAGCGCGTTGCTGATCCCCCGCCGGCCTCTGGGATTCGAGACGCGCGCGTGTTTTTTGGTCTACAAAACTCTTTTAGCAACGATCCTCTGTTTACAGTTCCAACACCTCAGCAGAGATGGGAGACTCTAATAAAGCTCTCGCCCCAGAATGAAGAGTTTCACAGGTAATGAGGCTGCTCACCCCTACAAACATTATACACATTAAGTAATGCTTTGTGAATAGGACATGTAGCTTATTGAGTATCATTATAGATTTTTTCCTTCTTACCGCCATACTGCATATCCATTCATGCCATTCCTCGTTGATATCGACCGCTTCGAGGTCCGTGTCTGCAAATACCTCGAAAGCTGCGCGGCTGGGCAGCTACAGGAAAAACTCCATTCTTCAGAATCTTGGGTGAGCGATGACGGAGTGACCTTTGTCGCTCTCCTTTTGACTATTCTTTCCTGTGGCGCCCATTTCTCAACTCTGCCTATAGCTCAACGATCCGAGGCATCGAGAGATTTTGGTAAGCCAGCAAGTGTTGAATACATCGTCGGAAGACTAACTTTTTACCAAGTGAGACGAGCATTCCAAGCCCTGCAATTGTCCAACTATATGTTACGACCATCTCTCGATGCAGTACAGACACTATTAATACTAGGGAATACTCTGCAGAACATTGGCCAATCTGATGGTGCTTGGGTCCTCTTGGGAACTACTGCAAGGCTCGCTCAAGCGCTTGGGTTACATACCGAACATGGCGCTGGCCATTCAGAATCGGATATCAGAAACAGAAGGGCTTTATGGTAGGTTCACTAAAGTGTCTGGGTGACAACGGCACTACGAAACATTAGAACATCCTTTGTTCAGCTAACCCTTACTCACAGGGCTGCCATTGTGTGGCAGGACTGCTTTTTGAGTGTTTGTCACGGCCGTCCAACCAGCGTTTCCAACATTCAAGTGCAAAAATTACACCGCAGCAACACCAGCTCTTTTCTTTCCTACACTGAAGTCATGCGCTCCATAGCATACATCTGCTTTGAAGTGACGGAGAGGAACCTAGACGCAGAGCATTCGGTACGCCTCTTGCAATCAATAGACGATTGCAGCTCACACGCCCAGCCGTACCTGCAAACACGAGATTCATGTAAGAACTTACGAGAGCTTCTTGAGTATCTTGCGCTGCAGATCAATACCTCATTTACAATATGCTTCTTATGTCGACCTGCCATCAGCAAGTCTACCTCAATATTGCAGACTGATGCTCATCGATTGCTCATCATTCGAGCGAAAAGAGGCCTACAGAATGTACTGGAAAGATTCCTCGAGTTTCAAGCACTGAGTATCGTCCCGCTGCGCAGCTGGTCAATGATTCACTCTGCTCTTACATCCATGCTGCTACTTAGCATCTGGGAGGAGACGCGAGATGATTCAAAGTCGCAGGAGCTCCAAAAGAACGTGCTCAATGTTCTCTTAAAGGCCGGCCAGCGTGATGCCAGCATAGATGCAAATCGGGAGCCTCATTGGTTGTCTACGAGACATGTCCAGGCGCTGATGACTCTTCTAGAGAACATTCGCAACACCCCATGTCCAACAACAGCTGCTGACCAGACATCTCGCATCTCCAAAGAGCAGCTGGATCCTAACGGAGCCCAAAATCTTGGGAATATCATGTCCACAGATCCTTGTCCCATTTCCGATCAAGCGTACACTACGTTTGATCAAATGTAAGACAGCTGTTCTAAATTTGACGAAATTTCGGGGTAAATTTGCTGATTATTGAGAATAGTTCTCCGGATGATGGGCAACATTTCCCTTGGATATCTACCGATCTTTCGCCCATTGCATATGTGGACGAAATCATGAATGGTGAGTATCAATGACAATATCTATTGGCACCTACTAACAACTAATTAAGTTCTATTTTATGATACCACACAACTATAATTGGCTTTAGTATTGTCTTGGTAGATTAGTGCGCTCAAAGATCCCGAAAGGTTGACCCGGCTATTGCTTCTACAAATCGATAACCGAAAAGATTGGAGGGCGTCTGAAATCCTGCTTGGGCCTCTCCCATTAACACTCGCCTCGCAGCTTCCACAGAAGCAAGCGGTGTAAATGTGTAGCCATTGACAGTGTGAAGGACAGCACGAGTGATTGCGCCGTTCGAACCAGTTACAGTAGCTGCAACATGATACGGGTTGCTCTCTCTTTGCTCAGCGGTTGGACCCTCCGCCAGGGCCTCAAGATTCCCAGTGGGAAAAGCATCTCCTGCCACATGAACGAATGTTTTGATGTTTGGAATGCTGGCGGATCGCCATATTGTGATGATGTCGGGTAACGTTGCCGGAAAGCAGGATACGCTGCCTCTGCCATCATCAAAGTCAAAGTCCATGGTATGCCCACTATCCTGGTCCACCAGTTTTCCATTCAGTCGCTGGAGACACCTTGACGTCAGGTTCTCTGCTGCACTGATAGCCGAACCTCGAGACATGGGACCGGCAACGTGGAGGGCGATATCGATGCTGACTGGATTGGCCACATGTTCAATCATGTACTCAGTCAGGCACCCCAACATAGCAACGCTACCACCACAACCTGGCAAGAGCATAACGTTGGCCTTTTTTGCCTCTTCATGCTTCTTTTCGGATAACTGGTAGCTGTCCAGTTCGGCAGCAATATCCAGATAGTGGACTCCATTGCGAATGCACGCCTCAATCAGGGGTTCAGCTGTGCGCAAAAACGGGCCCGAACAGTTCAGAAGGGCTCGCGCCCCTGTTAAGGCAGCATCGATGACCATAGGGTCATCAAGGGCAAATACGCGATACTCGACGTCGAGAGAAGCAGCAAGGGCTTTGAGCTTATTCTCAGACCTTCCGGTCACAGTGAACTGGAGATTGTAGGACTTGGCAAACTCTGATGCAAGTCGTCCAGTGAATCCAGTGGCGCCGTAAATTATTAAGCCGGCCATGTTGCTGATGGGTGAAGCGTAAAGTTGTACTGAAAGGGCTCTTAAGTGGCTTAATGGTTGTGGTGAGAAAACTGAATGCTCGATTCCTGTTAATACCTAGATTTATTGCAAATTATATATTTCAACAGATTCTGAGATGAGAGCTTTAATGCAAACGGAAATAGCTGTCCGCTGTAACCATTATTGATCTTTTCTGCGTAAGTGGATATACTTCAACCTCAACACGGAACTCCGGGCTCCGATATTTGGCGAAGCAATATGTTGCAGATAGGACTCAGGCCTGGCAGAGCATAGGAAAGGATGGACACGTAGCCTAAATAGCATTCACTGTAATTGTGTGAGTTTTCATGCGCGCCAGAATTAAGGCCGACTCTTACCTTGTGACATTAACAGCATGCCGAATTCATCAACCTCCTCTAACCAATCCTCCGTCCTCCTATTGATCATCTGCTTTGGTGAAATTGACAGTAACTCTCCAATTCTGTATCCATCTCCCTTCCACCTTTGAAACCATTTCCGGTACAGCGATAACCACTCTGCTTCGCTCTGAGCTTGCCAAAGCGTCTTTGGAGATGGTGCAAACATCAACTGTAGCTCGTGGCAGTAGAACGAAGGATAATTACGCAACACAGACCACGCCCAAGTCAGCATATAAATAGTTAGAATCGTGCGTCTCTTTGCCGACATGATTGCCCAATCGTGCCATTGGGGGATGTGGCCACCAGCTGTTTCTTCGTGCAAAGCCAAGCCGCTAAATGCTAACTGCAGCGAAAACTCGGATATACTCAAGATGAGTTGTTCTTCACTGATTCCGGACCGCACAGAATCTTCATCGGGAAATAAGCATAAAATTGCATAGATTACAAAGGCTTGAGCGGATGCAAGGGGATCTTTTGCCGTCTTCAGTGTTCTCTGCGCTGCATTAGCGTCAATCAAGAGTTGGAAATGTTGCACTGACAGTCTTGTTTAAACTCGCAATTTCTGCCATGACTTGTTCTTGCAGAGATATTTGATGATGCCCATTCTTAGCGAGAATGTCGTGGCATGTTTTC
Source organism: Trichoderma sp. CBMAI-0020 (assembly GCA_030708095.1). NCBI lineage: Eukaryota > Fungi > Ascomycota > Sordariomycetes > Hypocreales > Hypocreaceae > Trichoderma > Trichoderma sp. CBMAI-0020. Next base: position 193,928 of record JAJNCI010000002.1, read on the forward strand.
AAGGCTGGTGGTAGCATGCCCTGTTCTAGTTGGCGATGATGTACAAACGGTGGTAGCTGCGTCTGCGCTGATAGCATGCGTGGATATGTTCTGAGTACTCTGATAGTATGTTGCAAGGCATGCTGTTCAATGCTCCCAACTCTCTGTATTAATCCTGGAAATATACCCAATGGCCCGAGGTCGACAGGGGACTGGGCTTTGGGCGAGACGAGCGTTGAATCACTATGGGCGAATAGTAAATCTTTGGAGCTGCCGGGAGCAGACGATGCATCTGAGGCACTGGGAGTCGGACATTGTCTTGCACTTCTTTTGCTGTCTCCATGATTGCCGTGTTGTCTCGAAATATAGGAGCAAGAGAGTCTCTTGGCCAAACAGCGCTCACATTTGGGCCTCGTCAACGTGCAGCGGGACTTGGCACGGATGCACTGCTCGCATGATTTTCGTCGTGGAACGCTGTGAACATCTGCCAGGCACCGCTTGGAATGGCGCACCAACGAAGACTCTTTACCTCATAGTTAGTTCCAGTTAGTACAAGTAGAAGATGGGAACAACGCACTCTGCGAAAAAGTCACGGCACATTTAGTGCAGCGCAAGTCTACGAGGGCCGGACCTGAGGACATTGAAGGCTTGTCTGATTCAAGGTCGAGTTATGGAAGCGTACCCGGAACTCCGGGCATAGACGCTATTTAAGACTTCTCAGACAGCGAACGAGGTGCCACAGCAGGGATCCCAGCCGTTGTCTAGCGCAAGTCTAGAGCCAATTTCGTAGAAACTAATTTAGATAGTTGCACTGATTACTTGGACTTGCTTGTTGTGTCAAGATCTTACAAATAGCGGGCGTGAATGGACCAGGAGTTTTCTACTGCTGCAATTAACGATCGTTATTGTTGATATTCTCGCTGACGTGAAAATTGGATACGTGTTCAACCTATATATTCTTTCTAGCGTGTTAGGTATATCAATCGGTCTCCATCAACAAACTTAATTGTCTTCTCACCAGTCCTACCCTTCATTGTTCTGCATTAAATAAAGTTTATAAAATCGGCAATTTATCTTAATCACTTTTCAAGATGACTAAAGAAACAATTCTAGTAAGTATTAGCGTTATCATTTCATCAAGCTGTCAACTAAATTTCATGATAGATTACGGGCGTTACAGGGTATATCGGGTTCAAAGTACTGCGCATTGCCCTCTTACAGGGGTACAGAGTCCGTGGTGTTGTACGCAAAAAAGAGCAGATCTCCAAGATTAAATCTCATCCTCTCATGAATGGCCTTACCGACGGCGTTGAATTTGTGGTCATACCAGATTTATGCAAATCTGGAGCTTTCGACCCAGTCTTGGACGGCATTTCAGTAATCATCCATCTTGCTTCTCCACTCGCTAAAGAGGTCAAACTTTCTCTATAAGCAATTCGCTGGCCCGTTTATTGACACATGTTAGACAGACAAATGATTACAGCCGAGATATTGTCCAGCCGCCTCTTGACATGGAGTCATCGCTACTCGAGTCCGCCCTCAACGCACCCAGCGTACGTCGAGTCGTTATTACTTCCTCGGCTGTCACTTTGATTCCCCTAACCTGGCTCGCGAGCAGCGACGTCGACACTGTCTTCACATCGCAAGACTTGAATACAGAAACTGCACCTCCATATCGCAATGCCATGGAGGCTTACTGGGCATCAAAGGCCCTTGCCCGAAAGCACGTTCACGAGTTCTTGTCGCAGAAGAAACCCCACTTTGACATTATACAGCTGCTTCCTTCAGTTGTTCTTGGCCCAGATGATTGGGCCACGAATCTGGAAACCTTTTTCGTGGGAACTCGTGCCATGATTATGCCAATCGTCCAGGGTAAAGTCATGGAAGCACCCCTTGTGGGAGTACCTGTTCTAGTAGACGATGTTGCACTCGCTCATGTGGATGCTATCAAACCTTCGGTGCCTGGTAACAAAGACTACATCCTGAGTTCTGATACACCAGACGGCATTGAGTGGGACTCCATCCTGGACATTGCACAACAGCATTTCCTGCACGAGGTTGAAAGTGGACTACTTCAGTGTACAGGAGCGTTGCCTACAAGAAGATGGAAGCTAGACGCATCTGACTCGGAAAAGGCTTTTGGGTGGAAGTTTACTTCTTTCGAGGACACGACGAGGAAACAGCTTCAACAATACATTACACTGGCCAAGGATTCTGGGGCTTCGCTTCGAGGATAACATGCAAGGAACGTCTTCACGCTTTCACCAACATTTATTTGCTGAAGGGCGAGCTTATTACCATAGACTATATTTGTAGCTAGCACCGATAAACTGAGTCCTGCTCAAATTATTACATATGGCCACGCGACATGGTTCAGCACAATGGACCATAGGTTGCGAAAAAGCGAATTTGTTTGCTTAAGAATGACAATAGCGATGTAAAACATTATTGGTTTCAAAGCCGTCCGTCTCACTTCGTTGAAGCAATTTTGTCTTTCCGCCACTGTCTCAAAACCTCGAGCCCCTCTGCGGCATCGTTATCGTCAAACGTGTGCGATTGATGCGTAATTTCGATGACGAGGCCAGATGGGTCAGTCACATAAATCGAAAGCCACATCCCCTCGTGGTCAATTTCTCCTATAACATCGAGGCCGTGTGCGGTGAAATTTTCATGCCACTGTTTCACCTGCTCCTTGCTATCACAACTCAGGGCAAGATGCTTTGTGTATTTAGGGATTCCGTCATCTTTCTTCTCGTAATCATGGCCAAGTTCGAAAAAAGCCAACGCCGAGCCGTCAGACATGCCATAGAGACTATGCACGTAGCTGTCGGGGATCGGCTTATCATGGCCGGATTCCTGAAAGGCATATGCGCCCAGAAACTTGCAGCCCATGACTTCAGTCCAGAAGTGGTGTGTCTCGTCCATATTCAAAGTAGCATAAGCATGATGGTTAAGGCCTCGTGGCTGGAGAGATGTTTTTGCAGGCATGTTGGCAGGTGGGTTAGCCTGCGGAGATTGAAGTAGAAGGGGGATTTATTCCCAAGGACAATCAATGGGCCAGCAATCTGATTTAACTAGAGGCGTTGAAAAGAACAAAACTCAATTTTGCTCTAGTTGGTAATTAGGGTTATAATGTAAGTGGGAAAAGAAGAGTGATAAGCAGATCAAGCGAGACGGACAAACAGTCCAAGATCGTTATCAGCGTCACCCGTCTTTAATATTATCGAAAGTCAAGCTATTCCATACTTAGCATTGCAAGCTGCACCCCTTACAGCCAGTCAATCCAATAGGAAGATTAATGGTGCATACACAGAGATCAACACTGAACTAAACTTGCCTATTCCTCCGCAAATTCCTCCGTTAGTTCTGCCGGAACTCATCCGCCCTGCTAACGTCAAGGTTTTAAGCCAAAAGATATACCGGTCGACCCCTCAGATATACGTAGCGACAAAATATCTTACATGTCAGATTGTAAGTCGTCATAGCGTACGTATCTCTCATTTGCCGAACCAATAAATAGCCAGCCATTCTTAATTATGTTAGGGATATCAGAATGGCCCCTATTATCCATCTTTCTCGCGCCATTGTCGACGTCGGCTGAACCAGACTAACAATGTCCAGCTCTCCCTGGCCCAATAATGCTGAGGCAGCTGTGAGCTTCACAGTAGATAACCTCGGCGAAGCTCAAGAGCTTAATAGCGGCACTTGGCCTTCCACTCAGCCAATTGGGCAGCACTCATCTGTCATAGAGGCGCTGCCGCGTATGCTGAAAATCTTCGACGAGTCTGCTGTCAAAGCAACCTTTTTCTTCGAGACCTGGAGCCTGGGAGTGTATCCTACAGTTGGTCAGGATATCATTAACTGCGGGCATGAGCTTGCCTGGCATGGATTCCAACATGAGACGTGGTCAAAACTCGCTCCGCAAGAGGAAGAGGCAATATTTGACAAGAGCTTTGCCGATGCGAAAAAGCTGGGAATAAATTATGCCGGCTTTCGACCTCCCGGTGGCCTGATCAACGACACCACGTACGATTACTTGCATAAATACGGTATTCGCTACATATCTCCAGCTGCAGAAAGGGCCGCAATTACGCGCGACATTGTCATCCTGCCATTTCATTGGAAGACCACTGATGCCTACTTCTATATGAACGAATTCTCTGGATTGCGGAAATTCTACGGCGCACAGGAAGATGTATTCGATCCTAAAGTCTTGAAAGACAGTTTTCTCCAGCAGCTGGAAGATGCCGTGGCGTCCAACGCGTATATATCCTTTCTCTTCCATCCCATACTTCAGACAAGCGAAGAGAAATTCTTGGCCATGAAAGAAGTGGTAGATCTGGTCGCTAAAGACCCTCGAATATGGTGTGCTCCTTGTACTGAGGTTGCTGACTGGATCATTCAACATCCAGAGTCGTTTCCCACTGACCCTTCCTGGATCAAGGCTAGTTGGTAGCAGAATATCTCATATGTAGTCATAAAAATTACAAGCAGCTACTTTATGCCCAATCTTTTGTACAAGATTCATGTTATTGTTCAGCATTTATGTCTATAAAAATATTGTATAGTGTATCGGCAAATAGCAAATGCACCAGTGATTCCACACGCCAATGCAGCTAGAGAGTTGGGCAAACACCACAAGATATGCTACCCCGCGTTTTTGAGCAATGGTAGCGCCGGATGAACTCCCTACAAGGGTCTGATGACTGCGAGCTAAAGGGGCCGGAGGAATTGTTCAACTAGTTTCGGAGGATTAATGCTGCTTGATAGCCCGGCTGTAATGATGGCGTGGAATTCTCATCTTGCTTACGAGATTCCCTAGTCTGTCTTCAAACATTGAACCATCTTCAGTTTCTTCTCGTTTTGAATGATCAATTAGGCTATAGGCACATAATTACGCCGTAGACGTAGAGGATTGTTAATCAGTGGTGGAAACTTGGCGTATCTTGGAATCCTATCTTGACTCACCCTACAATACGCACGATATAGAATACGCACAAGATGAAATACATATATATACCTTGATAGATGAAAATTAGTGTCTGTCTTGAATTGAAATAACAGCATCATACATCACACTTCTATATCGGCGTTTCGGTGAGCTGAGACTAAATTCAAGCAATGCTTCATCTTTACACTGCACAGTCGCCAAACGGCCACAAGGTCTCAATCACGCTCGAGGAGCTTGGCCTTCCGTATGATATAACAGTCGTGGATCTCAGCAAATCGGCCCAAAAGGAACCATGGTTTTTGGCCATCAATCCGAATGGGCGCATTCCTGCCCTGACGGATGAATTGCCAGACAAGACTCCCATCTCGCTGTTTGAGTCGGGCAGCATTCAGCAATACCTGATTGACAATTATGACCCAGAGCATAAGATATCCTACCCGAGAGGTAGCAAGGAGTACTATGAAACGAATAACTGGGTGAGTAACATACTTCACCACTTTCAAGTGGTATTGTGTCTTGTTTTCTCATAAGAAATGTGCAGTTATTCTTTCAAAATGCTGGTGTAGGGCCAATGCAGGGCCAAGCCAATCATTTCATCCGCTACTCACTGGCGTCTGAACCAATTCCCTATGCTATCGACAGATACAAAAACGAGACAAGACGTCTGTACCGTACGGTCGACAACAGCCTTGCGCAGTCTGGATCTGACTATCTTGTTGGTGATAAATGCACCATTGCAGACATTGCTCTCTGGTGCTGGGTGAACTCGGCAAGTGAGTATTGCGCCATCATATACTATTTACATTCTTTGCCATCACTTGATTGATAGACCTTTATTGACGTTGGAAAAGAATTCTCTGAAATTGATCTTACAGAGTTTCCAACCGTGCAGATTTGGCACAAGAGAATGGCGTCGCGACCAGCAGTGCAAAGGGGATACAACGTCCCAAATGGCGACGATCTAAATAAAGTGCTGGATGAGCCTGAGAAGCTGAAGCAGCTTCTTGCTAGCAACAAAGCGTGGATCGCACATGGACTGAAGCAGGATGCGCAGAAATGAATATTCTTCAAAAAACTTGAAAAACGTGGAAAAGTTTGTGAAACTGATAAACTGGAGATGAATAGAGTACATTAGACGGATATTATAAGCCAGAGAAAATGAATCTCTCATATATTTGCCTTCTCTTGACTAGCCATTAAATGAGTAATTTAAGAAATCCAGTGCGTCATAGTTGAAAACATCTGAAGGATTGTACTTCATGCTGGTCAGATCCATTGGCCATGCACTGTTCACAATATCTGCTGGCAAGCCAAAGGGACCGCACGAGTAAAAGCTATTTGTTGGATCGAGTGGGACATCCGCTGCTGTAGAAGCTGCAGCTGCACTGTCTAAAAGGAGATCTTGATACCCAGAATTCACTCCGAGAGACTGTCTACTCGCCGGACCTTGGGATTGGTTCCTCGCCAAAGGGTTTCTGCTGTTTGTACTCTGAGGCTCATAGTTGCTACTTTGTCGCCGGCGAATACATTGAAGACGACTTTCCAAACTGTTGAGCTTATGCTGCAGAGCCTTGGAGGTGCCCCAGAACGAGACATAGCTGTCAAAGTTGTGCTGCAGAACCTCAAGCTTGGATTGTGAAGTCTGTGCATTTGAAGGCTCGGGGTTAAACACCTTGCTTACTATTTGCGCGACTGCTGCAAGCCATATGGTGCTGGCAAACAGTGGGTTCACGTAGCGGACGTGATAAGGGCTGCTATTCCGTATCATGCGAAGGATATTGTCGGCACTTTCGAGATATCGGCTCCAAGCTTCAATGTTGACGGTATATGTCGGTAGTGGGTATTGCTGGTCTGTCGAATCTTCTGTAATGCCCGCAGTGGATATGGATTCCGCTGTTCGGCCTTCCCAGAACATTTGGTAATGATAAATCATAAATTTTGTTAGTTGCGTCATCATATAGAGGCTATACGTCGCGCAGTCGTTTGTTAGAGTTGGCTGTGTCTCTATTGAGGTTTTGGAATGGAAGCCAAGGTATTCATTGCAGTAGGATAGTTGGTTTGGTAAAGCCCTTTTAAACGAAGAGAGAGACTCTTCAAGCGTCTTCAACTCATCTCGTATTGTTCCAGATGTGCCGTACCTTCCACGACAATACGAGAGGAGATGAGCGTCTCGCATCATGGAGTTGACCACAATATACCATGACTTCCAACTCTGGTTGGCGCAGTTTTCAAGCATCTTCCATCGAGCCTTTGGATCCGGATCCAGGCAGCAGCTGAGCTGGCAGGTCCCTCCGAACCAGGCCTCATCACTGACTGGCAAGAAAGTCTTTGTTTGCGTCAAATCAAGCCCAGTCGGCAGTCGTCGGATTGTGCAGGCAAAAGCATCAAGCTCCCATATTGCCCACCAAGCTCTTCGGCATTCTTCGTCCAAAATCCATTGCTCTTTATCGTATGTGGAGTTGTTGTTCTGGTTAGCAACTCTCTCAGCGTCAATTTTATGGAGATTCAACTCGTAGGCAACCCGTATACACAGTCCAAGTGATCTCCAAGCCAAGCCACGAACATCCTGAGATAGTTGGTGAAACGTGCTCAGGATCAACGCCTGCAAGACGCACAGAGGCGGGGCATTTTCAGAGCACTCATCCATGGCAGCTGCGATAAACTTGCGTGCCAGAGTGTGAAAGGTCTCTGGGCTTGGGATTGGGTCGCAATCTTGACGTTGAAACTCTGAGCACCCCCGCTTGTTTGAGTCATGAAGGAAGCGGGATGAGAAGATGAACATTGACGCCACCAGAGCGGCCGATTGTGAATCGGATGACACAGCACTCAGCTTGGCGAGAAATCCCGGTTTGTAAAATAGTGAAAACGTTGACATGTTGTGAAAGTACGCTTGAAGGCTGGATGAATTCGCGGTTAACTCTATTAGCAAAGCCCCAAAGTATTAAAATACCAGGAGTCACCCACAGCTCGTCATATACTTGCTGCGAAACCTCGAGGAGATCCCAGACAGCCAGATGCGATTCTGCCGATGATCTACAAGCTTCGGTGTATGCTTCATCTGGTGATCGCTGAGAGGAAGGTATATCGTGAGAGGGATGCATCATATCAGAGAGCGATATGGATTCGAGGTGGCTCAACGAAACCGTTGCGGTGCCGCGTGACCACTGGCTGGAAGTTGGTGTCAATCGCCCAAGATCTTCACTGGATATTTCCTCTAGAGATTCTGAACGAGTTGCATTAGGAATATGTTCAGAGGCTGTGCGGCTGGCAACGCCTGTTACACCGCCATTAGAGTGGCGTATGGAGCCATCCGTTCTAGCTGACATGCCCATCGTCCTCAATCCCCGACGATTGTGCGATGTTGCCCTGCTACTACCTATGTGACTATCATTAAACAAGATTTCCATCATAAAAGGCAAATGAGACGATGAACCTACCAGGCTTGGGACCAGGTTTTCTTGTTGAATGAGGATAAGAGCAGGCACTTCCCACCGATATACATGACGAACACGAGGGTCGATCGCGACTACTATATAGCAATAAAGAGCTTAACAAAGCATGGCACAAGCAAACTTTCAGAGAGAAGCAGCCTTACCATCTCATCTTACGCCTGTGCAAGATACAGTGTTAGCTTGCTATAAACATCCGGAATGAGGTTGCAGACTGCAAAGGCTACATTACCTGCGGCAAGTATAACAGGCAACAGAGGTTGTGGAATAGAACTCCATAGCGCGTGGCATATCCAAACCGGAAGCTCGCCTTGAGAAGCAATCTAGGGAGCATCAGTGGCGATCGCCGGGTTTGTTACAAAGGGGTGATTGTTGCTGTGCCCCGCCGTTTATGCCTTGAAAGGTGCCGCCTGCGAAGAAGAAGCCGGCTTAATAATACGCGACCCCCGCAATAGGAAGAAGATCCCCGTCTCTAAAATGCTGCTGCATAGAAGCGTAAGATGAGTTACTGGAGATTCAATTGGTGCCGGGTCGTATTGTGCCAGAGGTTTTATCCGTGAGACAGCCACAAATTGCTATGCCTCGGGTCGCGGCTGCTGTCAGGTTTTTACTTGCGGAAATAACAACTCTTCGATGCCTTTAAAGAGATGTTACGTGACATCGCGAGCCTTGTTTTGTGGTACTGATGTATTTATGACCGATTATTAACCTCTGGTTCTTACCCCAGCATCCATTATAAAAACACATATCATAGAGGAAGGTATTCCTCTTTATCAATTCCAGGCCAAATATATCTAGCTACATGATCCCTGCATATTCTCTTCACTATTCATGATAGACCGCATTAATCAGCGTCCCGATATTTCCAATCTGGACTCTGATATCATCGCCATCACCCAGAGAGATTTTAGGATCCCGCATGCATCCAATTCCGGGCGGAGTTCCAGTCATGATGATTGTTCCCTGCTCAAGCGTCGTGCCCTGCGACAAGAACGAAATAATTTTTGGAATGGAGAATATCATCTGACTATTTGTTCCTCATCAGTAGATGTGCTACTCGATCCAACGCTCTACATACCTGGTATTCGAGTCCTGTACAACAGTACCATTATATATGGCCCTAATGCTAAGGCTGTGAGGATCGCCAATCGCGCTTTGAGACACCAAGACAGGGCCTATCGGCGCAGACGCATCCAGCCCCTTGGAGAACGACCACTGGCTGGTTTTGAACTGTTCCGTACGAGCACTAATGTCATTTCCACACGTGTATCCGAGCACATGGTCAAATGCATCCTCTTCTGCAATGTTTTTGCCTGTCTTGGATATTATCAGAGTGAGCTCCGCTTCATAATCGCTTGACCCGTCCTGAGCAAACTTTGGGATCCTGATCTTCTCGGGCCAAGGACCCATCAAGGCGTGTGGAGGCTTGAAGAACAGCACCGGTACGTCTGGGATTGGCATATTGGCCTCTTTGGCGTGATCACGATAGTTGAGGCCGAGACAACGAATGATCTTTCCTTGGTCAATCGAGATTGGCGGTAAGAGCTAAGTTGGATGAGTATTGCTGTCAGAAGGGCAGAGCTGTCTTGGACCGACCTGTTTGACAGTCATGGTCGTATCTGAGACAACTCCGTCATACAAAGACCCTTCAATCAGCTTTGCGGAAATTGGGACACCTTCGAAAGCTGCAAGGCCAACATCTAGGATGCCTTCGTCCACTTGGCCTAGATGAATGTGTCCATCTTCTTCTGCCACGAATCGAATGAGGCGAGTCCAGCGAGGTGCCATTGAGAAGAAATATGATGTTTGTGAATTTACGATTTGTTACTGGTGGCAGACTTGACCAGACAAAAATATGACCACGGCTCGGTTTCATGAAGGAAAGCTTTTACTCAGCAGTGCTTAAATTATCCTGTTCGGGGTGATTTCACTCAGCATTTTGCATTTTCTCCATTGAGAGCGACCTCAGCACCATTGACAGTACCAATACAATTCGCGTGCCTAATTGTCCATTTATTCCGACACCAAAGTCACCGCCCAAGATCATCCTCCAAATTCCCCCGCTCATCACCGTTCCTCCACATTGCGGATGATTTACCGGAGGAATCCACTACAGCGGTTAATTGCCGATAATTGCCACTAAGCTGTCGTTTAGTAATGCTATTCTCGTTTGACTCCCAGGGATTTGTATGCCTCCATAAGCAAAGTCATTACACATTTAATAAGAAGCCAAAACGCATAGCATACACATCTTTCTTCATGAGACATACCGTCCCCAGAACACATTGCAGACTAACTCGAGTAGAAATGGCGTTTCAACATCTTTCAACAGGCTTTGCTACCTATCGATCATCCTCTTTGTTGTCCAGGGCTGCGAAAATATAGCGAGAATCACAAGCCAGGTGCTTCAGAGAGCGAACATCCCACATATGGATCCCAAGGCACGCAGGCTTATTTGATGCCACAGCCATCCACAGTAGAGCAAAAAGGAATGTATATGTACAAAAGGACCATTTAACAGACGCCCTGCACAATTATGCAACCGCCCTCGATAGCTGCATGGCAGATTCTTCTCTATCTAGCGCTTGGGCCGCTCTCTTCACTCCAATTTATGAAAGAACTGTCCATTTGGTGCATGCATTGGGCTTGGCAAATTCGAAAGAGCCGATACGTCGTGTCAAGGCTCAGATATAATTGGCGCACAGCGGCTGAGGGATTTCTTAACTTCCCCCGCACTTTGCATTAGCTGGAGTGTTCTTGTGTTTATTGTTCACTTTTCCTTAATTTTTTACTTCAATAAATCCTGCATGATTTAGTCTGATTAGACAGAAACGAAACGTTATTGCATTCTCTCGAGGCGGACGAATAACGGAGCAGAACGCCAGGGACAGCGGCAGCGCAGGTTGATCGGTGATCTGACCACAAGTGGCCAAAATTCGACCAGAAAACCTAGCTTGCAATCAGCCGTTCCAGATATAAATCCACGTCTTGCTAGATTCAGTAAACAGCCTGCTTATTTGGCTCGTAACTTGTCATCAAAATGACATTTGAATATGACAACATAGTCCCAAATCCTTCTGTCGGTGGCAGTGGTGGTCGATCATTTCACACCAATGAATCCAATATTGATACCCCTGTTTGCAAAATCGAGATTTGGGTTAGCAACCAACCTCATTCATGCAGGATTTTGCGCGGAATCAGAGTATATTGGCGAGATACCGATCACCCAAGCGAAGTTTATGGTAGTAATGAAGGTGATGTCAACACTCTATCATTGGACATTGGAGAAAGAATTACGCGCTTTGTTCTTTGCGGGAAAGAACGTGTCGACAGAATTGAGATCTCCACAAACAAAGGGAAAGAATTCACGGCTGGAGGTTTGGGTGGGAACCAGATCATATTAGATGTTGGTAGTGGCTATTTATTAGGATTTATTGGAGCGTCTGGCATAGACATCGACAGACTTGGACCATTGATGAAGAAGTTTCACACATCTAACGCGAACGACGTGGTGATCAACAAACCTGTTGGTGGATGTGGCGGACAAGCCTTCTGGGCCTGCAGAGCAGATGACGACAAACTGTTCATACAGTCGCTTGATATTTGGAGAGGAACTTATTCATGGGCAACGGGTTCTACGCAAGTGCTGCGTTCGATGCAGATCACTTGGAGCGATCAGGCGATTAGCCGTTGCTACGGAACGTTGGATCACCGTGGATTACACCACAGTAGATTCACCTTTAAATTGAGCGAGGACAAGACGATTGAGAAAGTCACTGATATGATTATTTGGGGTGCTGATAGGACGGACCGCATTCAATTTACTACGGACAAGGGGTCAACTTTTAGCGCTGGTGGCAATGGAGGCGCTTCTGAAACCATACAATGCGGCAATGGCATTCTCGTGGGATTCCATGGCGCATCTCGTATTGACATTGATTGTCTCAGTCCTATATTTCTCGTAAAAGAAGTGAATTGTTCCTCTCAAGTTCTAAATTACTGAAACTCAAAACAATCACAACATCTTATATTGTCATCTTCCGCCCTTAGAAGAGGATTCACGAGCCCAAGAATTCTTTACAAGATGCTTGTTCGAGCAGCAATTGTGTTTAATTGAAGAAGCTAAATAATATCCAAAGATGACAAAGAGAGCTGTCTGATACATGCCCACCCCTGAGCACAGGCAATTTGCTCACACTTCTTATTCGTAGTGCACTGGCTTTGCCGTCTTCAGATTGACCTTTAAGCTCAGCAAGTCAGGCCTAGAGTAATGACCAACGACATCAAGCATCTGCTTTGCATAGTCAATGGTGCTCAGCTGAATCTCAGCCGTCAAGATACCTTCTTCGCCCGGGTCCATTGGGTCAACCAGCGGCGTTCCATCAGGTCCAAATATCATGGCGAAACCTCCTCCTGGGGTCTGTACATGCGGGCTACCAACCAGCTTCAACTTTTCCCTGCCTTTTTCACTCATTACTTGGGTACTGACAACCACAAAGCAGGCCCCTTCCATGGCCATGAATTGACAGGCAAGGCGATCTCCCTCGCCCGTTGTGGTGTAAAGAATAGGTATATTTTCCGGTCTGGCAAAGAATGGGGGCCAGCCTGCGATGTGAATATCAACACCCTGGCTATACTCGTGATAACGCAGCAAGGGCTGAAAGTGTTCCCAGCAGTTGAGAGCACCAATCCTGCCAAATGGGCTATCTGAAACGTTGATAAGAGTCTCTTCTCCGTGTCCTTCTCCCCAAATTGCGCGCTCCGCACCGGTTGGCTTAATCTTCCGGCGGTGTAGCACAATCGCACCAGTAGGATCGATGAATGATTGCGCAATGTACAAACTATCACCATCTCTCTCGGAATATCCCAAAACGATGAAGATGCCTGCTTTTTTAACAGCTTCGCGAATTTGATCCATCTCAGGTGATTCCTTGACAAGAGAATTGGCCATATATTCGTGAAACATGCCGACATTGTCGAGGTACGGCTCCGTCCAGATGCTCCTAATGAAGTCAGTTTTCCTGTCCAAGTTGATGTCACAGGTCACGAGGCACACACCATGGATATCCTGGCACAAAGAGCTCTGGGAATCCCAAGACATTCACTCCGTCCTTCCCAGCCTGTTCAACCAGAGATGTAACTTTTTTGACAGATTCCAGTAAGTGAAGCCAGGCGGGCTCTGCCTGTATGGCACCAACTTTAATTGTTTCGCTCATATTGTCCTTGTTGTTTAAATTTTGCAGCTGAGAGAGAATGCGTTGTTCTTGCATCTATTATTTTGAGATGGAATATTTACTTCTTAAGTATCCTGAACCATGAGATGAATAAGTATCTGAATAGCCTCACGTTTACTTTTTCTGATTAGTATACATGATAAGATGATTAGTATAATCTAAATAAACGCTGCTGCATGAGCGGTAAAGTTAGCTTTAATCTTTGGGTCTATCTTTAATAAGAAATCCGTTTGTCATTGAGCTTAGTTCAGAACCAACCTAAATACAGCACGGGCGAGTCAGTTATTGCTGCTTCTGGCACGTCGTGTTACATTGGGCTGAGGTTTGCGAGCAATAAAGTCTCCGATTCGTTTAAAGATTAATAATCGGGGCTTTGTATGAGTCGCTTGAGAACAGCTAGGTCCCAGACTACGGAGTACGTTGAGATTTTGGATTCATGGATTGATTACAAGTCCATATTAGAAAACGTGCTTTTGAGAAGCAAGATTTAGACCTCGATTACGCAAGTGAACCCTTGCAGTTGCCTTATTGAGTTGTTGTGTTGTTTAAGTTTCGAAAATTTGAATTTGTGTTCTTGGCATTATCAAGCAATTTGTAAATGGTGCGATAATCTATAGCCAGCTTGTGTACTGTAGGACTTACTCTCACCAAGTCCATTGCGACTTAATAACAAAGGAAGTTAAATTTATGTAATGAGAATCATTTTACCAAATACCCTCTGATGAAGTTCTTTATTAAGTCAACTGCTCTAATGATACAAAGAGCACTTCTATGCTATAGGGGCCGCCAACCTTGAAGCATCGACGAATAGACTTTGTGCTATCCAGACCGCCTGCTCGCACATGAGTTATATCCATAAGAGTCTATGGAAACCAATATGCTACAGTAAGATTTTGCCATCCGAATTATTGTGCCTCATTATCTATACTAAGAAAATGTCTGCTGATAATGAATAAAAGCTTTCCGAACTTACACAAATCTGCTATCAAGCTGTCAAATAACTGTACGCATGCCGTTCCAGCCGTAGACAAAAGTAAAGAGTGATATATGAATGAGACTCCACTTTATTCCTAGTCAAATATGTCCTCTTAATTATATTATAGCCAGCATACCGGCAGTAATACTCAGGTGTCATCAACCCACGTATCCCATGTCGAATCCCATATCGACCCAGAGAACTCGTGGTTCAATATCTGTGGCAGAACTGGCGGTCGACTCCCTAGATCGTGACACTTGGGGTGTCATATTTGCCATGTCTGTCACAGCGGCACTTCTCGTCGAACCATCAGATCTAGAATCTGGCTGCATAAGCGTGGCGTTTTGGGACCTAGAAGTGTTCTGGTTGGAGCAGAATAAAATCATTGAGCTTGGGTTGTCATTTGTAAATAATGGAACCAGAGCGGGGGCCATGGATGATTGGGTTACCTGTCGCGTGATTAGTAGAGGCCAGGTCGGTATTGAGGATAGCACTTTACTGGTTCAATTGCAGAAGAATCTAGCCCAACGTTCTTCATATGCTCTGCTAACTGGATTGCCAGTGACCGAACAATTGCGTTAGTTTTACTCAGAGCTATCAGAATATGAAGAAGATACGTCAAGTTAAATTCTGCCTGTCTTTCATGCTCGGTAATAGTCTTGTCAAGATAAGCAGACGAAGCCACGTAAGCAGAATACACCAGCAATGGATTACTGAACGCAGCGTCCATGTCTGATATCTCCCGGAGAATG
Organism: Trichoderma sp. CBMAI-0020; assembly: GCA_030708095.1. Classification (NCBI taxonomy): domain Eukaryota; kingdom Fungi; phylum Ascomycota; class Sordariomycetes; order Hypocreales; family Hypocreaceae; genus Trichoderma; species Trichoderma sp. CBMAI-0020. The sequence continues at coordinate 209,269 of JAJNCI010000002.1, forward strand.
TTAAAAATTTCTTCCGCTGCGCTCAACAGTCGAGCTTGGCTGCGGTTCAGGAGATAAAGAGGCAGAGCCAATCGTCGCGTCTCTCGTATAGCCGCCCGGTTAAGGCATATAATCGTCGTGTGAATCATTATATTTGTGAACAAAGCGTTCTGGCATTGGACACTCTTTGGAAGCTGCAAATTTTCCGGCAAACGCATTAACAGCGTCGCTAAATCGTTATCCATCATAGTGTGCCGCATCCAAAATGAGCCATTACGAATGTCTGCAGCGTGTTCATCCGGTACGTGGTTTGAAACATGTTTCGCGCTTTGATAAAACAGGTGGGCAGCGAGTACTCTTCCTGCAAACGACGAATATTTATTGCAGCGTGTTTGCAGTATTTTGCCTAAAAAGCCTGTCGACTCTCCTACACCACTTTCAAAGGCTTCTTCTGATGCAGGAAGAAAGGTAGATATCTGAGATGCGTCAGATGGTAATGGCATGTAACGAATATGAAGCTCTTACATCGTCGTGGTTTATCATGGCAGGCCACCCCGTTGATCCTGAAACAAAGCGGTCGGAGCAAAAGATGACCCACCATGTACGGCGCGCTTCTTCCAATTCCGGCCGATTCTTCGGTTCACTATCACCTGTGTCGAGCTGATGGAGGCGTAGCATCTGGGCTATTCGGAGGCTGCGGCTCAGACTCGTCGAGGCCCGTGAGAAGAGCATTTGTTGTGCCTCAAAATTGGCTATCAAGCACCAGAACTGGGTCTGAGCTAGGGTCACAGGCTGTGGCCTAAAGTCCTGTTACTCTCGTTAAACGTTGATATCCATCATGCAGGTTCTGCAGCTTACCTTTGACTCTTCCTCCTCTATGCATAGCTTAGCTTGGTGATACAATGTCAAGGCCAAACCGTGGTAGTTTTCCACTATAGATGCTGCTAAAGCCGCGATAATATATCGTAGATACATTGGTGGACGCATATTAGACGACAAGTCTTTTGATAAGAAGCTTGATCGACGAAGCATTGGCGCTCCATAGTGCAATTTGTCGAAATAGATCCTGGTCCTACAATATCAGTTAGAAATACGACACTGGCCAAGAGAAGGATAGAAGAAGCATACAGATCCTCTAAACAGCAAGCATCGGGTATCTGCCCCAAGGGGCTCGTCTCAAATGACGGCAGAACTGAAGACTCTGTCTCTGCCTCACGATTTAATGGCGTATGCGCTCTACTAGCGGCACCATGTGTACTCTCATCGGGGAATGGTTCAATAATATCATCATTCTTTGAAGTACGCTTGAGCCTATCATCTCGAGAATTTTTCACTATACTCTCGAGGCTCGCTGGGTCGTGGCATTAGCTCGGTAGTTTAGTCAGAATCAATCGCTTTACCTAGTCGGGTTTCCAACTCTGGGATAGTTCTCCGGGGCTCAGTTTGACGTCTCCTTGTAGTTGGATACGTGCATTTGTCGCTTCGCTTGGTACAGCGGCTACAACGTGGCTGTGAGCGATCGCATTTAAGCTTCTGATCTCGACAGCTCATACAGGACATGCGAGCTTTGGGAAGCGAGCGACTGCAGGTATTCATAGTCCGCGTTGTTATCAAGAGCTCTCTTTCATAGCCAATATTTACAAGGTTCCGGCCAGCTAAATGCTTGCAGAATGACTTGACCAAGACCGGACCTTCGATTTTGTATCACAGGCAGTGAATGTCACAAAGTAAGGAGATTGTATGGTCATTCTGCTGACAAATAAGTGGGATATGGACATGCTGACTAAGTAGCGGAATTGGTCCCAGTCCGGAAATTCACCAAATCCTTCGGCCATCGGCATTTCGCCATCTAATTCAAGACAACATTAAAGGCGTCACATCACAGTTGGCTCGAGCTTCGAGGTAGCCAACGATCCATCCTGCTGACTCATTGAACCGATTGTTATGAATGCCGTGGTACAATAGCCAACCCAGCAAGATGTACAGAAAAGCCCACCTTCAGTAAATGCCGGGGATTAACTTGTACGGAACTCGTGCTTTAATCGTGGCCCATTGGCTGCCATACTGCAAGTCTTTTGTCAATCATCTATCACATTGAGACAAATGGCCAAGTACTCACTCTTTGAGAAAGGTATTCGTCCAAAACCGGCACCCCACGATGCGCGAAATCGTAAAAGAAGAACAGCCCAACAAAAACTCCCCACAGGCCACCTCCTGAAGTATAGGCGTAGGAAGCCCTCCAAATGGTATAGGCACCATAGTTGATGTGCGTGGCGAGGGAAAATAAGCCCCCAGCGTAAGGCTTTCCCTTGTTGGCAGCATCTTTTTTGAAGGCTGTGCGCTGAAGCTCTGAGAGCAGCTCAACGGAAATGCCGACGAGGTAGAATCCGAGACCAGCGATAACCGAAGGCGACTCGAGGATGGAAGCAGTTGTAGACGGGGATTTCGAGGTAATGTTCCAGACCGAGAACAGTGAATTGAGGGAGTTGAATACAGTGTTGAATAGAGAGATGACAATGGCCGATGATACCGGCGTGTCCTGCTCCGAGACAACGAGCATTGTTATGATCTGCTTCAAGCTGCTACCGAGGGCCATCATAGCGATGATTGTGTAATACGGTTGAAGACCTCCTCCCCCAGCTGAGTTCAGTTGCGCCGATTCCACAGACCGTCCCCCCAGAGTTTGCACCAGTTTTGATGCCCATCCGTCATTAAGAAGAGCATACTGGAAAGCCACATCTGCTGCGCGAAGACCAATGAAAGTCGCTGTTCCGAGGACATTGAATTTTTTCACCCGAGACACGTTATCATGAAGTTTATTAGCCATGGTTGAAGTAACTTGAGCGTTGATGCTCAACGGGTGAGTACAGGTATTATCGTTGCAGTTAAAATTAATAACAGCAAGTCTGCAAAATATGCCACATTATGTACCGCAATGGATGCGCTATGATGGCATTCTGTGCTACCAGATCTTCCATAACCGGCAATTTTCGGGGTCCGGCGATATAATGGACGGTAGAATATGCCACTAACACCAACACCCGACAACAAAACCCACCACGTCCAAATTGCGGCGTAGCGACCTGTCAAAGAAAACTTATGATATTAAGGAATAATTTAGTGTGAATCTAGGCTATGACACATTGAGCTTATTTAGAAAAATCTAAAACTCAACGTGGGAGCCCTTTGTCTAACTTGAGCATGCAAAACAGTCGGTCTTCATCGGACAACGAAGGGTGGCGTTTATCAAGCCCACTTGTTTACCTAATCCACGTCGCCTGTCGTGAACTAGAAGCACCGAAGGCCGCCAATGCCGTACCCTAAACTTGCTTGAAAAAGTATACAACCATCTGACTAACACTTTGATCCTTCAATCTTGATGATCAGAAATGAATTGTAGCGTCTATTCTTCATGCCGATTATGTAAAGGTTGGCTCGGTTCAACTTGTGGAGAGGTCCATATCAGTTCATTCGGTCTTTGTCGGACAACGAGAGGGAGTTACCGCAACACAAAGATGGTCGGTAATCCACTTCCAGGCCCTGAATATAAAACCACATAATACAGACAACTTAGATCCATTAACTTTTCTTATTCAAAATCCAGGTTTGTATCTGCTTAAGTTCTTGATCTCTCAAACCTTCGGCCCTTTAACTTCCTCTTTAAAACTACCTAAACTCTCTCAATTGCCAAAGCCAAACGTCAAAATGACAAAGCTCTTGACGGTATTTGGAGCGACTGGAAAGCAAGGCGGCTCTATTATTGAAGCCGTGCTGTCTGATGCCACCTTGAGAGAAGAGTTTACAATCCGTGGCGTCACTCGTGATCCTTCTAAGCCAGCCGCTCAAGCTCTTGCAGCCAAAGGTGTTCAGGTAGTTGCAGTAAGTAGCGATTTCACCCACCCTCACGCACCTTACACAAACTAACATGATAAAGACCGATTTGGACTCAAAAGACTCAGTCTTACAAACTGTCACGGGTTCCCATACCGTTTTTCTCGTCACAATTCCCGACTTCACGGGCGGTGACAACAAAGAGCTGGATCACGGAAAGAATGTTGCGGACGCCTGCCATCAATCTGGAGTCCAGCACCTGATATTCTCATCGTTGCTTCATGTAACGGACACCACCAACGGCCGTCTCACCAACGTACCTCATTTTGATAGAAAGGCAGAGGTAGAGCGTTATATTCGCTCCAAGGGCACTCCGAGTACCTTTGTGCTGCCTGGCTACTTTATGAGCAATTATACAGCGCTGCAAATGATACGCAAAGGCGACAATGGAGAGTATACTCTCGCCTATCCTGTTGGCGGCAAGGCCATGTTCCCTCTCATCGATATCGAAGCTGATATGGGTAGGTCCCCAAATTGGCCCTTGTGTAACCCCTGCTGACTGATTGACTTCCAGGAAAATATGTCGTTGCCTCAATCAAGGAGCGGGAAAATGTCTTGGGCAAGCAAATTCTTGCCGCGGCTGACTACTACACACCAACGCGTATCCTTGCAGAGTTTGAAGAAGTCACTGGTGGAAAAGCGAATTTTGTGAAGCTCGATGCAGACACGTTTAAAAGCTTTTTTCCGTCCCCATTGGGCGTGGAGATGCTAGAGAACCATCTCTTTATCGAGGAACCGGGCTACTATGCCGGGAAGAGCCTCGACGAAAGCCTTGACCTTTTGCGCAAGGTGGGATTGAAGCCAACGACGTGGAAAGAGTTTTTGGCCAAGAACAAAGCCGCATTCTAAGAAATCGCCCAATGTTGTAGATATACTAGCGTTTGGCTAAATACGTTAGAATAAAATTAGGTACTTGAATACATCATGGTTTATCCATATTGCCCAGTTCTGATCTGCCAAAACGCTTCAAATGACATATTTACTTGCACATTTACTTGCACCTTGACTCGTGTAGTTTACTGGACGCTGGAGGGTGACAGTCTCGGAAGGACTTTCCCCCAACACGGATCATTTGCTTATAAATATTCACGATACAATATCTGCAAAATCTATTATCTTCTACAGTTGCCTTGCAGGTATTGGCAAGACTTGCATGAGAACACATGTATAACGTTTGCCAAATTATTCAAGCAACTACCCCTATAGTTTGTAATGCAGCCCATGTAAGTACGCGCCGCAGTTCATCGGACAGCGAGGTGGGAATCCTTCCGAGAACTACCGGGAGTGGAGCTAAGCGCGCGGCTGATCGCCCGACACCTTTTGGCCTTGTCTCTATTCTTGTTTGAAGTTGAAAAGATACGTGTATTGTTTGCAGCCTGATGCTTAACAAACAGAACATTTTTGAGTCAACTTACGATCTACGTGTATCTAGATCTGGTAAAGGAAGACGCCCCACTAGCAAAGACAATGCCGAGCACCGAAGCACTATATTCGCCACTGCAGAGAAGCTCGTGGATTTGGTAATCCGGACATCTCAGGACTCCGAATTACTGACGATAAACAGCTGTCTGGAGGAACAAGAGAGCTTCAGGGCTATATTAGATGGACAATGAGAGCTCATATCTCAGCAGAAAAAATAACAACCACTTCTATAAGCTAAATTGACCTGAAATTATTGTACATTCGACCACAGTCAAAGATGTCTCGCGCACTGCTTATAACAGGAGCAACTGGAAAACAAGGCGGCAGCGTCATCAAAGCTCTACTTGCTAGGAATGCCGATTTTAAAATTCTCGCCGTCACAAGAGATGTCGCCTCGCCATCAGCCAAAAGACTAGCCGCTGCATCTCCAAAGATTACTCTTGTTCAAGGCAATCTAGATAATACAGAGGCCATATTCCAAAATGCAAGGAAAGCAGCTCAAGAACCCGTCTGGGGAATTTTTAGCGTTCAGGTGTGTATTTGAGACCCTTAAGCTAATAAACGTGCGTTAACAGACTTGCGCAGCTACCGGCCATGAATAAGACGGGCCCAATTATCGAACAGGCGCAAGGCAAGGCCCTCGTTGATTCGGCCATCAAGCACGGTGTAAAGCACTTTGTCTACTCGTCTGTAGATCGCGGCGGCGCAAAGTCGATTGATAATCCCACCAACATCCCTCATTTTGTCAGCAAGCATCACATTGAGCACCACCTCATCAATACTGCCAAGGACAAGATGTCTTGGACGATTCTCAGGCCTGTGGCGTTCATGGAGAACTTTGCACCTGGCTTCATCGGCAAGGTTTTTACCACCATTTGGAGAGAAGCCTTAAAGTCTCGCCCGTTGCAGCTGATATCAACCGACGACATTGGTACAATTGCAGCTCTATCCTTTATGCAGCCGCATCAATTCTCAGGCAAGAGCATATCGCTGGCTGGGGATGAACTGTCGTATGCTCAGGTAGAAGAGGCCTTCCGCAAGGAGACGGGGGCTCCTCCACAGAGTACATTTGGGTTCATAGCCCGCCTCGTATTGAGGTTGTCTGAAGAGATGAGAACAATGTTCAGTTTCTTTGAGAAAGAAGGTTACGGAGCTGATATCAAATCGCTAAGGGAGATTGACCCTGAACTCAAGACTTTCAGCCAGTGGTTAGGTAGTAGGTCGGCGGGTAAGCGATAAGAGGGCGGCTGATTCTCATCTTGGTTTGGATAGAGCAGACTGTAATTAAAATAATTATTTAGACAACTAGCTGAGGCCTGGTGGAGAGAAAAGAAAAGCGAAAATAATATTGCTGCTTGGATAAATGGCCGCTGTTTTCCTCTTGATGTTGCAGTATTGTGTGAAGCTGTCTAGGGGGTGATTATGAGAGTGCATGCCCTTTGCTGAGCAAGTTAAAAATTTCTTTTTGTGATGAGTGCCATATGTATAGAGTGAAGCGACAGCGGACTGGTTTGTAGCGGCAAAATCTGATCAGTCCAAAATTTTTCGTTAAACAAGAAGGATCGAATATTCGACCGCATTTCTACACTTAACCCTCGTTAGATGGAGCTGGGAAGTCCACTCATGTAACCCAAACATTATGCAAGTGTACAGGCTTCTAATTGTTTAGAAGTCTATCACATGCACTTCAAAAGTACAGATGTGACAGTGTTCCTGCCTAATAACTGTGGTCCATCATTTGAACCATGGTTTTTTCTTTTACGTAAAGACCGCTGTCACAATCTTGATGGCTTAACAGAACTATATTCGCAAGTGTCCGACGATAAACAATAACAATCTCTCACTCCATGGCTGAGCCGTGTGAGTGGAGAATTGTAAGAGAACGACCGAATTCTAGAGCTGTCAACCATGAGTTTGCTTCGCTATAACCCTTTTTTACTTCGGCCGCTATTAGGCCGATTTGCTGTTACAACGGCATACAGCCACTACGGTCCGGATATCTTGCCACACACCATGAAACACAAAGGAGCATTGGGCTTTGGGAGTTGTCCATGGCATGAGATGGATAGTGTCTGAAACTTCCGTAATACTATATCTATTTCGAACTAGAGCCCGTTCACTTTACAAGCTCAGGCCCGGCAAATGACATCCTGGTTGCGGCATGTTTCTCGGGAATCTCCCGTCTCACTGAACCGCTAAAAGGCTTGTAAGCTACCCCCGCGTTTTCTTTTCGCGGGGAGGGGTTTCAGCAGGTCCTAGAGTCCAACATCAACCCAGGACTATGTATATTGAATGCATTCGAGTCCATCGTTGGCAGCGAATAGGCTGGCAGAGATCGTCGACATTCTCCTTTTAATCAGACACCACTTCAAACGGCCGAGCAGCGCCGAATAGGAGACGGCGATGTTGGCGAATCATCTTGTCCTGAATAACCTGAGGATGCCGAGACTGCCTTATTGCCGACCAGCCGGCCTAGCTTCAGCGCGATAAATTCATCCATGGATGTCTTTCACGTGTCGGCTGGCCATAGGCGCAAGATATTCGCATGAGAACCAATGGTGTTAGGAGAGGAGATGGAACTGGCATCTTCATCACCTGGAAATCGACAGTCTAGCTATGGGCACGATATCTTTGAACGTGATAGTGCCTATTTACTATCTCTGGCCGTGGACGCTCAACGAAGAGGCTGCCTGTGATGAATGGTGGGCTTCTCTGTTACTGAAATTGGCAGTTCGGCGCTGTAAGCACGGCCGCTACTCGGACCGATTTTAGCATTTGGGTCACTAAGCGAATCATGCGGATTCCACTTTCATCAGTACTCTGGCTTGATCACGTCTTGTGAAGTTAAACTGCTTCATTTGTAAAGAACTCTTGGCTTATGTATCTCCGTCTTTGAAGGAAGTGACTTGACTTGTATTAAAATACTTACCGTCCATCAATTCATTCATCGAAGTGGATGCGTTGCCTATGCGACAGGATCATCGCTAATTGGCCTTGAAGCAACCATTTATGGGGTTTCGCCTCTCAGATCCAACCCTCGTCATCCCAAACATACGGAAGACTTTGCAACTCGGCATCATTAAAATTTTCCACAATGAGGCTATTGCACGTAATCCTGGCATGGATATCAGCACTGCCCTCTGCTGCTGCTCTCACGGCTGCGCAATGGCGCTCACAATCTATTTATCAAGTTCTGACTGATAGGTTCTCTCTCACAAGCGGGGCGACCAATTCTGCTTGCAACGCCGGAGACCAGGTGTACTGCGGAGGCACCTGGCAGGGAATCATCAAGAACTTGGATTACATCAAGAGCATGGGATTTACTGCCGTATGTGTTATTTCACGGTATAATGTTCGTGGTGCATTACTAACTCAGCAACAAGATATGGATATCGCCCGTGGTTGAAAACTTGGCTGGCAATAGCGCTGATGGAGAGGGTTATCATGGGTATTGGGCTCAGAATATTTACGAAGTGAACACCAACTTTGGCTCTGCTGCAGATTTGCGAGCACTATCTGAGGCCCTGCACAATGCCGGCATGTATCTGATGGTTGACATTGTCACCAACCACATGGGATACCTTGGATGCGGAACCTGCGTTCAATACAATACTTTCAACCCGTTCAACTCGGTGAGCCAAACTTCTCATTGACCAAGGCTTTGCTAACTTGGCAGCAATCCTACTATCATCCATTTTGCCTGATCAACTTCAACTCCAACAACATGACCCAAATACAAAATTGCTGGGAAGGTGACAACACAGTGTCTCTGCCTGATCTTGCCACCGAAAATGCCAACGTTTTGAGCATGTGGCAGACTTGGATAACACAGCTCGTGGCAAACTACACCATCGATGGTCTGAGAATGGACAGCTGCTTCGAGTTAGACTACGGATTCTTTGAGCCATTCCAATCCTCAGGTCCGTCCAATTCAACACAAGCGAGAACCTCTTAGTAACAGATACAGCAAATGTCTACATTGTTGGCGAGGTTGATAATGGCGACCCAGCGATTGTTTGCCCGTATCAAAAGAACTACGGTCTCAATACATTAAACTACCCCGCGTATGTATCATTACTTCCATCAAGCCATGATACTAACGTTTTTAGGTACTATTGGATCACCCAAGCTTTCCAGTCACCGAGTGGCAGTATAAGTAATCTTGTCAATGGACTCAACACCATGAAATCGGAATGTTCCGACACCACTCTTCTCGGCTCCTTCATGGAGAATCACGATAATCCACGCTTCCCTTCTCTTACATCTGATATTTCACTTGCAAAGAATGCCATTGCGTTTACCATGCTTGCGGACGGAATCCCCATCATTTATGAAGGCCAGGAACAGCACTTGAATGGAGGCGGTGTTCCTAACAATCGCGAAGCAATCTGGCTGTCCGGATACAGCACTTCCGCTGTGCTCTATACTCACATCAAGGCTCTGAACCAAATCCGAAGCCAAGCCATCAAACAAAATAGCGCTTATGTGACAACCCAGGCGGCAGTCACGTACTCTGATAGCTCCACCATTGTTACACGAAAAGGCAGCACGGGATCCCAAATTGTCGGCGTCTTCTCCAATCGTGGCGCCAATGGCAGTAGTTACACCTTGACACTGCCATCAGCTGATACCGGTTTCACGAGCAACGAACAAGTCGTTGAAGTACTGTCGTGCACAGCTTATACCACAGATTCGAATGGCAATCTCGCTGTGGCCATGTCTAACGGCCTTCCCAGAGTATTTTATGCAAGATCGAACCTGAGTGGAACCGATATTTGTCCTAACCTGGGTAAGACTTCAGCCATACACTTTTCTTGACAACATCCGGTACCTATTACTTCAAAAGGTTGCTTCCTAATGCTAACCCATCTTGTCTTAGGATCCGGTGGTGGTACAACGACTTCGACTCCTCCGACTTCTTGCACAGCCATTCCCGTGAAATTCGACGAAACCGTGACAACAACGTTTGGACAGACAATCAAGATAGCCGGTGACATTAGTGCTCTAGGGAACTGGAATACAGCCAATGCTGTCACGCTCTCGGCAGCCGATTACACCAGCTCTAATCCCCTGTGGTTTGTGACATTGAACTTGGCCCCCGGGCAAGTGGTGGAATACAAGTACATCAACGTGGCTCAAAATGGCGATGTGACTTGGGAGGCGGATCCTAATCACACGTACACGGTTCCGGGGGCTTGTACAGCACAACCTACTGTTACAAACACATGGCAGGGGTAACTCTGTATTTGTACTTCATGAATACAGCACAACTGAGCCTTGATACTTCAACATAAGTGACGCTTCTTTCTCAAAGTCTACCGTAGTTGCGTATGTAGTGGGGGTCAATAAATCTGTGATATTAATAATTTGACGTTCTCTAGCCTCTCTACTTCTCCTCAGCCTTTCGTCAGATGCAGCAACTGAGATTCACCCTCAGTGAGATACGCAGTATAGTAGTTATTGACATGCGTAGAATTGCCTGACCACACATCAGTAAACTTCCACTCGGAGCAGCTCAAGCCAAGACCGGCCAAAGACACAGTCACAGCCTGTCGCCCATAAAGATGTGTCCCAAAGCCTCCAGATCCCTGGTCGGGCCCGTAATTTGCAATAAGCACATATGCCTCCTTGCCATTATCGCTCGGCCCACCAATCCAGGCCTGGAGCTGCTGGGCAAGGTTGTTTCCAGTGCGAGGGTTACGCGGCTGCATAGGATACCTGGCGAAGAAGTTGGCGGCGGCGGTTGACTGGGAGCTTGTCAGCAGCTTGTAGCCAAGTTCGTCCGTCTGGGTGAGATCGTTGCCGAGAATCAAGTTTGCGCCTGCGCCCAGCCAGTGGTTCATGACTGTAGTTCGCATGCTATCGTTGACGCCGGTTAATCTCTCTGCGTTGGCGGCAAACAAGTTGTCCATGTCGGGGTAGATTGTGATGGGTTTGTTTCGCTGAGCCTGGAGGCCAATATACTGGCGGTAGTTGTCAATGGCGCGCTGGGCAACCGACCAAGCGAGGAAAGTCTCGTGGCCATAGTTGTTGATATCTTGATCAGTGCGCATGGACTCTGCCAAGCCGTTCCAAACAGGCAGCCACGTTTCGTTGCGGCATAGCTTCCATGAGATGTTGAGACGGATATCTCTGCCTGTCTTTGCAATGGCCTTTTGGTAAGCTACTACGGCGTCTGAGTTTTGGCATCCCAGCATGGCGCCGTTTTGCGGAGAGCCAGGAGTGATGTAGTCGAGCTGTTTTTGTATAAATAGTCAATCACTGTTTTCATTATTGTAAAGAGTTGGCAATTCGCACTCACTTTGATCATGTCAACACCCCAAGAAGCCCACAGCTCAACCACAGAGTCGTGCCACTGTTGAACGCCATCCTTGCTATAGTCAAACTGGCATAGAATCTGGTCAAAGTTGCCGTTAAACACGGATCCCACGGTAATATCCGTGCCCAAAATGGTCTTGTTGGCTGCTTGGCAAGGCACACCGGGGGTAATATACAGGCCGAGTTTCAAATCCTGCTTATGAAGCCACGGCCCGAGTTTGGGCATGTCAAAACGAGTGTCGTTGTAAATGATGCGGCCGTTGTTGTCAACCTCATCAAAGGACTGCCAGCCAGAGTCAAGACTGCACATATCAAAGCCCGCGGCCTTGAATTTGGAGTTGGCAAGGACGCCACACTGCGTTTCAACAAACTTTTGCGTATAATAAAGACCAGACTGGCCGGCGAAAGATGGAATAAGCGTAGAGCCGTTGGTCAGGGCCTGGGCACCGTATGTGTTCCAGCCTCGGGCCGATGAAGTGAAGCCATTCGTCGTCTTCGCTATTTTCAAGACTTTCAGCGGACCTCCACCAGGGCTCGGCTGGGGATAGCAGTCTGGGAGCGAAGAGTCCCGATCTTGCAAGCAGTATGGCGCTGGCCTTGTAGGCATTGTGTCTGATCCTCCGCTGGATGAATAGCAACCTCCGCCAGTCCAAAGCCAGTACCACTGGTTATCGCTCCAGCCCCAGGTTCCGCTTGTTGAGCCGCTCAGCAGGCAAAGGTCTACCATGCTCTTGAACGAAACGCTGATGTCGCTGTTCTGGGCTGAACCCACGGCTCCAGTGTTTGCCTGTTGCTGCATGCTGATGTTGGCGCCATTGCAGTCAACCACCAAGGCATTGGCTGCCAGCTTGGTGATGCAGCTCTGGATGTCATTGTAGCATTGGTCCGAGAAATAGACGCTGCCAGGCTGGTAAGTGGCATCGGCGCAGTGGACTGTGCCTGTATTTGTGCCGGCAACTGGCTGAAGCAGAATTGAAGCCGCAATGGAGAAGGCAAGGGTCGATGCCATGGCGGTGTAAGTCTGCGCCTGTGCGCTCTGAGAGTCTTTGACGCAACTAACTCTCCGTTTCTGATATGGCTATTTCCTTGCCACTCCGTTGTGTCTTGGAGTGGTGACTACTTGAGGTAAAGGCAGCAAGTCTGGTGGACGAGACAGAGTAATTAACCTTGCGAACTTTGATGCGCCTTTCCGAAAGCTCATGAGACCGCCAGTTCTCCACTGTTTCTTTGGGCCAATTGATGCAGTTACCATCTCTCTTTTGAGCCCTGTTGCTCCGCCTGTATTGCTGAATGGGAACGTTCTCCACGCTATTGACGGATAAAGCTTCTCCTTGCTAGGCCATTATGGCAAATGCCAATACGAATGCACAAGTGCCCAACGCTCTCTCCTTCACGCACATCCGAACGAGGCCATATGAACCATTTCCGCCGGATCAACACTCCCATTTGGAGCTAAGTTGACGCAGCATCCACAATGCGAATGCCGAAAGCTGCTCGTATACTCATAGCCTCCCGCCTTTTCCTATATCGTCTTCCCCCGCAGTTTACAACCTTCTCAAAGGGGAAATCTTCGAATCTACCCCGCAAAACACCATGGTAGAAAAGTAAGCTATCTTGATGATTCCTTGGGGAAATGGCAATGGGGCATGACGGAAGCAAGGGGTAATTTCCTGCGCTGCATGTCGTGTCCGGCTCAGACGGAGTCTGTCTTGCCATTCGCTGGCAGCATACATTGCTAACCAAACTTCATCTAGCCAGCTGTCACCGAGCCTCTAGAGCTGTCACTAGCTGCTCCCCCACGAAAGCCTATAAACCTGGGCAAGTCAAGAGATTTGGATGAATTGGCAAAGTGGATCAGCAATTACGGAAAAGCTCGTTTGAGCAGAAGCGAAAGCAAGTTATAACGGCTAATGGAGCCGGAAAAGAAAAGCGACAGCTCAGTACAGTACCCGATTTCTACAGCTCTACAAGTAAAAGATCGTCAGGTTTTCCGTTCTCCAAAATATAACCATAATGACAAAAGTGTGGAGGTGGAGAATCTAGTCCACACATGTGCTTGTGTATGGCTCTGGACTCCAGCCATCCCCCGGTGGCCCCTGTCATCTGAGCAAGGATTCAGATTACCTATCATAATGCCCGAAGCACATTGATGCCTCTCTCCAATAACTTGCATTTAGTTTACATGGCAATTTTTGTTTACTCACACATCCATTGTTCCTGCAGCTATGTGATCACATCACTCTCCCTGGACATGTTTGCATTATGTAGCTTCTCTTACGCGACGGAAACTGTGACACACTCTGCCCCTCTGTCTGCTCTGAACAACGCATAATTGTATATAGGCGAGCGATGTGCTGCCTTGAACGGATATCGGAGCAATAGCGCTGCAATTGGATGTCGACAGCACTCTTGTGTAGAGACCAGTTGCCAAAAACTCGGCACAATGCGCCAGTTTTCGTTGGCTTCGCTTTCTCTCTTGGCGAGTTGCGTCAGCGCGCAGCACATTTTTAACCTCAGTGATGTCTCGTGGACGGTGAGCAACGGCGTCAATGCCACTGTGCCTGGCAAGCTGCCTTCACATGCTCACATTGATCTACTGGCTGCCGGCGTCATTGAAGATCCCATTTATGGCTTCAATGAGTGGAATCAGTTTTGGGTTCAGCGGATGAACTGGACATATACGTCAGGGCCCATCAAAGGACTGTGAGTGATTTCGAGTTGTGAAGAAGAGGGGAGATTGAAGCTAATCTGAGCCTACAAAGAAAATCTCAAAAAGGGCTTACATCATGGCTCGTCTTTGAAGGCCTCGACACCTTTTGTGAGATTCAACTTTGCAATCAGACAGTCGGCAATACCAAGAACCAGTTCCGCAAATACACATTCGATGTCAGCGACATTTTACCCAAGTGCTCTGGAGATCCAGTTTTAAGCCTCAACTTTGGCTCGGCAAGCAACATTGTTCTCAACACTGCGCAGAGAAGTGATCTTTGTGCGTCATCATACTCAGAACATTCTTCGGGTTCCTGTTCCCGCTAACAGTTATATGCTTAGCCCAGGTAAACTCAGCAAACGGTTACAATGGCCAAGAATTCCAAGGCCGAGCCTACATGCGCAAAGAGGAAAGCGATTTTGGATGGGATTGGGGCCCGCAGTTTGCTCCAGCCGGCCCTTGGAGACCAGCGTACATTGTACAAAAGGCCAAGGCCGATCCTGTTTACATCACCAACACGGCTATCGACATCTTTCGCCAAGGCCAAATGCCTAACCTGTCGCCCGACCAGTCAAAGCCATTCATCTTCAACGCCAGTATCGATTATATCGGCACGCTTCCCAAGAACACGCAGTTCCACCTCAAGATTGTCGACAGCAAGGGCCATACGCTCAAAGAGGCCAATTTAGCTGGAATAAGCCAGTCCGACGGCACTATCACCGGCAGTACTGTCATTGGCAACAATGTAAATCTTTGGTGGCCTTCTGGCTACGGCGAGCAGCCCCTGTACACGGCAACGCTCTCCCTCATCAGCTCTGCGTTCTCCAAGCCTGCTACCGTTACCAAGCGAGTTGGCTTCCGGACCATTGTGTTGAATCTAAATGCTATTACCGCTGAAGACAAGGCCAAGGGTGTTGCCCCCGGAGCTAGCTGGAAGTTTGAGATCAATGGCCACGAGCTATATGCCAAAGGCTCCAACTTTGTGCCTCCAGACATCCTGTGGCCTCGTGTCAACCAGACCAAGATCAAGGAAACATTTGAGCTGGCCGTAAACTCGCACTTCAACATGATGCGAATTTGGTCTTCGGGAGCTTACCTCCCGGACTGGGCGTATGACTTGGCCGACGAAATGGGGCTGCTGTTGTGGTCTGAGTTCCAGTTCTCGGTAGCCTACTTTCCCGCGACTGCTGACTTCCTTGAAGAGTACGAGGCAGAAGTCTACTACAACGCTCGTCGAGTCAACCACCATCCGAGTCTGGCGCTGTGGGCTGGTGGCAACGAGTTGGAATACCTCATCTATGGCTGGTGGCTCAATCCCCGGGATAACCCCCAGCTCAAAAACTACGAGACCATATTCCAGCAGCACATTGCCAAGTGTGTCTACGCCAATACTCACTCCATCAGCTATATTCCTTCATCGACATATCACGGCTACACATCGCTCGACTTCAACTCGGTTAGTCCTCAGACATCTCGATACGATTATATGGAGAGCCCCGATGCGCTATACGCCGATACTGACTTTTACAACTACGACGGAACTATTGCCTTTCAATACAGCGGCTATCCTGTGGGTCGATTTGCTGACGAGTTTGGATTCCCCTCCATGCCCTCGGTCTACTCCTGGCAAGAAGCTATCCCCGAGAGCGAATTCTACTTTGACTCGTCCTATGTGCGACATCACAACCGCCATCTCAGTGGCGGCAGCGACTTTTTCTCCTCTTCGGCGGGTGGTATCAACCAATTCACAGATAGCATCAAGCTCTGGTACCCGCTGCCCCAGCTGCAGGATCCTGTAGCCAACTTCACTGCCTGGACATGGACCTCTCAGGTGTTCCAGGCCGACTACTACCAGGCTCAGATTGCTTTTTACAGACGAGGATCTGGGCTTTCTAACCGCCAGATGGGCGCTCTATACTGGCAGTTCAACGATATCTGGGTTGGCCCAACCTGGTCCAGCACCGAGCACAGTTTACGGCAAAAGGTGGCCTATTATGCTGCCAAAGACATCTTCAACCCTGTCATCGTCTGGCCCTTTTACGACGAGGCCACTGATGTCTTGGAAGTTTGGGTCGTGTCAGATCTGTGGCAAAAGGCTTCTGGAACCGCCTCGTTCAAGTGGGTTGACTGGCAGGGCAATGCTCTCGACGTTGATCCGCCCGTCCACGTAAATCCAGCTCACGATGGATCCTTCAAGGTCAAGTTTGATGTGCAGCCAATCAACGCCACTCGCTTAGTTACGTATCCTGCCCTGTCTACTTTCTTTGCTTGCAAAAACCCGACATCAAACGCTCTGCTTTCAATCTCCGTCGAGGCTGGCGGATACACCCACTCGACGTTTTTCCACCCGCAAAGCCTTCGTTTGAGCAGCATTGCCGATCCGGGCCTGGTAATGACAAAGTCTCTTCACGGAAGCAAAGCTCAATTCAAGATCATTGCTACAAAGGGCGTGGCGGCTTGGGTCTGGCTGGACTATCCTACAA
Organism: Trichoderma sp. CBMAI-0020; assembly: GCA_030708095.1. Classification (NCBI taxonomy): domain Eukaryota; kingdom Fungi; phylum Ascomycota; class Sordariomycetes; order Hypocreales; family Hypocreaceae; genus Trichoderma; species Trichoderma sp. CBMAI-0020. The sequence goes on from JAJNCI010000002.1 coordinate 226,072, forward strand.
CGGTAAGAGGATACTTTGACCAGAACGGCTTCTGGCTGAACAAGGGGGAGAGCCGCACAGTTACTTTCAGCGTGTGGGATGATTGGTCGAGGGGTGCTTGGATCAATGATGTTGTGCTTAGATCAATCTATGACAATGTAGAAAAGCCATAGGCTACTTTGTTTTTGTAGGCGAATAAAGTAAAAGTATCGAATGAAATGGGGCTACCTAGTGCCAAGGCTTTTGCCTGGTCAAAGGATGCCGGGAGAAATAAACTTGCATCAAATGTGACCACCCAGTACCAAGACGTTACTTGGTCCAAGTATCCTCGAAGAAAACAAATTGAAGAAAAAAACAGCATCGAATGTGACCCCCAGTAACAAGGCATTACTTTGTCTAGGCATCCTGAAGAAAATAACTTAAGAGAAAAACAATATCGAATGTGACCCCCAGTACCAACGCATTACTTAGTCTAGGGCTCTTTGAAGAAAATAACTTGGACGGTAATATCGTCTCTCACATATCGGCTGATGGGCGTAGTTGCCGTCATCGAGCCGCAAAACATGGCCCTTCTCGTCCCTCCAAGCGCATTCTTAACTAAGCACACAGCCGCGTTGTCGAGATCCTCGATAGCGAAATGCTCGGGGGTCGCCTTGTAAGATGGCCATCCGTCGTCATCTATCGTGTAGCCTGTGGTCTTAGCATCTTTAACAGCCCCTGGTTTGCCCAGACGTCGCGCTGAGAGCCAGCGAGAGACACAGGTCACGGCATCTTCATTGGACATGACGTCCCAGAGCCCATCCGATGCGAGAATGACAAAATCTGAAGTCTGGACCTGGCGGGTGGTGACCTCCGGCGTGGCTATCATGTAAGGCGGCGTTTTAGACTTGGGGCGAGGCTCGGTGCCGTGATAATTGGACTTGAGAAAGTTCAAGAAATCGTTGGGCCATTTCCATCTATGGTCGCCGAAACCCCGAGTAATGGCAATTCCCATAAGCCTGCCCGTCTTGGGGTTGATCATATCTTCTCCCTCTCCAGGATGCTCGGCGTTGAGCCTTTTGACTTCATCTTGGTTGAATCCGGTCTGGTCCTTGCTCAGAGCGCTGGCCGCAAAGCCACTTGATTCCGAGGACCAGGAGCCGAGAACTGCGCGTGAATCGCCCGTCACGGCGGTACGCAACACGGATGATTTAGGATCGTAGACACAGAGCAGCGCGCAAGAACCAGCGAGAGCCGGCGCGAGAGCCGATAAGACTTTGGTAGATCCAGGCTCATAGCCAGCTTCGGCAGCTTTGCGTGCAGTGCCCAGGATTCGGTCGTCGAGGCTGGTGAAGGCTCTTTTGATAGCAGCATCGACAACATCTGCCGAGCCCGATGCCGAGACCTTGGAGAGAGCCGTCGAAACATACGGGATGAGGGCCTGCTTTAGCACCTTTGAGGTAGCCCAGCCACTGCAGTTGGAGTCAGTCTCAGTGTTCCCTACAACTGGGTTTTCACGTACGAGTGCCCGTCGTAAACACCCGCATACAGCGCCGTTCCGCCGTGGATGCCTTTGCCAACAGCAACGGACCACTCGTCCTCAACAGGGTCATTGCTAGCGACGCGGACAACATCAACGCGGCCCTTTTGTCCGTCCTTGCCATCAAAAATGAACGACTGGGCCTGCTCCCGCAGCTTTTGGTTCGCTGCTTGCAAGTCCAGGACAGGCACAGGCGAGACCACCGAGATGTCGTCTTCTGACGAAACTGGGTCAAGAAGAGGGACACTCTTGGTCTTGCTCGCTGTGCCGCCGCTGAGCAAAAAGTATCCGCCCCCAGCAGCCACAGCCGCACAAGCTCCCCAAGCCAAGATGCCGGGCCGTGAAGGTGCAGATCTTGGCGCCTGGGAATCTGAGAGCCAGCGTCGAGAGAGTTGCCGAGTTCTGATGCTGTGGCTACAGGGCATAAGCCTGGCATCCAGGCGAGCCGCAGGGAGACGCTGCATCACTTTTGTAGGCCAATAATTTACTGAAACTGTAACGAGAATGAGAATTGAAGAAGCGTGAATTGCGATGAATACAGTTGAGCGTCTTGTCTTTCACGTTTACAGATTCACGGTTGCCATTTCGGGTGGTCACGAGACTCCAGCAGGACCAACAACACCTACTCGTCTGCTTATGCCAGCCTTACAGGCAATTTCGCAGGCACAGCCAGGAAAAGTGGTTCGTTGGCCTCAATTACCCCTCCTCAACGGTTGGCACAACTCAATTGGAAACTAGAACTTGGTAGGAAAGTTGTCACTTGATCAATCTCTCCGCAGATAAGGCTGGTGTGATTAGTTTTTGTGCAATTTCAGAGCGGGAGAGCGGCAGCTTACCGCACTAACCGCTTCTACGCTGTAATGGGGAATTAACAATTGGGACAGTGAGAATGGTTACGGCTAGTATAATTTAACGCTGGAAATACTCTAGGTTAGCACTTTGAACCAGGCAATGGAACAATTTGTTGAATTTTGAATTTTTGCATTAGCTGCCTCATTGATCACTAACCGGTAATTCTTAGGGAAATTAAATCATTGATACTTTACCAGGCCGATAAGAAAGACTGGGCACATTCGCTTGCCGCTTTTCACGGATGCAGCAGCACTATACGCGTATCTGAACCAATCGAATAATCAATTATACTAGGTAAGGCGATTAGGATATTGGAAAGATCTAATATCTATTTGAATCATATAACACTGTTAACCCACCATTTTAATAAACTCTTGTATTATGGTTTCTGCTTTTAGGTTGGTCCATATTAGAAATACAAACTTGGCTTCAGTGTTCTTAGGCGAGCTGTCACCATGTGAGAGCCATGATTTCTATTAGGTACATGCAGGCTATATACCACGGCATAAAGCCACGCATTGCCAGCAAGCTCATAGCAGTCCATTACCCAGGGCATTAAGCGCTCCAATGCTCAACATTTCCAATACGTTGATAAAGATTCCAAACTTATGCTGCCATCTCAACGGCTACCATCCATCCCAGTCTCAATTGCGCAAGCGATGTCGAGATATCGGTTACTCTCCTACTTGAGCCACGACATTAGGCCTAGCAGCTTCTTGCCAATTTCCCCACCAGTAAGATGACTTACTCTGATTTGCTGAGCGTCTCTAAGCGGGCGCGATCAGGAAAGGTCGAAGATCGTCACTCAAAGCATCTCCCTTGGACTGGGAGTGTCACGATGAATGCGTAAAGGAAAGTGTTTACGCTAGTACAGTTCGCCTGTTCAAGCTAACCGACGATGTCAGTGAGCTAGACAAGATAAGAATTCGAGATTCTGCGAGCGTATTTCACTGTGCGTCGACTCGTTCGAGGTACTTGTTAATGATATCTTCTACCAGATTGATAGTGAAGCACTACTGCCCTTGAATTATGTATTAGGACAATTCAAGATTCCATCCATTCAATAAAATGATGTTCTATGGATAAATGAGCAGTTCCAAGGCTTTGCTGGCCGTACCAAGATCTGGAAAATAAAGGGGCGTGTTAAGAAAGAGTAAGGTTTCAGCACTACCGGCTTTTAGAGCCGCAAGTAGGCATAATGGAACCTCCCCCAGCCATCTGGGTGCACCACATACATTTCCAGCATTTGCACATTCAAGCTATAGTCCATCCAATTGGCACGTCTTTTCCTGTTTAACTGGGCAGCCGGAGTCACTGAAGCGAGAGAGATTGCAGTGACCATGCAGCTGATATGTGGATATCTTCTCCGCTCTCAGATACACACCATCATCGAAGCGGTGTGGACTTGACTTCTGCCGCTAGCATGCTTGGCATGGTAGTGAATACTGAGCTGGTGCGTAGAACGTAACAGAGCAGTACTTAGAGACCATCACTACTGTCTAAGCGAGCATATGACTGTTGAGCTTCCGATGTGACCAAAGCAATGAAAAGCAGCCCACATAGCCTACGCTGCCTATTCTATTAACATAGAATAGGCCAATTATTGTTTGCTAAGGAAAAAGATGCCCAGCCAAGGTGAAGTCCCAATGTCTAAGCAACATTTCTGTATCCTCCAGAAATGTATCCTCCCGTATGTGCACCATAGGTAATGCTGTTGACTAGACGTTGCATATAGTATGCAGTAAAGTAACAGAGAGATACTAAGACGTAAATTGTTCACAAGGTGCATGGTCTGAGATGCATCTCCAAGCCCGGCCCACTACATCGCGGCGTTCATTGGTTGTCGTTCATGATGATCATTGATCGGCAGGTGGATAAACACCCATTTTTAACACTAACTGCGATTGTTGGCAGGATCACCAGGCTCTACACTTACCGTCTTGGACAGCTATCCAACCGTACAATATTTATTCGTATTGTCAATGGGCTGTGAAGGACTGCTCAGGTAGGCCTGGCCAGAACATAGCCCTCTTCCCAAGATATTCCAAGGCGAGTGAGTTGCGTTGCTATCGTACGGGACGATCAGCCACCCCCATGCTAGCTGAGTGGCGCACAGCCCCCAGAGATTCTTCAAGCATCCGCTCACTATCCTGAATGCCGGATGGTGCCCGCAGTGAGGAGCCTTTGGTAGGAAGGGAGGTGATATCGCGTGTCTGCAAGTTAGGACTATGTGGATTTCCATTGCTGCAAGTTTAGCCGATAGTATTGGCTGTGGGACGATTCCGCCAGGGGTCCTAATCCGCAATTCGTCAAATAAGTGGGAGCTTTAATAAAATTGTTGGCTGAGCCGTCTCTTGGCTTGGGAAGGATTCGCATGTTTCATGCGGTAACTTGGAGGCAGATGAGCGCTTAAAATAGACGGTCGGATGAAAGGCACTTTTATTGTTTGTCCTTCTGCATCTTTTTTGCCTCTCAAGGCCAAGGCCAACGGAAAAAAGAGCAAGAGATTCCCGTTAGATTTTGCAGTCGCACCAGTAACATGGCATCAATGAGGGCGCTGTTTCTTTTATTTGCTTTGATAACCCTGACTCTTGCGGCCAACTGCAAGTCTGGATTAAACTACTGTGGCTTCAATTTGTTGGGCATTGGTAAGTCACGCACTTTAATTCTACCTCGTCCATTGTCTAACAGGCATGAAATCTAGGAAACTATCAGCCCCAAATCATCGATGCGCTTCAAAAGGCATCTTTAGACGCAAGCAATAAAGGTGTATCAACTAACACACTCTTCCATTGTGACGGCGGACTCAATGGCGACATATCGGTTGTCAAGTTCTGTACAAACAGATGCATAGATGGCGGATCTGGTAAAAGTGATGTCTGCAACGAAGCTTCCTCTGTTGGTGCAGCGAGTTCATCGACTGTCTCGACATCGACTCTCTCGCAAACGAGTGGCACGGCATCTTCCACAACTACGCAATCCACTACAACGACATCCACTGACACGTCTGGCACCTCTGATTTAACTTCAGTTGAAACGGAATCCGTGAATGTCGGAGCGATTGCCGGTGGAGTAGTTGGCGGCGTGGCTGGCCTCGCATTGATAGGGCTGGGTTTCTTCTTTTTCGTCAGGAGATCTCGACAGGCACAAAAGTCACTCGAAAAACGCAAATCAGAGCAGAAATCAACCCAGGAAGAATTATTGAAGCACTATAACGGCCCTCATCCGATCCCACCAGGCGGAACAGTCCTCGAGGCTCCTGGAGATGTGGCGAGCCCTAGATATGAATTGTCTGGTGCTCCTGTCAATCCCACGGAGACCAGATATGAACTCAGCTAGAACGCAGGACTAATAATGTGACTTCATTTTCACTTTTTCGCCGCGATCATTTTGTTTGGCTTTTGTGAGGGATCATCTCTTAAACACATTACTATTCCAATTTCTGTGCTGAGTCTAGCTGGGGAGCTTGTAGCCCTAAAAACACCTCTGGCTCTGTCTAGAAGCTACAGTTTTGCCGACGCTTTGCTGGGACGTCAAAGCCGATGACGGCGAAATAATTGTTCAACTCACCATCAAGAAGAAGAAGGCACTACACAAGTCAACTGATATGGTGCATGGGGATGCAGATATTATGGAAGAGATAGTCCAATCCGACGAGGTAGTTAAGACCTTGAAAGAGATGAATGTAGAGGCCGTGTATAAAGGAATGTTAGGGCTGAGGCACCCATTTGACGAAGATCTAAGTATAAGCTGAAGACATGTATGCATTTATGCTCAAGGACATGCAATGATCTGGAAGTATGAAGTACAGGTAGTTGATATGGTAGCACAGGAGTTGCTATCATCAATGGTTCTATTTCATTAGTCAAGAAGCTTGACTGACTCACAATCTTATAGGAATAATAATGCAAAAGGTGTTGAGAAGAGTGCAATATAATTCTCCGTGCCTTTGTAGTATAGGCTCAGCGGTTCCACCAGCTATATAAATATGGTAGGTTTTTGCCTTTGGAATCTATACAGATCGAGTTCAAAAGTACACAAAAAACACGGTGGTTTAAGAGGCTCGATATAGCCGACTTAACTCTGACTCTTCAGTTCGTCCAGCCCGTCTCCAATACCATCTAGGACAAAATGTTTGACAATTTTGTGATCTGCTCCAAAAACTGCTGGTCTGCCTTGGAGGCATTCTTTGTTACTTTACCCAGGAGATGTTCGACCGTTTGGCCTGGGTTCGTCGGTGGATTGCCCTGAGCCGTTTGGATACGCGCAATCTGAAAGTTGATGAAGAACTTTGGTGCCTTGATGGCCAAGTTGCCCCCAATGGAACGCAGCGCGGCTTCTGTAGCAATGTAAACATTCGCTTCATTTTGGAATTTCGCAAGATCATTCTCGGCTAGCGGGCTGGTGGTTGCGAATTTCTCCAGGGCGAATGCCAAGGGAGACTGGCCAGAGGTGGCAAAGTCGATGGAAGAGAACGATATTCCGCCAGAAGAGACATCCGGCACTCCTGAAATGGTAGTTTCCTTGGCGTCGCAAGTGATTCTTGACGCGAGAGAATTGGCTGCATCTTGAGTTTCTTGAGGCAGGACTACATTGCCGACGATGAAGCACGGCTGTGCCTGCCGAGGCTGGAACCCTTCAACTGGAATAGGAACTGAAAAGAAGAAAGGTTAGTTAAATCTGTACTTTAGCAGCTGTAGTGAAAATATGGATAGACTTACCTGCTAATGCGGCATTCAAGACGGAAAGAAAAGCGGCGACCAGAAGTGTAGAATGCATTTTGACAGAAATCGAGAAGAAGAAAGATGGAATGGCGAGGAGGATTGAAGTACTAAATGTACCTTAGAAAAGGGATTAAAATAAAATGTAAGAATAAATCACTTGTCTTTTCCAGAAAGACAAGATCAGGTGTTGGCGAAAGATGAAGGCTATGGTCTACAAGCTGATGGCAATCAAGACGACTACGCGGGAGACGAAGTATAAGTATTGACCCCTGTTACCAAAATTTATATCCTTGGCGCCGCGTAGAAAAATGGCGTGTTTTATCCTCGTTTCCGTCCCTCTTATTTCTGGCCTGCAACTTGTTTCATCCTTTTCGCGCAGACGGTTGGCGAGCCGCCTGTGAGATAAAACAGAACAAATCGTAAGTGTCAAATGGACAAGGGCCATTCCATCCCCTGCCAAGACACGGAATAGGCGCGAACGGTGGGAAACAATGGGAGGCTGCCCAGCCTGGAACTGAAACCTGAATCCCCGGCCTGCGAAGTGGGCATACGAGGTTTCTCAAAAAGCGTCAGTACATATTATTCACGTTTGCAAATATATCGCCAGGTAAAACACACTCGGAGGATGACTGCCATCTTCCTGATAGGTGATGGTTTGTCCACAAGCGTTTGCCTGACCAATGTTCTCGCGCATTGTCAAATATGCCAAAATCAAGTCATTTAGGATACAGTTAACTATGGATCAACAGCGTAGATTGTTAATAGGAATACAATAGCCTGGAAATGGGAGCCGAGTCTTGGATTAGCATTTGTAGTGTGATCCAGTAAATTGGTTTACTCATAATTAAGCTTGTCTAGGAGTATCAAGTATCAGTCTAGGAGCGATTCTAATGCGAAACAGGCCCATGCTTAAGGCCCCTGTGGGATAAAAATTTAGCCAGCCCGGCGGCAGAGAAGGTACCTATAAATCCTTACTAAATAATCCCTGCTGATGGACGTGCTTGGCTTTATTGCGAAACATTTTATAAACTGTCAATTATCATACCCTGCCCAACTTTATATACATTTCTCTTCTTTCCTTTATATATTTCCCTATTCTTCAATGTCGTCTTGAATTATTATTTTTAGTCACTTTCTAGTTGATTATTTGTCAATTACCAAGCCATCTTTGCGATTAATCCGCTGGGATATCTTCTCTTCATCATCTTCCTCAGCTCATCAACGCACAACAGGCCAAGACCTAATGCCATAGGGATAAACCAGTGCTCCACAGGAACTGGAGCGCAGCCAAGGTAGTCTATGCCAGGAATCATCGTAAAGATTAAGCCAATGGCAAGAGCAAATAAGATGGCCGGGAAAAGGAGCCAGTTTTGAGTCTTGGAGTTGAACAGCGGTGGATGCGTGAATATTGACAGGTGTCGAGTACGCAGCGCCATCGCATTAAACCACTGCATTACTACTAGAGTGACGAAATAGACTGAAGATGCCACTGTCAAGTACGTAGTAACGTCATCTGCCGTTTGTCCTGCGGGAGTCGGAATTGATCCAAACGAGAACCACAACGATCCGAAAGTTAAACCCTTTCGCTGCAGATACCAGTACGACATTGTGAAGGAGAGGACGGTCTCAAATGTACCAACAAAACCATAGGCTTGGAAGAGTAGTTTCCAGTCGACAAGGCGGTCATTTATTATGTCTCGAGGTGGCTGAAGCATGACGTTGGCCTCTGGCTTCTCGTAGGCCAAGGAAATTGCGGTGGCACAGTCTGTGAAGCAGCATATAATAATCATGAGAAAAGAAGACAATATCTGAGGCAGACCAAAAGCCACATTGGTAAACACCGGCCAGAATTCTGACCAAGAGCCAGCTGGCAGCAAGTACGCGATTGTCTTCTTCAGATTGTCAAATACGACGCGACCGTAGAGAACAGCCTCTGGGATAGCAGAGAACGTATTGAGCAAGACCATGTCTGCGGCTTCAACAGCGATGTCGGAGCCAGATGCGGGTGAAATGCCAATATCTGCTTGCTTCAAACTTGGGGCATCATTCACTCCATCTCCTATCATGGCGACGACGTAAGACTGCGACTGGAATTCCCGCACAATTTGAAGCTTATGCTCTGGTGTTGTCCGAGCAAATACGATCTCTGAGTACTCTGTCACCAAAGTGTGCCATTGATGAGGCAGCAGAGTCATCAGATCCTGGCCTGTCAAGACGATGGCCTTGATTTCTGATGGAAGGTGGTTGGATTTGTTGTTTTTCTTTGGCTCGAAGTTGGGAGGTGTCCGGGGAAGGTCCTCGATGCTGTGGACTTCGGCGTCTGGAACGCTAATAATACCACAAGAGCGAGCAATGGCTTTAGCCGTGAGCTGAAAGTCTCCCGTAACCATGGCCGTACGGATACCAGCACGATGCAGAGTCTCAATAACACCTGGAACTTCCTCTCTTGGAGCGTCTTCAATCGCAACAAGCCCAATAAGCGTAAGACCAGTCCGTGCCAATTCCAGAGCTTCTCTTTCGAACGAATTGTCTTCTGGGTTTGTCTGAATGATGCTGCTAGGAAGAGTCTTGCGTGCAAGAGCCAAAACACGTTTACCTTCGCTTGACCATGCATTCTTTGCTTCTTCAATGGACAAGCGAATCGTCTCATCGAAATCGTGCACGTCACCATCTTCGCCAACATATTTTGCGCATCGAGAGAGCAAAACATCTGGTGCACCCTTGATCATTAAGACGTAATCCTTTTGAGCGTCAAAACCATGGATCTCGGAAACAGAGAGCGTAGTGTCCAACGATGATTGATCGCGAGCAGAACTAACACGTAAAGCGAATTTGTTCTTTGAATTGAATGCGAGGTCAAATCTTTTGATCCACAGCTCGCGAGACTTTTTGACCGAGCCCAACAATTCTGACAGGCGAAGAATAGCTTGGTCGGTTGCATCACCGAGTATCTTTCGCTCTGGTACTGGAAGATGAATGGTCGTGGGGTCAAACTCTCCAGCGTTGCACACTGCAGAAGCAACGCAAAGTTGCTTGAGGGTGGCCCTTTTGGGTGAATCGGATTTGTCTGACATTTCTTGTACAGCCTCTGTGACAGTCGAGACCTTGGATCCGATGAGGCAGTCTGTCACGGTCATTTGATTCTTGGTCAGAGTCCCTGTTTTATCTGATAACAGCACCGAAACTGTTCCCAGAGTCTCCACTGTCTTGAGAGATTTGCAGAGGATATTGTTCTTCTTCATAATGCCCGCAGTAATTGTCAGTGAGGCAGTTAAAGCTATTGGCAGGCCTTCTGGAATAAAGGCAATAGCCACGCTTACACAGTCGACAATTAATGTCGAGACTGAGATGTAGTCGGGATATTTGTGACGAATAAAGCCCGCCCATAGGGCAACAATCACAACAACCATCAATATCATCAGAGTTGCAATAATCAGGACAAATCTGAAAATCTCTTTCTGCAGCGCAGTCTGGCCGGCCTTGGGTTTGTTGGTTAGTTTCGCGATACGGCCAAAGACTGTGTTGTCTCCTGTCGCGACAACTACGCCCAGGCCACTTCCAGAAGTGCAATGAGTTCCTTGCATCCCAATGCATTTTGTTTCGAGGTAGTTCTTCTCCACAGACTCAGTGACTGCTGGCAGAGGATTTGATTCGCCGGTCAGGATACTTCTGTCGAATTTCGCATCCGTTGATACATCAATGAATCGAATATCAGCAGGAAGCTTGTTGCCGGCATTGAAAAAAAGAATGTCCCCGGGCACAACTTCGGATGCCGGAACCAATCTCCTGCTGCCATCACGCAAAACACTGCAGTCCTCTGGGAGCATGCCTGTGATGCTTTTCATGACTCTAGATGAAGAGAAATCCTGCCAAGCATTGAAAGCGGCTTGTGCTAGCCACACAATGGCCAGAACGATTCCCAGAGCCAAGTTGGCCACTGCAGGATTTGGTTCGCCAAGGGGCTTCCATGAGACAAAGACGAGAATGCTTCCACCAAAGAGTATGGAACCAAAGCCTCCAAAGAGATAGAAAAATATTTTCTGTAGTAGCCGAGACTTTGGTGGGGTGGGAGTGTTGGCCCCGAATACTTCAGTCTTATCTTTGACGCCTTGCATGGAGAGACCGGTCTCTATAGATGTGTGTAGTTTCTGGGAAACTTCTTGGATAGGTAGAGTATGCCATTCGAGATCTTCTAGATCTATTGTCACAGTTCAGTCAGCTATTGCAGGAGTGAAGTTATCCAAAAGCTCGAGACTTACCCGCCATAGTCGCATCGCTGTATCTTCTCCTAATGACAGAGTCCTTTTCTCTCTTCATGCGTTCCATGTCTATGCTCAGAGTGCGGTACAAGACAGGCAGAGCAGTGGCAGGATCAACCTCTCGTCGGCCACTCCTTATGCTTGATAGGGAGTGGATAGAGTAGGCCGAGCCCTTTCTCTTGAGTCTGGCATGACTGTTTGTGGAAGGGCCAATCTGTTGTATCTCGTCACTGTCGTCGAAATAGCGGACTTGACGCTTCGTAGCACCGAGTCTACCCGTATTGCCCTTGGCTTGGACGACTACTGCAGAGCCGTCCTTTTCAGGATCTCGGTCATAGGGGTCTGCCATTGTGTCTCTGGGGAGAGGAAACGTAATGCTAATCAGACGGCAATATGCTTGTAGAGATTTGTGAGAAGAGTTTATGAATGTTGAAGTATAAAAGTCATGGTAATGGAATACCCCCTATATAGGAAAATCGAAACGAGCACGACTACCTAGTAATTTGGGTTAAGAGTAGACTGGAGACGGACCATTGGCGCCCTCGCGCTTTTCACCCAAGTCTGTTCAATCAAGCTATAATAGACTTGTATTGAATGCTATGAGCGATTTTCAGATACAGGTATTTGGCGCGGTGGCGCAGCTTAACGATATGCAGATGGGATCTGCTGCCACGGTATAAGCAACAAGCTGTGATACTTCACTTTTGCCCTGATTTTGTAAGAAAGAGGAAGAGGGAAAAATTCATGCGATGAATAAAAAAGAAAGAGAAAATGTTTTATTTTGTATAATCTAAGCTACTCAATTAATGAGAACCCCAATTGAGCATTGCCGAAATATGCTATCACTCCCAAAGTGTTTTGCTGTTTCATTGGGCATGTATGAGGGCATTTGCTTCTATAGCGGCATTTGCGCTTTTGCAATGGATATGCTCCCCATCCTTGCTTTTCTTTTTTTCTTTTTTCTTACCGGCCGTTTCCCCTCTTTCTTTCCTATGGAGGCAATATTTGAATTCATGCATCTAGACCCAATTGTTGCGCAAATGAGCGTCTGACTGTAGTCTATGAGTTATTTAAATTCTATCAGATATTTCCATGTTGGACTATCGAGTTGGGCCTAGGGGAGGCCTCCCCGCAAGTCTAGATGGTCGTTTTGCTGAGATACAGGTAAACCGCATCTAGCCTCATTTAGCTACTGTCAGCATAGGCAAGTCGAGACTTTCGATATGACGTAGCCTGGAGGGTCTCTTGGTATTCATTTGAAAGACTTGGGCCTTATTGTGTTGGGCCTTCAGCTCTCTCAATTGCACCAGTAGACCGGTGAAGAGTAATTAATCAATGGGCACACATGCATTGCAGAGCGATTGTTTATAACACCAACATTGATATACACGATTTGGACCATTTGCTGCCCTTCTGACGCATTACGCTCATCAAGAGAACGTGGGGAATGGTGGTACAGTATTACTGAGAGCGATGAACTCAAGCTTTGAAGTGTCAGCGGTGAATCTGTCTTGCAAGGGCCTCAATGACTGTTCCACCTTTACGCGTTTTTGTACCAGCAAGCGCATAGCAATCTCTTGCCTAGCCCTATTCCATGTTCAATATCGCCTGATTCACATTTTGATGGGTCGGGCCCTGGTAATGGCCTGGTATCCTTTTCCGGAGCAAGTCGCAGCATTCCTCGTGTCAGTTGGAGAGGTCATGCAGTCATCAAATTGTTGACAAATGAGCGAAAAGGCTTTACTAATGAGGAACCAGCCACCAGCTCCGAAAGTCCGAATTCTCCCTCTTAGAGACCAAATGCCAGCACAAAATTTACTCTGCAATGATATATAGGCAGTGGTTGCTGAGACCAGCTATGCCTAGAGTTTATGTGCATGGTTTTATTCAGCTAGTTAGTGGGCGCGAGTGATAAATCAGCTGTATGCAACCGCTTCCAATCCAGCTCATGAAGTCACAGTCTCATATACCTGCACTGAAAACAGACAATCGAGATAACGGAACATCCCACATCATATGGCCAGTATACAAGTCCCACGTTCATTTATTGTCGTCATGTAGGGTATTCAGCTTAGCGCCAGATGTAGTAGACTGCGATCTATGCACATCAATTCGACATTCGTGATTATTGATGGTCATAGAGCGATAGATATTTATATGTAAGATGCCGCAATGTATATTCTCAACGGCCTATGGACACATCAAGCGATTTTGCTCGCAGACTGGCATGATAATGCCTATCAGGGCTATCGTCTTGATCTTGATGCTAGGTATAATCATGTAATGAAAGTGAATACGTTATTTTTCCTCGTATGCCAATGTTGCTTTGCCCTTTCCCATAGCCAGCATAGCTCACATGTTCGTGGAGTTGGCTGGTTACATCATATAACCTCTCTTCTCACACGCCATTTTTCACCCCAACAGTGCAACAGTAACGTCTACATTTCCAAGCGGACCATCTTTCCGCTTCCAATTTTCAACAACTACTGAATAGTCTGATTTAGTTGGAGAATAATCCCTAACTTCAAAGTCGTTGATTGCTGATCCCCACGGGCAGTCCCAGTAGAGGGTACAGATTTTCGTTTTGCCGTCGTAGAGATCAAGATGACCCTCGACTCCTGACAATGCACCCGAACGGCCGCATGAGTCGGCGGATTTTGTAATCCCAGGATGCACAACAGTCTCGTCTACTGTCGCAGCCGAAATCTCATTGGATTTGGGACCAGAATAGAATTTGCCCCTAAGTACTATTATTAACAGCTGAACCCCGAAACGAGCAATGCTATTTGGAGGAGATCTCACCAGGATAGGGCGGCGTTTTGAAAAGAAATGTCATTTTTCCGCATTCTGTTGAAGACGCGAATGCTTGCCCATTGGTCTTCAGTCCTCACGTCTACCGTGGCAAGTGTAATGGGTATAAAGAGTACATAGGTAATAAATAACATTATGCTGGATTTCCACATTTTGGACAATTTAGGGCAGATAAATTGTACGGATGTAGGTGGTATTAGAAAATTGTTGGATTAAGAGGAGATGACATTATGCTAGCACATTTGCATAGACCCAGGCGGATATAGCAGCTACTTATAGTATAAGTGATAAGCGATGGTAATATGAATCAAGAGTAATTCTTTGATGCCAATGGAATGATGTAATTACTGGTAATGAAGCTGAATAAATTATTCTCGATTTGGACTTGGTCGCCAAGCCGACAATTGTATGCACACACTGCATACCTCGAGTGATGTTAAATATCCACGTCTCAGTGTTTCAGCTGTCTCAGCTGTTCCTACTTGACGCAGGCATGTCGTCATTATAGCTGTGTCTCACTTCAAAGATCTGGCCCAAGCTCGACTGATTTAAATCCATCGTGTATCTATTGGGACCAGTCAGGTAAGTAAATCCCTACTCTATCGTCTGGACGCTATAGTGGAAGGACTTGCAAATAGAAGAGCGCATATGAGCAATATCAGCGTGACTATGTTCAAAACGTATATGCGGTGTGACTTGTAGTGACGAAAGGCAGACTCAGCAAGAAGATTCCATCCCCACCAATCCATGCCACCTGCTATTCGTGGCTTGCTTCGCTCAGACCCTTGAGCTAATCAGGACGCAGCACATAAGCAAGCCGGTGTTGGTTTCTCCGCAACGACTACTCCAAGTTGACCACATGGAATTCATTATCTACTAACACAACACTGGCGTAAAGCTTGATGTGTTACCACGGTCTCCCATCCAAGCCATCTACTACTAGCGAGCAGTATCCCGGCTGAGAAACTTCCACTGAATTAAATTGTCTGTTGATTCAGCGATGTATATTTTGCTTATTCAAGCCTAGACTAACCTATCAGGTACTATTTACCTTGTAAGAACCACAACTAATAATGATAAGTAATAGCTTTACACTCGATAGGAAAAAGAACATGGAAAACAAGTCTGGGTAATGCGGCCCAATGTATAAAAAAATCAGCTTACTATAATTTCACACATTCAAGCGGACGTATAGACATGCAAGTTTAATCCCTCCGACGCCTCCAGATTTATATCCTGCAGGCGAAAGAGATTGAATCCAACATTTAACAGGCGGGCTACAGAAATGGCCAGCTTTATCGCTTCAGCGATAAGAGTTCAATTAAACGAGATATTTCACCTCTCGTTTTATTACCACTTTCTATTTGCCATTCTCAGCTAGGAAACAAGTAATTTAAACCTACATCTTCATTTCCAGCCACCTGAGCATTTTTCCTTCAGGGAATAGGCCAACTCCCCCCCTGTGACCTTGTGCCGCCTGCAGCAAAAAGATGTTAAATAGGGATCTCCCTTCTATGCTTCTTCCTCTGTATCTGCATAGGAAGAGGGCGTAGTTTCAAAGCCGGCAAGCTCCGAGTCGCGCACAATCTTGCGGATTTCCATCTCTTCCTCGTCACTGAGATGTACATTGAGCGATGCCCAGTTGGCCTCCAGATACTTGATCCTCTTCGTGCCGGGGATTGGTATCACGTCGTTCCCCTGCTTGAGAAGCCACGCGAGAGCCATCTGTGACGGAGTGCAGCCCTTCTTGTCCGCCAGGGCCTTGAACTGGTCGACGACCTTGAGGTTCTTCTCCAAATTCTCTGGCCGGAAGCGAGGCACCCATTGCGCCCGGATATCCCCTGTGCCGGCAATCGACTCGCTGCCGGCCACTGTGCCCGTGAGAAGGCCTCGACCGATGGGCCCGAAGCAGACGATGGCAACTCCGAGCTCTCGGCAAGTCTGAAGAAGGTTGGAACCCCGTTCTCCTTCGATATCCAGCACAAACGCCGAGTACTCGACCTGCACTGCTGCGACGGGCGCGATTTTGCAAGCACGTCGAAGAGTGCGAGAGCTCAGCCCGCACAGCCCGATATGCTTGATCTTGCCCTCTCTGGTATGCTTTAGCAGCTGCCACCTTTACATCCACAGGTCATGGACTCACGCTTGGAGTTGTACCATTGCCCGCATTGTTTCCTCGATGGGCGTTTGCGGGTCAATATGGTGGACGTAGTCTGGTCGAGATTAGCATCAACTGGAACACCTTGAGAGAGAGGTGATGGGTGGACGCACAGAGGTCAATGCAATCGATGCCAAGTCTTTGAAGGCTGTCCTCGCAAGCCTTTTTGCAGTACTCTCCAGAGCTGTTGATGCCCTTCAGCTGCAGGTTCTCGCCCATGATGAGCCCGAATTTTGAGGCAAGGAAGATGTCGTTTCGCTTTCCGGTGCGCCGAAACCATTTGGCCAGCACCTCGAGATTGTCAAAGTAGATACTGCACTGGATTAGCATTCCTCCAAAATGGCATTGGGCCTGGGCCGTACTCAGAAGTATCCCAGAATGTACTGCCCAATTCAGCTGCACGGTCCAAGATTTGGAACTGCTCTTCCTCGCTGGGCCGATCACCGTGAGCCCCGGCCATGGTCATTAATCCAAATCCCATCGCCGACACAAGAGGACCGTCCTTGCCTAGCTGACGCTGCTGGATAGACTTTGTTGCCATTTTTATGGAGTTGAGAAGGACTCCGACATTCAGCTAAATGCCGATAATGAAAGCACTAGGTTCTGTGCTCGTCTTGGGACACACTCAAGTATAAGAGATGGCAACAAATCGTGGAATTTATGCCCCTATTTATAGCCATTGTATGTCCAGTGCACAGCCAAGCGATTCGGTTTGCTGGTGAGAAACTTCCCGTTAAGTCCGTAGGCTGCCTCTACGACGAAGATGAAGTATATGGTGATATTGGTTATCGTTGCGATACTTGGTCGGGAGACTTTGGCCTCACGCCTGTCCAATCATCGCATAGAAACCCCGATCAAGCCAATCAGCATCGGCAGAGAAGCATTTATCGGACCGGGGGGCAAACCCCGAGAGAAGTGGGGTAGGGGGCTTTCGATCATGACGGGAGTTTATGCCCCCAAAGCCTCGGAACGCCAGCGTAATCCTCAATATTCACCCATATAGTCCTATTGCATTTTTTTTTAATAATATTATTATTCTACCTGATGGCAGGCACTATTCAGAATAAACCTCATGGGGGCCGTTGTGAGAAGAGGATACAGGTAAAGACTGGCTGCCGCACCTGTAAGTGAGTTCTTCATGCTGCGTCTACTGTTGGCTGGGAACAAAGAAAAGCTTACAGAAGAGGCAGGATCCGAAAGCTCAAATGTGATGAAGAGCGCCCGTCCTGTCGCCGGTGCGTCTCAACTGGCCGAGTATGTGACGGCTATGGGATCTGGGGCGGAGGAAAGATTTACACGAGTGGACAGCAGCCTCGGAATCTAAATGGCCGCTGGGCTGGGCCGTCACGACCCGCACATGTGCCGCTGGTTTCTGGCACCTCCCAAGAGCTGGAATATCTGGAGTGGTTCAAATACCGAACGTCCAAGAAGGTCGCCGGCGCCTCCACCCTGGCTCTATGGGATGTGTTGCTCCACCCCATCAGCCTGGCTGAACCGGCTGTATGGCACGCTGTCCTCTCCTTGAGCTCAGTCCATAGAAGAGACATTTACCAGACCAGCTATGGCGGGGGGCAAACAAAAACCCTTGATCAGCAGGAACGATTCACCTTGCAGCATTATTCCAAGGCAATTCAGCATCTGCAGCCCCATTTCTCCGCCATGGATAAAGCATCAGTGCGTGTCGCCCTCATGGCCTGCTTCCTCTTCGTCTCTCTGGAGCTTCTCTCTGGTCACTTCACAACCGCTCAAATCCACATTCAGAATGGATTGAGCATCCTGAGAGAGTTTGGAACACCATCCGAGGATGATGGCCGCGTCCTGCTCTTCGATATTGTCCCAGGCTCTATAGACGACACCATCGTCAGAGCATTTTGCAGACTAAACCTCCAGTTAGAGCTCTTTAGACATGGCTATCAACACCCTTGTCTAGTCTTGCAAATAGCCGAGCCCGAAACATCAGCTTCGGTGTTTCGCTCCGCCAACGAGGCCTGGAAACAAATTGAGCGGCTATTTAGTAGAATCTTCCACTTGACCGACTTGTGGCACCGGCAGCAGCAGGCCCTTGATTATGCTCCTGTTGAGCTCCCACCCAAGTTACTCGCCTGCCAACACCAGATCCGAAAGGAGCTTTCTGCGTGTCTTGTCATCCTCAGAGCTTCAAAAACCTCCATGCCTGATCAAGACCCAAAGGGATTGGTCTACGGTCTGCTGTCCGTGTACCGCACCATGGCAAGTATCATGGCGGATACCTGCCTGCGTCTCGACGACGAATCTGTTTTCGATTCTCACACGCAGCAGTTCGTCTCCATCTTAACAGATTCAATAGCCATGTGGAAGACTGGCCAATCCGAGCTTCTTCAAAGATATCTTCGGTGGCCTTGTATCCACATGTCAAGGTCTATCGTCGACATTGGTTGGATTGCTCCGCTCTACTACACGGCTCTCAAATGCCGCATCCGTCGGGTGAGACTCCACGCTATTAGGCTAATAGAAACTACTTCGTACCGAGAGGGAATCTGGGACTCAAACATCGTTTCCTGTGTGGCACGGAAAGTAATGGAGATCGAAGAGTGTGGCTTTTACAGGGATTCTCGTGCGGCAGAGAGCTTTCTGCTCTCCAGCCCACCAGGATCAGAGGACATGTCGATACCAGCATTACCGCGGCTCTCGCGGATACACGAAGTCCGCGTGGTGCTTTCTGATCGCCTAGCCGATACCATTCCTTTGTTTTACAGGCAAGCGCGGGGACGTTGGAGGGAAGCCCAAGTCTCCACACGGGGTAAGTATTACAATGGTGGTTATTAGAATTGCATTTAGATATTAGGTTAACCCGTGAATTTCAATGTGAAAATTGAGTGCATCATGAATCTATAAAGCGAGGGGTATCATAGGCCTTTGTAGAACTACATAACCACCATCCATGATAAAATCGCTGCTAGTTGTAAACGTGGAAACATTGCTGGCCAAACACACGTAAATACTTTTCGTCTCCTTGACATAGCCTTGACCAAGCACTGCCATCCAGTATCCATCACTATCTCATAGCCAATGGACCTGCTCAATTCTATTTTAGTGCCAGAGAAACCGAGCGACGCGATTTGTACACGTGCGGCCAATGTATCCCAAAGTCATCAAGCCAAGGATCGTCCATCTCTTGCCTGTTGGAGAGTGCAATCTCCACCAAGTATCGACAGAGATTTATCCTACAGCGTCAAAAGAAAGAAGCGTATTGGTACAGCCTAGTAGTCAGCGATATTGCCTAACCAGACACTCAGAGTCGGGCCGTGTGGCTAATGCACCGCCTCCACTAACATCACCACTTTTCTGTGGGGGCTCGGCATCTTCGGGCTGGCTGCCGTTAGCTGCAGATTGGATATCGAGGCATCGGCTTTGCTCCGAGGGTGGCCAACTCTCATTCATTCATCTTTCCATATACGGCCCAGATGCTGAATCACAACGTTGGCTCAAGTCATCGGCGACGCGCCGTCGTAGCTTGCCGAGTATGCCGAGCTCGCAAAGTGAGGTGTTCCAACGAGAGACCGTCCTGTGCTGGATGCGTTAGGCTTGGTTGTGAATGCGTCTATCCCAAGCCTACAACAAATGGGCCACAACCGTAGGTATCACGTCTGATGTCAGCTATATAATACGCAGTCCGGAAGCTGACTGGTGTCTTTCCAGTTCCAGCGAGAGCAACTCTGAAGTTATCGATCTTCTACACGACATACTTACGAGGTTACCACCGACACAAAAGCGTGAAGAGGCTAGTCACTCTTCCCCTGCCATTTCACTCGCCTTCACAGCGGTAGACCATGTTATTGAATGGCCAATATTCGGGACCAACAGATCAGGCCATTGGGCGCCCTTTTGCTTGTTGGCTACAGCCCAGGAACAGGATCTTCATAAGGCGACCCCGGCCAATGGAATACTGCAGCTGGACTGGGACGAGGTTCCCTCGTTGCTGACCAAGTTTCTAAGAATGGCTCACATCATGAATCCTATCCTGGATTGCCCTACTTTGATGAAATATGGGCGGGCTGTTGTGGAACTTGGTCCGCAATGGGACTCTCGTACGTGTCTTGTGGTGAGCGTTTATGATTTTATTTTCTTGTGTCATTGTAATTCAATACATGTCCAGACAGTTGACTAATGGGAGTTGTTATGATATAAAGCTTGTGGCCGCGGCGCTTGGCGCAATAGCCAGCCCTTTCAGTCCGTTTGCCGATACATTAGACAGTCTCTCGAGCTCGTCATCGCGACAGGATGGTAATGCGCTTCGTCAAAAGGCCGAATCATATTACGAATATGCCCGAAGGCGGTTTGGTCTGCTCGGTATAAGCCTTACGGCATGTCACTGCCATTTTTTATCAGGCGTATATCTCTTATGGACCCTTCGGCCGATTGAAGCGTGGCAGGCATTCTCTCAAGCATCTTCCCTGTACACTCTATATTTGAAGATTCTGGCCGCAAGGCGTCTTACTCATATTAGAGACGCTGCCGACGGCGAGATGGCCCCCGATGAACACGACTGCCACGAGAATCTGAAGCAATGCCTCGAGCAACGACTCTATTGGAGCTGCATCAAGTCTGAAAAGTAAGTCCAAAGCCATATCAAACAAAGAAGCATAATAATAACAACATCAAGTGACATGTGCTCCGAGGTCGAGTTGCCTAGATCTGCACTACACGCCGTTGATTTCCCCTACCAGTTCCCTTCTCCTCCGACACCGAAAGACGTGGATGGGCTAGACGACCGTCAATACTTTGAGGCATCAGCATCTTCAGCCACGACTGTTTCATCAGTGTCCAGCCATACTGTCGATATACAAGATTTTAAAGAGACGCACGAGAACTCATGGTTCAACTACCTCTCTGAAATATCGCTCTCTAGGCTGTCAGTCAGCGTTGATCAGGCATTCTACTCGGGGTCCGCGTCTGCATGGTCGAGCATGAATGTGCCGGGCATGATAAACACAGCACACAATTTCGAGAGGCAGATTGAGCAATGGCAAGAGGCCCTTCCACGTGCCATTTCCTGCTTCAACGAACCACCAAATCTGTCGACAATCAGTGAGTTTCAGCTGGCAACTTGGCTGCGCTCTGCGAATATCAAGTTGCGTATCTATCGTCCATTCTTATACCTGCTTGCACATACGCAGGATCAAGGCTTGTCGATTAACGGCTCGCTGAACCAACTGGCTGAACGGGCGGTTCTCCTATCTCTTGACCCGCTGTTCAACATTGGGCTGAGACATAGGCATGCTGGGGCATGGCTGAGGTGCCGCGAGACCACCTGTCGTGCACTGATAATCATCTGTGCAGAGCGGATTGGGCTCCTAAGGAGGATGGAGCTGGAGCACTACGCGCAAGAAACATTAAAGATGGGCATTGCGCACTTGCGCTATTGGGAGGCAGAGGCCGAAGACGTTCGCTTGGCTCGTCAGGCTCTTGAAATGATGATCTAAGGGCTAAATCCAGCAAATTAGCAACAACACCCGGTTTGCAAATTCATTTCAGTACCTTGTTACTTCTTACTAGAGCACTAGTTCACCATGAGCTGGTTGCAGTATATTGGCTATACTGTCGTAATTTCAACGTAGGAGTTTCCCTATTTATCAACACAATACTAGCTACCACCAACCAGACATTCAACAGCACGACTTTAACAGATGTGTATCTAATTGACAATAATGAAACTCCACCCCTATCACAAGGAGTCATAAATCTATGGATCAAGGAACTGTCAGCTTCGTCGTCTTTTTAGACGCCCTCCCTCCAAAGCCCCATCCGATCTGATGGGCAACATTGATCGTAACGCCCAATTCGTCAGCCCATGCCCAGACCAATCCCGGGTTCTTCTGAAACATTCGGCCCGCAGCAATCAAATCCAGAGGCGCATCGTTGGCGTCTTCAGCTTGGCTGCCATCTATAATCTTCGACGCCTCCAGCCCCGTTTTGATGCTTCCCACTGCGCTCACCAGCATCGTATCTTTCACGGCTGCTTTAATTGCCTTTGCAAATGGCGCCTGATATCCCGGCCCACCGACAACTTTCTGCAGTGCATGGTTTCCACCGCTGGACACATCCAGCACATCAACTCCACGCTGGGCCAGAAGCTCGGCGAACTTGACGCTCTCGTCTATAGTCCAGCTTGGGCCGCCGTTCCAGCTTGGGTTTGTGTCCAGCCAGTCGGTCGCGCTGATTCGAATAAACAGGGGCATATCGGCAGGGATAATTTCCCTTGTTGCGTCTATGATTTCAAGTGCCAACCGGGTGCGGTTCTCGAAACTTCCTCCATACTGATCTGTGCGTTTATTGACTGCTGGCGAAAGGAAGCTCGAGACCAAGTAGCCATGGGCAAAATGAAATTCGATCACATCAAACCCAGCACGAAGTGCCCGGCGTACGCCAGAGAGGAAATCGCTCTTGACCTGCGTGATTTCTGCCAGGCTGAGAGCTCGTGGGGTAGGATAGTGCTCGTTGAATGGCTCTTCACTGGGCCCTACCACGTTGGAGGGCCAGCCGCCGACTTCCTCGGTAGCCGTGGCACCAGAACTGAGCCAAGGAGCAACTGTAGATGCCTTTCGTCCTGCATGGCAAAGCTGAATTCCAATATGGGCGTTTTGGCTGTGTGCAAAGTCGACGTGTTTTTTCAAAGTGTCGATATGGGCGTCTAGCCAGATGCCAGAGTCCTCTGGGGTAATTCGGCCGTTGGCTTGCACCGCGGTAGCTTCAATCATAATGAGGCCAGGCTGCTGGAATGTTAGCTCATGAAACAATAACGATGTACAGGTACAAGGACGTGACTTACGCCGCGTTGAGCCATGCCTCCGTAGTGGGCAATGTGCCAAGGTGTGTGGAAGCCCTCGTGAGCGCTATACTGGCACATGGGGCTCACCCAGATACGATTTGGCAGTTCTAAACCTCGAATCTTTATTGGTGTGAAAAGCTTGGGGACAGGATTTCCGGATGGCTGGACAGCAGTCGCACTACCGGCCACTGGATCCTGCTCAGGGGTGAAGAACGGGACATTCTTGGCGGCGATGTTTGCGATTGGCGCAGCACACTTTGCGTTTTTTTCAAGGGCTGGCGTTCCGGCCCGTGAGACGATGATGCCGTGATGCGGATGAGAAATGTGAGGATGGGAGAGGCGCTGGTTGAGGTATGCGGCCATCTTGTCCGGTTTCGAGCGATTCTGGTTTTCGGAGTATGAAGGAGCTGTTGTTCAAGATGTTTATACAAAATGTATGCCTGAAACAAAGCGACTGTCTCAGCAGCGGGAGGCCCTAATTTATATCTACAACAGCTTATACTTGACGTGATATAAGAGACATATTATGAGGTCATTGCCGGTCCACTCCTTGTAGCATCACCACGGCACCCATCTATGAGGTGGCAGCTATCAGAAGCGCTTTCACCGGATTCGGTAACTTCGGAGCGTTGCCGATGGGCTTGCGGGGCTGCATCCTGTTCGGCTAGAGTTATGCATAAAGGACTGCTGACGGTGGAGTGTCGGCAACGCCACCGATAAACACCGAGCTGATATACTGGTAAAGCTGACCAGCGTAAAGGGAGCGAGGAAAGGCGAATACATGTTCTACAGTGAGGGACCTAGTATGATTAAGCCAAAATGGAGCAGCTTTGGCTTCTTGAAAGAGTGAAGAGCAAGCTCAAGTAATTTACGAATCTACGGCTTATCATTCGCAACGATTAAATCTGTCAACGTTGAAGATGATGATAATGTTGGCCTCTATACCATTCAGTGGGTAGAGGCATATTCTTGAAAGCTACAAGGATAAAGCTTTTGACATGCGGATGACAAATGTTGCAGAGGTGTATGTGCCATTCGAATGCTTCATGTACTCAGGACTCTGACAAATGCCAAGCAGCGTAGCCCAGCAGGCTTACAAAGGAATATAGTCCTGTCAACGCAAATTCTCCTTGAATCCAAAAGCAAAATCAAAATAAACTCTGCTTGAGATGTGATCGGTATTTCCGGCGCCTCGGGCCGACCGATTTAGTTCTGACCCGTCAACGTAACGCTGCTGCACTTACGCCCGGTCTCGTTGTTTGTTACATTCTTGGATCCTTTAAACGAAAAATTGTCGGAACATTAGCGAGTTGGAGTGGATGTTTATTGGCTAGGATAGATACGAAGATGAAAGATAGTCATAGTCACACAACAACCGGGCAACATGCCACGCCCGACATTAACGGGGTCTTAAAGAGAAGTGACATCACTTGCATGTGGATAAAGATGGTTTTCTGTATCCTCCTCTTTACGGAACATTGTATCACAGGTGGTTCTCCCTGAAATGTGGCCACTTCATGTTTAGCATAGGTAACAGAGCTGTAATGGAGGATAATCTTGATAACTAATCTCCTGAACGATCTAAACAGGGAGTATTAGGGTATTACCAAGAGATCTCTCGTTTCTTTGTCTAGCAGAGCATCATTTCCTTTTGCGGGTTCAACATATACACAGCAGATAAAGGAATATAGTGTTTCGCCGCCGTGGGTAGATTAAGTTAACGAGATATCATTCACTTCTAGCTGATAACTAGTAGCAAATTCGAGTAAACACGGTCTCTTCCAAGTAACCAGCAGTCAACCAGGATTCCTACCGCTACCGAAAGATAACAAGCCTTACTCATTTCCCCTTTCTAGCCACAATCCAGGAAAGTGCACTGAGACGAGAAAAGATCAGATAACAATCAACGAGCAATAAACCAACAAAGCAGACCCGACTGCTGCACTAATCTAACCAAACGTCAATATAAAGTCATAGGCCTGCGGTAGTCTGTTGACTGACTAAGATATTGGAGAATTAATCAGTCTAGAACATAGATTGGGCAGCTCCATGAAGGGGACGTGCTCTTTGTCTTGGAACTTTATTGGCTATTCCGGAATAGTTTCATGTGTGGGACTAGCTTCGAACGCCGCCAAAAAACGTTGTTCCCTAATAAGACCCGGTGGGTATAATTTGGCAATATTTAGTCATGTATTGGATAATAGTCAGCATTTTTAAATATTTTAACAACACGATACCCAACTTGCGATTCAAAGGCAATGTTGGTCAAAACTTGATCCTTGTTGAGAAAATTTCTTCTCTTGCTGCCTGAGAAATTTTCGGGCTACCCTATTCTCATAGTCGATGAAGCCATTCGGAATTTTTTAATGCAACATTGTTGTATTTAGGCTCTTTTAAATTGAGACAGAACTAAAATTGCTTGGATTAAATTCTTCCGTGTGGTTAAACTACTGTGGGAAGCATACCCGGAACTTGAAGAGGAATGCATAACGAGTCTCGAAAAACAAGCCAGGTTATATTGCCAAAATCCGAGCCAACCAAGAAGACAAGAGAAAGCAGAAAGGAAAAAAACACAGGACTGTTATTATCTTCAAAACATGCGTTTCCAAGCACCAAGCAGTGCACTTTTCGCGGAATATGCAATTGTGCCCGCACAGCCGCTATATAAGTTGCCGTGAACATCACATTTTATTCCGTCCGGGATGTCAGTGTCTGCCATGGCGAACACGCGTCTATTGGTCAAGAATGGGGGCCGGAGTAATTGACAATGTCGAAAGCATAACTACTCTGGAGTCAACTATAGACTCTTGACATGCGAGACTGATGGGAGGCATTGCATGTCCTGCATGTGAGATGCTCGATATCATCTGTGTTCCCTTCTCCGAGAATCCAGTCGGTATCTGTAACGTAGAATATTTTCTCCTCTGGGCCTCCTGAAGCCATCGGCTATAACACGAACCGAGTTGCGCACAGCAGCGAATCGGTAGACTTGGCACGATAACCTCGACTTGGCCAAAACCATTCAAATCCATAGATGGAATCCGCGAAGCAGAAATGACTACGGCGTTTACCGAGTAGTCTCGCATAAAAGGTGCCAAGAATTAGCTGAGTCTAGATGCCATGAATGCGAGACCTCCGGACGATTTTATGCTTCTTGGGCGCAGAATAGCTGCCGTCCTTGTGACTCACCCCATTGTCCTTGGACACATGTTCTGGGTTAATCTCCCCGCAGTGAACATTCTTCCGTCGTCAGGGAGCAAGACATATGTGATTTGAATACGGAATGGTTTGGTAGGTGGGCCTGTAAACCGTTTGCTTGTTATAAATAACGAGTTCTCTTCTTGGACAATACTCCTGCCTATGTGCGAATGGATACTCTGCGTTATCATGCAACAGCTCTAGTCGTGGAGAGGCACCAAAGATGTTGACCGAGTCATCAAAGACAAATGCCGAATCGTAGTGTTTCACTATATACACGCCAACCTTATAAGACGTTGTCGATGATGCCTGTACTTCATTTCACTATGATATGTTTAGCACAGACACCCAAGACTAGTAGAGCGTCCCAAGCTCAGTGTCTGCGGCGTTCGAATCGTGGTAATTGGCTTCATGCTCGATTCATTTGCCGGCTATCACTTGCCGTGGAAAAGCGCGTATAGCCTCCTGACTAGCAAAACTGCCCCTGCAGCTGTATGGCACCAACGACCACGTGAAGCCAGCGTAGAGACTCATGAAGAGAGTTGATACACCAAGCACGATTCAGGGCACCACAGTCTCACATTTGCCACTACAAATCCACCGGTCCAATATGGCTGCCAACGTTAATAATGGACCCAACGCCACAGCGTCCTCCTCTGGTGCCGCATTGACAGACTTGGCAATACGTCCGCCGCAACCAAAGCTTATCGGACATTGTCAAGACGGCCGAGCCGCTTAGCTCATTAGCCGGTGCTTTGCCTGTATCGGGCCTTTCATCTTGCTTCTAGAAAGCGGTTTGATAGCACTAGACTCAATACCGGATATGCCCGCCTTGTCGTATACAAGCCTAGTTTCTTGGACGGCTTGACAAGCCCGCCCCTCTGCGCCTTGATCTACTACCGATCTGTTTGACCGCCAGATGGTGCAATTCGCCTAAAGCAGTTGGGCGTTGCTGCATGCAATCTAATCTTATCTAAGCCGGCTCTGCTGTCGTTTGGCAAACATGGGCTCCCCGTCCGATTATCGAAGGCTTTTAATAGAAGTCGAGATGCGCCCATGAGGCTATAGAGGACAGAGTCAGATGCACTGATGTATCATTTTTTGATGTCGGGGTCAACGCCAACGACTCGTACCAGCCATGACAACGCAGATAGTAGCCTCACTCTGTTGATCTGTTACAGAAGCCATTGCCTCAGCGGATATCGTTAGAGAGCGTCCAACGGCGAGCTTCGCTTAAGTTCGTTGCGAAGCGGTCGAGCAACTCCGCAAGGACCGAACCGATCAAGTCGACGGCATCTCTACACGGACAATAGTCTGGTCCGCAAGTGGTACAAGTATTACCCCAATCCAAAAACGTGGCGTGTAACGTTCTGGTGTCAAAAGGGTTAAGTTGGCTGCCGTCTTTCCCGACGGCCAATTTACCCGTTAGGTTTCACTTTAAATGCCTGGCTCCGCCTGCTCCGTAGGTTAGTTAGTAGGGCTCAAATCGCTACGACGCCCTGAAGATAAAACAGGCTTCTGTTGGTAATGGCTGCACTGTTCTTGTTTGGAACGACGCTCCTTTCGGAAAAATACAAGGCGTCAAGGCACTTTCCCCTCAACTGCGCCGTGGTTAGATGGAGTATAAGGACCCTTTTTGATATATCGAGCTTCGTTCAACGGTTTTAGTAGCAAACTAACATTACTAGCAATCAGCCTTTCCAGCGATCTTATACCGAGCAAAGACAAAGCCGAAACAGTTGGTCGCTAAAGAGTGGAACTGCGGGTAATTCTTCACCCTGTTTGGGTTCGTCGGCAGCCCTAGCAGGTCCAGAGAAAACTTAGAGGGTTGCGTTGTGGAAGGCCGCTGAGGGGTAATGGCTAGCAACTCCCAGCTAATTGGGATGGACATGAGCCCAGCCGAGGCCTGGTTGTCTCGTCTCAACTCTATCTGGGCAGTGCTGCATGTGCCGGATTCCAGAGCCCAGGGCTGGTCACAACTCTACAGACGGGCTCTCTCTCTTACATGTACGCAGCACGTCGTCAACTGGGTTAAATACCAACTTTCTAAACTCCGCCATCACCACAACAGGGAGTGGAGTTGCACGCGTGCCCGGCTAGCTGGCTGTCAACAGGGAGGCAAGGGGCGACGACATCGGGGATACGAGTGTCAGTTGGATGGAGAGCCATAGCTTCGTTCGCGGAACAGATTCTCCCTGCCATCTGCGCTGCTACTGTGAAAGGGGCGGCATCCAACTAACGCAGGCACTTGTGGGCGGGCGCTGAAGAAACTAATACGCACACATGCCGTGGCAGGGGTTGATCTTCCTCAGCTCCCCCACAGACAATCACTGCCAGTCCAGAGCTGGGGGTCTGTCGATTTGGTAGCATTCAACCCACCGCCGAATCGAGAACGTGGCTGTCTTGCACGGAGTGAGCGAGCAAGTCAATGCAAAGTCGATGCGTGCCCGGGGCCTCGCAGATAGATCGCGAGATGCTTGGGCCTCTTTTGGTCCCTCACGACAATGCTGCTGCCGCTTTGGGCCAATATCCGCGCCGGCGAGCTTGTCTTGGCCCCCGCAAGAGTTGCTAACCCCTGACATGACTCGTAGCCCCTGCCGGCTCCCCAGTTTTATATACGCAACTTCGTTTTTCTTCCACACTGGCACTGCGCCACTGACGGAGAAAACTCTGTTACTGTTGAGATTGGGCGGCACAAGGCGACAAGACGGTCTGTTATAAAGGGCAAGCTGCCGCCGATCAGGACGCTACGTATATACTAGCCTGCCGCTTCCTGGAGTCGCTGCCGCATCTGAGAGAGCGGGCAGGGGCAAAAAGCGAAATTTAATTACCTGTTACTCATGCTCGAACCGAGTCTTGACACTGCCGTCCTGTTGATGCTATAAGAGATGTGATGCTTCGTGTATAGATATAGATTCCGACTTTTCACTCTCCGCTCGTTTCCGAAAGGTGTTCTCTCTTGCTTCTCCCTTCGCCTTCGACAGCTTTGCATCAACCCACGGCCGCGATGGGCGTTCCAAATCGTGGTCCACAGCTTATCGCTGTGGTAGCTGTGCTGCTGGCCTTTTCACTCACGGCCATTATTCTCAGATGCTATGTCAGGATAAGCCTCGTCAAGGCATTTGGCGTGGACGATTATCTCATGGTTTTTGCCATGGTAAGTGACGGCAAGCCACCATGCATTACGCGATTATGACTTACTCACTCTCCGACTGCAGATGACCTTTATAGCCTTCTGCTCTGTATGTCTCACGGGCGTACACTACGGCACCGGCCGCCATTACTGGGATCTACAGGAACACGATATCGAGGAAGCGTTGATGGTAGGTTGCTGCAATCACAGGGTCCGTAAACCGAGAAACTAACACGTCACAGTACTGGTACTTTTGCTACATCTGGTACTGCGTAACCATGGTCCTCACCAAAATCTCCATTGGATACTTTCTTCTCCGCATCACCGTCGAGCGGATACACAACTGGATCATCCTCATCGTCATGTCGCTCAGTGTCATCACCGGCATCTGCTTCTTGTTCATCACCACGTTCCAGTGCCACCCCATTTCCTTTTTCTGGAACAAGAACCAAGACGGAAACTGCATCAACATCGATGTCATTATCGCCTTTACCTACCTCTACAGTGCTTTCAGCGTCATCTGCGACTTTACGTTTGCGCTGCTCCCGATTGCACTCATCATGCAGCTCCAGATGAACAACAAGACCAAGCTTGCACTGATCCCTGTCATGCTGATGGCTTGCGTGTAAGTTCTTCATTTCTCTCCTTCCTCTTGTCAGGACTTTGCTAAGTATATTATAAACAGTGCCAGTGTTGCCGTCGTTGTTCGGTTCCCCTATGTCAAGGACTTCAAGACCCTCGACTTCTTGTGTAAGTTTACTACTACCAAGGCACCCCTGCCCTGTTTCTCAAAGTTCAGATTAACTAACAGGGCGTTCTGTAGGGGCCACGATCGACATCGCCATTTGGTCAACCGTCGAACAAGGCCTGGCCATCACAGCCGGCAGCCTCGCCACCATCCGACCGCTCTTCCGCAAGATTGCAGCCAAACTCGGCTGGTCGACAATGGGATCGAACTTGCCGCCCACCGGAGAATCTGCGGGCAACCGCCAGACTACCGGCCGATCGAGAAAGAACAAGTCAAGAGACCCATTCAGTCTTGCGACTTTCAACCGCGAAGAGGACGAAGAGTCAAACGGGCACATCAAGCTGGTGGACAATTACCCCGGCAACTTCCAAACAACAATCACCACCATCACCGCCGATCCGAAATCCGTGTGGAAGTCGTCAAACCGACACAAGGGGGACAACGAGAGCGAGGAAGAGCTACGGATGGAGGGGTCAAAAATCAGAAGCTTCCTCATCACTGAAGAAAATGTATGAAGCAATCCGTCATGGAGTTTCGTCAAGGAGGCTGGCATCTTTCCTCCGCCCACTAGTTAATATCACCTAATCACCACCCGACGGGCCATCAGAGTCGCGGCGGTTGACAACTAGATATCCTTTGCATAGAAGATCAAAGGAATACGTTGTCTTATCTCTGCGCCGCTCTGATGGGCCTGCGACATATACCCAATTTACAAGCGTTAAGAAGCCTTTGACCTATACGTTATGGAAGTCAAGTTGGTTGCCTGGTGCGCGTTTGCCGGCTGGCAAGCCTGTTGCCCCACGCTCCATGAGAGACAGTAATTCCCTACGTGAGATCATATAGGCTCTGTGCTTAGACACTCTTGTCAGCTTGTTTCTTAGCATTTGTGTTTAGAGCGAGATGCGAGATACAATGTGGTATGTCTTACTCAAAGATAGATAGATATCTAAGAGAGTACATGTCGGGCATATTAGAGGTTACATACTCAAGACTGCAATAGTGCTGGCTTTGTTAATATGACAACTGAACATGCTAGATTGAATGGCTACTGAGCCATTGGTCTGTATCTAAGTAGAAATCACGAGTCGGTTTTTCACTGGGTGTTCGAATGCTCTCGCACTAAGAATTTGCATTTCATCGAAGCATCTTTCCTACCCTGTAATTCGGAAATTAATCGTCAATTTACCATATATCCTTGTCATATAAAACATTAATTACGATGCTTCCAATTAATTCAAGACCATTCCAGTAAGCTTCTTGCATCTAACATTTCAAATTACCTATTGGCATATAAGGACCCGCTGTATAACGAATTCCATATAAGCGCTGGGGTACAAACGATATAGTCTATTCGTGATAACCAGTATTGTGCATAGTAGGACCTATCTCAAACTCTTTCAAACACAGGCATATAGTCTATCGGGCATTTGACTTGAAGTGTCTGCCCCCCGGGTAAGGCGATGCCATCAGCGCCCTTCCAGCTTGCCCCCTTTGGCAGATACACCTCTATTTCAGTGACGCCAGGCTTCAGAACCGGGCAACACAAGTATTTATCACCAAACATGTACTGCTTGCCGACCTCCCAGCATTTATCGTCCTCCGGGAACTCGTAAAATAGCGTCCTCATAACAGGCGTTCCCTTCTCGTGAGCAGCCTCCATGAGCTTCCTAATGTACGGCCTCATGCTTTCACGCAGAGCCATGTACTTTTTACAGATGCTGTAAATCTCCGGACCGTACGACCACACTTCATTATCTGCGCCACTTACACACGTTGCGCCGCCAGTGGTACCGTGTTGAGGCTGATGCGGTTCTCGATCGCCATGGAGTCGAAAGACAGGGCAGAAAGCACCCCACTGGAACCAGCGAGCAAACAGTTCTCGAAAGGCCGGATCATTGGGGTCGCCTCCGTGGAATCCGCCGATATCGGTAGTCCACCATGGGATTCCTGCGATACCCATATGGAGTCCTGCCGCGAGCTGATTATTGAAGCTGGACCATGATGAGGCGATATCGCCGCTCCAGACCAAGGCGCCGTATTTCTGGCTGCCGGCCCACGCACAGCGAACCAGGTTTACAATCTGCTCATGTCCTTCTTTCCTGAGACCGTCGTAGAACCCTTTTGAGTATGAAACGGGATAGAGGTTGCCGATGCTGAGGTTGGATCCGAGGTGATATCTGAAGTTTTCAAAGTCATAAGCGGTATACTCGGGCTCGGCCTCGTCCAGCCAGAATACTTTGATCCCTTTGTCGTAATAATTCTTCTTTGCCTTCTCCCAAACGTACTCTCTTGCCTTTGGGTTGGTAGCATCAAAATGAACCGTGTTGCCCTGGAACTCCATGACGGTGCGTATGCCACGATCCACGCGGATAAGATAGCCGCGCTCGACCATTTCCTCGTAATTCTCGGAACGCCTGTCAACCGTGGGCCAAATTGAAACCATCAGCTCAACTTTTATCTCCTGAAGCTCCCGAACCATTGCATCTGGATCTGGCCAATATATGGGATCAAACTTCCATTCGCCCTGCATTGACCAATGAAAAAAGTCAATGACAATAAGATCCAGAGGCAGGTCTCTTTTCTTGTATTCTCGGGCAACATTGAGAAGCTCTTCCTGAGTTTGATAGCGCAGCTTGCATTGCCAGAAGCCCAGGCCGTATTCTGGCATCATTGGGACCTTGCCAGTCGCATTCGCGTAGGCTTCTTCAATCTCTGCTGGGCTGTCGCCTGCCACCACCCAATAGTCCAGAGTTGTGGTGGAATACGCCTCAAAGCTCATAGTATTGCGACCTAAAACAGCACGTCCAACGGATGGGTTGTTCCATAGAAAGCCGTAGCCAAGAGACGAGAGCGCAAATGGTACGCTTGCTTGGGAGTTGCGATGGGCCAGTTCAAGGTCGGTGCCTTTGAGGTCGAAAAAGGGCTGTTGATACTGTCCCATGCCATAGATCTTTTCATTTGGATCGACACTCTCAAAGCGCATCGTGAGGTGGTAGTTGTCTGTGCCGATAATGCCCTTGAACTCACGAGCCGAGACCTCGATGGCGCTGCATTTGGGATCGAGGACGTCTCGCCGATTTCGCGTATACTCCTCGAGAAGCAATTCTCCCTTGGAATTCCACACCATGATCTTTCCCGACTTGCTGATATCGGCTTTGATCTTGCCATTGATGATGATGCCGCTCTTTTGGGTGATTTTAATGCTGGGCTTTGGTGAAGAAGGCGGCTGGAGCGCCCAGTCCTTAAGCGGCATTGAAGGGAGCTTGGTTGCGCGAATTCTCAGAGCATTTGCGCCCCATGGCTCGATCCATAGCGTTTCGGCATCGTATGTGAATACGAGACGGTTTTCTTCAGAATGTAGCATCGCGAACTGAGAGTGTCTTCTCTTCTACTTCTTTTGTTCTTTGGCACACCTAGAATTTAGAGATGTAACTCGAGTAAACAATCACGCTGAGTTATAGCCGCATAGAAACCGGAAGATTCTCCTCAGCTGCTGGACTTTAAACCGAACTCAACAACAATTTTGTGAGTAAGGCGACTATGACGACTGTGTCTATCTTATGGCCACCACCACCGGAAGAATTAATTCGGTCTGATGTGACGCGAGAGCAATCTACCGAGTTCCCGAGCCGTTGTAAGCACCTCAGAAGATCCATCATTCCTCAGGCCAGACCGAGAGCTGCTCCCCTCAACGGCTTCCCACAGCTCTTCACACCCTCTCACTTTCCCAGTTCATTTTCGCTCATCTGGCTCCACCCCCACCGGACTTTTGGTGGCGTCCCCTCCTACTGGGCCGTTCCAGCTCTGAATTGTTGCGTATTTACAGCATAAAACTCTCCGATTTATGTCATGTAAATTACAAGCATCTCGGTAGATGGGATGTCATGAGCCACAGCCCAACCTGATGGCTTTTCCAGTGGAGTTGCAAACAACGCAGCCTGCTCCAGCTTTGTGGTAAGCGCGCCTATAGCTGAGAGAATGGTAAAAAGCACCAAAGGCTAAAGTAATTAACCGCCAAAAGCTATTGCGTTACACGATGCGGGGATAGCAAGGTCATAATAGTGTACTCCACACTGTAATACAGGTAGAGAGCGCCTGCCAAATTATTTCCGGTGGAAGATGACTCTATGAAATAGAAAGAGCGAAAAACAAAAGCATTGTTGTAGGAGCTAATTTGGTCTTGTATATGCTCAGGGCATAGGATCAAGGAAGGGCTTTGGACCAAAATCAAGTCTTGCACGAAGCCCACCCCGATCGGATACAGCCAGAGGTACAAGTATAGGCCCATCAGAAGAGACAATAAGTTTTATAATGTATGTTTTGCTTTAGAGACGATTTGGTTACCGGTGGGCTACGCATAGAGATAATTGGGCTTATTTTTTCATAATGGCTGTGACATTTATCATAACTAGTATACTTTATACATTTGTAGTCGAGTAACTGACCCTTGAAGCATCTGTTACACAAAGAACGGCCTCTCCATTTTGACGTCTTGGCTGACGCTGGCTAGGCTCCAGAGAATTCATAGGCGTACGCAGTCGAATTTGTTGGGGGATCCAGAGTGATGGTGAGCTGTAATCATCGTTGCTTAGCATGAGCACTCAATCTACCACAGCATATGGATGACTTACTATGTCTGAAGTGTAGGAATAGTTCACGATGCCGAGATCAACAGGGCCGTCAACCTCGCCTTCTGCCCCATTCCAGTCAAATCGGTAAACATGGACATTGATACTTCCACTCGATCCAAGGCCAAGCTGGCTAAGATTTCTGACACTAATATCGTAAGGCGCCTGGATCGTTCTGGTACCAGCCAGGATCTTGATCGCGTTCCCTTGGCGAGTAGCAAAGGCATCAAACTGGGTGTCGGAAGAGGCGGTCGTCACAAGCCTCTCGCCGCTCATCCCTGCATAATAGTGATATACCTGCCACTCGCCGTTCGGATAATAAGTGCCGTTTTTGCTGTATACCAGATTGGCCATCCAGTTGTGCAGATCAGAGCCGCTGGCCCAGTTGGCACGCAAGGCACGGATATCGTGACGCTCAAACTGAGACATGTACCACGCTGCATTCGCCGGGTTCTGTTCTGATTGCAACGCATATTCGTTGTTGTCGATTGGCCTCGCTGGTGCGTCAAATCGTGCAAGCATCGTATCAAAGTCTGGCACAGTCAAGTCAGGGCAACGATTCCCTGATCCGATCTGATGCCAAGAGTAGTGGTCCGGTACAGTATCGTTGCCAGCGATGGAAGGCAGCCAGGTGAGCCAGTTGTCGTTCTGGAGGCCGGGTGCACCTGATAGAGCTGGGCCGCTGATTAGAGTCCCAGGCAATCCTGCTCTATGTACCAGGTAGGTGATTAGTATTATTACATATTATCTAAAACAGCAAGCTGAATGGCGAAACCAGAACCCATATATGCGTACCTCACAAGCACGAAAGCGCGGTTCCAATACTCTAGAAACTGGTCCCAGGTGCGAGGCCAGAAACCTGTGCCATCAGGTTCGTTCCAGAGGTCAATAATGAGGCTATCCAGCATGTTATTAGCCTCCAGATCTGCCATCAGTTGAGACCAAAAGGCCTCCATCTCAGTCCAATTCCCATTATCACCGGGGAAGAGAGACGCTGGGCCCTCGCTACCATCTGCACCCCACAGATCATGAGGCAGGAGGATAAACTCTCCACCGTATTTGCGCGTGGTTCGGTAGTTTGACAATGTCGATTGAAATCTTTCAGTGTAGCCGCTGAAGCCACCCGTGGCCCATCCTCCAACGGGGAGCTGAGCTCCGCCAGCACGATTCGCATTGAAGTTGTACCCCGTTACCAGATTCTCAGGGATCTGGGTTGAGGCAGACGTGCCATTGTCTGGCCAGCCGTAAATGAATCCTGATGCAAGAAATGTCGCTGGGCCATGAGTTTGGCCGATATCTACAGTTGCTGTTCCTTGAGATGATTGTCGAGTCTGTTGAGCCGCCGTCCCAGAAGTGACGATCAGCAACGGGAATAGCAAAGCAATAGGACGAAGCATTCTGGGAAAGTGATTATGACACTTTACAACGCTTCAAAACTATACGACAGTAAGGAAGACTCATGACTTTTAACCGGCGTTGTTGCAATGTGCAACGGTCTTCAAGATTAGTTACCCCGCCGGAATTGCAGGCATTTCTTGTTTCTCATCATGTCAGTCTTCCACAATATCCATTAATGCGATGTGGTATTGAGCAGTAGCGCTGCGGAGAAAGAGCAAGATGTAAAGCAGGATTGAGTTTCATAAACCCAGCTGCTTCTCCTCCACAACTTTTGGTGAAGCTCTCGAGTCCTGGTCGCTTTCCCTAGCCTCTAAAATTGGTCACCAAACAGCGGCAAAATCAAACTGTTGCTGTTACCCCACCGGGAATTTACATACGACTTGCAGGTGTCAAGTAATGGAAAGTGAACCGCGAATAACACAACCAGGAAAATCCGCATGAACTAGCATAAATGAATTCATTATATTGAAAATTCCTTTGGAAATTCTCAAAATGCGTAGAAATCGTTCCTAGATTGCCAAATTGTCTGGCGGTGTTTACGGGGTGAGCCAAGTGGTTGTATTTACAGCCTCGCTCTCTCTCCCAGTTGATCTTGGCGCACCTGACTGCTCAAACGATCCAATTCAGGATGAATACAATTTCAATTTCACCGATTTGATGGCGAGATCATATTACTCTTTACAGGTCATAGAAATTTACCGTCGGCCCGTCCACAAACTTTAAACACACAGTAGACATCATGGGCCTAGTGCTGTGGGAAACTTCAATTTAGCGAGTCAAGTGGTAGCGTCGCAGTGCAATAATACTCCGCACTGGTGGCTCACAAGACGAGTCTCTGCGGGGGTTGGTTACTAAAGGACCAGCACCAATGGAGCGTTTGGTGATGATGTGATGAATCAAGTCCGGACTGTATGTGGCCCCTCCAGCTTCCTCAGGCCATCTCCACGTTGTCCAAGCTTTCTCTTTGCAAGTTCTTAGTCTCACTCTACCGATTCTCTCCATGCTTCTAGTAAGCCCACTTACCTGCCGATGCTATCGCTGCGAGACCCAAACGCCGTTGTCTTTTGACTCTTTGTGAGCAATTGTCAGGCATGGCAGCTACAAGTCCGGCTGGATCAAAGCAAGGCACAGATAAGAAATGTGACATTTGCGATGCGACTTTTAGCAGGCAGGAACATCTTATACGGCATACCAGGAGCCATACTCGTGAAAGGCCCTTCAAATGTCTCATCTGCGGCAAAGGATTTGCCCGCCAGTAAGTCGCTCGTACTCTACTTGCTCTATTCTAGTGTCTAAACTCAGAATGCAATGTTTATGAAGTTCCATAGGGATGTCCTGAACCGCCACCGTACGTCTCATGAACAGGACCGCGAAGAGACAAGCGCTTTTACACGTTCTAGAGCATGCAGACAATGTGCCACAAGTCGAGCTCGCTGCTCCCGGAGCGATCCGTGTAGGCGATGCCTTCAACGCAATTTAACATGCACCTTTCCTACAACACGGAGATCCAAGGCTACAACAATCATCGACACGAGAGTGGAGATTGATAACGAGCCACATCATTTGAGTTCAGACGCAACCCACCAAATAGCTGAGGGACAGGCTGAAGGAGATACCTCACTGCTTGCGACTGAGTCAGCGGTACCTGTGAGCATAAACGATTATAATCCCGATGGGCCAAATAGCAACCATTTATCTTCCAGAGCCAACGGTTGGAGCCAACAGCCAGCCATTTTTGAGCTTTCTCAGACCGCAGGGTCTATTGACCACGGCGCTCAGCGCATCTACGAGTTCAGTTCTCTAGCAGGCTTTAATGAGCAGGCAATGGATCTTCTCTCTATGAACTGGATGTCTCCGGAACAATCTGCCTCGCTCGGGTGGGATGGGTTTGTTGCTGTGTCTCCCTACGCTGAGAATGACAAGAATGACCTATATCTGCCTTTTTTCTTCTCAAACTCGGGAGCTTTGCCAGATTCTGGTCGACAGTGCGTTCCGTCTAGCATTGGCCATGGCACCGGCCAAGACAGTGCCAGCGCTTCAACTTGCGCACTTGGTATATCTAAGTCAGAGGGAGTCACATCTACCGCTGGAAGCTACTATGTAGATGGTGATGGCTCCCGAGCGCCCTTTGGCGGCCAAGCTGCCCGAAAATGGAGGGGACGACGTATGGCTGGTGCCAACAATGCATCAACGCCAGGGACCAACTCAACTAATTACACGGATGGTGAAGCAGATGGTCTACGGGAAAACGTTTTAGTGAGTGTGGAAAGCTATGAGAGCATGATACGACAACTACATTTCGAATTAGGCAAAGAAAATATGACCATAGACGTCAACGCGCTTCCATCTCCGCAGTGTATTGCGCAATGCGTTCAGTCTTACTTTGACACTTTTCACCCTACATTTCCATTCATTCGAAAGGCGACATTCTTGGAGCAGTCAACCAAAAACTGGATGCTTCTCCTTGCTGTGGCAGTTGTTGGGTCTAAGTACACCACCAATGATGATGAAGAGCGACTTTATGTATTCAGCCCAGAGTTTATAGAGGTTCTAGACAGCGTGTCTATCAGCCGCTTGTGCAACGACCAACTAACGGAAGCTATAATCCTTTCAACATCACCATTCCGAGAGTTGGGAAAAGATTTGTTGAGCCTTGGAGTCCTGCAATCGGCGACTCTCTTCTTGATCTGCTCGCTACACAGAGGCAAATCGGATATGACAAAGCGCGCTCTACTGGAACGATATCACCTCGTTGCAGCCTGCAAAGAATTAAAGTTGCTATCTGGAGAGTCCGAGGAAAGGCACCGCCATCACAATAGTGACAACGTTTCTCAGGGCTGGTTAATGAACCAGTCGCACATCAGGGTTGGCTTGATGATATGGGTGAGATAGAAAGGCCAGAGGTTATCCCCCTTCTGCAGCTGACGTTGCTCTAGTTGCTCGACGCTATGGTCTCGTACGAGTTCAACACAGCTCCACTGATGCAATTAGCAGATGTAAAAGTCTCTCTGCCTTGCCAAGACCACACCTGGGAATTTCCATCGATGGACAAGATTGTCGCAGAGCAGAAATCATCTGGTATATGCCCTAATCACCTATACTGTATATCCTACGAGATTGTTAAGCTAACAACTTCTGCTTATAGTCACCCTGCTCGACACGATTGAGATGTTGTATATTGAGAAGAGGCTCCCAGATAACATGATTGAATTCAGCAATATTCTGATTATCCATGGAATTTGGCGAAGGACCAAGGAGGTTATTATCCAGCATCAAACTCGGCTGGCGAACTGGACTCCCAGTGCTGCAATTCAAATACGAGAAGCCCAGCAAAGCCCGACAGAAACCTGGCCACCGTCAAATGCAACGCTGTCAAAGTGGCGCAATAGCGCGTGTGACTGTCTAGATATCTTACACTGGCGAGCTAATAGCAAAGCTGCCGCTGCCGGAGGATTGGAACACCCTACCATCATGTATCTTCACCTATCTCGGCTCATCTTACTCACGCCCGTGGCGCAAATCCAAATGCTGGCAACTAACTCTAATAACAAAAACGCTACCAATGCTACCCTCAACGGGAGATACACAGACGCGAGCAGCTGCGTGCTTAAATGGGCCATGAATGACTCGTTCAAGGCCAGGCTAGCCATCATTCACGCCGGTTCTTTATTTTGGCATATACGGCGGTACTCAAGGAGTAGCTTTCTAGAGCCCTTTGCAATATACACGGCCACGCTCGTCATCTGGGCATATAGTATCTCGGTGCAGTTTGCAAGGCAGCAGGAAGAGCTTCA
This sequence comes from Trichoderma sp. CBMAI-0020, assembly GCA_030708095.1. Classification (NCBI taxonomy): domain Eukaryota; kingdom Fungi; phylum Ascomycota; class Sordariomycetes; order Hypocreales; family Hypocreaceae; genus Trichoderma; species Trichoderma sp. CBMAI-0020. Next base: position 266,081 of record JAJNCI010000002.1, read on the forward strand.
GGCTGCCCCATTATCCGAGATTCGGCGACCAACGACTCCGATACGGGATGAGGAACCATACTCGGAGCTCAATGTTATCTACATAGACCGACCGTGTGACGATGAGATGGTGCAGCTGTACCTACGCCACGGCGATAAGATGTCTGCGCATATGGCGAGAGTTGGCGTTATTACAGAGGCCTCTGCCTCAAGCAGAATTCTCCGAGAAGGCATCCGGCTTATTGAAAATGGCACATGGGAAGTAGACGGGGTTTATATGGAGGTGCTGACGGCTTTGGTCCAAGCAATAGAGCAGAGGTCAACATAACAACTGTTTCAATGGTTTATAAGCTGAATGTCAGGTATTGCGTTGGAAAAGAAATGATCAACATCAACAATCATCATGGAAATGCAATATCACTTATCAGTCTACTTGTAAAGTGATGATGGAGCATGATATCCCTTACTTCCTACGCATACGCTGATACCCAACAGTCACTGTACATCTACGCCGCTTTGCACCTAATAACAACGTGCCAAGGGTAGTCGAACGATTGATGCGCCTTAGTCTATACTCGCCATTCCCCAGACCCGCCCCCATCGCAGTTTGGCCTCCCATCCCCGGATTTTCAGGGTTCCCCACCGCGATGTCACCAAGTTAGCCAATCCTCATCGAAGCGAAAGCCCCTAAACCATCGAAGGATGCCGGTTTGAGTAGGAGGGAGTTTTCCATCTGGTGATTATCTGCAACAAGGTTCAATGAATCGCGGGGACCCCAGACTATGGGATGTTACATACGGCACCTCATCGCATGACATTCTCCGCCCATGTTTGTTACTAAGTGGTTGTATTCAGCTTTTTGTTCTAAACAACCTTAATAAATGCGGGGAGGCCTGGAAGAATCTAGATTTAATATTGGTTGCCAGTATTTAAATGGACATTCAGAGTTGCTTGCAAACACGTACATGTATATTTGAGACCCGCCTGTCCTGCAAATCCCCATTCGGCCATCATCATCCGCTTCCATCCTCACTCCACTTCACTTCTCACGTTCCCGTGTACAAACATGGCGAATGACGATGAAAAGGTTGAAGCCGTTGGTCTGGAGCACCAAAGCTTCGATGCTGTCAAAGACACGGAGCTGGCGAGGCAAGCAGCCGAAGCCGACCACAATCTTGGCCTCTTGCAAGCCATCCGCAAGTATCCCAAAGCTGTCATGTGGTCGGTTCTGCTATCAACCTCCATCATAATGGAAGGCTACGACATCGTCCTCATCAACTCCTTCTTTGCGCAGCCGTCTTTCCGACAACGATACGGCGAGTTCGACTCCAGGTCTAACGCCTACCAGATATCGGCATCGTGGCAGAACGGCCTGAGTAACGCAGTTAGCATTGGCACAATCATTGGGGCCTTTGCAAACGGATACTTTACGCACAAGTTTGGCTATCGAAAAGTGCTCTTGGCGTCTCTGCTTCTCGTTGTCAGCTTTGTGTTTATTCCCTTCTTCGCTCCCAATCTTGGCGTTTTGTTGGCTGGAGAGCTGCTCTGCGGCATCCCTTGGGGGGTTTTTGCATCCATGGTACGTGAATAGAGGCTTTGCCAATTTCCACTATTGTTAGGCTTGGCAACTTTCTTTAACTGCTCCCACGTACCACACTGTGTATTGAAAAGACGATTTATTGACACACATTCATTCAGGCCCCTGCGTATGCCTCAGAAATCTGCCCAATGGCTCTCCGTGGATATTTAGCCGTCTACGTTAACCTCTGCTGGGCTTTCGGTCAGCTCATCTCGGCTGGGGTCCAATCTGGATTCGAGAATAACACCACGCAATGGTCTTACAGAATTCCCTTTGCCATCCAATGGGCCTGGCCCATTCCTCTATTCTTTATTCTCTGGTTTGCCCCAGAATCGCCATGGTTCTATATCCGCCAAGACCTATTAAGCGATGCAGAAAAGACCATTATTCGTCTTGGTGCAGATAGGGATACGGCCAAGCAGACTTTGGCCATGATGGTCCACACGAATGAACTGGAAGAGTCCATCGACAAGGGAACTTCATACTGGGACTGCTTCCGTGGTATTGACCGCTATCGTACCGAGATTGCGTGCATGGCTTTTGCTGCTCAGCCGTTTTGCGGATCGGCTATGGGAGGGACTCCCACATACTTTTTTGTCCAGGCTGGATTGCCTACTTCAATCTCATTCCAGATGTCGGTCGGCGGGCTGGGACTTGCATCTGTGGGAACAATCATCTCCTGGTTTCTGATGCATCGACTCGGACGGCGTACCATGTACCTTTGGGGCTTGGGCATCCTGACTACGATACTGCTCGTCGTCGGCTTCATCAGCGTTGGAGCTGCAAACTCGGCCGCGGGCAACTATGCTCAAGCGAGTATGGTCTTGCTATGGCAGTTTATTTATTACATTACGGTCGGCCCTATTTGCTACGCCATCATCAGCGAAGTATCTTCAACCCGTCTGCGAAACAAAAGCGTCTGTCTCAGCCGGATCGTTTATTACATCGCCCAGATTATATGCAACGTTGTTAACCCTTATATGCTGAACCCCACTGCCGGAAATTGGCGCGGCATGACTGGCTTTTTCTGGGGGTTTTGGGCTTTTGTCTTTTTTGTTTGGACCTGGTTCAGGCTGCCTGAGACCAAGGACAAGACTTTTGAAGAATTGGATATTCTGTTTGCGTCCGGGGTGAAAGCTAGGGAGTTTGCAAGTTACAAAGTGGATGCCTATGTAGACAGGGGCAAGGTTTTGACTAAAGATGCTTGACTGCTAAACACTGCTTTTAGTTTTATATTATTCTGACTAATTTGACCTGTACAAATGATATCCATGAATGCAACCATTTAAATATCCTTTATCAAGTAACTTACATATTCTAGGGTATGATAGTATTTGGCCCAGGCGTTGATTGGGCAATGAAAAGTTATTATGGGCTGTAGCTGTACCAATAAGATGCATAGAGAGCTGAGTGAGTGATTGGCTCTCTGTCCGGACCCGCAAAGAGGACACCCTTTGCAGTATTTAAGCGTGAGGATGAACCCCTCCAGACAATTCGGAACCTTGTTCTCTTTTTTTTTCTGTGTTAGGCTTTTTTGACAGACTTTGAAGAGCTTAGAAATTTGTCCTCTTTTTCATCTTTAGGGTAGATTGTCTGGCCTAGAGCGTGGGAACAAGTGTGACAGTCGTGATAGTGGATGTGACCTGAATGGTTAATATTGGGAGGAGTTACTGCAGCGAAATCTTGTGCTTTACAGTGGTTCTAGGGACAAAGGGAATTGTTGCTTTGTGACATACTCGTGCAGTTATGTGGAAGTTAAAAGTGAACTGCATCGTCGCTCACAAAGTTCGACTGACTGCCAGTCTAATGTTTAGATCCGAGGGTGCAAAGAAGATCGTGCAGAAGGAGCGTACTATTATGTCGCAATTAGGTTGTGCAAATGAGCGAGTTGGCGCAAGGCGCGGCGAGTCTTTACTGTTTACATGGTCGATGAGAAGGAAATAGCTGATACTTCGTCCTTTACTATTTGCAGGAGGAAGCCGGGTCACAAAGTACACCTGTGGCTTGGAGACATTTGGGAATTGCTTCTTGCAAAGAGTGGTGATGGTTTCGGTGCTAGAGTTTAACTCTGATCCAATTTTTGCCATGAGACTGATCAAATCGCGAGGTGCTGTGTCAAAGAGTCTGATTAAGTCGATTTATGGCGGCAGAGGTGCTCTTGGTGGTATTGTTTGGATAAGAGCTGCGCACTCGAGAGATTTACGCGATCTTGCTGGCAAGTCTTTGAATAGTAGTTACATAGATAGTCAAGAGAATACAGGAAGATGTTGTGTGCTTGAACTGTTCTTTATCCATCTCTCATTAATGGCGGCTTGTGGAGACTACTGGTAAATTGAGGATATACATAAGAAACCTTGAACGAGAAATACTGTCGCGTAGGTATTAGAGAACATGTAGCAAATATTGGTGACACGCAGATTCTGATGTAAGCCATTCTGTTTTACTAGTAGCAAGTAATATTCCCATGTGAATTACTAAAGTTGGCCTTTTTATTCCTCTATTGCTATCTTTTAACATTTAATATCCTTTGCCTCAACATAAAAATCATCGGTCTTTATTTGTTGCTTGGCAGACTTGGTCTTTTAGCTTCTGCTCAACCGTTGAATCCGAAAGTTCTGGTTATTGTTGGGCCTCCGCGCTGTGGTTAGACAGAGTGGGCGATGTCTTATGGACGCCCTATTGCATTCTTACTTCTAGATAGGTACATATGCTGGCTATCCTGGCACATATTGTTGTATACCATGTTTGATTCTTTGCTATTCTGTTTGCTTAAACAAGACGATGGAATCCTCAAACGTAAGTGCTATCAAAGGCGAAATGGGTGTCTATCTTGGTTTAGACAGCTTTACTTAGGCTGGTAGGGCCTTAATGTAGCCCAACATGTACTCCATACCTTTCCCGACAATAGTGGACGATTGTAGACTGCGCACTCTTTCGTTCATGTCATTTTCCTTCGCTTCCCTCTTCGTTTCCTTGAGATATATATATTATGAATGATCAAATTCACTTTTTCACATGGATGGAACAGTACCACAACTACAATGCAAATCCCGTGGCGTAGTACATTTTTTGCTATCATCTGGTTTCCCGTGTGCTTATAGCAACCAAAGCCCGCTATAGGACCCGCGTGTCCACTGCAAGGGCCCAGTCAAAAAGATGAATATCGCTATTGAGAGAAGCAAACACTCATTTCGATTTCTCCTGCAAATAATGATACATGGGTAGCTAGCGAACGGCGTCCTCCATCCCGTCATCTACCATACAAACAATCAGTGAACGTTTGTTGATGGAGACAATATGTACACCTGTGAGGAAACTTTTCCATGGCTACTTCCAAGACACCTGTCGACACTCATTATTGCATGCAATGGTTATTAAATAAAGGCTGAAGGAGGATAGCCAATAATTGATATCAAGCTTACACATCTGCTTTCATGAAGTTTATATATGTCGAGGGCTGCTAGACAGATGTTGGTTCCTTTTTTCATAATTATTGACAAACAAGCCACGCAATATACGAATGTTGATAGGGCTGATCAATGTACCGAATGGCTCGGTGTTCCTCCCAGTAATCAAATACTGCTAAACAATCTGAACAACACATGTACCTATTGCCATCCATCCTCTACCCTTGTTAATTATTCATTATACAGCTCGCGCGTGGCATGCATGTCAGACTGCAATATTTCTCCCTGCCCCTCGTATCACAAACTATTTTTGGCCAGTCAGCGCCTAAACTGTGTCCTCGGAGAGCTTTTGTTGAAACCAATCAGAGGCCCGGATCATTCTTCTGAGGCTCAGCCTCCTAGTCGCACAATGTCTCGGTTGGCTCAGCACAGCCTCTCATTTTAAGGCAAGCGATCGGCGTAGGAAGTGGATGGGTTATCCTGCAACACCTTGTAATGAAATTGAAATGTATCCTATACAATAGATGTATAAGTAATGTTAGTATTGATACTCCAAAGACGTATTGGACTCAGAATTCGCATTCTGGGAGAGAGGCGGGGGATATACCTGCTGACACTCTCAGTTCCCTACAGGGGACTTACAGATGCATGTATTTGGCAAACAGGTAATTGCAACACTCCAGTGCTGGAGGATCCAATCACGGCTGCACACGTACATAGTGGCGCCCTACAGGTAGAGCTGAAGTATGTGTAACTTTGCTTTTTTCCAGGCTGAAATCGACTTGGGCAGCAACTCTCAGCGTCGCCCCATTTATTCATTCCCTTCATCTGACAACCCTCTGGTCACTGCGTTTACAGCTTTCTACTTACTGCGAGACAGCTCTACTTCTACATGCAGACCGATACGACATACAACATCAACCATGCAGGCCTCTCCTTATTCAAATGATGAATACACCATTGGGTGGATCTCTGCATTAAATGAAGAGTTTATAATCGCCATGGCTATGTTGGATGAGGAGCATGGGAGGCCTCAGTCGACGCCTCGAGATGATACCAACGCATACCACCTGGGAAGAATAGGTGCTCACAACATTACCATGGCTTGCTTATCTAGGGGACAAACGGGCACAGGCCCTGCTGCGATTGTGGCGGAAAACATGCGCCGCACGTTCAAGAACATAAAGTTCGCCCTCCTCGTGGGTATTGGAGGCGGCGTCCCAAACGGGAAAAAGGATATCCGTTTGGGTGATATCGTGGTCAGCTATCCGAATGGGACATACACTGGGGCTGTGCAGTACGACTACGGCAAGCTGAACGGCAATGGTGACATTGAGAGGAAAGACTGGTTTTGTGCGCCACCTCCCAAGCTTCTGGCTGCTGTCGATCTTCTGAGGGCATATCATGCACGACCTAAGAATCCACTCAAAATATGCCGAGCATCCTCGACGATTTGGGTGAACAATACAAATATCCAGAGGAGCATTTGACACCCGATCTGTTGTTTCGAGCAGACTATGATCACGATCCTGGAGCTGAAACGTGTGATTCCTGCGACAAAGGGGCGCTTGTCCAGCGAAAAGCTCGCAACTCCACGTCGAACCCACACGTCCATTATGGTATCATAGCTTCTGGAAGTATGGTTGTTAAAAAATGCTGTTGAACGGGACAAAATCGACCGGCGTTATGCCAAGAGGATATTCTGCTTTGACATGGAGGCAGCTGGGCTAATGAACAACTTCCCATGTCTCATTATCCGAGTAATCAGCGACTACTCTGACTCTCATAAAAACGATGAATGGCGAAAGCGTGCAACTGCAGTAGCATCAGCGTATGCCAAAGAACTTCTCTCATTGATCGAACCATCCGATGTTGAAGTTTTGCCCCCGATAGCTGCTCGGGTGCTGGATGCTGGTAAGCCCTTCTCCCAGTGAAATTTTACACCATTTGGAATTGATCTAACATTTATAGGTAGTCTCCCAGAATATAGCAAAGTTAGGTGAGAGTACAACTGAAAATATGGAGTTACTGAGAAACGCAGAAAGCGGTCGGTATAACTTCTCCGTGAGCTAAATTCGTCTTTCTAACAACTGTCCAGAGGCACGAAAAAAAGAGCTGAAAGATCTACAAATGGAGTGTGAAAGATGGCTGAAGCCACCAAACGTTCGGCAGATCCAGCAAGAGCGAATCGAAGCAAGACATCCCAGAACCTGCGATTGGATCTGGTCAAACACGACTTTCACAAATTGGAAAGCTCTGACTCCGACATCCCCTCTAGGTGGATTGTTGTGCATCAGCGGCCTTCCAGGCTGTGGAAAAAGTATTCTGGCTTCTTCTATTGTCGACCGCATGCGGAACACTGGAGCGTATGCGCTATTCTTCGCCTTCACCGGCATGTATGCCAGCCACTTAAAATTAGAAAGCTTAGTTCGTTCGCTTCTATGGCAGCTATTACAAGTCAGCCCCGGAGAACACGCTGTCCAAATCCTTCGCAACTTTATGTTGAAAGGCCAACCTACAATCTCCGACCTATTGATGGCTTTCAGCATGATAGCTGAAACATTCATCGTTGAGCCAGTTTATTGCGTTATTGATGGCGTGGACGAGAGCAAGGATTTTGTTCATGGTTTGGTACAAAAGCTCCTTGGTTTCCTCCAATCGCATTCTAATTATCGTTTCATTGTTCTTGGTCGGTCTCATGCATTTCACGGAACCGATTCTGTCAGACACAGACTTGAGATGGATTCTACTCTGACGAAAGAAGACATTGATACAATGATTGACACTGAAATAAAACAATCCGATGTTCTTGATATACCCAATTTACGGAGCGAGGTCTGCAGAGTTTTGAGAAAGCAGTCAGAGGGAAACTTTCCCCGGACCAAGCTTATGGTTGGACATTTAAACATGCCGGTTGGAGCGGCTGACGCATTTGAAAGACTGCACAACTTACCACGCGACCTTCAAACAGCTTATGAAACTTTGCTTTATGGCCTTGTCAGCAGGCTGGAGCGCTCCGAGTTAAACCTTGCTCGAAAGGTTTTCGCATTTATAATTGTTTCTCAACGTCCACTAAGTCTCGACGAATTCCAATATTTACTCGCTGCCGATGCCATGGCCAAGTCCGCACATAGAGGGAATTCGATTGAGGACCATCTTATTCCACGGCCGGATCGCAAAATCTTGGATATATGTGGTGGTCTCGTCAACATTATAGGCCATCATTTACGACTAGTCCACTTTTCTGTGATGGAGTTTTTGATCAGGCCCAAGAGCCAATGGTCACATAGTCGGAGAAGCCGCAAGATACAAGAATTTCGAATTCCTTTAAAGCAAGTCCATGGCTGGCTTGCGGCTGCTTCCATAGAGTATCTTGAAGCATGTTGTTACAGTTCTCAAACACATGATTGGACCAATTCTCCCAAGCTCGTCAAACGCAATCAACTCCTAGGCTATTCCTCTAGATATTGGACTACCCATATTACTCAATTCGACATCAATCCCGGTTTTATCGCAGCAAGGATCGACAAATTTCTAAACTCAGACCGATGTTTATCTTGGATGGAGTATTTTATTATGATAATGATTGACGATGAGTCTCTAGATTCTCAGATTTTAGAGTTTGAGAAACTTTTGTCTTGGTTGGGCCAAGAGGGACACTCGTTAAGGCTTCCACAGCGGGCCCAGACATGTCTGAAACAGGACATTGACAGACGATCACAGCAGCACGGACAAAATGATTCGCGTACTGAACGAATTCGTTTATTCCTCGGTGTTGTTCAAGATGAATTTTTATCCACCGACCTTCAAGCTGTGGAGCCTTCTTTAGTTGGAAGCGCCGGAGCACCAACCGATATTTCGTCAATACTACAATTACTTCAAAACGAGACTCCCCTATCTCTTGGATTAAAGGCTAATTTGCTTCTGAAACTACAACTTCACATGCATAAAGTCAAACGATTGACTGACCTCTGGAAATCATGTTCCGCATTCTGCTCGAGAAGGCTTCGGGTCTGCCCATCTATGCACTCCTACTCGTTGGCAACTTCTATCAGGACGTTAAGAAGTTTGAACAGTCTCTCGAGATTTACTTTGTGGCCCCTGCGAAGTTGGAGGAGAGCGAAGTGCCCTTGAAGTATCTTGTCATCCACCAGATTGGCTTTACCTATAGTAAACTTGAGCAATACAGCAACGCCTTAGAGTACTGTACAAGGGCATTTGTAGGCAGGGAGAATACTCGGGCCTGAACATGAATATACACTAATAACCATCTATAACACTGGCACTACCTATAGTAATCTCGGGGAATACAACAAGGCATTAGATTACTATACAAGGGCACTTGCAGGGCGGGAGAAAATACTCGGGCTTGAACATAAAGACACGCTATCAACTATCAACGCAATTGACTTGATCTGGGATTATCTTGGACGAAACGACGAAGCATCAGAGCACCTTTCAATGCTTACAGAAGAGGAGGACGAAATAATCGGGCCTGGATATGAAGACACACTACCGACTATTAATAACATTCACAAGGCCTACGATAGTCTCGAGCCATACGACATACCCTCAGCAGATCTCATACAAACACTATCAGGAGAGGAGAAGAAGGTATCAGAACCGGAGCGTAAGAATACCCGAGTGATACAAAAGTTGCTGGGTGTTAGTTGTTGCAATTTTCAACGAAGATAGTCGGCATCGGAATAAGCTAATCTAATAGCATGGCAATTTCTTTACTTTCCCAAAGATGAAGTAACTCTTGTACATGTTCTATGGTGCGCAAGGGTCTTTCGCTACTCCAACGCAACACCAGAATTGATGCCATGGTTTGTAAAGTATACTTTACCTTGGAGTAATTTGCTTGGTCTAGCTTCCTACCTTTTGATCCCTCTTTGAGCAAGTTCATAGCCGCGTCTCGTAATGGTAGCACATAACAAATAAGCCAAGAATTGAAATTAGTTAGATATTGAGGTTCTACGGTCAAGCGCTATTGCAACCACGCAGCAGCAGTCGAACAGACAGAGTAGCCACGAATATGATACGTCTCAAACATTCCCAGAGTTGGTATGAATCGCGAGGGCAAGTTTACGTTTCGGGTTTTATCTTCTCTTAGCGTGATTGCAGTTCAAGTAAATAACATCGTGTGTGCGAAACGTCGATTTGAATCCGTAGTTTTATCATGCGTCCGCACAATCGGATCGGAGGATGGACAACGTTCAGAATTGGCTCCTATAATCCCATTAGAATATAACGATGCTTGATACGGCGCTTCGCTAGTACATGATACGCAGCTTTATACAAAATTATCTACCCATCGTAATCCTTATTTGACAAAAGAGGCACGCCCATTTCGCCTTTCACCAATACTTGCAGAACAAATCCCGAGGCTTCTCAGGAGCTTGAATGCCTCGGTGGAGTCAATCTGCCCTACTGCCTAAAATCACGTGCGCAAGAGACATTAACGCCGAGGATGGAATCTATTCCTCCATTCATTCGTTGATAGCAGCAGTTCCTTTGTTCAACTATCTGCAACTCCTCTATAGGTAAACTCAACACCTACCGGTGAATATGCCTAAACGAGCAGTAAATCAGCCCAAGCGGGTAAGCAAAAGAATGCCTCCAGTTGGCGATCCAAGTCTAAAGCCGATACAAGACTTGCAATTCTCTCATTTTGGAGAGCTCCCCACCGAAACAAGACTCCAAATCTGGCGCGCTGCTCTTCTCCAAGCCACCGTCGATCGCACAATTCACGTCGAGGTGCATTCCCAGATACAATCAACTGCTCACGCCTGTTTCACTAGTACGGGCATCTTTTGTGGCCAACACGGTAGCTGTCCAAGATTCAGAGAGGGACTTCCACACTGGTCAACTTATTGCATGTCCGATGGCTATTTCGCGTCCACCAACTTGGTCTCCAGCCCCGAGAGTTCAGAATCTTCTTCGGCAATGACCAGCCTCAGCCTTGCCTGCCGTGAATCTCGCATGGCGGTCCTTGGGCTGTACCCCAAAGCGCTCCAAGTCTATCAAGGCCCTTGGCATCCAGGCGCCAAAAGTCGTCTGGTCCGCTGCCACCCAGAGACGGATCTGCTGGTCATCTATGCAGTGCCAGATATGAGCCTGAGTCATACGCATTATCAGTCGCTGCTTAGCGAAGAGAGTTGGCGGAGCCTAAATGAATCCAAGATGAGAAAGTTCCCCTACAGCAGTAAACAATTTGCTGTGTTTAGAGAGCTGGTATCTTGCTTCCAGCACGTAGCCATTTTCTCACGCCTTTTTGGCGGCGGCGAAATGTTCCCGGCAGGCTCGCAGGACTCGCTAGGCTCAGAAGACGAGCAAGGGCGCTATATGAATGAAGTTCCCGGAATCGACCTCTTCAGGAGTCACGATATGGCGGCACTGCTTGTGTATTTTACATCGTTGAAGCACCTTTATTTCTGGCTTGATCCAGCCTGCTACGCCAATGCCTGGGACGATGCGATTCGGGTCAGCAATGCCGAGGACCTGAAAAAGGACGAAGAGCCTGATGTTGAACACCTCCAGGACAATGTCGAGCATTTCATCGGCATGTACAATGACCGCGTGCAAGTTGAGAAGAATCACCGCCCTGTGGCCGACGACACGCATTGGGTATCGCAGCCAAAGCTGCTTGAACGAGTCGGATGCCTCTGTCCCGCTTCTTGGCTACGATGACGGGATTGAGGGCCTCCTGCCGCCCAATGTTACACAAAATTTGGCACTACCGAGGTGTTGGAAAGTCATTGGTCAATGTATCAAAAAGACGGATACTCCCCATCAATGCAATGTTAGGCAGCCACTGCCCATGTGTCAGACAGTGATTGGACAAACAATGGCGGCTTTCACAAGCAGGTATGATACTTCCGCAAGGAAGTATATATGGGTGAATGCCTTGCGTCCCCCACAGGATCAATAGGGCCTCATACGAAAAGAAAGAAAGCCTTTGCACATTGGGATTTCCGACATTGACTATCCACAACTGGACACAACATGGCAAGCTCGGATGTATCAAGCTTGTGCTTCGTCTGCGACAAGCAAGGTTCTCGACGTTGTGCAAAATGCAAAAGTGCCCGCTATTGTTCGCCATCTTGCCAAAAGGAAGACTGGCCTACTCACAAGCTAGTTTGTACCAACTTCTGCACTCACGCGGCGACAACCCGGCCAACCGATGACCATTTTCGCGTCCTCCTCTTCCCAGTAGATGGAAAGCCAGAAGTCATCTGGCACGCCTCCAGATGGATCGTTGACGACGAAGATGATGAAGGGGGCAGGTACCAATCTTTTGAGGTAGACTCAATTATAGGCTCGGAGACCTTTCCCTACAGGGCTTCAATTCAGCGCAATCCCAGATTGAAGCGAAACCTTCTCAATACGATATATATTTGCCATCGAGACACTTTCCTCATTGATGGGTCAAAACCCAACCGAAGTGTTGCGCGAGTCACTTCTACACAGCCTGGACTATACCACGACTGGAGAGGACCTATTTTTGCCTACGGAAAGGCTGGCCTTGGAATAGATCCGAAAAAGTGTAGAGATCTTGATATGGAAGACTTTCGACATGTATTCGACTACTTCCTGAGTTACAATTTCATACCAGCAACTGCCGCCCAAACGATCAAGGCTGTCAGAATCAACTGCTTTGGTGACCAAAAGATGTGCAACAAACCAGTCTTTGAATCCGTCGAAATTCTCTCCGACGATCCTATTTTCAGCAATCATGACACGTCGGACATTGCAAACCGCATTGGATTCCCGATATTTACACGTCGCCTTGCTCCAAATCCAGTTTGGGCAGGCAATCAAGACAACAAGATTTTCAATTATTCCTCTCCATTCAACAACCAAGATGCAACCTTCCTCCACCAATGCTGTAACCCGAATGCCACATTAAGCTCCGATTTTGGAACACTTGGCTGGGGATTCGCTTCTATGCAATGGCAGAATGAAGTTGGCAGTGTTCTCGTTGTGCGTCAGGATATGAAACCACTGCACCCACTGCACGTTGAAGCGCTATGCAAGTATTGCCGCTACGATATAGCACCACTTTTTGCTCACTCTATTGGAGAATACGAGCCTGAAGAGGAAATGGAAAAGCAAACTGTTCTTTCTATGATCTGCCGGCCGACGTTTGTTATATCATGGAATAAGCTGCTGGATGAGAAGATTGAGAATGGCGATGAGGCAGATGCTCCTTCTCCTTATGATACAGCCTGACGCCTCCTCTTTCCATACATATAACAAAAGGCTTTGTGAAGTTTGATACTGTGTTATTTCTCATAATCATGCCGAGGAAATGCTACTTTGGTTTCCCAATCTAGGCCTAGAGTATCAATGTTACCTGGATGAATTTTTAATGTTTAATGTCACGGCATAATGGAAGTAAACAACCGTGGTATATGATAGAATAAAATTCCGGTAACCTATTAAAATTCACAATTATCATCTATGAGCCAAAATGAACGAAAGGAGCCCAGCGAGCGATATCTTGTCCTCCCACCACGTTTTTGTAATCAAGCACTGCGCGGTGATGTGCAGCTGCAACATCCAACTGTCTGGCTCGTGACCCCTCCATATTCCCTCCCTCAAAAACTTCCTCATAAAATCTCTTTGCTATCTCGCCTGCAGCAACATCGTCGGCGCCCCACATTGAACCGACAACGTGCTGATAGCCCAAGGCTTGAAATGAATTCGCCAAATGGATGGCCTCGTCGGCAAATTTTCCATCGACTTGCTCTGCTGTTGAGCACGCAGAGAGGTAAGCAATGGAGGCAGATTTTAAATTTAATTTTTGTAATTCAGATATGGTCAGCATGACGGCTGTTTTATCATCGCCACGAAGAAGGAGTCCACTCTGAGATGGGTCATATGAGATTGATGACCCATGGCAGGCGAAATGAACCAAATTGTGATTCGGTAACTCTTTCAAGGCTTCGTCGGGGCTAGGATGTGAAAGGTGGACCATGGAGCTTCCAAATATTTCATTTGTTATTTTTTCCTCGTGAGATGTGTTCAAGTTATGATGAGGTTGGGGGTAGGATGACATGGTAATGAGCAACATACGATGTGTTGAATCAGTAGCCATATTCTGCCTTTCTCTCGCAAATCTCAGAGCTTTGAAAGAAGAAATATATGATGATATAACGCGGCTTTGAGTATTTTGCTGAGACCCAACACTGTGATAGCCCGCTGCGTGAAAGGGTGCTCGACCAGCTAGTCCAGTTGTGATCCACCAAACACGCTTGGAGGACATTAATTTAATATTGTCGAGGATTGGTTTAACCGCCACATTCCATAACCATATCATTGACTTTGTTAAACTCCAGTCATCCGAATTAGCTTGTCGAGGAACGGCATTACGCCTATCCTCATTGCCCATGCTGTTAAGCTTGGAAATCGTGTACTCTAAAGTACTGTAGTCCATTTCCTCCAGCTTAATGTGTTGGATATTTTCCATTGTTACTACAATGGCATCGCATTGGAGCTTTGTCGCGTTGACCACAATAATAGGACCATCGGAGGCGAGGGCCATGACGTTTTCTTCTGTCATTGGCAATTGAAATGAGCCCCAACCCGGTTGTTCTCTAATTTCCGCTTCCACTTTAGATATAGAGGCTAGAACTTCCTGTTGCTCCTTTTTTGCACGATAAAAAAGACCCGGAGTCGTCATATCCCTTGAAGCATGTGTGAGCCTTGCTCTTAGTGTATTATATCTGTTTGCCAGGTCCACGTTAACCTCTTCAAGTTGAGATATATCTGCATTAGATCTCATAGATAGTCCTGCAATGACACACCGAGCCTCTTCTAATGACTTTAATGCTTCAAAAGGAGGGAGACCGGCCATAAGCGAGGTTGAAGCGGCGAATGTTGCCAGTCCAGACACCTGGCTCAAGGTCTGTTGAAGATCCTGTCTTGAAATTGAATGTGGATTCAACTGAGGAAGCAATCCAATCGCTCTCTGAAATAACTTGTTTGCTTCCATCAGATTGCCATCACCATGGTAGAATAGGCCTGCCTGAATTGAGCATGGGATCCGATCCAAGAGAGCGGCGTCATTCATGTTCGCCGTTTGCTCAAAATACTTCCTTGATGTTTGAAGTAACTCGCGATCTACTGTTTTGATTGCCTTTGAGCAGATCATTTTCGCAAGATTGTAATTTCGTTGACCAAGATCTAAATCGCTTCCTTTGGTATGATTGACAGAAGCACATCCATGTTCAATAGCCTTGTCTAACGCTTCCAAGGCTTCATCCTCCTTGCCGCTGTCTTGCAGAATTTGAAACTGCACTTGTCGAATGTGCGCAAGGTTAACCAGCACTCTAGCGTACTCTGGATGATCGAGAGGGCGATGTGCAAGAGCACGGTTGAGAACATCTATTCCGTCTTCACCAAATTTAGGATTGTTCGCGATTTGCATCCTTTCTGCATGCCACGCACCCATCATATTCAACACATGAGGGTAATGATCGTCTTCTGGTTTTAGAAGTGCAATAGCCGCTTTTCCATTAACGATGGCTTCGTCTAGGAGCTTCAGGGCTTCCGTACCATGTGGATCGTGGCATCGTTTGCTAAGCTCACTTAATATTATGCCGCGGTTGCAAAAAGCTCCAGAATTGACCCGAGTGGCCCGTCGTGCCGTTGGCTGGCTACCTGGGTCGTTTTTTGAGATTCTTAGAGCCTCGAAAAGGCTGCTCGAAGAATGGGTAGACTGATAGTTTTGTAAAAGGACTGCACTGAGCCAATCGTATTCACCTGTGACGGTGTCCGCAAACTTGATCATATCTATTGCTTCGTATCCGTAATCAATGGATTTTTCAAGGTCTTGCGGGGATTGTGTTTGCTTGTATCTTAATCCTAGCAACGCGCTCAATCCTCCGAAATATCGGGATGAATAATTGGTTCTGCGTCGAGCCATGTCAAGTCCTGTGAGGTAGATATCGATAACTTCATCTAATTCTTCCAGTACAATGGAGGATGGCCCCAAGTCCTGGAATAATTCAGACATATTGGTAATGGCAGCCCACCATTGCTCACAAGCTATGTCCAGCGATTTCAAGGCCAGTCGCCCATAAGCCAGTGCTTCTTTAGCATACTGTTGATTGCCAGTATCGGCCATCATCAGTGTGAGGTAACCAGCCAAATGACATTGAATAACGCCCAGCTTATACCCAGGCGGAGTATTGGCTTCAAGAGCTGCCCTCGTAACACGCAATGCTTCATCTAGGTTTTTGAGGTCGTCCGTCTTTTTGTATTTGAGAAACGATATTTGGCCTTCATAATCCAAGAGTGTACCAAAGTCGGGGCCACTGGGGTCAACAGAATGACGCAAATCACGCTGAGAAACAAGAGCGAGGTTTAATTCTTCAATAGATTGGTCCTCACTTAATGAGACCAACTGGCTAACAAGAGAATCCATTGCATCAAATGAATTTTCTTTAATGGTGATTAATGAACGATAGTTGAATAAAGATACGGATGGTTCACGTACAGAAGTCAAAGATACACAAAATGTGTGTAGCCTAATGTCGCTTTTTATATGGCCGGTGTATTTTGGCTCGTACTGCGGGCTACATGTTAAGTGGTTAAATTTTGAGTCAGTACTGATTTGCTTGCAGCAATATACTTGATAAGAAAAAAACAAGTATAAAGTAAATGATGCATGTTCTATGGGTGGGTGTGACGTGTCGCTCACTGCATGCGCGAGCCTTGCGCGTGATCAATGATGTCCAAGCAAGGTGGTGTGCATCGGGTAGTTCTGCATATGCTTGCTCATAGAGGTAGGTAGCTTTTGGTAGATACCTACCTACCTATACTTTTGGTACAGCTTTTGCCACCATTAGGCCTTGTTTATATAGTATGTCTGTGTATATGCTACGCATGGAAACACTCTCCATCTCTACTACAATCACCATTTCTGCTTTTGAGCCCTCTATATTTGGATTGGTATAGAGAATTTCATCTCTATAGTGAACCTCTGAAATGTCACACGGCGAAAGATGGGCCGTGCTCATTGGCATAAATTTCTACTCAGAGTCGAACAGTGGCCCGTCCAACCTGGAGGGATGTATCAACGATGTTAATGACACGAAGATATTTCTCCAGTCGCACTTGGATATCCAAACAGACCACATCACCGTTCTTGTGGCAGATCAAGACTCGTCCAGATCACAGCAGGATTGGCCAACCAGAAGCAATGTAATGAAAGCTATCTCTATGGTTAAAGAGCGTGCGCAGCCTGGAGACTTTTTATACATTCACTATTCCGGCCATGGCGACCGAGTCTTTGTCGAAGATCGTGAAGGCAGTGACGATACACGCTGCTATGAAGTGCTATGCACACTGGAAGAAGAAATCAAAGATGCAGACTTTGGCGGTCTCCTAGATGCATTAATTGACGATGGATTGAATATCTGCGTGGTGCTGGACTGCTGTTATGCTGGGGGAGCGTCACGTCACGGTTCCCAAACAAAAGTTCGTTGCAAAACAGAAATCCCCAAGCAGCCATCCAAAAGAGATGATACGAGAGACGAAGTGAGGGGGATCCTTCGTTCCCAGAGGAACGCCGTTCATCGTAAGGGCTTACTCTATCGACCGCGAGGTTACAACCTCATTGCAGCTTGCCAGCCATTTCAGCCGGCAGTGGAGTGGAGGTCAGGAAATGGGAAGGTGAATGGAGCATTGACCTTTCACCTGCTACAATCGTTGCTATCATTGCAGGCATCCACTGGGCCGATAACATATCGAATGCTACAAGACGTTCTTGAAGCCAAATGCAAAGACCTGAGACAGCAGCCGATGCATATGGGTGACGACTCTCGAATTTTGTTTCAAGCTGCTAAATATACCGCCAATCTCTCAAATACTGTAACAACTGTTGAGCGCGTTAAAGGAACCAATATCATGTTACGGAAAGGCGCTGCTCATTCAATTCATATCGGGGATAAATTTAAAGTACACCACCCGTCTCAATACTCTCTTGGCTTTCTTCGAAGAAATGCGGTCGCGGTCAATGAGGTCGTTGTTACAAGAGTAGCAGACCTTCGATGCGACGCCACTCCTCTAAATGCAAATTTTGACGTCCGTTCGATTGAAGTTGGATGGCTAGCTGAGCTATCTCAACGAGCAGAGCCTCTGGTGATTAATATTGAGATAACGGAAACTGAAGCATCCACCGACCTTTTCTCCGCTGCCCAACGGTTTCAGCAATACTGTCTAAGCGACACAGACGAAAACATACATATATCGATTGTCCTCAACGACCTTCAACAGAACGCATTGTTGACTCTCCAGCAAATGAAAGACAATACAAGTTTTAAAATCCTTGATAAAAACGGGATTGAAATGCCTTATTTATCGCCAATAACATTACCAGGAGAAGGGTCTGGTGAGCTTCATGACTTAGCATTATTACTACAGCATTTATGCTACTATCAAGAAGCAGCAGCTGTCACCAGTTCAGACCTACCATTCAGGCCGAAGTTTACTTTCAATATCATCCCTGAAGCAATCGAAATAGGCGATGATTCCTCCCTGGCTGCCTGGAGGATCGTTTTCAAGAACAACCACCGTGGCGTCCTTTACGTTACCATTCTAAACTTCAGTCCCGCTTATGGCATTCATCAAATTCTTCCTAGCGATCAGACAAGTAGTATTGCAGTGGAATCGCAGAGAGAAATCCCTTCTCTTATTCTTGATATGAAAGTTCCACCATTTCTCAAGCCTTATAAAAAACCGGGTTTGAAGATGAAAGACACTATCAAAATATTTGTTACAACAGAGCAGTCTAATTTCACTCATTGTATTTTACCAGATTTGAAAGGTTCGGACATCACAAGAAATGCAAGTGTGTCGACGAAAGGAGAAAGGAGAGTAGGGAAGTTTATGGGATGTAACACAGGTTTATTCATTGTCGTTGAGAAAGACATTATAACGGCTTTAGAGATGGAATAGTATCACTTCAATTCTGTTGGAAATGGCTGTCTCTTTTTAAAAAACTCTGACTTGGTTTCTGAACACAAAAATTAGTTTTCCAGTTCAATTTCATCATCTGTAATGACACATAGCATACTGTAGTTCATTACTCTAAATATGCAGCACGCAAATTGAAGAACCATTGTAGCAACATTTGATGTCCTTGGAAGTAAGCCAGAAATTATTCCAAAAACTATACTTACCGTTTAACAGAACGCATAGTGGCAGTAAATCAAGGCAACACTACGCAACAACCTTTTGCATCCAGTACTTTATCACGTTACGGGCGCGAAATGCTACATGAAAACATTAACTCAACACTTGCCTGTAGTATACAGCTACCTGTATTATCGAGCTGTTATACAGCAAGTACAAAATTTCACGATAGCATATATCCATCCACGAAGTACCTATATCCATTTGCATTCTCGTGACCCCTCATTTCAACTCCACCTCTTGTACATCCTATTGAGACATACTTCCGTATTATGACAAGATAAAGAAACAGCATTGTACTAACATCCATGTCCCATGACTGACCCCGCTTTGTAACACTTGTGGTCAGGCTATTAGGCAGCAGCCTGCCGTTGTCCAGTTCACCGAACAAATTGAAGAGAATGTTATTGAAGCGAGTCTTGAGCGTTGCAATTGAGTGGAGTACATTACAGAAATAGAAACACATATAATATGGATGCGTAGAACGTGTAGCGGGGGAAGTAGGAGTAGGAAAACTTTTCCCAAAATTCCAAAATGTGGCCACTCCTACGACGCCACATCAATAGCGAATCATGTCCCAATGAAAGGTCGTGATACCTGAAGGCTGTGTTACCCAAAGTCTGAGATGCCTAAAATCCACGCTACCTGAAGGGTGTGATGCCTAACTGATACCCAGTTAAATTTCGAGGCGTTGTCATTGCAATCTGCTCCATGCATACCGTTAAACAGCATTGGTTAGAGAACAACCAACTACCTAGTTGTGACATATTTGTGCATTGAGGTAGGCTGACAAACAGCTGATAAACAAGCCAAGCTACTTTCACTGGCCATCGCAGTATATTATGCAACCATTTGAACAGGGTACATTGGATGACATATACAATGGATTTCATTATGAATGCAGAACAGCGTGTACTAGAACTATTCATCAGTGAGCATATATAACTATGCCATCTAGAGTATTCTCGCATATCGTTCACGGAGTTCCAAAGTTAAAATTCTTTTCAAATCTTTACATTATCCATGAGACAATAGTTATCATGTCCAAAACATCCGCTTGCCAGACTCACGCTATTTTGATTGGCATCAACTGGTATGATAACCCACTCTTTCCGCCACTTGAAGGGTGCGTCCGAGATATCAACAATGTCGAAAAGCTTCTTCGTCAGCGTCGACCCGGGCTTCATGTCTCAAAGCTCACAGCAGCCCAGCCTAATGAGGCAAAGCCACCAACATATGAAAATGTATCCAGCATGATGGAGGAAGTCAAGAGTCAAATTCGCCCCAATGACTTTGTGTATTTCCATTATAGTGGCCATGGTGGCCGTCAGCTGCGCAATAGCAGCGATGGTCACCCGATACAAGGTCTGAATGACGACAATTACTATGAATATCTTCTTCTCCACGGCAACCGGCACCTGAAGAATTACGAGCTTGGTTACTATTTGGAAGGCTTTTCAGAAGCCGGGGCGAATGTTTTTGCAGTTCTGGACTGCTGTCACGCTGGTGGGGGAGACCGTGGGGATGTCACTGGTGTTCGCCAAGTCTTTTGTGGATTGCCGCATATACCCGAGGAGAAAATAGAACACTATGGAATTGAGGAGGCTCCAAAGACGCCCAGGAATCGTAACGCATCACCTGGGGAAACGTACTGGACAAAGGCTCGCAACTATACGGTCTTAGCTGCATGCCAACGCTACCAGTTTGCGAGAGAGCTACCTAACAGATATAATCAGACAGAGGGTGCTCTGACTTCGGCCATGGTGAGAAGCTTGAATTTGTTATGGCAGGACGATGCGCCTCCGACTTACCAAACACTGTACGATAACATTTGCGCCTGTATTAATATCGACAAAGGACCTTCGAGGCGACAGAATCCTATTATGTATGGAGATCGAAAACGGGTGTTGTTCGAAAACAAGAGCTTCAATCACAATTGGACCGCAATAGTTTCTAGGGTTGAGCGCAATCGCATTCATATTAATATCGGCTCACTTCATGGCGTCTGTATCGGCCAAAAATATACGATCTATCCCCCAGGCTCCATGGAACGAGATAACCCTATTACTACCATCACTATCGACTCAGTCAATGGTGATCAAGCTTCTGCTAAAATAGAAGGCGCTACTAGTTTGATACACGAAGGTTGCCCAGCAGATTTAACATCTTCAAAATACGCAAAGTCTATGCATGTTATCGTGCAATGTACCAAGCTCTACGAGGCTTTGCAGGCCAGAACCGACGCCGGAGTAATCTTTCACCAGGAAATTTACAATGGAACTCAAGAAGCATCATATAAAATATGCTATACCAATCATGGCTATCAAATTGTTGATCAATGTGATCACCCGCTACCTCATTGTCCCTATTATCCGCAAGGAACAGCAACAGCGGATAACATATTGAAGTTTTTAAAGAAACTTGCGCACTATAACAATGTTTTAAATTTAAAAAACGATATCACAGAACTTAATGGCGACTTCGAGTTCTTTGAACGCGACAATATACGCACTGTATTGGACGGAGATGGCATCTGTTTGCTTCTTAAAAACTTGCGAGCACCTCAACCACAGGAGATGGACAAGAACAATCTGCACTTCAGCATTCTAAATTTGACAGTGGATTGGAATGTAGAAGTAGTATTTCCGGAGCAAGAAGAACCGAATGATGTGTCACCAGGAAAGACTAGCGATGAATGCTTGTTCGACTTGTCGATCCCCGAAGATTTGGGCTTAGATGCCAAAACAAATACCATCACCGACATCTTCAAAGTCATTGTCACAGACCGGCCTTGTCAATTTCAGTCCCTCAATAGTTCAAATGTAACGCGAGGTTCTGCTAGCGTACATAATTTCGACGATCTTCTCGAGGGTGTACTTCAAGGAGATGAGGGATTACGCAAAGGAAGACTCAGACAAGTAATGTTTACAAAGTGGCAAACTAGGCAAATACCTATTAGTATCACAAGACATATATCAGAGAATTCCGAAGATAATGAATAGCATCATGGGTCGCGGGAAGTCGTATGGGCAAGTTTCATGAGATATCAATTATCAATACAAAGATCAAAGTTATAACATACAAGAATCTTGAATATTTTTGTTTTCAATGCGGCAACCTCTACCTTTGTGAATGGCTTTCCTCATTCATATAATCATTTAGATCTCTAGAAATTTGGCATCTCATTCAAGATTCTAAATCATGAGAGATAATCCATTGGTGGTGGGTTAGTAGTAGTAAAGATGGTGATATTGAGATGACAGTGTAATGGGCCGAGCTTGATATTCCCCTATGTATAGTCTATGTTAATCGGTTTCTTCTTCTTCTTCACTCTCTGCAAAGTAGAATGAACCATCCATATCAACTGCAGTCGTGTTCTCATCTTGAATATCAACTTCGAGGAAGTCATTATTTTTCCTTCCACTGCGAGCATCTGAGAAAAGCCTCCAGCAATTTTTCGCAGCTAAGTAAGCAGTTTGAACCCCTTTAAGAGACCGGAATTCTACCTTTCGGTAGCACGCTGCATAGATTCTTTCCCCTGAGATACGGCGGCCAGTGCTGGAACTAGTATTCACCCCACCATCCTTATGTGTTAGACGGGCATTCAAAGCGGTGCGATATCCAACGATGAAATACACTGTATCTTCATATTGAAAACAATTTTCTAACCAGTTGCGAGTGTATGAGAGAGAACAGAGAGATTTAAATATAGCTCGAGGCTGTGTAAGCATGTAAACTCGCGATTCCTCAGCCTCGACGTGCCAATGGGCTCTGGAAGCTGAGGCATCAGATATTGAGAAAACCTTTGCGACGATCTTCTTCATCCAAGAATCAGGCATTGATTTATCGGCAAAGTATTCTTCAAATCCTTGATCAACGCGAATAGAGACATCAGGCTCCTTGATAGCCGCCATGTGGGCATCCTGATTTGGATAACGAATGTCTGGAATTAGACTCCCTAGCCGTAATTCATCCCTCATATACCAATCTCTGGTGACAAGAAAGGTCCGATGAAGCTCGGAGGAATCTTGATATGCCGAAGTATTATCAGGCTGAGTGTTGATACCCGAAGTAATATCAGGCTGAATTTTGATACCAGAAGTATTATCAGGCTGAGTGTTAACGACCGGACAAAAGTCAGTCTTTGCAATGTCAAAAGTCGGCAATACAGCCAGCAATTCTTTTGCGTATGCAGCCGCGGTCGCTGCGGCATATCCCTGCCATGATTTGTTTTTATGAGAATCCGAGTAGTCACAAATACCCCGAATCACCAGGCAGGGAAAGTTGTCCATTAATCCAGCAGCTTCCATTTCAAAACAGATCGCATTCAGCTCTTTGCCCAAGCGATCTCTAGTAGTGCCGTCTTTCATTACACGGTTTCCAGACGCTATAGTCCCGTAAAACGCAACAGGGGAGGAGCTATCGCGTTGAGGCCGTGATACAAGGCGTGTCCGATCGCAGTTGTCGCATGTCATTCCGTCTCCGTGAATGTAATCTGCAGCATATAAACAATCATTCTGCGGTCCTGGATTGGAGAATATGGTTTGTAGCTTAGGGTACTTCGCTACCACTGCAGCTAGAATTTTTGTTGTTTGACTGCCTTCTCTCATGTGTAATGCTTCAAGGCTACTCAGAGCCGTGAGCAATACTGACGGTGGTTTGTTTAATGAACCAGATAAATGCAACCCTTTTGGTGTCACTTTTCCCAAGTCGTATTGGATCACTCCCGCTGAGTTTCCCTGAGGCTTTCCTACAACAACATCTCCCAGTCGGATATCATGCTGTGTAGAGGGCACTCCGCCTCCAATACCAACCATGAGGCCAAATTTAATAGATGGAAATGCTGTCAGCATTTCCGTTGCTACCACAGTCGCTGACGTCGTTCCATATACGCCAGCAGGCAAGCAGGCCATTGCAACATTGTGCTGGCCGATGCGGCCTAAGACGTAATTATTCCTGTCATTAACACGTTGCCCGTCGAAAGTTCCATGGCTCTCATCGAGCATAGCAGCAGCCGCGGCCAATTCGATCGGCAGCGCGCAGATCCAGCCGATGGTATAGCTGTCAGATGAAGACATGACTCTGTGTGTCAAGGATTAAAGATTGTTAATAAATTGGGTCAATAAATGTTCAGGTAAAAGAAAAAACCAAAGGGCAAGCCAGCATGAGCTTTATTATAATTGAAAACAGCAAGCTAGTGGTTTCGTAGAACCGGAATGTAGGATTTTATACTTTTTTCTCTTCGCCTTATGGGAAGTATGCCCGACCGGTGACCGACATCTGAGATCACAGCCTAATCACCCGATCGTTACATGTACAGTGGAGATGGAGACACAAAAAGTAAGACCTAATTCTAAAACAAAATTTACTACATGTCTTCAGTATCTTCAGATAACCCGATTTGCAATGTGAATTCCTACTTCGAGTTTAAAAAAGATTTATCATATTTACTTAAGTAATACTACCTAATACAAAACCTAGTTATTTCAGCTTCAATGGATTATAGTACCTAGTTACCCAATGTATATCTAGGTACAGAAGTAATTATGAGTACCTACATAAAATTCCTTGGGTATTTGTAAGTTGTAGTACACCATCATGCACAAGCGCATGCATCACCCCTCTCTCAATACCTCCCGTTCAGTCATGTATCACAAGCAGACGTTCTGCAAATAGCTCTCTTAATCCACTTGTGTACTCAATCTTTCGCGTTAGTTCGTTATTTTGAATCCCACAAGCGCAGTGTATGCGTGCTACGAAGCATAGTATCCCAATCATACCCGAAATGTAAGAAAGAGGTGTACGTCAATTAACGAAGTATCAGGCTGTTAGTTTTGGCGTTGATTGTGAGGCTGGTGGTTGTATAACGAAGATTGGACATTCGGAGATGATTGATGTCATAGCGCTATCATGGAAATCGTTGATATTTCTTGTAATATGTCGTGTTGCAATTGTTGTTAATACTTATTATTAGATAATTGGCTCTATGGACAGAATACAGCACAAGCTTGATATAAGCAGACATCGAATGCTTTGGCTCTGTCTGTCAAAATATACAGAGTGGGGTGGGCTTGATGCCCAAGTATAACCTTCACTAGGCGTATCACAAGGCGGCTCATCACCGATTTTACGGCTGTAGTTGCCGTGTTTTGAAGACAAGGTGCTGTGTTTTTCCCGGCTAATGCTTAATTAGCGACTCAATACCCGATTGCAAAAAGCCTTGTCCCCTCTTGGGTCTCGCGGAGATTCTTGGCTGACGGGCATTCAGCCTATCTTGTAGTCTCAGTTGATGCAACAGGCCTAGAGCATCACGTTGCAGCGCCAACCACATCCTCAAGGCTTTTACAAAGGTGGGTAAGCATTTTGATCTTCTTTAGAGCAGTTGTTGAGGATGGCGCAATAGAGAGTATCGTGGTACAGACATCGATGTTGCAACAAAGGCATTGTATGCTACAGCAGAAAATCATCGTTACCTACCTACCTACCTATTTAGGCACCCCGCTAGCCAATAGCCGGGTACCACTGCAGAAGTAAAAGTGAAATGCTGATGCGCGCTAAATTACTCCGTACAGCGCTAGTAAATAATTACCAGACACTTGATGCCCCCTAGGAACGCTCTCACGGGTAGTCCATGCATGGAGATAGGTATTGACCTATTGACCTTAAGTTTCAATGCCTACCTACCTGTCCGTACATAGGAATGGTGGTGTACCTCTATGAAGCTACCTATAGGTGCAGGACTTTAAGGAACATGTAGGTAGGCATGCAGCCCATACTCATAGCGTTTCACAAACCACGCAGTATTATCCGATTCCATGACAACACGTTCTCGCTAAACTCGTTAAATCGAATGCGTTCCTAGGTAACTCAAGTTGCTACGAGGTGCAGTGCACACGACGAACGTATACGTACAACTATGACAATCAGAACAAGCACTGCCTATGACGAGAACGAGAGGGCGAGTCCACCAACTTCGATTGTTGAGTGCACCGGGGCAGATAGCACACGAGACCTGATTGTGCGTAGGGGGAAAGAAATGACAAAGGCGACAAACATCGCTATAAAGAAGGGCTTCACCTAAACGCCGGCCGTGTGAAATTTTCTCCCAAAGCCTGCGATCTTGGTATTGTCTTAATTTACCATGAATACACCGCCGGCAGCTTGGACGACTATGGAAATAATGTCGGCCGACACCAAGCTTTTTGCGAGCCAGTCTCCAGGAAAGCAAGTGCAGCCTTCTTCAGGTGGGTGGAATAGATGAGAGGTAATAAAATCATGTATTTAAATGCAATTATCCCTGGAAGGAGAGTATTAGAGCACATGGGTAAAGCTTTCGAAAATGGCCACGTCTTACACAATGGAGCAAGAAGGAATAGCAGCTCGATAGCGTCATATATGTCGAGAATCACTGATCCTTCGAACTTGGTGTATGTAAAATGAAACAAAGACATTCCTAGACCGCACTCATAACGATGAATCGGCCGGATGGCTTTGGACAGTTAGCCTGCGCACCTGGTGGTTTTAGTGCATGGCTTTGTACTTTGAGACCCCGTATGTCGTAATCTTTTGGCACTCTGAATATACGCAGATTAATCGCAATCGATTACAATCACGACATTCCTGTATCACCTCAGAGCATTTAACTCTGCATCTCCTGCAGTTGAAGTGGCGACTAATTGCATTCGATGGTGTCTCTTCGCCTGCATTCTAAGACGTGGCAGAGCGCATGTCCGCGAAGTCGGGAGTTATAGAAGAATCTGGAAAGCCAGTTGTCAAGAGAGTTACACAGGATATCTAATTGGAGATTAGGCGAAGTGTAGACGTGAGATTGATCCCCCACCGTGATGACTACGATCGTGAACGTAGGGGCACAGTTTTGATGTCATAAAAGCTTGCATTTCTAATGACGTGCGGGCCTTACTGAAACTATGTATATAGGTGGATCTCCCATCTCCTTCCTTCCTTGGGGATGTCGGGGCAGAAGTCCCCCAATATATTTAATGGTTGCCTAGGGGCCTTTTTTTTTTTTTTTTTTTTTAAAAAAAAAAACCAGCGTTGCGATAGTTTGAGCTATAAAGAGGTAAAGGAAAACTATATAGAAGTAAGGGCGCGAATCAAAATTAAGTTACCTGCAATCTATAAGCAACTTATAACAATTCAGATTGGGGTACTGGCAACATATATGCTCAAAATGTGGCGGATCACAATGACGCAGCTTTTGGATGTTGGTGGACACTCGTTGAACAGCATACCTCCCTTGCAGCAGCCAAGTAGCTCACAATGTCTTTGGAGATGCTATGGAGTCCTCTCGGAATGATGGTAGTAGGACGAGAAGCGATAGTGGTAGGGTAATCCCTTTCAAGACTTTTCTCTGGGTATGATCAAGAAGCTGGCTTTGGCAGCCACTAATATATATGTAGGGAATGATCTAGTAAATTTTGATTACACGCTGGTATGGGCTTAGGACTCAAGTACAGGATTTATAACGCTCACCTCCAAGAATCCTTGCTTCTACGCCATTGTCAATTGTTTATTTGCGAAATCGGCAATAATACCAGCAACGTCGGTTGTTATACCGCCCAAAATAGACTTAAAACACTGGCAACTTCTTAAATGACAGATGAAAAATTATGTAGACCATGATCAAAGCCAGATTTTATGAAGTGTTGGAAAAAGCCACGAAGCTCTATGAATGCAGATATAGCTGCGATCAAACGCCTATGAGCCTATGAGCTAGACTTGGGCCATTTCCAAAATATGTTTGCCCCATCGATATTTGCCAAAGGATTCCCGTCGCCCTGTCCAGCGTTGCCATACTGCTCGTCAAATCCGCATTTCATATATAACTCATCTTTGCCATAGGCACTCACCACTGACGCGCAGACGCCCTCGGCTTCAGCCAGCTCAAGCCCCCATTGTACGAGTCTCCGACCTATATTTCTGCCCTGATAATCGGGATGCACTGCCAGTGCCTCGAGATACCACGACTCCGCACGCTTGCCGCTCCAAATACTGTCAAAGTGAGGGTATGACCGCTCTATAATGTCTTCTACCTTTGGATCACTTGCCCGGTTGGGCCAGACGAAAGCATGAATTTTCATGGTAGCTGAGGACAATGGCTTGGAGATGTTTCCTACACGAGTTGCTTAGCTTCAATAATATTAACTCTTTGAGACAGCTGCACTTACGAGGATCCAACGTCCAGCGCTCCAGCTTCTTGCCCCCGTCTCCCAATCGTTCCCACTGCGCAATGCCAACAATCACCTCTTGGTCACTCTTGTCTTTTTCTGTAGCAACGAGCCATCGTCGACGGGGATCCCAGAAGTTGACACGTGCTCGCCTCAGCCAGTACAAGTCTACATCATCGGGGTACTCGTTGCGATGGGGATGTATGATCTGACCAAACAAGTTGTCTTCCCAGAATGCCTTTGCCAAGATATGGGCAATTCTGGGCAGTTCCGAGTAGCTCGCTTCGCGCAGCTGAATATCAGACATGCTTTGCAGTAATTGTCAACTGCCAAGGGAGAGATGGATTGATTTGACGGAAAAGAGCAAAAGGGGAAAAAGAAGGGAAGATCCAACAGTAGACCAATAAAGCCTATGGTGACTGCGAGATCTAGTGGGATCAGTATTGATAAGGGGAGATGCGATTTGGAAAATTAAGTATTAAGTACCGCACTGATATTGGCAGATACACGCATGCAGGAAGCTGGAGACCAGTTGAGCCCAGCTTGACAAGGAACTCGGCAGTAGTCAAATTAGTAGTTCAGGATGAAAGCCCGTTTTGGCGTTATAAAAGGGGTAAGCAGACTCTTTCACAAGCCCCTGCAGTACCTGCGTCTTTGGGTGCATGTATCAGGACGAGCACAGCAACGGCCAATATCCAGACCGATAAAAGAAGGGAACGGAGTTTACAGCAAACAAAAATCAATATCCTATGCAACCATGTCTTTCCAGCCTAGCGCCTCACCCATGCTACAGTATCAGTTCTAGGTACTGTAGCAGTTGTCTCCATGTTCGGTAAGAGGTGCTCCTCCAAGGCTTGCGCCATCCCGCTCTGGGCCGAGGATAGGGTCTCGATCTAAAAAGCAAAGGGACGAAAACGGTGCTACCTGGACCTGGACTAATCCGACTGGCCCGGGGAAGAGACACCCTTGTCATCCACGGTGGCTAAAGTGACAGCGTACAGAGCCAACGGCTTCTGCAGCAAACAAGGTTACATGCATGCACCGCCCGTCCTGCTGTACAGCTAGTGTTTAAGGCGTGTGGTGTTGCCATTTTTTCTTTTTGTTTTGTGTCGACGGTTGAAAATCCCTCATGTGATGAACGTGCCTTTTAGTTCAGGGAGACTATTCTAGGCTCTTTGACGAGAGACCAAATACCCATGTCTCTGCTCACAACTATCGACTAAAGTGGTATTTGTTCAAGAGACTAGGCACTCGGGCCAATACACTGCCGGAGCTAGGAATACCATCACTTGGTGAAGAACGGGAGGCCCGTGAGTTAGTTTACACATCGTCCAAGGCAACGGTTGTGTCAACCTTGCTGGACAATTTAATAATAGTAATACACAGTTTAGTCTAGTTGCTAATCCTCTGCCAGTTCCAATAGCTCCTCTCTGCTATTGTTGCTGCTGCGTCCCTTGGCAGTGGCCTCATTCAAACCCTGGCCCAGTCTCCAGTTGTACGGGCGATTGCGGAGCCCGCTGTCACCGGGGTCGTAAGCCCCAGCAGAGGGAACTGTTCCTGCGGCTGCGGCTGCCGTAGATGAAGTGCCCCTTGGCTGTCTCTCCAGCGACTGGAGCTGGTACGATTGGTTGGATTCGTACCAGCTGAGGTCAGGGGGCAGCGGAAACCCCATACCGATGGAGAAAGATTTCAAAAAGTTCTTCATGTTGGGCACCGTGGCAGAGATGAGGGACCACACAATCATGACCTGCTGGAAGAGCAGAGAGCTGGCGATGGCAAACTGCGGCTGGGCAGAGGTTGGGTATCTGTAGAAATAGACCAGGTGGCAAACTGAGAGGGCAACGAGCAGCAGGCGGAAGGAAAACACCATGGCCACCTGGCACTTGCGGACGAATGACATGTTGACTGTCCAGGACAGTTGCACAATCAGCATCCAAGTGAGTATTTCGATGGAGACGTCGACAGCCGTAATCACGGCCCATCGTATTTCCTGAAAGCAACTCTGGTTAGAAGTCTTTTGAGAGCTATGAAATGATGCTTTCGTTCAAACCTGATTGGGACATTGCTTGATATTGTCCAGCGTCAACAATGTATCGGAGCGGCAATTGATGAGAAACGCCAAGCTAGAGGCCACGCCCCAAGCCGCACTGATGGCCATGAGAGTGATGCAGATGATTTTGGTCTTGCCATTCTTGGTGCCAATGATGCGTAGAATGAGGGCGAGGACTGAGCACTTGGCGAAACTCAGGGCCAATAAGGTGAGAATAACGGCTGCAAGAGTGCACTACCAGCGGTTGTGTCAGCAGCTAAACAAAGTATCAAGTAATCTGTAGAACCTCACTTTTGACGATGTTGCCCATTGTTCCGGCGGTGTAATCGAGTTGAACTTGCCAAGGCCATTGTTCAACCCAACGAATATTGCGATGGACTGGGCTAAATGCAAAATCTAACGACCAACACTTTGTCAATATTTGATATAGAATTGTCAACGGGGTCTCAGATCAGCTCTCTTACCGTTGCCAAGGCAAGAAACAAATCGTCCAAGCCAAGCATCTTATACTTGATATACGCGCGTGCCATGACCGCCAACGTGCTGTAAATCAGCGCCAGAATTGTGACGATCCACAGCTTCCCGGCATGGTCGTTGAACGTGACGGGCGAGAAGGCTGATGCTGAATTCATGGTGCTGGACTTGCGGGTTCAGTTTGTGTAATGCAACGACTCGGTAGTTGTTGGACTGAAAGTGGGACAAGACTCCCCAGAGGAAGATGTTCGCATATTAACCGCGTGAATCTATGCTTACAGGAGGATTACAGCAAAAGCAACGACGCTGATGGATTGTCTGTCGCGTAGCATTGGTTCTAACATGCTTGATGCAAGACGATTTTCTTTCACCTCCTAGTTTTGGGTCATCATCCATTCAGCAGCCTGCACGCATGCTTGATCAGCCAGCCTCTCACACTGACACTGTGACTAGGATGCAAAACCTGCCATGTCCTGGTCAGGCATTATCACCAAGCCATGCAACAATGCATACAGTACGCAGTTGATACAGTGCCACAAGAGACACCCTTGCCTGCCTGCAACTCGACATACAGTGCATCTCTCGACACTCAGCCCGTGGGTCTCGCGAGTTGTTACCGAACTGTCAACGAATTGGTTCACCAAATGATGCGGCATGGGCCCTTGCTAGCTGTCTTCTGGTACTCGGCTATTCACTCAGCAACCCATTCCCGACACCGGAAATCGCACCGGAAAACGTGGCGCATAGGCCGTGCAACTGCAACTATCAAATGTGACTCGTCCTTCTTGGCCGGCGAGACGGCATCAAACTCCCTGTAGCCATCCCTGCACCGTCACATTAGGCCCAGAGCTGACCAACGTGCATAAACCAGGCCATATTGGGGACGCCGGCCGAAGAAATGGCTGCAGGATATACTGTATCTGCATGTTTGCGCTATGCCGGATCCTACTTGACTGCTACCGTTGAATGGTTCTGCTACGGACCTGACACGCCTTGGTTGTAACTCTCCGGCAATGGGTGTTCTGTTGGATGCATCTTCTTTCTTGCATCATTTATAAAGCCAGCTGCAGCTGAATACCCCTCATATTGTCGTCTTTTATCTTTCATCTTTCTTCTGTTAGTGGTGGTTGCAGAGCTTCGCCACAATGTCAATTGACGACAAAGAGAACCCCGAGGTCGTTGGCACCGCCCTCGGAAACAACGACGATGTCGACAAGAAAGGGACCGCGGCCGACCGCGCGGACATGTACCGCATGGGCAAGACCCAAGAAATGAGAGTTCGTATAGCAAGATTCTGGCGGATGATGCACTTGGCTCATGTTCGGTTGCGTGATAGAGGAACTTTCGCTTCCTGTCCATCTTTGGCTTTTCCATGATTCTCATGGCGTCGTGGGAGTTTTCTCTGAGGTAATTGGGTTATTGAACGCCATACATCATGATCAAGTGACTAAATAAATACTGCAAAGTGTCTCTACCATTGGTCTTGTCAACGGCGGCACTGCCGGCCTCATCTGGATGTTCTTTGTGTGCTGGATCGGCTTCCTCCTAGTGAACACTACAATGGCCGAAATGGCTTCCATGTGAGTAATCGAAAACTCTCCAATTGGTCTGTCTATACAGATACTAGTATTACTTTACTAACACCAATTCTAAGGGCTCCCACAACTGGAGGGCAATACCACTGGGTCTCCGAGTTCGCCCCGCCGCAACACCAAAAGTTCATCAGCTACCTTATGGGCTGGATGTGCGTGCTTGGCTGGCAGACTTCGTGTGCCTCGTCGGCCTTTATTGCCGGCACACAGATCCAGGGCCTCGTCGTGCTCAACTACCCCGACTATGTGCCTGAGCCGTGGCACGGCACCCTCATCACGATAGCCGTTGCTGCCTTTTCCGTGCTTTTCAATACCTTTCTGGCGAGAAAGCTGCCGATTATCGAGTCTCTCATCCTTGTGATCCACGTCTTTGCCTTTTTCGGCATTCTCGTCACGCTCTGGGTCCTTTCGCCACGAGCAGATGCCAAGGCCGTCTTTACAGAGTTTAGCGATGGTGGAGGCTGGGGCAGCTTGGGAGGTTCAGCTCTTGTGGGAATTCTAGCGGGTATTTTGCCTCTTCTGGGCGCAGATGCCGCTGTGCACATGTCTGAGGAGCTGCGTGATGCCGGTCGCTCACTGCCGCAGTCCATGATTCTAACCACCGTCTTCAATGGCGCCTTTGGATGGATCATGGTCATCACCTTTTGCTTCTGCTTGGGGGATCTCGGAGAAGTGATTCAGTCTCCCACTGGCTACCCTTTCATGCAGGTTTTCTACAATTCGACACAATCGACAAGCAGCGCAACTGCCATGTCAGTCTTTATCGTGGCCATGACCGTCTTCTCCAACTTGACGATGGTGGCTACTTCATCGCGTCAGCTTTATGCATTTGCACGAGACCAGGCTGTTCCCTTTAGCCCATGGTTTTCCAAGATTAGAGAGGGATGGGATGTACCCCTCAATGCCATTATCACGACTTTTCTAGTTTCCGCTCTGCTCTCCCTCATCAACATTGGCTCGGCTGTAGCCTTGAACTCCATCACCTCTTTGGCAACTGTCTCGCTCTTGTCCAGCTACATCGTTTCAACCGGCTGCATGATCTGGCGACGATGGACGGACAGCCCGCTTTTGCCGTCCAAGTTTAGCCTCGGCCGATGGGGCCTTGCGATCAACATCGCTTCCGAGGCCTTTCTGGTCCTCATTTTCGTCTTGTCGTTTATGCCTGGCAATCCCAATCCGACGGCGGCTCAGATGAACTGGAACATTGTTATATATGGTGGAGTTACCGTATTCTCTTTGGCGTACTACTTTTTACGTGGAAATCGCCGTTATGACGGCCCAGTTACCTACGTCAGAACGCTTGATCAGTATGAAGCACGGGATCGGTTTGAAGGTAAATAGTGGTGTCAACGCTAGATGGATTATAGCCCAGCGTTATACGAGATTTAATAAGAATTATTTAACCCTTGTTACATCTTGCTTTTGCACCCTCTCATTCTTGGCCATGTCTTGCGAATTGCTTAGTTGTGTGACTTTAACATCAACCATCAATCCCCGGGTAATGACATTGCTAGTGCCATCAACGTCTTACAAACAACTTACCAATAACTCGCCATGAGATATTTATGCGCAAGGCACCGTATCTTATCAAGCTGACGGATCGGCCCGGCTCTCATTGGAGCGGCATCTGCTATTCCCCTGAATTGCGCAATTCCGCATTGATCCCGCCGAGTGCCAAACCGCTTCCCCGCATTCCTCGGCCAATAAATATCTTCCGTCTCCAGGTTTTCATAGCATGATGTCGGCAGACAGCGTTGCATTCGGCCCTTGTCCGATTTGATAGTCGCCAGTAGTCGGACTCAACCCCGCCTCTGGTGTTGATGGCCTCATTCATCTTACAACTATAGACAGCAGAGACCCATGCCAGATCAACCGCAATACTGGAGATCGATCACAAGGAGCCTCTCTGCTGCCATCTCAAAAGGGCACGATGATCGAAACAGCGGCAAAACTCGACTCTTCCCGTCTTTCGTCGTTGTCGTCGTTCTCGCCTCAACTGAAGTTCTACCGCGTTCGGGCCGTTTCGAGACACCACTCCCAATCACATGAAAGACTCTAAATCCGATCCGTCGTCAATGCAGAGTTTAGGAGGTCGGCCTGACTCGGCGAGTTCGAAGAGCGGCAAACATTAGCCTTGGCGCGATTGTGATGTCGAAATATGGCCGAGGCAGCTTCACTCAGTGCAATGATGCGTCTGAAGCAAGACCATATCCACAGCTTGTGGTATAAAAGAGGCGACCATGGCGTTGGCAAAGAATCTGACAAATTCGTCGTTCCAACAACTTCTTGAGATCCTCGACTCGTCTCACCATGTTGTCTCGCAAATTCTTAGCGGTTGGATGCTGCGCGCTGCAAGTTGTCAGCGCTGTGCCCAGGCTCCGCGAAAGTCGCCATGAATTCGACATTGTGAAAAGATCTGCGAGCTCATTCCTCGAGACAGAGGTTCCGATTGCGCTGGCTGATTTGTTGTGCAATATCGGATCCGCGGGTAGTTGTGCTGCGGGTTCCAAGTCGGGCATCGTGATAGCGAGTCCATCCAAGACGAATCCAGACTGTGAGAACCCCGTCTCTAGCGATTCTGCATCGTGTTAACAGCTTGCAGACTTTTATACCTGGACTCGAGACTCGGCACTGGTCTTCAAATGCATCGTCGACACCTTTATCAACTCGTACTCGTCCTCGCTGCAGACTGAGATTGAGAATTACATCAACGCCCAAGCAATAGTGCAAGGCATATCTAACCCATCGGGCAGCCTGTCCAACAGCGGAACAGGCCTTGGTGAGCCAAAGTTTAATGTTGACGAAACAGCCTTCACCGGAGCTTGGGGACGTCCTCAGAGAGACGGACCTGCACTTCGAGCCATAGCGTTGATCACTTACTCAAAGTGGCTGATTAACAATGGCTACCAGTCCACTGCGAATTCGATTGTGTGGCCTATTATTCAGAATGACATTAGCTACGTGGCGCAATACTGGTAAGATCCTGTTACACAAGTTGTGGGTTATTTGACTTACATTCCGCAGGAACCAGACTGGCTTCGACCTCTGGGAGGAAGTCAATGGCTCCAGCTTCTTCACCATTGCCAACCAACACCGCGCTCTTGTCGAAGCCAGTGCCTTGGCTACTAGTCTTGGCAAGTCTCTTCCGAATGCCCAAACTCAAGCTGCCCAGGCTCTTTGCTTTCTGCAAAGCTTCTGGAGCCCGTCTCAGGGCTACATCATAGCCAACATCAACCAGAACAACGGCAGGTCTGGCAAGGATGCCAACACTCTTTTGGGCTCTATTCACACATTTGACCCTGAAGGAAACTGCGATGCAAGCACATTCCAGCCGTATGTTCTCAGTCATCTTGGATTCGCGGCATTCGCTAACCATGTTTAGATGCTCTGATCGCGCTTTGGCAAATCACAAGGTCGTTGTGGACTCCTTCCGCAGCATCTACAGCATCAACAATGGCATTCCCGCAGGCACCGCTGCTGCCGTTGGCCGCTATCCGGAAGACTCTTACCAAGGCGGCAACCCGTGGTATCTAAACACACTTGCCGCCGCCGAGCTTCTCTACGACGCCCTCTATCAATGGAAGCGAATCGGAGCCATCACCGTTACCTCGACGTCCCTTGCCTTCTTTAAAGACTTGGACTCCTCCATTACTGTTGGAACATACAGCTCCTCTTCTTCCACTTACACTACTTTGTACAACGCCGTCTCCAACTATGCCGATGGGTTCGTGAACAACGTTGCCACTTACGCACCGTCCAATGGATCACTGGCAGAGCAGTACAATCGAAACAACGGACAGCCGCTCTCAGCATACGACTTGACGTGGTCATACGCAGCGCTGCTGACGGCTGCGGCCCGACGATCTGGCGTTGTGCCATATTCGTGGGGAGAAACATCCGCATCCAGCGTTCCATCAGTGTGTTCTTATACATCCGCCGTGGGCACCTATTCCTCGGCCTCGACCGGATCCTGGCCGCCCAACCAGACGCCCACCGATGGCTCAGGCTCAACCACGAGCAAATCTACTTCAGTCACTGCGTCAAGCACATCCAAGTCTTCAAGCTCTACAGCAGTCGCAACGAATCCCGTCACTGTGACGTTTGACGAGATTGTCACAACCAATTTCGGCCAGACCATCAAGATTGCAGGAAGCGTCCCGGCTCTCGGAAACTGGAACACCAATAACGCGGTTGCTCTGTCTGCTGATGGCTATACGTCTTCGAACCATTTGTGGAATGTAGGCATCTCATTTGCACCAGGGACGGTGATTCAGTACAAGTATATCAATGTGGCCTCGAACGGCGATGTGACGTGGGAAGCTGACCCCAATCACACGTACACTGTGCCGGCAACGGGTGCGACGGCTGTGACGGTGAACAACTCCTGGCAGTCGTAGTTGACGAGATGGAGTCTGTGTTGCAAGTCGTATCTTGTCGGAGCTGGCTTCAGGTTGAAGTCAACTCTAAATGGTTGCGATATACTCTCGTGAGTATAAAGGATGCAAAAGTTCATTTCGATGTATTTACATGTACATGTAAACAATTGTTCTTATTATATTGCGGCATAAATCTATATGCTATTAGTATACGTTTCCGTTAAACTACTTCTATGACTGGGTTATTGAGCCAGAGTTTCAACTACTTACGCGGATCCGTGTGTATAAATGATATGACATTTCAAAGCATCAAGGGTTGGCGAAGAAACAATTGTGTTGACGAGAAACACCACCTCCGCCACTGGAAAACAGTGTTTGACTAAAGGTGGAATCCATGTCGACTTTATGTGTGGCCTGAGTAGTGGCTGGCTTTGATACTTTATACCTTGACAAATCTTGCCATTCTTAGAGCTCCTCTAAAAAGAGGCAGTCAGTAAGTCATGGTAGATTATTAATGGAGCAGCTGATAAATAGCGCATTCAAGCATGCATACCTGGCAGTTGCCTCATTCACACCACACGGAGCTCATTTGCAACTAACAGCATAAGGCCGAGCCGATCAGCCCATGGATACGCTCTGTTACTTCAGTGGTCGTATCGAAGAGTCAACCGTGGCGATACGAGTCTGAAGAGTGCAACTAACTCGCCGCCAGTCAACAGACTCGCCAAGCATCACGCCCAGATTCAAGTTCGCCAAGCGTTCTCTGGCCCTGCCGATCTGCCGAGGTCCCGCGCCAATTACGTCTCTGGCTGCCATCTCCGCGCTTTTGCTCCGCCCAGTCCTCGGGGAAGTCTGGGGTTTAGGGCCAGACTCGCTGCCACCCCGCAAATATGCAGCTATAGGCTACGCCTCTGCAGCAGAATCGGTCCTATCTGGGAGAGTTATTGGGCTGCTAAGGTAGTGCCTTTTGTCTAGCATCGTCTACAAGAAAGCTGAAGAGCTGATAAGGACAAAGGACAGAGGACGGAAAATATTTATGCTTACTAGGTAGGTGAACGTAGTTCTAGTACCGATGACTTGTAGCTCTGTAAAAACAGTTTTTCCGTGGGGGAAAACACGAGCCATCCGCCAAGCTCGGAAACTAACAGCTGTCAACTGCATCTTCAACCGACCCACCAAATCTGCCGAGCAGAGCGTTTCCAGCAGCAAGTCAACGAGTTTGCCATTGTCAAGGCGATAATGTGCGCGTCACGACAAGGATTGTGTGGGGGATGACTCGAAAAACTGCCCTTAGTAGTCTTTGGTGAGACAAGTCGCTATTCGGAGCTCCTCGCAGCGACATGGGGCTGATTCCAGAGTCCGAGATTCCGCGACAGCATGGACTTGTGCGCTCTGCTCTCCTGCCAGGCATCTCACGATGTATGTGCCGATTCCCATTTAGCCGTGGCCCGTTGGCTCCACCTCAGGCCCCGAGCCTGGCCTCGAAAGCGCGTTCAGTTTCTTCGAGTCCAGACTGGTTTGGGCCTTCTTCTCCGGCCAGTTTCCTATGACGCTCAGCACGTGCTCATTGTTTTCTATCGTCCAGTCAGGTGGCTAGGCTTCATGTCGGTGTAACCTGAAGCATCGCGGAAAGTCCACCACTTACCCCGGACTTTGTGTCATGGAAGCTGCCAGCAGAGAAGGCCTCACTAGCAAGGCCAGCTTGGACCGTGTCGGGCCTATTTTTAATTAGGGCTTATCTACCTGTGTGCTTTATGTGCAAAGATGCTGGGGAACATGGCCAGCTGTTAGTTGAATAGCTTCTCTTTTCGCGGGGAGATGGCGATGCCTTTCTCGGGCGTTCTCCATCTTGGAGCGTTGACAGCTGCCTCTGCAAACGAAAAGGCCCTTTTCGCGTTTGCCCTACTTTCAAACCTCTTTACGCGAAAGTTTCTTATCTCCGTTTGCTGCATCCAATTCACGCACTTTAAAAACGATTTAAGAGCATGGGTGTTCCTGATCAGTCTCCATCATCGCCCTGACAACTTCTCCCTCCACTGCAAAGAGCTGTAGATAGCTTCTTGCTTCATCATGGGGTTCCTACGCTCCGCCGTGCTGTCGGCCCTCACGCTTGCTGCGGCCTGTCGCGGCCTGGCCACGTCTGGGACCGAGGCTGAGCCCACTGTGGAAAAGCGAGCGTCCAGTTACTGGTATGAGAACATTGCCCATCAGGGAATCGCACCATTTGGTCCCAGCGGCTACTCGGTTTTCCGCAATGTCAAGGACTATGGCGCAAAGGGTAACTACAACTGGTTCTCACGACTCTTGACCAGCTGCTGACGCTGAATGCTCCAGGTGATGGCGTTACTGATGACACGGCGGCAATCAACAACGCCATTCTGTCGGGAGGCCGATGTGGCAGACTCTGCAAATCCAGCACGCTGACCCCAGCAGTCGTCTACTTTCCCGCGGGAACATACGTGATCTCGACACCCATCATTGATCAGTACTACACCAACATCATTGGAGACCCAACCAACCTCCCAACCATCAAGGCAACCTCGAGCTTCAACGGCATTGCTCTGATTGACGGTGACACCTACTATGGCGACAACAACCCAAACGACCCCAACTGGATCTCGACCAACGTCTTCTACCGCCAAGTGCGCAACTTCAAGCTCGACATGACGGCCATTCCGGCCTCGGCACCCAAGATGTACGGCATTCACTGGCCGACGGCGCAGGCGACGAGCTTGCAGAACATTCAGATTACGATGACCACGGCGTCTGGCAACAACCAAGTTGGTCTTTTCGTCGAGAACGGTGAGTCCTGTCAACTCAAGTGCCGCGTTATCTGCTTCTAACTTGCGGCTTAGGATCTGCTGGATTCCTCACTGACCTGACCATCAACGGCGGCTCCATTGGTGCTGCCATTGGCAACCAGCAGTACACGATGCGCAACCTGGTCTTCAACAACTGCGGCACCGCCATCGTCAGCGGCTTCGACTGGGAGTGGGTGTACCAGGGCATCACCATCAACAACTGCGGCGTGGGCCTCGACATGACGGCCGCCGAGTCCATCACGCTCATCGACAGTTCCATCACCGGCACGCCCGTAGGAATCAGGACCAGCTTCGGCACAAACCAGACGGTGCCCACGCTAAATAGCCTCATCATTGAGAATCT
Organism: Trichoderma sp. CBMAI-0020; assembly: GCA_030708095.1. Taxonomy (NCBI): domain Eukaryota; kingdom Fungi; phylum Ascomycota; class Sordariomycetes; order Hypocreales; family Hypocreaceae; genus Trichoderma; species Trichoderma sp. CBMAI-0020. The sequence continues at coordinate 306,096 of JAJNCI010000002.1, forward strand.
GGCTCTTAACAACGTCCCGGTGGCCGTCCAGTCATCGAGCGGCGCTACGATTCTGGCCGGAGGAACCACAACAATTGCTGGATGGGGTCAAGGACATGAATATACGCCCAATGGCCCAAATACCTTCCAGGGCAGCATTACGCCAAACTCGCGCCCCTCGTCGCTTCTGAGCGGATCCAAGTACTACACGCGCTCAAAGCCGCAGTATGAGACTCTGCCGGTTTCCTCATTCAAGAGTGTCCGATCGGCTGGTGCTACCGGTAAGCAGGTACATGTGTTTAATGTTCCTCAAAGTTTGAGTGCTAACTCTGCGTGACTTCAGGTAATGCCGTCACGGACGACACCGCCGCTCTGCAAAGCATCATCAACAGCGCCACCGCCGCTGGCCAAATTGTCTACTTTGACGCTGGTATCTACCGCATCACCAGCACGCTCAAAATCCCCCCCGGCGCCAAGATTGTTGGAGAAGAATACCCCATCATCATGTCTTCCGGAAGCTTCTTCAACGACCAGAGCAACCCGAAGCCCGTGGTTCAAGTTGGCACGCCCGGCCAGACTGGACAGGTTGAGTGGTCAGACATGATTGTGGCTACACAAGGCACCCAGGCCGGAGCTGTCCTCATCGAGTGGAACTTGGCCACCTCTGGAACGCCCAGCGGCATGTGGGATGTGCACACGAGAATCGGTGGCTTCAAGGGATCGAACCTCCAAGTTGCGCAATGTCCCGTTACTGCGAGCAGCTCGGCTGTGAACACGGCCTGCATTGGAGCGTACATGTCGATGCACATCACCGCCAGCGCCAGCAACCTGTACATGGAGAATGTGAGTCAACTGCCATGAGAGTTGTGAGTTTCTTAGCTAATGTGACCAGAACTGGCTCTGGTCTGCGGATCACGACATTGACGACTCGAGCAATACGCAAATCACAATCTTCAGCGGCAGGGGTCTGTACGTTGAAAGCACAGCAGGAACGTTTTGGTTGTATGTTTATCTTTGTTTGATGTATCTTTGTTGATTCGATCACTGACAGCTTTGGACAGTGTTGGAACGGCTGTTGAGCACCACACCTTGTACCAGTATCAGTTTGCCAGCACACAGAACATCTATGCCGGCGTCATCCAGACAGAGACACCGTACGTATACCAATCGCCTTCATGTACGCACTGCTAATCCCTGCCAGATACTACCAGCCAAATCCCAATGCTCCAACGCCCTTCACCGTTAATTCGGCTCTCAACGACCCCGTCTTTCCCACCACTTGTCCCAGCCCTGGCCGCTGCGCTGAGGCCTGGGGCCTGCGAATTGTCAGCTCCAAAAACATCTTCATTTACGCCGCCGGCTTGTATTCATTCTTCATCAACAACGATGGCACCACAAGTAAGCATTCCGTTCCTCCTTCACTTAACACCAGTAAGCTGACCAGTCAAAGCGTGTGACGTGGCTCTTGGGCCCGAAAACTGCCAGAACAACATCTTCGACCTCGAAGGCACGCTGTCCAACATCAATGTCTACAACCTGGGCACCGTGGGCGTCGTCAACCAAATCACGCAAAACGGAAACACGCTCGCGACGTCTCAGTCCAACGTCAACGCTTTTGCCGATGTCATTGCCCTCTTCCGACTTGCTTCTGGAAGCGGAGGCGTGACTCCTCCCCCTTCTAGCACAACCTCTGCGAGATCCACGACCTTCTCAACCATCACCACCAGCTCGCCGCCAAAGGTCACTGGATGGAACTTTTTGGGATGCTACTCCGACAACACCAACGGCCGAACTTTGGGCACCCAGGTCCAGGTCTCGGGAGGCGCATCCGCCATGTCGATTGAGGCTTGTGAGACAGCCTGCAAAGCTGCCGGATACACCATTGCAGGTGTCGAATACTCGGGAGAGTGCTGTAAGTATTGCCCAGCCCCAACAACAACACTCAACTAACGGTGCTTAGGGTGTGACAACAAGTTCCAGAATGGAGGCGGCCCTGCCTCTGATGGAAGTGCTCAGTGCACCATGACTTGCAGCGGCGCACCACAGGAGACTTGCGGAGGCCCGAACCGCCTCGACGTTTACAGCCTGGCTACCGCTACTGGAAGTGCTTCGCCTCCAGCATCTACCGGATGGAGCTTCAAGGGATGCTACACCGACAGCGTCGATGCCCGCGCGCTGACTGCCGAGGGAGTTCCCAACGGCCCCTCGTCAATGACTGTCGAGGCGTGTCAGAGCGTGTGCAAAGGCCTGGGCTTCACCCTTGCAGGTCTCGAGTACGCCGATGAGTGCTGTAAGTCTCGCTCCAGCTCAGTATTCCTCTTATCAATAACTGACAGTTTCTAGACTGCGGCAACAGCTTTGCCAACGGAAACACCATTGCTCCCGATGGGAATGCCGGGTGCAACATGGCCTGTGCCGGCAACGCTGCTGAAACATGCGGTGGCTCCAACAGATTGTCTGTTTACAGCTATAATTGAACCCAGCCACTGGAAGCGGTCGTGGAGAAAATAGGGCATGTAGATATGAGTATTTAAAAGAATAAAGTATATATAGTTTTATGTTTCATAAAAACATGTGGACTCTGGACTTGAAGCAGCCCTTGGATCGACACATTCAGTTGGGCAGTGTAAAGGCTCCCCCCAGCCCGTTCCAGGGCCTGATCTGACTAATGCATCATGCCCTGTCTTATCCCCTGTTGCGGGTTAACTAGCTAAAAGCACCGTGATTGTAGCTCTCTGTTCACATCAACTAATCCATCATGTCTGTGATGCTGGTTCATGATCGTGGCATCCGTCGGCGAGCCTGTGGACGCTGTCATCGGCAAAAGCTGGCTTGTCGTCGCAGCAACAACAGCGAAAGCTGCCTGCGTTGCGTGCGAGCAAATGTTGCCTGCGTATCTGACCCGGTGCGCTCACCTTATCGCGCCACTCCATCGTATATGGCGGCGCAGCAGCTAGTTGAAGTGCCACCTTTGACGCAAAACGATGTAGCTTCTATGACCTTGGGTAAGTTGCTTCTGTGAATCTCAGAAGAGTAAAAACTCCACCAAGGAGTCTTTGGACTGAATTTGAGCTCACACCCAGAAACTAGGTCCGGATAATCCTCAACTCAGAGAAGATGCGGATAAGCAGGCCAGTTGCTGGTCTACCGATTTGTTCCATATTCATCCAGAGCTAGATACAAACGTGGACTTTACTCCAGAGCAGCCTCTCTGGCAAGGCTTTGCCTCTGTCCAAGGCCTAACCAGTCCCGGTCTCAGCACTATATTTGGCCTGCACGATGATAATACTGAGCGCCAGCAAGAGCTTTCACCCCCCACACACGGGTCACAGCACAATGGCAATCCGATTCTGCATAGCACGGGCTCTCATCAGCCAGGGGATGCTGACTCTAATGCAACCCGTCTAGAAAGTCATGGTAATATGTCGCAGGAGCCGTGGCCTTTAAGCCTGGTGAATACGCCACATCGAGATATAAGCGACAGCATTGCACAAAGAGAAGGCGGCCTCATGGCCTGGATTGCCAAAATCTCTCAGCTCAACATCGAACTGCATCAGAACCTTCATTCTATTCCCCCGATTGGAGTCTGGCAGGATTGTTGGACAAACCCAACGGGCCCAAACGCAGCTCGGCTAAACGATGAAAAAGATTTGGCTATTGATCGGACTTTGCAGCTATCCCACCAATATGTCGAGGTGATGAACCACGTGTTTTCATATTTTCACTCCACTGAAAAGACTAAGGGAAATGCTTCAGCCGCTTTTTCACCGTTAGGCGATCCCCCTCAGCTGCTTGTTTTGTCCTGTTATTCTTGTCTCATTGAAACGTATGACAGGATTCTGCAGCACATTGAGGCATGTGCTAAAATACGGCTTGAAATGGATGCCGGTGTTGCCGAGGCTTATACCCCGATTACGCTACCGGGTCTCAACATTGGAACATTTGAGATTGCGCCGTCATCAACCTTGAAAGTTGTTATTCTCTTACACGTCATGGAGGCTATGATGGCTCGAGTGCGGCGCCTGGTGAGCGAGATGACCAAGCCGTCAGATATTGAAAATGAAGCAATGAGCGGCAGTTTAACAGCCGAGACTAGCGATAACAACAATCTAACCAGTATAACACGAGTGTCGATGCAGGGGATTCATGCGAAAGAAAAGGCCATCGTGGAACTCATCAGCCGTGTAAGGGACCTTGCAGTACAGTGCAAGATTCTCTGAGAATCCAAGTCCAAGTTAGATACTAGCAATCTCTTGAACATGACAGTTGGGTATAATTCAAAGACCGGCTGTATGCAAAGCATTCGCTAGGAGGCCGTTCATAATACCAATAGAAGGAATAGAAATGCTCGGGGCCTTTGGGTGTTCATACAAAATAGACGATTGTAATAATATCGCGTTGCCCAAGGAGTTACACTAAATCCAAGTTTGAGCAGCCTCTTCACGATCCTTGTTCGGCTCCCCAAATATCGTGAATCATCGCCATCGAGCACCTGGAGTGGCGACTCAGGGACTTTCTAAACCAAAGGGCGTTGGTTCTGTGCTGGTCGAGCCAAATTCCACATCTACAGTAGTTACAATTCGGTGTTCCTCGCCAGACTGGGACATCGATTCGGTAGGCATGACCAGACTTGGCTTAGATTCGGCACTGGCCCCTGCACGCCGATAAAGGCTTGGAGTAAGATCTTGGCCATTGCTGGTTAGCCTCACCGACTGTGGAGATGCAGTTCGAGAGATGATAGATACTGGTCCATGCCTCAAAGGACAGTACATGATGCCGACCGATTCTGCGTTCGGCTCTAGGTTTCGATAAATGGCATTGCTGCGAAGCTCAAGACGCAATGTCTCCCATGCAACGTTATTTTTTGTTGCGCCAATCAGTCACTTCCTTGTCTTCTCCCTTCTACAGAGTCAGGAGTGATACAACATGAAGACGCACATCTCTGAAGCAGCTTCGCCAGCATCCAATTCCGCCACAGATGATACTGATACAACGTCCAAAAACGCTCTTCGCGGCTGGAGATTCTGGGCTGTGTTCCCTGCCATCTGTGTAACGTCTCTCCTGGCAGCTGTTGAGTCGACTGTAACTTCAACAGCGCTTCCATTTATTGTCCATCAGCTCAACGCTGGTGGCGTGTATGTCTGGTTTGCCAACGTCTTTCTTCTCACCAGGTACATTACTCTTGATCCACCAAGTCTCTATTCTAAACATCTGATATACTTTGAACTGCAGCACCGCGTTCCTACCGCTCTTCGGTCAGATGTGCGATCTCTTCGGCCGTCGATGGATGATGATTGGTGTCGTCTCAATGTTTGCCCTTGGAAGCGGTATAAGTGGTGGAGCTTCGAATGCGGTCATGATGATTGCCGGCCGCGCAATCCAAGGAATCGGTGGCGGAGGTATCAACCTCATGATTGAGCTCATTGTTAGCGATTTAGTGCCTCTTCGCCAGCGAGGGGCATACATGGGAGTTGTCTTTGCCATATTCTCTCTCGGCACTGCCCTTGGACCCTTTATCGGTGGTACCATTGTCCAACGCACGTCCTGGCGATGGGTCTTCTTCATCAACTTACCAATTGCTGGGGTGGCCCTCGTTCTGCATCTTCTCTTTCTGCGAGTCAACTACGATCGCCAAACAGCCCTTGCCGTAAAGCTCAAGAACGTCGACTATGTCGGCAATGGAATACTAATCGCCAGCATCGTGGCCGTCCTGATTGCCTTATCCTGGGGCGGCTCAAAGTATGCCTGGTCCTCGTATCATACCCTTGTTCCATTGCTGCTTGGAATTGCCGGCATGGCCATCTTCCACTGGTACGAGACTACGCCGTGGGTTAAGAATCCGACGCTTCCTCCGCGACTCTTCACTCGACGGACGCCAGCTGCCGCCTTGATGATTGCCTTTATCAACTTCATGCTGCTCTTTTGGGCCATTTATTTCCTTCCCATTTACTTCCAAGCAGTGCAGCGCATGTCGCCCATCATCTCCGGTGTTGCGTTGCTTCCGACTGTTTTGCTTTCTGTTGTGACGGGTATTGTTGCCGGTTTCATCTTGACCAAGACTGGCCGATACCGCCCGCTGCATATAGCCTCGTTCGCCTTGATGACTTTGGGCTTTGGTCTTTTTACGCGTTTCAATGCCTCTACTTCAAGAGCAGAGTGGATTCTTGTGCAGTGTATTCCTGCTATTGGCTTGGGGTCCATGATGACGGCCAACCTGCCCGCAGTCCAGGCCGATCTTCCAGAGTCCGATACAGCTCTGGCTACGGGAGCCTTTGCGTTTATGCGGGCGTATGGTTCAATTTGGGGGATTTCAATTCCTGCCGCCATCTTCAACGCGCAGTTTGACTCGCTGCTTCATCTCATTGACGATGTCAGCATTCGCGAGCAGCTCTCACATGGTAAAGCGTACTCGTATGCAAACTCGGATCTCATCAACAGCTTCCCAGATGATGGAATTCGCGCCCAAGTAATCGAGTTATACACTCGCAGTCTCCGATTGACATGGTACGTTTCTCTCGGGTTTGCAATGCTAGGGTTCTTGCTATGCTTTGTGGAGAAGGAGATTGATCTACGGCAAACTTTGGAAACTGATTTCGGGTTTGAGTCTAAGGGGACAAGGGATGCGAAGGAATTGAATGAAAAGTTATAAATTTTAGGTGCCAAGTCAATAGGAATGGATGGTTTTAATACAGATAGGACAGTCACAGTCTTATAATTTCTTGCAATCAATTTCCCCTGGAGGTGAAATAAAACGTGAATACATGTGCGTTTTGAATATGCAAGCTTTGGGCATTCTTCTCTATCTTAACATGTGACCTGGGAATGACGATGACACTCTGAAGTGCGTGCACTAACTGCCTCTTTTTATTTAATCATTTTATTTCGATCCTTGCCCGAGATATTACACTTTCATTTGTCCTGAGACCAATGCGCGAAGCCGCTCAGGCTTACCCTAAGACTCGTGTTTCAAGCATTGAGGTTTTTTTCCCGCCATAGGATAGAGGCGCATCCGCTAATATTATACTGCCTGGTATAACATAACTGCCTGCTAATTACACTGTAACAATGCATCTGCCGCAATTAATCGACTATATGCTCATCTCCTACCATACTACCAGGTTTTATAGGTAGGTTCAATGTATTTCTATAATTCCGAGCGTCTTTGTATACACGCCTGCGCACCAAATTCCATATGCGGTAAAGCTACAACGTAGCGAACACGTACTATATCCGTGAAAGGCACTTTCATTGAAGCTTTAGTAGCATATGACTATAATTCTGGTCGATAACTATATACAAGGGAGCGCATCACGAAGAATCAGGTTGTAACAAAAAGGGAATAAGTTTATGGATATAATTTACTTTTTTACGGATCTTGGTATATAAGTAATTCATTTGACCTTACTCATTGAGGGTATAGATGTTCCAACTCTATTCCTCAGTGCGTGCTAGCTTTACAATATTAGTGCTTAGGTACCTATCAATGTTACATTGAAAGCAACATTACTGGGCTGAATGCGAGTCATGTAAATTAATTCCATCTATTCTCCTATCTGTTGCCTTGTAGATAATAGGTATTTAGATCGAGCTATATCCAATTCACCCAGTAAAAAATCTCCAACCTGCATTTTATTCACCGTGATTCAGCCATGGCACAACGCCCAGTCCTGATAATGATGCACGGCGGTGGCCACGGCCATCCGAAATACCTTGAAGCCTTGCAGAGTAAATTACAAGCCAAAGGGTTCATCGCCGTCGCTGGTGCTAATCCCTCTAACGGTGCCGTTAGCTTCATGCCGGGCCAGTCTTTCTACAATGACGCTGCGTACTGGAGAGAGAAGATGCTGTCATTCATTGACAATGGACAAGATGTGGTGGTGTTTATGCACTCAGTTGCAACCCTGCTCGGGATCGAAGCTGCAAAGGGTCTTACAAAAGCAGACCGGGCAAAGGCTGGTGAACAAGGAGGTGTCGCTCATCTTATATTCCTGGCTGGTTACATGCCCAACGAAGGCGACACGGCCTTTTCTTTCTATGATGGGTCGCGTGCAACTTGCCCTACAATGGTAGAGTTCTCAAAGGTACCTATGTGCTGCATTGAAGATTCATCTCTCGACATGGAAACAAAAGCAGTACTTTGCTAATGACAATTAGCTGAATGGAGTTGATGTCGGAGACCTTCGACCATATTATGATCACTTTTATTCAGACATGAAGCAAGATGAGCGCGACTACTGGAAACAGTATATGAGCTACCAAGCAGTCGAGTTCTTCACGCTGCCAGTCACTCATGCTACTTGGAAAGACGTGCCATGTAGCTGGATATACACCGAACTAGACGAAGTCATTCCGGTGGACATTCAAAAGAAATTTATTCTAGAAGCCCAGCAGGATGCGGGCATTCACATTCGGACTTTCAGTCTACAGTCTGGCCACTCACCATTTCTGAACATGCCTGATCAACTGGTTGAGATTATCCAGACGGTATACAGCGAAAATGAGCTGTGAGTTACTAGCATATATGATGAGCTGTACCCCATATTTTCAATCCAACTCGTGCATTTGTGCCAAAGTCATGTGCCAAGAATCGTCGAGGACATGATCAATATCCTCCGAGAGTCTGTCTGGGTCGGCGGGTTTCCCTTGCTATTAAACGAAAACACCATCCGCGGCACACATGCATGAGGGCCGGCGGCGACGTTGATGAGGTCTCGTAGAGGATGTCTTTGCCCTGCAGACGCTGCCAGTTGCTGAAGCCCTCGCCTCTCTTTGCGTGCACTTTGTTGATGGTGATGCGGCGAGGCGCCACGGCCAGGCTCCAGATGAGGGAGCGGAGCTCAAAGGGAAGGCTGGCAAAGGACATGTGAATCTGTTGAAGAGGATGAGTTGAGTTGAGTTGAGCATTGTTTGAGGCTGGCAGAAGAGACGCGGCGTTGACAGGACAGAAACAGATGAAGGCGTGGATGGAAATGGGAATGCCCTCGGAATGTCCTAACCGGGATGACACTGTGCTGCAAGTCCTCATAAACCTGTTCCTTTCTGTGAGTCAGGATCCAAGTCTGATCCGATCGGCTGCGGTTCAGTTCCGCTGCCAAGGCCAGAGTCGGCAAGGGTAGAATTTATGGTTAAAAAGGCCGCCAACCTCGAGGTTCCTGAGCACTAATAGCGGGTAGTCTTGACAGGTGTCAATAAGTACGTTGGAGAATGCCCGAGTACAGCTCGAGCATCTATAATACAACTCAGTGTATACAATATGATTCACATCTTACATGCGCATAATGTCATATAGGTAACAGCAAAAGGATATTCATCTTTCATTTGATATGCATGTCTCAGCTTGTGACGTGGAATACCTTGTACTCAACACTTTCAATACCCGCGGCCCCCATGATAAAACCCACACGCGCAATCAACACGGCAAAGTTCATCCACCTGTACTCTTGACTCGCCGTGCTGCACTTGACCACCTCAAATCCGTACGGCTCCGTGATGCCTGTCGAATTGCCCGGATCCTCGCTTGCTCGGCCATCCAAGGCCAGCATAGTTGCTCGATCGAGATAGTCGAATCCCGTTACGGTGAGGCGCAACAACTCTCCATTCGAGTCTTTGGCGATCAGCCGCATATCCACTTCAGCGACATTGTCATCAACGAATCGAGTGAGATAGTCCCCTCCGCCCGTGTTTACATCCGCGATATGGGTGCCGTCTGCTCCGGTGATTGTGCCACCGGTGATTTCGAACCAATTTGCCTTGCCTCTTGGGGTTTCGCCAACATCGAGTGGCGCTTTTGGCGTGATTGCCATTGTGAAGACGTGCTTGAGGGTGGGAGTGGACATTGTCAAGGCTGTCTGGTAAGCTGGCCTTAAGTCAAGGCGTAGAAGATGAATGAATGAATTACTTGTAGGTAGCTCTGTGTATGGAGAGAATGAAGAGGAATGTTTTGGCTGCTTTGACAATGGGCGAGTAAGTTCTTTATATGGCGAGCGAGCTGTTGAGGGCTGCGATGGTCTGACTAATAATTGTTCGGCTTACGTGAATAAACGTCTCAAAGTAAACCTACCTATCCAATGGCATAGGAGAAGCTACTGCACACATTATCGCAACGTGTAAAGCAACCAGTGGGCGCATTAGCGAATCTACGTCATGATGTATCTTGGATATGCAATACTTCCCTACCCTATCGAGAGAATAGCATCGTGTGGTAGCAGAAGCTGATGCTACATGCGCTTGTCCCAGTTTGTATATTGCCCTTGCATACACTAGGCGCCTAGTTCTCCACTGATGCTTGATTGGACTTGATTCCATATTATAGCCTCTTGATTTGTCTTGTAAAGATGAGAGAGGGGTACAGCTCCGCCATTGCCGCATAATCAGAAACAAATGCAGAGTCAAGACGGCTACGTAATTCGTAATGCTTACCAGAAACACACGATCCAGTAGTATATCGCTTATTGTTTGTCAGAAGGAAAGTAGATGCAGGAAAATTCTTGAAAAAGTGTCTGTCATCAGATTTAATCATCCTGTATTCACTAGCATGTCAATCAATTGCGCCCTTTTGTGCGTCTTTATAATACACTGCTTGAGAGACACTATCCATAGTACATCCTCTTTTACAATTACTATAACTCATCCTTTGTATCCGTCTTCTCCCGCGCTCCGTCTGCCAAGCCCCTCTTGACGATGGAACTCAGAATCTCATACACAACCTGCGCTGCTGCCAACGCCGTCTCTTCACCTCGTCCCTGGTAGGCGGGACTGACCTCCACCACGTCGGCACCGACTATATTCAACCCCTCGATTCCTCTCAGGATTCGAATAAACTCTCTGGTAGTCCAGCCGCCGGGTTCAGGAGTTCCAGTGCCAGGCGCAAAAGCAGGATCCAGCACGTCGATATCGACCGACAGATAGACCGGGTCCTCAGTCCCCAACACCGACATGATGCCGTCAATAATGCCCTGTGTGCCAATCTCGTCAATCTCGTCGGCGGCATAGCGAACCCAGTTCTGGGCGGTATCCGATTCGTGATCGGCCCAGTCGGAGCCGCTGAGACGGGTGCGTAGACCAGCGTGAACAGACTGGCCTGTTGATGAGTTTGACAAGAGTCCCTCCTGGTTGGCCATCCAGAACATGGAGCCGTGAGTGAAATGCGTTGATCCCCAGGCTGACGGGTATGCGGCGGGATTCCAGGTATCCAAGTGAGCTATCGTCAATTAGTTTCCGCCTACTCTTAACGACGTATATCGTAGACACATACCGTCAAAATGCAGAACTCGAACCGGCTTGCCGTAAATCTCTTTTAAAGACCTCAGCGCAGGCAGCGCCAGACTGTGATCGCCGCCCAGAGTAATGAGCTTCGGCCGTCCTTTGCTTAGAGAGCTTATCGGCCGAGCCCTGCCAAGATTCTTGAAAGCCTGTGTCATCTGCTCGGTCGCAATACTGTTGTCAAACGGCGTGATGGGAATATCTCCGCAGTCAATGATTTTCGCCCAGTTCTGATAGGGATTGATGTTTGCGCGCGGGTTGAATGCGCGTAGCGATGTCTGGCGAGAAGAGGCTTGTCTTATGGCTCTGGGGCCGAATCGGGCGCCTGTGAGAGGTGAGTAAATAGCCATTGCTGGATAATGCAATGATTGTTACCTGGTTTGAAGGAAACTGCGGTATCGAATGGCGCGCCAATAATTGCAATGTCGTATTTCTCTTGCGGGTTTGTGAGACACTTGACATAGTCTAGATGGGCAAAGGACCCGATGCCGTTGAAAGCCCACTGAGTGATGTTAGCAACAGCCTGCAAATTCAACAATCAACTGCATCACGCACCTCGTGTCCCCATTTTGCCTCCAATTCATCCAACTCCTCTTTGCTCCATTCTTTCTCATTGCCGTGGCCGCCACAGCTGTAGCCTGAGCCAGCCAAGGCGAGGATGCTGAGCCATGTGATGAACTTCATTTCGGGATACGCCGCTCGATAACCACCTAGAAAGAAAACCAAAGGAACGATACAAACAAATCGCCTCATCAGCGAATTTGCCTTCTACGTCTTCCTTTTATATGACTGCTCTACTTAATAGTTGGAGTTTCGCCTTCTCCACATTCTCCACACGGCGTCAACGGCGGGGGTTTGTCTGGGGAAGCTGCTTCTTGAATGAGGCCCGAGATCGGCCGCGAATAGGCGCATTCTGGCTTCTAAAATGGTGCTCAAGTCGATAAGCCACCAGACATGCCCGGCGCCAGCACTGAAGTTAACGCGTGATCTTGTAAAGATCTACCCGGCTCTTTGGGAGTTTTACAAGGCAATCTCAAGTATTTGTTTGTTCTCCAACCCCAGTCTTTGGCACGTGGCTTCATAAAACTGGAGTCTCGATCCTTGGCTGCAACCTCGTCGGCTGTTAGACACCCTTACAGTTACGCGTGTTGAAGTACCAATAAGAACCAGCCAGCGCTAGAAATAGTCCACGCCTCCAGAAGCGCCCTTTTTAGCTCGCTCAAGTTCCGAATCCGCCAATTCTTGGCGTGGTGAATAGATATCTCTGATCTTAGACGACCTGGGAGTTTCTTTTTCCAAGACATCCATAAGAATGGTTCATGCTCTCTTAGCATCTGTCTGGGAGTAGAGGGGGCTACTATTTATAAGCTCTTCAACTCCCTCTGTTCTTCTTTCCTCCGGCTCATTTCGTTACGCGAATAACACAATCCATAAACCGCCTTCGCCATGGCTGACAAGCTCATCGCCCCGGACTCTGTGTCCATATCCCAATCCCACGTAGAAGAGACAAAGTTCGTTCAGCCCGAAGAGCAACTCAAGAAACGATTTACCCTTCTCTCCGTCATTGCCTTTGGCTTCACCACAATGAACTCATGGGTGGCCTTTGCCTCTGGCGTTGCTGTGCCGCTTTCCTGCGGCGGCGGCCCAGCCCTCATCTACGGCCTCATCGTCGCCGGAATCGTCATGGCCACAATCAACATTGGCTTTGCCGAGCTTGCATCTGCATTTCCCTCTGCCGGCGGCCAATATCACATCGTTTACATGACCTTTCCTCCATCGACACGCCGAGTTGCCGCGTTCTTCACGGGCTGGATATCCGTGATCTACATCATGGCGGCAACGGCGTCGTGCAACTTCTTTGTCGCCGGCTCGATTTTCGACCTCGTCAACCTGTGGAACGACGGCTACGAAATACAAGCTTGGCATACATATCTGCTGCATATCCTGCTGAGCATCATCGCATTTGGGGTGACGTCTCGGTTCCCTACTGCCATTGGAAAATTGGGCGTCTCGATTCTCGTGCTGTCCATTGTTGGCTTCGTGGCCTCGCTGGCTACGCTGCTTGCCGTCCAGGAGACGAAACAGACTTCCGATTTTGTGTTTAGGCAGTATACGAATGTCAGCGGGTGGTCTGACGGATGGGCCTTTTTCATTGGCGTCACTGGATGTCTCTGGGCATACAGCGGCGTTGATGCTCCGACACATGTCTCAGAAGAAGTGCCGAACCCGAGTCGAAACGTTCCCATCGCCATCATCACGACCATGGCTCTGGGCATCGTCACAGTCCTCGCCTGGAACATTGCCCTCATGTTTGTCGTCACCGATCTGCAGGCCCTTATCGAATCTGGCGTTCCTATTCTAGAGGTCTACAACCAAGCCCTCAACTCGAAAGTGGCCACAACCATCTGGGCTGTCTATTACATCGTCATGTTCTACGACATTGTCCTCAACCTCTTCATCTTCGCTGGCCGGACAATCTGGTCGCTTTCCCGCGACGGCGGTGTCCCCTACTCCAAATTCATCTCCCATCTCGACTGGGCCAGTCCCGTTCGCGCCACCGCAATCATGCTGGTCTTGCAGATCATCATTGGCGTCCTCTACGTGGCATCGGCCACAGCGTACAGCAGCTTCATCAACCTCACTCTCTTTGCGCTCAACATTACGGTTGCGCTGCCTCAGGCCGCTCTCTTGTTCCGAGGCCGCAGCATTCTCCCTGAGCGAGCCTTTTCTCTTGGCAAGTTTGGCTACGTTACAAACGCCACTGCCACGCTGTTTGTGATTTTCTTTTCTGTTTGTTTCTGCTTCCCTGTTGGGTTTCCCGTTACTGCAAGCACGATGAATTATTTAATTGTTGTCATGGCTGTCGGCCTAGTTGTGACGGCACTTGTATGGGCTGTCAAGCTGCGAAAAGCGTTTACCGGGCCTCAGCTGGACATGTACGGAGGTGAATTTCATCATTGAAATTTTCAACGTAAAGAAATCTCCTATCTCTATGTATGGAGAACAAGAAAACGATTAGATAGCACTATGATAATAATTACGAGCATCATGATAACTCATTTCTCCGATTTAAAACTGCTCCACCGTCTCCAACTCACGCTACACCGACAACACGGCGAAACAAAGAAGGCTGATTCAGCAAATCACGGCTCGAGGGGCGATAACTCGTTCTAGTGCCATCTCCATTATGTACGAGTTATCCCAAAGCAACTAGTGCTCTCACGTATTAACTTTGTGGACTCGGCTCTTAACCCGATACAACCACTTTGCCACGCGCCATTAGATAAAGAAGTTCCCCGCGCTTTATGTTATGTTCCAGCTGCTATCAATCGAAATGTCCACCTTCTCCGCATTCTCCACATGATAGACGGCCGTTATCTCCAACCAGGAACGGCTAATAGATAACAGGCTCGCCGCCCTTGACGCCGCGCATGGACGCTTCCGACTCTCGGTTTCTCTGTCACTTGTTTCTCTGCCTCTGGAAGATCCATCTCATATAACCTGCGTGGTAGGTACTGCCTGCTGCGTAAATCTGGTCATCAAACGTCACCCCACTGTTGTCTGCCGGCCGCCATTGACGCCCATCTCGCTCCCATAATCATAACCGCAATGTCGACGCTGCCGGTCTCGCTATTACCGGCTTCACGGCCGCAGCCGATTCCCCAGCGCAAACTGATCAAGAAGGGCGGCTACACGCGACAACGCCGCGGGTGCTTGACCTGCCGGCAGCGCAAGAAGAAATGCGACCAGGGGCTGCCGATTTGTGGACACTGCTCACGACTCAACCTTGTTTGCAAGCTCGAAAAGCCCCGAGAGGTTGTGGCGAGCACTGGCGGGGAAGCTGCTGCCAGAGACTCGGGTTCTGAACGGCGCAAACGCTGGGACGACAACTCTGCTTCTCCACAGGCCGACAACGTTTCCGAAGTGTTGAGGGTCTCCAAGATCTTTGAGCCGCTAGACTTTGTGCGGCCCAAAGACTCTGTTGATCATCTGAGCTCTAGTCGGAGGACAATGATGCGATACTACACCTCCACCCTGGCCATTATGCTATCAGCCACCGCCGAAAACAACTGCTTCTTATCCGGTTGGTTGATTACAACCCTTCTCTGCGTCTAGAATTTCCCATCTAATAGTGGATCTAGTCCTGCTGCCAATGGCCTTTGACTGCGGTACCCTCCTCGATGCAATGGCTGCATGGTCTTCGGCCCATCTGGCCCTACGAGACCCCAGTTTCCACAACGTCTCTCTGCAGCATCGCGGCAGGGTTCTTAGCAACCTTGGCGCCGCTCTTAACGGCAATAACCTTTCCGGGGAAATGTGCCTGGCTATAACCATGGCCATGTGCTCTATGGAGACTATATCGGATGCAACTACCAGCGGGTGGGCACACCATCTGCTTGGTGCTGCGGCCGTCCTACAATCTGGCAGCTCCGATGTTCAACAAGGGGCGCTGCAAAAGCCACGAACCATAATCAACAGCTACTGGCTGGAATCAGTGGAGAGGAAGTGGCTGGTGAGGAACTTTGCGTATCATGATATCCTGATGAGTGTATCGCTGGACCGAAGACCGCTCATCACTGGCGACTATTGGATGTCTGCCGATGACGAAATGGCCGATCCATACTTTGCATTTGCGTCCAGAATCATGCTTTTAACTTCAGAAATCAGTGTCTTAAACGCAGATTGCGCAGACTACGAGTTGTTGCTTCACGACGAGGGCAGCAGCCCAGAAGAATATGATAATGCCGGCATCTTTGAAGGATTACCGCCACAATCCAAATACGATACATTTCTTCAAAGAGCCCGCAGCATTGCTGATGAGCTTCGAGAATGGGAATGTCCAGCTGTTTCCGCCGACACACCGCTCGGGTTCCTCAGCCAAACATATCAAAGCGCAGGACTCATATACCTCCACTACGTCTTGCAGAAATACTTTCCACAGCATTCGGCCGATATACTAACAGAAGGCATTGACGTGTACGTTGAGTCGGTTTGCGATGCCGCGCAAAAAGTGCCCGAGGGATCACTAGCCGAGTGCTCGTTACTGTTCCCGCTGTTTATTGCTGGCGGGGAGGCGAAGAGTGCAACACATATTGAGCGAATCAAAAACAGGCTTTACACGATGAACAAGTGGAGGAGGTTTCGCAATGTGAATGCCTGCAGGGAGGTTTTGGAGGAACTCTGGGAGCGAAGGAGTGAGTTGAGAGAGGCGGAGACACTGAGCTGGAGGGATGTTGTCAGGCAACGGGGCTGGCAGCTTGCGCTGTCGTAAAGATAGATGGATTAACGAGCCACATGTCAATTTGCGAGTATATTTAGCGTGCATATTTTCTTGTAGGAATTGAGAGTGTTCATCTTCAATTTTTGAGTCTACATGAGTGATGTGGGATAGCCAAGGGTTTATGAGCTATGAAGCATTTAAATGAGTTTAATGTAATATCTTTATACCGATCTTTCTCAGTTCATACCAACAAGTCAAACTCTTAGCTTTAACAGCAAAGAACTTGTATTAGCCAACGCCCCTAAGATAGGTTCTATGGTACTTAAAGCAATCACTACGAAGCGATCCTCTACTGCGTCACTGACGTATGTGAAAGAATTCTGGCAATTTGCATGCTGGCAAGACACAATGTTAGTCACCGCGTCGTTTGAGTAGTTGCGGCAGAAACCCGTATCGGCTTTTCTGATGCGTGCCTGTGCGGGAACCCAAAGGAAGCCCTTTTAACATCTACATCGGATGGATTCCCTATCCAAGGTTGAGATTACACGGACAGAGATGGTCGCTACAAAGGCGTAGTTGCGGATCATCCACTTACTGTACAACTCTTAAATGTCCGACCGCTATTGGTAGTTAACTAACTGATCTGCCCAAACTGGATTTTGGAAGAATAGATGGGACTTTCGTCAGGATGGCGGTTATAACCAGGATATTTTGCTCAAGAGCCATACATTCTCTTTTAAAGCCAGCCTTTGAACTGCCAGTCTTTCAACATTTAGTGCAATACACATTAGCTCTAAACATTAATTTGTCGGCCATGCATAGCATAGCGAAGAAAGCTTCGTACTGGATTGAGACCGAAGACTGGCACACTGCCGGTGAGCTATTCGTATTGCCGACAAACTACCGGCTGGATATCTTCCAAGCTCGCCCACAGTCGCTCAGAGGTTCTAGATCAGGACGGCTTCAGACCACCCTTGATGAGTTCCGTCGGCTGCTATGTCATGAGCCTTGCGGCCATGCCGACACGTACGGCGGCTTCATTACACCCCAGATGAGCTTGGTGCTCATTTTAGGGTTCTGTCCCCTTCCCAATTTCACATGAGTGTAAAAAGCGTCCAATACGATCTTACTACGATACGCAACTAAACACAACCGTTTCTCGAATTTCGGGGTCTTCTAACAGGGGCTCCTCAATGTGACATCAACTTACTATCAAGAAACAATATGGCACATCAAATCGCAGCCATACTGCCTCTAGCCTTTTTAGAAGTCTTCGCATGCTGTTTATTGCCCTCTCAGAGAGTAATGCAAAGATCTTCATCCAAAAAGTGCTCAAGCAGAAGTTGCCAGTTGAACTGTAGCTCTCGATCAAGCAGTCCCGTGTGGGGCCATTATCACTCCATCACTCCATCAAGAGATCCGGTCACCTTATTTATACCTGCAACAGCCGAGAAGTTGGTTGGTGTCAAGGTTGTGGCTTACCGCATCTCCAGATACCACTAGCATCAAATATGGCAAGAAACTCCGACTGTGGTCTAGACTGCCAAGCAGTTTCAGTTTGTAGCCCTAAGTAGAGTTATCGGAGTACACATTTGAAGCCGCCGGCCTTTCCGTTTCCTACACAGTTCCAAGATCCATGCTTCTACTGGTCATATCATATATCATTGTCTTAAGAGCCGGCAAACCGGCACTTGGCATATTCAATTGCAGCAATCCTTCGCGGCAATTGTACCCGTAGGATCACTCGAGGATAGCCTACCTGATCTAGACTTGGTACGAGTCGGGATGTTCTTTATACATTCCAACCAAGCTCTGGAAAGAGACAATACAGCCGATTTTGATGACATGTTTCAGTCCCTACCAAGCCACGCTTTATTCAGCCATTGGATCCCATCGGTTCAATATGGCAGAGCTAGCACTAGGCCTTTAAAACGTATAGCAAATCTAGAAGAATATTGCATTTACATGATCATCTATTAGATCATAGATTGTTATAAGGAATATCCAGTCAGCTTTGTAAGATTGCGGCATGTCAACATCACTTCACATGGCTTCTAATATTATCAGCGTCCATCTCTTTTGCTGCGTTACATTGTGTATAAAATCTCTGTCCAACTTTTGCAAAGTCCCGTGTGGTCAAGTAAGCCCTACTTCAATCCGGCAACTGCTGTTACTGTAACAAACTAGGAAGTCTATTAGGGGGGTGTCATTCATATATACAACGTGGCTGTGTAACCTCAGACACGTGGGGTTCGTGTTTCTTGATTCAGCTACCACACCATCTTCTACTGCTACCTACTACTGTACTGCGTCGCAAAACTATCACCAAGACAGTTAGCATGATACTAAGTAAATTATAAAGAAGGGCCCATTGCCGAAATTCGCGAGAAAATCCGGTAGGTGCCGACGGTCCGACCCCTGTATGAAGGATTGAGCCGACAATACTATTACCACCGGGGGTTGTAATTTGGTCTTTGTTTCGCAAACTATTGCTCCCGGCGACGGCATGTTCCTTGAAACCGGCTGGAGCGAAGCAATAGAGCCTAATGAAGCAACTTCTACTCAATAAAGTTGTCAAGCAAACTACTGACTTAAGTAACTGCATTCAATAGCCCATTAACATTATTTGAGGTTAAAGCCAGTTTCGTTCGGCATAAAAGATGCTGCCTAGAAGGAATGTCGCTTATCATAGCACTAGGTAATAATACCGGCGCTAACCACAAAGGTAATGCATAGCTACTCAACTATAAGCAATCCCTAGACTTGAAAGTTGATGCGGATTCCTTGTAAGCTACAGCAATACTAAGACACGGGTAGTGCTAAAAGGCGTAAGGAACCTTTGATCTTTAAGTCGATGAAAGCATCAACGTCTCCGTTATAGTAGGATAGAAAAGAAGCCGAAAACCACAGTGTATACTAGTCTAGGTAGATGAATATTTTTATTACGTATACTTCAGATGAAGACATGTAGAACCCGGCTTGGAAACTATTCTCATTCCACCCTTGTCCTTAATCAGAGTTGTGAGCCACCCTTCGGGCCTAAACACCCTGGACCTGGATAGACGGAGGTTTTAAGCCGCATATGTACCAAAATAGAAGGTTATGAACCTTATACCATGTTCAAATCACAGTACATCTCTGTATCCGAGCCAATCATGTTCAACTAGCGTAGCTATAGGATTCAAAGGGTTGCTCTTACTATCTAAATAGTGACCGAAAATGGACAACTTCAGAAGTTCTCTTCGGACTGCTGGATAGACTGTATTGTCAGCATCGTTAGGATCAACGGACGGGGGCAGGGTTGAAAGAGAAATCGAATTTTCGCATCGGTAAAACATACTCACCAGACGATTTTGAAGATGTCAGTACAATACTTAGCAAGAGAACTATGTATAAAGAGAGACCTCGCCCCAGAGCTCTTTTATGATGTCTTCATCAGTATCAAGCACTTCAATTCCCTTGTATCAGACATCCTGGAATCTTTTTTGACGCTGTTCATTTGTATCTAAAATGGCTCGCTTGTCTTACATCTCCCTCTTTGGCCTTGCCAGCTCCGTTCTTGCTGCTCCTCAGCCGGCATTGACTGGAACTGAAGGCACGATTGCTTCAACCGTTCGAATTGCCGGCCCTACAGCCGCCCCCAACATCCACGGTCTCGAGATTGCTGCCGCTCCTCAGTTCTTGACCATCACTGTCATTAACAGCCACGGTGATGCCATCTCGACCTCGCACGCTCACGACCCCAACGGACCTTCTGCTGTGTCAGGCAATGTAGGTCCCGGCACTATGGCGAATGGTGCTACTGCTGCTTTTGCCGTACCAACTGGCTGGATTGGTAATGTCGCCATCAACGACGCCAGCTGGGCCATTACTGGCGACGATTCTCTCATTGAGGGTAACTTTGTTGTTCCTCAGGGGTCTTCTGAAGCAGTGGCCGATGTTGACATCTCTTATGTGTAAGCCATACTACGTCACTCGGCTTCTCTCTTCCTTGCTAACCGATTTTCTCATAGTAACGGTTTCTCCGTTGCGATTGTTTGCTCTTGTAACGGACAAGTCGTCACGGGTTGCAACAAGAACTTGTTCAACCTCAACTCTTGCGCCGTAAGTGAAGCTCAAGTATCTCTGCAGAAAGCCGAGGTTAACATGATACAAAGAACAACGACGGCCAAAACGCCTGCGTTAACCCGCTCCGAAGCGATGAAGGAGCCACGTCTGCTGCGCCCTTCTTCGCCCCCTGCCAGCATGCGGCCTGGACGTATGTCAACGATGGCGCTGCCAACTCTTTTGGACAGTGCCAGTCCGGTCAAATCACCTGCTGCGTCGGAGCTGCTTGCCCGCCTAACCCTAGACAGCCATAGATCCTTGGCAATTGAGGCTTAGACTTGTGACAAGGAGAATTTTGCCGGTGCTACCATGAGAATTTCGGGCATTTAACATCCCTGTCTTTGTTTATAAACTATCACAAGTACTTATTCTCCGGTACAATCTTTGTATATAGCTTTGCGAAATACATAGTTACATAGAATTATACATTAGTTACATAAATCAATGCGTCTTATTCTCGCCATCCCATGTATCACAACACTTGGGGTGTGTCTGCACATAGAAATTTATACATCACCTCCACCGTAATCTGCTATTTGTATTATTTGTTCTTCACGAAACATTCAATATTACGAATATAAAAAAACAAAACGATCATCTACAAGCACACGATAAATAAACATCAGTCTATACAGGTATCTACGAAAACTTTGGTATCTGCTAGCTACCCTGAGCGTGATTGCCCATAAGCTGACCTGACTGCTAGTAGTAATGCACAGAGCTTGACCGCACTATTCGGAACTTCATTTTAAGTACTTAATTTTGTTCGTTTGACTATGTATTTGAAAATATTGTATGTACACTAGAATTCATCCTTTTCCCTGACCATGGACCTGAAAATGTCGTATGTACATCAGTATCTTTTTCAGCATCGTCATCTTAGTTAGGCCCATTGCCCGAGCCATAAGGACTAAAGGCATATTGAAGTCCCAAGGAAGAGAGGGAAGGTCCACCGTTCTGGAGCAAGTCCTTGCCGTTGTCTGCAGTACCAAAGTAAGAGTAGCGGTAGACGCAAGGGTTGTTATCGAGGAACGGGATGGCCGATCGCAAAAATGTAGCTTCCTGGTCGGGTGTTCCGAGAGCTTGGAACTGTTCGAGCGGTTAGTATAGTCATCCTTGCTATCGAGAATCTTGTCAGCAACATACCTCTGTGATCCAGACCTGACGGCCACCGCCCAGCGAGCAGATGCTGTTGACCCAGTTCTCAAAATCGCCTTCCAGGGTCCAATCATTGTACCAGTGGATGGGGATGAAATCGATGTGGCAGCCACTGCAGGCCTGCAAGAACTGGCTGATCCAGTTGTAGCCGTCGTTGGAGACAGCAGGAGCACCGAGTTGAGCATGGCCATAGAAAGGCTCCATGTATTGCCTCCACGCATTGGCAGCATCGCCAGGGCTCAGATTGGCCTGGCTACCCAGCTCCGGCTCGTTAAAGGCCAGCAAGTGCCCTGAGCCTCCATTGTTGATCCAGTACCAAGCATTGTCAAACCACTGGGTGGTGTGGTAGCTCTGCGTGCCCCACAGCATGGGGATAAACTCGGCCCAGCTCTGCTTCTGGGAGGTTGTGCTGTCCCAGTTATACTGCCAGTTGACCTGCGAACCATGGCCATTATACGACCCGCCAAACTGCGAGATGGGGATATCATCGTTTGCAGCTAAGCCACGCTTTGGCCATGGATCTGCAAGGGCCAAGGTGAAAATGGAAGCGGCAACGCTCAACTTTTTGCTGGAGAAAACCATGTTGGCAGAGGTAAAGGAGATTGTGAGAACAAGTTCACAATTTTCAAACGGCAAAAGAAGAAGGAAGCAAAGCCTTCTTGACCTGTGAGCAAGAGATTGAAGATGTAATCCAAATGCCACAAATTTGAGAGCGGTGATAATTTTTCTCGTACTACAACGGCATTCTATCTGCTATATATAAAGTTTACAAGCACTCAACTATCTTGTTCGCTTGATAAATTGCAACCCGTTGAAGGATGATTGCAATCTGTTGAAGGATGATTGCAGTCTGGTGAAGGATTTTGGCTCTTCCTCTTCTGTCTTCACTTTCTGTTTTCGAACTAACAGGTAAGCATAGCATGCCTGTTTGTTAATACGCCTTCATTGTAATATGCAGCGTGTGCCTCGTGGGATGATATTCAGGTACACTTTCGTAGTTGGTTGCTAAAGTCCTATAGTTGAGTGCTAAAAGTGGAACTAACTCGCAGCCACTAATATGCAACCCTGGCCCACGCTATGCGGATTCCGGCATCAGAAGGCTTATATTGCCTGGCGTGGCAATGCTCGAAACTGCTGCCTTGAATCCTTCATGTGTGGATACATTTTCATTCTTTCTACAAACGGAAGGCACCAAGGCTTTCATTTCAAATAAGCATCGCTGCTTATAATACGCTCGAATGGATCCTGCCGATATAATGCCGCAGCAGACCATCTCATAAGATACTGAATCCTTCCACTGCTAGGTATTATGATATGCTCATCTTGAGCAACTCATCTCCTTCTATATTCATCATAGGCTGCTTGTAGCTATTGACTCGACATGGCTGGTGCTGCAACTCCAGAGCCGCATTTGGCTACAACTCTCGTCAATTGGCTCGGTTCTACTGCAGCACGCCATTGAAGCTGCGGAATGCACGGATCCAGTCACTGGCCATGAGCTTATTTGGCAACTCAAATCTTACGGCAACTACCGAGGAAACGGCAGTTGTGAGTAGGAGTTTTGAAGGTGACAAGACAACCTTGCTCCAAGTGAACAATCCCAGCCTCGATGAATATGTTTATGGAGAGGAAAAAGTATATAAATGAAGGCATTGCTGCTTCATACTTTTCAATCCGGCCATCACACAAGCATTTTCTCAACAAGATTGACTATCCGTTCACCTCCTATCATCATGCGTGTCATCTCTCTCCTCCCGCTTGTTGGCGCTGCCATCGCGCTCCCAACTGAAACCCCTGGAGCAGCTCCCTCTAATGCCACTGCCCCTGATGTCAATGCTATCAAGTCCGTACCACAAGACCACTTCAAGAGCTACAAAACTGGTGGCTTGGTACGCCAGTCTCTCGAGGCTGAAGGAACAAAGTCCAAGCGCGCCTGGACTTGCAGCACCTCGCCAACTCTGACCTGGGGTGACAGCGACAATGGCGGCAAGGGCATCTTCATCACCAACACCGACAACGACTGGCGGGGCTTCTACGCCTTCCACAACAACTGTGACACGATTCCCTACAAGTACATTTGGGTCGCAGCCGGCGCGACTCAGTTCGTGTCCTTCCCCGATGGCTGGGAGGGCCGCATCCAGCGCGGAGTTGACGCAACCATGCTCAACGGCCAGGCACACTGGCTCGGCACATGGTTCGAGTTCAGCTGGGACGCCAATGGCTGGGGCTGGAGCGACGTCTCGCTCATCCGTGGATGTGACGGCCCTGTTCTGGTCAACTCCCAGGACGGCTCAGGGGCTTGGAAGGGATTCACGCAAGACATCCTGAGCAATGCGCCGGCCAACGCTCTCGACACCAAGGATGACGGACAAAGGGTGCTCGCGGCCACCGAGTTCATTGGCGGTGCCATTAACACGCCCCCTCGCGACTGGGAGCTCCAGCAGGTTGGCTCTCAGTACGTTTATGTCGACGACTCGCACGGCAGCCCCGTCATTGCTGCCACCAACGGCCGTTTCGGCACGACTTGGCCTGCCGGCCGACCATAAGCCGGCAGTGTTTCGACAAGGGCTTGATTCATAACTTTGAGAGTATATATACACGTACATATATGTAAATACAGATAGCAAGAATTGTATAAATTATTGTGGAGATATTCTATTTGCCTACCTACTCGTAACTAGTATTTTGACGTAAACCAGGTGTTTGATCATGGCGTGTAAAGACTTTATAGTACCGGAGCAGGAATTATGAAGCGGTGTACTGTTTATAGTTTGTGGAATTCGTAGTTGCAATATCGCAGCCCTGGAGCTATCGGCATATTATGCAGAGTATTGTGGAACCAAGAGCAAAAAAGGCAATTACAAGGGGTGCTGTCGAGAGTATGACAGTACTAAAGTTCTTGTAGTAATATGGCTAACCGGCATCGCAGTATGACAGCTCTTAATCGGTTTTTAAGGATTAGCGTCTCAGTATAGTATTCACTCTTAACATGTATACAATCGCTAATATCGTATATAAGTAGCCATCGTAAGATGGAAATAGAAATAGCAGGACCTTGTGATATATCTGAGAGATGTCAGCTGTCCACGATACTCTAGAAGCATGTTGAAGCTTTCGATCTCAATGCAACAATATCCAATAAAACATAGGGTAAGCCGTGGTTACAGTCGAGGTTGTAAGGAGGCTAGTTCGAAATCCGCAAGGATTCAGGGGGATTCAGGATCCATTGTTCTAGCACGTGGCGTAAGATGAGCCTAGACTATCCTGGAGCAGATCAATGCCCCTCTGTAACCCTTTCACTGGAACTCTCGTTGCGGGTAGGGCCACCAATTAAGTTTGGTGGCAAGGCTTTACAAAAACTCCATCCACCTTGGGCTCGCTGATTTATATACAAAATGCCATAGATGGTTGAGTAATTACATAATAATTTATAAGCACGGACATGTAAGATGGTAAACCCGTGAGGGGTGGCTGTATATCACCGCATAGCACTGCATATTGCCGCTTACTATTACCGCATCCCCGTAAGTCATACACGCTGCAAGATCAATCTCAAAGAGCTTTATTCTAGACCGGATTTAGAGTGAATACAACGATCCACTCCAAATATAAAGCCGCCATGTCCGGATTGCTATCATTTATTGCATTATTATCTCGGGATTACATGTAATGGCAACGCGTTACTAATGAGCCTCATGTGGTAGATTGCAAAGACTAGTGCAAGGCTGATCAATACATCCACTTGTGTTAATCACGTTGAAGCCCTCATGTGTTACATCATTGGCATAGGCATATATACTCATTGCTTATACTATTTGGTTGACTATCGACACACTTTTATACTACGAATCGAATATCAGGCTAGCGTTTTACTATGCACGTTATATTGCTGAGTCGCAATTCTCTAGCTGTATTCTCTCACTGCAACATGCTATTATACAGTGGCCTTCCCAGAAATCACAACTCATCCTTATCTTGTCAAAAGCTGAGTCAAAGTGCTCGTGATCGTATCCTCCACCGGGTAAACTTGCGCTCTAGCAACGTCTCCACCGCCGTCGTATCGAGTGCATACGTCCCCGCTGCTTACCGGATCCCGGCACACCAACTGGCACTCAATTCTGCAGTTGCGGAATCTTGTCTCGGACCACTTCGACGGCATCCTAGTAAGTGAGCTTTGTACCAAGGAGATATCGCCTCTCTGCGGCGTTAGTTTCCTCGAAAGCTGCAATGTGAGCTCCCGCAACATCCCGCACATCAGCACAACTAGGACGATCTGAGACAAGCATTTTTGCACCATCAACTAAGCGCCAGAGCATACCCGTCGGGACATTCAGAGTAGACAAAGCCGGAGCATCGCCATAATGGAATCCAAAAGCCCAGAGGGGTTGATAGTCACCAGGTCAAAGCTAGTTTCCTCTTTGGTAGCAGGATCCCACATGGCCTTGTCGGCGGGTTTCTTCGAGGCTCCGTATGCTGACACAATGTTCGTGTCTTTTTCAAATTTATACGTAAACAGGACCCAATACGTCTCTGTGTAGGTATAACCAGGTCGCCAGCCTTGAGTGAAATCCACGACAGCCGCATGGACCTTATCGAGAGCCATTTCAATGATATGACCAGGGATATAGGTATTGGCCCAGTGATAGTAAGAGTGCGCTTGTTGGGCAGAGTCACTGTATAGGGAAGACAGCTTTGAACTTGAATGGAATCAATGCATAGCGTAGTGTGTCTTTGTTTTTGGGACATCTTGCTCCTAAATCGCATCAATCATAAAATATACTGTACTCTATGCAAACTGGTGTATGTTCCAATTTTGCTGTCATGATGATGGTTCGTACACAAGCCGATGACTTGGCCACAGCTGATTGGTTCGGTAGTTTTTTCACCAATCACCAGAATGAATTTATATTTCTACACATGTTCGGACTCGGATAGATATTCCATGCATCTTACAAATACATATCGAGTAACTTAAATTATCTCCGGCCGCCGACTGAAATGAGTAATCGTTAGAAGATCGCAATCAGCCCACCATGAAGTTTATCGCAATTACTATTCCAATACTACGAGAGCATAGTACAACAGCATATGGAATCAGAAGTCGAAAAAAAGTATAAGTACTTCACGATGGAAATTCCCATGGTATCTGCAATTTTCACATCACCATCTCCAACACCTTGATATACTGCCCGCTATGAAGCTTCTCTTATCCTTTCTTTTGTATTTTGCTGTCGCCATATCGACTAGTTTGAGACTTTGGCCTTGAACAAAAGCAATGCCATTTTGACAGTCACCATCAACAATACCAAAAGCGAGGTCAATTTATTTCGTCATGAAACAGTTCTCGAGATAAATCAGCTTATAACTTCTCTTCAGAACAATACCTCGACAAAAGTCGTCATCTTCAAAAGCGGCAATTCCGAGTTCTTCAGCGCGCATTATAATCTCTTTCCGAGCCAGGCTAGTCTCTCCATGATTTGAAAGCAACATAATTAGATATGTTGACCCGATATAATTGTACAGGCGAGTCCGACCCGGACGCCCCCGGAATTGCAGCTATTCAAGGCGCAACATTCTTGAATATGAGCAACTTGCCACAGCCTGTGATTGCCATGGTTAGTGGCCCTGCTCGAGGTATAGCAAATGAATTCCTTGCAGCGTGCGATATGCGATTTGCTTCAAAGAATGCTCGTTTCAGCAACTTTGAGGTAACACTTGGCCTGCATCCTGGAGCAGGTGGTGTTGCGTGGATGCCATTGCATATTGGACGAGCTCGTGCCCTGGAATTCGTGCTTTCGGGGAACGATCTTGGTCCGGAAATGGCCGAAAAATACGGCTATGTCAACAAGGCGTTTGATACACCAGATGAAATGACCAATTATGTCGAGAGGTTGGCAGAAAGAATTTCTTTATTCCCTCTAGCTGGCATATCCAGCATTAAAAAGTCTGTAACAGATACGATTCAGCCAAAGTCGGAACAGATAGCTATTGAGGGGGCTGAGTGGGATAGACTGGTAGGCCAAGAGCTGGAAATGGAACTGGTGGGGAAATTTGTAACACTCAGCAAGAATTTTACGGATGTCGAGTTTGAGCTTCATGTCCCACAGGAAGTAGTCAAGATTTACGAGGACTAAGTAAATATTGAAGACATAATTTTGTTTACACTACAGCTGCATTTTACCATAGCAAGCTTTTCGAGCTTCAGACGAATCCTCAAATTGTCACATTAGACATATAACCAAGTCAGCCGTTTCTTCATTCAACCTAGAATATTGCTTTCTAGCTACGTGTATGTAACTTCAGCATTGGCAATATTGATGTGCATAAAGTTTAAGCGGAGAATATTCTTGAAAAGTCCACTTTGCGGAAATATTGCTCCATTGTATCCAATTTTGGGGGGTTTTCCAACTAAATCTTGTTTAGTTTATGCTTCAACCACATTGATCGCTCGAGGAACACGCTTACCTGGCTTGGGTGAACGACTGTTGGGTCGTCTTTCCCTTCGTATCCAAACTCTTCAAAATGAAGAAAACCCTCATCGACTTCGAGCTTTAAATCAGGCGGCAAGTATTCATTTGGCTGGTCACGGGGTACCACCACCACTTCGGACTTGGTGTTGGAGGCGGTTTGGAAAGCTCCTACCATTTCTCGTAGGGTTGCCCACTCTCGGTAAGCAATGAGGTTTTTGCCCGGTTTTTCTTGAACCAGAGCTCTAACGAATGGTCCAGTGTCTTCTTCTGCGGCGATCCACGGGAGCTTAAAGTCGGCAGCCATCGTAGTAATGAATTGGGCGATTCCATCCGCATTCTGGGATATGTCAGCACTTTCTTCCTTTCCTATATTGCTTAATTCCCAAGGATTACTTGCCTTTCGGGGGATAAAGTTTGGGCTAGCCACATAGGTGCTTAGGAATAGACCTGCTTGGAAGAGGCTGGTTTTCGCCCACAGTTCTGAATGCTTGTCTTCAATATAGGCAGATGCGCGCGCTTTGAGGTCAAAATGATAGACATGGGTGTATTTTCCTCTGGACCATTTTGTCACATTGGAGAGAGTAGACAGAATGAATCTCTCCAAGCCGGGCACCTGAGAAGCAGCGTTGATTGCATTCTTTAACTGCTGTAATTCCGTTTCTCCCGCCAGCAGGTTTAGCGGCTTCTCGCTGGCTTCCTTTTGTTGAGCAAGGGCGCCATATATCCCCCAAAAGTCGCTCACAACGAAAATAGCGTTGGCACCTTGAAAAGCGGCTGAGAGGCTGGAAACATCATCCATGTCGGCTTGGACGACTTCAACACCGCGGGCAGAGAGTGCCTTGGCTTTTTCGCTGGAAGGATTCCGAGTAAGCCCTCTAACCCGCCATGCTGTGTCTTCCAGAAAAGTGTTGACAACAGAACTTCCTTGGTTCCCAGTCGCACCAACAACTACAATAAGCTTTTGGCCGGGCATGGTGACTTGGTCTGTCTGGAACAAATGATCTGCGCTTGTTTCGCCTCCAGTTATGTTGTTTTCTTAAATGTGAAGCCGCTGAACGGTTCAAATTTCCATTGCTCTGAGAATCAGATATTTATATTCCGTTTTCTTTAGCTTTATGGAGACTTTATGGCCATGTTTGCTCCATAAATCCTTCACAGCTCCTGAATCACAAGTTTTCATCGTAGCCTCGATGTAATCGAACAGTTTGCTCAAGAGCCGACACAACGAGCTGTAAATCATTTGTAATTGCTCTAGATTAATAATGAGGGATCCAAGATTATAAATCCTAAACAGAGATTTGACGGAATTTGCCCATGGCCACAACGAGGTACATCTTTTCGAGCGATTTACGCTGTGAGTACGTGAACTGCAAAGTATCTTCTTGCGGAGTGGGGTTGCGGATTTGCGGCCGCAAAATGCGGCCGCAACTTCCGGCCTAGTTTATGGCTCATGTAAAGTCCGCCACAAAGATTATCGGAATTATAGGACTAAAGCCAAGGTCCAATCTTCTCGGGTAATCTAGTTGTCCTTGAATGCCCTTTCCTCACTCTAATGATTCTGCGGCACAAATCGAGTCCTGTCGCTACGCTTTGTGGTGGCTATTCATCATATGGATTGTGTAATAGAGGAAACTTGCTGCCAAAGGTGGGTACTGCATAGAAGGTAATTTAAGCCCAAGTGTCAAGGCGACTGCAACTAAAGTAGGCGGCCTCGACCAAACAAGGCAGGTAATATTTAAAAATCCTGTTAACCTTGATCAAACTGGCAGACTTCAATCAAACAAGGTGGCCTTCGATTGGCGCAGTAGTTGTGCATATACTATCAACGCCTCAAGCGGGCATTGTATTATAGCTCTTAGATAATCTCAAGCATATAACATATTAAACAAAACAATTTGCCATGTGCTATATAGTCAAATACTTCAAGCTAATTTGAAAGTCTATTCCAGGTCTGACAGATCTAGAATCCGCGTCTGATGTAAACGATGGCCCTCTGAGGCTCCCAGATACCGGCTTGTCTGAAAGCTCCAGAGCAAATCTCCCAGAGGGAAAGTATGACACGCCTGGATGAACTTCAATACCTCCCGATCGACCAGTTCTCCCCACACAGGCATGTTTGCAAGCGCATTGTACCACCGATGGTAGCACTCATTTTGAAGCTCTCCAGCTCTGTCCATCGCTTCCTGGATTGAATATCCACTTTTATTCAATACGGTGATAAAGTTGTGTTCAACACCAGATTTGACGTCCTTCTTATAAGAGACGATATCGTTGTGGCTACAGGTGGCCAAAGCTTTGTTAGCACAGGTTTCGCCCCCTCTACTGATTTTGAAGAACAGAAGGAGAGCTTTGAGAGAAAACTTGGAGGACGATGGAAACTCACATCCAGGCTAGATCACAGCTAACTGCTATACATTCTTGGATCGATGGGTGCTCAAAGGCGACTTGCGGAAGGTTGACGCCATGGGCGTAGCTAGCGAGACCGTTTGTCAGCCCCCCAGGCCACGTATTTATGAAGAAGAGGGAGTTTGATGCTCACGCAATCAAGCTTATGCAGGGATGCCCGCCAACCGTCCGTCTCCGCATCTTTATATAATCCTCCTCGGCTTGGGTGTGGCTGCCACCGTTATGTGTCGCATCGACCTGGTGTCTAAGTCCGTCTAAATATTTCTGATGTGTGGCCTTGAATTGCAATTGCATGTCAAAAGTAGACCGCTGAGGTGCAGCATGTGTCAGTAGCGCTCTTGTATATTCCAATGCGAATTAACAGTGATACCTTCTTAACTCGCTCCCAAACGCTGTAAAATAGATACTGCAAGGGGTACAAATCCCTGTCCGGAATTTCCTTGTTCTCATCCAGCAAAGCGAGTGTCTGATTGATCTCTTTTTGTGCGGCCGGTGGATCTCGATCCAGATGGCCCTCATCAAAGGCTATCGAGAGTCAGCAAGTCGTCGTATTGCCGCAAGGTGAAACATGTTAGGGCTGCTGCTCTTCACCATCATCGAAGTAAAAGATCTAGGATGAATGGCTCAAGTCAGTCTTGGACACATATCGGGGGTTGACAATGTGCTATACCCAATTTAACCAGTCAACCATGGTCCTGAGTGCCTCTGCATCCGCATGCGGCGCCATAGCGGAAGCACAGAAACAAAAATCACTCTTTCGATTTTTGTCTGCCTCGAGTTTCCCCATCTTTAGGAACCTAGTAGGGGGAAAACGTTTCTGTGAGTGTCCATGCCGGTCCAGCTACAAAGGGCAACGCATACTCGGCAATCCAGGAATCGGCAGCGGCTTTGACCTTGAAATGATGCGGATTCACTACCGCCTCCGCCGACATGATTGAGCCAAACATGTCTGGGATACGGACGGCCGTCCGACGGCCGTCGGCAAGAGTTGTCAACTTTTCGTTCATGCCCCCTTAAGCCGTGCTGGTAGATGACAATTGCCAGGTAAGCAGGTTCGAAAACCATTCGTTCAAAATTGAGAATCAGCAAATAACTATAGATTAAAGTATCAAGTCAAAAGCAGATGAACTTTCTTACTGCAGTACATGACGTTGGTGTCTGGGGTGGTAGCACAGCTCGGAAGTTTGCCTCTTTGGGACTGCCCGATCCCCACCATCGATTGCCAGTATTAGTCCTTCTCCGAAAGCTTTCCTCGGTGCCCCGAAATTTGATAGGGATCGGAACATTGCCGTTTTCTAGAGTCATCTAGCCAGCTAGAAGTGCGTTGCCTCTTAGTGTATTAACTATCTTGCTTCTTTCTTTCGTTCCAAAAGGGAAGATGCTCTTCTTGGCAAAACGGATATGATTAGAGCTCAACCTCACTAGACCACCCGGACAATCAAATGCAATTGATTACAGTGACTGTGCATCTCAAAGTCGTCATTCCATTAAAGCAATGTCAAAATTCGGCTCTATTTCAGTGCATGGCTGCTTAGCCACGCCTGTTTGGTGGAAGACTATTCAATTTTTGACCGTGACTGTAGCATGCCTTGCAGCCTACTGGTTCTGCCTCGTGCTCTATCGCCTCTTTCTACACCCGCTGAGGAATGTCCCGGGACCTATGGTGGCTGCAGCAACCAGTTGGTTTGAATTTTATCAAGATGTCATTCTGGACGGGCACTACCTCAAGGAATATCCTCGACTACACGCGCAATACGGTGAAGCCCTTCCTTGTTCGCCGCCAGAATCGGAGACTGCCTGAAGTACTGACCAAAGGAACAGGCCCCATTGTACGCATGAGCCCGAACAGAGTCCACATCAATGACTCAGCATTCTACCATAAGTGAGGGCCTTGAAACCGCCAGGGTTTTTGGTGATGTCCCACGCTGATAACACTCGGCCAGAGTATATTCTACAAGAACCAGATATCTCAAGGAACCTGCCATGTTTAAATTCGCCGGTGAGCTCGATGCACTCCCATTCATAATGGATCCTGTGGCGCACAAGGCACGCCGCGGCATTGTGAGCCCTATGTTTTCTCCCCGCGCCATGCAAGAGTTTTCGCCAGCCGCTCTGCGAATCATAAAGGCTGCCCTAGAGAAAGTGGGAGAAGCACATGAATCTCGATCCCCCATCAGCTTGAAGGAGCTTGAATCAAAGTTTGCGGTATAGTGAAACAAAACTCCCGTTACCGGCCGAATCTGAACTTGTTTGATTGGCTTTATAGATGGACATCATTATGAAACTATGTTTTGGTAGAGACATGAACTGCACCAAAGGGGCAAAGAAATCTGCCGCCGTCGTGGAGTCGATGATGGCTCTGCCTCATAGCTTTAGTCTTATCAAGCATTTTCCCATCCTTGGCACCACTATGCAGTCATTTCCCAACAGGGTCTTGGCGCATGTCCTGCCGGGTTTTGTCGAGTTTCGCAAGGTAAGTTACTTGGCGCTGAGAAGATAGCTTAGATCCGAGTCCATCTATTGTTCATGACACGGCTAATGGCGCTGTTTGGCAGCAATGCGCCGAGTGGGCCACTGAGGTGCGCGATCGACATCAAAATGGCATCTACAGCGACGAGACTGGCAGGCAGACTGTCTTCGATGCTATACTGGAGGCCGAGCCTCATCGCACAACCAAAGGGTTGGTAGACGAAGCATTTTCACTTGTTGTTGGCGGCACTGAAACCACAGTGACTACTCTAACTTACGGAGTGTGGTGTGTCTTGAAGAATCCCGAGGTCCAGCGGAAGCTACTGGATGAACTGAGCATGGTGGAAACGGACAATGATGGGTTCATGGAATATCGTAACCTGGTCAACTTGCCCTACCTGGTCAGTTGAAGCCCCTGGAGGTGCCAACCCGCGATGTCAAGTCGCTAACGTGTAGCATTTTCCAGACGGCTGTTATACATGAGACTCTCCGCATATCGTCACCGGCTCCCGGTATACTGACACGCCTTGTGCCAGCTGGAGGGACCATATACGGCAAACATTTCCTACCTGCAGGGGTAACGTACCTTGCCCTTGTGAACTTGGAGTAGATCTAATATTCACCTAGACATCTGTCTCGACGGCACAACGTATGATACACTACAATTCTGACCTCTTCCCTGAGCCCGACGTCTTCATACCAGAAAGATGGTTGGGGGAGGGCGCACAGGCATCCAAGAAAAACTTGGTGCCGTTCGGCAAGGGACCTCGGATGTGCGTGGGCATGAACCTCTCTTATATGGAGGCGTATGTCTTCCTGGGGAACCTTTTTCGCCGCTTCAACATCAGCCTGCATAATACAGACCACGCCCAGCTCCGTTGGAAGGATTATATTGCTCTCCATGTGCAAGATGATGTTATGATCAAGGTCAACAGCATCCGGTGAGCTGTTGCTGGTCATCATGGCACAATTAGAGGGCTGCTATTTCGACCGAAGCGGAGCAGGCCAGGACCAGACTTATTCGAAACTTCAGGTACTTGTCCCATGGCGCAAATAACAAACGGTTTACACTCGTTGTGCTTGTACCTTGCAATTAACTACCTAGGCACGTTAATTCAACATGTATATTTCTTGAGACTTACCATTGCTACACCCTCTGCGGCTTCTGGTTGATTACCAGGTATATAAAAATACCTAACTATTACCTGTTGGGAGATGTCATGTACATGCAGTCCATAGCCCCAAACATTAGACTGCTATCCTTGCTTGCCACAGCCTTCTATTTGATGCCTTGTAGTCAACTGGAATAAGCTTTATTTAGATCGGAATCTACTAGAAGGCTTTTAGAACGCTTAAAACAATGTATTTTCCGCGACCTCTTTCAGAATTCCATTTTCGCTCTTCATTCTTTCTTCTCTTTTTTTGTACTGACTACATGGCCTTTTATGCGGGAAAGTGCACGGCCACCAATGTGACCTGGAGTCACCTGACTTACACAAGGCCAAGGCCAACAGTACCGCAGAAAGTTGAACTGAGATGAACTGAACTGCCTTGAACATTACATGTATGTGGTCCATATTTCAAGTCTGCTACGCACAATGCTGCGTTTACCCAACGAACTTCTTCCGGCTATTGCTGCGCAGCTGGAGTCTGAGAGCGACATCAACGCGTTGGCTCGAACGAACCGGCGATTGTTTTCTTGCCTTGACCAATTTCTCTATCACCGCAACATCCAATATTCCAATAGCTCAGCCCTTAACTGGTCTGCCATCTGCGGCAATGAACGGACGGCAAATAAAGCGCTTGAACATGGGGCGTCGTGTATTGGCGAGGCGTTGGTACTGGCTGCTGAGAATGGACACGAGGGAGTAACGAGGATTTTACTGTCTGTCTATGAGCCTGGAGAAAATGCAGGGGCTGAACAAGGACAAGATGCTCTTTTACAAGCCGTCGCCAGGGGTTTTGCGCCCATCGTTGGGCTTCTGTTGGACTCTGGAAAGGTCGAGCCTGATTCGAAGGACAGCGATGGCCGGACACCGCTATCTCAAGCTGCGTCCAAGGAGGACGAGTCGATTGTCAATATGCTACTAAGCACAGGCAAGGTTGAAGTCGATTCCAAGGATAAATATGGCCGGACACCGCTATCATATGCCGTATCGGCAGGATCCGATTCAATTGTCGAATTGCTACTAGGCACAGCAGAGGTTGAGATCGAGTCGAGGGATAACTATGGCAGAACGCCGCTATCACAGGCCAAATCAAGGGGCTATACATCTATTGCCTGGCTGCTGCTCAACCAACAGAAGGCCAAAGTCGATTCATCGCCATTATGAGACGCGCCGCCGAACAAGACCAAATCACGCCAAAGACGTTTGAGATATCCGTACTTTTAGCCTTCAATGCGTCTGCCATTACGTGTACAAGGCACCGGGTGGCACCACTGTCATGAGCGTCAAGATGACACGATGGTTAATTTGGTACTCTAGTCCTACTACATACCCACATACTTACATGTTGTTGACTTGCATTATAGCAAGAAATATCAGCCGTCCGTAAATGCCTCTCTGCCTAACATGACCAGCCAAAAATGACGCTTGTGAACCGTATCTGCACGCCTTGAAGCAACCCCCTATGCACCAGCCACCCTTGTCCGTCTAGTAAAACCCCGACTGCAGCCATCAAGCGACCCAATCTCTGCATCCGTGCCATCCATAGGCCCTTGAGGACATGGTTTTCGTCTTCATCCTCGTGGTTAGCAGCCATCCCATGTTCTATCGGATGTGCGTACAGGGTCGGCCAGAGATTGTTTTGTCGGTGGCAGGGAGAAAGCTCTCCATATTGCGACGCTAAGCTTTCGAGGAGCTTTGCACATATGTCGATGAGTAACATGACGTTCTGCGGCCGCGAACAACACCTATGGCAGCGGATGAATGCCTCGCAGCTCGACATAGTCGCTGTTTGACATGGCGCAAAGCTCTCCGTGGCGGCTTTCTTCGAAGCAATGTTGGTGATCAGAATCTCCCAGATGTCCAAAGCGGTGAATGGACATGAGCAAGATGACGGACTGCTGCTGTCGACCAGCGGTTTCATATCTTGAGATGCATTGCCTCCAATGAAGCTTGGTTCTACGGGAGAGATGGTACTCGAGCTAGCCATGAGATGGATAGCAGGAGAGTTATCAGGTGGGCAAGTACTGCTACCTGAGGCGTTTATGCAAGATTCAAAGGATGACCAATCTAACAGTACTTCGTCTTGCGATTCCTTCTGGGCACTGCCAACGAATTCAGATGTCCCGGCTGCGAGATTAAGCGTTGTGTCGGGCCCAAGACTAGTGACGCTGGTATTTGAAGTGTTTGGGGAACCCGACTGAGATGCCGGCGAGATGCTGGCCGCTGTTTCAAACACAAGGTCCGCATCTGGCCAGTCTGTTTTGTTGAAAAAGATGTCACTGTGAGGCGCATAGACATCATCTGATGGTAAAGCAGTTAATATCCAAAAGGCTGCGGACTGACAGCATTATCTTCGAGGATGGCCTCACATGGACAAGGGCGCGTAGATGGGCTTGATTCAGGCTTTTGTTCCCGCTGGCGTTGCCCTTGGACGGTCCCGACATTGGGCTCGGAGCCATCGTCAGCCCCGTATTGGCAATCCAAGTTTCTTTTTTTACACGTTCGGCAGCCACTGGGCTCGTTGGTACATCGTGTCTAGGTGCAGCAACGATTAGGACTAAAGGTTGGAAGGTGTGAAGACAATGAATAGCTTGATGGTCATTGCGAAGGAGCAGAAGCATACCTTGCTATTGCGACAGGCAATGCAGGCTGAGCGCCGAGGCTTGCCATTTCGTGGCCGTTCAAACGGTGGCCCTGTCGAGAGGATTATGTATGAGTCGCTGCTCTGCTTCCAGGTGTTGAACATGATGAAACCGAACAAGGACGAATTCTCCAAGTAGAGAAAAGGGGGTAGGCATCTAATTTCAGCTGCGCTATTTATGTTACGGCTGCATTGCCTGCAATTCTATTTTTTCTTCCCTCCCTGGGCTTTTCCTTTTGCCAAAGCATTGGTGAAACCTCAAGACATGATGCAGCTAGGTAGATCTTTGCTGACAGAGGCAGCGTTCCAAACTTCAGTAGAGAGTAAACGATTATTATTATTATTTACACCCTTGTTTATTGTTTTACTAGTATATATACATATCTTTATTAACGTTGGATTTATTTGAAGCCAATTTCTTCAGTATACCATATAGAAAGATCACAGTTTATTCACACCCTGATTTCAAAAGGTGGCAGTTGGGGGCGATTTGCGGCTGGCTGTGGCACGCCCAAGTGGATGCTACTTGTTGTCCCCGGGACTAGTAGCACTGCAGGAGGATTGTTGAGCGGAAAGACCTATTCAGTTTTCTATCAGCAAGGCAGATATCGCGTAATTCTTGATGTTTACTCTCCGTATCCAGCACCTAGTAGCAATGGCTCTAACCATTGTGATCAATCTACAAACCTTTCAAAGGATATACAGAAACAACCGCCATTGCTAGCCTGTGCGGCCTCACTTCATTGCTTGTTTACCTTTATTCTCCTTTTAGGTTAGTCGGTGAGGCTTGTGCTACCTTAATTTCCTAAGAGAGAGGCTGGGTGATCTGGGCAATCATCGGAATGTCCCAAAAGGGGGCTAGGCCCGCTTCCCACGCCTCTCTTTTCAGATGTCCTCCGTACCGCTCTATTTGTCACATCACTCCATCAGTAAAAAGTAAAAAGGTGCGGTAGCATGAGCACCGTGCATGGTGAAGTTGCACGAAGCTGCAACGGAGGCCCTTTGTTGGACAACACGACGTTATTTAAGAAAGGAAGAAAAGAATAGCAAGAAATAACAAAAAGAAAAGAAAGAAAAAACCAACAGGGCACACAGCAGCCACGTCGGAACAGAACAGGTACAAGAACTCGCCGTATTGCGTAATTTGGGGCCAACAGCGTCGTGATGATACACAAGCAAATTAAATTATGGTCTGAAAGTGTAGACCTCTTCCTCGGGTGTTCCTGAATGAGCGATGGTCCGGGCCGTTGGCCACGCATCCACCCTGTGTTGGCCATCGTGAAGCTCGCGGCCAAGTCTCACAGATCAAGTTGCCGCTTAGACCACTTGTTTGCTGCCAGCACCAACGAGATTAATCATCTTCAATTTCATCCCTGCGACGATGGGCAAGAATGGGCGCTAAAAGCACATGTCACGATATTTCAAGCCCAGCATCTCCTTCAGCGTTGTTTCGTTTGCAAGTCGCATCATCTCCAACCTCAACCACCTCCTTTCGCTGCTCCAACTTCAACATGCCTGGTGACTCAGGCAAGGCCACGATTGCAAGGCCTGCCAAAATGCCCGAGGATCAACCTGAGCACAGCAGAGTAGACATTGAGCGGCCCCCTGCCGCTGAGGAGCCCATCAACACAGCGGCAGATCCAGACGTGGTGGATTTCGATGGACCCGATGATCCAGACAAGGCCATGAACTGGCCGCCAGGCAAAAAAGCAGCAACACTTGGCATGGTGACGGTCATGACACTGCTCTCGTATGTGTCCTGCTCCCTCCTTTGACGGCCAATGCCAGCATTAACTCGAAGCTTCCATCTCCTATTCTAGCCCAATCGGCTCGACAATCAGTGCTGCGGCGGCGAAGGACATTATGCTACACTTCAACTCCACCAGCAATACGCTCTCGGCTTTTGTGACGACAGTCTACCTGCTGGGCTGGGTATGTGGTCCCATCGTCATTGCACCGCTATCCGAACTGTATGGGCGCGCCGTGCTGTACAAGGTCTGCATCGTGCTATTCCTCCTCTTCAACGTGGCGTGCGCCGTATCAAACAGCCTTGCGTCGCTGATTGTATTCCGACTCTTGGCTGGCATCGCCAGTTCGTGCCCGGTCACACTCGGAACGGGCTCTATTGCAGACATGGTGCCGGCCGAGAGGCGTGCGGGAGTCATAGGAGCGTATGTCATTGGAGCTGTCCTGGGACCGACCATCGGGCCAATTGCTGGAGGGTATCTGACTCCTGCGTTGGGATGGCGATGGGCCTTCTGGGTCATGGCAATTGCAGCGTCTCCCCTGTGCCTTGTTGTGGTGCTTTTCATGCGGGAGTCGTATCCATTCGTGCTGCTTCAGCGGAAGACGATGCGTCTACGCAGAGAGACGGACAACCCAAGGCTTCGCTCGGCTCTTGACACTGGCAGGACAACACACGAGCTCTTCCGCTGCACCATCTTCCGTCCCTTCAAGATGCTCCTGATGCCCATCGTCTTCCTACTATCGCTCTACACCGCGACTGTCT
Source organism: Trichoderma sp. CBMAI-0020 (assembly GCA_030708095.1). Taxonomy (NCBI): domain Eukaryota; kingdom Fungi; phylum Ascomycota; class Sordariomycetes; order Hypocreales; family Hypocreaceae; genus Trichoderma; species Trichoderma sp. CBMAI-0020. The sequence continues at coordinate 345,487 of JAJNCI010000002.1, forward strand.
ACAGCTACTTGTATCTCTGCTTCACCACCTTTCCGCAAGTCTTTGGTGTTCAATACGGCTTCGGAAGCGGCCCATCAGGCCTGGCCACCCTCGGCCTTGGTGTGGGCTCTATCTTGGGAGTCTTGTTCTGTGGCGGCGTGTCGGATGGGCTTTCCGTGCATCTAGCCAAGAAAAACGATGGCAAGGTCAAACCGGAATATCGTCTTCCCTCCATCATTATCGGCGGGGTCTGCGTGCCCATCGGGCTCTTTTGGTATGGCTGGACCGCCGAGAAGAAGCTGCATTGGATCCTACCCATTATCGGGACGGGCTTCCTCGGTGCTGGCATGACCATAACATACGTAGGCTGTTCTTTTTGCACCATCTTGATCTTGTGTGTCATTTCTAACCGTTGCGCAGATGGCCGCCACTTTGTACCTCGTCGATGCATATACCGCCTATGCCGCCTCAGTTACCGCGTCAAACACCGTCTTCCGCTGTCTTTGTGCAACCTTTCCACCGCTTGCCGGTCCTGCATTATACGAGAGGCTTGGAGTTGGTTGGGGAAATTCCTTGCTTGGCTTTGTTGCTGTTGCCTTTATTCCCCTTCCCTGCGTCTTTTACCTGTGTGGCGAAAGAATCAGAGAGTCGAAGCATTCTCAGGCCCAGTTCTCAGCTATTTAGAGGCTCAGTTCATTACTCTTGCGGAACAACACGGCTTTAGGTAGGTGAGACACATGGCCGCTCCATCCAAAGGCCTTTGCAGAACGAGGAGCGAACCGAAGTTGTTGCTCGTCATTAGACAATCTACCTTTGTGGATCATGACGGATTTGCTAATTGACGTTGAGCTAGTCGGACCTCGGAGCTTCGCGTTGAGAAGCCGTCAAACACAAAAGCGTCTTTTTTCCCTCTTTTGAACATCTCAAGCTAAGAATTAATTTACTTGATTAATTTACTTGATCCATTTAATTCGTGGACTAGGCTACCAGCTAGCTGCTGAATATAGTACTTGGAATAAGAGGCTCCATCAGCTCAAGTGGTATCAATTGTATTCCATGTTTCAACCTGACAGGTACAAGATAGTGCGCAGAAAATCGCCCTTGATCAACACTTGTTCAATAGCGGTCAATAATGAATAGTATATACAAAGTATCCAGCCAAAGCAATGCCCTCACACAGGGAGTGGCTTCTCTGTCTCCATATCCTCAAAAAAGAAGCCACAGATTGTACAAATAGTAGATTGTTTGCGCTATAATTCTGTTACAGCAATGTTTACAACTCTGTGCCTGATAGTATGTCTCTATAGTGGTCATTTTACACTATGTAAGCGCATTTACCTACAACCTGCCAACCAGCTTGTAGAGACAACTTGCAGTTATACTCATTGCATCACTATTCCCATAGATTCATCGATGATCCTGCGAGCTCGAGCTTCATCACGAGGTATGATTTGTACTCCAAACTTCTCCGGCAAGACTGAAAGGCCTTCCGTCAGCTTACTGGGATCAGGGAGGATGGGATTTCCAGCAGAGTCGAGCTCGGGAAGAAAGTCAAAAGCCCAGAGCATCCGCGAGATGGCAATAAAGAGACTCCTCTCAGCAACGTGAATGCCGAGACAGATCCTGCGACCGCTCCCAAAAACATAATGATCGCGCTGAGAGGGATCCGGGTTCAGTGCTGAGTCTGCTGCTGATGCCATGTCGCCTTCAAATCGCTCTGGTTTGAATGTCCGCGGATCAGGATACCGCTGCGGGTCCATATGGATGGTGTAAACATTGTTGACCAGTCCTGCGCCAGCCGGAATGCGATATCCCAGATATTCGTCTTCGCGATTAGATGCGTGTGGAACTCCTGCAAGAAGCGCAGTTGGCATCCATCGAAGCGACTCTTTGACACAGCCGCGGATATACGGCAGGCTATCCTCATCGTCCAATGTTGGAAGGCGATCAGAGCCAATGACTCGATCTATCTCTTCTTGTGCCTTGCGCTGTACCTCGGGGAACAATATCATCGCTTGGATGAACCCGTACAGAGTTGAAGACGTTGTGTCTGAGCCTGCCTCAAGAAAGCTTCCGGCAACGTATGCAGCTTGTTCATCTGTGAATCCATTCTTCTCTTGCTGCTGTGCAAGAGACACACAGATACAATCCTTGTACGTGCCGCTTTTGTAGCTCTGCTTTGCTTCTAGCCACAGATTCAGGTACATCTCCATCTCTTTCTTATGCAGTGCTTTGGCCTGTCGCTTCATTGGCGTCATGAATTCAGGAAGCCATCTCAAGATTGGAAAAAAGTCCAAGAATGCAGATGCGCCGGTCTGAGTAATCTTTCCAACGTCACTGAAGCCTTGGAATACCTGCAGGAGTCTCGGATCATCGTGTCGGACTGTTCGCCAACTAGTTTGTACTTGTAAGAATGCATTATAAGTGAAACACCAAGGGTTTATTGACTTACCCGTAGATCATGTGGGTCGACAAAGAATTGCTATACCTGCGCAAACTTTCGAGTACTAAATCTGGGCGATCTAATATTTCCCGCAACAGTTGTTTGCTTTCCATGATTTGATATGGTACATATGCTTTTGATGATTGTACGTTGAGCAGCTGGTGTCCAAGTCTCCGAAACTAAACATTTGGTGAGCATTAAACACATCATATCACATTTTGGCAGAGAATCAGATTCATCTTACCATTCGCCAGTTTTCGCCGTATCCCTATTGTTCGTCTTAGTGGAAGGAATTTACGCATGACAGTGCAATGTAGCTTACCAGCATCAAGAATCGGTAACCACCACTACAGAGCGTCTGTCCAATGTACATCTCCAGACGATCACTATGGATGCCACCACGCTTATCCAGTAGCTCTTTAATCGCCACATCGTTGGACAATACGATCAATACTTGCGTCCCTAGAATAAGACTATACACTGGGCCGTACTCCTGTGCCCATTTTTGAAACTGCAAATGCCCTTGGGACGTGGGGAGCTATGCAGATAAAAGGCCGTTAGAGATTTCTCAGAGTAGAGTGTCGAAGTCGACATACCTGATGGATATTTCCTAAAATAGGCAATGTTGGAGGTCCTGGAGGGAAGTCCGCTGGCCGCCTACCAACACGACTCAGCCTTCTTATTCCCTCGAAGAGGACTGCAGCGCAAAAGACGTAGACGAGAATAGGGACACCCATTTTGATAATGCCAATGACGAGTGCAAATGAATGTGTGTGCGGCTGGCTTTAACTTCAAGCAGAAATGCAAACAGCAAGGCGACAAGTATAAAAGCCCAATTTACTAATACTATATGACAATCCTCGGCTCACTCGCATTAGACTATCCCTGCAGTCATAGAGCCTAGAATGTTTCCCCACAGTCATACATTCCGTTCCACTGGCTCTTATGGTTGAAGAGTCTGTTTAGCTTATCGAAAGACTAAACAATTGCTTACAAAAAAGGGCGTGCCGGGTATATGCCATATTCCATGTCCTGAAACGCTTCCATTTGTTACTAACTCATCACCATAGTTCATAGCTCTTTTGATAAGTGATCCGTAATAAATGATTTGCTTAGTGAGCTCATTTCAAGCAGTAGGTTGATAGCTTCTGCCTAGGTAACGTGCAATTTCCCGATGTAGAAAATGATTACGATCATGACATGCGGGCCGTTAATTAACTGTCAACCTTTCGTTTTCTGCCTAGTCAGATACTCCTGTCAAGTTCGTCAGACATTAGCGTAGGAGTGAACCGATGAGTTTCAGACTTCTTCAACGACGGAAATCCCATGAACTAAGACTAATCAAGCGATGATGGAATAACTCTCATTGGTCCCTTCCAGACGCCGAGGAAACTGGGTATTGCCGTTGCCGAGTCTGACGGCCAGCGGGCGATCAGGATCTAATTAAGCTGCACAGGGAGCCTTGCCGCTTGTTCTACGGGCTATAGCGATATCTTGGACCCTGTGGGCAGGGATGGCGATCCTTCTCTGCAGCGGAACCGTTGTCCATTCAGCTATGTGGATAAAGGATCAACAGGCAACATACGACAGTGACAACCTTGTAATTCAACTTACTAACCCTTGGTCATCATGGCAGTCCCTGGACTGAAGCTCGATGACAATGGAATATATTTTGCCGTTGATACGATCCGTGCGTCAATAATCCTGTCCGCCTGGAGAATGTTTAGGATCGCCGTCTCGGCTTAACAGAGAAGCCGACCGTATCTTGAAGCGGTTTAACAAAATTTGTGAACAAATTAGCATCGGAAGTCTTACATGATTTGTCAATCTGTCACCGTCAAAGGTCCCTGCATGCTCACAAATAACGGTGGAATACGAAGAATAAACACGCTTACACTTTGGCTTCTAGCTATCCATCCTCACAACTATTCTCCCAGCACATCTCATTGTGAACAATTGCATTCACCAACGAGTTCTATCCAGCGTTTACCAGCTTCTCACTATGCCTGGCATTCTCAACCAAACTACTGAGCCTGAATATGGGCGCAGGTTAATACCCAACATCATTGATGAGCGAGCCGAGAGCGATCCAACAAAGGCGTTTGCATCTATCCCGCGATCCAAAGACCTCGCAGATGGCTTCGTGGATATCACGTATGCATTGGTTGCCAATGCCATCAACCGAGCGAGCTGGTGGCTTTCACACTCGATGGGCAACATCGAAACATCGGAAGTGTTTGCATACTTGGGTCCCAATGACTTGAGATATCCAATTCTGTTAGTTGCCACGATGAAATGCGGCTACCAAGTATGTAAAAGAAAGACCAAGAAAGATGAAAGCAACTTGAGCTAAGACATTGTGATTCTAACAACTATAGATGATGATGCCATCACCCCGTAATTCTGCAGAGTATCAACAAGAGCTCCTCCGTCGCGCCGGATGTCAGACACTTTTCTGCACCCGTGGTTTAATGGCCAAGTTGTCACCCGTGGTAGATGATCTAGACATCTTTTGCAAGATTGCGCCTGATTTGGATGAGCTGCTCGATCCCACGCCTGTGGCCCCGTTTCCTTATGAGGCTGCGTATGATGAGGTGAAGAAGAATCCATTTCTCATCCTCCACACATCTGGGTCAACTGGTAAGTCCCTGCCAATGGGCTTTTAGAGTATTATTCTAACTTGAGACACAGGACCACCAAAGCCAATTACACTTACCATTGAGTGCACTACCACAGAGGACACACATCGCCTTCTCGACGATCCAGAGGGCCGGCTGTGGTGGCGCCTTTTTGCGAACCGGCGATATTTCATGGGCATGCCATGCTACCATGTAAGCAGCGTCTTCTCACGCTATGTTGCGCTTTTACTAAGACAATTATCTAGTCTGCTGGTGTCTGGTTCTCGCTCTTCAAACCCGTCTTTTTCAACTCGACGGCTGTATTTGCACTTAGCGACAAGCCCCTTACAGCTTCCATCGCCGAAGCCGTGCACCGAACTGCTGAAGTCTCTGGCGGAATTTACCCGCCCTCTGTTTTGGAAGAGATCAGCCGAACAGAGGCTCTCAGCGGAGTCAAAGGCCTGGAGTTTGTAGCCTATGGAGGCGGCCCTCTCTCCAAATCAGCGGGAGACCGGCTCTCTAGTGTGACCATTCTTCACAACTTTATTGGTTTCACTGAGAATAGTGCGCCTCCACGGTATGTTATGGAGCCAGAGGATTGGAACTATTTTGAGTTTCACCCAGCGTCTGGATATTTCCCAGAACATCTGCACGACGACCTCTACAGGATGTCCTTTAAGCGTCTTCCTGAATATGAGTTTGTGCAGACAGTGTTTCGGCTATTCCCAGAGCTAGACACGTATACCTCTGGCGACATTTTGAGCCCACATCCAACAAAGCCCAATCTTTGGACATATGGCGGCCGCACCGACGATCTCATTGTTCTATCTACAGGGGAAAAGTTTAATCCCATCCCCGCTGAGCTGATGCTCAAGGGCTGTTCGGTGGTCAAAGACACTCTTATTGTTGGCGACGGACGGAGCCAAGCCGCACTACTTGTTGAGTGTGATGAAGAGGCTACGGCTGGAATGCCACAGGAGGAGGTTTTGGACGAACTATGGCCATTTGTCCAGAAGGTTAATCAGACGCTGCCTACTCAAGGGAGACTACTAAAGACAAACATCGTCTTCGCATCTGCTGAAAAGGAGCTTTCACGTTCACCAAAAGGGTCTGTACAACGAAAGGCTACTGTCGCGAGTTTTGAACCTGAGCTTAACAGCCTTTATGCCGGTGGCAAATCGCTACCAAATGGTAACGGCCATACTCAGTTGACTAAGAAGTCGCTGTCCAACGGAAACAGCCACGGTCAATTGACTGAGAGAACACTGTCAAATGGAAACAGTCATAACCAGTTACTCCAAGGCACCGGCAATAGCCATGGCGCCAGACTTGGGCTGAAGATTGACCCTGTGGCGAAATCTCCCAGCCAGTCGTCAAGTAGCGACACCAGCTCTGCAGTAACAACGCCAGTATCTCCCAAAACAGTGAAACCGGCCACAGAGCTTGACATTAGCGATACCATAACGGTTGCAACTGCGACTGTATCTCAGCATGAAGCGCCGTTGGTCACTGAAGAAAACGTGGAGAAAAAACAAACGCCAACGACCATGGTGAGCGAATCGCAAGCTATTAGCTTTATCCGCAAAGCGTTGGAAGCTGTGTGTGGTATTCGCAGCAAAAACAACAGCGATGACTTGTTCGAACTTGGGCTTGACTCCGTAATGGCGTTGCAGTTATCAAGCGAGCTCCAGAGAATATCGCCCTCATGGCCGCAGGAGAGAGACGCTTCTTTGCAGTTGATCTATGCAAACTCGACCATCAAAAGCTTGGCACAAGCTATAAACCGGTTGAATGAACTCTCAGACAAGACGACAGACTCGTCCCACTCAACGGAAGTGAAGACAGTCAGCGTCGTTACAGAGGTCGTTACAGAGGTCGCTGATCTGAAGAAGCTCGATGTTGTAGAAAGCCAAGCACCCAATACCATTGAGAAGTTGATCCAAACATACACGTCGAATCTTGAAGAGAGTGCCCCAAAGCGAGAAATCACTGTTGCTCTCACGGGCAGTACTGGAGCTGTGGGTAGCCACCTACTCAATCGATTGATGGCGGAGCCAAATGTGACAAAAATATTCTGCCTCAATCGTTCTACAGATGGTGAAAAGGCTCAAAAAGCGGCATGCGAGAAGAACGGCGTCAAATGGGCGCCAGGAAGCAAGCCAGTTGAATTCCTCACAGTTGATCTGTCACAGCCGCATTTGGGACTCAAGTCAGACCAGTACGCCGCTCTTCAAGATGAAACCGACATCATCATTCATAATGCGTGGAAGCTTGACTTTTTGCACACTGTACAGCATTTTGAAAAGACTCATATTGCAGGAGTTCGGCATCTCGTCGACCTTTCTGCAAAATCGGAGCGACGACCGCGCATTGTTTTCATATCCTCCATCGCCAGTGTCCTCGGCTGGAAGGAGAGTCGGAAAGTGCCAGAGGAGATTATCCTCTCTGACTCTGTCACTGCAAACAATGGCTACGCTCAATCCAAGCATATAGCTGAAAGAATTCTTTACGAGGCTTCGCAAACTGTTGGCATTCAAGTCACAGTCGTACGACTGGGTCAGATCGCGGGACCTACCACTGCTGGAGCTGGGAAATGGAACTCGCTGGACTGGGTGCCTCAGATCATATACACGTCTAAATCGCTTGGGGCCGTACCAAAGTCCCTGGGCATGGCTGATGACGTTGACTGGGTTCCTATTGACCGCCTGCCCGATATTCTGGTAGACCTGATCCATCATGACCTCAAAAAGCCTGAGAGATTTCAAATCTATCACGCTGCAAATCCCAACCCAGTGCCATGGGGATCTCTTCTTCCGGCGATATGCCACCGGCTAGGTCCTGACGTGGAGTTGGTGACTTACCAGCAATGGCTAACAATGCTGCGCAATAAGTCTGGCCATACCGAAGACGTCAAAGACTTTCCAGCGCTCCGCCTCATGGGCTGGTTACGGCAGATGGATGCTCCTATGAGTGTTAAGTTACCGAGTCTCTCTACGGAGGTCATTGCCCAGTCGTCGAACACCTTTTCTACCCTGGAATCAGTTCGTGGTACGTGGATGGAGAATTGGATGGAGTCTTGGGGGCTTTGATTGACTTTAATCATATCTTTGCCGCCAAGTCGTTTATACGGCAATCCAACAAAATTATGTTCACTCTTTGGTTTCCTTTGTTACAAATATCGTCTCTTTCAACTCTTATGTTTTATTATCATTGTATTTACTTGGTTTGAAATTCCAGTCCTCAGTTTCTTCAACTAGTAGTAGCTGGGTGCACCAGCATTCACTCTTTTTTATGTCACTCGCATTATTTTCTTTTTCACTCAAGTATACTAAGCGAAGCAAAAAAAGGTTTCCACTCCTAACTTTGTATTATCTATCATTTTAAGGAGAAAATTCACGTTTGCTTCAGATCGTGCCTGTGAGCAACAAAACTCTATAGCTCTTTTGCGTACCCTGCAAGGCCACCATAGTGAGTCATGCAGAATCAGAACGAGGATTTAGCCGATGCCATCACAAGGCAGGATGAGCGAGCGCAGTATAGACCGAGGAATTCCTTTCAAATTGCATGATGAGCTTGCTGCCCCTAGTTTCGGCAAAAGCTAACAAGCGAAAGCGAGAGATAACTGCACAACCACACCAAGATGGCACTGCCAATATGAGTAATCACAGCTTACGTCAACATATAACGCAATGCACGCTGTTTAATAGAAAGGCGCCGATCCTTGCCTTTTAGCTCAGCTGTGTTCTAATTCTGATAGATCCTCCGATTGAGCACTTTTACGGAGCACCCCGTACCGGGGTCTCTACTCTGTCAGTAATTACTCCATCAAGTAGTTGGTAGTCAGCTCGAGGATCCTGGGTCGTCGGCCATCCCTGGGAGGGATCAGATTTGCCGCCCTTGCATATTGCTATAAACCCCTGTAATCTTCGGCAGAACTCCGTCAACGGCAGTCTAGGCCGCGATCCTTATATTGTGGGGGACTGACGTCTCGGAGGAGTCTGACATCTCGGAGGGGCCTGAAATCTCGGAACCGATGTTAGAGACTTTGGCCGCTTGACGAATAATCAAGAAGGCACAATTTATGCCAAGGCACTAATTATAGATGTAAATTTCCGTTTGTCAAGAATGCGATATACCACGCTTCATGAAGGATCATTTCACGGAACAACGGAAGCTATTGATGCCTTTAGCTTATCTGAGGGGGGGGGCCAAAACTCTTGCTGCGCTTTCTACTTGTCGACGATGAGCAGAATTGAGATCCGCTAAGGAATCAAACAGTAAGATATGGCTACTGAGTTTTGGGTTTAGATACAGTTACAGCATGCACACACTATATTGGCAAAAAGGATGTGTAATCATAAGCATATATTCAAAGTAATCAGCATTAAAAAACTATCTGCAACATCCTTAGTGGCTCTTGCCATTGGTGTGCTCTGGGAGCTTCTTGCGAGGAGGAATAGGCTATTCGAAGTCATTAGTAAGATTCCACCCAAAAGACAACAAGATATAAATGAGTCTCACCTTGGGATCTTCCACGTAATCAAAGTGGCCCGAGTTTTGAAGGAGCAGATTGTTCTTGGGGTTAGCTTCTCCGTTGAACCACATGGGGAAGCCAATGTCGAACGGTGCGGCGTTTTCAATCATGTCCATGTCCTGTTTCGTAAGCTGCAGAGTCAGAGCTTCAATGTTACTCTTGAGGTGCTCGAGCTTCCGGCCCCCGAGGATTGGGAAGACGTATGGCGTCTTGTGCAAGAGATAAGCCAGAGCCACACTCGTCATAGGAACACCCTTGATGCGGCCAATCTCCTCGAGCACCTTGCCAACCTTCTTGTGGTTAGAGGTATCCATGACCGGGATGTTGCGGCCGGAGTTCTTGTTCTCCTGAGTCTGAGTCCGCTCGCCGTCAGTCTTGAAGTAGCCGCCGCCGAGGGCACCCCATGGAGCAAGTGCCATTCCCTCTGCCTTGCACATGGGGATGATGTCTCGCTCAAAATCACGCGCGGCACAGGACCAGTGGCCCTGGTACACGCTAAACTGGCGCAGGCCGTGAGATCTCGCATCTATGACTGCATTAGTTATGCACGGCATCGACGCAGGGCGTTTGCCGCGTGTTTTACAGCGATACGGGTGTTTGTGGGATCTAGAATGCAGCAACAGGGCCGCTACATACATTCGTTGGCGCGGGACACAACCCATGCAGGCGTGTCGCTGATGCCCAAGTAGAGCACCTTGCCCGAGAGAACCAGCTGGTTCAAGGACTGCATAATCTCTTCGATCGACGTTGTAAAGTCGAACCAGTGGACGTACATGATGTCGATGTAGTCGGTGCGCAGCTTCTTCAGACTGGCCTGGACGGTGGTGTACAGACTCTTGGTGGAGTTTCCGGTGAAGCTGGAGTGCTGGATGCCCTTCTCGTGGATGCGGAAGCCGTTGCTGTACTTTGTGGCAATGACCATCTCGTCTCGGCATCCCCGAGACTCGAGCCATTCGCCGATCCAGCGCTCCGAGTTGCCGCCTTGGTAGTTGTTGGCGGTATCAATGAAATTGCCACCGTGCTCTTTGAAGTAGTCCATCATGGCAAAGGCCGTTTCTTTGGAGCATGGCCCCAGGAGTTCATCCCTACATTTGTCAGTTGCTGTAATACGCAACAAAATCACCCAAGTTATTTACCAGTTGCCGCCAAAGTTCATTGTGCCCAGGCATAGCGGACTGACCAGAACGCCGGCTCGGGGTGAAAGAACTCTGTGCACCCCAAGTGCTTCAGGCTCCGGTGGCTGAGGGAAGAAAGGCATGGTGTTACTTGAAAAAGAGTAATTTGGTGCAAGTTGGGGAATGTTGCTTAGGCAGATCCAGGGCTGGGAATCGGATGACACTCCATAACAATCCCACAGGCAAAGCACACTAACTAAATACTTTTCATCAAGCGTGGCGTGTTGTGCCTTATTGGTAGTTTACATTTACTCCAACGAGGCTGGTCAATCTCTGTCATCACTAATTCTAGACCCTGGAGACCAGAAGGCTGATGGTGGCGAGCAATCCTTCGTAAGAACACTCACCGCACCAAGCACCCCAAGCAGTAATTTCGGCAGCATTTCTCCTGCGTGGAACATCAATTCTCCATGCACATTGCCCGGGTTCGCATCGAAACTCGCTCAACTCCTTGCAACTTTTGCCTTACCGACAATGTCAGGGATAAGCTCGGTGGATTGCTTATTAGCGGAGCCCCGCGAGGAGGATTTGAGATTTCAGATTCATTTTTTTAGATTATTTTGTCTTTTGTCAGGGAATAACACACCGACCGACCAATGCCATTTGACAAAAGTTCTCGGCTTCTTGTCCAGCCCCCACCATGTATTCTGTATTTGCATAGCGTCTTATACCCTGGATGATGAGCCAGGATCAGCCTCTAGTACTATATGCCCTTGTCGAGCGTTGTTTGATAGTCCCACCGGCGATCCCAGTTCAATTCGCATGTCAGAACCGACTGCCGGATGAGGCAAATATCACTGCTCGAAAATAATTCTTGGCATCCGTGAACCTACAAACATACAAGCATATCTTAATCGGCCACAATATTGCCCACCCTTGGCATAATATACCAAGCTTACCAGGTCGTTTAGTATCATGCATCTATAGTCTGTAATATTATAGTGCTATTCGTAACTTTTCCTTGTGAAATGATTATCACAGTTGCAACAGGCAGGCAACTCCTCCTTGATACCAAATATTACATCAATGATGAAGCTGTATGGGATTTCGTAATCGTAGAAAGTAGCCCTTCTAAACTAAAACAGGCTAGGTAACTCGCTTCGCCCTTCTACATGAGTTACACCGAACTGTATGGGCTATGTAAACCTATAATGTTCAGAGCCGAGAAGCGACTAGGCGTACAAATCGGGTAATTTTATCCTGTGGTACCGTCTCACGAAAGTTCATTATAAAGCGGCCATTACAACAGGACGTGTCGTGTTATTCTTCACTCTTTGTCGTTGTTTTCACTCAGAAGATTCACCTCTATCGTTATCTCAGAGTGCCCCCATCATACCTCGCCACAATGCCGTTCATTCCCTTGGAGCCTGCCGGTGTGCAGGTGCAGTCTCAAAATTTGAAGCGAGGCGTTATGGACCTCAACTCAATGAAGCCTCAGGCTCGAGAGAAAATGAACCTCTTGCTCAAGGCCTCAGACCCAGAAGTGGTGACCCAAAGGCGCAAGTCTTCTGTGGGATTGCACCCACCACCACCCAAGTCTGTAACTGACAAGGCTGCTGCAGCGGCTGTTGTGCTGAACCGCTACCGTCTTGAATATCAGAATGACTGGGATATACCCGCGTCAATCATAACTTCGAAAGAACTCATCAGGGGATTCATTGATCGCAAAGAGTCGATCGAGCTCATCCTACCAGCATTCCCTTTCAAGTCTTCCAATAAGTCGCAAAAGGTCCTTGGTTCGCTTCCAGATGAAGCAGAGCGCGTCTCACTATTGCACCTTAATGGGCTTTGCGAGTCTATCAAGGAAGTCACAGAAAACGACTGTCATCTCACAATCATCTCGGATGGTATCTCGTACAATGGTATGGCGCATCCACGATACTCATGCCAATCAAGTATAGGTTCTTGCTGACCCGATCCAAGATCTCTTAGATGTCTCTGATAGCGAAGTGTGGACGTATGGTCAGACTCTACGCTCTATGGCTCAGGAAATGGGATGCAGCAACATTCGGTTTTCACGCATTTATGAGCTCTTAGGGTCAGAGTACAGCCACTATACCACATTGACGGAAGAAGAATATCTTCGCATGGTTCCCGAGTTTCGAAAAGGGCTCGAAAGCAATCTTCCCGATGGATACAATGTCACAGAAGAAATCTCAAACAATGCAGATGTGACTGCTACATATCGCGGCTATAAAAAGTTCCTCGAGACTGAGCGGGACACCAAGCTGGGCCGCTCAAGAGCCGACAAGGAGAATGCGGAGATTGCCAAACGCATGTTGAATCGCGGCAAAGTAAGTCCCTACAATTGAAAGGGCCATAACTGCTATCGACTTGAATGCTAACCTGTTCAAGGCTTTCGCGCAAGCCATCAAAAAGACGTTTCCAGTCTCTGTCCGTCTGTCGATCCATCCATCCACAGATGTTGACAAAATCTCCATTGCGCTGTTGCCCCAGGATAACGAGGTGCCCATGACTCCTTGGCACGGCGCCGTTGTCCGCAAAGTTGACGGAACCATTACTATGATGCATGCCTACAAGGTGCTGGCCATATCTCATGAGATTGTCTACCAGAATGGCCGTCCCATGTACTTCAGGGAGCGATCCGACCTCTTCTCATGGAATGAAAAGGACCTGGACTTTGAGTATCTCTACCCAGCGGGCATAGTAGTTCGGCCACGAGACCCTCGATCTGCCAAGAATGCCCTCTGCACTGTGGACATGCAAAAAGTCCGCCTTTTGTCGGAATTATGCTCCCCCGTTGTCCTTCGTGGCTTCGCCGACACTATGGACCGCCGGGCCTTCACCGCCAAAGCATACGATCTTGGCACAGTCTTGCCTTGGGAGTTTGGCGTTATTCAGGAAGTCAAAGATGTGGGCAATTCGGATGCCTCGAGCAACAGCGTTGTTTCTAAGGAGGCGATGCCCATGCACTTTGACGGCATGTTCAAGCTGAAAACCGTCAAGGATGAGAAGACGGGAGAAGAGAAACAAGTTTCCGACGCACCGCGGTTCCAGTATTTCGTTTGCCAGGCGGCCGCGGCTCCAGGCGACGGCTACACGCTGTTTTCGTCTTCGAACCGGTTTGTGGAATACCTGCCGCAGTCTTATAACCTCAAGAAGCTATCCAAGATCCGTTGGAGCACGCATAGCCATGGCTATTTCCAGCATAATATGAGCGACATTCCGCTGATTGTGCCGCATCCCTCGCTGGGAACGCCATGCGTGCGCTGGCTTCAGCCGTGGCCTCGCTGGAAGACTGCTTACAACTCCCATGACGTGAGCATCGACAATGGCTCGCAGAATCTGATTTCTCTCGTTGATTCCATTCTGTTTGATCGCCGAGTCTGTCTCTATTTCACCTGGGAAAAGGGTGACATACTGGTGTCTGACAACTTTTCGATGCTGCATACTCGCACTTCATTTCGAGGAGATTGTGACCGCGAGCTGTGGCGCATCCATGTTGACTAGATTTGTTTGTAGCGGTAGAACTTGGCCTGATTCCGTTGAGAAGTTCCTTGATAAAATGTTTGTTGTTCAACTAGATGAAAACTGTTGAAAAGATAGCCTGTGAAGTAGGATTATATTTTTTATTGAAAGCTTTCCATTTGTCAAAGTTGAGAGTGCAATACTTGTGGTATTAACCAATGTAAAGGATCATCACAACCCGAAACTGGGATTTTACAGTGGTCTCTATTGCGCTAATAAACGATGTGCCGCCCGGCTCTGTTATAGCATTGGCGGCTAGGTACTGAGTGAGCGCTCTCACATCCAGGTCCCTTCCAGGAGATTAGCCGCGGTGGACGTAAGAAGCCTTGCAGCAAATTGTGCTTAAAATAAGAACAGTCTAAGAAAGTTAGTTTAAAATCAAACCTCTCTTTGTATTATAGCTAGGGAAAACTCATGTGTACAATTACGCAGCAGCTAAGCTCATTGCTCACCAACTCTGTCCACCAATGTGTGATGCGGCAACCTGTGATACAGCATTCCCTAGCATCCCTCGGTACTGTTCATTAATATGATTACAAAACATGTTGCTTAGCAATAATGTGTACAGCTGTATACCACATGTTTTCGCCTCAGTGCCGATAGATTGGTCAATAAAAGTAGAACAAAGGGGTAATTACAACGTCAGAATTAGTAAACCAATTAATAAAGGACCTCGTAAACACCTTGGTGTATAGTTGGGTTACAAAGCTGCGTGCCCATCTACAAGTACTTGGTTGAATCTTGTTTCATCTCTGCCGTAGTATATTCGAGAGCAGTTGTTAATTTACTATCAATCTGCTAAATATCGATCCCACCGCTAAAAAGACTACTTAGTCTATCCAATTCATTCGTTTGTTTCAGCTGTTAGTCGTCAAACGGCACACCGACTCCAAATACAACGTCTACCTCGATCAAGAGGAAGCTGCTACAAAACAAACAACCGCACTCATTTATACTCCATTCTTCCTGGACCTTGTCCAATATTTCGACCAAATATTCTTCTCTTAACATTTATTGAAGTTGAGGTCTTCCGCATTAGCCAACTTACTCGTATCCCCGAACCTCCGAACCGTCTCAACCAGGCATCCACGGCAGTAACGGCACGATGATTATCGCGACAAAGTTCTTTCTAGCGTGTATGCAGTCCAAACCATCATTACATGCGTAACAATAGCTAATTATACATGTTGAAAGGCCTGGCGTTGGGGGGAGCATACGCCCGCAACACCAATACTGTTTCGGTAGAAAATGGTCTCATTCACGGCCGCGAAGGTTTCGTCGACAACGACGGCGTGAGAATTCACTACCGATCATACGGCTCTGGACCTCTTCTTATTCTGCAACACGGCTTCCCAGACAGAGAGACGACGTGGGATACCTTTCAAGTCCAAGAGTTTGCAAAAAAATACACGGTTGTGACTCCCACACTGCGAGGTTATCCACCCAGCGATGTCCCGCCGGAAAAGGAAGATTATGTCCTTGCCGCCTTTGTCTCCGACATGTTGGCGGTGATTAGAGCGACTGGCAAAGACTCGGCTGTCATTGTGGGACACGATGTTGGAGGCGGCATCGCGCAAAACTTTGCTTTGGCGCATTCGGATATGCTCAAGGGCCTGGTCATGGTCAACACACCGATTCTCCCAGTTTTCTTCTCCCTGATTGAGTTTGACAGCCACCAGCAACAGCTCTCGGAATACACAATACCATACTTTGCATACCAACCAGGCCAGCCGAAAAATGTCTCCACCATAGTCCAGCACATCTTGAACGAAACATACCGCTATGAGATTACAGACTACCTGCAAGAGTCCCCTCTCTATGGGATGCTTGACTTTTACAGCGAAAACTTTCCTGCGCCTCCCTATGGACAAAATCTCAGTACTGAGGGCTTGACTCAAACTGTCCCCAGCGCAATTATCTGGGGAGAGCGCGACCCTTATTTTAGTCTGGCTATGCTCGATGGCCTCTCAGCCTGGTTTGACTATGGAATCAGATTAGCCACGATTCCAGGAGCAGGCCATTGGTCATTCAGAGACGAACCGGCTCGATTTAATGCGGAGTTAAAGGCTTTTCTCGATACCCTTGAGTACTAGGACTGGAAACCAATCGATATTGCTCGCCCTACTGACAGTTGTATCATGACCTTGTTTTCATAAAATAACGTTAATTGAACAGGATGACCTCAATTGAACGGGTTACATTCTTCTAATCTAAATTCTTGTTATTCAAATTCTTCTAATTTCAATTAAGGTCATTCTGTTCAATTAAGGTCATCTTGTTCAATCAAGATCATCTCGTTCAATTCAAGATCACCCTGTTCAATTTAAGGTCATCCTCATCATCCTGTTCAATTAGTTATCCTATTCAATTAATTCAATCAAGGTCCTCCAGCTTATAAGTAGTGCTACTACCTAACAAATAAGGCACATTTTAGCCTTACAGCCTTCGGAAATTGGAGTTATTGCACTCTTGCACAGTCTATTCAAGGTGCCACCGTACAGGGAGGCTGGGTAATAACAAATAACATTATTTTTAAGGGAATCTAACTGCGAGGCTGTTCGACCCAAACTTGACGTCAGGAAATAAAGTTCCCTTTACCTTTTTCATCCTTCAGGCACCTGATTACCTGGATACCTGCCTAGTGCCTCCAGTCCGGATACTATCACATGTTGATACATCTACATCTTGTATCTGAATAATAGGTTTCGATACGTTTGACAAAATATCATTTCGGTATATCATCTCATCTTCCAATCAATCAGGCTTTGGCACTAAGTGGACTTCATCAACGACACCCGAAGGTTCAGATCAGCATCCTGTGTTTACACTACTATTCTACCTGAAGAGTTCTGTAAGATATATTGAACTGTCTTCACTATCTCGGTGAGATGAATCTTCACACCTCTCAGCCAGAAACTGTAAAAGAGGAGTTGATAGAGAATGGTATGTTTTCTAGGCTATTCCTTCCGTCAAATATATCTGTTCTCCTCCTACCT
This sequence comes from Trichoderma sp. CBMAI-0020, assembly GCA_030708095.1. NCBI lineage: Eukaryota > Fungi > Ascomycota > Sordariomycetes > Hypocreales > Hypocreaceae > Trichoderma > Trichoderma sp. CBMAI-0020. The sequence goes on from JAJNCI010000002.1 coordinate 362,721, forward strand.
CGGATCTGTTATTAACGGCATGTGGTAGTACTTAGCGAGTTGTTTGACAGGTTGCTAGAAATTCTCGCAGACATGGACCACTTTGGGCGCCAGGCAAGCGCAAGCATCTTTATCGTATACGCACACGATAGCGATGTAGCGGGAAATGCTGGGGCGCAGTGCGTCCGCAACCTCATCAAGTGGCTCCTTGTAATACAGTCTCGGCTTCTGTCTAGTAAGTCACCACTCAGATGGCCTCGAGAAGGGGGCATTGCCGACGCTCAAAACATCCTTTCCAATCAGCTTTGTCTGTTACCGCGTGGCGGTACTGCCAGCGATATGGAAGAGGAAATCACCAGCGTTGACAAGGTCATACTATGCGGTTCAAATGCACTCAAAAAATATTATGAGCACGCCTTCACTGATCTTTACGTCGATAGTATTGTGACATGTTATAAGGAGGCACAAAGCCGAAACATGCAGCCAAAAGACATTCGAGATAAAATCCGAACAATTGTCGAGAGTCATTGTAATAGCGATGGGTTTCACCCTGTGCTTACCGAACTTGCGTTTCTCAAACTCAGACACTTAGCCTCTCTTGGAGACAATGGCAATATCATTCCCGTCGCACTTGGTGGGGATGGGATGAAATATCTATCATTCCTCGATGATTGCGATCCGTTCCTGAAGCTCGACTCCTCCCAAGGACTAGCTTTGCAGCACAAGCTGTTCTTTAATCTCCTTCGGCTGCTGTATGCAGACTCGCACGCACAAATAGTCATCGATGAAATTTATCAATGCTATACAACTACTAATGAGCGCTTGCGGAGCGAAGGGACATTAACACAAAAGATGTCCAAAAGTATTGCGTACACGGAGATTTTTAAAGCCCAAGATGTTGTGTTGAAGGTTTTCAAGACTGCAGTCCGTGATGAAGAGTGGATTCTGACACAGTGGCAGCAGCGAATCGAGAGTGGTCAATATTGTTTCATTGTCACCGTAGGTTCATAACTAATAAATATGGGACAGCTCTCTCTCAACGCGACGAGATCATTAATTGGCTCCCACAATTCTACGACGTTACAGATACCCACCAAGACAACTTGCAACAACGACAAGGTCAAACAGGAACCTGGATACTAGAAGATGAGAAATACCAGAGATGGAAGGAATCGGAGCCAACAAGCCCTTCGGAATCGGCCGAGAAACTCGAAGCTAACAGATTATGGTGTTATGGCAAGCGTGAGTCTACCAACGCGGCACATCTCTTTGACCCTACGCTGACGGAGATACTATAGCTGGTGCCGGCAAGACGATCATTTCGTAAGTAGTAAAGGTTGTCAATGTGTCATATGCAAAACAAACTGATACGAAAACAGCTCCATTAGAATCGAGGATATTGAGAAATCTATTGTTGATACGTCAGTTGCCATGGCGTACGTATTTTGTAAGCACAGAGAGCGCCAGACGGCATCGAGCCTGGTGTTGAGCTTGGTTGCGCAACTTGCCCACCAGCACTACCGGCTTTCGCCAAATGTCACCACGGTTGCGGCGAAGTATAGGAACAGAAAGCCACCGGCGGCTCCCAATTTGATTGAATGTGAGAAAATGCTCGACGACGAGGTGCGCCAGTTCAAGAAGGTGTTCTTCGTTGTGGACGCTTTGGACGAGCGTCTCGATAAGGATTATGCATACCAGTTGCTGAGCATCCTTCAGAAGACCAAGGCCAATGTGCTTATCACATCTAGGGACGTGGAGTTGATCGGATATTTTCTCGCAGGCGCAGATTCTATTAGCATCGTGGCAAAACCGGATGATGTGAGGGCCTATCTCAACTTCCGATGCGAGGAAGTGCAGGCGTTCAACCTTTGCAACATCTTGAAAAGAGACTCTATGAGCTAGTCGGCTATTGTAGAAGAAATCGTCTCAAAGGCGGATGGAACGTGAGATGTCTCTATTATTTTTTTCCAACACTGAGAAAGAGTGTCATTCTAACCTCTTCTAAACTAGGTTTCTACTGCCCCGAATGCACATGAATCTTCTCATCGCTGCAATAGAGGATTATCCAACAGCACATACACTCAAGGCAGCTTTACACCAGCTGCCTTCTGAATTAAAGAAAACGTATGACGAGTACATGCAGAGGATTCTCCAAAGCGACTCGGTCAAGTTTGCAAGCGATGTCCTTTCCTGGGTTCTCTTTGCAAGGCAACACGTTGGCATAAAAGTGATTCAGGAGGCAATCTCACTGCAGCACTGCGGCCGGATCGATTACCTGATCGACCACCACGACCTGCTCGGATACTGCATCAGTTTCATCATGGAGAAAGGCTCATCAGGGGAGACTGTAGCGTTTGTACATTCGGACATGGAACGGTATTTTCGCGACCCTACAACTAGCGACAAGATCAAGGCCTGGTTTCCAAACGGCCAACAACGCATTGCCGCCTCGTGCCTCCAATGCCTTCTTTTGGACACGGAGGCTCAAGCCAACTCTCCATTGTGGAGCTATGCTGCCAAATACTAGGGTCACCATACCGAGGACAAACATGCCGAGCTCGAACCCTTGATTTCAGAGTACATGTCAGAGTCTGACAAAGTCAGTTCTGCCATGCAACGCTCGATGCAGTACCTGGGGTCAGTGCTAAGGGCCGACATCTTCAAATTTGATCAAGCACGGTTCGAGGACCTGTGCCAACACCCAATTCCCTCGACATGCTCCGAATACCACGCTGCAGCCTTTTTTGGAATCCGGGAGCATTTCTGGGTAGTGAAACAGCGTGAGATTGACTGCACAGACAGTAACGGCTGGACTCCTATTTGGTGGGCTATTCTGGGTGGACAAGACGCAATGGTGAAGCTGCTGCTCGAAAAGGGAGCCAAAGCCAAAGGAACAAGCAACAAAAATATACCACTTGTTATTTGGATGCTCGGAGTCCAAGACGGGCTCACCCGGTCGATTACAGTCAACGACATGACAGTAAAAGGGCGGGCTGAAATGGGCAACGTGTATTTATGGCCAGCTGGTACCATCTCTTGCTTTGATGCCATGCAGAACTTTGGTCCTCGCACATTGCGGATTGCCACGAAAGAGAGCGCTTTCGAGGTCATCAGGACATTGGCAAGTGATGAGCTGAATGTGAGGGGCGCTGATGGGAATTCTGTGCTGATGACTGCAGCAAGGCTCTGGCAATATGATGTCGTGCGCCAACTGATTGATCAAGGCGCGGATACCTCGTTGAGAAACAATTTCGGGGAAACAGCCTTTAGCCAGGCGTTGACAGCTTGGAGAGTGTACTCGGAGGTCAGGAACCTACGCGTCAGCGGGCAAGTAAGGATTGGCCACTCCATCTTCATTTCCCCTGAGACGACACTTGACCCCTATAGCTTCGGAAGGCGGGAAACTATGGTTGAGAAGATGCTAGTAGACCTCATCCCGCAGGACTTGGACGTGAACAGTGATGTAGGCCAACAAGCACTACACCGCGCCATCAACAATCGATATTCACGTGTGGTCCATGAACTGCTTGAAAGAGGAGCCGACCCGAATGCTCGAAACAAACATGGCTATACACCGCTGGGGTTGGCTTGCGAGCGACCAGTTATCGACATGTCCCGCGTCTCTAATCTGCTCGTCTAGGACAGCTCTCGAGTGCATGTGGGCGCTTGTGTGTCTCTCAAGGCATTTAGCGGTACAGACGAAAAAATGTATACCTTGAAGATGGGCTCTATCATAAAGGTTATGACCCACGGCAATGCGGGGGAGAGCAATGCTTTGCCAACAGATTTTGAGACGATTGTACGCATGCTACTCGACAAGGGAGCCGACATTGATGCAGAGATCTGTGGGAAAACCGCTCTAGCCTTTGCCGCGGAGAATGAGTATCTTACCGTGTTTAGAAGGCTCCTTGCTGCAGGTGCAGACATTACTCGAGTCGATCCTTGTGTTCTTGAGCGGCTGAGGAGGACGCTTGGGCAAGATGAAGGCTCTGAAGGAATGTATGGGAAAGCATGTATGGGCACGTTGCAGGATTTCCAAACGCACGATTACTGCGTCCTCTTACTGCACTTTATGATTCCCCAATCATTCGTTAATTGGGACGAGACAGCACACAAGGATAATTCGCGGGTCCATCCTGAGGACATGTCTGATTTGAATGCCCAATTGCGATTAAGCTCTGGTGACAACGCAGAAGAGCCTTACAATGTGCCACAAAGGAAATGGACTGCGCAGAAGGAATATGATGGGCGAGTGAGAGAAAAATCTGATCGTGAACCGGCCGAGCTGCTGGCCATGATCGCAAGCGTTTTGGGCAAGGCAAACGCGAAACGCAGAGTTTGTCGGAGAGATGAGTTCTGGGCATTCGGAGGCTGGGGAAGAGAATTCTCAGACGATGTGCCGCCTGAAGCATGGCGTCAACATTTGCCATGGTTGGCCGAGTTGGTATATCGCGGATCTACGGGCACAACCACACACGAAGTCCCGAATATCTTGATCAAAATTCCTGGTTTTCGATGGAAGCTCATGGGGCAAGCAGTTATAGAACCCTATAGAGTTGGGCTATCAAAACGGTCAGAATGTTGGATATTTCCTAGAGCGTCGATGTGGAACAAGCAGCGGTTTGGCCATTTGCTTCTAAAGAGCTTCCTCATCCAGCGCAACAGTGAGAAGGTGTGGGTAGATGGGATGGCTGATTTCTAGGTTCTCATACGAACAAATACAATCAGTGGATTAACTCGTTTGTATCTAAACTTCTGGCCTAGATGGGTATATCTATACTGGGTAAAGCACCTACTTAGGATAACATAGTTGATGAATGTGATACATGGCTGGGTCAATCGTACCACTCCCCAAGCACAAGATACAAAAAGAGAAGAAGAAGAAATAGTGATAAAAGCCGTAAACAGAGTATCTTTCTTTATTCATACTCTGTCGTGCTTATGTTAATGCCGCACCCAATGACCCGTTGCTGCAATTTGCCATGCTAGACTAAAATTACAGCGATTTTCAACAGCGATATACTCTGCAATTTCAAGCGTTCGCTTTTCCTTTAGAACCTCAGCGACAGTTTCGCACACGCTAATGCTCTTTAACAAAGCGGCTTGCCGTATTTTGCATGGCAATACAATTCTTTGGAGTATGTCCCATACCGCAGGGTCGGTTTCCTCGCAATGGTCCAGCCCCTGGCTAAATGATCTGAGCTTGGAGTCGACTTGATGCAGCTCCGTAGAAATGTCTCATTGGATGCTTCTGATGGCCTTTCCCACTTCGTCAGCTTTAGCCATGTCGGTGCAGTCTGGGTTGCTAGAAGCACTTTAGTCATTGTAGCAAGGCAAGGCTCGGCATGGGATCAACTTACAACTGCATGACTCTAGCCATAGGGTCGAGGCGCATTTTCCATATATGCTGCGGCGTCAGAAACTGCGATGAGGTCGTGCTGGATATCATCACCCACCCAGGCACTGGGTTCGGCAGAGCTCATCGCAGACGATCTTGCAGTCTTGGAGTAGCCGGCGGCACTCTTTCAGCATCTGTTATTGGTTTTTGGAAACGCGACTCAACGAGCCGTCGAGGCTCATACGCAGCGCTTCCAGGACTTGCCCAAGCGCGTCAAGTTCTTCGTATAGCTGGTTGATGGGGTCACGTCTGTCTTGCAGGTCGACAATAATGCTGTGGAGTTGGGTGATGCTCGACGCAGCGCCAGCAGCCGCAGCAACAAGGCTCTTGTTCAGGACCATCAAGTCGATGGCGTCCATGGCGGGCAAGGCGTTTGTGGATGGATGAGACGCCGAGATTTGGCACCAGAGCAGTGATGGCGAAGACGCAAGATGCTTGTGTCTCTTGGAGCAGGATTCGGCGTTGAGCCACGTCTACAGTGGCACATTGGGCAAAGTACAGCGGTGCAAAACTCCCAATGTTTAAAAATATAGAAATTGAAGACGTACAATACATGTGTATTTCTCTTAGTTACGACTCTTTATAAAGAGCTATAATGCTTTGTACAAGATTGAGATAGCCGTAGTTTTTTAAGCGTCAGGATTACTACTAAAATTAAAAGGCAAATAACCTTAATTGAACAGGATGGCTTTAATTGAACAACAGAATGGCCTTGGCCAAATTAGATGCTCTTGGTTGAACAGGATCGCGTCACGTGTTGGAAGCTGCATTCAATCACTGCGCAAAGCTGCAAACATTTGCCACATCGAGAAGACTGCTGCAGCTTTCCTTGTGCTCATGGGACAAGACAGACAAACTTGCGCACTTTGAAGATGGGAATGGCGCCTCTCGCCTCGTGATGCCTATTCACAGAAAGTCCTCTCAACAGCAAAATGTCTCACTTTTGCCTTGTTGGACATCTTTCACACTTTACTATAACGCCCTAGCTCTACAATCCAGTTGCTCTTCGAGATACTCTTTTGGGCGACTGTTCCGGACGTTATCAGGTACTTTTTCATCAGCTGCAGCCACGTCCGGCCAATGAGCCACGTGCGTTTAATGATTTGCTTAGATTAGTGTCGAATCAAAGACATGGACCAAGAGATAGGCAAACGGGCCAGCTAAATTTTCATCTTGATTGCTCTGGCTAGCTGCATGCGGAAGCTCAAAGTGCCGGCGTGTGGAGAAGGCCGCTGGACTTTTGGCAGGTCGGTGTGCCAATGCAGCCACGAGCTGTGAATAGTCGGTGCTGTCTCAGAAGGCGTTTCAGCTCTGCGAGATATAAGAGGGGTGGTTTTGCTGTTGTTGAGAAATTTCTTGGGTTGAGCACAACTGCCTTTTGTCAAACTTACATCGACCATATTCCAAGTCAAAATGGCGTTGCGATATCTCGTCCTTGGAGCCGCGTGGGCTGGATCTGCAGCGGCAGCCTCAGTAACGTGCGCCTCTAATTTGCCGCTGAGTTGCCAGAATACCACCGCCATCAGCAATACTTGCTGCTTTAACTATCCGGGCGGCCAGCTGCTTCAGACGCAGTTTTGGGACACCAACCCGTCCACGGGCCCCAACAACTCGTGGACTGTCCACGGCCTCTGGTAAAACGCTCTCACTAGCACGGTTGCTGCGCCCGTTGGCCGTTTCACTGACTGTTCAAATAGGCCAGACAACTGTGATGGAACCTTTCAGCAGAACTGCGATGCGTCAAGAGCGTATACCAACATCTCCGCCATTCTCGCAAAATCCGCGCCTTCTACGCTTTCGTTTATGCAGACATACTGGAAGGACTACCAGGGCAACGACGAGAGCTTCTGGGAGCACGAGTTTGGCAAGCACGCCACATGCATCAGCACACTTGATCCGGACTGCTACACCAACTACCAGCCAACCCAGGAAGTTGGAGACTTCTTCACGCGAACCGTGAGCCTGTTCCAGAGCCTCCCCTCGTATGACTGGCTTGCCGCGGCTGGCATCGTGCCTTCGAAAACCGCCACATACACTTTGGCTGCGATTCAGGCCGCTCTCACCGCGCACCACGGCCACAACGTCGTCATCAACTGCGATAATGGCGAGCTGAATGAGCTGTGGTATCAGTTCAACGTCCGTGGATCTATTCAGACCGGCACATTTACTCCCGTTGACCCCGTTGGCTCGGCCTCTACTTGTCCCAAGACGGGCATCAAGTATCTGCCAAAGTCTGGTAGCAGTGTGCCTACAACGACTTCGAAAACCGCCTCTGCCACAAGCACGAAAAGCTCTGGCGCGTCATCCACCCCTCCGCCGGGAGTTTTGTCCGGCAAAGGATATCTGTATGTCGATACTTCCAGCACGACTGGCGATGGGTTCCTGGTTAGCAGTGGTGCCTGGTATCGCGCTGGCGGTACTCCGGCCACCTACACTGCCACTCCGAATTCCGACGGCTCTACCTTTTCACTCAGCTCAAGCAAGGGAAAGTGCGCCATTCTGAGCGACTCTTCTTTGAGCTGCGGCAGCTCAGTCTCTACTGCCAGCGGCTTTGGCTACGATGGCACGCACTTGACTTTCCAGGGATCGGCCAAGTTTTACGCAGCCGCAGTTCCAAGCGGACAAACACAAGGCACTGTCTTTGCAAGCAGTCAGGCTGTGTCTCTGGCGCTTGCATGGAATGCTCAATAAAAGTTTAGATGGGTTTACTGAGTCGCGTATATTAGCGATTAGGCAAACGATTAGGCAAAAAGTGATGAGTGCGTGACAAGATGATGGGTTATGACAAAGAACATAGTCATGGGCGAGAGGAACACATGTGTTGGGCACTCGAATTGGTCAAATAGAGCATATTACGGAGGTTACAAAGAATCTTGTATTGGTACAAAGGAAAATGGCGCACAGGCCTACATCAATATCAACAATTGCTAACAAATGAAACACACCGCTTGAGCCTCGGAGCCTTGCAGCCCAAATCGTGATAGGCGTAAACAGCTTACATTCCAACAACACGTGAGCTTTGACAACAAACCACAGATAGAATGAATCGAAATCTATTCATCCATAGCATGCTTCGATTCTACAGGCCTGCTAAGCTCGCGGAATGCCTTTTTCCAAAACTTCTTCTCAGCATTGGTCCGATACCTTTCCAGCTCATACTTGGCAACGGCAGGAAAGTATTTCTGCATCGGGGCAACCCCAGCCTTGGGAAACGTCTTTTCCAACTCTCGAATAGCACCACGAACTCCGGGGGTTGCTTCATAGCCCAGCAGCTTTCACCACTGTCCCGTTGTATCGTCCAGGTCCTCATCCGAAGTCTCATCGTCATTCGGCACGTCGAACCCGAGCCCGACAATAGATGGCCGCGGCGAGTATGGCTTGATGCTTATATTGAAGGCGCTGACCGGCCTCCTCGCGACGCTGGCGTAGATGTTCTGAATCATGCCAATGCCGCCAATGAGCACCAGAAACCACGTATTCTGCTGCGCCCAAAGACGACAACAAACAAAAACCCCCAGAGCACGGCAAGGGCTCCCAGCAACCAGGGCGTCTCGGCCAGTGGCGCGGACGAGGCCGTCGCCAACGACTCCAGATCCTAGGCAGTGCCGTTGCCGACAAAGACCATGGCATGCCGATGACCGTTGCCACGCGTCAAGTACACAACCTTGTTCTTGTCTTTGTTCCTAATGCTGCCAGGCTTATTCAGTCGACGGCCGGCCCAATTCTCGAGATTTCATTGCCGCAGACTCCCCGTCAGGAGCGCAAAGATGGTACCATAGGCGGTGATGAGGAAGATGCCGTAGTCACCGTTTTGGATCCATGGTATCACGGATATTTCGAGCTGGGCGACAATGGTCAGCCATCCTAGAACCCAGACTTGGTCAATCTGCGGCTTCTCACTCTCCTGGATCTGAAATATGTCTATGCGGAGAGACACTTTGTTCCCAGTAGCATCCAAGTCTGAGTATTCTGGTCCGGGGCTGCCCTCCACCGCCAGCTCATAGTCACGGAGAATCCGTCCGAGTATCCAGGAGCGATTGGTCCGGCCATATCCAGAGGAGCAGTTGATGACTGAGGAAGGCCAGTCCGGCTCTGATGGCATAAGCCGTTTGTCGCCCAGCACCGACGCCAATGACTTGAAGCGTAGCCAAGCCAGCCAAACTAGAATGCAACGGGCGTGAGGTACAGTCTGGGCCAGTTTCGGGAGGGCTGAACGTAGACTCCAAAGAGCTGGGCAATGGCATGCTGGACAATGTCTCCGCCAAACACGAACAACAGAAGGAGAACGATACTCGGGTTCTGCCATGGAATGGCGAGCTGCGTTGTGATATCCATGGTTGATGCTTTATCAGTCGTGTGAAAGCAAGCGGTGGTGAGCCAAATTGATGCGTTGGTCATAGACACCTTTATTGATGCTCTTCAGCCATGGGAAGGGTGACTTGCCCGGTGCCACATATGCATCACTTGAATTCCTGCTCACTTGGTATGACTAACGTCCGCGATGCCCGCTCAAAGCGTTCAAAGCGGCGAACGAAGCTGCTGCGCCAATCAGGGGCAATCCAAATTGAACAAAGAAGCATAGTTTTAGTCGTCAGCGGGTGAACATGGTCAGCAGGATAGTTTGAAACCGCCCATTTTGAACAAGCGGCCTACATGTAGTCTAAACATTTAGCAGGATAATGTGAACAGAGCCGCCAATTTCAAACCGCCAGCTATTATAATTGCAAATAGCCTGTTGTATCAAAATGAACAGGATCGTTGGAATTCGCTTCTAGGTAGGCCGTTTGAACGTAGACACTAGCCAGGCAGCCAGGCAAGTTACCTTTTGCTTCCACCGCGTTCCCTCCTCCCGTCAGCCACTTTCATCCAAACGAGGATTATATCACTTTGCAACTAAAAACAAAGCTATCTTTTACCAAGTGTACCAACTCTCATTAGAGTGTGATGCAGTAGCACGATATGAAAAGAATGGCATTAAGAGATAGCACACAGCTTGGATCAAGCGTTGGATTATACATAAACCATAAAACAACTTTATTATACATCAAAACACAAGGCTGGTACCTCCGCAAATCTGCTTTGTAGCTTTGCTCCATGACCGAACACAACTCCCAACACGTGACGTGAATTGGTGACTTGGATGCAGAAAACATGTAGGTAGTCACACAAGTGACTGAACAAAGGTGAGAGAGACAGAGTCCTTGCACATGTCATACGAGCGCCTCGTAGATCCAAAATACGCCCAGCAAAGGAAATTTCCATTTAAGAAGCACGAATCTTCTCTTCAATATCACTGCTGGTCGGAATATCAACCAGAAATCTCCAACTTCGGCACAAACAGTACTGCAAACAGAGCCAAACGCCGCTATCATAGAGGTGCTATAGTGACAAATCTCAGTTTCCGACCTATATACCAACATTTTGCCTGCTATGGATGGACACATTTCAACCTCAGCCCAGACCGTTCTTGCTGAAGCTGCTTTAGCTCAGTCAAAAATCAAGACACTTAAAAACCTTTATTGGGCCTACAGATCAGAGGAACCAGTCTTGCAGGAATTGTATGATGACATTGTTGACATCAGCAAAATTGTAAGAATACTACAGGAAAACAACGATAAATTCTTGAGTTATGAGGAAAATCAACAACCGTTGCTGCAAAATTGCTACCACTTACTTGACGACTCCAGAAACATCTGTATTGCGCTTCACAATTTACTCCGCGATTTCTTGAAGCTTTCGACCTTTTGGGAATCAATCGATAAGGATGAGATCCAGCCCATGATCAGCGCAGCTGGCAACGGCTCAGCCAAACTGCATATTTCGTTAGTGAGCCTTGAGCTTTTGGTTAAAGTCATGCAAATGTAAGTTGATCTCATATTGAGCTTTGGTGCAATATCTCAAATGTTTCTAGTACGCCAGGTAAAAGCCAGGGTTATGAAGCACGTAGCGTGGAAAGGGCGATTAATGAGGCCCGAAATATCAAGCCTATAATCATAGCCAAGCTTAAGTTAGCTGAAGCGGGGTTTACATCGGGAATACAGGAAGCTTTGTTACAAAGCGTGCAGGTTTGCGATAGTGTTGCTCTGGCCCTAAAACAAAAGCAAGAATCAGAAACCGCAGAGAATACTGCGACGGAAAATGATTCTAATAACACTCCAGCAGCGCAAACTGCACCAAAGACTCGTTGGAACAGGCGACCTTAGATAAATACAAAATTAAGCTCAAAATTTTCTGCAACGCATGGTTCACCGGGGGGGGGGGGGGGGGGGGGGGGTCCTGGCTTATTTCCTTATGATAATTAGAAACTTGTGTTCCTGAAGCTACATCACCTTTGTCTTTTGTTTTTCAGAAAGTTATCTAGTACCAAATATATCATTAGTCCCTTCAATTACAGGCGTATCTATCCAATAAGCTACTCTAGCGTTACATTTAGTATTGAAACTCCTGACCAACGAGCTTTTCGCTCAGTTTCCAAAGACGATCCGCTTCTATAGTGCTTGTTGCCCATGGCTTTACGGTATTTGTATATGGATCCGCGACATGTGAATCTTCCAAGTATGCGCCGTTTTGCTCTGACAAGTATTGTTAATGATTGATCAGAAACTCTTAGAGATAAACAAGACAAATACCTTTCAGACTAGGTTCGAAAGCTGCATAAATGTGAGTGGCCACTCCTCTTTCCGGAATCTTCCACTTAAAATCAGCCCATCCCTCAGCATTTCCAAGCGACTTATCGACCGCAGCTAGAACTTATTAGATGCCATAGACAAAATTAGGCCGTAGAGACAACTTACCTAATTCAGCCAATTCCACTGAAAAGTCAAGATGCGCGCCCAAACTCGTGCTTATCACGCCCGGATGAAGGCTGAAGGCTGTTAATCCGTGTTTAGGTCCCAACTTCTCCGCCAAAGAAATCGCCATCAGCATGTTTGCTGTTTTTGACTGGCCATATGCGCGCCATCTGTTGTATGTTTCGCCGTTCTAGAGTAAAGTCAGTCAGCTATAAATCTATGACAGCTTCAGCATATACGAACACTAAAGTTATAGTCGGCCCATCGGATAGGACTAAGACGGTGACCATCGCTGGAAACATTAACGACACGGGGAGTCTTCGAAGCCAAGAGCTTTCCCATGATGAGATTTGTAAACAAAAAGTGACCCAAATGATTGCTTGCAAACTGGGTCTCGTATCCATCCACTGTTAGGGAGAAATCGGTCGCCATTAACCCAGCGTTATTTACAACGACATCAATGACAGGAGTGTGCTGCCAAGAGTTGACAGTGGCCGCAGCCTCTCGAACAGCGGCCAAGGAACTGAGATTAAGCTGAAGAGTGTAGACTTTGATGTCGGGGTAGGCTGCTTGGATTGCGCTGGCGGTTTTCTGTGTTCTTTCTGCGTTGCGGCCAGCAAGAATCAGCGTTGAGGGTTGAGCTTTGGCGACTGTCTCAACAAAGAAACCTCCCAAGGTACCAGGAGAGACGCCGGTGGTAAGGATGACCTTTCCCTTGATCTCTCCAGAAAGATCTTTAACGAGGTCATCGCCTGTAGTATCGGTTGTATATGCACGCATTTCGATTTCGGGATTTCACAATCTGTGAGTGTGTTGGCAGGTGCAGCTATACAGAAAGAAAACGGGACACCAAGTAATTTATATCAAGACTTTTTTGTTGACTTATTTCGTGGTTGATACAACATCGCATCACTAATTACGGAGATAGTGTGCGCTATGCCAAGAAACAGCCACTGTGCAACTGCCCCTAACGCCGATAATATCCCGGTGTTAGGCGTGGATAAAGTCCGGTTGGCACGAATATGGCGACATTCGATATCTCTATAGAGACTTTAAGGTACATGCGTGGAACAATAACGTGCTCAAATAAATTGTAGAGTATAGACAGCTTTCTATATTTTTGCGCCGAAACTAACAAGCTCAACTTCAGCTGACAGTGAAAACGCAACGCAAGTTAATGACTAGTGTGTTTATGGTGCTGATAGCTAATCAATAATTCACAGCCAACTAACGAAAACATAAGCCATGCTCAGTAAAGTCAAGGATAAGCTTATACAACTAATACAAAGCATTTGCGAATCTGATTCAGGGCTACACAAAAGGACTAGAATCGACACCAGCAAGTGCAGTCCGAAACAGATTCTTCTCCAGAATCTCCTGCTTCCGGCTGATTAGCTGCTCGTAATCCCAGTTGACCCAGACAAAACGCCCGGCTAAGAAACTAGCCTCATCAGAAGCCAGCCATGCAGTGAAGTCGCCCGTCAGTGCAGCCTCAGTGATGGCCAGTGTCTCGATTATACCAGCTTTATTGCCCATGTCAGTTTTCACAGCACCGGGATGAACGGAAATGAAGCGAGCAACTTCCTGCGGAACGTCTTGGGAGGCAATTTCTAGCCAGCGAGCAAGAGCAGCTTTGCTTGAAGCATAGGCGCTGAGGGAAGGCATGTCGAACGAGTACGCCGCGATTGTGTTGAGAGTAATGACGACGCCAGAACCAGTCTCGGGAGCCTTGAGTTGTCGATGTTTGAGGTAGGTCTGAGTTACAAGGACTGTGCCAAAGACATTGGTTGTATAGCCGGACCACCACTCGTCGAGATCAGCGTCCTGAAACTTTTCTGGAGCGGGCATATATCCAGCGTTATTGACCAGAACGTCAGGGGAGTCTTTGAGGCTGTCAAAAAGCCTTTTGACATCTTTCTTGGATGAAATGTCGGCGGTAATGGCCGTGAAGCGCGTAGCAGGAAACTCTACAGCGAGCTTCTCAGCGCTGGCCGTGATCCGAGTCTCGTTGCGGCCCACGATGATGATATGAGAAGTCTTTCGCGCAGCAAAGGATCGACACATGTCAACACCCATACCATGGCCGCCTCCAGTGATTAATATGGTCTTGCTGCTATAGTCGAGACGCTCAAGGGCGGCGGTCAGAGCAGCGTAGGGGGTTAGACGAAGTTTCATTTTTGCTGCTAATTCTCTAGAGTTTCCGAAAGTAGGCGAAGAAAGATTGATACAGTGATACCTGATGATTCAATGATGGTCTATAATATGTTTTATTCGTTGATCACAAGGCTATATATCCTTTCACATCAGCGATGCTACCTCCTAGCAATCGTAAATGTAGCGACGGCTTATCAAGCGCTTGCCTGGCCTGCAATTCCGACACTGCCTTTGTCAAATAGAGCCACTACCTACTTCTAACGCTATATAATCCATATATCAAGCTAAGAATCGTCCAGCTCCCTAGTCTCCATTGTTGATTCAAGCCCGGAAGAAAATGATAGGTAATGCACCAACATTTCCGCAGCTCTATTACTTAGCAGCATTAAATAAGCAGTGTCGGAATTATAGGCTCGGTCGGACACTTGATAAGCCGTCTCTAAATTACTTTCACCACGATTTTTGAGGCCTTCTTGGCGTCCTATAACTCCTCTCTATGCCTCATTCAGCCTTTTCCGGAGACTAAAAGAGGCAGGTTTACGCAAATTGCAAAACGCATTTTGTAAGAGAAGCAGGCTCATGGAAACTTTTCGCGAGCCTAAGGATCTACGAGATGGGCTTGTGGCTCGGGTTCACAACTGCAATGCGAAGACATATCACTACGCATTATGCATATAAAAAGAGCTATTCTGTATTCAGCAGTGGAAGCAAAGTGTTCTAGAACCATTGCCCGAATAGGTTGTTGCAAGTTTTTGCGATCGGCAGGTTACAGTGGGGCGGTCATTATAAGGGCCTTGGAGTTTGCTGCTTACTGTAGGGTTACTTTTTGAGGGAATAGTGATTCGGTGTTTTCCAAGAACCAAAGCTACAATTTGACACTTTGAGAATTGATAACTCATCATTTAATTTTAAATAACTCGGTAGAGATTTGATGAAACTTCATTTATTAAATTAATCATTACAAGCTTTGAACGCAAATCAGTCAGACCGCTCAACATCATACAGTCATCTCAAATGTAAGACACCCAATCCCCTATACGTTGACACTGTGCGCAGCCACATTGCCAGAAGCCTTTTCAACTTGCTGCACCTCGCCAAGCTCGATGGCTTTTGCGCCCATATCCTCGTGGTGCACGGCTTTCTCGACCGCCATGACTGCCCGATCGGCCAGGGTTTTGTCCTCAAACACTAAAAAACAATTAGTATGCGAAAACTTTAAGTATGTTGTGGAAAGCAAAGGACACGCGGGAGATATAGTAGGTGTGACTTACAAAAGGTGAGTTCCTCCAAAGTTCGACCAGCTGTCTCAGGGAACAGGAACCAGACGAAAGCAATCTCAAAGGCTAGCCAGCAGCAATAGACAATCAGCCACCTCCAGCTGATGTTTTGCAGGCCAATCGGGTTCACAAAAGTGGCAAAGAATCCAGCAAGTCGCCCAAACAGCTGGAAAACGGAGATTCCCTTGGACCGCTCGACGTATGGCCACAGCTCAACCATGTATGTATATGTGAGCGCGTTGTATCCGATGTTATAACAAGGCTGGTACGCAAAGATGAAGAAGATTGTGGCTGCACCCGCGGCTTTGTTGGGAATGCCAATCTCATTGCCCCTGATGCTCTGCTGCATTGTCACAGTCCAGCAGATGTAGACAACGAGCAAGCTAATCGTGCATGTAAGGTACATTGTTCGGCGGTTGAAACGATTGACAAGCAGAGACACAGTGACACCGGCGAACAACGACCAGCAGGCTATGGCAACGTTGATCTTCTGCTTGAAGACAGAGTCTGTCTGCCCAATCATGGCTAGGAGATCGCCCAGGTAGTATGAGATGAGAGTATTGCCGGACCACTGAGTAAACAAGCCGAGGAACGATGAAATCAGCGTTCGTCGCCTCATGCCTGCCGTCTCGACGAGGGAGAGCCAGCTCTTCTTGGATGATTCAACCTCAAGCTCAATGGTGGCCTCAATCTGTGCCATCTCGGCATGGACAAACTCAGAGTCCCGGTCGCCCTCGGCATGATACTTGATCAGAATTTCGTTGGCCTCTTCGCCTCGGCCTTTTGTAACCAGCCATCGGGGGCTTTCTGGCAGGAGGAAGACGAATGTAATCTGCAAAATGGAGGGGACCATCTGCAGCAAAGAAGGTATACGCCATCCCCAGTTGTTGGGAATGCTGTTCGTGCCAAACGTGATACCCGCGGCGATAATCTGGCCGATGAAATATGAAACGTTGAATAACGAGGTGAGGATCGCTCGCTCTTTCGGGTAGCTGAGCTCACCGATCAAGGAGGAGCCAGACACGATGCAAGTCGGAATTCCAAAGCCGAGGATGATTCGAGCGACGATGTACATGGCAACTGTTCCCAAGGTTGTTAGATAATAAATATATTCCAAATGATATCAAAGGTAGCTTGCCGTGCTGAGAAAATCCTTGAATCAGTGCTCCTATAATCATGATGACTGAGCCTCCCACGATGGACCATCGTCGACCGAATTTGTCGTTGACCATTGGGATAAAGGGAAGAGATAGAATCGCTCCAAGAGAGTAAGCTGCAGCAATGATGCCCTTGAGGGATCCTTGTGGGTTATCAAAGTCTTCATGTCGGTCAGCATGCGTGCCCTAACAGGAGAAGAGAAAGGGGCTCATACAAGTCACCCACGAAGGGACAATCTGAAGAGCGTTGATCATCTGGGAATCAAATCCAGACGTGAGTTCAATGCCCATACACGCCGGAAAGAGGATCAGGTAGAGATATCTCAGGTTTGGCTTCCTGTACCACCCAACTTTGTCCTCATTCGCGATAATGGTCACGACGGGGTCTGAAGCCCCCGTCGCTTTGGTATCAGGCTTGAGAAAACCCATGGTGCCTGTCCGTGCTGTGATGAACAGGTTGATTGACAGAAGTGATGACCTGGAAGATTTTCACGAGAATTCATGCTCCCTTTTATCTAGAGACTCTGGTTCTGACAACCGCCACGAAAGTGAGCCCATGACCAATTTCTGGCAAAATATCGAACAATCCACCAGTCATGACTTTGCCAAGACGAGCTAGCCTGGTGCGAGCTGCGCCAAGGGTTTGGTCGCTCGCTAGTTGTTTTCTTCCCCTCAAAATCGCGGAGTAAGTCTGGGGTACTCGTCGGGGAGACTCCCCGGGGCTATTTGAAGGCTGATGGCGAGACTTTAAGCTCGTAACCCCACAATCAGCTTAGAGTCGGTAAGCTTTTGGGTGGTATTTCTCCGTACATGAGTATACATTAGTCTTCTGCATGTGGTAATTTCCTCTGCTTAGTTTGCGTTGGGGCGAGACTGGGCCGCCCCTCCATGGGGAGCGTCCGCGGTTCCCAGTTTAAACGTGCGTCTAAAACTGGATACCCAAAATGTCCCGAGAGTAATAGGATTTATAACAACTGTAATTTTCTCTCTTCCCTAGTTGTCTCTTCCTCTCCGGCTTGTGTACTTTTCTCTTCCGCGGTCCATAGACAAGGTACAGCAATCATCTCACCATGGGCGAGTGGCAACCAGAGGCGAAAATGAAGTTTGACGTCGAGACTGTCCTGTCTCAACTAACACAAAACGAGAAAATCGCGCTTCTGTCCGGTAGGATACTCAAGTATCGACCTAGCGAATCCTGTTACTAATTTGGGAATAGGCATTGACTTCTGGCACACATTTCCCATCCCCAAGCACAATGTGCCATCCATACGCTTTACCGATGGCCCAAATGGCATCCGCGGCACAAAGTTCTTTGCCGGAGTGCCTGCTGCTTGCCTGCCGTGTGGAACAGCACTGGCAGCCACTTGGGACAAGCCGCTGTTGAAGAGGGCTGGAAAGCTGCTGGGAGATGAATGCATCGCCAAAGGCGCTCACTGCTGGCTTGGGCCGACCATTAACACGCCCAGATCGCCGCTGGGTGGCCGTGGCTTTGAGTCGTTCTCGGAAGACCCGTATCTTTCTGGCGTACTTGCTGCTTCCATGATTCTTGGTTGTGAAAGTACAGGCGTTACGTCTTGCGTGAAGCACTTTGTGGGCAACGACCAAGAGCATGAGAGGCGAGCAGTAGACTGTCTCATTACTCCACGGGCTCTGCGAGAAGTATATCTGCGGCCGTTTCAAATCGTCGCCCGAGATGCCAAACCAGGCGCCATGATGACTTCCTACAACAAGGTAAATGGCGGCCATGTCGCCGATAGCGAAGAGATGCTTCAACAAATCATTCGATCAGAGTGGAAGTGGGATCCCCTCATCGTCAGCGATTGGTACGGAACCTATACCACGATTGATGCCATCAAAGCTGGTCTTGATCTCGAGATGCCCGGTGTCTCAAGATATCGGGGCAAGTACATCGAATCCGCTCTGCAGGCACGTCTCCTCAAGATGTCGACCATTGATGAGAGGGCTCGAAGGGTGTTGAAGTTTGCCCAAAAGGCCGGCGAGCTGAAAGTCTCCGAGGTAGAGAGAGGACGCGACTTTGCAGAAGACCGCGCTTTAAATCGTCAAGTTTGCAGCAGCAGTATCGTCCTTCTTAAAAACGATGACTCTCTGCTGCCTCTGCCCAAATCAGCGAGCAAAATAGCCCTCATTGGTTCCCATGTGCGGTTACCCGCAATTTCTGGAGGCGGAAGTGCCTCACTATTGCCTTATTACTCGGTTTCTCTGTATGATGCCGTCGCAGAAGCCCTACCAGAGGCTTCCATCACTCACGAAGTGGGTGCCTACGCACACCAGATGCTTCCCGTCATCGAAGCAATGATACACAACGCGATAATCAAATTCTACAACGACCCTGTTTCTCTCGTCGATAGGCAGCTTCTTGGCACAGAAA
Organism: Trichoderma sp. CBMAI-0020; assembly: GCA_030708095.1. Classification (NCBI taxonomy): domain Eukaryota; kingdom Fungi; phylum Ascomycota; class Sordariomycetes; order Hypocreales; family Hypocreaceae; genus Trichoderma; species Trichoderma sp. CBMAI-0020. The sequence continues at coordinate 381,866 of JAJNCI010000002.1, forward strand.
ATGTTTCTTCGACCTCTTTCCAGCTCATGGACTACAATGCCATCCCAACACTAAACAAAGGCATGTTCTGGGGCACATTACTAGGAGACTTTATTCCAACTGCAACCGGCACATGGGACTTTGGTCTCAGTGTTTTCGGCACTGCAGATCTGTACATTGACGACGAGCTTCTCATTGACAACACCACGCACCAGACTCGCGGAACGGCTTTCTTTGGCAAGGGAACTACGGAAAAGATTGGATCCAAGGAACTAATAGGCGGCAAGACATACAAGCTGCGTCTTGAGTTTGGATCCGCCAACACCACCAAGATGGAAACCACAGGCATGGTCAACTTTGGAGGCGGAGCCGTCCATCTTGGTGCTTGTCTAAGGGGAGATCCTCAGGAGATGATTGCTCGAGCTGTTCAAGCAGCGTCAGAAGCAGACTACACCATCATCTGCACGGGGCTGAGTGGCGAGTGGGAGTCTGAGGGCTTTGATCGCCCACACATGGATCTACCGCCGGGCGTTGACGATATGATTTCCCAAGTTCTCGACGCCGCACCAAACGCAGTGGTTGTCAACCAATCGGGAACTCCAGTCACCATGGCGTGGGCACATAAAGCACGAGCCATCATTCAGGCGTGGTATGGCGGCAATGAGACTGGCCATGGAATCTCCGACGTGATCTTTGGCACTGTCAGCCCCTCAGGGAAGTTGCCTCTCTCGTGGCCAGTTGACGTGAAGCACAATCCGGCATATCTGAATTACGCCAGTGTTGGTGGCCGAGTCTTGTATGGAGAGGATATGTTTGTTGGGTACAAGTTTTACGAGAAGACGGGGAGGGAGGTGTTGTTTCCGTTCGGGTAAGATTTTAAGGCTGTTTTACATGTTTCTTCATTGCTAACCCAACTCTACTGTAGACATGGACTCTCCTACGCGACTTTTGAGCTTTCAGACTCTGCAGTCAAGACAGTTCCCGAAGTACTTCGGCCTGGCCATTCCAGTGTAGCGGTAGTAAAGATCAAAAACACCAGCAAAGTCGCCGGCGCCCAAGTCCTACAGTTATACATCTCAGCGCCCGACTCACCAACACACCGACCAACGAAAGAATTGCACGGATTTGAAAAGGTATTCCTTGAAGCAGGAGAGGAGAAGGAGGTGCGGATTACCATAGACCAGTACGCCACCAGCTTCTGGGACGAGATTGAGAGCATGTGGAAGAGCGAAGAGGGGACTTATGACGTTTTGGTTGGGACATCGAGCCAGGAGATTCTGGGCAGGGGGAAGCTGATTGTGCCTGAGACTCGGTTCTGGCTTGGTTTGTAGATACAATAGACTGAACAGTATTGCAGGATAAAGGGCACAATATGGGTAAATACGCAGGGATACACTGATACAAATAGGTTCCATAATAGAATGTTTATTACATGTACTGTTTTGTAGTATACTCTAGATATCAAGAGCCTCTCCTTTTACTACGGCCATACTCCATCGTTGTACACAAACCAAGAGGCTACTGTTCCATTAGCCAATCCAATATCGTGCCCAGCTCCCTGATGCCTCCTCCCTGATCGCTCCATATATGCAGCCTCTCCTGAACAAGGCCCACGCACTCTCTCCACAGCAGCGGCACGACAACATGCGCCGCAGACTCAATGCCCGCCTGTTTTCCCCGATACGCTGCAATAAGACACAGAGCATGGTTGAAGCGCACGCGACAAGCCCCCCACGATCCAGGATGGCGGAAGAAGGGGTTCTCAGTCTGGATGCGGTATATACTCAGCCTCAGCCCCAACGAAGCGTGAGCTCCAAAGGTTTCGGCCTGAGATCGGGTCAATCGCATGCCGCCGTGAAGACACATGTACAGGTACGCGCGGCAGAGCAGTTCTCGGACTTCTGCGTATCGTTCGCGCATCAACTTGACCAGTTCAGGCTCGTCTGGCGGCGGCCGTGAATCGGGCGGGATGTTGAACTGCAGCGCCGAGGGCAGACAGTCGAGCCACTGCTGCAACTGGCCCTCGAGCTTCTGGAGAGTGTCGGCGAGCTGAGAGGCGGTATGTGAGTCGACGGTTGGCGATAGCATGACGGCAGCGCTGCGGGTGCGGTTGAGGAGGCGGCGCAGAGATATCTCGGCGAGGTAGTAGTAATAAGATCGTGTGGTGGACTGGATGATGGATGCCTCTTGATGGGGATCCATGGGACTGAAGCTCTCAATGGTTGGGAACGAAGGGAGGGAATAGGGGAATGAAGATTCTTGCAGCGTGCAAGGAGGAAGGCCATTGAGTTCATGCCGCACCTCGCTAAGATATTGTGAGTACTCGGCTGGAGTCTCACTTGATGCAGTTGAAGGGGCTTACCATTCAGACTTGAGACATGTCCAGTATAATCGCTGTTCAAGGCCTGGTTGATCTTTAGTCAGTGATGACCCTTCAACACTGTCGATGTCTGTTCTAACATACTCTCTTCTTGTTTTGGCCGCCGTGTCTTGCCGTCAGAGTGTTTGAGATTGTACGCTTCCCACATCATGGACGCGGTGCGAAACATCTTCCACCCGGGAATAGGTTCAATGTTGTACTGATACCACATCCTGGCTTAACCATCAGCACAGGGCCACTGCTGGGTACCCAATAATACGCACCCAAAGAGACAAAAACACACCACGCCAAGGAGTGAATCGTCCAGATACGCCGTCGACATTCGTTTCTGCGCCATTGTGATGTACATGAGCGACTCTCTCATGCGATGGTCGGGCACAGCCATTGTCACTCGTTGCCTTGGAAGAAGGTCCAGTTCCTCGTCGGATTCTACCGTCCGTCGCTCATCGTCGGGATAGTTGCCCCATATTGATGCCAGCGCAAAGACTAATAGAACGAGGCACGAAGTGGCGGACCAGCCAAAGCCGTTTTCCAACACATGTTTGATGTGGGCATCTAGTTGATCTGCATCGACAATTGGGTTTTTGCCTTGGATCTTGGTCATATAAATGTCCCGCAACTCAAACATGCGTTCTGGAGACGGATTCGACACTTCTTTTCACGCGTCAATACAACTTCTCTTTCATACATGTTTATTTTTCTTTGTGAATGGTAATTCTCCATAGTATAAGCATTGCACCTACCGAGATGAGACGGCTTCGTCTTTTCCGTATACTCCGACGAAGGAAACGTTCCAACCGGCTTCTCCTGTGGAAAGACGGACCAGTTGAGGATCATGTCTGAGCCGGTGATGGGCGTCCACGGAGTGTCTTTCCGCGACAGCGTCTCCAGATTGTCTCCATCCATGTCTAACTGGCGCAGTAGCTGCATGTGGTCAGAGCTTGGTGCGAGGCTATTCCTACCGCCGTCTGTTAAACTAGACAGGAGACGTCCCTGCTCTTCAACAGCCGTCAGGATTTTCTTGCCCCATGTCTCGAATCTAGACAAGCATACTTAGTTTCATCGGCCTCTTCTTTCCAGAAACTCAACTCATGTCTCACATGGAAAAGGGATCCTTGTCCGGGTAGTGACAGGGCACGCCACGTTCCGCACATTTGGCACACGTTGGACGCCCAGAATCGCACCGCGTCTTGCTGACCCGGCAAGCATCGCAGGCGGCCAAGATCCTCGTGTGTGACGGAAGATGCGTCGACCGCTTCCGCTTCTTGCTATTAATAGCATTCTCGTCCGTCGGCTCCATATCAACCATGCACAAATCTGAGCGGGTACACACGCTACCGAGGCCTGCAGTTGATAGCGGAAGTTGGGCGACGATAGGCTTTTGTGCGCCTTGCTTAGTTGATTCGTAGATTGCGACGCCCACATGGGAGAAAATGTAACCTTCTTATACACGTGGCTAGTCCTAAACTGGATAATCTAGCTGCTACCCCGGATTACTTCATCTGAGATGCAGCCGAGGATCGACACCAGTTTGGCTTCATCTCTTTACGGGATGGTTGAAGCTGGTCCAAGCCGTGACAAAGTGTTGAATTGGGAAGCAGATGAAATACTACAGAGTACAAATGGAGAGGGAAGAGCTGATAGCCACGTCAAAAATTGTAACAGAGTCTGCAGTACAGGGTAGGGAGCGGGAACTAATGCGAAGCTGTGTATCAAGCCGCAGTATTCACGTTCAATGTCATTCCAATGGATTGCGGGTACTATAGTTTGATTCTATAGGATGTTTTGGTGTTTCTGTTATATAAAGTTCAAATGTTGTGTTATGGTTAATTATTTCTTTCATTGAAGGTTGATGAATATGGTGGCACTAAGTTTTGGAATAATCACGACCAAGATCATCGGAAAACTTGCACAAATTGAAAAGGCTATGGAATTAGTAGGAATTCCTCTATGATAATTTTTTTTCCTTTTTTCAATCATTTCCTATCATTCTCGCCTTTTCCTCTCCTTCTCCCCTTTAGCAACGTATATTGATGTACCTACTTCTTGGCGTCAATCTCCCTTCTTCTTACAAGATCCTCTGAAACTCGGTTTATGTCAGCATTCAAGGCGAATAGCGCCCCACAGAACAGAACAGAGTCGCCAGCAATATAGCGGTCAATAATATCACACGCATGTAGCTTCGAGTCCCAAAAGAAATTGACAACAGGTGATATTCACATGCCAAGTAGAATACACGCTCACCACCCCTTTCCTCTTTCTCACTCGTATTTACCGCCATTCCGCCATCCTTCATGTTCCATCTCCGGTATAACGCAGGGCGTGGCCGGATAAATACGGATCTGTCTACCCACATCCCGCGTGCATTTAGCCTATAATGCTCGCTACAATCCGAACTGCTGGGATTATTTCTTCATCTCGTGTATGTAAGCTTGATAAGCTTCAAACGTTTGCTCTCGATGGGGGACATGGGAGAGCTCTGGTTTCAGAATTGTTTGAATCGCCCCAAAATTTACATCCGAGGCTCATATCGGCTGGTATGATTCTGGTTTCATGCCCATCTTATCTGCCCAATCATTAATTGCGCCCATACGATAAATCTATTGGTGCGCATGACATGGATCTTGGAGCCGCATTCAACTACAACGGGCGCGAATAGACTCTGAGTTGAAGATGGGAATATGCACAGTTGTAAGAACTTGTGCAATAGGTCGATTTAGTTATCACTCTAAGCTGCAGGGGCTCAAGTAAAGTCGCACACAGAACTCGACTTGGCAGACCCCTGTTATGAGATTTAGTCTGTACTTCCCAAGGCTATGCCACGAGCTTGGCACATGCGAAGAGGACTTTCTACTGTATCGTACGAATCACTACATAATTCTGCAACATATCTAAAGCACCACAATTTATCCTCGCCTGACAAACGGTTCCGGATCCCGATGGAACATGTTTATTACGTTGGCCAAATTCTAGATTTGCCTGAAACAGCGGGGCAGATTGCGGTCCCTGTTTGCCGCGCGGGCTGCGAGACACTGGTGCGGTCGTGCCAAGGGAGAGAAGCGGTTGGCAGCCGTTGAAACCAGGGTTTACGATCATATCCGGTATAAAGAGGAATCTGTATATATATGAGTCTGTTTCTTCTGTTTCCTCATCTCTTCTTTTGGTTCATCATCACTCTCTTCTACTTTCAACCCTTTCCTTCTTTTCATCCTCTTTCCAGAGTCTCAAGCATCGCTGTGCGATTGCCTCTGTTTTTATTCTTCATTCACCTTTTCCCTTCTTTTTGTAAAACTTTCTTTTACTCTCTTTTTGCTTTTATATACCATCATTTACAAACATTACCTGAAAATGAAGTCCTCACTCGCAGCCTCCGTTCTCCTCGCTGTTGCAGCTGAAGCCCGTTTCGGCCAAGAACAGGGCAACGGCGCCATCACTGCCATTGGCGCATTGACAAACCTGGGCCAGCCCGGACAGGCCGCCACTCTCGCCGGAGGCTCGATCCAGTTCCTTCTTGCTGCCGCCAACCCCTGTGGAAAGCTCACCCAGGCCGATCTCATCCTGAGCGAGCTCGGAACCAGTGACGCCGCTGTTGCCGCTGCCCGTGGATTGGTTGCTGCTGAGCAGAATTTCAACCCCTTTGTTGTCAGCGTCCCTTCCATCTGTGGTGATGCCACGCTGCCAAAGTCTGCCCAGCTCCGAGGTGTCGTTCCCCTGATCGACCCCGCGGTGACTGGCTCAGATCTTGAGAACAAGAACTCCAACGCCTCCAAGACGACGCCCTTTGCCGCCGATGGCCTCAGCGTGGCTCAGGTCATGATCAAGCAGGGATTCTCCAACTTTACCATTGTCAACTCGGATGGCTCTAAGCAGCAAGCCTCGGGAGATTCAGCTGCAGCTGCACCATCCAGCTCACAGGCCGGTAACGTTGCGGCGGCAAAGACGACTGCTCTGGCTGTCACTGCGGTTCAGTCCGAGGGATGCGGCATCCCCACCACCATGGTCACCATCACCAGGACTGCTATTGTCTCTCAGACTGCCGCAGCAAATGCTGCTCCCACCGCTGCCGCTTCTTCTGGATCTGCAGCATCTGGAGCTTCTTCCGGCACAAACAATGCTTCAGCTGGCACCTGTACCGGCGGCGGCAGCACTATGGCGTGCTCATCACCCTCCAACGGCGCTGGTGCCGTCAAGAACGCCGTCACCGGTAACTTTGACGGCTTCGTCAAGTCTACCATTGCCGGTCTTGACTTCGGTCTCTGCGTGCCTACCATGAAGTTTGAGGCTGGTCTCAATGGACGCAAGGACACCGAGTTCACCTTCCAGGCCATCGATCCCCTTGTTAACAAGGGCCAGCAGGAGGCTCTCAACCCCAACATCATCACCAACCGGATCCACGACCAGCTGACCAACGTCTGTGGCGCCAACGCCGCCGCCAAGGCCGCTGTTGCAGATGCTCAGACCAAGATTTCTGCTCTGGGAACCAGGAACGCTGACACGGCCAACACCTGGAACTCGCTTCTTGGTTTTGCTAACACCAACATCAACCCCGACAACGCTCCTGTTGCCGGCCTTGTTGGACACACCTAAGATGGAAAAACTGTGTACGGGGATTTTTCACGCTTGCTTTTAGTGGTTGTGGAAACGTGTATAAGAGCTTATTCTTTGTAAAGTAGATTTTCTGAGAGATGACCATAAAAATTAATAAAACAAAAATAAACTAATATGGAGTAAACATCCATCAATCCAACTGTTTCCAAACATGAGCGTCTTCATTTCCTTCATGATAATTGTAGCACCTTGGGCGATACTCTTGTAATACGCTAGAGTTTGGGATTTTACTCAGCCGCTTCATAGCGTTTTCGTTTTTCTGCTAATCCGCATGTCATTGGTTAGTGCCATGATCATTGATACTATGGTCGATATGAATAGAAACTCGCAGCATTCGATCTTGTCTGCCAATATGTCCCCCACAATCCCGGTTAGACCACGTGGAACACCCCGGCATACTGGATATGGGGATTACCGACCCTGGTGTGTTCCTAGCCAGGGCTTTGAAACAGGAGCACATTTTCCTACTCTCTTCTGAGCCCTCTGGCTAAAAGCTCTTCCTCTAGAGACAGAAATTATTGCCCCTTTGTTCCAACTAAAGTGCGGCATATGGCTAGCTTCTCTTGTGGTTCGACTATCGGGATTTCCGCAAGCGTCCCCTAAAATGAGGTTCCGGGCTGGCTGTCTGATGAAGCTTGTAGATAGACTTATAGAACGCTTTCCTCTCAATGCGCGGAATTGCAACAAGAGTTCCGATCGACCTCCAAAGTATCTCCGACGGAGAATCACAGCATATGTCTTTTCCAAAGTTCATTCCGCTCCGCCTGCGCATCTCTTTATCGGTCTCTACATAGCCAAAGACATTGTCAGTGCAATGCTCAAACAGCACAGACCGGCTGGGCAGAGTTTGGTTCCCTAAAGCCAAGGTTTTGTAATGAGCTTGCCGTGCAACTAAGACATTCTTGCAGCAAGCCGAGAAGCAACGACAACTCAGAGCTGTGGAAGGGAGTTTGCTAGTTTAAGGATGGCCTATTCTAACCCCTGCCAACACGGAACAGTCTCACCGCCCCTGAACTGGGCTTCGGACGGCGGTCATGGCCCCGAATCCCCGAATCCCTGAGGCCCACGCGGCCCCGGAGCTCGTTGTGCTCGGTAAAGTCTTGTCCGTTGCAGATATCGAACCACTGCGGCCAAATTGAGGCTGTCGTTCAAGGGTCAGACCTAAGAAGTCCAGCGAGGCGCCCAAATTGGTGCCATAGAACTGCTTGCAAGAGTGCCATGTATAGGATAATAGTTAGAATTGCTCTCGTTAGGGAGCAATAGCCAATTTGAGTGACAAGCATCGTTAGCCTTGGGCTTTAGAGAAGAAGCTGCGGCTCGAGCTGAGAACCAAGGCTGAAAATAGCATGCAGTCTGTTCCCTGCAGATCCTTAATTATTTCACGTTGGGTTACAAACACTTGATTTGTATGTAAAGGTGACAACCTTGAACAATTGAAGACTTGAAGACTACCACAGAAAAAAAAATGCGGCGTCGGTCACATTTGCAGATATGGACTTATACGCCTGCGATCGTATCAGCCAAGGTGCCAAAGTCGTACAGTGCGCATGCGCTATTATTACTCAGGTCATAGCGCCGTAGAGCCCTGTAGAGGCTCACTATGCCACATGGCTTAGTGGGGTGCATCTACGTGACCTTGATTCAGCTGGATCTGGCTCCTGGTGATCAAGGCTGTCCTTAGTAGTGAGTGAATGGATAAATAGCTCGGTGATCTTGTAGATCAACGTCAGTCTAATTTGTCAACATCATGTACATGTAGATTTGATCGACTCTTGTAAGTGACGTAGCTATTTCAGCTCCCACTTCTCCAGAGCGCTACAGCAAGATAGAATACAGTAATCCATCTACGCACGCACTGTACGTTGTAATTCATGTACAGCCTTCAATGTTCTCTCTGCCTCAGGTGTCACAACTGCACATGCTCTCTCCAACATTTGATGCATTCCAACCTCATCTCTGCTTCAGCCTGCTGCCGGCATGGACACAATCACGACCAATTGCTCTTTGGTATCTGATCTACTCGGCGTCATCTTCTTTCTCCGCTGACCAATTATAGCACAGTGATTCCCAGAACCGCATCGCTACCCTGATGGCCTCGCATTTCAACTACCACGAATCCGACATCGGCCAATTCCAGAGTCGCAAATCCAATGAACGACATTGATGTTTCTCCGAAGAGAATCAACGACACTTGCCTTATGGGTAGCTCAGCCGACTGGAACTTGGGATCAAGATGATCGGGAGCGACATTGGATTTGAGCGAGCAGGGCCTCTGATTTCGCTAGCGACGAAATAGACGTTTTTCACTATTTCAGAATTGTGGCGATCAATTTCCAACTTGCCGGACCATTCTTGGCAAATCCTGCCAAACACCCGTTCAAGTTTGCAACAGCCACGACCCCGTTCATCAGCTCGACGATGGTACTGTCCGACACCAAGCCTGTACGCCCATGTCCATCCAGCCCAGCTTCAATCTCGGACTATTGCTATACCCTTGAACCTGACGTGGCTGACCTGCTTAGTAACATCGATTGGCAGACACGACGCAGTGAGAATTGTGGTCACCAATCACTTATTAGGCACCGGAGCACACTCGATATTATCATGACTTCATTGCCTATCTTCTAAATATAGCTGCGAAACACATTACTTGGTCGGCTTGATGAACTGAGCGAAATCAGCCGGGAGGCTCTTGTCTCAGCATCAGCGTATTAGGAATTATTTACTGGTTAGAGGGAGGGTTCAGGTTCTGCGTAGCCTGGATCTTGGGGACGGCACCGAATCGCTGGTTGCCTTGGTCGAAGATCTGATATTCATTCATTAGTATCGGTGATTTCTTCCAAGCGCCAATATTCACACAGGGTATACTAACCGCATAAACAGACTTCAAAAACACGTCGCCCAAAATGTCAAAGGGATTGTCTCCCCTGGACTGGACTCCTCCGTACCAGTTGTTGTTATCCGCAGGAGCAAAGGCCAGATCCTCAGGCTGAATCACAAATTGTGTGTCTCCGACGGAAACCTTGAACTCGGGGAGGCTGGACACATCCGTGCTCATGGGGAAGACGTAGCCCTGCTGCTGGTCGTCGTATTTGGCGCCGGGAATAGCCTTGTACAGAGCATCGCAAACTTCGTCAGAGACCAGGGCCAAGGTGGTGCCAGTGTCGGCGATGGCGCTGTTGCCGGACTGGGAAATGGCCTTGCCGTTGACGGAGCTGCTGGTCGATGGGAACATCCAGAAGCCCTGAGAGTTGTCGACGTCAGTCCAGGCAATCTGCTGTCCAGAGGCTGTGACGAGATCCTGGTCGATGTAGCCAAAGGTGTAAAAGGACTGGGCGTTGGCATCCCGCTCGCTGTAGAAAGCGGCAGTGAAGAGCTCAGACTCGCTGGGAACGTCGTCCTGGGCAATCATGTTGGCAACGGGGGTGTTGGCAGGCGTGGGCTTGCCGTTGGTTGTGACGGTGTTGATAGAGGGCCAGGCGAGGCCGAGGAGACCATCTCCGGTGCCCTGAGCGAATTGCTGAGCAAGGGTTGATGCGAGCTCAACGGTCTGGTTCTTGATGGTGAGGCCGCCGACGGTCACATCGTCAGAACCGCAGTCACCGGACGCTGAGCTGCCGTCGCCATAGGAGATTTGCCATTTCTGGCCAGTGAGCGCCTTAAAGGTGGACGAGTTCTTGGGGTTAAAGACAGTGTGGTTGCTTTGGAGAGACTTGCTCAGCTCAGTGGAGAATACCTAGGCAACAAAATTAGCCGCTACGCTGCACAAGTCCAAGAATGCTCTTCATCTGGTTGCTTCAACTCACCCAAAGATCAGAGGAACCGGTATCAAAGTCCAGCAACAGCTTCTGGCCAGGCGTGCCAATCGTCACCTCACACAGATACTCCGAGTCATTTTGCTGGTCCTCAGCCCCCACTTCTCCAGTCTCCGTTCCGTTAGGGTCCGTGGCGCCCTCTGGAGTCTGCTTCTTCCTCAGGTGCTTCTTCTTGTGGACGCGACCCCCACGAGCCTCGTGAAAGTCGGGGTGGGCAAGTCCGCGCTGGTGGAATGAAGCGCCCTGGAAGTAGGGGCCAGGCTTGGTGGGCTCAAAGCCAAAGCGGTTGAGCAGGTAGACGTATGACTTGGTGCCGTGGCGCTTGTAGTTTTCGTTGCGGATGGCCTTGATCTTGCTAAGGCCGCGCTCCAGGGCGAACTTTGACTGCACGTTGAAGATGGCCTCCATGGTGGGTAAACGCCTATCTATGATATGAAGTATATGGGATTATGATGTTTGTTGATGTAAGTGATGACACGAGGAGAGCTGGTGGGAGTTGGTTGTTTTTTATCTTGCGTCGGCCAAAGATCAACACTACTAGTGAGCGGGGGAGAAACCGGTTTATTTATACAACGCTCCGACACTCGACGTTTTAAACATATCACCTCTTCAGCTCGAATGCATACAGCTTCAAGGTCGTCATACCTACATCTGGCCTTATCACACCTATCGCGAATGGATGGTCGATATGCCTTCCCACTTTAACGCGCGTCAAGGGGCCAATTGTTTTGCCGTTGCATCGGACACAAAGACAGCTGACTGGCTGCCTCAGACCTGTGCCGCATGATGTGCTGCAGTTCCTGTTTTCTGGCAACGCCCTTGCTTTTCGTCATCACTCGCCCTGCACGATGCTATTGCCGTCAGGGTGACGCCGGGCCTTTAATGCGGACCTGGACCAAGCCTGGCGTCTTGTGATGGCTAGTCCAGGTGCATGAAGTGTGAGCGGAGACGCAAGTGCCGAATCCCGAGTAGCGGCAGAGGCGTTGGAGGCGTTTACGGACTGGTTGTGAGGCGCGGCCCGAGTGTTCCACAGCAGCTGGAGTCGCACACACTTTATCCAGCCAACCGTGGCACCACGATAGCACAACCCCCCGTCGAGATGCTATATTTGACAGCAGACTCGCCCAGAACAGGTGCATCTCCAGCTGGCACCCTAGCTCGTTTTCAGCTTCCAACAGACATCTATCGTCATTGTCGTGAGTGCTTCGCCAACGCAAACCATGCCGCTATTCCCGGAGAGCCATCTTGGCCGGTCGCTGGGGGTGGCTGCCTGCTCTGCTTTGCTCATTCGATAGCGTTGGTGTTTTGCTGCCGTCATCACGATTATTGCCAACTACAGATGGATAATGTGGAGGTGGAGATACAAACTAACAGCACTGCTAGAGCTTGCCAAACACGAAGGGCTGCCGCCACTAAGTCGCGGGAATCAAGCATACAAAGAGACATACATGTTAGCACGTGTAGTGTCAAGAGCTCACAGTATATATGCGTTTCCGTAACCTCATAAGCATGCAGTCTGGATGGGGGAGAGGGGCTCGTCAACGGCGTCAATATCTGAATGAGGTGCTCTGCGTCTTACAAGCATCTCACTAAGCCATCAAATAGCGGCCTTTGCAAGCACGATTACACATCAAGAAAACCCCGCCCTCGCTGCCTGGTTATTCTCATCTCATTGGAGATGTCGAGATGTCTGTTTAGCCAGATCATTGGACTGCGTGTTTTCGATCAGCACCAATTGCTGCGCAGGAGAAACAACGAGTTATGCATGACGTTCTCGCCAGTCATGAGAAATGGCATTGAGCAGGTCTATTCGCACTGGTCGACTAGTCACGTTTCAAACAATGCAAATCGCAAAGTGGTGCGACGTCAAAAGTCTCACTTTTTATAAGAGAAACAGGTAACGGCTCATGACTGGCAGTTGGTGCAGTAATAAGACATGCGATTATCAGACAGTACGTGATGCCTCATCGACTGCTGACAGGCCCCACGCGACCAAAGGCCATCCACGGGAAGTAGGAAACTAAAGACCCATGAGAGGTGAAGCAAAAGATTAATCATTGATGCTACTCGCGACAACGCCGAAATGGTATCTAATATGTATGACCGAAAAAAGACCAAAGAAATAATTGCTGGTGCCAGTCTCACTTATGTAAAGGTGCTCTGGTCTGCAACTAGCTGCTCCCACTGTAGCCACTGGTTGGGATCCGTATCAAACGACGACAGATTGGGAAAGTTGTGCGGCTCTGAATAGCCCACATCGAGATAGTCTACATACGAGGCTTTGTCATAAGTGGTTGGAGGCCAGGCAACAGGCTTCAGATTGGCTTTCTTCTCTTCGACTGGAGTTTCTGGCAGCTTTGACTTTTGGTAGTCACGAATGGCCTGAATATACTCGGGCGGTACCGGATCTGGGAGACCCTCGGCCTTTGAAGCCTTGACGTGGTCGTCCCAGACTTCTATCGTCCATTTGCCGAGTGCCACATAGACAGAGCCCGTGAACTCGGAAAACACCTGAGGCGCGCGCGCGAACACGACGCCTATGAGTTTCCACGCCTTGTCGATTTCGGGCCCGAATTTGCGGTATCGAAGCTCCATGAGCAGATACAGCATCGTGTTCCAGCAGTAGCTCGTGCCAATCTGCCACAGATACTTGTCCAAGCCCATGTGGCCTCCTTGGACCATGCCCGCGTATTCCAGCAGTTTCATGGCGTTGTGAAAGGCTATATCATGGTCCTTTTGGGTGGCGGGATATCGAGGTGCAAACTGTCGCAGGTTGTGTGCAAAGAGCCTCATCTTGCATATCGCCGACCGCACCATGATGGACAGAAAAGTGTGAAAGGGTTTCAACGGGTCGCAGTGCCGCAGATACTTCTTTTCCATGTGATCTTCAACCTCGTCGATGACGCTGTCCTTGGTAGCGAGCGAGATGTCTGGGCTGTACAGCATCTCCCAGCGCAAGTCGATAGGCCGAGTCGCTGCGCATTTACACAGCGACGCAATCATCTCGCACTTGATGATGGCGAGCGATATCCCCGTGATGCCGTTGTGGTCCTCCGGGAGAGCAGTCATGCCCGGGTAGAGCTCGCTGTCTTCGACATTGATGGGGTGTTTGGTGTCAGCCGTGGAGATTTCCGGCGACGGCTTGGTGCCCATGACATCGGCGGTGCGAAAGTCAATGTGCGCAATGTGCCACCACAGCCGTCTTCGCATTTCCGTCTCAAAGGGGGGCAGGCCGAGGAACGTGCCGTCGCGGTGGAGGCCCATTTTGCGAGCCAGCCGGATGGCGACGCCGGATAGGACGAAGAGGGTATCGCATCGATAGATGTCTCTGACGCAAATCTGGGCATCTGTATTAACAAATGAAACACGGACGGAAAGGGGGTATGGCCATACTATAAAGATGGAAAAGGCTTGAAGCGTCATCAGGTTCGCCGTCGACAAGAATCTCGCATTCACCAGGGCCTGCCGAGTCGCGGTTCGATAGCGATATAGCATGACGCTTAGCTCTACATCAAACAGCTCTCGGGCTTCCTCTTCTTTCAACGCACAAATAGAGACCAGATAAAAGGAAAAGATGAGCGCCTCCAAGCTCTTGGGGATCCGGTCTGGGTTCTGCAGCTCATTTTCCAGAGCGACCCAAAAGGTGGGAAGGTGTAGGAACTTCATCATGGGATCAACCCGGTCTATGAAGTAGTCTTTGAGTTTCGAGATCAGCGGCAGTGGGAGATGGTATTTGGTAAGGTCCATGGCTTTGTCGCCTCTCTCGGGTTCGAACATCAGCCCGTCTTCAATGTCGTTGACATCCTCCTCCGCCGGCTCGCTGAAATGGGTGGTGGACTCTGGGTGTTGGAACTACGACGTCAAAAGTCAGTAACAAATTGTCAAGCAAGTAAGGAGATGCAAGGCTGGTATGAAGTTACATCTTCTGACAAGTTGGACCACAGAGCACTGACAGAGTAAGTATAGCTTCGTGTAAGTTGCAAGCCAGTCGCCAACCATACCTGTCGTAATATCTCGACGCTCCCTCCTTCATGATAAATTTCGGCGGCATAGGATCCTCATGGTCCGTCTTGACTGTTGACATGGCCCCATCGCTCGACGTGGGAGTGTTGAGAGACTGCGACTCCATTTCCGAATCCGACCCATCATCGCCATCGTTGGGCTCGATCTTGGCCCCGTACGTCCTGAGCATTTCCTCATATCGTCTCAGCCGCGCATGAAGCGTCTCTCGAGGAGGCTTCGTCCTTTTCCGCTTTCCGCGTACGGGAGCAACAAAGTCACATCGCCTCTCTGCCTTTATGCAATTCATACACGGCGCCCGCCTATCGCATCTGACCTTGCGCTGTCTGCAGCTTACGCACGAGTAGCCCTTGAGGTCGCCGCTGGGTTTCTTGGGCAGCTCCATCATCACCGCTTGTTTTACCGCCCGTGACGTGGCCCAAAAGTTTCGTCCTCTTTCCCAATCCCGTATTCCTTTTTTTTTCCTCTCCCCTTCTCGGTGTTAATGGAAAAGTTTAAAGTCCGAAATGAAAGAGTTTGCGGAGCAAAGCCGGTGGCTGTTTTGACTCATGCCTTGAACGAAAGGATTCACTAAGGTGAGTTTCGGTGCCATTCGGGGCTCGGGCGTGGATTTTTGCAATTTTGAGCCCCGAGATGCGCGTTAGTCTAGCGCCGCAGCAAAAGGAGTTATGGGACCATGACTCCTTATATAATGCAACGTCTTGTTGTTTTTCTTTCTGTTGTGTTGCAGTTGTAGACTCAGGAAACTAGGTTCCTACCGTTACAACCTGTTTCTCAGTTCTTTTCTTCCATCGTTGAAGTTACACTCGTTCAACATGTCTCAACCAATTTCTGAAGATGAAAAGCCACCAACCGCCACTACAGAGGCAAGCGTCGTCAAGGTGGAGGCGCACGAGTATCCATCCAATCAGAAGCGAGTGCTCATCATGGGCTCGCTTTACCTGGCCATCTTCTTGGTTACTCTGGTATGACGGGAATCAGCAGTTAAGAAGTCAACATGATACTAATTAACATCTTTTCTAAATTATAGGACACAAACATCATCTCGACCGCCATCCCCCGAATTACAGACGAGTTCCATTCTCTCAACGATGTAGGCTGGTATGGCTCGGCCTATTTACTTACCCAGTGCAGCTTCCAGCTCGTCATGGGAAAGGTCTACAAATACTATCCTACAAAACCAATCTTACTCGTCGGCATTGTTCTCTTTGAAGTTGGATCCGCCATCTGTGGTGCAGCTCCCAGCTCAGCAGCCTTCATTGTCGGCCGTGCCATTGCTGGTCTGGGGGCTTCGGGCATCTTCTCCGGCATCATGGTCGTCTTGTTCCATACCATTCCGCTGCAGCAGAGACCCATCTACCAGGGCCTTTTCGGAGCCGTCTTTGCCCTTGCCTCTGTCATCGGCCCCGTCGTTGGAGGCACTTTTACCGACAAGGTGACGTGGAGATGGTGCTTCTACATCAACCTGCCGATTGGTGCCGTCACTCTCATTGTCACGACTTTGATCCTCCATATGCCCAACCAGAAGCTTGAAACACCTGCGGCAACATTGCTCGGTAAAGTTCAGCAGCTTGACCCGATTGGCAACCTGGCCTTCTTCCCCGGCATCATCTGCTTGATTCTGGCTCTGCAGTGGGGAGGCACCACATACCCCTGGAGCAACGGCCGCGTCATTGCCCTCTTTGTCATCTGCGGCGTCTTTGTCTCGCTCTTCATTGGCATCCAGGTATGGAAGGGCGAGGCTGCAACAGTTCCGCCTCGTATCGCTAAGCAGCGCAGCATCATTGGGTCCCTCTGGTTCACCTTCTGGAGCGGCGCCAGCATGATGGTCGCCACGTATTATCTCCCCATCTGGTTCCAGGCAATCAAGGGCGTTGACGCCATCACTTCTGGTCTCATGCTGCTGCCCACGATTCTTTCGGTGGTTGTTTCTTCGATGGGGTCGGGAATTGCCATTTCCAAAATCGGCTACTACACTCCGTTCTTCTATATCAGCGCAATTATGATGCCGATTGGAGCAGGTCTATTATCGACGCTGACTCCCGAGACTGGCCACTCCAAATGGATTGGCTACCAGGTTCTCTTTGGACTGGGGCTCGGATTCGGCAACCAGCAACCCCTGAACGTCGTGCAGACGATCTTGGACAGGCCAGACATTGCAACCGGCTCCGCCCTTGTCATGTTTCTTCGTTTCCTAGGCTCGTCCATCTTCTTGCCAGTCGCACAAAACATCTTCATCAGCGGCTTGAGCTCGAGAGTCGGCTCCAATATTCCAAACGTCGACCCCAAGCAAGTGGCCAGCGCGGGCGCCACGGACCTAAAGACTCTAGTTCCGACGAGCTACCTGCCAACGCTTCTGATTGACTACAACGACGCAATCATGGTGCTCTTCTACATGATGGCTGGGACATCCGCGGCAACCATCTTTGGCTGTGTCTTTGTGGAATGGCGCAGCTTGAAGGCTCGTGCTAAGAGTGAGAAAGGAGCGAAGCCAGCCCCGACGGATCCAGAAGCGAAAGAAGTGGCTGTGGCGGAGGCGTAAGCCAGAATGAATTTACAAACAAAGTCGCGGCATATATATCGGGAATTGCCATCAATGGGCAGTGCACGAGACACAAAGATAGCGGGTGCATTACAGATCATACCAAGCATCATATAGACGACATACGCAGGCCTATCGTTCATGTATATACTAGGGCTAAAATTTAGAATATAGATTAGCTTGTACTACTAGACTTCAGCCCAATCAACCTATTCCTCACTCAGACTATCCGACATAATTCCAATTAATGCATTGGCCCAGAGCCACTACTATTTGGTTGCCTTCGCCATGTGATGTATACACAAATAGTACAAAGTTGATAAGCTTAATAAGAAGTCAAACAGGGTAGTAGAGAAGTTTAAATGGGTTATTTTCTGACAAATAAAGTATATAGCAGGAAGCCGGCAACTTTAATATAACGGTATGTGTGATAGAGTATTATTCTGCTCTGTCTGCGCGCCGTCAAGATATAGATCATGTGCACCAATTGAAGTAATGCGCCAATAGGATCTTGCCTCCAGCTCAGCAATTGTCTTGGTATGGTGTTAGTGCTGACGTTGACACGCCACAAGAGAATGAACATAGGAGAAACACTAGCAATACTTCACCTATCGCCGAGAAAGTTAATATGGAAGGCGGCTGACTACGCATCGCAGGCGGCTGGATGGCGTTTCTTGCTGAGAGTCATTATATAAACATTGAAAACTGCCGCTGTTTCGATCAAAAATTTATTACACAAATAAGATTATTCATTATCTACACCTATTGTTTATTTCCAAACCGTTTTCAACATGGAGTTCAAACTCACTAAGCTGCCGGATACCACAATCCCGGCATCATCACTTACACGGGATGACATTGCAAAAGAAATCCCAGGTCTTTTGTCACTTTACGATGAATTCCCGCAAATCATCTACACTGCGTCAGACCCCGTATTTGAGACCATAAGCCCTTCATTCAACAGAGGCACCACCACCAGACCCCTGGCCGTGGTTCGCGCCCTGGAGGAATCTCATGTGCAAGCCACCATTAAAGCGGTTCGGGCGGCAGGCTTGCAATTCGCTATCCGCTCTGGAGGAGCAGAACTGGAGGGACGAAACTTTCGTGGAATCGGAAGCGGAGTCATGATTGACACACGCAGCTTGTGCGCCATCAAGGTAGCCGAAGACAAGAAGTCTGCAGTTATTGGTGGCGGCACCATTGCAGGTGACCTTGCTCTTGCTCTCAGAAGCAAAGGTGCTTTTACACCTGTAGGATGGCATCCGAGACTGGGATATGCCGGATGGTCCATGGCGGGCGGATACGGCATGTATGCCTCTTCGTACGGCCTTGGAGTTGATCACATCCTGGGTGTACGAATTGTTCTTGCTGACGGGTCTGTTGTTGTGGCCGATGAGAACAACCACCAGGATCTGCTTTGGGCTCTGAGAGGTGCCGGAAATGGCATCTGGGGAGTTGTGACGCAGTTTACCATCAAGACGTATCCTACACCCAAGCTCTTGATCGGCAGTGTCAAGTTTGCAAAGAAGCATTGGCCGGCTGTCATGGCCGAATGGGCCAACAACATTGAGCCCAATCTTCCAGAGGAGCTTGCAGGCGACATTTATTTCAGAAACAACGACTTGGAGAAACCAGAGATGAATATCTTATTTGCATGGTGCGCCAAAGAAGGCGACGACCTGAAAAGGGGCTGGGAGCACTTTGAGAAGATCAAGTCTCTGCCTGGAGCAGATGTGGTCCGCATTGGAGAATGTGAGTCTTTCCCATCCATCAATGATAATTATGTTTACTAACATTTGATGAAAAAGCCGACTTTGCTTCCTTTCTCATGACCGAGTTGACTATCCAGCCTGGAGCATTCGAGTGCCGTGGCATCATAACCAAAGGCCTCACCGAGCGGATAGCTGCGGTCCTAATGGACCAATGGAACGACCCAATGCTGTTCATGGGTATCCCCAGCCACTTCGTTCATGGAAAAGCCGCTCAGCCAAATCCCGGCACGTGCTTCAATCTACGCTATCGCCACAGACTCTTTCCCGCTTACGCCCATCACGTGGTGTTGACGAGGACGAAGGAGGGAGACGAGGCTGAGATTGGTGCGGTAACCAAGACTGTGGAAGCAATCAAGGCTACGGGAGATGCGTATGTGGGTGCTTCGTATGGCAATTTGATTCATAGTTTGAATACGGATTTGGAAGTCACTTATGGGAGGGAGAATTTG
This sequence comes from Trichoderma sp. CBMAI-0020, assembly GCA_030708095.1. NCBI lineage: Eukaryota > Fungi > Ascomycota > Sordariomycetes > Hypocreales > Hypocreaceae > Trichoderma > Trichoderma sp. CBMAI-0020. The sequence continues at coordinate 401,431 of JAJNCI010000002.1, forward strand.
AATAAGCTGAAGGAGCTGAAGAAGAAGTATGATCCGGAGAATTTCTTTTCTAGGGGGTACCCAGTTTTGGTGTAATTTGCGTTTCTTTTCTTTATCAGCTAGAAGTCACGTTTCATTACAATTAATAAATATTAATCAGTGGTAGATGGAACTCCCTCGTCATCCTCGCTAGTATAAGTCAACTGGACAGCAGGATAGACATCCTTTCCATATGTCGAATTCAGCGTTACTGCTCCAACAGCAGTCCCATCTTCAAGCCGCGTCCAAGTCTTGGTCGATTTGCCAAGGTCCTTGATATCCACAAGAATCTGTCGAGATCCTCGTGTCCATGAGCCGTAGCCACCATACCCAGTGTGGCGGCTGAAGCAGAAGACGATGCCGTTGCCTTTTAAGTCTAAAAACGTGAGATTTCTATTCCACTTAAAGCACCAGTCGTCGCCGTGATCATGACCGCTAAAGACACTCATGAGATTCTCAGTCTCTAGCAGAGCCTTCATAAATGCTTTGTCTTGGCCGGTATACTCAAAGCTAGTGGTAGCGTTGTATAGTGGCGACTGAACTCCCTGCTGAGATAGGGGATCGTCTGCGTTGATGCCAGGCTCTTTGTGTTCGTCAACACCGGCCGTCTGTTGGAAGCCATACATAGCACCGACGGGAATATGGACAAATGCGTATGAAGGGAGAGTCTTCTTGTAACGTTTAGTTAGCTGGGCTCTTGTGGTTTCGAACCACTCTACGACGCTTTCGTCAACCCAGTTTGGCCGAGCAACATCTGAGCCATCCTTTTCCTCTTCCTGATAGTAATTTCTGTAATGCAGAATGAGTTGTTGTGACAGCCATGAGATTAAGGTTGCGAGACTTACCCGCCTCGGCTGTCAAAGAACCAGAGGATCATGGCTGGAATAGAATCATGTTTATCGTTGGACATTACTTCCAGATAGTAGTTGGAGACGCCGGCATTTTTGGCTTTGACCATGTTCCCTGTTAAGCTGTTTCTGTATGTCTTTTCTCTCGCGTATATGTTGGTAGAAGAGAGATTGTAAGCTGAGTCGTGATCTACGATTGGTGAGTTACTGTCTGAAAGAGTCTATCGCCAGAAAATACCCACTGCCATATGTCGACGCCCAGGGAAGGTTGCGAGCCACCAGAGGAGAGACAATTTCGTCGACATAGTCGGTTGAATTCTTCTTGAATGTATTCTCGCCGGTGATGAAATCTCCATTAATCACCACAAGCTGGGGAGACTCTTTGTCCAGCACCGTCTTCATCACCAGCAGCGTATCCACGTCCTGCAGCGGGCCCCAGTCTGTGTTTTCTGCCTCGCCAAAGTGCAGGTCATTAAAGACTGTCATCTGAAAAGTGCCTTTGGGAGTGAATCGCAATTGAGGCCATGGAGAGTGCGCGGGAACAGCCGCAGCCGCGATTTGGCGGCTTATGAGCGCCGCGGACATGAGGCCTCTGAATGTGAACATGATTGCGAGTTGTGATGCTAGAAATTACTGGTGTGAGCCGTCCGTAAGTTGTAGGGTGGCGCTGTTATTTATCTGTGAAGCCATTCGCCTGTCTATAGCCGTGCTCAATGATAAATGTGCCGTATTCCCGGCGCCGTTAAAAAGTTCCTGCATCTCAAGCGGCCGTCTGGTTATTCGAGGTTATCGCCAATGCAGCATTACATCCCACGTGTAAAAAACATCCAATCGGCAGCAATTAGCTGTCTTTCGTCTAACAAGCTCATAGGCCTACGAGAGAGCCGGCTGAAACGGCAAGCAAGCTGGCGCGTTGTGGGACGTCATACCATGCTCTAGCTATTGATAACTATATTCCCACGTGGGCGCTGTCAGAATGTAGAAACAGCCCTGAAGTTTAGTCCAGGTTGTGGTTAAGGCTTGGGGTTGAGATTAGTTGAAGGCGTTGCGGGGCGATCTTGATTTGGAATTCAACTGCTGATTCAATGGCGTGGCAAAACTATTCGATATAGGAATACAGCATATGTGACGGTGTAGAGATATAGTCATCATGAAAGGCAATCTCGCAGAACTACTGTAGATATTGGTCTTTCGCACTGAAGTCGCTTACTCAAGTCTTCCTCACTATCCCGCTGAAGGCACTAAAGACGCTGCTGTTGTGGCCAGTTTAGATCATCACAATTATGAGACATTAGAATGTGCAATTCTTTGTAAAGAGCCAATGTAACAAGAATTTGTCTCTTTATAGAGTCAAACCTGATCATAGAAAACTGCTAAGCAGCCAAAGAACGCAAGCCGAGAGTTTCAGTGAGAACAATCTGCTTCCATTGACTTGTGGCCACATCATAGAATTTGGGTCGACTTGATTAGTAGTCTTTGATCTTAACACGACGCATAAGTCTCGTTCAAGTGAAGCGTCGTCTTCTTCGTCTTGTCTGCATTCTTCCATCTCAGCGAAGTGATGCTGTTTGGTCTTATCGCCGTTTCCACCTCGACGCCAGCCCGCTTCGAAATGAGGTCCATTGCCTCGATTAACTCAGAACTCGGTTCCCAGGCGACAACTTTGGGGAACTTCCACTTGCGGGCTTCCTCCAATACGTCCAGCAGCAAAGCTGCCAATACTTCGGGAGAGCCCTGTCCAACAACCCTGTCGATTGCGAGGTGCTTAAATCCGTAATGCCAGTATATCCAGGTATTGGCGGATTCGCAGATGGCGCCATGGGAATACGGCGCTTCACCACCTCGCAGCTTGTCGTTGAGGAAGTCGCCCCAGATGTGCAGCCAGCTGACCATTTCGGCCGATGGAATCACGGCGACATGCACTTCATCTGGCCCGGCGGTTAGTTTGTCAAAATTCTGCTTCAAGTCCGCCACATCGCGCTCGCACAGCGCTGGAATCTCCTTGTCGGTTAGGAGACGGGTGCTGGGAAGGCCTTCACGGTCCGCTGGCTGGAAATCGCCGGATGGGTGCGTAATATTCGATATCATGGAGGTTATCATCTCCCAGCCTTGGCCGACATAGAACTATACAAGCGTTAGCATGAAGCAGTCTAGACGCAGTTATGACTTACATCGCCAACGCTTGTGTACAGCATGCTTGCCGCCGCATTTCCTGGGCCATCCAGCCATTCCGCAACATGTTTGATGAGCAGCGACGCAAGTCCCAGCCGTCTGTAATCCGGATGGGTGCCAACATAGCCAATACAGTAACCAGTTTCTTCACGCACAGACTCGCTGTCTCGAACAAGAAACTGCCGGCGCACCGTCTTGGTTACCGCGAGCAGAGTTGTCGGGCCGTCTGCCAGATATACGCACCAGAAACGGGTGCCTTGGTTGAGGGTCAGCGGATGCTGCGCGAGACGCTCTTCTTGAGCAAAGAAGGCTGAGCGCGGGAAAGATGGCGCGAAAGCAGCGGTGACGACTCCGCACCATGGGAGGATTTGCTCGGGAGTTGCCTCTCCAAGGACAACATTCAGAGGGCCGTTTGGCCCCTTGACGGTAGCTGTGGCCGACGAAGATTGTGTCATTGTTGCGCTGCCTTGACTTATTTCCTGTGTGGGAGTTGTAACTATATACAAGTTGCTTTACACTGATAGACCTCTTAGCGGTATTTAACGCTGTGGATCTGGTATCGTACCCAAGTTAGCTAATACGCTGATTAGGCAACAGTGAAGAGGATTCGTAAGAGGGTTACGAATACCAGAACAGCTTCGTTGTTATCACGTTGCATGTGATTCAGCTGTAAAATGGCGACCGATTTGCAAGGTGTTTTCATTTCGACTGAGTCTATCACAGATTACGTGTATCGTATTAGAAACCCAATGGAAAACAATTGACCCAAAATTCAAGCTTCGAGACAGCCCCTAAAGCCAACCCGAGAGCCGCCAAGATGATCTGTAAATCGGTGGTTTACAAGCTGTCAGATGGACTCTTGTTATCCATTCGCAACGACGGCATGAAGAACAGAGGCATTACAACTCAGGACTACTAAAATCCAAATTTTCATTTCCATCAGCTGTGATGGTGGTGCAATCTCACAGGCCGGTGGTTCGATAACCCCTCCACAACTTTCTGATTGGTTAGTTTACGAAGAATAGAACTGTGAGGGGAGAGGCGTAAAGCGGTTTCGATCATTGTTTGCTGACAGCCGCAAGACACGTAATTCAGTATGCGCACACATAAAATAAAACAACTTTGGCCGATGACTAAGCGGTATATTGCCATCTTTGGGCGAGATGATTCTTCACCCACCGCATTGATTGACGGTGAGCCGGTTTCATGTACAATAGCGTATGCAAAAGAAACTGCAATCTTATTGGGTACTACTCGTGCATGCGTCATCTCTGTAAATGTGAGTCTTCTCCGCGATTGGCTGCCTTGAGCAAAATATTGTCCAATAATTATGCCTAAGCGCATATTGATTACATTTACCCATGTTTCGGCATTCTCTTTCCCCTCATGCGTTGGTACAACACCAACGGAAACGCTCATATTCAACGCAATGAAAAAGATTCTGTCGCGTCTTCGGTCCAAGAAAAAAACAGGCATACCTGATTCTAGAGTTACGAAGCAAACTCAAGAATGCCAGCAAGGAATAGACGCGAATAAGCCGCTCGACGGAAGTGATGGGCCAAATGAGGGCACCAATAGACCCAACCCTCCCCTCTTGACTGAGAATACGCCGATTCGTGAGCTATGGAAAGTAGCATACGAGAAACTACAGGAGGAAGATGGCGTACTTATTAAAAGCTACGAAATTGGACTCAGAAAGAGTTTCCCCGACAGCTTGATTCAAAATCCTTCTTTCAACGCAAATAAGAGAGACGAGATGGAGGCTATTCTAAGAATCAAGATGGCCGAGATCAATAAAAATGCTTCAGGTGTGGCTAGAGTGGACGATTTCAGGCAGCTCTTCTTCAAAGTTGTGGATTCAGCCAACGACTATATCAGCAGCGCTGCAAGCGCCAACCCATATACTTCGATAGCTTGGACCGGAGTCAGCCTTATTCTGCCCGTGAGTTGGTATCAGACATGTATAGGCATCATCAACTTATACTTACTCTACTATAGCTTTTACTGAATCCCTCAGAGCAGAGGGAAGCCCTAGCGAAAGGGCTGGATTACATCACGTGTCTTATTACTCAAAGTCGAATGAGAGAAGAACTCTATGCTGAGTGCTACGAGTCGGAAACAGGGAACCGTGAAAATTTTCGACAATCTCATGGCCAGTACAAAACTGCCTTGGAAAAGCTGTACAGGCAGATCCTAAGATTCCAGGCCACAGTCTATTGCTACTATACCAATCTGTCTGCTCTCCGATTCGCTCAAGATTCCATCAAGTGGCATTCTTGGGAGCAGTTGGTGGATGAGCTCCGTGATCAGGAGAGTAACTTTGCCGTCATTGAAGAGAAATGGCGCGATATGCAGCGTTACGAGGAACGCTTAGCCGCCGAAAAACTGCAGCAATCGACCCTGAACACTTTATCTGCTCAGCTTTCTGCGTCGCAAAAGGCGCTTGAAAATGCGACGGAAGAAGAATACGAGGGCCTATTGCGTTGGCTTTGTGATGTTGATCCCTATTCTATGTATGGAGCTGCACGCGACAGGCATGAGGCTGGCACGAATGAGTGGCTGCTGGATAGCAAAGCATTCAAGCTTTGGCAGACGGAGCAAAAGTCATTACTATGGCTCCACGGGAAAGGTATGACAATGGCCATGACTTGCCTGCCGAAACCCGCACTGACGACCCATCCATAGCTGGCTCTGGAAAGTCAATCCTAACCTCGTCAGTTATTAAATACTTGCGAGATCAATACATTTCAAAGTCATCGCCCTCGACAGCGCTTGCCTACTTTTACTTTAGCTTTAGCGATCTTCAAAAGCAAAAAGTAGACGGCATGCTTACGTCTCTTGTTAAACAAATTTGTTCCCAGTTATATAAAGAATTCTTGTTTGTTCAACGCTTCCGTGAGCACAAGAGGAGAGGAGAGCGCCCGGATACTCAGACACTCGAGGAGATGCTACTGACATCTACATCGGGCTTCTCGAATGTGTACGTTGTTATTGACGCTCTAGATGAGTGTCCTTTGCTCAACGACCAACGAGAAAATCTATTAAAAAGTTTAGGGCGTATTCTTGGCAACGCCCCCAATAATCTTCATGTATTTTTAACCAGCCGCAAAGAACAAGATATCGATAAAAAACTACGCTCCTTCCTTCTTCCACCGTCACGGCTGGAAATTGACCTGCTAGTCATTTCGGCGACGCTCAAACGCGACATCGGCCATTATATCGACCAAAGGTTGGCGACTGATTATTTTAGTTCCTGGCCACAGATTATCAAAGAAGAGGTGAAACAATCACTCATGGAGAAAGCAGACTGCATGTACGTTTTTATAGATGCAATGTTCCATTCACAGGGCTATTGACAATTAATCAAGGTATCAATACGTTCGCCTTCAATTTGAATTACTTCAAAAGCTTTCCTCTACGCCGCAGATACGCAAGGCTCTTCAAGACCTTCCCATTGGCCTTGATGCGACCTACGACAGGATTCTACAATCTATTGATTCTCATTTCCACCGCCAGGTTCTAGGCTCCCTAAAATGGCTCGCCTTTTCAAGGAGACCCTTGAGCGTTCAAGAGCTCTCTGAGATTTTTACCATCTTTACCACCAGCCCAAGTGGTGATGCCTTTGATGAGCAAGAACGCCCTTTCTCCTGTACGGACATTCTCAAGTATTTCTCCAGCCTGATAGTCACGCAGAGAGACGAACCCAAGGAGAGCGACCCCTCCAAATTTACAGTCCGGCTGGTACACTTTTCCTTGAAGGAGTACTTGACTTCTGCAAGAGTGCTAGAAAGCTCTGCCTCGGTGTTTTGGTTCAATGAGGTCGATAGCCATCTGTCCATTGTTCGTTCGTGCATCGTCTACCTCAAACGCCTCGCTTCTCAATATGCAAAAGGCGTTTACCTCAGACCCGCAGATCACTCATATCACTTGGCGGGCTATGTGGGCAACTACTGGATGGTCCATCTCGAGGAGATCTTGCACGAATCACCCGAGATTGCACAGGAAGCGCTACCTCTGCTTGCCGCCAACAGCCAAAGCCTACTCACTCTGCTTCGTCTTGGCTCCCATTCTCTAGGCCGAGAGAGTGAGCAAAATCTATTGTCAAGGCCATATTGCTACACAGCGTTGCTCGGCCTCCACCGGCTGACACAACTTCTGATTTCCGAAGGTGTCGGCAAGTACGTTACGCAACATGACTTGGGCAGGGCCCTTTCAACCGCCGCCGATCAAGGCAACACAGACATGATGCAGTTGCTTCTTAAAGCGGGTGCAATCGTCGACGTCTCTGGGACTTGTGGTACGAGCCTAGAAACCGCGATGAGACAAGGGCATCTTCATGTTGTAGAGCTTCTTGAGAAACACCAAGCCAAAGCTGGCCATCCAAGCAACAAAGGTATACCTGTGCTCTCAGATAAAGAAGCCATGATGTATCTCCTCGACAGAGGCGCTGATATAAATATGCAACGCGAGTATGTCGGAACATTGCTTCACGAGGCAGTTTTCAATGGCAACCAAGCATTGTTTGAGTGCCTTCTGGAACGAGGTGCTGATGTGAACGCTGTACACGAGCGCGCAGGCACGCCTCTTCAAGAAGCATCTCTACTGAGAAAGGCCCACGCAACTCTTTTTGTAGAAATGCTGTTGGAAAGGGGCGCAGACCCCAACGCTCGGGGTGGGAGGTTTGAAACAGCCCTTCAAGCTGCATGTGCCGTCCTCTCCCCTGGTACTCTATCTGGTAGTGTCCCCCGTTCCACCAAGTTGAAGTCGAAGATAGCTGGGGATGACGGCACATCCATTATCGTGCAGAACATACGACTTCTCATTGACCACGGCGCCGACGTGAAAATTCAAGGGGGCGAGTGCGGAACAGCACTCCATGCACTTGCAGGGTCGGCAGAGCCTGAAACGGGCGAGTTGATAGAGCTGCTCCTGGATAAGGGGGCCAAGATTGACCAACTCAGCGAGGCAGGCTGGGGGACGGCATTACACGTTGCCTGTCACGAGGGCATGATTGAGACAGTTGCCCTGCTTCTAGACCATGGTGCTGATGTGAATGCAGCAGGCGGTACATTCGGAACGCCTCTGCAAGCCGCAGTCACTTCTAGCTGGTCCTGTGAGCGTAACCGCAACTATTCACACGACAAGCCGTACCTGTTTTCACCTACACGTGAAAGGGAGCTCATGCTGGAGATTGTGCATCTGCTCTTGGACCGAGGCGCCGAGATCAAACAAAGGGGCGGAAAGTACGCAACTGTGCTCCAGGCTGCCTGCGTCAATCCAGACGTCGACGTAGAGCTGCTCCGCTTGCTGCTTCAGCACGGGGCAGATATTACCGCAGAAGGAGGACTCTATGGGACTATACTTGCTGCCGCCTGCAGCAATCCTCGTATGGACCTGGAAAGTGTGCATCTACTGCTGGACAGTGGTGTTGATGTCAACGCAGAAGGGGGCCTGTACGGAACAGCACTCATAGCTGCCTGCAGCCGTGGACATGTTGAACTGGTGAAGCTGCTGATCAGCCGCGGTGCTGATGTGAATGCGAAAAGCCCGCGAGGCCAGACAGCTCTCATGAAAGCGTGTTCACAGTTGAGCAGAGAAGCTACAAAGCCGTTGGTGGAAGTACTGCTCAAAGGGGGCGCCGACGTAAATGCCAACGACCAAGATGGTCAAACGCCTCTCACGCGTGCTTGCCAGTGCGGAGACTTTGATTTGGTGAAACTATTGATTGATCATGGCGCAGATATACTGCGTCAGGACTGTGCTGCCTGGCACAAGGCCGCTCAGCGATTACGCTGGGTAGATGGACAGAAAGACATGCTTGCTATACTCGAGCTGTTCTATGCTTGCCACATGGACATCAACCATTTGCATAAAGAGAACGGCACCGCTTTAAACACCATCATCCAGGATTGGTATCTCGGTGATGACTGCAAATTGCATCCCAGCATCGGCTGGTTACTCGACCACGGCGCCGATATCAATATCGTGGGCGGGGACCTTGGCTGCCCGCTCCAAGCGGCGTGTGCGGACACGCGTAAGCTGTGGACTATCAAGGACATTGACATGATGTCTGGCAAAACAAAGTTGCTCCTTGAACACTGTCCCGATATAGATGTCAATGCTCAAGGCGGAAGATTCGGCTCGGCACTTCAGGCAGCCGCGTTTTCAGGCCAGGCCGAATCAGTAAGACTATTGCTGAGTAAACAGGCCAATGTTCATGCGGCAGGCGGAAAATATGGCAGTGCCTTGAATGCTGCCATCATCGGCGGCTATTGGAATATCGTTGAGCTTCTCCTAAAGGCTGGGGCTACACCTGATCGTCACTTACAACAACAGCCTGATGAAGAGTGGCTTGGAAAGATTCGAGAGGAGCATGAAGACGGCACTGTTGAGAGGTATATGAAGTTTTGGGAGGTTCAAGCAAATCTACCTAGCAATAGCTAGGTCTAAATACACATAGCCAAGCTAGGCTGAACTGGCTGGTATTCGAACAATAGGTAGTTATCAATCATTGAAGATCAATCAGGCACAATGTCTTGGTCTGATATTTCCGTGATGATTCTACCTGATTTACCCGGCAGTAGACATTCAATATGCCATCTGGACCAGGGGGTATGTTTAGAGCGACTCTAACAATAGAACATCTTAATTTGGCTGTTGTTCTTTTTTTTTTTTTTTTTTTTTTCCCCAATGAGAGGCTGACTTATACAGTAGCTTATACAGCGCAATCGAGGCTAAATCATTCGGTATGCGCATCACACTCATACAGCAATTTGGATGGAGAGTTGTGTTTTACTATCGACTATTGGCTTAGCTACTCTGAGTTATCAACCAATCAGAGAGTCTCCCGGCATGGCGGTTCGCCCGAGCTGGCACAATGGAACTGTTATTTTCAGAATTAAAGTTTACGGCGAGTCGAGGAGGGTGCCTACATATATCCACCGCGATTTGCAAGATACCGTGTACAAAACTTTGACTGCCTGGGTTCTTTTTATGGATCCTGCAGTCCAGTAATCCTAACAAACTAACCTGTATCTTACAGAAGGAATCGGCCAAGGTGGATGCCTTGCTAAGTCGACCTTGTCCAAGACAATGTTCAGGTGTTTATCAAGACTGTATGAGCATTATGGACAAGTGTTCAATACTTGTCTGACATTTTTTGAGTGTATGGGTGCGAATCTGAGCTTCACAGTTCTTTGTACCTTCGTTTCAGATACCTGGCAAAGCCGACATGTCTACAGCTCTGTTTCAGTCCCGTGATAGTTAACGCATCAAAGGCGATAATGAACCTAGATAGATAATACCATCATTAATAAAAAACTTTAAGAAAGACACTTGCATATACTAGGCAGATTGAACATGCGTCGTCAATATAGGTGCTCAAGCATACCCTAAACAGCAGCATACCAAGTTATATTCCCCCAAGCCATAAACAAGCTGCACTCTCATTGGCTCTTGAGTAACACCGTCTTATTTTTATTTTATTTCTTTTGGAGCACATGGTAAAATATCATTATCATAATTGCATCTTCATTAGTGGTCAATATGAGATGTAGTGCTGATTTTCAGAGGAAGCGAATGACTACTTACCAAGCATGCAGCATTTCATCCTTTTCAATAGCGCAATCGACAACACAATGGAAGAGGTGCCATATGCAGTTAATGCTACAACTTTAAATTTTATCCCAAGTGTACTTTTCCGGCTAATACGCAACACCCATAATTGTCCCCAATCAAGTACGCCATGCTTGCAACTGAATGCAAGAAAAGAGCACAACCCTATACTTCTTTACAAGTACAAGGTACTTGCTACTCTATAATTAATTGGTATCACATACAATGTATCAAGCACCTTTCGCTGCGCTGGACCAATTACAAATTCCAACCGACACAACCCAAATTGCACCCAATAGTCAATCGGTGGAATGACAGCCCATCCCATCTTGGCGCCAATGCGGGCTGCAAAACTAAAAGTCCCAGGAACAATTCAGCCGGCGCCCCCAGATCTTGCAGACCAGAAGTGGAAAGGCGTGCTGAAAGTGGCATTCGGCCCGGCGGGGAACCCCAAGCCACAGATCCGCATCTTCGTGGGTTGACTTGTCAGCTTGGAGTTTTCCGTATGTCCGTCTAGGCATGAAGCTTAGGGCTCAGGCACAAGTTTGTCCAGGGCGGGAAAGAAGCCGGCATTGAAGTCAAGACTGTAGTTTCTTGGAGCAACTAGTCTGGCTTGGCCGCATTTTCATATTAACCATTACCCGGATGGAAATCCTCCACAGCGTAAGAGGGGAAGTTCAACGCTATTGGTATTGCTCTGCTCATAAAATGGGCAAATGGAAGGGCTGAGGTACTTTTGACGGTCTAGGCAATCTGGCAAGGCTACAAGCAATAATCTGTACTCTCAGCAGCCCATTGCAGGAAGGATCAAGGATTGAAGGAGCAGGCATGTTGACCGCAAGTAGGATTATTCCGCCTTGTTGTCATAGGTTGTTACTTTAGCCGGCAAGAGGCGAGGCTGGCTGTGATGTTGATTGTTTGGTTTACATAAGTGTTGAATTAGGGTTGTTCCGGATGATACGGAACTGCAGAGCTCGACTTCTCTACTTTTAATTTCCTTGTTGAACTTTGGTGATCATTGCTTATAGACCTGGGCAACTCTTCAGCTCTTCAAGGTAATGCAATAAGGGTGCATCGTATGAAACCACACCACGTTTTTCTCCACACTTGCAAACTTTGAATCTATTTATGACTTGAATGTATAGAATGCGGAGAAATCCAATTTCAAAATCCTGTAGCACTGCGAGTTGAAATAAAGTTTCAAAGAATAACGAAACGATTCATTATTCAATAAACTAAAGCCAGTTGATACTAAGAAGAAGCTGCCTGCTTCTCTGCCCAGCCACAATACAAACATCTAGTAAGTATCATCATCATCGACCAGCAACAACAATTTCATACAAACCAGTATTTCGTCCCTTACGTGACCATCACAAAAACATCGTAACCCCATTACTCCGCACTTTCCCCAGGCCATGCTGACCACACGGTTACTCTCGCTTCTGGCGTGATTGCAATCCCGGCACCTCCAAAATAACCTGCTTCTCCCCCGCTTTTGTCTACTTAGCCGGCAAAACGAGCAATACCGAAAATTGAGGACCTCTCGGAAGTACTGGCTAAAAAGAAGAAAAAAAAAAGCACAGAAATCCATACGTAAACGATGCAAGGCCCGGCTATTCCTTCATCAGAAATGCTGATCGGCAAGGAACATGGGCCACTGCTGTCAACCCACAGACTAAAACAACACCAACTAAACAAACCAGTTTAGCATGGACAAAAGAAATTGGTAACTGGAAAGAAAAAGAAAGCCACCGCCTTCCCGTCTTTTGCCCGTGAACACACTCATCTCCCCGTCATTCCACTTCTTCACATTCAGGCTAAATGGCAAGAGATGCCGACAAAGTCCCTGGTGGAGAAACACTGCCATTTGTGGAGTCTTGCGTCCCGACCAAGAACTGGGGTAGCATCACGTTCCGTATTGGGTAATAAGCTACAGCCATGTGTAGCTGCAGGGTGTGTAGCATCGTCATAGCCCATACCGCCAATTCGAATAAATATCGACCTGTTCCTGAAAGTTTTGAAAATCCGGAGAAAGAGAGAAGACCCATGAGCCATTGAAGGATCCCGGTTGGACGAAAAATCACCACCATGGTTTCCAACACAGCTCTCATCGCCGCTCTGACGGCCCTTTTGCCCAGCACCGCCCTGGCGCAGAACAACCAGACATACGCAAACTACTCCTCTCAGGGCCAGCCTGATCTCTTTCCCCAGACAGTCGCCACGCTCGAGCTGTCCTTCCCAGACTGTGACCACGGCCCGCTCAAGAACAACCTCGTCTGTGACAGCTCGGCCGGCTATGTCGAGCGAGCACAGGCGCTGATTTCGCTCTTCACGCTCGAGGAGTTGATTCTCAACACTCAGAACTCGGCTCCCGGTGTTCCTCGCCTGGGCCTTCCCAACTACCAGGTCTGGAATGAGGCTCTCCACGGCCTGGACCGCGCCAACTTTGCCACAAAGGGCGGCGAGTTCCAATGGGGAACCTCCTTCCCCATGCCCATTCTGTCAATGGCCGCTCTCAACCGCACATTGATCCATCAGATCGCAGACATCATCTCAACCCAGGCCCGCGCCTTTAGCAACCACGGCCGCTACGGTCTTGATGTCTACGCCCCCAACATCAACGGCTTCCGAAGCCCTCTCTGGGGCCGTGGCCAGGAGACGCCCGGCGAAGACGCAAACGTGCTGACGTCTGCCTACACATACGAGTACATCACCGGTATGCAGGGCGGCGTCGACCCTGAGAACCTCAAGATTGCCGCCACGGCCAAGCACTTTGCCGGATACGACCTGGAAAACTACAACAACCAGTCTCGTCTGGGCTTCGACGCCATCATCACCCAGCAGGACCTCTCCGAGTACTACACCCCTCAGTTCCTGGCGGCGTCGCGTTACGCAAAGTCCCACAGCTTCATGTGCGCCTACAACTCCGTCAACGGCGTTCCCAGCTGCTCAAACAGCTTCTTCCTCCAGACTCTCCTCAGAGAGAGCTGGGGCTTCCCCGAGTACGGCTACGTCTCATCCGACTGTGATGCCATCTACAATGTCTGGAACCCCCATAACTACGCCAACAGCCAGTCATCCGCTGCCGCCGACAGCTTAAAGGCCGGTACCGATATTGACTGCGGCCAGACCTACCCCTGGCACCTGAACGAGTCCTTTGTGGCCGGCACCGTCTCCCGCGGCGAGATTGAGCGCTCCGTCACTCGTCTGTACGCCAACCTTGTCCGTCTCGGATACTTTGACAAGAAGAACGAGTACCGCAGCCTCGGCTGGAAGGACGTTGTCAAGACCGATGCCTGGAACATCTCCTACGAAGCCGCCGTCGAGGGCATCGTGCTGCTCAAGAACGACGGCACTCTGCCCCTGTCCAAGAAGGTCCGCAGCATTGCTCTGATTGGACCCTGGGTCAACGCCACCGAGCAGCTGCAAGGCAACTACTTTGGCCCTGCGCCATACCTCATCAGCCCTCTCCAGGCTGCCAAGAAGGCCGGCTACGAGGTCAACTACGAGCTTGGAACAGGCATCAACAACCAAACCACCGCCGGTTTCGCAAAGGCCGTTGCCGCTGCCAAGAAGTCCGATGCCATCATCTTTATTGGAGGCATTGACAACACTATTGAGCAAGAGGGTGCTGATCGTACCGACATTGCTTGGCCCGGCAACCAGCTTGATCTGATCAAGCAGCTCAGTGAAGTTGGCAAGCCTCTCGTCGTCCTCCAGATGGGCGGTGGTCAGGTCGACTCATCCTCCATCAAGAACAACAAAAAGGTCAACTCACTCGTCTGGGGCGGATACCCCGGCCAGTCAGGAGGTTATGCCCTCTTCGATATCTTGTCCGGCAAGCGTGCACCTGCTGGTCGTCTGGTCTCGACCCAGTACCCAGCCGAGTACGTCCACCAGTTTGCCCAGAACGACATGAACCTTCGCCCCGATGGAAAGAAGAACCCCGGACAGACCTACATCTGGTACACCGGCAAGCCCGTCTACCAGTTTGGCGATGGTCTCTTCTACACCACCTTCAAGGAGAGTCTGGGCAAGCACTCGACCCTCAAGTTCAATGCTTCACAAATCCTTGGCGCTGCTCACCCCGGATACACTTACAGTGAGCAGACCCCGGTCTTTACCTTTACCGCCAACATTCAGAACTCTGGCAAGACGGCCTCCCCTTACTCTGCCATGGCGTTTGTCCGCACCAGCAATGCCGGTCCCAAGCCGTACCCGAACAAGTGGCTCGTTGGATTCGACAGACTCGCCACCATTAAGCCCGGCCACTCCTCCACGCTCAGCATCCCCATTCCTCTCAACGCCCTTTCCCGAGTCGACTCCAATGGAAACAAGATTGTCTACCCAGGCAAGTATGAGCTTGTTTTGAACACAGATGAGTCTGTCAAGCTGGAGTTTGAGCTTGTGGGAGACGAGGTGACGCTCGAGAACTGGCCTCTTGAGGAGCAGCAGATCAAGGCTTCGGCATAATTTTTTAATTCGATGATTTAGTCATGAGGGAAAGGTAGTAGTAATGATGAATAAAAATGCTATATTTTGCTCACATGAACGCAATTCTCCGATGCCTGTGACTTTTGGCTAATGTGTACTCTGCTTCGTCACTGTAACTGTAACTGGAACTTTGTATATGTCCGAGGAGATCCCTGGCAGCGGATACTGACCGTGACTGTTATCGAGTTGACCACGTACATATACGAGGGATCGATCAATGGACAGGTATTTACCACTTGGGCCATCTATATGAAGCCCGAGTTGAAATGCGCTGCGCATAACGAGATGTCGAGTCCTTGTTGTGTAATTGCGACTTTTGTTACACCTAGCCGGGACATCTCCCGTTTAAGCGGATCGACAGAGCGCCACCACGCACGCATTCATGCTAATGCGCTGCTATTTATGCTGATAGAGCGGCGAATTTGCTAATAGACTGTCATTCATGCTATTTCAGAACTGCCATCATCATCAATTAACCATAAATCACATGCAATCCTATCCATACCTTGGCAATCGAATCATGACTGCCATTGGCCAATCCGCCGGCAGCAAAGTCGTGTCAAGGTGACGATCATGCACGTTCTGACGGCTGCTCTCTGGAAAAACTCCAGGCCAAGCTCATTAGTTCAACTCATGTTGACATTTCCTTGACAATTGGAGTTGCATCCAGAGAGCACGAAATCCAGGCGACCTTCTTGTTTGGTAGTAGCGGCTGATGCCGAATGAACACTTGCCTCTTGAAGCTTCACCAGAATCGCGCCATGTCTCTTGGCTGTTCTTCGTTTGTTCTTTTCTTCAAAACTTGGCTAATATGCCGTCTGGCAGTTATTTCGTTGACGCCTTGGGTTGCAGTAAGTCACTAACGGCCCTGATCAGTCATATTCCGCAGCCGAGACATTGAGATAAGCGTCTGACCAAGAAAGCTCCAAGACAACAACCGTTAGATTAGCCAGCTAGAGCAAGCAGAATAAGCCTTCAAGCCTCTGACCCACTAAGGCTGGGCGGTGGAGAAACACCTAGCTGCGGCACTCACTTAGGTTTGTAGAGCAAATCTTGGACGTGTATCGGCTTTGGACCTGGATTCTATCGTTTAATAATCATCATTTATACCGGCCTGTCAGCGTCCAAGGGGAAATGTAACCTTCCTTCATGTTGCCTCCAAATACAGCATCTTCTGTTTGCAGTAACGCATCAGCGCCGAGAAGCCCCGCAAGCGGTCTGCGAAAAAATAGGGTCCGCAAAATGAATATACACCTACATTGGCGCAATATGAGCACGGCAACCGGGGACATTAGCGCCATGATTGTATGCGCGAGGAATATTCTCTGTGCCTGTGCCAATCGTTTGCGAATTACCTCCATCCTGGCAGACCGCTTGCGCCGTTAAAGTCCTGACTGCAAGGAAATTTGCCGGTACTCTATACAGGCATATGAGTGTGGGTGGTATTGGAACAACTAGGTTTCTCCGCAATGTTGCCGAGCCGGTGATCGTCTGTAACGTATCCGGGCCGTTGACGCCTTGACTAAAAGCTAATGAGGCAGAATGAGGTCGTAAACCTTTAGTAAGGCCGGGATGGGAATCACATAAATAGTAGGCAGAGAACTGGCTTTCCGGTCTTCGCTTTGGGAGCATATCGTGCATCCTTCTTCGTCTCGTTGTGTTTGATCCCGCAGAAAAATGCTTTACACAGCGGTAGCGGCGTTGGCCATTGCCACAACGCCCTTTGTAAGGGCAGAGAGTGAGTACACCCAGAAGCTGACAAGTCCCGTGTTAAGTATGACACGATGCTGAATATGTGCAGGTGCAGTCACTCCTCCAGCAGGTTCTCCATGGGCCACCGCATATTCCAAAGCTCAGACGGCATTGGCCAAGCTCTCGCTCCAGGATAAAGTCGGCATCGTGACCGGCGTTGGCTGGAACAGGGGACCCTGTGTTGGAAACACATCTCCAGTGTCGAGTATCAGCTATCCTCAGTTGTGTCTTCAAGATTCGCCACTGGGCATCCGATTCTCAACGGGCAACACTGCTTTCACGCCAGGCGTCCAAGCCGCCTCAACATGGGATCTAGATCTCATCAGCCAGCGCGGCCAATTCATCGGCCAGGAGAATAAAGCCGCAGGCGTTCACGTCACTTTGGGGCCGGTGGCTGGGCCGCTAGGAAAGACGCCACAGGGCGGCCGCAACTGGGAGGGCTTCAGTCCCGATCCATATCTCACTGGCCTGGCGATGGCTGCAACCATTAACGGGATTCAGGGCGCCGGAGTGCAAGCAACAGCCAAGCACTACATCCTCAACGAGCAGGAACTGAACCGGGAGAGCATGTCCAGCAACGCTGATGACCGCACCCTTCATGAGCTTTATGCGTGGCCCTTTGCCGACGCCGTAAACGCCAATGTGGCTGCCGTCATGTGCTCGTACAACCGAGTCAATAGTACCTATGCGTGCGAGGACACGTATACGCTGCAGACGCTGCTGAAGAACCAGCTAGGATTCCCTGGATACGTCATGACCGACTGGAACGCGCAGCACTCGACCGTGCAAAGTGCGCTGGCAGGTCTCGACATGTCGATGCCTGGCACTGACTTCAACGGCGGCAGCCTGTACTGGGGATCGGCTCTGACCAATGCTGTGAACAGCAACCAGGTCCCTGTGAGCAGGCTCAATGACATGGTGACGCGTATCCTCGCTGCGTGGTATTTGACAGGCCAAGATTCGGGCTTTCCGTCAGTCAGCTTCAGCAGAAATGTCCAGGGAAGTCACAGCACCAACGTACGATCCATTGCCAGAGACGGCATTGTGCTTCTCAAGAACACCGGCAATATTCTGCCGCTGAAAACGCCGTCGAGCATCGCCCTCATCGGATCAGCCACCATTGCTGGTGCCCACGCAAATAACTCGGCCTCATGCTCTGACCATGGCTGCAACCTTGGTGCCCTCGGAATGGGATGGGGATCTGGCACCGCCAACTACCCATACTTTGTGGCGCCTTACGACGCCATCAACACGAAGGCTTCTTCGATTGGCGCCAAACTGACTCTCAGCAACACCGACAACACCTCTGCTGGCGCGTCTGCAGCAAGCGGCAAGGACGTCGCCATTGTCGTCATCACCGCAGACTCAGGCGAAGGCTACATCACCGTTGAGGGCAACACAGGCGACCGTAATGACCTGAACGCGTGGCACAGCGGCACCGCTCTGGTCCAGGCCGTGGCAGCAGTCAACAGCAATGTCATCGTCGTTGTCCACAGTGTCGGCGCCATTAATCTGGAGCAGATTGTTGCCCTCTCTCAGGTCAAGGCGATTGTCTGGGCGGGTCTTCCCTCTCAGGAGAACGGCAACGCGCTGGTCGATATCCTATGGGGAGCCGTCAGCCCGTCTGGCAAGCTGGTGTATACGATTGCCAAGAGCCCAAGCGACTACAACACGCGCATTTCTTCGGGCGACGACAACTACAGCGAGGGGCTGTTTATCGATTACAAGCACTTTGACGACGCTGGCATCACGCCGCGATACGAGTTCGGCTTCGGACTGTGTAAGTTTTGTCCCGATGGAGGAGAAGAACTGCGTAACACGAGATGGTTGTTAGAAGAAAGTGACTGACAAATATCGCAGCTTACACAAACTTCACCTACTCGGGCCTTTCCATCACCTCCAACGCCAAGTCTGGACCGGCCACCGGCGCTGTGGTTCCTGGCGGTCCTGGCGACCTTTTCCAGGACGTCGCCACCGTGACCGTGAGCATCAAGAACACCGGAGCTGTAACTGGCGCCGAGGTTGCCCAGCTGTACATCACCTACCCGTCGTCTGCGCCCAGAACCCCCGTGAGACAGCTTCGTGGCTTCGACAAGCTCAGCTTGACGGCTGGCCAGAGCGGAACCGCGACGTTCAACATTCGCAAGCGAGATCTGAGCTACTGGAACGTGTCGTCGCAGCAGTGGGTGGTGCCGTCGGGCACTTTTGGCGTGAGCGTTGGAGCGAGCAGCCGAGATCTGCGGTTGACGGGAAGCTTCACGGTCTCATAAGGACGGAAGGTTGGTAGATTTGCTGAGAGATAGCAAAAGCGTGGTGACTGCATTCTGATATTTGCTAGAATGGGATAAACAGAATAGTAAACGATGAGGAATTTGTAAAACGAGATGGCAGTGCATCGTGAGAGGTCACAATAGTGAATAGTGAAGCATGTCGCATGAAGTTTACGAGATCATTTGATGCTTGGGTCCTGAGGAATCAACACGGACGGAACGCAGTTCTTCCAGTGGCCGACCAATGCCGTTCGCTTTAGGATCACGGCTCAGCGGACTTCCAGGCGCTATGACGCTGTATTTAGTGCTAACCCCCCTAAACATTCTAAATGCTTGAATGCACGGGCTACATGTACTTGATATCTATGCCGCGCATCCATTTGATTCAAGGTACACAAGTCCGAGTTACACAGGTTCGTATTCAAAGGCCAATATTTCCTTGCCACGACAATATCTTCACTCTAGGTAACACTCATCTTTCTTTTCATCAGCTATTTTTCATAAAACTATACTCTTCGAACTACATCTACCTTTTCCAAGACTCATCTTTCCAATTATTTTGTTGCGTACGATTAGATTCGCGTGGATTACGATCCACGAGACCAGAGTCTCAATTAAATTGGGACAAAACGTTATGCTTCTTACATACGTTAGTATTTTCTATCTCCCGCTGGGATTCTGCGCCGTACGTTACTGTGTGCCTATTGTTTCTTGCCAAAGTTTATATATATACGTGCTGCCTAGTGTATTAACCGCATACAAACAGACACTCTGGGCAATCCCAAACATAACCGACACAAACACAAGAACGCCATTCATATTGACGGCAATTATTGTCTCTTTAACTACTTTAGTAATTGCATTTAATATGGAAACTATTTCTGGTTTTATTCAACAAGGCTATAATTCTTATACCACTTATCGAAGAGAAAAAAAATGCCTCGAAATCCAGGGCTTCCATAGCTACTATATAATTAGCATCTCTGTAAAGAAGCAAAATTTTGTCTTGAACTTTGAACCCTATTATAACGCAAAGATGTATTTTACTTACATTAACCTACCTAGGTATATAATTCCCATACATTGTGATTTGATGATCTGTAACAGTACGGCTGTATGTAGAGTGGATCTCACGCAGCAGCTCGACAATCTGTCAATAGACTATCATGCCCTTTTAATGCGTACAATCGGTCTCAATTGGCAACAGCTGATGCATTTCCCAGTATCACCGTAAATATTTAACAAACGCCCAAAAATCGAGAAACATCCCGTCGGCATTTCGTTTTTCTTTCCGTTTATCCCTAACACTGCTTCAGTGCCGATTAAAGGCTCCAAATTGGCATACGACGGAAAGACACTAACTGGCGTTGTAATGCGTCTAGCCAGGATATAGGGACACGGATAAAATCCCCGTTATTACCTGGTTCTATGCAGGAGGTTTGTGAGGTGACGCCTCTGATCATCTTTACAACTTCTTTGGTATTGCTCATTAAGACAGATACAGCTGAGTCTATTGTTGTCTATGGGATATTATTGGTGCGCTACTGGATATATTGTCCATGATACACGTGGCATCCCGGCATCACCCTAAATTCCCGTGTTAGCAAAATGGGTCTTATGCAGTCTCGGGAATCGTAGGCCGAGAGAAGTGAGAATGCGCCACCGGCGATTGACATTGAGTTTGAACAATATCCCTGCTATCAAAGGCAAATCAGGGCGTGTCATGCTCTGAGGTTGATGTAACACTACGGGCTGGGCTATGGATAAATGTCGTGAGTGTGCGACACGAGCGAGCGATTAGTGTTACATCGAGGCATTGATAGTGTATACTTGAAGCTTAAATCACATTGGGCACATTGGAAGCATATTCGGCAAGGACTTATTAAATACAATATAACGACTACCTATCTGGGCATCGTAGGAACAGCCAACATTATACCTACAATCATCTTCCTCTGTAATCATGATTTTGGCGCCCGCTCTCGTCCTTGCGGCCATTGCAGCCAATGGCGCGGCGGCGACGATATTGCAGCCTCCTACCCGAGTGGTGAAGCGTGGCTCGACTTGCACTCCAATTGCTGGACATTCCAGCTCTGTCGATGATACTCCGGTGATCCAGTCTGCCATTGCTAGCTGTCCATCAGGAACCATCGTCATCCCCAAATCTACCACCTACCACATCAACACAGCCTTCAGTTTCGCGGGCTGCTCTGGATGTACTCTGCAGATCGAGGGCACGCTTCAGGCGACTTCCAACACTACTTACTGGGGAGGGCGCCGTGCCATATTCCTCATGGATAGCATTACCGGGGCTACTGTGTATTCTGCTACGGGCACAGGCATCATCGATGGAAATGGCCAGGCCGCCTGGGATCTCTTTGCAGCCAATTCATCATACCGCCGACCGACGCTCTTCTACATCAACAACTCAAAGAACATCAAATTGTCAAATCTCTACTTCAAGAGCGCCCCGAACGTTTTCCACTCGGTCACTGGTGGATCCAGCAATGTCTCTTATTCGAACATCACTCTTTACGCCGTCAGCTCCAGCGCCAATGTCGCTCACAATACCGATGGCTGGGACATTGGCCAATCGACGCATGTAACTATTGATGGCGCAACTGTCACCAACGACGATGATTGTGTTGCGTTCAAGCCGGGCTGCAGCTTCGCCACCGTCACAAACATCTCATGCACAGGCAGTCACGGCATCTCTGTCGGTAGCCTAGGCAGCGGCACAAACAGCAAAGATACAGTTCAAAACTGCCTCGTCAGCGGCGCAACCATGATCAACTCTGCCAAAGCGGCGGGTCTCAAGCTGTATCCAGGACCACCAGATCACGGCACGGCAGTCGTGTCTAACGTGACGTTTGAGAACTTTGTCTTGCAAAACACCGATTACGCTTTCCAGGTGCAAAGCTGCTACGGCGAGGATTCATCATACTGTGAAACCAACCCCAGCACGGCTCAGATAGCAGATGTGGTGGTTAGAAAGTTTTCAGGCACGACGAGCACTCATTACTCTCCAAATATTGCAAACATTGACTGTCCGGCTGCTGGGGCATGTGGACTGACTCTCAGCAACATCACTGTCACGCCGCCGAAAGGATCGGCCGTATTTCAATGTGCTAATACCCCGAGTAATCTTGGAGTCCCGTGCACTTCTGGTGCCAGTGGGTGATATATGCGAAGCAGAACTGCTCTAGGAATTATTAAGGGATCAATATATAGGGTTTGTTACCTACAAAGTGCCTCAGAGTACATGAAAATACTGCTAGGTGTGTGACTTCGTGATGAACTTGAGTCTACCTATGTATAAGCTGGCAATAATGCAGATGTAGGCCATATGAAGTTCCAAGGAATTAGAGCTGTGCTAAAGGGTAGTTGGTTTACAAGTAATCTTGATCATAGATCGCATTAGGTGCCTCCGGAATACACAAACTTCGGAACTCGATAGTAACCGGTTATTTCCCAGGTAAACGTAGCACACGCCATGAAGAATCGCCATGAAGGAGAACTCGAGAAGTGATCCTGCATCACCAAGTCACTCTCGGGGTATCATAGTCCGAGGACTTGGCAAGGGATTTAGCCGTAGGCTGGCGCTAGTAAACTGCGGGTGTCAGTCTGTTGCCTTCTTCTGTACTTCTCAAGAATTGCCTGGTAAGCTGGAATCCATTGGCGGATTAATTTCTGTTTCTGTCTAACCGATTTAAAACGTATGTTTGTGAATTTGCGGTTCGTCAAGGTCTAAGCCTGTTTTTCCAGTCATTGCCTCTGCAGGTTAATAAACCTTTAAGTCACATCTTCCCCCACATCTTATAACCATACGCATCCGTCCCTCGTGCACCTACAATTCGTCTCGAACTGTGAAGCAGTCTCGCAGCTTGTATTCTGCAAGTCGTACAGACGTATAAAGAGTCGGCACGACCTAGGGAGGCTTCGTCGTTTGCGATACCGCCAAGATGGTCTCCTCAAAGAGGATTTATAACTGGTGAGGACGCCTGCGATTGTTCAAACAGTATCCGATTTGCTCACTTCAAGCTGTAGGTATATTTCGCTGGTGGCAGCAATGTGCATGGTCCTCTATGGTTACGATGCATCCGTCTTTAACTCTCTTCAAGGCTCAAACAACTGGCTCGCCTACTTCGACCTTGATCCCGTAAGTAGTCGAATGGCGTGGTTGGCCGTTCTGGTGATTGACTAAATATTTGCTTGTACAGGACCAAGACACATATAGAATCGGGTTGATCAACACGGCATATACGATTGGTGCCATCGTTTCTGGCTTTTTCCTCGGCGGGCCTACTGTGAGTGCTTTCATGCAGTTATCTAAAACATGGAGTTTCCCCAATTAACACAAGCATACCATACCTAGGCTGATTACTTGGGAAGGCGATGGGGCATGTTTATCGGCTGTCTCCTCACCGTTGTCGCTACCTTTATACAGGCCTTTTCCCCAAGACACAATCTCGGCTGCTTCATCGCCGGCCGTGTCATTATTGGCATTGGCCAAGGTATGGCCTTGACAGCTGGGCCTGTGTATATCGGTGAGATGGCGCCGCCACAAATCCGTGGTGTCATCATGGCCTTTTGGCAGCTCTTTTACTCTGTGGGTTCTTTCATTGCGTACTGGATCAACTATGCTTGCTCCCTCCACCGCATCGCTCTTGGCGAGTGGGATTGGAAGATGGTGGTCATTTTCCAGATCATGGTTCCCATAATCATCATGGTCCTCCTACCTTTCCAGCCGGAAACGCCGCGCTGGCATATCCAAAAGCGCGGTGATGTCGACGCTGCCAAAGCGGCCCTCTCCAGAATTCGCGATACGGAACAAGAGGTTGAGGACGAGGTCATGGCGATCCGAGAGGCCCTCGAGTACGAAAAAGAAGCCATCAGCCACGGCTATGCCGCTTTATTCAGGGATCCCTCAGTGCGCAAGCGATTATACCTTGCCTTTATCATCAATGTTGGCCAACAGCTTACTGGCCAAGGGACGCTTAATAGCTACTCCACGGCCATCTATAAGAAGGTCTTTCCATCAACTGAAACAATTAACCTCATCAATGCTCTTAACGCCACCTTTGGAATCTTGTGAGCTTCACTGTCTGCTTGTCCCTAATAAGCGGGCTCCAGGAATGGCAAAGGCCATTGTGTCTAATTCTTGGTCTCTCACAGGTTCACGCTCAATGCAACATGGACAGCGGACCGTTTTGGTCGCCGCTGGCTGTTTATAGTTGGTGCTATTGGCATGGGCATCTGCATGTGTAAGTGGCCAGCAGCCCGCCTCCAGCTGCTATAATGCTAACTCGTGTATAGTGATCGTCCCTGTCATTGGCCAGACAACCCCTGACATTGATGGTACCAAGACCAAATCTGTCGGTATCTCCATTGTATTCCTGCTATTCTTATTCATTTTTTTCTACAAGCCATCCTGGGGCGCCACGACCTGGATCTGGACCTCAGAAATCTTCAGGTAAGGACACACGCACCCTTCACCCGTTGTTTTAATCAGTGCCAATAATTACTTCTAGTATGAATGTCCGCGCCCAGGCCATCGGGATGTGTTCGCAGATGCAGAATGTAGCCAATACTATTTTCCAACAGTTCTTCCCAACCTTTCTGAAGAACGAAGGTCTCAAATGCCTTTACTTCTTCATGGCTACCAACATCTTCCTCGCCATTTTTGTCTACTTTTTCATCCCCGAGACTAAGCAGATTCCACTCGAGGAGATAGACGTTCTTTTTGGCGGTGCCAATCATGTTGACAAGGGTGCTCAAATACTTGGCGTTCCCGAGGGCCAGCGCAATAGCGCATACATGTCGGAGGAGCACAAGAACGCTACAGGTCAGAGAGAGATTGTTGAAATTGATCGGATTTGACTGAGTTGCGTTACCATGATATGAGAACAGTTGCTATTTACATAGACCCTTGCTCTCAGCTTTTAGCTAGGCTACAATACAAATGGAGCTTGTATAGTACAGCAATTCTTGAACTCTATTACAATATTAGCACTGGAGAACTATCTTCCAATCTAGGACTGCCTACATGAAGGCCTAAATTTATTACATTGGTAGGGGATACCTCAAAGGTAAAATAAGCCACCTTGGCCGGATGCGTCACTAACGCTCGGCGAAGAGTCACACTTTTACCCCTTGGCCAGGGATTATTTATTTCCCGACACAACCTCGAATAGAATATATTGTCATGACAAGCCCTTGAATCCACTTTCATCAGTTCCCAAACTAACACGACACTAGGCAGCAAATGGCTCTGACTATCCCGTTGATCTTGCTCTATGCCGTTCTCAGTCCGTGTGTAATTGCAATCTTGCATTGGACTACGACACCGGCCTCCATTCCCGTCATCAACAAGTATAGAGGCGATGTTTTCCTGAAAAAAGCCCATTCCGAATTCCTCACCAACTGCAAAAAGCTCATCAGCAATGGCATTGCCAAGTACAACGGCCCATTTCGGGTCATGACCACTCTAGGATCGAGAGTCATTCTCCCAGCCAGATACGCCGACTGGGTAAAGAATTGCAAGGACCTGGATCATGTGCAACTGGTCGCCGATGAGTACTTTGCACACTATCCGGGCTTTGATGGGAACGGCGTTGTTGTTGATCCCAGCCGGATGATGATCAACGTGACGAAAACCAAGCTCAACCAGAACTGGCGCAAGTCATCACCATATCGCTTTTGTTTGCAGGGCTAAGGCTAATTTCCAATGTAGAAGTTAAAATCTTTCAACAGCACATCTCGGAACTCCTTGAAGAAGAATGGTCCACCAAAGATGGCAACTGGAGGCCCGTCCCATGGGGTCAAGACGCCGCTCGCTACATTGGGCGCATGTCATCTGCAGTCTTCGTGGGGGCCGAGCTGGCTCGCGATGAGCAATGGCAGCGTCTCATCCTCAGCTATACGATCAATCTCTTCAACGGCGTGCGAGCGTTGCGTACCTGGCCTCGATTTACGCGGAGATTCATCCACTGGTTCCTCCCTGAATGCCGGACTTGCCGGAAGCAACTGGCACTCGCTCGCCAACTATTACAACCAGTTCTGAAGAAACGACGCCAAGCCATTGATGAAGCCATAAACACAAAACAGCCCCCTCCAATGTTCGACGATACCATCGCATACATCGAAGAGATTGCCGCCGGTCGACCGTTTGATCCAGCCGCGGCTCAACTCGCCTTTGCGATCTCGGCCATGCACACCACCACTGAACTGCTCAAGCAGACGTTGGTGGACATATGTTTGCATCCAGAGCTTATAGAACCCCTGCGAGACGAAGCCAAAGCTGCAATCGGGCAGTATGGATGGACAACTGCCGGCATGTTTCAGATGCAGCTTATGGATAGCGTCATCAAGGAGTCGCAAAGGATGAAGCCTGGATCACTGGTTAATCTTGAACGCAAGGCTCTCAAAGATGTTACCCTACCTGATGGCAGCCTGTTGCCCAAGGGCACAAATGTGGCCGTGGATACAGCAAGCATGTGGAATCCGGACATCTACAAGGACCCAGCGGTGTATGACGGATACCGATTCTACAATGCTCGAAAGGCTGGGGGCTCGGCAAGCAACGCTGCTCAACTTGTCTCTGTCAATAGCGACTTTATCGCGTTTGGACTTGGGCCATCGGTGTGTCCTGGCAGATTCATGGTAGCAAACGAGATCAAGGCCGCGCTGGCTACAATTTTGATGCAGTATGATGTCCGATTGCCGCAAGGCAAACGTCCACAGATTATATATCACGGGTTTGAGATGCTTTCCGACCCAACAACGGTGATAGAAGTGAAGAGGAGGACAGACTGAGCAGAGTTGTAAGCCGAGGTTTGTTGGGGCTTCTAGGTTATGTCAACAACAAGCTAATAGGGTTATACGTGAATAATGCAAGAAACCAAAGGTAAATATATTCTATTCCAATTAGTAAAATTACTGTAGCCTTTAAAATTTTTAATTTTTAGCATAAAGCCATGGCAGTTTTATGGTGGTGGCAAAATTGTGGTAAAGGACTCTCCTTAATATTCAATGGTGCTCGCCCTATGATAGCTGGCAGGCCAGGGCGTTACAACGTCAAATTTGTCATTGGAGCGGATAACAGCTCAATCCACACTTTACTATAGCCGTCCAAGGTGATAGCATTTGCAACCCCCACATACCGAGAGTTCAGATTCTGGGTATCGTGATCCTGTGATTGGGTTGAGCATTCATGAGACGAAAAGTCGACTAGATGCACTTTATAGAAATTTTTATGACCCGCTGTGTGGACATACTCGGCGAGACCAGAGGGCATCTGATGCTGTAGAGCCAAACAGACAGTGGCTGCGAGAAAAGATATATTTGGACCATTTAAGTTTCTGTATCGTACCATAGGTACAGCCATACTGGAAGCAAGCATCACGAACTGAAACCTCTCACAACGACAAGGACCACCCGTCGATTACGTCTTCGAAATGATACAGACCCGACGGGAGTTTCTCGCATGGGAAATGCGGCTAAATGTGAAAACTTGCTTCGTAGCGAGGTCGCTTTTAGCCTCTCGATGTTTTCATCAACCTGTGCATCAGTTGATCTCCGCCATGCAACAAACAGAAGCAACTCGGTGATTAATCCCGACGAATTAACCAAAGTTCATTGTCCGTATTCCTCTTTCAACTTTTATTTATCCACATATGATGCTCATCTCCTGAATAACCCTTCAATCCATGAGCCTACTACCACCGGATATTCCGATTTGTGGCAGGGTTCCCCAGAGGCTCCAAACTTGTTTCAGAGAATAATGGCTCGATCGGCAATGTCCATGCCATGCAAAGTCAAAAGGCATATAACTAGGGTCTTTAATAGCCCGTTCAGTTGTAATTGTCCTCATAATATCAGAATCGCATATACTCGCCATCATAGCATTGGCTTCAACTGCCATAACACGCAGTTATCCTTTCACTACCATGTGTCGTCTACAACTGAATGTCTTCATTATTGCCCTTGCAGGCAGAGGGCTGGGTCTGGCTTTTGATGGCGCGGTCGGATTCGGTGCCATCGCCACTGGTGGTAACAGCGGAACAACTGTCCATGTTACGAACCTCTTGGACTCTGGCAGCGGATCGTTCCGCGACGCAGTTGGCCAATCCAACCGCAACATTGTCTTCGATGTCAGCGGATACATCCAACTGAAATCTGCGGTATCTTTATCCAGCAGCCTGACAATAAACGGCCAGTCCGCACCGGGGAATGGCATTGGAATCATGGGGGGTGAGATATCTGCCAGCGATAAAAGCAACATCATTATACGCAATCTACGGATGCGTCAAGGCACTTTGGACACCGACACTGGCAAGAGCGCCTTCAATATGGGGGGTGCTTCCAATGTTATTCTTGACCATTGCTCCGTCGAGTATGGCCAATGGGACTCGATCGACGCCGTTGGTGCTGTGAATATCACTGTGTCAAACTCAATCATTGCCCTGCCTATTGGACAGCAGTTTGGCGCTCACGTTGAGACGGGGCCATCAACCTTTTACCGCAACCTCTGGGTCAGCGCCCACAATCGACAGCCACTCTCAAAGGACAACACTCAATACGTCAACAACGTCGTCTACAACTACCAAGCTGGCTACACCTCGGGGAACACTGGTGGAGTCTTCTCTCACGACATCATCAACAACTACTTCATCACCGGCCCAAGCACAACTAGCTCAAAAAATGCCTTTTACCAGATGGCGGCTGATCAGAGTGTATATGCTACTGGCAATTATCTCGACAGCAACAATGACGGAAAGCTAAATGGAGCGCCAGATAATACTGTTGGTTCATCAACTGTCCTTAGCAAGCCATGGGCTTCTACCTCGCTCGGGCTTGCTACCATGTCGGCTGCGGATGCTGTTACGTATGTTTTAGCGAATGCTGGGGCGAGTCCCCGAGATGAACTTGATACCTTTGTCGTGAACGTTGTGAAGACTTTTGGCACTCAGGGTACGCTGTATAAGAACCAGGCAAACACGGGCGTTTCTAACGGCGGCTATGGCGCGCTATGATGTACGTCGCCGATATGAAGAATGTTATATACCAATCTATCCGAGTTAATATCGGGGCGAAAGGCCTCTACAGATCTAGTCAAAGTTGAGCGATAGTGCCTGGAAGTGCTGGCAGAGAGTTACATAATTTGGGTCAATTCAAGTACATTTATACTGAGATTTATTTGATCACTACCTAGTGTTACGGCGCTCCAAGTGCCTTGCTTTGCATGTTTCGCTAATTGATGGGTTTCCGGAATAAATCGATCTAAGAAAAAAAGAAGAGGATGAACCTTAACACTTTAATATATTCTATTCGTTTGTTTCTAACAAAAAGGTATTTTCCCGTACACTAGTCAAGTAGGTAGTGCGCAGATGGAGTCGGTTCATTAACCCTATACTATTGGACGGTTTGATACGGATCATGATGAATGTGAAACCATTCAAAGAGTTTCCACTCAGAATTATAAGGCGACCCGATCCGCCTGTAAAGCACTTCTGGGTGTGAAGCGGTGTGTTTTGCGAGCTATTGGCGTACAAAATCAACAATCTAACAAACCTCCCTAAGGACCATAACGATAATATTGGTGGAAACTCTAACATTTCCATGGACCTTATAGATGAGAATGGAAATTCGACTGAATTTCTCAGTCAATCTTCTAGCGATACTTCCCATGAGTACTTCGAAAACGGCTGTGGCAACTCCAACATATACATGGGCGTGAAATTACAGAATGAATACTGTTTTTCCTACACACCATCGCATGATGGACCTATTACATGGCAAGACGCCGTGGGGTGCGAGAAAAGTGGAATTTTCATTCTGCCAACAGAAGTACAGAAGCGGCTCAGTCAACATTTCTGTTCCATGACAACCGAGTGTCTACACGACGCCCTGTGTAAAATCCCATTTATGGCGCAGGCGACAAAAGAAGAGACTGTTTCGTTAACTGATACACTCATGATGATTCAGTACTTTAAGACGCATCTTACAGTCCAAGAAGATTCTTGGTATCTTCTCATAGAGAAAGCTCGGTGTGCATTACTACTAGCTTTAGGGTATACCGAAGATCAGGAGGAAGCACTGGAACCCTTATATGAGATACTTTTGTCTGCCACCCTCCATGTTCATTTCCCAGAGTCATTGCAACATGCCTCTAGAAATCAGGGAGAGTCTAGTACCGAGCCTGATTTATCAGCGATTGATTTGTGTTTGGTATGCAATACACTCATTGAAGCAGATTGTGGAAGTCAGCTCGCTGCCAACAAGGAGTATACGTGCCTTATTGACGAGTGCTTCGATAGAAATACGCAATCCCGAAAACTTTACACTAGTTGGGCTCAATTTTGGGCACATCAAGTTCAGAGTGGTCATGTTATATGCCCAGAGATCGAAGATGAATAGATGGACAGAAAGCAAAACGGCCGAGGTAATCTGAAAACATTTGACAGAGTAAGTGACAATTTTTACAAGAGCATATTTATTTGCTTGAAGCTAATGCGTATTGAATAGAATATATATTTACATGAATCAAATAAATTCCATACGATATATCTAATGCTCTGCTTGACTATGCCAAGTAGCCCTTTTGTCCAGGCCGTCATAGCAATATTCCAGATACCTAGTACAATTGTGTCTATATATCTGGAATGACAGACAGCATAGAGCTCATACCAACAATTAAGGCTTATCCCACAAAGCTGTATATTGATGCTCATTATGCTATGCTATATAAGCATTCTATGGATTTGAAAGGCTAAATACATGTCTAGTTACATTCGAACTTATCCTGACGGCCAATTAGAGCTACCTTGAGTGCTTCTTGCAGGTTAATTCGACGATCTGGTTCAATTACTCGTTTTGTAAGCCGTAGCGGAGGTGAAAGTATAGAAAAAAAACAAATTGACGATGAATATTATTACTAGTGAAGACGCGGGAGCCTTGGTAACGCCGAGATGCTAGCAATTTGGATTGTTCAAAGCATCGGTCCCGCTTCAATGGACATAATGTTTTAAATAGCCAACCAAGGATAATAAGAACGAAGCATCCCGTTTCTGCATGATCCGCAGTCTGTTGGAAGAAGAAAGTAAATATATAAATTAAGCATTCAGCTTCTTGTGGCAGTCCAAAAGCGCAAATTTACTTGTACTCTGTCGATTGCTGTAGTCGCACGCCCTGGTTGGAGACCAGTTGAACTGCCTCTTGCTCCCTCTTCTTCAAACCAGGCCTCAAAGAGCGAGTCAGCACACCAACCACAAGAAGGCTGACGATGCATGCCAGCTCGGGAAGAAAGCTGAGGCAAACTTGGACGGCTTTGGATGTGAGAAAGCCTGAATGCGTGCGCGAGATTGTCAATTGTAGAAACACAATGCCGTAAACAAGGCGGATTCCAACAAATGGCAGTGCGACAAACACACCATTAAGCAGCTAGAAGGCGATTCGTCAGCAACGTGTCGAACTATGGGGAAAGACGATATGCTCAGAATCACTCACGAGTTTTCCGTTTTCCGACGTTTGCATGTCCGTGTACGATGAAAATCGACGATTCATCAAATGTGACCAAACTACCCAGAGAACGACAAGCACCCAAGACACGCACGACATGGCCGAACCAGCATCGAGCAACGGTCTGTTCTTTGATATCTCGCCACCGTGCAAAATATTCACAACAGCGACAATTGTTAGAATCATTCCCAGCGCAACAAGGCCATGATATTGGATTTCGAGTATAATGTCAAGCTTTCTGTTGAGGCGCGGGTTCACAGCACGTCGCCTAAGTATAAGCTAATATTAGTAAAAGACGCTCACAGCAAACATGGTGGTTACAAGCTGTAGACTTACGCTTCGTGCAATATCCCTGAAACCGAAAGAAGCAGAGGTGACAAGCCGATGCTGTTGAGAACCACAGCTGCTTCTCCCGTCTGGTTCCCATGCAGGCCAATACCGCCTGTGGCTATGCGAAGGACACAGAATATTTGGATATAGAGCCAGCCAAGAAATCCCGTTTTTCCGTGTTTCCACAGACAGTAAAGCGCTGGCTGGAGCAGAATCAAGTAAATGGCGAGTTTCGCGGCTGAGAGGCCGTCGGTGGTCATTGTAGTGTAAGTAGTGGCGTTTGTGGGTGAAATGAAAGCTGAACCGTTGAGTGTTGAAGAACTTAGAGGTCTTTGTAGAGAGAATGTTGTAAAGTGAATGCCTCCAGTAGAGTGAATAACCATAGCGGACTAAACGATTGTATATATACAATCGCGACAATGATCAATAACTTCAACTATGTTCGCTTCTTCTCAATCCTTCAATTCTCCTACTAAGAAACCAATTCGCTATAGCGTCCTCGGGGATTTGTCCGCGCCATGCCAAGTTAGCGCAGCTGAACGAGAACGACGGCGAATCAGAAGAGCTCAAAGGAGCCCACAAGAGCTTCCAGCAGGGTTTATTCCTCAAAGTTCTCCTGCCAAGGGCTGTCGCTGATAATTACTGGCCAATGCTTTTAAACGATGGAAGGCTCATCTTGAATGATCGTCGCCCGCACTTCACAAAGATTTCATATTGATTGCTGTTCTAAGAGCCAAGTCATGTTTTCGGCTGAACATTACACAACAAGGATGGATCCTTTAGAATCTCCAGCGGTTGAATCAGCATCCCGAGCCACGCTGGCGGCACCGCGGCCGCGATTGCGTTGGCCTCACGGAGACCTGCATCGCCCACAAACCACATTTGGCGAAGAATTGCAAGCATTGCAAAATAATGCGCGAGTATAACGAGTGCTCGCGGCCGCTGTTCCTCTACAAAGGTGACAAACTGCGCGTCCACTATCATGGGGAACAGAAAAAGCCGTCTGGACACGCCGTAGGGAGGGTTGCTGTCGAATCTGTGCTTCCAGAGCCAGCCAAGACAGCTCAAGGTGCGTTTATACACGTCGTGAACTTTGTCATCCCACTCTTCCTCCAGCTCATGGGGCTCTTGGCGTCGGAGCAGGTGTATCAGCTCGTTTGAATGCTCCATTCTGTCCTTTTCTTCCAGATTTTGCGAAATCTCCAGCATCAGTCTGCCGCTAACAGTTTCAAGTCTCTCTTCAATAAATCCCCATGCTTTGCGGAACACAATATTGCTGGTGTTGCACATGCGCAACCACTCCATAGGAGGCGTATACGGCTCCAAAGGGCGATTTTGTAGTTGATAATATCTGTAAACGCGCAAAAGGCTAGATGCCAGGCACGAAAAGTCCACATTGTCGGGGCTGAGATTGGCCACCTGGTGGTGGTGCGATTGAAGAGCCAAGTTGGCATAGGTCAAGCAGTGATCCATGTATTTCGAGCTGTCATCGCCAGATATGTGCGCTTTATGAAGAGCCGCCACCATGCAGACGGCGTATAAGACGGCGTCTGACCGCAAAGCTGCCTGGCACGTAAAAGGACCTAGAAAATTCTGAGAAAACTTGTCCACATTGTGGGCTGGTCCGACTTCAGTGGAATAGTGGTAGAACAGCTCGAGTTCGAGTTTCCGTCGGGCTGTTGTTTCTTCAAGCTGCGTCACGCCTTCGGAGTTGATGACGCTTTCACCGCCGCTTGGTGAAGCCGAAGACTGAATAGAGTTGTTTTCGCTGTTCTTCTTTTGTGCAGAGGTACGGGCGTATTCGCAGTCCAAATCAAGTCGTATGCAATTGTTACAGATTGGCCTATTCTCGTCGCACTATTCCAAACATCAGGACTCATTCAAAGTGTCTCCACAGCCATAGGGCTGATAAGAGTGTTGCATTCATACCTTGACTCTTCGCACTCGACATCGCTGGCAGCCCGTTCTAGTCTTTCTGTGGAATAGCTTTGCGTGCTTCTTTCGCGGCGCCTGTATCTCTTGTGGCTGTTCGCGTCCGCCCACCAGGGGCAGCGTAGTAATCAGATTCATTATTGCAGATGGCAGCACAGCTTCAAGAGAGCTCATGTAAGTTAAACGATGACGAGGGCACGAATATCTATGTAGGTAAATCGTCGCGGCTAAACGAGAACGAGCTGTACTAGTACTCAAAGAGAATAGTGAAACGCGGGAATCGTTGCGACACAAGGCATTCGCATCTCAAACAATGGACAATCTTATTGGCCAATTCGTTTATTAAGGCAGACGGCGACCTTGTCTATTACGCGGAGCTTGGCATGAAAGGGCTGTGCCACATACGCTTTGTGACGCATCCACGCAAAAATCGGAGTTTGCCGAGCGATATTAAAAGTAGAGATTGCGGTCGAATCAGTTTCCCGATGCGGTAATATGTTTCAAATGGGCAATTGATTCGAGACCAGGGCAAGTACCCTGCAGTCGTCGAATCGTATCATTATCAACCATGTGAAGCAAGAACATACCAATTGCACATGAAAGAACGCTGGCTAAAAATACGAATTCAAGTCTTTTTTAGCCCTTTGAAGCCTATCAGGATGCCAGCCGGTTATAATACATAGTGTTGTGTCAATCTGTTGGGCACTTCTCATCGACTCTGGCGACAGAAATACCAGCCAAACACCAGAACAAGTACACGATAATAATTCCGACTTTTAATTTAATCCCAATCGCCCTGAATCTCGCGCGCAGTGCCAATGACAAAGCACACCCACGCCGCCAAATCAACCGTCAAGGTCCGGATCGTGTGCACGCTCAACCAGCCCTCTAGGTCCTTGGTGCTCTCCCCCTTGGAAGTGTCCTCGACAATGGCCTTGATCTTGGGCGCAACGGCCGGCACAAAGGCGAGATGGCCGGCTGCCAGCACCATTCCGGCTGTGTACCACCGCAGAGACTTGTTGGCCCAGTGATAGCCGTGGTTTACGAAACAGGTGGCCATGGTGGAGGAGATGGTGAGAGTGAGAAGCGCCAGTGTGCGGTTTAGTCCGCCTTCGAAGAATTCCTTGAAATAGGCTGGCAGCAGCTCGTTGCTTTTGCTGCGGATTGCGGGCGTGTTGAAGATGCTGAGGAAGAAGTGCTCGTCCATTGCCCACCAGAGCGTGCAGGTCGATGTGAGCAACGGCGCCGCGCGCAATGCGGCCACCGGGTCAAAGAAGGCTCTGGTCGCCATGATGGGCCGCTGAGTTGAAGCTGCGATGATTGATGTTGAGATACAAGCGATTGTGCGTCATTTTCAACGCCAACCAAAGGATGGGCTGATGGCTGTTGGTTACATCGGCTGATGTCATCACGTGATACAATCGCTGACAGTCTGGCATGTGAAGAGTTCATCAGAGTTTATGGAGAGCTGTGATTGAAAGTGAAGATGAGGCATTTTTGTGTTGATTGCTGCATGAACACGTTGGCTGGTTAATGAACTCATGCTACTCGCTCATATTGAGACGGGAGCGCTTGCTGGACGGTTTAGTGCCAACATATAAAACATCGTACAGCCTCATCAACCAAGGAGCTGATGGCCGTTCTTGGCAACTGATGAAACTAACTCACCCCGAATACCAGTAATTGAAGATTCGGCTTGTCTTGTCAACTCATTGGCCATGTCATGATGTTCAGTGCAGAGCGTAGGATATTGGCGTTCCTCCAATTGTATCAGGCTTCACTAGTCATATAAGTCGGTTTACATAACACGTAGATTCGAGCTTCACGTATAGTTAATACATACAAAGACAGATTCGATTGCGAATTTGACCACCTCCAATGACATACCGATGGACCTGAACTCGCGGGTAGTACCCCCCATTTCCATGTTTCTGCATAATTTTAATCCCAGTTTTTTTTAACCTTCGTCATTCCCAGACGGCTTCAACCTCGCAGCTATTTTGTCTGCCCTTTTCTGCCAGGCCCCATTTTCGTAAACACTTTTCAGCGTCAACCAATCTCTCCTCAACTCATTTCGCTCCACCTCTTTTCTCACGCCTTGAGAAGCTTGGTTAGCTCAGCAACAATGGCATCGCCTGCTTCTGCGGTGCTCGTGCTGCCGCCCATGTCCTTGGTCCTCAGCCCGGCGTCAATGGCAGCGCGCACCGCGTCCTCGAGAATCTTAGCTTCGTGGGCGAGATTCAGAGAGTACCGGAACATCATGGCCACGGAGAGGATGGTGCCAATGGGATTCTAGAAATGGTGTCAGCTCTGTATTTGCTACGAATAGATGGGAATCGACCAAAACGGGTTCTTGACGCACAACAATCCCTTTTCCTGAAATGTCCGGCGCGCTCCCTGTCATCTACATTAGCAACTGACGTCTACATGGGGTTCTAGTGGAGGATAAGAGTCTCACCGTGAATCGGTTCATAGATGGAGCGCACTGCAGAGTCCGCGCCCGAGCCCGGAATGCCGCAGAGACTCGCGCTCGGGAGGAGGCCTATGCTTCCGGCTATGGCACTCGCCTCGTCGCTGAGAATATCTCCTGCAAACTCGTTAGCTAAACCGCCTTGGGGGTGGACGAGGGGCTCGCTGACCTGCCAAGTTGGGCGCCAGGACAACGCCATTCAGCTGCGTCGGGTTCTTGACCATGATCATGGCCGCGCTGTCGATCAGCTGGTGCTCCACCTTGAGATCGGGGAACTCGTTCTTGTAGACTTCGTCAACTACACGGCGCCAGAGCCTGCTTGTCGCCAGCACGTTGGCCTTGTCCAGCGAGATGACCCGGGAGTCGCCCCTGGTCCTGGCCAGGTAGCCGCCCAGCCGCGCAATTCGCTCGATCTCCGGCTTCGTGTACACCGTCGTGTCGAACGCATTGACGCCGTCGTACTCTTTCCGCTCGCCAAAGTACAGGCCCGAGGTCAGCTCCCGCACCAGCATCATGTCGATACCGCGGCAGACGGACGCCTTGAGGGGCGACGACTCGACGAGGGCGTCAGAGGCGAAGAAGCAAGGCCGCAGGTTTCCGTAGGCGCACATCTCGCTGCGCAGCTTCAGCAGGCCCTGCTCTGGGCGGACAGCGCCGGTGCCCCATTTGGGGCCGCCAATGGCGCCGAGCAGCACGGCGTCGGCGGCTTTGGCAGCGGCGAGGGCCTCGTCGGTGAGGGGGACGCCGGTCTGGTCGATGGAGCACTGGAGAGACGCGAGGTTAGCAGGTGATCGAGAGGCTATCATGAGGCTGTCTCCAGGTCTTGGGATTGTCCTACCCCTCCGAGCAGGTGGTCCTGCAGATTGAACTTGCCGGCAGTCGGGCTGAGCTCCTCGACCGTCTTGATAACCTGCATCTCGCGTCAGATGTGCTCAGCGGCGTCGCAAATCGGCTCGTACCTTGATTGCCTCGGCAATAACCTGTCAAATCACCAAAGTCAGCTTCTCTCCGTCCAGAGCCGGGAAAGCTCGGGGTCGCTGCTTACCTCTGGGCCGCAGTGGTCGCCCGCAAAAACGACAATGTTGTGTTCCGCCATGGCTGCGATGCTTGTGCGAGAGTTGTGGCGAGGCACGAGAATGAGTCCAAGACGAGGTGGAATGTTGAGGTTGGATGTTTGTTCGAAACGAAGCTTTGGGCGAGTTGGAGCAGAAACCCCCACCTGCCGAGATCGGAGAGGGAGAGCTTCAGCCGCCGCTTTAGGCCCTGCCACCTAAAGTGCTGAAGTGGGGAATATTTAG
This sequence comes from Trichoderma sp. CBMAI-0020, assembly GCA_030708095.1. Classification (NCBI taxonomy): domain Eukaryota; kingdom Fungi; phylum Ascomycota; class Sordariomycetes; order Hypocreales; family Hypocreaceae; genus Trichoderma; species Trichoderma sp. CBMAI-0020. Next base: position 439,148 of record JAJNCI010000002.1, read on the forward strand.
TGAGGCGAAATAGTTGGACTGGGGTAGAGCGGGCTAGAAGTAAATTGCTTTAGGCGGGAAAAGAGAGAATGTCCGACAATGTGAGGCTGCTTTACCGGCAAGTCCAAGCATCCACCATTTTCGGTGGCCTTGGCAGCAACACTTCCTATTACAATGGTAGTATAGGAACAAGAGAATAAGTTTTGTGCTGCCAAAAGCCATTGTACTGCTCGGTAATGAAAGGTTGTTCACAGTTTACGGATTGTGCATGCATGTAGATAAATACCACTGTTGGCCAAGTATTTTCCTATCATGTCCTGGTATTGTTATAGATGGTCATCTACAACATCAGGGAATCAATTTTCATCCATCACTCAACGTGCATTGCCCAAGTGACACTCATGTATGTGCAAGTTAATGTAAGCAATAGCCCACAATGCGGCTACTGGGTCAAAGAATGCTCTGGTTGCCATAATAATAGTAATATAAGTTGTAGTTATAACAATATCAAATATTAATAATAATATATCATTTTTAATACCAACTAAAGGGTAGGTCAACTTTAGCTGTTAATTACATTAGCCAATATCTATTATATAATAACCTTGCTAATATCAGCCTACAGGTTGCTCACAGCAACAGCGATATTATAGCCCCAAAGCTCAGACCGACGTTTACTTGCTTTATTTTTCCTGCTCCCACCAACATTCCTTTTAACAACAACTAGCTCGTCAAGGTTACCTGTTGCACCTTCGATGTCGAAACTACTACCCTTAAAAAATGACGGCTATAATCCCCCTCCTCTGGTTCAAGAGCAGCCCCTCTTTGCAACAGAAACTGAGCAAGAGGCCAATTCTCAAGGCAAAGGGCAAGAATGAGAGGCGTCTTGTTATCCTTTCCTACCGCTTCTATATCGGCGCCGTTATCGAGCAGACGTTTGACAACGGGCTGGTGGCCCTTCTCGGTAGCCGCAAGAAGCAATAGATCACGAAGCGCATCGATTGACATCTTCGGAGCGTGTCTTGTGAGCGCGTATGCAATTTCCTGTCGCCCTGTGCAGAGAGCGTAGGATAAAGGCGTGCCTCTGATATTATCCGTCAAGTCTGCATGGGCCCCTGCCTTTACTAATATTCGGACGACCGACCGGTGGCCATTTAAACTGGCGTATGACAGAGGCGTTCTCATTGTTTTGTCCTTGGCATCAGCCTTGGCCCCATTGATGGACGATAGGCGGAGGGCATTCTTAACAACTCTTGAAAGATTAAATTTTGGGCCTCGGATTAAGAGTTGGACAATGGTGGGCATATCCATATTCGGATGCCCATGAGAATGCCAAGCGCTCATAAGTGCTGTCAACGGCATCTAATTTCACATTGGGCGATTGCAGTTCAAGTCTTATGATTGATTCGATTCCGAAATATGAAGCAACCATAAGCATCGTAAAGTTTGGAGGTATCTTTGTTTCCGTTTGCTTGCCTGCCCAGTAAACTTGAAACCAAGTCAGGAGGCGTGTCGAATTCGGGTCGCAAATTTGCTGCAGCTGCTTTCTAAACTCAATTTCTTTAATATTTGTCGCGCGCAAGTGCGCAGCCCAGTTTTGTGCAGAATATTAGAGAAACAAATGTTCATGGCCAGCCAAGTCTTTCTCTTCAGAGAAAGGACTAGTCTCAAATTCAGTAACGAGTAGATACCAAGCACAGACTTTGAAAAGTATTGGATGCGATTCAGATGGTACAAGTGAACATCTCCATGTGGGCTGTTTGTAGTGGTTGCCTTGACGGCCGTTTGTTCGTTGTACAATGTCCTCTTGGCCATCCTGAAACGCCATCGGGATTCCGATTCTTTCTCTGTAGGTATATTCGATTAGCCGCTATTTGACATGAAGTATTAGAGATGATCAATGTCGTACGCATGTCAGGATATGTTCCATTGTAATTATTCATAGTGCCTCTGCCGTTGTTGATTTGGTGCTCTTGGCCACTATAGTAACTTTGATGGCCCGTTGCAGTTGAGGCAACGTGCTGGCTAAATCCAGCCTCAACATGTGCCATATTGACCTAGCGATATGGAGATTGCTGGCTTTTGTGTTGGGGCCACCTAAAGCGGAGAATAATACATTCAGCGAGGCGAAACAGTCGGCAAAAACAACTGATGGACCGGGCACGTAACAATCGAAATGGGGACAATCTGCAACGAACACTAGACCCGTAATCGCAAGAAAAGGAAAAGAAAAGGATCAATTGAGTAAATTAAGGGGGGAAAGAGGTTTGTGGTAGATAAGTCCTGTCAGGCTGTTTTGCGAAAAGTGATCCTACATACAGGCTCCTCCAATGATTTGCCAGGCCATATTTGTGTACATGGGCAGCACATTTGCGTCACTCGAGGCGCAGCCTGCATAGAGAGCTCTTTGGCCAAAATTGGCGCCCAGCAATTGCGTTAGTGTTTCAGGTAGGGGAAGCTCAAGCATCCAGTATCTTTGGCCTTGACGACAGCGCCGCTCTGCATTATTAAGACAGTATAATTACAAGAGAATAAGCAATTTTGCAAAAGAACCATCAAGTTGCTAGGTAATGAAGAGCTGTAACATTTCAACGTATTGTGCTGGTGCCTGTACTCTCCCTCACAGCATGCATGCACGTAAATACCATCCGTTGTCCTCTGAGTGATATGCTTCTACTGTCTATATAGTTATAAACACGAGTTCTTGTAAGAATTCTGAAGAAATTTTCTACTTCCACAACGCCAAGGAGGTCATCTTTCATCTATCAGTCATCGTGTATCGCCCAAGTACAGCCTTCAGAACCGAAGCGGCCGTCGCAGCAGCATACCGTTGCCACAAGTCATTTTTGTGGCCGTCAGCATAATCAGATACACCCTTGACGATGATGCAAGGTATTTCATCCCAGAGACCTGCACCTTCCATCTCAAGCGCAATCACTCCTTGTTCTTGAGCGATCTTGTCTCGATACTCGCCAGACTTAATTACCGAGTTTCCAGACGCGATGCGCCCAATAAATATTTCAATGTCTTCCGCCGAGCCTCTCATCTCCAAGTCCGTCCTTTTTACCAAATTTGTCTCATCACAGCCCAGTTCAGCACAGGATGCCTTGGACGCCTGCTCGCAAAAGCCATCAGTCTGGCTGTTGCAGACACTGCATGTTTGTGCGCCCCTATGCTTATGCCGATAGTCTGCGACGAAAAGCATGTCGTTATGTATCCCAGGATACTTGTAGTTCTGTCGTCGTCGTCTTTTTGCGGCCGCACTTTGCAAATATTGCAAGTGCAAGCACGCTTTCTGCTGCAGTTGGCCTCTTATATGCTCTGTCTTGAAACTTGCCACTAAGCTGCGAATATTCTTATTTGGTCTTCCGAGAACGTCATCAACGGTATCTTTAACCACAAACTTCCGGTTGTATTGTTTGCCCAGGTCGTATTGAACGGCCGAATTGCTGATAACGACATCACCGAGGTGAATCTCGTTTTCGCCAGTTATCGGCACGCCGCTACAAATACCGACAAGAAATGCAAGTTGTAAGTTTGGGTAGCTCGACCTAAAGCTCGCTGCTACTCCAGCAGCAGCCACAGTTCCTACATTAGGAAGCAGTGCCAGCACAACGTTGTATGGACCCATGCGGCCATTTGTGTAAGTGTTTGTATCTCCGCGTGCGCGGCCGTACGATTCGTCGTCGTCCCAGAATCGATCGAAAAGTAAAGAGACGACGTCATACTCAAGCGGTAACGCGCATATGATTGCGATTTGGAAATCTTCGCGACCACTTGGCCGACCTTCGGCCTGTGCCTGGCTGGGTCGGAGTTGTAGCTGATTATGGCTTATAGCAGGATTGCCTGTTCTTGGCTCACGATGGCTGTTTTGGCCATCATCGCCCATACGATGTGAGACTTGATCGCCATAGCCTTCTTGAAACGGAGAGACTTATAAATAGGAAGAGTCAGCTTCAATTATAAAGTTGGATATAATATCTATGGCCTCGTACCGAAGCTTATGGTTTGTGCGTTATAATTATTAATAGCGCCACTGCCAGCAACGACATGATGCCCCCGCCCGCCGTAGTAAGCCTGATTGCCAACTCCTCCATTGTGTACGTTTTGGGTGAATCTTGCGCCAGTAGTCTCAAAATCAGCGTCTGGAACAGACGATTCCACGTTTGATAATCTGTTAATGGCGCCCTCGAGCTGGCCAATTTTGTCGTGATCTTTGGGCTTAAGAAGCTCGTTGGTATATAAGGCGTTCAGATCTTTCAAGACGCCAAGCATAAGAGCCTCGACACAGTAAGGTTTCCCCATGTCTATTACAGTATCATGGTAGCAGTCTAGGACAGATTTCTCATTTGAGTCATCCAACTCTTTGCCAACTTTGCTGGATACAGTTTGTAGCATTTTAACTTTTTTCTCAAGACTAGCAGCCAAGGGTTGGATAACCTTCATAGAAGATACATCCCCGACCGAGTTGCGAGCGTGTCGCAAAATGTCTTCCACAAGAGGGAAGCACTGATTGACTTCTGCAAACTCGGTTGGAAGATCATCGAGGCTTTGTAAATCATCCTTGTATTGGTTGGACGTGGTTTGTAGTGAGGCTAGAGCGGTTTTAATGAGAACACCGCGTTTCGATACCGAAGCCATATTGCGAATCTATCGACGGTGGAATGGATAGATATGGGAGAGAATGTTCTGCTACAAGCAATGTCAGATTTGTGTGACTAGACGCCCGTCCATGGATAATCGAACCTCGTAACCACAAGACTTTTTAGGAAACCAAACTGGTAGATATTTCTGGCCCATCGACTATCTGTTGCTCGATACGAATAAAGTTTCTTCTCGCCACTCAGCGAGACTGGACATGAATGGCGAGAGTAAGACGAAGTTGCGCCGGAAACGCGATTGAAGAAACAGTTACAAGTAAACAAGAAAGGAGTACAAGGCAGACACCGATAGAGAGGGGTTCCGTAGATGAGGCTCTCAGACGCCCTTATGTCAGTGACGCGCTTTCGAATGGGTGTAGGAGGTGTGAACAATTCCGGCTTAGCGTTTTGCATCTTGGATTTCGGTGTTTTACATAGATGAGTAGCAATTACCAGCCTCCCAATTAACCGCTCACGTGTACGGGTTGTATACCTGTATGTGTGAGGCTCCTCGCCTTTAGAATCAAGCCAATGGCTTCTCTGGGCCTTGACTGACGATAGGTGGAGTTTGACGGGACGGGCCAACACCGAAAAACCGCCAAGCTAACTGAGAGCAGAATCCTTTTACACGCGGTAGTAGAAGAATAATTGGTACTGAATTTGCGAACGAGTATGGTAGCAACTATTTGGCCCCCCCGCAATGCATCTTACCCAGTAGTTCTGGTACATACGCTGTGATAAGTAAATAAGATTGCAGAGCGTCCAAGAGGGTTGTGTTGCTCCCAGCTTAACAGTGTATCTACCAGATGGATTCAAAAGGAGAGGGCCAACACTAGGTACACTTCCAAGGTTAATTCAAAAAAGCCTCTTGCTCTAGGTTTTCCTGATATTTTAGGTACATAAATTTGCCTTGGTTAGGAAATCTAGCTTTTGTCAATTTCCATTAGGTAATTGCACTATATATAGCCCGAGCCCAATAGAATACCCAATATTGTAGTTATTTCTTTGTTTTGTAGATTTCTCAAGTTCCTTGAATCAATCTTTTTTATTATCTCTTCACCCTCAGAGCTTACCTATGGCTTTCCCTGCCGAATTGTGAGTTATCGAACGTTGTGAAAATAGTCTCTCGACGGGCCAACGAATGCATCAAGGTTTAAAATTGCATCATAAGGGTCTGATAAGCTTCGCGAGACAAGAACTGCTGTATGGAACTCTAGGCATGTATCCGCTTCTTGTATATTATTTTGCTGGTTTCATAATGGGCCTGGCTTGTCACGTAACCTACTACGGTATCTCAGGTTTGTTCCCTTCTGTTTGTCGCTAAATTAGTTCTTCTCTTTATTATTATCACACATGCAGTTTTCAGTCACAGTCATATAGTGCATTTTCGAGTGTTAGTGCCTTTGGTTGTTGTGTTTGTTCTTATTTGCTTTGTTTTGCTTGTTATCCTCTATTTATTGTGATCCCTCATATGGTTGGTCTCTCACTCAAGTCACCCTAACCCTAGCTTTTGCATCTATTCAGCCAAAAACGTATGTTCATACTTACACTAAACTTAGATGGCCTCCTATTATATACATAACTGTTCGTTTTATTTGCCGGAGATAGATCCGGTTTATCCCAGTAAAGAGATGCTCCAAGATCCTCAAGACTACCAAAGTCATAATTAAGGGAATCTCTAGGGCTTAGCCGGCCAACACTCGAGTTGATCTGTGGACTTGGAGGTCTAGTTGGCCCTTTGTCCGGCCCTAGCATCTCCGAGGGTGGCCCCAACCCCATGACCCATGTCTCCGAAGGGTCCAAACGGTGCCTGGGAGAAGCCGGTCTTCGGTTAATGATCGAAAGTAAAGCGTCGAATAATAACCCTTGTGGACCATATGCTCGTATTGGCTCATCCGCTTTGTCGCCCGTTGCTTCCTCTCCCCCAAAGCCAACACGACCGAGCTCCGTATCCCGCGCAACATCGTGTTCGTCAGCAGCGCCCTCGTCACTCGCAATGGCCTCATTGTCTACAATGTCTTCGCGCCAAGGCAGTGCTAGCAGCGACATGGATTCGAAATGCCTAGCCATATGCTGGAGCAAGTCGACAGGTTCAGGCAATACTTTGAAGCAGACAAAACACCATTGCGGTAGGACTGCCAGCCGGCGTGCATGCTGAAATGGGTCGTTGGCTGACATTGGGTCACAGTCCGGATGATAAATCTTGATATGGTGCTTGAATTCGTCCAAGGTCTTGAATGTAAAAGATTCTTTATTTGCGGCATTGCTGTTGTCGTCTTTTGGGTGCCACGAGCACTGCCAACTTTGGTAGTGGGGTTGGCTGAGATGTGACTTCCAGGCCTCGAAAGAAGAATATGTCTTCCCTGGAGTAGTGCAGTCTGTAAATAGACAAACGTATGGCTGCAAGTCTTCAAGGAGATGTCGCTCCCATCGCCCCGCCTCGTCGTGCGTCGAGAACGTAGCGGCCGGTAAAAGGAGACAGCAGTAAGGGCATGCTTTCTCTTTTTCATATTTGTCTAACCTAGGCGGCTGTGGTACATCAAAGGGGCCGTCACCTCCAAAGACAGTAGTGGTAGTCTTTGAAACACATGAAGAGGTTTCCAAGGACTTCGTTGAAACATACAAAGAGGTTGAAAAGAACTTCAGTGGTGGTTCGTGTTTCGATGAAGCACCCATAGAGGTCGCCAAGGACTTCAGTAGTCGCTTGAATTTCGCATTGGCAGATCTCGAAGCAACCGTCTCATTTCTGGGATGTACAGTAGGTTGAGACAAATATTGCGGCGTTGCCTTTTGGCCTGAAGGCCAGAGCAAAGCCTCCTTCCTGCTATTCTTTTCGAGACAGTTTCGATGGGCTCGGAAATATTCTAATTGTCGCTTGCGAGTTGATATAGCCGATACACAGCGTTCAAGAATGGTTTGTCGATAAATATGTCGTTCTTTGTCAAGGTCTTCACAATTGCTCGAGCAATATTGAAGCCATCTATGCGTCAAGACTTTGCGGGTAAACTCCTCAAGTCCAGTTCCAATGTCAAAATGAACGCTCTTAATGACAGTTTCTGAGTCAGAGCCGTCTTTTTTTTGCCCTCGTCGGATGACATACTCTGCGTCAGAATTAAAGAGTTTGGGAACTTCTGTTAGGTTATCTCTGTTGCTCACTCGTCGGATGGCAAGTGAGAGCTGATGCAGCAAAGTAATCCTGGTCTCAACAAGTTTAAACGACTTTCTCGTATGGTTCTTCGGCATACAATGTGGCAACTTTGGCAACAGACTCTTTGCAAAAGCCGAGACTTCCGATTGTGGAATGTCAAAAAGTATGTTAAGCTCTCCCTTGGACAGTTCTGAAGAGCCTTTCAAGACTAAAAAAATACGTATTAACGCACGACCCGGTAAGATAACTGGGCTAACATACTTGTCAAAAGGTGTTCGCAGACTCCTTCGAGATTTCCTTCAACCGTCGCTTTGACGGAGGGAGCTGTGCGGAGCTGATAGTCAAGAGATGCGTGCTGAGAAGCAAAGACTCCAATGTTAGAAGCCCATAAATTTAAACGAGCCAGTTGTGCTGCTGCCAATTTCTGGGGCTCTTCAGCTGGGATTTTTCGGCAGCATAGGAGGAGCTGGCGTGCTCTTGCAGCCGTGTCCGCGATGGAACCCTCCTCAGGCGTCGACATAATTGGTGATTCAGGCATTGTCGTATGAAACCGGCTTTACTCTCTGCGGGAGCCTAAAGCCATTAGTATGCATAGGAAAGAAGAGGAGAGGGCGTGGATAGTTGACCAGCGGTGGGTTATGAGAGTTTGGAGGATGCAGTCTGGCAAATGGCTCATGATGATGCTGCGTGTTACAAAGTCTGTTCAACAAGAGCTATCACGTGGCAAACCAGTCTACCTGTATCGTCCGATCTTCGGCCCGTCTGTCTTTTTGAGTATTTGCTCCTCTTTGTGTTACATACCTAGGTAGGAATAAATCGTCGGGTTCACGAAGTCCCATATTTACGTGATGCGTAACATGAAGTCACCTATCATTGTCAATCTTGGCAAATGGAAGTGGCTGAGTCCGCACGAATACCCGTGTGATTGAGAGGGCGCTCGTCATAGCTTGAATGGCTTGCCGTGCTTTTACAATTTTTGCTTTGAGTATAGGTATAGTATCGTACCTACCTAAGTATCTAAATATCGCTTTTGAAGGGCTTCCTTACATTACGCTTTCTTGCTTGATACGTGCGCCTGCATGCTCCCATCAACAAGAAAGCAGGCCACCATATGGCGGGAGTAAAATAAGTAATAGTCAGTGTTTCTTTTGCGCAAAATATTCAGATTTTGGAATGATGTATCTATTCGTAAGTATAAGTGTCGTATGTTCGGCACGTCCTTTACATGCTGTTGCTCTGCATAGCCAAACAGAGCTCTTCAGGCATAAATAAATACACGTATACTATACTTTTTGCACGGCGCAATCATCAGGACTAGGTCGTTGAAAGAATTATTCAAGTTATTGTTACAAAGGAAAATGCCTCGATCGTCATTATATATATATATATGAAAGACAAACCCATAACCTCTCTTAACCAGAGACATGCAAGAGAATACTCAAAATTATATGGATCTGGGTCTGCTCGCCGGGCTGAATGAAAAACCAAGGCGTGAGGTATTATTGTGAGCCTCTATGATCAGGCTGCACACAAGTCTGGCACAATACCTTTTCCATGCCCAACCGCGTCCGCAGCCGAGGGTGGAAGGCTGCTAAGTCTTTGGGATACTTGGAAATGACGGTCATGTCTTCAGCCTCTACGGCCATTCTTTCAACCTCTACGGCGTTGTCCACAACGCCGAGTATAATGGCGGCTATGGCAGCGGCTATTGGGGTCGCAAACGAGCTCCCGCTTCGATGAATCACTTCATCAGTGTCTACAGCCACCTGACACGATGGGACGCCTTGGCCCAGCGTGCATATCCAGCGACCAATCTCAGGACTAGGGTTTAAACCAGAGGTTGAGCCCTTCCCGTCTGATGAATTGATCCGGATCACATCGCCCGTCTCATGCAGAGAGGCGGGCCAAGAGACGCCAGCGTTGCCGCCCTCATTGCCCGCGGCTGCAAAAATGATCACGCCGTTGTCTCGAGCCTTGCGAATAGCATCGTTGATTGGCTTGAGCACGTCATCGTATCGAGGGAAACCAAATGATAGAGTCAGGATATCGACGTTGTCTTCTCCCCTTGGATTATTCTTCTGAGAGAAATAAGTGATTGCCTAGTGTACAATTTTGGATCAGCGAAACGGGCTTTGGCCTCTGGAGGCCAGCAGCGAATTCTGTTAATCTTTTGCGAGATATACGTGTTTTCCAGATCAATGCCTGTGTCCAGGACCCCGATCCTGATTCTCTTATTGGGTGATGCCGCTCTTCCGGGTAGCTTATCGCTGATTGTGTCGAAATATCTAAACCATTCCAAGCCGCTTTTAATGCTGCGCCGGCAGTTTGTTAGCTTATAACAGCGCCATCAGATTGACAAGAAAGAAACTCGAGTGGTGAAACTTGCTCTTTTTGTTCAGAAGAGTCGGTGGCGTCAAAGAATGTGCCTCGTTTATCTTCAGCTACAACAGAATGAGATACTGAAAGGCCAGGCTGCGGTCGCGACGATTGTCGGGGGAGTTTTATCGTTGAAAGCCTCTCAATTCTAGGGCTGGCGCTCTAATAAAATAGTGAGAACAACTCTAGTGATTTCTGTAAAAGAGGATATTTACTCTTGAATTTAGGAATGGTCGGACCAATGCCCCAGCATTTGGACCCTTTCCCTTGGTGATGTTGTCAATGGAATTCTATTACGATGCAATGTGGAACCTACTATGAGACTTCTTGCTGTACTGCTTGAAGAGGAAGCAGGGGGGTTGGTGATGTATGGTAGCTTTAGTGTCGATATCACTTGATCAGGGTCTCCATTAGGCCATTGCAAAGCAAATTCTGCCTCCAAGGGTGCCAAGATTGTTTCGTAAAAGGCCCTAGCAAATATTTCAATCAGGCTTTCCCCTGGGACGGGCTGTGAATTCCCTTGTACGGCCAGCGTCGAGGACATGTTGAGGCTTTCGATGATTGTGCCATTGATGCAAGACTCTGCCGCTCGGCACCACTGCTCACAGACGTCCCAATTGATGGAATCAAACCACGTCTTAGCCATGTCTCTCTTCTCTTGATTATTAGGCAGACCTCTCCCAGGCTGGTTCAGAGGCTCCTGAAGGCACTCTTGTTGAAAGATTTCCATTAGTAAAATGCCATGGTCCAGTAACTTTGACTCCCAAATTGCGACAGTTGCATGTACAGGTGGGTCCGTTCTCTGTTGTTTCGTTTTTGTAATGAGAAATGGCTGGAGGCTTATGATGGGGCCATTTTGCATTAGGTATAGGTTCTTCTTGTTCCAACCTCCGGGAAACCACGGCTTGCCACAGAAGTCGACGAATGAAAAAGACAAGACAACAGCCAAACAAATCTTTCCATTGAAAGAAAGCATAAAGTCATTTTCTAAGAAGCCTTTATCGAAACTGACTGGGTCGCACTCTCGGAATTTAGTCATCGTAATATCTGTTTGATCGTGGCATGAGAGCCGTTGTCCGTCTACATTTATATTAAGGCGTAATTTTTTTGTCTCCCTGATCTTCTTGCATAAATTGATCGGAGAGAAATATCTCTGCACCCTTTGTTGGAGTTGAGCAAATTGGACCGCCCGACCTGTCGTCTGCTTGACACTGGTTACGCAATTGGTTAGAGACCACCTGTAAGCTTCGAGATATCGGATAAGAGAGAACTAACATGGGTTTGCGTACCGTAATATCTGCCTCCAGCCACTGCATCACAGATTTTCTCGTGTTAGGCTTGCTTAGAAGGACTGTAAATGACGAGCCATTATCCAACGAGTAGGCGCGGTTAGTGAACAACGCCAAGGCCGTCTCATGTGAGCTGTTGCATGCATTAGTGCAGTGCCAGGATAGAGATAAGGTTGAAAAGAGATTTTGAATGAGCGGAGCCATAAGAGGCTTGTCTTTTGGCGACGTCTGGCTTATTTCAGGGAGAGATTGCGATTTATCTTCGGTGTAAGTCATAATATCTGCAAGGCCATTCAACAAATCCAAGAACCCATCGGCATTATCTGGCTTGACAAGTTCAATCAAGAATGTGTCAGTCTCGTTTGCTCCGCTAATTGCCCTAGCTATAGTCTCTATCCGAGGAAATTGCGTCGCCTTAAGCTCCTACACAACGTATGTTAGCATGTAAAGATCCGTTCTCCTTTTATTTATATACCGAGGCCAATGTTACCTCCGGAATGTTTGCCTCGGCTACTTGCACCATCTTGTCAAGGTCGTCTAGTACGTCTCTCACAAGATCGGTATGAGCATCATGTAGCAAATCGAATCGCCAACATGCCAGTTCTATGGCCGTGCAGGGTGTCAAGAGGTCGGTCCAAAATCTTCGATTATATCTGTCCGTGTTATTGAACGCGTTTGTAGCAAACTTGGGCAGTTCGGTGAGGACGGGTTTCAGCAGCATAAGGTGTCTCAGCAACGCCCTTCCCCGCGTCGGAGCGGAAGCCGCAAGATCGTGGAGGTCTTCGGGCGTCATCGTGGGATCATGATCGTGTTGCAATGCTTGGTCGTACTCGCGTCGATGTTTCTTTTGCACTAGAATGGGTTCTCTGGGGTATCAATACTTTGAAGACGGTATTTATTGTATTGTATCATGACGTGGCACCATTGGTTGTATCACCACCAGTCCCATCAACTGTCGCACGAACCCCTCTTTACTATTTTCTATAAAAAGGCGCAGCGGTAATATTGCTTCTATTGCTTTTCTGCTTCTATCAACTTCACTACTTTTGCTACTCCTCACGCTTCCATGATCTCTATTGCTTCTATTGCTTCTAGCCATGGCGGACATGCACAAGACCTATTTGCTAGCCCCCTCGTGGGGTTTGAAACCATCAGAAGTCGCACTAGGAAATGCCATTGCAAGCGTTAAACTTCCGCAAAGACTCTTGTCGAACAAGAATCTGCCAAACGATATTGACACGGAAATACGTACCGAAGAAGCGAAAGACTGCTCAGGCAAGGTCAAGACTGGCAATACATGGAGCGTCGGGCTGTTTGCGACTTTCGTCCACTTTATAACCGCCGGTTTTGAAACATCCTACTCTTCCACCACGTCTTTGGAAATTGAATACTCCTGCGAGTCAATGGAAACGCTTATGTTCACCATATCGCCCGAGTTCCTGGCAAAGGTTGCAGCTGACACTGCTGTAAAGACTCATCTCAAACTCGGTGGCATGGGCGCCAAGGTCTTCGTCATCACCGGCATCAAGATCGCCAAGGGGATCACAATCACCACTACCGAAGAAAACAAAAGTAACGCAGCCATCCTAGTCGGCGCCGATATCCCTCTGGCTCAAACCACAGTGGGCCCCAAGGCAACGCTGAACCCCTCCAACTATCAGACGCATACTAAAACGATCGATGGACCCATTGTGTTCGCTTTCCAGGTTGAAAAGCTTCGTGTTAGCAGGAAGGGCGAGGCAACCAGCAGTAGCTATGTGGTAGGGGCTATGCTCGGAGAAAGGAATGATGAGGACGAGTTTGTGATTGAGATCTCCAAGCAGAGTTTGGATGACGATGACATGGACGATTTTGGGGTAAAGCCTTGCGAAGGGTTGGAGGAAAGCGGCGAGAGATGCCAAATCTTTATACCTACCTACTAAAAATCAGTAATAGTCTAAAGAGTACCTATGTATTCTCAATATGTAGTAGCAATAGTAGCTCGCACTGCCTTCTAAGACACTAAAGGAATATCTTCTCTACCTAGGTACTGATCTATTCAAACCTACTTGTTACCCTTAGTAGTACTATTACTTTCAAAACCCAAATTTTGCACTTTTATTCATTTGCTCGTGCACTACCTTTACTATAACCCTGCCTCTGTCCTCGAAAGCTAGACTTGTCTCCTGTCGAAGCTCATCTTAGGTTGGCTACTCGGGTACGAGCCGCTCGTGACTTCCATTATCGATATCGGATTGCCCATTCTCGCTGGACTTGACTTCATCTTGAATCGAAATCGCCTTCAAAGAAAAGTCCTTGATGTGGCATGCAATGTGCTCGTATAGAGATCGAATGATCTTGTCGGGGTCGCTGCTCGCGAGTATCGGCTCCAGGGTGTCGGGAACGCATTCACAAAAGGGGCAGCAGTATTCGTCATCGCGGACGAGGATCTTTTGATTATCACTAGAGAGCGTGTCGAGCTGCAGGTCGGTCGGAGGGCTCCCATTCGGATGATTCGCCGGGTCTTTCATGTGCCGCACGAAGCTCTCGTGATCGTTGAATTGGTATACAGCTTCGTGGTCGACGTCGCAGTACCAGGTGCTCATGTGTATCTTACGGTGCCACTCGTCCGAGTGGAATGTTACCATATGGCTCATCCAGTCCTTCATATGGACGAAAAACAGCATGGGAGAGGTGCAATCCTCAGAAAGGCAGACGTAGGGCTCTATGTCCTCGTCCATGTGATTCCTGTCCGGCAAGTATCAGTCAGTATATCTTATATAAAAGATCGCAACGACGAATATTATCCCTTAAAAAAAAGAACAGAAACAAAACTGAACAAAGAGAAGCTAGAACCCACTGCCAGTATTTTGGGTCATTCTTCAACCGATTAGTCTTGAGCGGCCGAGCGCAGTACGGACACGCGCAGTTACTGTCACCGTCTGCAAATTTGGGCTTATCGGGATATATGGTCGAAGATAGACGGATCGAAGATCCCGTGCTGATGGCGGAGAGGGCTGGGCCTTGTCCGAGGTGACGACGAGCGACTACACTGTCCAGCCGACTGCCTGTATCATCAGACCCCAATGGAGCATTAGCTAGCATGGTTGGTTTCTGCCTGGGGAGATTGACCTGGCTCCTCTCAACACCCAGGGATTTAAGCTGCTGCGGCCTCACAACAGTCCCTTTGACGGGGTTGGGAGAGTCATCAGGCTCCTTTGGACTGCGCTTGGTGCTGAGCTTCTTCTCGTGCCTCATCCTCTGGAAGATTTTCCTGCGACGCATAGCCACAGAGGCACCGAGTTGATCGCACAGAGAGCGTCGAGCATCTGTAAAATAGTACCGAACGAGGAGGCAGGCGTGCTCTTGGAAATATCTGTCATCGTCCCGGCGCAAATCAGACGAGAGGTGGTATTTCGGACCGCGTACTGAAGACCTGCGGATGGCAGTCGCCATAAAGTGAAGTTGGTCGAGAGCCTTCTGGATTGTATCTCTAGCTTCGTCTTCTAGATTATATTCATCACCGCCATTGCTGCTAGGAGGCATTGTCTTAACAGTATCGCCCTTATAAACTAAACAATTTGATATTAGCGCGAACAATCTATGAGAGTTGAACCAGGGCCACAGCGTAGACTAACGATACTCGAGATTCCTAGCCAGCATTTAGAGCAGATCAACGATCATTTCCTTGATGTCGCCGTGAGCATTTAAGCGCGTATCCAGGGATATGTTGACATTGGCGGATAGAGCACCTGTATAGTCGATCCAAAGGTTGAAGCTCTTTCTCATCTCATCTGTCCCTCGTTTCGAGCTACTGCTCCGGTATTCAAGGGCCATCTTCTCATCCTTGCATTCCCAGTTTCCATCTCTGGTATCCTTCTTGCCATAGCCCAATTTAGCTCGGTCTTTCAATAATAATTTAAAGAGTGCTGTGCACTCAATAGCATTATCGTAAATATCCTCCGTATCATCCGGTTCCTGCTCAGCTAGCGTGGCCATGGTCGAAACTTGCTGCGATCACCAATCCCTTGAAACACTGATTTAACGTAACGTGATATCTCTGCGTGCCTGTGAGATGTATACCTATTAGATGGGTTTTTGAAATAAAAAAAGAGGAAGAGAAACAGAAGGGAAATGAAACAAAGACAAGAGCATTAAACGGCTCGCATGGTAATTTTGAGGCCAAATCCTTCCTGTACAACTCGACACGTGTGCATGAAGTAAGCAGAAAAGATATTTGGAGGCCAGGGTCAGCATATAGTCGGGTGTTCGCTTGTACTGCTTGAACAATATCCCTCACTGCGGTGTTACGACAATAACAGCACAAGGTTGGCACCAATGCAACCTCAGATACAAGCACAACAAACATAGATACCGAGCTGGCAAGTCCTTATAGCTGATGGCATACCCCGCACAAGTACAACACAATTCAAAATATCTAGAAGGAAAACTTACGCGGGAAGACCTAGCTTGCCCCGATTTCCATCTTTTGCTACCGGCTCGTGGCCGTCGATAGACCGAGAGGACGCCACCTTTGCTGGCCTCCAAAGGCTTTTGCTGCCATGCAGATTTTGGGTTCTGACCGAGCGCAGTGGGACTTGCTTGTAGCCCTCTATCCGCTATACAAGCAAGCTCTGCCGTCTAAACAGCTGCTCGCCAATAATGAGGCAACCTCCAAACTCCGGAATGATGTTGCCGTGATCCGCCAAGTCATCCGTGCTATACCACTCGTGCTTGAGAATGCCGACCTCGATCGCGACCTCGAGCAGTCCGAATACAACGACTTTTCAAAGGCACTCGCCTCTTTATTAGAAGTGTTTGAGACCCTTGTCGTGGACGATGTCCTAAAATCAGAGCCCGAGCAACCCGTCCCCACGGGTCCAGAGGAATCAGAGGTGCGAAACACATACAGATGCAAATGAAGAAAAGAAATTTACCTGTTTTCTGCCTATTTCTCTATCTGGCTTTTCAGTCTCGGGTGCAACTAAATGTTAACGTTCGACAGCTATATACGAGATTCCCAAAGCTCGCCGCGCTTAAGAGCATGCTCAGGCTGGATCGGTACAAAGATCCAAGAGACAAGGCTCTTAAAGAGCTGATAAGGCATATCGATTACATTGGTTTCGGCAAATCTCGGAAATTTGGCTCTGGGGATATTGCAATGGTCATATGGACTTTCCAATTCCAGACTGAACACACCTTTGCGAACCCGCTAGATGTACTCGAGAGGGATCTGGGTAACACCGACTCATTCACCCTCGAAGAAATCGAATTCATTCAGCGAGCGGACAAGCTGCACACCCTATCTCAATCATTGTTCAAAATGCTTGTGGACAGCATTGCTTGTTCCACACATAAAGCGCGGCTGCATCTATCCGGTTTTCTGGACACCGATGTCAATTTTGAACTGCTCATCACCGAATGTGAACAAGAACACTGGAAGGTTGCAAATTATAGATTGTCAGAACGCAGCTAATGGCTCCTTTTAACATCTGTGACTAATTACTGCAAGAGATGGAAGGAAGGAGGACTGTACGCCCACGTGAAGTGGACAAATACTGGAGAAAGGGGCTTAACTCCAAACAGAGCATGCTACGGAGGACCATCACAGACTTGAACCGCGTAGTGAGTGATGATTATAGGCTTATTGCTACGGCATGCGTGCAATTTAGAGAGCTGTCCGCGAGGCTCTACGATCCGAGGTTGACGCAAGAAATAAGACAAAGGGCAGCAATCTACAAGTACATCCTCGCTCCACTTCACAGGCTAGCCATCCAGCAACACAGCAATATCTCTCCCATATTCACGACTTTTCCGAGCCCTCTCCAGAGCGTTTCGGGCACGAATCAACATTCTCTCAGCCAAGCCACCTCGAGCCCTAGTCTAGTTCTTTTTGATAGCATTGACGCGCATGACCCGAGGTAAGACTCTGGACTATGCTGAGGAGTAACCTAGAATCTACAGCTGACACGCATGGAAATCCAGAGCTATCCGGAATGCGACGGCTTTCTGGGAAGAGACGGAAAGTTTTAGAAACATGATTAGCAACTTGGGCAGTAGCTCACCAATTCCCGTCTGGGCTGATGACTGCAGGAAACAAAAGATACGGATAGCCATAATCGACACAGGCATCGATGAAGGTGACATCATAATCGAAGAAGCCATGGGTGAACGCATCAAGGAATGCTGCGGATTCATCAATGGCTCCGACGCAGAGCCAGACCCTAGCGACTACGAAGATCATGTCGGTCACGGAACCCACGTAGCGAGGCTTATGCTGAAGATGGCACCCGCGGCCGATCTTTACATTGCCAAGATTTCCACCGAATCCAGCATTCAGCCGACAGACCTGCATCGTGTTACAAGGGTTGGTTCTTCACCTCTCTCCTCCATCTCTGACTCTACCGCCATGCGTTTTATATCTCAATCATGCACTTACCAAACGTATCCAGGCTATCGAATGGGCCTACAACGAAAAGCGTGTCCATATCATCTCCATGTCCTTTGGACTGGGGATAAAAAAAACAACAAAGACATAGACAGTGCCATCAGGGAAGCCAGGAAAAAAGGAATTACTATGTTCGCCGCCGCTTCCAACAGCGGCGGCAACAAACCTCGCGCGTATCCGGCCAACCGGGGCTCTCCTGTGATCTGCGTACACGCCAGCGATGGCAAGGGCAACGACGGCGGCATCAGCCCGAATCCGCTACCTGATGAGCCTAATTTCTCAACCTTGGGCATCTCTATTACATCAAAATGGAAAGGAGATGACGTCTTCATATCAGGCACATCTTTTGCTACCCCTATTGCAGTCGCCCTAGCGGCAGATGTGCTCGAATTCGCAAGGCACAAGTGTGGCTCAATGAGGCCGAATTCCAGAGCTTGCGCGAATATGATGGCATATACAAGATCTTGAAAATCATGGCCCAAAAGCGTCAAGGGCATGATCATCTTACACCTCTCTATCTATGGAACGACAAAAACAATGACGAGGCTATTAAGAAGAAGCTATACGAGATTGCCGATTACTGAAGCCATAGATATTGATTGTTAATTATAAATGCCGACAGCCTGCCATTTGGATATGTATTTCATGAATGCTACGAAGATACTAGTATTGCTACCTTGCCCGCGCTGCTATCATCGAGATCTCTCAAACACAATCGTAATAGCACTGAGGACCGGTGCTGCCACTCAAACCAATCCAGCGGGTAGAATCCAGATTTCATTGTCTTGCCCTTCTCCCATGACTTGGTAATGGGCAGAGAATTTTGAGTTGTCGTAGTCTTCAGGAGCCGCAAAGACGAGGTCTTCGAACGGTACCTCCTGCTTCTTGGCCTCATCGCCTAAGAATGTGGCGCCATCAGCGTAGACGGCGTCTTTCATCTGCTTTCCCGAGCCGAAGAAACTCGACTGGTAGTAGATCTTGAGACACTGTATGCCCACGACAATGTCGCTCGACTCCTTGAAGTTGTCGACGAGCTTGTTCTCGACGCTGCCCTCGGCACGCGGGCCAAGCTGGACCGGGATCAAGGTGGGATCGTTCAGTCCCACGTCTAGCTTGCCCTTGATCTCGTTATCGGCCGCCAAGCGAACGGAGGCTCCCTTGGCTACCTTGAGTCCCGTGACGAGATACACAGCCTTCTTGTACTTGGTCACTTCCGTGTACTCCTTGACGTCGAAGAGTCCCATACACTGCGAGATATACGAGGGCGAGGGGTAGAAGTACTGCGTGTCAACGCTGTCGAACTTGTACGTGTCGTTCTCGCTGCGTTTGCCCGAGATGCTGGCCTCGCCGCCGAGACCATCTTATGTCTTTCACAAGCCCGTTATCAGCATCGTGCAACAGATAGAATCGCCAATTTTCCGTCTCCATGGCTTTACACGGCGCCAGAATGTTGGCCCAAACTTCTCGGTGGAAACCCTGTGTATTATTGTAGGCATTCGCAGCAGACTTGGGCATTTGGGTCAGGATGGGCTGCAATAGCAAGAGTCTTTTTTTGAACGGCCTACTCCGTCTTGGGCTGGTAGCTGTAAGAGCGTAGAGGTCTTCAAGCGTCATGGCGCGATCAAAGTTTTTCGAGTGTCTCAATGCTCGGCTTTATCCGCGGAGATTCGAAATGTTTCTTGGAGGTGAGATCCAGAAGGCTTTTGTAATATTTCGAGAGCGACATGAGTTGCATTGCATTGCATTGCATCATCACATGGCTGCCTTTCCTGTCATTGTTCAATGTTTGTAACGCAGCACCACGTTCAGAATAATGTTACGAACCGCTCTCCACCACTATTTATGTAATGGTGTACAGTCGGGACACAGAAAGTGAACAAAGAAATTTAACCCTTGAACAGTGATCTAGTACCTCTAGCGATAGGCAAAGTAGTTATCCTTAGCTGTGCACTTCTATCACCCTAAAAAGCGCTCTCTTCTTACTAAAATCCTTTTCTCTTTAGCTTATCAGGTCTTTTGTCTCGAAGCGCGCCCAGTCTCGCCGAGTAACATGACAATTATCTAAGTTCCCCCTGGAAGTGCGTCGATTTGATCGGCTTTGTAATATTAACGCAGTCTTCTAATAACGGCATAATTCTTTATATCTTTATCAATATCTTGTCAACAAACCTCTATATTTACAGACTCATGTCCTACGTGAATGGCTTGCTTTAGTCTTCAATCTCAAAAAGAAATCATGTTTCTACACTGCTAACCAAAGTAAAGCGCTTTTCCATCGCCGGTGCGGCATCTGGATAGGCTACAATAATTGGTCAGTTTTGGCCCCAATCCGCTATTCGGTACAGCCTACACGTCCGGAGTCTCACCATCGATTCAGCCATTATCAGCATGTCGAAGCATTTTATACCGTTGTGTTTAATCACCTAACCCTTTAGAGTGCCCATTCAATAATAGGATAGCTACTGAGAAGTATTTTAATCGCTGAAACCGTCATTCCGTGGATTACTACTGCATATCAGTGCTAATATTCCGCTAGAATAGCGGCCGAGATCCGTCAGTGTCTGATGTGAGACTGTACACTTTTAACTTTATTTTCTGTAGCTCCTTTGTTTCTGATGTTGCAATTAATAAACAATTACCTAAGAACGCTGCTTGCGAAGTAATTTTAGATCTGCGCTGTGACTGCAAATGAGTCGCGCTGTATGGGCAAAAAGAATGCCTATACTGATGCTGGACTTGTTTTCTGCGTCCTATACTGCCCATGCCCAAAAGTCTTGCTTATTATAAAATCTTTTATTTTAACAAGCGATTAACCAGAGATCAACTGCAAAGACATCTCATCAATACATCTTAATGGAAAGACAAAGATCAAAAATGCATGGAATAGGCCCTTTTTGATTCCAAGTGAAGTCAGGTATTATTATGTCCAACAGTTCTTCAACTTTTTGAGCCTATTTGTCTGGCATTTACCTCGGTTCAACGTCGTTGGAGGTTGAAAGTTAACAATTGGGCTTTGCATTGACCGTCGGACTTCGGGATGGAGACTAAATTCTGACTTGAAAGCACCGCCGCTCCGTGCAGTCTAGAGTTGAGCGAATCACCTGGCTATTGTGCTGCCAACGCTGAATTAATAGTAATCGAACATCATCTTTATCCACAGTACTCCACGCCTGCATTGGATAGCATGAGGTAGTTTGTCACAACATGCATATATGATATATCCCTATTCTACGTGCTGAATCTCTCTCATCTCTAAGTCCCCTCATCTCTAATTCCTCTTATTTAGTGGAAAAACCACGCGTGTTCACGGCTATTTTACGAATGGAATCCTCTGGCGCAGACAAGGGCTTCTTCCAGCACCCTCCAGCCCTGCCGAATCAGTTTTACGATGATGTAACTTTCCAGCGTTGCTTTAAACGTGAGAATGCAACCATTGCCGCCTCCGTTCTATGATTGAGTGATAAGGAGAGTATCCATACTAATCCGCTTACAATAGTCTTTCTGCCGGCCGATTTGAGAGATGAGATTGAGCCAGAGGTAGCAAGACTCGGCCAGGAAGTTTTGGCCGACAGGATATTCGCCTGGATCTCAGATGCAGAGCGCAACAAGCCCTACTTACGGGGCTCCGGTCGGACTGCATTTGGAAAATGGAAAGGAGAACTCGTAATGACTGAAGGATGGTGCAAGTTGTAGGAATTTAGTTTTGCAAAGGGGCAAGTCATCCATGCTGCTATTTACGGGTTTCCTTCTGACTAGAGTAAAATAGTTTTGTTGCCGACGCCTATGACAGTTCTTATGGCCGATTCTCGCGCAATCGACAGTTCCTCCGTCTGCTCCTCTGGGAAGGCTCATCGGCAAACGTTACATGTCCCACGGCAATGCAGGATGGCGCTGCTCGAATGCTCCAGTTGCATCTGACCACTCCAAGTCTATCGTCTAAGCTATCGGAGACAGAGAAGAGAGTTTACGAGAACGCATTTCAGCATCTGATTTCGCGAGATCCCAAGCGCACTTGGACCAGCGGGCAATGGATGACTGAGCGGCGTGGAGGAAGCGATGTATCTTTGTCTGAGACGACGGCGGTTTATCGTCCGAACGAGACGAATGCACTGGTCTCCAAAGAGGATGATATTCCCCTCGGCCCATGGAGCATCAATGGCTTCAAATGGTTCTCCTCTGCTACAGATTCCAACATGACGATTCTCCTTGCGCGCACTCCAGCTGGCAAACTCTCGACTTTTATCGCGCCGCTTCGAAAACACGACCCTTCTGCTCTAAATGAATCCGGAAATCCTGATCCAAACGGCCAGTGTCTCAACGGAGTGCGCATTCAGCGCCTCAAGAACAAGCTCGGGACTCAATCTCTGCCCACAGCAGAGCTCGTGCTTGAAGACATGCGCGGATGGCTCATTGGAGACGAGAACCGCGGCATCCAAGAGATTTCTATGCTGCTAAACTTAACTCGCATCCACACAACCAGCCAAGCGGTTGGATATGCAGGCCGCGGTCTGGCAGTTGCTCGAGCATTTGCGCGAGTGAGAGAAGTTGGCGCTGGAAGAGGCTCCAGGATGTGACTGACTGACAGTTCGCTGCATATGAAGACGCTGGCTCGGATGACTGCAGAATACAGGCGGCTGATGCTGCTTCACATGTTTACCGTCTATGTACTGGGGCTCTCTGAGCATCCGACGGAAAAGGATGCGGATAAGGGATCAGCATCAGCATCAGCGCTACAAGCATTAACTCCCACACTAAAGGATGTGGCGCCACTGTTAAGAGTCCTTACTCCAGTGACCAAAGCGTACGTCTGCAACTCGGCTCTGACTCTGCTCTTCTCGTGTATGGAGTCCATCGGCGGCGTCGGCTATCTCTTGAATGAAGAATCAGAGTATCTCAACATTGCGCGGCTGTACAGAGACTGTGGCGTGCTGCCGATTTGGGAGGGCACAACGGATGTTCTGAGCACCGACTTTATCAGAGCACTGAAACGTCCCGAAACTCGGGTGCAGTCAGTCGAAGCGCTGGACAATTTCATCAAGCAGGCGTTTGCATTCTGTGGAGATGCCGCAAGTTATCGAAACGTAGTGCAAAGATGGGACAAGGTGAAAACTCGTATTACTAAAGAGTCTCAGGCCGATCTCGTTGGAAAAGCGAGGGATCTCATGTGGTCTGTGGCGGAGGTCTTGATGGCGGCTTTACTGCATGTTGATGCAAACAATAGCGGCGGCGCAGCCGAGCGAGAGATACTCCAGCGTTACCTGGAAGACAAATTCTCGGCGCCAGAGCGGGTTAGTGTGACGAGAGAAGAGCTGGAAAGGGACTTTTCGATTGTCTATGGAGAGGAGCATGTGAAGACGGTCTCTAATCTGTGAGCGATCCACTGAGAGAAGGAGGTGTGTTGAGAGCGTTTCTTCCACCGTCAGAAAGAGCAAAGTGACTTTTGGATATTAATCCAGTGTAAAAAATAAAATAAGCAGTCTAACTCCTTCAGACAGCTTGTAAATGACAGACTGCTAAGACGAAGAACAATCGCTAGTTCGCAATGCCGAGAGCTCTCCGTTGAAGCTTTCAACCAACACTAATAATCTCAACCTGATACTCATCATTTGGTATTACTATTAGCAGCTTGACATTGACAAGGCGAGGTCCATCTGTCTTGATATGATTAGAAAGAGTAGCGTCTCGGTGGCTCAAATAGCTTTCTCAGCGAGGTTCAGTTGATAATGCTAAACGCCAATCCTATTCTGGGCAACAGTACCCAGGTTTGGCTTGAATGACTCCACAAGGCGGCTCTCGGTTTCGATCGCATTCAAGACACGCACAATAGCACCTAAAGGCCGAGATAGTATCCGATCTCATGTAACACAGCTACAAAATTATATAAAGGTAACAAGTAGTCAAAGAATCAGAAGAATAGCGCACCTAAGCGCACTCAGCTGTAGACCGTCAAATTTCCCATAATAACACAACAAAATTCCAATGACTTCCCACGTAAAAGTCGAGCCCATGGTCCATCCAGAGGGCAGTAGCATCTGTTTTGGAGCCAATGTCTCTGATATTGACTTGGTGGACTTGTCTGGTAACCATATCTGTCTAAATTTGCAGCCAAAAACCGCGTATAAATAATACTAGTCCTGCCAGACACCAACATTGAGATTCTCGCAAAGGCCTTTTATAAGCACCACGTTCTGGTGTTAAAATGCCAAGGACACCTATCGCCACGAGCCCAATCCGAGTTTACACAGCGCCTCAACTCAGCTACCACGATTTCTTCTCGCCACGGAGATCAACTCAATGCTAAGAGCTTCCTCCTAAGCTCAGACCTCAACACAGTTCCGCACCAGCCCCAGGTTCAAATCATTGGCAACGGCTTCGTCCGTGAACACGAAGGCACCAAAAACTTGAAACTGCGATATCCGCATCACCGCTCGTCGCATTCCACCGTCATAGAAGACCAAAACGCCCTAGACTATACACACTTCTACCGCTGGCATATTGACGCTGACTTATACGGCGCGCCTCCGCCTGTAGCCACCACGATCCTCGCCGTGAAGCTGCCCAAGAGACGCATGCAGACGATTCGATATGATGATGGCACCGGTGATGAGCTGGTGGCTCCTCTTGGTACAATTGCATTCGCCAGCGGAGAGGCCATGTATGACCTGCTGTCAGAGGAAGACAAGGCATTTGCACGATCTACCAGGGTTATGCTGCTCACCCGTATCTATGGATGGCATCAGCCAAATCGCATCCCACGGGACTCGGTATCGTCTCTGAAGGCAAAGAGCTCGATGATGAGGAACTGCCGGCTGTTGATCCGGCCTCTATCCAGATTCTTCCCATGTGCTGGCGAAACCCAGTAACTGGCCGGCTTGCGTTACAAGTCCATGCATCTGTTGCGCGACAACTGCATCTCAGAAACGGAGAAGCTATTGATGACTTGGAACGGGTTCGTCATATCTTGTATCGGTTTCAGAGACCTGGAATAGCGCCGCAGTTGGTTTATACGCATGACTGGCAAGAAGGAGACTTTATTATTTTTCACAACCGGGGGCTCATTCATTCCGTGGTTGGTACCCTGGCGGAGAACGAGGTGAGGATAATGAGGCAGTGCATAATTGCGGGAACTGAGATGCCACTGGGACCAGATGATCTTGTGTAAAGAGCGTTTAGAAGGGCTACTTGTAGCCAATTCGAGGGTCGAGATATGGGTTGGATCATCATATTCTAGGTGAATGATGGCTTGCTAAAGAGGCACTTATGTAGATAAAGGTAAGGGTAGTGGAAGTACACATGATAATTAATGGAAAGAAAAAAAAAGACCTGCCACGCATGTGGTATGCCTCGCTCTTCATTACGCATAATCGTAAACGCCCTTGTGTTTATCTGATAGGTGGCTAGGTACATACATATTCGTAAGTGACACAAGGGTGAAGATTGTTTTCTTGTGCTGTATTAGGGTAAGCTACGTTTTCTAGAAACGAACTGATCAGTGGTAACATCGGCGAACAGCATACCCTCTCCTCCAATACTTAACAAAAGGGCATGAGATGGTAGATTGCTTTCATTTGTTTAGCAAATTGGATGGCCGGCATATATAAACTCATTAAATGATTTCTATTCACCATCATTGTCTTTTATTCTTGTTGACGCCAATGTGAAGGCCGTCTCCGAATTCTGCGATTGGGACTCATCACAGCTTTGACCATCCGAAGGGAGATTGTTTTAGCTGTAAAGATCTAGACACGATGCCCATCCTTCGCTGGGCCCCTGGACTAACCAAACTTTCCGACATCTCAGCAGCGGCCCACAAGATCATGTCTCAGACCGTAATTACGCTGCTGTTGGGCAATCCTTTCACTGTGAGTGCTAGCGGCTATAGTGCCGATACTCAGTTACTACTCTCAGCAGATGATTTAATATCATTCTCCTCATTGTAGCAATCTATCATTTGTATAGTCGGATGATCGATCTCAAGCGCTCAGCTGCCCATCAAAGGTGGAGTCAGGATCAACATCAAAGATTGGAGCGCATCAGCCGGTCCGTCGCTCATTCAGAAACCCAAAAGCACATGCCAAGGGACGTCAACGTGGCTGTCTCAAAGCACCAAAGTATTTCATGCTACAATATTACCTGCCCTTATACCTATTGCTTCCTTGAAAACTATATAATGTGGAAATACCGAGTCATGGTGACTCGTATTTATGTCATGCGTAATGGATGGTGATGTTCCATTCGAGAAGCGTATTCGTCTCTTTTTCGGTGCCAATGGACTTTAGATGGAGATACGGCACATGCAGTTCGTCTTAAAGGATCAAGTGCAAGGATCTGGTGAAAGCTAGGTTTGGCCAGCGCCAGCGCTAATGCAGGGGACTCTCGTTTGCCGTTTACTGGTACATTGCTTTTGAAGTGATTCGCAAACAGTTGCTCAATGCGCTGATTATTGACTACTATAGGGAAGTAAGAGCCCTTTATCAGTCCGAGGTGCAGTCGTGTTAATCCAAAACGGCGGCGTCAACATCTTTATGCGCTCCTACAGGAGTTTGGCCGAGGCATCACCCCGCAACTGTGGACTAACTCGGGAGCTACTAAAGGGAATAGACGGAAACTAACCAGACAGCAACCGTCATTCGGTACTGGCAATTGTATACTCGGCAGTCGTGAGGGGATCATGTGAATTCCTTGATTCTTCTCGAAAGAGAACTCTGGCGTTATAGCATTCGTCCGCCCAATAGACATAGAGCACTGTCATCGATTGCATACCTATATGGAGCTACTAGGCACACGTTAGTCATGGTTGTCTCACACCGCTCGCCCGGTTACCCGTATCTATGCCTCGCTATACAGGACTGACACTGCTCGCCCATCGCAAAAACATGCTTCAAATGAATAAATAAAGACGATTAGCCTTGAAGTAGCCCAGCCACTGTTAGCACCTTGTACCATATATAGTGTAGTAGAAATAGCTAGATTTTAGACTACGCGTCGTGAGAAGAGGCCTTTACTACCAGTATGCCCAAGTTCTATCCTCCGCCTATTCCCGACAATCATGTCAGATTTGAGCAATATCAACATGCCAGCAAAACTAATCAGGGCCATAAACAGGCGCTCAACGAGGTCAGCTTACCCGGTTGGGCAATTTTGCAACGTTACGATAATGTCTTGGATTCGTGATCACTTAAAACATGTAAAGACTATTGAGTCAGCCAATATTGATTACCGGGTTGAATCAGGCTATAAGAGTGCCCTGTGTGTACAGCACAAGAACCCAGAGGCAGATGATAACGCGCACCCGCACGAATGGCGTGAATTATCCTCCGACATAGCCCCTCTTCTTCGTCTTTCTTATACAGAAAAGGCAACAGGTCGGAATATATTAGCAGATGGGCTTGCAGGCCTTGGAATGGGCATGCGGAGTAATCCCTCTTAGGCTTAGAGCATTATCGGAAAGAGGCAGATGGTTGTGACAACATGGAAAACCAGTTAGCAGAGCAGCGTCTTTCACAAGTCATAGGCCGGTTGCCTTGCGTGGGATCATAAACCCGGCCGCGGCATTAATATCGATTACGTTTAGCGCTGTTTTCTTTTAACTATACACAAAAGCTTCCAAGTTAAAACTCTAGCTTATAAAGGAAGCTAAAACAGGTAGTCCACTCGTCAACTAGGTCTTTACAGGACAGGTAAACGTCTGGGACCGGGGGCTTAACAATTGTACAACTGCCAATTCGTAGAATGCAATAGTTGGTGCTTCGGAGTTGTTTGACGTTGGATGATGTAATTAGTTGCTCTGTGCTTAATACCAAAAACTTTGGGATTCTTATTTTTGTCGTTGCTCAATCTTAGTCGATCGGCAGACTTAGGAAATTTAGAACCCGAATGACTCGATCCTGGTTGGACCATCGATGCCAAGACAATGGTCAGAAAGCGATAGACGAAAGCATACTACCTTCCTGACTTGGTACAGAGCGAAGGTCCCAAGCCTTGTCCAAGATTCTCTTTCAAGCACGCTGATATGGGAGCAAAAGTATATATAGATGGATGGATCTGCACTCCAGCTTGATGATGGAAGTACCTAGAAAGCATCGGCTCACAGAATAACCAGCAGTTCACAGCTATTCAATAAACGGTCAAAATGGCTTTCAAGATCTCTGTCCTCGCTCTCCTCCCTTTGGCCCTTGCCAAACTTGACAAGCCTGTCATCCAGCCAAACTTTCCAGGAGGTGGTTTGGCGTCTTTAGGCCAGGGTCTTTTGGACAACTTGAAGCCCACCCAGTCGACTTCAGATGTCTGGGGAGCTGGCTGGATTCCCGCAGACTGCAAGTCTTTGGTTCAGGGTGCCGGACTGTCGCCAAACGATATTACACCTTTCAACATTCACTACGCCGACTGCTCTCAGACCTGGACTTTCTGCCGACACAAGGACTCTCCTCTCAGTCAGACTGACATTATCGACCTCTTTGGCCGTGTGCCCGTTCGCATGAGGGACTACATTCGCCACTACGTCTTCATTCCCGGTAACAAATCGGCTGGCTCCAGCGGTGACAACACCCTCATGGTTGGCGACGTCGACATTACCGTATTTCTCCATGAGATTGGCCACAGCTTGGACTCCCACGCCTTTGACCCTTCATACGGCGTGCCCTTCTCCACCGGCAACGTCTGGATCTCCAACTACAACCAGGACTCCGCCGTGACGGACGACTACGCCCAGAGCAGCCAGCAGGAGAACTTTGCTCAGGAGACGGTTGTTTCGGTGTACGACAAGAACGTGCCCGGCGGCATTGGCAACATCCAGCCCAACTGGCAGGCCATCTTCCACCAATACGCCACCCTCGAGGGCTACATTGGCGACACCATCATTCCCGGCGGCACATGCGTCAACCGCCTCACGGACAGCCAGCCCGTGACCATGAGCAACTCTGCCAAATTCCGCCGCAACTTGGGCCCCAAGCCTACGGTTTCCTTGAGCCCGGATGTCAAGGAGATCAAGGCCATTCCCATGGCCGACTCCATCAAGATGACTTCGTTTGATGAGCATGGCAAGCCCAGCGGCACTTATGTCATCCAGCTGTAATAGATGTTCGTTATGATCAGCGGACTTGACGAAAGCTTATACTTCATGTAAATGTTGGTAAAATCTACCATGTTGATAGTTATGATAATGCAGATATAAATATGAGTTAATGTGCCCTGAATGAGTTTCTCACAGGAAAATATTATCAAGGACAAAACGTTTTAAGCATGCTTCCTTGTGATTCTAGTTTCTGTCTGCCGTTCTTTTGTATTTATCCAGCCAAATGTTTTAATACAACAGTATGACCCTCCATAGCTTTCACCTTTTGTTAGTCTAGTACCCAGTATCATGCTGAAATTATCGCAAATATAAAAGCAAATCTACCATATATATTTCCCACAACATCTCATGATACACTCTCCCTCTCATCTGAGTCAATGAAGAGCCGTTGACTAAGCTTTAATTAATCTTTGCGCACATTTCACTTCCGGTGATAAGCTCTTCAACGTCGAGGCAAGTTCTTCCGCAGCCGCTAACAGAGCCTCATCCGAAAGTGGCCCCAATGCGTCAAAGATGATCAACACATTTGTAGTCGCATCAGATAGTGCAGTGCGTGGGCCTTGCCGCCAATTCCAACGACGACAAGTGACTCCAGTGTCGTCACACCAAATAGGCTCTCCAGGCGCTGCGAGTTCAGTCTGCAGTTCGCCACCTGTAAAGGCCTGAAACTGCTCTTGGCCTGTGGCACGTATCAAAAAGGGTGATCCGTCGTATTTATCCAGGTCTTCGCCGCCTAGCGGGATTTGATGCTTGACCGAAATAGCATTGTAAATGTCTGTCAACCGGTTGATGCGAGGCAATCCATTCTCAGCACGGCGAGTCAAAGCCTCCAAGCTGTTGCGCGTCTTCTGCGGCTTGGATCCAAATGCCTTGTAAGTCTCCCGCCATGCGGCAATGTGTGGGATTTCGGTTACAGGGTGCTTTGAAAACAGATTCTTTGCATTTGTTTCGGCATCGATCAAGAGGGCTTCGCTTGTACTGTCGCTAGGGCCTGGGGGTACTCCTTCGACAGTCATTAAAAGAGCTCTGTAATCTGGGCGTAATTTGAAGATTTCTGCAGAGACTCTCGCTGACTGCAGCAGCTTTTGTGCGCTAAGCGTTGAACTCATGGTGTATGTCGGATGAACAGTTATTCAAGAAATTGGCGGGAAGAGGAAAGGGACTGCAGTCAGATCAAAATTATTTAGCAGATACATACAAAATATATATCAACTATAGAGAAGAAGTTTATTTCTACTAGATCTTCTTTACTCTCTTTCTATTTTCCATAGTGGCGCCTTGTTGCAAGACAGGGCGCGCGCCCAAGAAATTGACAAAAGGTGGGACTACTCCACCTGGCTGATGGCATTTTACTCTGTATCACGACTGGCTTATAACAAGAGAAGATTTCGATCAAAAGGATCGATGGCATTACATCTTTAAGAGAGCAATGGGCAGGCTATCCAGGTATAAAATCACGATACACAATTTTGAGCTTAAACTAGTTGAATGTTCTCCGATATTTCCTCTTTTGGTCTCCAAAGCCTGTGATCTTCGAGTGTTCTTTGTGTTCCTGGCGCTAGTACAGTAAACCTTAGTTATAACAAACCTATGCCATAATAATAGTCTGAATATAACAATAACAAGGCCTGGAATGAAGGTTGTTCCTAGCTATTATCTGTAAAACCTTGATAATAATGATATTGTTTGAATTTTCATGACTAATACATATAAATAAGCAAAAATATCATTATAGGGCTCTAAGCCTATGCTAAATTAGGCGCATAAAGCCCTGCCTTTATTATTAACTTCATTCTTACAACATCAAAAATTATTATTAATAGCCTGTTTTTTTGTATTTTTATTGTGTTTTTTCGCGTCTTTTATTAAGGGAATAATACCTCCAATGCCTCGATTTGCTATTTCCTAAAAACAACGCTAGTTATTAAGGAAAAAACGCGATAAGAACCCTTTTTAGACCTAGGCATAGCTTGGTTGTTAGGCAGAAGCTGAATTTAAACACAGGCTCTTATAGTTAACAATTTCTAAGTCCCTAAGCGGCTGTTATACTTATTTTAATTATAATAATAAGGTTAGAGATATAAAAAAGGCTTGTTGGAGTAATTATTCTTGTAATAGTAGGGTAGTCAGGTAGGGGTGTAGAGGTATTAGTACTATTACTTAGAGTTCTAGGTATAGGATATCCCTTAAAGGGGGGCTATATACCCTATAAATACTACCTAAAGTAGTAGACTAGTTTTATACTACTTAATACTATATATATACCCTACTTATAAGCGCTATTATAATTATTCCCTTTTTAATATATAAAAGTCTTATTATATTAATTATATATATATAATTACTTTATTTATAAAAATATATAAACTTCTTAATAACCTAGTAATACTTTTTTATTATTTACTAATACTTAATAATCTCTTATTTATTTATTATAAGTTTTTTAATTATAACTTTCTTATAAAAGTACTAGATTTTTTTTTTTTTTTTATAAATATTAATAAAGCTATAAATATTAACTTTAATATTAAGTATATTTTTTAAATTATTTAAATTATTTAAGAAAAGTATTAAAATAAGTGCCTTTTACTTTATATTATATTTTATATTTATATTAAGTTTAAGAACTTAAATAATATTAACTTATATATTTATTAATTTTAATTAAAATAAGAAAAATAAGTAACTTAAAAAATAAGTAAAACTTATTATTTTTATAAGGGTTTATTTAAAAGTTTTTCTTTTTTTATAATTATATTAATTTTAACTTTAGCTAATTAGCCTTAATATTACTTTAATATTTTTATTTTTACTTTTAAATATTCTTAATATATTAACTAAGTTATTTACTTAAAATATAGTATTTTTTAATATTAAAATAATAAATAATAATAATAATAATAATCTTATAAGTAGTTTAAATTCTTTTTTTACTTATTCTCTAGTTTATTATTAAAAAAGGCTTATAAACCCTATTATTAAATATATTATAAAAATAGCTTATTAAATTACTTATTATAATAATAAGGCTTATTAATATATAAAATATATAAATATATATATTATTTATAACTTTTAATATATAAAATATTTTTAAATTATTAATAATAATTATATTAAAATATTAGTTAAAAATTCTTTTATAATTATAAGTCTTAGCTTATTTACTTATACCTAAAATAGCGCTTTTAGTACTTATTATTAGGGTTATATTAATAAAAATAGTACTTATATATTATATATATTCCTAGGTTTTTATTAAGAATTCTTTTATTAATTAAATACCTAATACTATTAGCTTAATTACTAATAATAATATTAATTATACTTATATTTTTAACTACTTTAAGAGATTTTTTAATATAAAAATTCTTATAATTAAAAGTAATTTAAGTAATATTATAAAAGTTTTTAATCTTTAAGAATAAGTTTATATTATTTATATTATAAATAATTTATACTTAGCTTTTAAAGTTATAAAAACTTAATATTAAGTTAACTATTATTTAATTAATAAAATAACTTTTTTTATTTTCTTTTAATATTAAAATTAAATATTTAAGTATTCTATTTTTTTTACTTATTAAAATCCTTATTTAATTTTTAATAATATTTTCTTAATAAATTTAATTATTTTTTATTAAAGAATTATAATATTAATATTAGCTTTATTATCTTTAGGTTTTATAAGCTACTTATAAGACTACTATAGCTACTAATACTTATTTATAATAAAAGTAAAAGCTTATATTACTTTTTTACTTATATATTATTAAATTTTATTATATCTCTTAATAAATAATATTAATTATAATATATAATACTTTTATAATAGCTTTTTATTACCTTAATAAAGAACTTTTTTAAGAATTTATTAATATTATTTTAATAAAATTTCTTATTTATATTATTATAATATAATAAATAAGTATTATTAAGATTATATAGCCTTTTTAATTATATAATATTTATCTTATAAAATCTTATAATTTAAATAATTATTAATTAATATAATTATAAGAAAATTTTAATTATTTTATTTTTATTTTTAATAATTTTCCCTAATATTAATTATTATTTTATAATATAATTAAAATCTTATTATTCTTAAGGTAATATTTTATCTTAAATTTATAATATTAATTAATTAAATATAATATATTAATTATATTCTTTTTAAAAACTTATTAATTATATTTTAATAATTAATTAACTTATTTAATTAAAAAATAATATTTTTTTTTAATTTATTTTTCTTAAAAGATTTTTTTTATTTTTTATTTTTTAATATTATTTTTAAAATAAGATATTAAAAGGGCCTTATTATTCTTTCTTAAGTTTATTTATTATAATTCTAGGAGGTTAATATAGAATATATTATAAAGGTAGTTATATTACTTTAGTAAGATTAGCTAATATACTTACTTATTAATTTTCTTTATAATTTAAAATAATTTAATAAAATAAAAAGTAAGTTTTTTTTTTTTTTTTAAGCTTAAGGTTTTTTATTAATAATTTTATTAAGTTTTCTTTTTATAAGCTTAGCTTTATATATTTCTTATTATAATAAATTACTTATTTTTTTATAATAATTTATTATTAAATTATTAGCTTTTTTTAAAAAATATTTAATTTTTTTATATATACTTTTATACTTAATATTTTCTTTTTTATAATATTATTTTTAATATTAATATAAAAGTTAAATTTATATTTATAAAGTATTATATAAAAGCTTATTTTTATTATAATATTTTATATATTATTTAAAGCTTATTTAATATTTTAAAGTAAATTTACTTAAGTTATTTATTTTATATTAATAAAATATTAAAAGTAATACTTAAGTATTTAATTTATTTTTTTTATTTATTTATTAATTTATAAGTAAAATATTATTAAAAAATATTATTTAATATTTAATTAAAAATATAGCTTTAATTAAAACTTACTTATAAAAATACTTCTTTTATTAATTATAATTTCTTATATAAGACTATACCTTAGCGTAATTTCTTAATAAAAAAGTTTAATTAATTCTATTATATTAATTATTATAAAAATAAAAAAAAAATAAGTATATTTTAAGAAATAATTTATAATAATTAGGATCATATTTACTTTAACTTTCTTATATTAAATTATAAGTAGTTTTATAATAAAGTTTATATTAACTTTTTAGAAAAATTAATTAAAAATTAATAAGAATTTTAGCTTATTATATAGCTTATATTATTCAAGTATATTTTCTTAATAAATTTAATATTATTTTATATATACTTAAATATTTTTATTTATTTTATATTACTAGAATTTTCTTTTTAATAAGGTAAGAGTTTAATTTTTCTTAAAATATCTTATTAATAAGTTATTATAATATAATATTAAAAGCTTTTTTTATAATATCTTCTTTTAAGAAATATAAATCTTATATTTATATTAAAAAAGATTTTCTTATATAATTTAATTTATATTTCCTTAGTAAAACTTTTCTTAGGTTATTCTTATAATTTATTCTTATAACTTAATATTCTTTTCTTAGGCCTACTAGATCTAGCCTTATAAATCTTTTATAACTTTTAAATTATATATATTATTATAATATATAGCTTTTTATAAGAAGATAAATTACTTATAATTAACTATTACCCTAATTTAATTAGCTAGTTTTAAAAAAGTTATATCTTATTCTCTTATACTTTTATTAGCTTAAGACCTTCCTTAAGTAATAATTACTATAAGCTAATTATAAACCTTTAGTAAATTACTTAATAATAACTTTAGGTTAAGTTTAAATTAATTTATTACTTAAGATAATTAGTCTTATAAAAGTATTTTATTATATTTATATAACTATTCCTTTAATATAAAAAATAAGTTTATATTTAAAAAGGATTTTTAATAATAATTTACTTATTTTAATAATATATTAGTAAAATTACTTTTTTTTATTTTATATTTAATAATAAAATAAAATAAAATAAGCTTTATATATTAATATACTTGTTTATTATTTAACTTTTACTTTCTTATAAAAGCTTATAAATTATTATAATTTAAAAGTATTTTTATAAGATTTATAATTTTTTTAATATAATATTATTAATATTTAAAGAATTTAATAATAATAAATATCTTTTAATTTAATATTTTATAATTAAGCTTAATATTATTAAATTTATAAAATTAAAAGGCTATTAGATAATATTAAGTATATTTATTAAGCTAAAATAAGATTTTTATTATTATAAATATAAATATATTTATTTTAATTTAAATAATTATATTTAAATTAAAGTAATATAATAATAATATAATTTAAAAGGTATTAATAAATTACTAAAATATTACCTTTTTTTCTTTAATTAAAAAGTATTTCCTTAGCTTTTTCTTATTTTTATTACTTTTAAGAAAAAAAATTAATAGTTTTATAATTTTTAAATATTTTTTAATAAATTTTTAATAAAAGTTATAAAAGCCTAGGAATATTTATACTTTTTTATAACTTTTTAATTAAAATTATAATTAAATTATTTTTATTTTCTTTAAGTTTATAAAAATTTCTTTTTTTAATAATATAAATCTTAAAAATTTAATATTAAATTAATAAAAAGTATATTTTAAGGGTTTTATAAATAATTTAGTTTTTTATAATTACTTAAGAACTTATTATATATATTATATATAATTTTCTTTTATTTTAAAAAAAATAAAAATATTATTAAAATAAATAATATAAATTATATTTATTAATTTTTTTAATATTTTATAAATATAATATTAAAAAATAGCTAATATATTATATAATCTTATAAGTATTATTAAAAACTTATAATACTTATATTTAATATAAAATATAATCTTTTACTTATTTTTTTTTTTTTATTTAAATATAATAATATATATTTTTAATATTAATCTTAAAAAAGTATTATACTCTTTTAATTTAATTAAAAAGATTTAATATTAAAAGTAAAAAATAATAATTTTTCTTAATAATTATATTAAGATTTTAATAGTTTATATAAAATTATAAAAATTTATTTTTTTTAAAAATAAAAAATATTAATACTTTAATAAAATTTTAAAATAAATAAATTCTTTTTTTATTAATATTATTTTATAAATAGTTTTATAGCTTTTATAATTCTTTTAAAAATGATAAATAAATTTTATTATAAAATAACTTAATATTTAAATATAATAAAATCTTATAATTAATACTTTTTTTACTTAATAAAATATTAGTATTTTTATTATTAAATATATTTTTAAAATTATAAAATTATATAAGAATTTTATTTAATATTTAAATAATTATTATAAATATTTTATTTTTTAAGTTAATTTTTAATTTTTAAAAAGTAATTATAAAAATAAATAAGCTTTTATTATTAATCTTTTTTAATTTTTTTATTCTTATTTTTTAAATATAATCTTAAGTTATTTTAAATTATTATTAATATATTTAATTAATATAGATTTTTTTATTAATAAGAGTTAATATTTTTAATAAAATAAAACTACCTTTTTTTCTTAAGTTATAATTAATTTTTATATAAACTTAAGTAAACTTTTTTAAATATTTATATAAGTTTTTTATTTTAAAGTAAATTTTTTATATATTATAATAAAAAATAATAAAATTAAATACTATTATTAATTAAATATTATAAATAATAAGTACTTAATATAATCCTTAAGCTTTTATAAACTTAACTAATATTATATTTATAATTAAGTGTCACAACCTGGTTCACTGTGATAGTGAAAAACCCTTATAAGCAGCTGGTTCCGTTACAATAATTGCTTACAATAGTGATTATTGGCCTAATCTTTTGCCCTGTTTGGCTTAACGGTATAACGGATCGTTACACGATAATCACTAGAAGCTGGTGGCCTAGGGTTCGATTCCGGCTTGTTGCTGGTTGCAAGACTGGATAACCTTTAGCTGCTAATAAGGCTTACGCGCAATGCTACAGGGAGCATTTAGGTATTGCCTTAGGGGTTAGAACAGCTGTAGTTATAGGGCTTGAGGACAAGCCCTTGGAGAGAAAGCAACGTGTCACAACCTGGTTCACTGTGATAGTGAAAAACCCTTATAAGCAGCTGGTTCCGTTACAATAATTGCTTACAATAGTGATTATTGGCCTAATCTTTTGCCCTGTTTGGCTTAACGGTATAACGGATCGTTACATTAAGCTATTATTTATAATTATAAAAATATTAATAGGGTTTTTACTAGGGATTATTATAAGAATTTAAAGCTATAGTTTTACTTAAATAAATATATTATTAACTAAAAACTAGGTAATTATTTTAGCTATATTTAATTTTTTAAGTTTTTTTTTTAAGGGTTATTTCTTTTTTAAGGGCACTAATTAGCCTTATAATTAAGGCTATTATAAATATAATATTTAAATAATTTTAAATAGCTTTTTTATTAGCAGCCTAAGTTAATAAGGTTTTAATTTAGGTTATAAATACCTTATAGGTAGCTTTTTTAATTATTTTACTTATTATATAAAAGTTAATATAAATTTAAGCTTAATTAATTATTTTTTTACTTTTACTTATAGCTAAGCTTAAGGGAATCCTAGAAGTAAATTATTAAGAAAACTATTTTCTTTTAAATATTTAACATTTTTTTATAATATAACTTAATATAACTTTATAATTTAAATTATAACTTTAAGTAATATTATAATATATATTATTTCTTTTTTAAGATTAAGAATTATTTTTTAAAAAAATTAAAGTAAATATAAAAGTTTCTTAAAAATTATTAATTTTATTAATATATATAAGCTAATAAAGTTATTTAAAGGAAGTTTTAATAAATTATATTTTTAAAAAAAGTATTATTTTAATTTTTAAAATTATTTTAATTATTTTTAAAAATATTTTTTTTTTTTAATTTTTTCCTTAAAATATTATTCTTATTTTATATAATATTTATTATTTATATTATTTAATATAAAAAAAATATATTAATATTATTTCTTAAACTTTTT
Organism: Trichoderma sp. CBMAI-0020; assembly: GCA_030708095.1. NCBI lineage: Eukaryota > Fungi > Ascomycota > Sordariomycetes > Hypocreales > Hypocreaceae > Trichoderma > Trichoderma sp. CBMAI-0020. The sequence continues at coordinate 477,095 of JAJNCI010000002.1, forward strand.
TAAAATATTATTAAAAGCTTATTATAAATTATTTAATTACTTATTTTATATATAAAAGTTAATAAAAAATTATAATTATTTAATATTTTTAATTTTTATTTTTTTTTTATAACTTAAGTAAAAATTATAAAAGCTAAAGTACTTAAATATTAAGGTTTTATTTTTTTATTATAATAAATATAATAATTTCTTTTCTTATTATTATAAGATTTATAATTATTTTATTTATTAAATTTATTTTTTTATTACTTTTATTTTTATAATTAGGTTTTTAAAGTTTATATTTTAATTAAATAAAATAAGATTATTAACTATTATATAACTTTTTTTATTGTTAATAAAAAAAAGATAAGTATTATTTAATCTTAATATAATTATAAAAAATTATTTTTTAAGTATTATTTTATAAAATTAAATATATATTACCTTTATACCTTTAAGTAATTTAAGATAAAAGTAATAAAATTATAATAATAAGGTAATTAAGTAAAAGTATAAAGGTATTAGTACTATTACTTAGAGTTCTAGGTATAAGATATCCCTTAAAGGGGGGCTATATACCCTATAGATACTACCTAAAGTAATAAACTAGTCCTATACCACTTAGTACCACGCATATACCCCGCTCGCGAGCGCTGTTATAATCCTATACTTAAGGAAGCCCTTACCAAGGCCTTAATCTATTTAGACAGCAAAGGCGCGCTTGTTATAAGGGAAGTTATAAAGTTAATTATAGGCAAGCTTTAGGTCTGTTTAAAAGACTATTATAACAAACCTATTCTTATGTTTTTAACTGGTTAGCTTAATAGCTTTAAGGCTTATTATTTAATATAATACTATTATTAATATATTAAGGCCTAGGCTGCCTTAACTATTAACTATAGCTAAGATCTTTATGTGTTATAGTAGCTTATCCAACAATATGATTTTAATAATATTTATAATACTAATAAGACTATATTATATTAGAAAGTAATACTAAATTACATATTAGCTGCAACATGTTAATCAGGTGGGAAAAATAACAAGGCCTAGGTTATAATCCTGCTATTATAAACTAATAATATAAGATCTAGAAAGTATATACCCTAGATAATCCTTGGAAGAAATAACTAATTATGTCCTAAGAAGAAAAGCTTATTATAGAAGGAAGCACTAAGGGAGTAAGCCTATAATACTAAGGTACTAGGCTTATTAGTAATAAAGATATATTATAAAATAAGCTATTTAAAATAACTTATTATATAAGAGTATTTATTACACTTATTAAATAAAACTTAAATAATTAATTATTAATATAATACTTTTAAATAATAATTAAATTAATTATAATTTTATTAGTTATATAATTATTTTACTTATTAAATTTCTTATATTTTTTTATTAATATAAACTAATATTTTAATTTATAAATTAAAAACTTATTTTATACTTAAGTATAATAATATAAGTTAAAATATTATATATTAATAACTCTTATTTAAAAAAATATCTTAGATTTTTTAAGTAATTTAAACTATTATACTTAAAGTAATTAAATTAACTAATACTTTTATTAATTTAATTTATAAAACTATTTTTATTTTTATTTAAAATATTAATAAAAATATTATTATAAGAAAAACTTTTAATTAAAATAATATATTTAAAAATTAAATTAAAGTTTTCTTTTAAAATATATTTAACTTTAATAAGCTTTTTATAAAAGTAATTAAAATTAAAAAGTTTATAATTAAAAATATAAAAAAACTTATTAAATATTAATTATTTTTTATATTTAATAAAAAAACTAATAAATTTTATAACTTTTAAATTTAACTTAAGGCTTATTTTATTAACTTTAAGAATATTATTAATATAAAAACTAAAAAAGTTTTTTTTATAATTATTTATTTTAAAAGAATTATACTTAAATAATTTTATTTTATTTAAAATATATATTTTAATAATTTTATTAAACTATAGCTTACTTATATTAATAAAATTTTTATTAATTTTTTAAAATTTAAAAAAAAACTTATTAAAGCTTTCAAAAATATTAAAAAAATATAAATAATTAAAAATAAACTCTTAGAAATTTATTAAAAAAAAATATTTTAATTATATTATAAAATTTAAAAACCTAGCTTTTAAAGTTACTTAAAGATAATTTATATTTATTAAGAAATTTTATAATAAACTTAATATAAAAGTTAAAAAAAAAGTTTATAATATTAATTAAATTAAATATAATTTTATTTTATTTATAAAAAAGTATATTAAAGTAAATAATCTTTTTTATAAACTTAATATAAGAAATTATAATATATAAAAAAATTAATTAAATAAAAGTAAAAATTAAAATAAATAAATTATTACAAATAATAATAATACTTTAAGATTTATAAATATTAATATAATATAAAAAGAAAATAAGAAAAAAAAAAACTTTAAATATTATAATTATAAAAAGCTAAATTATATAATATATAATTATAAGTTATTTAAAAAAGAAAAAATCCTTAAATTAAAAAATAATTATATTATAAAAAAAAATAATAAAGTAATTTATATAATAAAATACTTAATTTTATTTAATAATAAAAATAATTATTAATTTCATTATTTTAAATTTAAACTTTTAAATAATTTTAAAATATTAAATAAAAAATAAAATATTAAAATCCTTAATTAATAATTAATTTTTTAAATTAACTTTAAAAACTTAAATCTTTTAAAAGAAAAATAAATATATTAAAAAATTAATAATAATATAAAATAATATAATTATAAAATAATTTATAATTATAATAATAATATTATAAAAAAATATAAAAGCTTTACTTTAGAAATATATAAATTTAATAAATTTTACTTTAGAATTATAAAAGCTAAGAAATTTATTAAAAATAATATTTTATTAGCTTTATATAAATAATTATATAATATTTAAAAAAAAAAAATTAAAATATAGCTTATTTTCAAAGTAATAATTCTTAATAAAGCTTTATAATAAAATAATATTTATTAATATTATATTAATAATTATAAATATATTAACCTTATATATTTTTAATATTATTATTTTAATTAAGTTAATTATATTTTATATTAATATATATAATATTTTTAAAAAAAATATAAAATTAATATTTTCTTAGCTTAAATTTTATTTATATTTTATATGAAAATATATAATAATATAAAATTCTTAAAATAAATACTTATTTAATAATATTAATTTCTTAAAGTTATTATTTTAAAATCTAATACTTATAATTATAATAAAAAAGAATTATAAAAATATAAATTAATATTTTATAAATATTATTAAATTATTAAACTTATAAAATAATAAGAATATAGTAATTTAAAATAAGAATATAATTATAACTTAAGATAATTTAATTATAAAAACTACTTAAAGTTAAAATATAAATAATATATAAATATAAAAATTAATAATTAATATTATTTAAAAAACTATAATAATCTTTTATAAAAAAGTAATAAAAGAATTTAAAATATATAATATTTTTTTAAAAAAAAAAGAAAAATATAATAATAATAATAAAAATAAAAGAATAATTAAAAAATTATTTTTTAAAGTATTATTAAATAAGAATTTACTTATAATTTTAATAAATAATAAATTAAAATATAATTATATATTTATTATAATTATAATTTACCTATAGTTACTAATATATAAGAAAAAGAAATTATATTAACTTTAATATATTAAAGGCTAAACCTTTTAATATAATAATAAATAAATTAAATAATAGATTAATTATTTATTAATAAATTTTAGAAAATATATTATAAAGATTATATATAATATAATTAATATTTTAAAATATAATCTTATTTTAAATATACCTTGGTTATATAAATATAAACTTAATATAAATTAAAAAACTAGCTAAATTTATTAATAAAATAATAAAAATTTAAAAAAAAGAAAATTAAAAAGCTAAAAACCTAGGATTTTTCTATTACTTATTAATATATTTTTTTAATATATTAAAATAAAAAAAAAAACTTTAATATAATAAATATAAAAATATATTATAATTTTATATAAAGAACTTATAATATTAAATAAAGAATTTTAGAAAATTAAGTAATTAATAGATTTATTAATATATATTTTAAAATAATATTAAAAATATAAAAAGCTTTTTTAAAATAAATTAAAAGAAAAGCTATTATTATATTTTAAATAAGATTATAAAATTATTTTAAAAAATAAAATATTTTTAAAGTTTTATAAGATTTATAATTTTAATAAAATAAAACTTAAAATACTTAAGAAATAAGTTAAAATATAATTAAAAAAAGAATATATTTAAATTTTGAAATTACTTATTAAATACTTTATTATTTTTATATTAAAGAAAAATAATAAACTTTAGTTAATTATTAATTATAAGAAATTAAATAAGATAATTATTAAAAATAAAACTTTATTATTATTAATTTTATAAATTAAAAATAAATTATATAAAAAGAAATAGTTTATAATCCTTAATCTTATAAAAGTTTATAAGCTTACTAAAATAAAAAAAAAATATAAATAAATAATAGCTTTTATAATAAAATATAGATTTTATAAGTATATTATTATATTTTAAAAATTTATAAATATACTTATATTTTTTTAAAAATAAATTAATTATATACTTAAATTATACTTAAATAATTTTATAATTATATATATTAATAATATTTTTATTTTTTTAAATATTTTTAAAAAATATAAGAAATATATTTACTTTATATTATAAAAACTTAAAGAAAATAAACTTTTTATTAATCTTAAAAAATATATATTTTATTTATAAAAAGTAAATTTTCTTAAATATATTATTACCTTTAAAGAAATTTATATAAACCTTAATAAAATTAAAATAATTAAAAAATAATTAATTTTAATTATACTTAAGGAATTATAAGTATTCCTTAAACTTATAAACTATTATTAAAAATTTATTAAAAACTTTTTTTTTAAAGCTATTTTATTAATTAATATAATAAAAAAAAATTAACCTTTTAAATAAAAAAAAAAGTAATAAAAAGCTTTTAAAGAATTTAAAAAAGCTATAATTTTAAAACCTATTTTTATTATATTTAACTTAAAAAAGCTTATTATAATTAAAATTAATATATTAAACTTTATAATTAAAAAAGTCTTAACTTAATTAAAAGATAATAAAAAATTAAAATTAATTACTTTTTTTTATATAAACTTAATAAACTAATATTATAATATTTTACTTATAATAAAAAAATATATATAATATTATAAGTATTTAAAAAATAAAAATATTATTATTATAAAAGTAAATATAAGATTATAATATATATTAATTATAAGAATATCTTATATTTTACTATTACTTAAGAACTTTTTAATAAATAAGTTAAATATTTTAAATTTTTATTTTAATTTAATTATAAGCTTATTATTATGAACTAATAACATAAGATCTAGAAAGTATGTACCCCAGATGATCCTCGGAAGGAACAACCAATCATGTCCTAGGAAGAAAGGCTCACCGCAGAAGGAAGCACTAAGGGAGTAAGCCTGTAACACTAAGGTGCTAGGCTCACCAGTAACAAAGGTATATTATAAAGTAAGCCACTTAGAATGACTTACTATATAAGAACGTTTATTATACTTATTAAATAGAACTTAGATAGTTAGTTGTTAATATAGCACTTTTAGATAATAATTAGATTAGTTATTTATAACCTTATTAGCTATATAATTACTTTACTTATTAGATTCCTTGTATTTCTCTGCTAATATAAACTAACGCCTTAGTTTATAGATTAGGAACTTATCTTATACTTAAGTATAATAATATAGGTTAGGATATTATACGTTAATAAGTCTTATTTAGAAAGATACCTTAGATTTTTTAAGTAACTTAAACCACTATGCCTAAAGTAATTAGATTAACTAGCACTTCTGCTAACCTAACCCCTAAGAATACCCTTATTTTTACTTAAGATGCTAATAGAAATATTATTATAAAAAAAGCTTTTAATTAAGATAATATATTTAAAGATTAAATTAAAGCTTTTCTTTAAGATATATTTAACTTTAATAAGCTTCTTATAAAAGTAATTAAGACTAAGAAGTTTATAACTAAAGATATAAGAAGACTTATTAAGCATTAACCGCCTTTTATATTTAATAGAAAAATCAGCAAGCTTTATAACTTCTAAACTTAACTTAAGGCTTACTTTATTAACTTTAAGAATACTATTAACACTAAAACTAAGAAAGTCTTCTTTATAGCTACTTATCTTTAAGGAATTATACTTAAATAGTTTTACCTTATTTAAGATATATATCTTAATAACCCTATTAAACTATAGCCTACTTATATTAATAAAATCTTTATTAACTTTTTAAAGTTTAAAGAAGAACTTATTAAGGCTTTTGGAGATATTAAAGAAGTATAAATAATTAAAAATAAACTCTTAGAAATCTACTAAAAAGAAAGATGCTTTAATTACGCTATGAAATTTAAAGACCTAGCCTCTAGAGTTACTTAAAAATAATCCACACTTATTAAAAAATTCTATAATAAATTTAATATAAAAGTTAAGGAAAAGGTCTATAATATTAACTAAATTAAGTATAATCTTATCTTATTTATAAAAAAATGCATTAAAGTAAACAACCTCCTTTATAAACTTAATATAAGGAACTATAATATATAAAAAGATTAATTAAATAAAGGTAAGAACTAAAATAAATAAGTCACTAAAGATAATAATAGTACTCTAAAACTTATAAATATTAGCATAATATAAAAGGGAAATAAAAAAAAAAAGGACTTTAAATATTATAATTGCGGAAAGCTAAACCATATAGTGCGCAACTATAAGTCACTTAAAAAGGAAAAAATCCCTAAACTAAAGAATAATTATATTATAAAAAAAGATAATAAAAGCATTTATATAATAAAACACTTAACCTTATTTAATAATAAAAATAACTATAAATTTTATTATTTTAAATCTAAACTCTTAAATAACTTTAAGACATTAGATAAAGAACTAGAAACTAAAATACTTAACTAACAGCTAGTCCCTTAGATTAATTTTCAATTATTATCTATTATAGAAGATAACGCCTTAAAGCAAGATAATAATACTAAATGGCATAACTATAAGATTATTAATAATTAGGATAATAATATCTAGAGAATATATAATAAGTTTACCTTAGAAATATAAAGACTTAATAAGTTCTATAATAGCATTATAGAAGTAAAAGAACCTATTAAAGGAAGTATATTAGCTACCCTATATAAGTAGCTAAAAGACATATAATAATAAGAATTTAAGGTATAACTTATCTTAAGAGCTATAACTTTAGACAAAGCATTACCATATAACCTTCTATATTAACATATTTACAGAGATCATGAACTTATTAACCCTAACCACTTATTATATTATTATATTAGTTAAACTAATTATATTACTTATATATATATAAGATATTTTAAAAAAAAATATAATTATAATATTTTCCTAGTATAAATTTTATTTACTACTTATAAAAACGCATACTATAATATAAAGTTCTATAACTAGACGCCTACCTAGTGGTACTAATCCCTTAAAGTTATTATATTAGAACTAGGTTATTATAACTATAGTAAAAGAGAATTATGGGAATATAGCTTAGCGTTCTATAATTTCCACTAAACTATTAAACTTTTAAAATAGCAAGACCGCAGTAATCTAAGATCTAAATACAACTATAATAAAGGATAGTTCAACTATAAAAACTACCTAAAACTAAAATATGAATAATACATAAATATAAAAATTAATAACTAGTATTATTTAAAAAACTATAATAATCCCCTGTAAGAGGGTAATAGGAGGACTTAAGATATATAATATCTTTTAAAAAGGAAGAAGAAGAGTATAATAGCAATAATAAAGATAAAAGAATAATTAAAAGACTATCTTTTAAAGTATTATTAGACGGGAATCCGCTTATAGTCTTAATAAATAGTGGGTTAGAATATAATTATATGTTTACTATAACTATAATTTGCTTATAGTTGCTAGTATATAAGAAGAAGAAATTATATTAACTTTAATATGCTAAAGGCTAAACCTTTTAATATAATAATAGATAAATTAAATAATAGATTAATTACCTATTAATAGATTTTAGAAAATATATTATAAGAACTATATATAATATAGCTAATATCCTAAAATATAATCTTATTTTAGGCATACTCTGGTTATATAAACATAAACCTAATATAAACTAGAAAACCGGCTAAATTTATTAATAAAATAATAAAGATCTAAAAGAAAGGAAATTAGGAAGCTAGAAACCTAGGATTTTCCTACCGCCTATTAACATACCTCCTTAACATATTAAAATAAGAAAAAGGACCTTAGAATAATAAACGCAAAGATATATTATAATCTTATATAAAGAACTTATAATACTAGATAAGGAACTTTAGAAAGTTAAGTAACTAATAAATCTACTAGCATATATCCTAGAATAATACTAGAAATATAAAAAGCTTTTTTAAAATAAACTAGAAGAAGGGCTACCGTTATACTTTAAATAAGATTATAAAATTATTTTAAAAGATAAAGTATCCCTAAAGTTTTATAAGATTTATAACCTTAGTAAAATAAAACTTAAAACACTTAAGGAATAGATTAAAGTATAATTAAAAAAGGGATATATTTAAATCTTAAAGTTACCTATTAAATACCCTATTATCTTTATATTAAAGAAAAATAATAAACTTTAGTTAATTATTAATTATAGGGAGTTAAATAAGATAACTATTAAAGATAAAACCCTACTATTATTAATCTTATAAATTAAAAATAGACTATATAAGAAGAAATAATTTATAACCCTTAACCTTATAAAAGCTTATAAGCTTACTAAAATAAAAAAAAGATATAAATAAATAATAGTTTTTATAATAAAATATAAACTCTATAAGTATACTATTATGCCTTAAGGATTTACAAATATACTTATATTCTTTTAAAAATAAATTAATTATATACTTAAATTATACTTAAATAATTTTATAATTATATATATTAATAATATTCTTATCTTCTTAGATACCCTTAAAGAACATAAGAAACATATCTACCTTATATTATAAAAACTTAAAAAAAATAAACTCCTTATTAACCCTAAAAAATGTATATTTTATTTATAAAAAGTAGATTTTCTTAGATATATTATTACCCTTAAAGAAATCCATATAAACCCTAATAAAGTTAAAGTAATCAAAAAATAGCTAACTCCAACTACGCTTAAGGAACTATAAGCGTTCCTTAGACTCATAAACTATTACTAAAAATTCATTAAAGACTTTTCTCTTAAAGCTATCCCTTTAACTAATATAATAAAGAAGAACTAACTTTTTAAATGAAAGGAAGAATAATAAGAAGCCTTTAAAGAACTTAAAAAAGCTATAATCTTAAAACCTATTCTTACTATATTTAACCTAAAGAAGCTTATTATAATTAAAACTAATATATTAAACTTTATAATTAAAGGAGTCTTAAGTTAACTAGGAGATAATAATAAACTAAGACTAGTTGCCTTTTTTTTATATAAACTTAATAAACTAGTGCTATAATATCCCACTTATAATAAAGAAATATATATAATACTATAAGCATTTAAAGAATAAAGATATTATTATTATAAAAGTAAGCATAAGATTATAGTATATATTAATTATAAGAATATCTTATATTTTACTACCACCTAAGAACTTTCTAGTAAATAAGTTAAATACTTTAAATTCTTATCCTAGTTTAATTATAAGCTTATCTACTATAAAAGAACTAAAAATAAATAAGCTAATAGCTTAAGTAAAAGAACTAATTATAAATAAGAAATACTAGAATTTATAATATAAGTACTATAGTATAATAATAAAAGGAATATTAAGTAAGTGTATATTAATATAATATTTAAAGTATTAGAAAATGATCTAATACTTGAAGAAATTAAGAAATATATGAAGAATTACCTAGATGAAGATTATCCGGAAGACCTTACTCTAGACGCAGGATACCTTAAATAATAAGGCAAATTATAAGTACTTAAAAAACTATAAAGAAAAGTAATTAAATATATTTACAAATACCTATTATATAGACATAAGGGCATTAGAAAAACATATAATTAAGTTTTTATATATTATAATATTAAAGGACTTAAAGCATATATATAATATATTATATTATATTATAACATATGCTAATAAATAAAAGATAAAAAATATAAGCTATATGGAAAAATATAACTACTACTAGTACTAAAATAACTATAGAAATTAATTACCTTTAACTATATTACTAACTTATCCTTATCTATTAAACCACTTACTAAAGTTAAGTATAATAGCATATTTATATTAGTCTACCGCTTATTAAAGCAAGTTTACTTTATATTATATAATAAGTTATATATTATAAAAGAACTTACTTATATTTATATAAGAATAATTACTATTAAATATAAATTATTAAAAAAAATAATATTAAATAAAGGATAAATATTTACTTTTAAATTTTAGCAAGAACTTATAGCTAAATTAAGAATAAATTATAAATTAAATATTATATACTACTCTTAAATAAATAAATAAATAGAATATATTAACTAAATTATTAAAGCCTACTTACGCTATTATATTAACTTTATATAAGATAATTAGGTAGAAAAGCTACCAGTAGCCTAATTATATTATAATAGTATACCTTTAGAATCCATAAGGATTACCCCCTTTTATGCCAACTATAGATTTATACTAGAAGCATTTAGACTACTATAAGATAAACCTAATTTTAAAAAAGCTAGACTTATAGTAGAAATAATAATTAACCTATACTAAAAAATATATAAATAACTTAAAGTAATTTAAAACTAAATAAAGAAATATATAGATTAGAATAGAATTATAAGACTAATTCTTTAAAAAGGAGATATAATTTATATATTATAATATTTATAAGGCTATAAGCTATTAAATATTAAAATAAATAAGCTAAGTAATAAACTTAATATTAGAAAAATAAGACCTTATAAAATTCTTAAGTAAATTAAAAAGGTAAACTATAAGTTAGCTTTATTAAATATTATAAAACTCTAAATCCTAGTATTTTATATATTATAACTTAAAAAAGCATAAGTTAATAAGAATACTAGAAGACTTATTTTAAATGAAATTATTATTAAAGATTAAGAAGAAGAGTATAAGATTAAAAATATGCTTGCTATATGCTAGAACTCTAATATAAATAATATAAAATATCTTATTAAATAGAAAAAATACTTTAAGCTAAAAAACTTATAAGAACTAGTAGAATACTTTAACTTTTAAAAGCTAATATAAAAGTTTCTTTATTTTATAAGATTAATAGACTTAAGTTAATAAACACCGTATTTTAATTAATTATATTAACACTATTATTAAAATATACCTCTACTACTGCCTTTAACTTAGCACACTTAAGCTCCTCTAATTTATTAAGAGATTAAGCACCTTTGCGAAGCATCCGCTTACCCTACATATTTATTTATAAATATTATTTATAAAGTTACAATAATTACATAAAACTCTTATTTATTAGCTAAAATAATAATATTATTTATTATTAATATTTTATTAATTTCTATTACTATTAAAGTAATTCCTACTTAGCCTAATACTCTTTAACATCTAATTTCTCCTTCTTAACAGCTAGACACTAAGCTAGAAAAAGAATTAAATAATAATCCATACTTCTTAAAAAATAAGAACCTACTAGCTGCTAAAGAAATATTATTTTCATTATATATTCTACCCCTATAGGTATACTCTAAATATTTATTATACCTAGGTGCCATTTTATATAATAACCCATAGGTATTATATAAAGAATAAGATATAACTAATAAACTAATGGTATTAATTACTAATATATAAGCCTTGCGATTTTAAGTAGACTTTCTAGGATCTAGCTAAGAAGACTTAGTAATATCTTTTAATATAATAAAAGGATTAAAACTACTTACTAAATAATTATAGGTAGATTAGGACTTATATACTTTAGGCCTTAAGAATAAGATTAATAGAAGAGGGGCATTATATTATAAACTAATAACATAAGATCTAGAAAGTATATACCCTAGATGATCCTTAGAAGGAATAATTAATTATGTCCCAGGAAGGAAGGCTTACCGCAGAAGGAAGCACTAAGGGAGTAAGCCTGTAATACTAAGGTACCAGGCTTACTAGTAATAAAGGTATATTATAAAGTAAGCTACTTAAAATAACTTACTATATAAGAATGTTTATTACACTTATTAAATAGAACTTAAATAGTTAGTTATTAATATAGCACTTTTAGATAATAATTAAATTAGTTATTTATAACCTTATTAGCTATATAATTACTTTACTTATTAAATTCCTCGCATCTCTTTGCTAATATAAACTAACGCCTTAGTTTATAAATTGGGAACCTACCCTATACCTAAGCATAATAGTATAGGTCAGGACGTCACACTTATTTATTATAAAAAAATTAAAAATAAATAAGCTAATATCTTAAGTAAAAGAATTAATTATAAATAAGAAATATTAAAATTTATAATATAAATATTATAATATAATAATAAAGGAAATATTAAGTAAGTATATATTAATATAATATTTAAAATATTAAAAAATAATCTAATACTTAAAGAAATTAAGAAATATATAAAAAATTACTTAAATAAAAATTATTTAAAAAATCTTACTTTAAATATAAAATATCTTAAATAATAAAGTAAGTTATAAATACTTAAAAAACTATAAAAAAAAATAATTAAATATATTTATAAATATTTATTATATAAATATAAAAGTATTAGAAAAATATATAATTAAATTTTTATATATTATAATATTAAAAAACTTAATATATATATATAATATATTATATTATATTATAATATATATTAATAAATAAAAAATAAAAAATATAAGTTATATAAAAAAATATAATTATTATTAATATTAAAATAATTATAAGAATTAATTATCTTTAATTATATTATTAATTTACTTTTATTTATTAAATTACTTATTAAAGTTAAATATAATAATATATTTATATTAATTTATTATTTATTAAAATAAGCTTATTTTATATTATATAATAAATTATATATTATAAAAAAACTTACTTATACTTATATAAAAATAATTATTATTAAATATAAATTATTAAAAGAAATAATATTAAATAAAAAATAAATATTTATTTTTAAATTTTAATAAAAACTTATAGTTAAATTAAAAATAAATTATTAACTAAGTATTATATATTACCCTTAAATAAATAAATAAATAAAATATATTAATTAAATTATTAAAGCTTATTTATATTATTATATTAACTTTATATAAGATAATTGTTATGAACTAATAACATAAGATCTAGAAAGTACATACCCCAGATGATCCTCGGAAGGAACAACTAATTATGTCCCAGGAAGGAAGGCTTACCACAGAAGGAAGCACTAAGGGAGTAAGCCTGTAATATTAAGGTGCCAGGCTCACCAGTAATAAAGGTATATTATAAAGTGAGCCACTTAGAATGACTTATTATATAAGAACATTTATTACACTTATTAAATAAAACTTAAATAGTTAGTTGTTAATATAGCACTTTTAGATAATAATTAAATTAATTATTTATAACCTTATTAGCTATATGATTACTCTGCTTATTAGATTCCTTATATCTCTCTACTAATATAAACTAACGCCTTGGTTTATAGATTGGGAACTTACCTTATACCTAAGTATGATAGTATAGGTTAGGATGTCATATGTTAATGACTCTTGTTTAAAAAGATACCTTAGATCTTTTAAGCAACTTGAACCACTATACCTAAAGTAACCAGATTAACTAATACTTCTACTAACCTAACCCCTAAGAATACTCCCATTTTTACTTAAGATGCTAATGGAAATATTATTATAAGAGAAGCCCCTAATTAAGATAATATATCTAAAGATTAAATTAGAGCTTTTCTTTAAGATATATTTAACCTTAATAAGCTCCTTGTGAAAGTAATTAAGACTAAGAAGTTTATAATTAAAGATATAGGAAGACTTATTAAGTATTAACTGCCTTTTATATTTAATAAAAAAATTAGCGAGCTTTATAACTTTTAAACTTAACTTAAGGCTTACTTTATTAACTTTAAGAATACTATTAATACTAAGACTAAGAAAGTCTTTTTTATAGCCACTTGCCTTAAAGGAACTATACTTAAATAGTTTTACCCTGTTTAGGACATATATTTTAATAACCCTACTAGATTATAGCCTGCTTATGTTAATAAAATTTTTATTAACTTTTTAAAGTTTAAAGAAGAACTTGTTAAGGCCTTTAGAGATATTAAAGAAGTATAAATAGCTGAAAATAAACTCTTAGAAATTTACTAAAAAAGAAAATGCTTTAATTACACTATGAAATTTAGAGACCTAGCCTCTAGAGTTACTTAGGGATAATCCGCACTTATTAAAAAATTCTATAATAAACTTAATATAAAAATTAAGAAAAAAGTCTATAATATTAACTAAATTAAGTATAATCTTATTTTATTTATAAAAAAGTATATTAAAGTAAATAACCTCCTTTATAAACTTAATATAAGGAACTATAATATATAAAAAGATTAATTAAATAAAGGAAAAAACTAAAATAAATAAATCACTAAAGATAATAGTAGTACTCTAGGACTTATAGATATTAGTATAATATAAAAAAGAAATAGGAAAAAGAAGGACTTTAAATATTATAATTGCAGGAAGCTGAATTACATAGCGCATAACTATAAGTCACTTAAAAAAAAAAGAATCCCTAAATTAAAAAATAACTATGCTATAGAGAAAAATAATAAAAGCGTCCACATAATAGAACGCTTAACCTTATTTAATAATAAAGATAATTATAAATTCTATTATTTTAAATCTAAACTCTTAGATGACTTTAAGACATTAAATAAAGAGCTAGAAGCTAAAATACCTAACTAATAGCTAGTCCCTTAGATTAATTTTTAATTATTATTTACTATAAAAAATAATACCTTAAAGTAAGATAATAATATTAAATAGCGTAACTATAGGATTATTAATAATTAAGATGATAATATTTAAAGAATATATAATAAGTTTACCCTAGAAATATAAAGACTTAATAAGTTCCATAATAGTATTATAAAAGTAAAAGAACCTATTAAAGGAAGTATATTAGCTGCCTTATATAAGTGGCTAAAAGATATATAATAATAAGAATTTAAGGTATAACTTATCTTAAGAGCTATAACTTTAAACAAAGCGTTACCATATAACCTTCTATACTAACATATTTATAAAAATTATAAACTTATTAACCTTAACTACTTATTATACTATTATATTAATTAAACTAGCTGTATTACCTATATATATATAGGATATTTTAAAGAAAAATATAATTATAATGTTTTTTTAGTATAAATTTTATTTATTACTTATAAAAACATATACTATAATATAAAGTTCTATAACTAAACGCTTACTTAGTAGTATTAATCTCTTAAAGTTGTTATATTAAAACTAGGTTATTACAACTATAGTAAAGGAGAATTATAGGAATATAGCTTAGCATTCTATAATTTCCACTAAACTGCTAAACTTTTGGAATAATAAGACCATAGTAATCTAAGATCTAAATATAACTATAATAAAAGATAGTTTAACTATAAAAACTACCTAAAACTAAAATGCGAATAATATGTAAGTATAAAAATTAATAACTAGCACTATTTAAAAAACTATAATAGTCCCCTATAAGAGGGCAATAGGAGGACTTAAGACATATAATGTCTTTTAAAAAAAAAGAAGAAGAGTATAATAGTAATAATAAAAATAAAAGAATAGTTAAAAGATTATCTTTTAAAGTGTTATTAGATGGGAATTTACTTATAGTTTTAATAGATAGTGGGTTAGAATGCAATTATATGTTTACTATAACTATAATTTGCCTGTAGTTATTAGCATATAAGAAGAAGAAACTATATTAACTTTAATATATTAAAGGCTAAACCTTTTAGTATAATAATAGATAGATTAAATAATAGATTAATTACCTATTAATAGATTTTAGAAAATATATTATAAGAACTATATATAATATAGCTAATATTTTAAAATATAATCTTATTTTAGGTATACCCTAGTTATATAAATATAAACCTAATATAAACTGGAAAACTAGCTAAATTTATTGGCGAAATAATAAAGATCTAGAAGAAAGGAAATTAGGAAGCTAGAAACCTAGGATTTTCCTACCGCCTACTAATATACCTTCTTAATATATTAAAATAAGAAAGAGGACCTTAGAATAACAAATGTAAAGATATATTATAATCTTATATAAAGAACTTATAATATTAAATAAGGAACTTTAGAAAGTTAAGCAACTAATAGATCTACTAGCATATGTCCTAGAATAATATTAGAAATATAAAAAGCTTTTTTAAAATAGACTAGAAGAAGGGCTACTACTATATTTTAAATAAAATTATAAAATTATTTTAAAGGATAAAGTATCCCTAAAGTTTTATAAGATTTATAATTTTAATAAAATAAAACTTAAAATACTTAAGGAATAAATTAAAGTATAATTAAAAAAGGGATATATTTAAATCTTAAAGTTACCTATTAAATACCCTATTATCTTTATATTAAAGAAAAATAGCAAACTTTAGTTAGTTATTAATTATAGGGAATTAAATAAGATAACTATTAAAGATAAAACCCTATTATTATTAATCTTATAAATTAAAAATAAACTATATAAGAAGAAATAGTTTATAACCCTTAATCTTATAAGAGCTTATAAGCTTACTAGAATAAAGGAAGGATATAAATAAATAATAGCTTTTATAATAAGATATAGATTCTATAAGTATACTATTATGCCTTAAGGACTTATAAATACACCTACATTCTTCTAGAAATAAATTAATTATATACTTAAATTATATTTAAATAATTTTATAATTATATATATTAATAATATTCTTATTTTCTTAGATACCCTTAAAGAATATAAGAAATATATTTATCTTATATTATAAAAACTTAAAGAAAATAAACTTCTTATTAACCCCAAAAAATATATATTTTATTCATAGAAAGTAGATTTTCTTAGATATATTATTACCCTTAAAGAAATCCATATAAACCCTAATAAAGTTAAAATAATTAAAGAATAGCCGACTTTAACTACGCTTAAGGAACTATAAGTATTCCTTAGACTTATAAACTATTACTAAAAATTTATTAAAGACTTTTCTCTTAAAGCTATCCCCTTAACTAATATAATAAAGAAGAATTAACCCTTTAAATAGAAGGAAGAATAATAAGGAGCCTTTAAAGAACTTAAAGAAGCTATAATCTTAAAACCTATTTTTGCTATATTTAACCTAAAAAAGCCTATTATAATTAAAACTAATATATTAAACTTTATAATTAAAGGAGTCTTAAGTTAACTAGGAGATAATAATAAACTAAGACTAATTGCCTTTTTTTTACATAAACTTAATAGACTAGTGCTATAATATCCTACTTATAATAAAGAAATATATATAATATTATAAGCATTTAAAAAATAAAGATATTATTATTATAAAAGTAAGTATAAGATTATAATATATACTAATTATAAGAATATCTTATATTTTACTACTACCTAAGAACTCTTTAATAAATAAGTTAAATACTTTAAATTCTTATCTTAGTTTAATTATAAGCTTATTTACTATAAAAGAACTAAAAATAAACAAGCTAACGCCTTAAGTAAAAGAACTAATTATAAATAAGAAATATTAGAATTTATAGCATAAGCACTATAATATAATAATAAAAAAAATATTAAGTAAGTGTATATTAATATAATATTTAAAGTATTAGAAAATAATCTAATACTTAAAGAAATTAAGGAATATATAAAAAATTACCTAGATAAAGATTATCTAAAAGACTTTACTCTAGACATAAGATACCCTAAATAATAAGGTAAATTATAAGTACTTAAAGAACTATAAAAAAAAGTAATTAAATATATTTATAAATACCTATTATATAGATATAAGGGCATTAGAAAAATATATAATTAAGTTCTTATATATTATAACATTAAAGAACTTAAAGCACATATATAATATATTATATTATATTATAATATATACTAATAAATAAAAGATAAAAAATATAAGCTATATAGAAAAATATAACTACTACTAGTACTAGAATAACTATAGGAATTAGTCACCTTTAACCACATTATTAACTTACCCTTATTTATTAAATTACTTACTAAAGTTAAGTATAATAACATATTTATATTAGTTTACCGCCTATTAAAATAAGCCTATTTTATATTATATAATAAGTTATATATTATAAAAGAACTTGCTTATACTTATATAAGAATAATCACTATTAAATATAAATTACTAAAAGAAATAATATTAAATAAAGAATAAACATTTGCTTTTAAATTTTAATAAGAACTTATAGCTAAATTAGAAATAAATTATAAACTAGGTATTATATATTACCTTTAAATAAATAAATAAATAAAACATATTAACTAAATTATTAAAGCCTACTTATACTATTATATTAACTTTATATAAGATAATTAAGTAAAAAAGTTACTAGTAGCCTAATTATATTATAATAATACACCTTTAAAATCCACAGGGATTACCCCCTTTTATGCCAACTATAGATTTACACTAGAAGCATTTAAACTACTATAAGATAGACTTAATTCTAAAAAAGCTAGACTTATAGCAGAAATAATAATTAACTTATACTAAGAAATATATAAATAACTTAAAGTAATTTAAAACTAAATAAAAAAATATATAAATTAAAATAAAATTATAAGATTAATTCTTTAAAAGGGAGATATAGTTTATATATTATAATATTTATAAGGCTATAAGCTATTAAATATTAAAATAAATAAGCTAAGTAATAAACTTAATATTAAAAAAATAAAACCTTATAAAATTCTTAAGTAAATTAAAAAGGTAAACTATAAATTAGCCCTATTAGATACTATAAAACTCTAAATCCTAGTGTTTTATATATTATAACTTAAAAAAGCATAAGTTAATAAGAACACTAGAAGACTTATTTTAAATGAAATTATTATTAAAGATTAAAAAGAAAAGTATAAGATTAAAAATATGCTTATTATATGCTAGAACTCTAATATAAATAACATAAAATACCTTATTAAATAAAAAGGATACTTTAAGCTAGAAAACTTATAAAAACTAGTAAAATACTTTAACTTTTAGGAGCTAATATAAAAGTTTCTTTATTTTATAGGATTAATAAACTTAAGTTAATAAACACTGTATTTTAATTAATTATATTAATACTATTATTAAAATATACCTCTGCTACTGCCTTTAACTTAGCACACTTAAGCTCCTCTAATTTATTAAGAGATTAAGCACCCTTGCAAAGTATTTACTTACTCTATATATTTATTTATAAATATTATTTATAAAGTTATAATAATTATATAAAACTCTTATTTATTAGCTAAGATAATAATATTATTTATTATTAATACTTTATTAATTTCTATTACTGCTAAAGTAATTCCTACTTAGCCTAATACTCTTTAGCATTTAATTTCTCTTTCTTAATAGTTAAACACTAAGCTAGAAAAAGAATTAGATAATAATCCACACTTCTTAAAGAATAAGAACCTACTAGCTATTAAAGAAATACTATTTTTATTATATATTTTACCCTTATAAATATACTTTAAACATTTATTATACCTAGGTGCTATTTTATATAATAATCTATAGGCATTATATAAAGAATAAGGTATAATTAATAAACTAATAATATTAATTACTAATATATAAGCCTTATAATTTTAAATAGACTTTCCAAGATCCAGCTAAGAAGACTTAGTAATACCTTTTAGCATAATAAAAGGATTAAAACTACTTACTAAATAATTATAGATAGATTAGGACTTATGTACTTTAGGCCTTAAGGATAAAACTAATAAAAGAGGGGCATTATATTATGAACCAATAATATAAGATTTAGAAAGTATATACCCTAGATGATCCTTAGAAGGAACAACTAATTATGTCCCAGGAAGGAAGGCTTACCGTAGAAGGAAGCACTAAGGGAGTAAGCCTATAACACTAAGGTGCCAGGCTCACTAGTAATAAAGGTATATTATAAAGTAAGCCACTTAAAACAACTTATTATATAAGAACATTTATTACACTCATTAAATAAAACTTAAATAGTTAGTCGTTAATATAGCACTTTTAGATAATAATTAGATTAGTTATTTATAACCTTATTAACTACATGATTACTCTACTCATTAGATTCCTCGCATCTCTCTGCCAATATAAACTAATGCCTTAGTTTATAGATTGGGAACCTACCCTATACCTAAGTACAATAGTATAGGTCAGGATGTTACAATAATTAAGTAAAAAAGTTACTAAAAGCTTAATTATATTATAATAATATACATTTAGAATTTATAAGGATTACCCCCTTTTATATTAACTATAGATTTATATTAAAAGTATTTAAATTATTATAAGATAAACTTAATTTTAAAAAAGCTAGATTTATAGTAGAAATAATAATTAACTTATATTAAGAAATATATAAATAACTTAAAGTAATTTAAAATTAAATAAAGAAATATATAAATTAAAATAAAATTATAAAATTAATTTTTTAAAAAGAAAATATAATTTATATATTATAATATTTATAAGATTATAAGCTTTTAAATATTAAAATAAATAAGTTAAGTAATAAACTTAATATTAAAAAAATAAAATCTTATAAAATTCTTAAGTAAATTAAAAAAGTAAATTATAAGCTAGCTTTATTAAATATTATAAAACTTTAAATTTTAATATTTTATATATTATAATTTAAAAAAGCATAAGTTAATAGAAATATTAAAAAACTTATTTTAAATAAAATTATTATTAAAGATTAAGAAAAAGAATATAAGATTAAAAATATATATATTATATATTAAAACTTTAATATAAATAATATAAAATATCTTATTAAATAAAAAGAATATTTTAAATTAAAAAACTTATAAAAATTAGTAAAATATTTTAATTTTTAAAAGCTAATATAAAAGTTTTTTTATTTTATAAGATGAATAAACTTAAGTTAATAAATATTATATTTTAATTAATTATATTAATATTACTATTAAAATATACTTTTACTACTATTTTTAACTTAATATACTTAAGCTTTTTTAATTTATTAAAAGATTAAGTATTTTTATAAAGTATTTACTTATTTTATATATTTATTTATAAATATTATTTATAAAGTTATAATAATTATATAAAAGTCTTATTTATTAACTAAAATAATAATATTATTTATTATTAATATTTTATTAATTTTTATTATTATTAAAGTAATTTTTATTTAACTTAATATTTTTTAATATTTAATTTCTTTTTTTTAATAGTTAAATATTAAGCTAAAAAAAGAAAAAATTAAATAATAATTTATATTTTTTAAAAATAAAAACCTATTAGCTATTAAAAAAATATTATTTTTATTATATATTTTACTTTTATAAGTATATTTTAAATATTTATTATACTTAAGTATTATTTTATATAATAACTTATAAATATTATATAAAGAATAAGATATAATTAATAAATTAATAGTATTAATTATTAATATATAAGCCTTATAATTTTAAATAAACTTTCTAAAATTTAATTAAAAAGATTTAATAATATCTTTTAATATAATAAAAGAATTAAAATTATTTATTAAATAATTATAAGTAAATTAAAACTTATATACTTTAAGCTTTAAAAATAAAATTAATAAAAAAAGAATATTATATTATAAACTAATAATATAAGATTTAAAAAATATATACCTTAGATAATTCTTAAAAGAAATAATTAATTATATCCTAGAAAAAAAGGCTTATTATAAAAGAAAGTACTAAGAAAGTAAGCCTATAATATTAAAATACTAGGCTTATTAATAATAAAAGTATATTATAAAGTAAGCTATTTAAAATAACTTATTATATAAGAATATTTATTATATTTATTAAATAAAACTTAAATAATTAATTATTAATATAGCACTTTTAAATAATAATTAAATTAGTTATTTATAACCTTATTAGCTATATAATTATATTACTTATTAAATCTCTTATATCTTTCTGCTAACATAAACTAATGCCTTAGCTTATAGATTGGGAACCTATCCTATACCTAAGTACAATAGTATAGGTCAGGATATTACACTAGCTTTCCTGCTGTAATAAGTGGAGGTTCATGATTGGTCAACGGATTATGGTTAATCCGTCCCGTCCTACCCTGTAGGCCCGTTGTGACAACCATAAGTGTTGGGTTGTGACAATTATGGAATTTAATAAGGCTACCCTGGATTAATTTATTGAATTAGAAGAAGAATATGTAGTTAATTTAACAGAAGATATCCTTAATTAAATAGTAAATAAATTTTCATTAAGCTAGTAAAAAGATAATAAGAAGAATTTGAACAGACTTCTTCCCCTTATAATTACTATAGCATAGGCATTAGACGCGTTTTTCACTTTTATTAACTTCGAAGAATAACGCGAAGAGCCTGATTTTACACTGCTTTAAACGCTTTATAAACGGCAATGCGTTTTCCTTGCAAATTGGCAACTAGCCCGGGATTAGGCAAAACAACAGTCTTCTTTAGATTAATATCTCTTAACAGCTTTAGGTGGAAATTACTAGTTAGTTTGTTAGTGTGCTACTTATTCCCTGTAAAACTTGGTCTTTACAATAATCTAACTGTAACAATAATGACGAGTGCAACGCCCCATATTGTTATAACTAAGGTTTACTGTAGATAGTTTGTGTGACGTCCTGACCTATACTATCGTGCTTAGGTATAGGGTAGGTTCCTAATCTATAAACTAAGGCATTGGTTTATGTTAGCAGAGAGATGCGAGGAATCTAATAAGCAGAGTAATTATATAGTTAATAAGGTTATAAATAACTAATTTAATTATTATCTGAAAGTGCTATATTAACAATTAACTATCTAAGTTCTATTTAATAAGCATAGTAAACGGTCTTATATAGTAAGTTATTTTAAATAGCTTATAATCCTAATTATAATCCTCTGGGATAACTTACTTTAGTATTTATGATCTATTATAGGTGGCTTATAACATAAGATATAATCCTCTCCTAATTAGCTTATTGGTCTATGGTATTTCTATAGGTATATATCTTATAGTTATTAATTTATAATATAATATCCCCTCCCTGTTAGTCTTATCCTTAAGGCTAAACATGCATTAGCTTTATAATCTATAAATATATCATCCTTCTTATATTCCATGTTTCTTAATCTAATTTCTTAAATAATATTAGAATAACTAATAAAGTATTTAAGCTAATTTCTTATAAAATCCATGAGCGTAATCTTCTTATGTTATTTATTTTTTCTTATAGTTTTAACTTAAATATGCTATATACTTATTGTTTTTAGAAAAAGGTTTCTTATTATATAATAAAGGATTTTTCTTATTACTATAAATATATTAAACATAGCTGTTCTTGTAATAGTGTTCTAGTAGCTTCTTCTTGTAGGTGAGCTTAATTTCTATAAAGTGTTTAAAATGCTAATGTATCTATAGTAATAAGGATGTTAGATTAGTAGAAAAGACTGGAAGCGGAGGAAAAGGCTGTGGGCGAAGCCCTGGAGTCTTTTTAGGCTTAGTTAACTGATTTATAAGTTAAACTATCTAAAGCTATAAATTAGCTATCTTAGATTTATTATACTAAGAGTAAGATAAAGGAGTGTAGTAGTAAATTAGTATATTAGGGAATATAAGAGTTAAATAAAGAAGATAAAGTAGTAAGTGATCTTTAATATATAGGGGTTTTTAATAATATTAATTAGTCCTCCCTTGGTGTTAGTTTAGGTTTTAAGGACCTTAGTCTATTAGTCCTACTAAATAAAGAAACTTCTTTATTAGCTCTTAAGAGTTAAAATATTCTACTAATTCCTATAAGTTTTCTAGGTTAAAGTATCCTTTTTATTTAATAAGGTACTTAATGTTATTTATATTAGAGTTCTAGTATATAATAAGCATGTTTTTAATCTTATATTCTTTTTCCTAATCTTTAATAATAATTTTATTTAAAATAAGTCTTCTAGTATTCTTATTAACTTATGCCTTTTTAAGTTATAATATATAAAATACTAGGATTTAGAGTTTTATAGTGTCTAGTAAAGCTAGCTTATAGTTTACTTCTCCAATTTACTTAAGAATTTTATAAGATCTTATTTTTCTAATATTAAGTTTATTACTTAGCCTATTTATTTTAATATTTAGTAATTTATAATCTTATAAGTATTATAATATATAAATTATATCTTCCTTCTAGAGAATTAGTCCTATAATTCTATTCTAATCTATATATTTCTTTATTTAATCTTAAATTACTTTAAGTTATTTATATATTTCTTAATATAAGTTGATTATTATTTTTACTATAAGTCTAGCTTTTTTAGAATTAGGTCTATCCTATGGTAGTCTAAATGCTTCTAGTGTAAATCTATAGTTAATATAAAAAGGGGTAATCCCTGTGGATTTTAAAGGTATATTATTATAGTATAATTAGGCTACTGGTAACTTTTTTACCTAATTATCTTATATAAAGTTAATATAGTAGTATAAGTAAGCTTTAATAATTTAGTTAATATGTTCTATTTATCCATCTATTTAAGGGTGGTATATAATGCTTAATTTATAACTTATTTTTAATTTAGCTATAAGTTCTTACTAAAATTTAAAAGTAAATATTTATCTTTTATTTAATATTATTTCTTTTAGTAATTTATATTTAGCAGTAATTATTCTTATATAAGTGTAAGCGAGTTCTTTTATAGTATATAACTTATTATATAGTATAAAGTAGGCTTACTTTAATAGGCGGTAAACTAATATAAATATGCTATTATACTTAACTTTAATAAGTAATTTAATAGATAAGGGTAAGTTAGTAATATGGTTAAAGGTGATTAATTCTTATGGTTGTTCTAGTATTAGTAGTAGTTATATTTTTTTATATAGCTTATGTCTTTTATCTTTTATTTATTAATATATATTATAATATAATATAATATGTTATATATATACTTTAAGTCTTTTAATATTATAGTATATAAGAACTTAATTATATATTTTTCTAATACCCTTATATTTATATAATAAATATTTATAAATATATTTAATTACTTTTCTTCATAGTTTTTTAAATACTTATAATTTGCCTTATTATTTAGGGTATCCTATGTCTAAAGTAAGGTCTTCTAGATAGTCTTTGTTTAGGTAATCCTTCATATATTCCTTAATTTTTTTAAGTATTAGATTATTTTTTAATATTTTAAATATTATATTAATATGCACTTACTTAATATTCTTTTTATTATTATACTATAGTACTTATACTATAAATTCTAATATTTCTTATTTATAATTAGTTCTTTTACTTAAGGCGTTAGCTTATTTATTTTTAGTTTTTTTATAGTAAATAAGCTTATAATTAAACTAAGATAAGAATTTAAAGTATTTAACTTATTTACTAAAAAGTTCTTAGGTAGTAGTAAAGTATAAGATATTCTTATAATTAATATATACTATAATCTTATACTTACTTTTATAGTAATAATATCTTTATTTTTTAAATGCTTATAGTATTATATATATTTCTTTATTATAGGTAAGATATTATAATACTAGTTTATTAAGTTTATGTAAAAAAAAGGCAATTAGTCTTAGTTTATTATTGTCTTTTAGTTAACTTAAGACTCCTTTAATTATAAAGTTTAATATATTAGTTTTAATTATAATAAGCTTCTTTGGGTTAAATATAGTAAGAATAGGTTTTAAGATTATAGCTTTTTTAAGTTTTTTAAAAGCTTCTTATTATTCTTCCTTTTATTTAAAGGGTTAGTCCTTTTTTATTATATTAGTTAAGGGGATAGCTTTAAAAGAAAAGTCTTTAATGAATTTTTGGTAATAGTTTATAAGTCTAAGGAACGCTTATAGTTCCTTAAGTGTAGTTAAAGTTGGCTATTCTTTAATTACTTTAATTTTATTAGGGTTTATATAGATTTCTTTAGGGGTAATAATATATCTAAGAAAATCTACTTTTTATAAGTAAAATATATATTTTTTGGGGTTAATAAGAAGTTTATTTTCTTTAAGTTTCTATAATATAAGGTAGATGTATTTCTTATATTCTTTAAGGGTATTTAAGAAGATAAGAATATTATTAATGTATATAATTATAAAATTATTTAAGTATAATTTAAGTATATAATTAATTTATTTTTAAAAGAATATAAGTGTATTTATAAGTCCTTAAGGCATAATAGTATACTTATAGAGTTTATATCTTATTATAAAAGCTATTATTTATTTATATTCTTCCTTTATTTTAGTAAGCTTATAGGCTTTTGTAAGGTTAAGGGTTATAAACTATTTCTTCTTATATAATTTATTTTTAATTTATAAAATTAATAGTAATAGGGTTTTGTCTTTAATAATTATCTTATTTTAATTCCCTGTAATTAATAATTAACTAGAGTTTGCTATTTTTCTTTAGTTTAAAGATAATAGGGTATTTAATAAGTGACTTTAAGATTTAAATATATCCCTTTTTTAATTATACTTTAATTTATTTCTTAAGTGTTTTAAGTTTTATTTCACTAAGGTTATAAATCTTATAAAACTTTAGGGATGTTTTATTCTTTAAAATGATTTTGTGATCTTATTTAGAGTATAGCGGTAGCCCTTCTTTTAATCTATTTTAAAAAAGCTTTTTATATTTCTAATATTATTCTAGGACATGTGCTAGTAGATCTATTAATTACTTAACTTTTTAAAGTTCCTTGTCTAATATTATAAGTTTTTTATATAAGATTATAATATGTTTTTATGTTTATTGTTCTAAGGTCCTTTTTTTTATTTTAATGTGTTAAGGAGGTATATTAATAAGTGGTAGGAAAATCCTAGGTTTCTGGCTTCCTGATTTCCTTTCTTCTAGATCTTTATTATTTTGTTAATAAATTTAGCCGGTTTTTTAGTTTATATTAGGTTTATGTTTATATAACTAGGGTATATTTAAAATAAGATTATATTTTAGGATGTTAGTTATATTATATATGGTTCTTGTAATATGTTTTTTAAAATTTATTAATAGGTAATTAGTCTGTTGCTTGATTTATTTATTGTTATATTAAAAGGTTTGGCCTTTAGTATATTAAAGTTGATATGGTTTCTTTTTCTTATATGCTAGTAACTATAGGCGAATTGTAGTTATAATAGATATATAATTGCATTTTAACCTATTATTTATTAGGACTATGAGCGGATTCCTATCTAATGACACTTTAAATTCTTTTGTTTTTATTATTGCTGTTGTATTTTTCTTCTTTTTTTTTAAGAGATATTATATGTCTTAAGTCCTTCTATTGCCCTCTTATAGGGGACTGTCGTAGTTTTTTAAATAGTATTAGTTATTAATTTTTATACTTATATATTATTTATATTTTAATTTTAGGTAGCTTTTATAATTAAATTATCTTTTATTATAGTTATATTTAGATCTTAGATTACTATGGTCTTGTTATTTTAAAAGTTTAATGGTTTAATGGAAATTGTAGAACGCTGAGCTATATTCCTATAATTCTCCTTTACTATAGTTATAATAACCTAGTTCTAATATAATAACTTTAAGAGATTAGTACCACTAAGTAAGCGTTTAATTATAGAACTTTATATTATAGTATATGTTTTTATAAGTAGTAAATGGAATTTATACTAGGAAAATATTATAATTATATTTTTCTTTAAAGTATTTTATATATATATAGGTAATACAGCTAGTTTAATTAATATAATAGTATAGTAAGTGGTTAGGATTAATGAGTTTATGGTCTCTATAGGTGTGTTAGTATAGAAGGTTATGTAGTAATACTTTATCTAAAGTTATAGCTCTTAGGATAAGTTATGCTTTAAACTCTTATTATTATATATCCTTTAGCCACTTATATAGGGCAGCTAGTGTACTTCCTTTAATAGGTTCTTCTGCTTTTATAATACTATTATAGAACTTATTAAGTCTTTATATTTCTAAGGTAAATTTATTATATATTCTCTAGATATTATTATCCTAATTATTAATAGTCCTATAGTTATACTATTTAATATTATTATCTTACTTTAAGGTGTTATTTTTTATAATGGATAATAATTAAAAATTGATCTAAGGGACTAGCTGTTAGTTAGGTATTTTAGTTTCCGGTTCTTTATCTAATGTCTTAGAGTTATCTAAGAGTTTAGATTTAAAATAATAGAATTTATAATTATCTTTATTATTAAATAAGGTTAAGTATTCTATTATATGAATGCTTTTATTATCTTTCTTTATAGCATAGTTGTTCTTTGGTTTAGGGATTTTTTCCTTTTTAAGTAACTTATAATTATATGCTATATGGTTTAGCTTTTTATAATTATAATATTTAAAGTTTTTTTTTTTCCTATTTCCCTTTTATATTATGTTAATATCTATAGGTCCTGGAGTATTATTATTATCTTTAATAACTTATTTATTTTAGTTCTTACCTTTATTTAATTAATCTTTTTATATATTATGGTTTTTTATATTAAGTTTATAAAGGAGGTTATTTACTTTAATATATTTTTTTATAAATAAGATAAGATTATGCTTAATTTAGTTAATGTTATAGACCTTTTCCTTGACTTTTATACTAAGTTTATTATAGAATTTTTTAATAAGTGTAGATTATTCTTAAGTGACTTTAAAGGCTAGGTTTTTAAATTTTATAGTGTAATTAAAGCATCTTTCTTTTTAGTAAATTTCTAAGAGTTTATTTTTAGCTATTTATACTTCTTTAATATCTCTAAAGGCTTTAATAAGTTCTTTTTTAAACTTTAAAAAGTTAATAAAGATTTTATTAATATAAGCAGGCTATGGTTTAGTAAGGTTATTAAAATATATATCTTAAATAAGGCGAAACTATTTAAGTGTAGTTCCTTTAAGGTAAGTGGCTGTAAAGGAGACTTTCTTAGTCTTAGTGTTAATAGTGTTCTTAAAGTTAATAAAGTAAGCCTTAAGTTAAGTTTAAAAGTTATAAAGCTTGCTGGTTTTTTTATTAAATATAGGAGGCAGTTAACGCTTAATAAGTCTTCTTATATCTTTAATTATAAACTTCTTAGTCTTAATTACTTTTATAAGAAGCTTATTAAGGTTAAACATGTCTTAGAGGAAAGCTTTAATTTAATCTTTAGATATATTATCTTAATTAAGGGCTTCTCTTATAATAATATTTTTATTAGCATTTTAAGTAAAAATAGGGGTGTTCTTAGGGGTTAGGTTAGCAGAAGTGCTAGTTAATTTAATTACTTTAGGCATAGTAGTTTAAGTTGCTTAAAAGATCTAAGGTATCTTTTTAAATAAGAGTTATTAATATGTAATGTCCTAACCTATATTATTGTGCTTAGGTATAGGGTAGGTTCCTAATTTATAAACTAAGGTGTTGGTTTATGTTAATAGAGAGATGCGAGGAATTTAATAAGCAGAGTAATTATATAGCTAATAAGGTTATAAATAACTAATCTAATTGTTATCTAAAAGTGCTATATTAATAACTAACTATTTAAGTTCTATTTAATAAGCGTAGTAAATAGTCTTATATAGTAAGTTATTTTAAGTGGCTTATGATCCTAATTGTGATCCTCTGGGATAGCTTACTCTGGTGTTTATGATCCATCATGGGTGGCTTACGACATGAGACGTGATCCTCTCCTGATTGGCTCATCGGTCCGTGGTATTTCCATAGGTACGTATCTTATGGTTGTTGGTTCGTAACAGTTTGTCTTACTACCTACCTACCTAGGTAACTACCTAGTGTAGGTGATTTCGATTATTGCACAAGTACATAGACTAATAATCATCGTTGAAGCTAAATCAGCTTTAGTATTTACTTAAAGGCACTGGAAAAGTTTGGCAGAACAAGGATTAAGGTCGTGGTGAAAACTAGACATAAAAGCGAAGGAACATTTGCGTCTTATTTATTCCTCCTAGAAACGAAATACCCTATACCATCTTGAAATAGCAAATTACCCATCCTCTTTATTTCTTGAGCATACTGGCCGTGTTTAATAGAAGTCGCATATAAATATAGGCCAGTACAACTTAATCGATAATGAACCTGAAGACTGATTCGCATCTGTACTGTGCATCAATTGACCGGCATACTTTCGGGTCCATATATAAACGGATGGGCATCATCGGTCCCAAAGTTGGCCCTTATTTTCACGGGAGTAAAAGCTGTTTCCGTGTGATAGAATGACACCGCTGGATAAAGCTGACCAACAATCTTTATGACTCTTCCTATAACCCATGTTAGAATTTGGAAATACAATTATGCATGCTATTGGATATTGTAATTCGCTGAAATACTAACCAACCCTCACACCGTCCAAGGTAAACTGAGCTGTTTTGTTATTTGTGTCGACAGTTAGGCCTATAATTCGGTTAGCCCCATATGTAGGACATGCAACGTCTGAAATGCTGCTATCCGCTGAAAGCATCGACCCGTCATCACTGTGATATCCCCACGAGCCAGAACTCCAACCGACTAATGAAGTTAAGGAATGGTAGTCTTGGATGAGGCCAATTGCAACAGTGCTAGGGGGGCTAGATCAACACTTAGTGAGTCTTTGATAGATGCAGGATACAGTTCCCAAGCGATTACTATGCCATTTGGGCATGCACTCACCTTGTTCCTCCAGTCGTATCTTCCAGGATTTCCACCTCGAAATAAAAGATTCCTGCATCTACTGGTATACATCGATTTGCGCGGACAGTGCCAGGTATCGTGCTTGATGTATCAGCACTAATAAACGCTTGATACCAATCGTAAATTCCATTTGTTAGCAAATAACATATATAGCTGATATTTAGAGCCAAGATAAAAAAACTCACTCTCCATCCAGGCATCGTTGTTGTAGACCCGAACATCGGCGTGCCTATCGTTGACATTCCACTCTGTGGGGAAATCTGCTTTTCGGCTTCCTTCTTTTGCTCCTCGCTTTCGTAACAACTCAGTTTCATGGACTAATCCATAGTGGTTTGCGATATCAAGGCTTGTCCAGCCGTTTCTATCTGGCACATTAATGCTGACACATTTCTCGATAATGTCATGGAAAGCATTTATTTCTTTCTTCTTCAGTAGTATCGGTAGTACTTCTCCAAGATAGTTCTCGATCTTAGCTGTTGGCAGAGTTTCAAGTATGCCATCAAATTTCTCCTTGGTGTAACTCATAGTAGCGCGTTGGAGCACGCTGTATCCGCATTTATCACGAATCTCAATGTCAGGCTTCTTTGCCAAAACTTTCTCAATAAGAGCCATACACCTATACTGGGCAACGTAATGCATTACCGTCATTCCCGTACTGTCTGCAGCGTTTGTATTTGCATTATGATCCAGAAGAACTTCGATGTCGGCCTCGTCTCGATACTTAGTAGCTAACACAAGCGGCGTGCGACCTTTTGCATCAAGGGCATCAATGATTGCCCCCTTTGATAACAAAAGGTGGGTTATCTCGGCAGTTGGCATGTTGATAACATAGGGAACAGAAGACAAGACATGTAATGGTGTACCGAATGGAGCTACGTTAAGACTAGCCATTGCGCCATGTTCAAGAAGCAGCGTTATAAGCTCCACATTACCTCTCCACACAGCAGCATGGAGTGCAGAACCAAACGAGCCTCCTTGAGCATTAACATCAGCCTTGGCTGCTAGTAGTTGATCCACGAGCTCTTTTTCCTCCATGCTAACCGCTGACTGTAATGGGGAGTGCAACTTTCCTCCATAAATATTTGGATTTGCTTTGGCCGACGTAAGCAAGTATGAGGCTATCTTGTGATTGTGACTGTTGATAGCAGCGTGGAGTGGAGTCGAATGATCGTTCTTTTCAGCATCAATATCAGCTTGGTATTTGATCAACAGTTTCACCATATCCATGTTCTCAGGTTTGCGACTTGCGACATAGTGTAAGGGAGTTTGGCCTTTTGCGTCGCTGGCGTTGGCACCAGCGCCAGCCTTCAATAAAGCGAGAGATATGTCGTCTGACTCTTCAGAAATGGCCAGAAGTAATGGCGTCAATCCTCCTGGAGCTTTCATTTCGTGATCAGCCCTAGCAAAATCATCATATTGACGTATCAGATTTCCTTCCACATCCATCCCTAGTAATAGTCGAACACTAGGTAAATCTCTCGCCTTTATTGCAAGATTGAGCGGCGAAAACTTCCCAGCGTCAATTACATTGGGATTTGCTCCTTTTTCCAAAAGGAGTTTTGTTATTTTGTTCATTTTCTTTGTGACGGAAATGTGAAGGGGAGTGTCTCCAGTCTTATTCTGAGCGTTGGGATCGGCGCTTCTATTAAGAAGCAGCTGAATAATATCCTCATCACACTCATCTAACGCTGCATGAAGCGGTAAATCTTGGCTTGCGCTAACGATATTTGCATTCCAGCCTTCGTCAAGAAGGAACTGGACAAATTTGATTTGGTGTTCTCTAATTGCGATGAACAGGGTCTTCGGAGGATAAAGTATGTAATCGGAGTCTCTCTGCCCTTTTTGCCATTTGAATAATTCCTGGAATGCTTCAAAGCGATCATAAATAACGGCTGTGTCGAGAGGCGTGTTGGATCTCCAATCTTTCTTTTGAACATCCTCCTCACTAGCGTTTCGGAGCATTTCACGAAGGCAGAATATCCTATTGCCACGAACAGCATAATGGAAGGATGTTTCAGCCCCATCCCACTGAGACCTCATGCCTTTGCTTATGAGAAAATGAACAATATCCACATGATTGTTGCTGATTGCACTATCCAAGAGAGGGTTATAGTCCTCTTCTTGAGGAGCGTGGACAGAAACGTCAGCCCTAACGAGCTCCTCAACGATTTGGTGGTGGCCTTTATCTATCGCAATCGACAAATAGGCGTGTTCTTTGTTGGCATCATGTTGCACTTTAGAGAAAAGGTATTGAACAACTCTGGCATGCCCATTTTGAACAGCAAGAGATAAACTTGAACGTAGTAAATCGCTACTATCCCTCTGCTCTCCTTCAGATTTTTCAAGAATATCGTCTTTGGTGTTTAAGTTGAGCAATCTTTCAGCAAGACAGCATACGACGTCGTAATGACCATTTTGTGCAGCAAGCTCAAGCGGAGTGCTGCCTTGGCGGTTCGAATTCATATCGGCACCGGCTTCGAGCAATCTTCTAACTATGGTGGTATGGCCACGTCCTGCGGCAAGCTCAATTGGAAACATCGAGACACCGTCAGGCTGATTCATCTGGTCATCGGGAGAGCTACTAAGCACTAGGTCAAATGCTTCAGTGGCACCTGCTAAACAAGCCAGTTGCAACGGAGATAAATTATCGCCGTTAGATTGTCTCAGAGCTTTCTTGAAATCTTCCTCTCGAAGACGTTTTATAATTTCCAGTGTCCTGGCATCACCTATTCTGGAAGCAAGGTGAACTGCTGTATTGTTTGATTCATCCATAGCCTTCGCTGTGAAATTTTTGTTCAAAAGCTCGGCAACGGCCGTGCTGTGGCCTCTCAACGCGGCCAAAAGTACCAGGCTTTCTTTCCCTGTATCTTCTCGAAGATTTTCAAAAGTTGATACATCTAGCCTATCAATTAAAATTTTAATGATTGAGAACTGCCCGCTTGTTGCGGCTGCACGGAGAACTGAAACAAGGGATGTGCTCTCCAGTTTTTCCAAAAGTTTATCAAGAATGATCAAATCTCCAGTCGAAGCTGCAATTATTGCTGCTTTCTCTAAGTCCTCCATAGTGATGGACATGGTTGTATCTTCAAGGAGATTTTGGACATTGTGCGCAAGTTGTAGCTGAGTCGCCAGAAAAAGAGGGTTTTCAGTAATGAAGTTCTCCCATCGAAAAGTTCGAAGACATCTGCGTATCCAGGTATTCTTTGCTTTCGAATCATGTTTCAAAAACTCAGTAACCTTCTTAGTCAATTCAATACTGGGTGCTGTCACAAGCTTGTAATGCTCTGCCCAGTAGAGTTCCGCATATTCAAGGAATGCCATAGCTGTGTCGACGTGGTCAGTCGCCTCGTTCAATGGTCTGGCTGAATCATCTAGACTATCCGAAAGCAAATGGAGGTACATCAGGCACCTATCGACTATGGTGGCGTTGAAGTCCGCCATAATGACTTCATTTTTCTTTGTAAGATATTCTTGAAACGTGTGATGAATCAAAAATATATGGTCGTTTATAATCTTAATAGCAGGCCCAAAGAAGCTGTCCATGTCTCGCACGAGATCCCAAGATACTGTATCTATAATGGCATCAAGCGTAAAATTGTTGTCTGCTCCTTGCACTGCTGGAGTCGCGTTCAGTGTGAGTGCCACTGCAAGTTCCGAAATACCAAGAGGTCTAATGGCATGAATGATCCAGTTGATCGCAACTTTCATGTTGGTCGAGTCCCTATATCCCTTGTCCATGACCAGAGAATTGAACACCTTTTCCATAGGGAGAACAGGGCTCATGAGCTGCTGTGTCAAGGCATTCTTCGTCGAAGCCATTTTGCTATGTTCGAGAATATCCAGATTCAACATGACGTGAAAATAGTTATACTCTCCTTTGCATAGAGTTTGAACAATTGGCTCTTCAAAGCCTTTCCAGACCGGCCTCTTATTTGTTATCCTCGACACTCTTAGATTCGCTATGCTGTAAATTGTACTTTGCCACTCGTGTCCTTGCACCGAGATTTCTCGTGCCCCAGAAATCTGGGGAGATAAATTTGAGCTAGTTATAAGGATTTTGAATTGGTTTGTCATTGGTTCGATAGCAGCGAGAGAAGCTAGCTTGCTTGCGATGGGATCGTAGCATTGGTCCGCTGCGTTGATGACAAGCGTTACTCGCCACTCGTGAGACGATGCAAGAATACACTGGAGTATAATCCATAGTTGTGCACAGGAGAGAGGTTGCTCCCGTGTTAAATTTTCTACCCGGCTAAAAAGCTCGGGTTTTAGCAGCAGTAGTTGTCGAATGAGAGAGCAAAGAAAGCTGCGTTCAGAATTGGCCCGCGCGTCGTATCGATTGAAATCGAAGCTTATAAACAATTCATTCAATTTAGACGCTTTACTCAAAAGTGATTGAAGTATTTGGGAAGAAAGCTGTTTCTTTCCGGAGCCATGGGAGCCTGTAATACACAGTACCCGTTGTCCTGCATCACTTGTCCATGTTTTGTACGATGGATGGTTCTGCAGCCATGTCATCGTTTCAGGATATGCAGCATCAAGGTCGTTCAGCCTAGCAACAGAGCCACTCGGTCGAGACACAAAGTCGAGAAACCTTTTGTAATCGGCACATAAACCTAGTTAATGGCCCTACTGTTATTTTCCCGCTCCATCCTCAATCAACGCGTGGAGACACGGTACTTACGCGTTATGTTTGTTTCTCGTAGTATGGCCCTCATGTGTAGAGAGATGTCTTCAAACTTAGATCTTCCGTATTGGAAATTCCAAGGATCCTGATGTGGCGATTGCTGTCACAAGGAGAACTGAGGTCAGAGATGCAATAATTCACTTAGGATGAGCACTTACGTATACATCTTGGTTCTTTCCCTCGGGATTGTAATATTGCACATTAAACCCCTGAGAAATTACTGAGAAGTTGCGTTCAATATGTGCCAGTGCAGTCGGTATTTGAATTATGAGCTGTGTAAAATTCGAAGAGCGGATCCTACCCATGGTGAACAAATGGAATAGAAACTCCTCCCATTTGACATGATCCAAGTAGGTAGGAGCTTCGAGGAAGTACTTTGATCACGTTACTAATGGCTTCCTGAATGGTATATCAAGCCTTAGTCTTACCAAAGCCACTGATTGAGTAGCTATCCACTGGTAGCAATAATCTTCGGACGCAATAAGAAGGATCTAAGAAAGCTGTAGGCAAGTCTCCGTTAGATGGGGATGTATATGGCTCGTTACCTGTTTGACGAGTGCGGCACCTGTATTATGCGCGACAAACACAATTTGCCGCAGCGAAGAGTTCGACTTGTCATAAGTTAACAACATAAACACATGAAGGATATAAATTATGAACTTGAACATACAATTGAAAACCTTTCGTGACTAGCCTGAAGGAGAATGATGATTTCCTTCGCTTTATTACGAAAGTATCTGTCATCGAAAATGCTAGCATAATCAGGAATGGAGTTAAAAACAAGAATTTCGGCATCGGGGAATTGCTTGGAAAAAAATTCCTTTTTACTCCTTTCGCTTCGGTCCTGATGCACTAATTCATCAATTCCGTTGATAAGTACGACGCTGTAGCCGTGAGTAAGAATGGAAACTTGACTGAAGACTGTTTATAGAGTCCTTACAGAGCCATGTCAAAAACTTATCAAATCATCACCTTCAGTGTGGCACTGGCGCAAAAGCTTGGGATAACGAAGACCGTGAACAGGTTTAAGCGCTAGACCTGAGAGGCTGAGAGGGATATATGTGTGTCCCCAAGTATTGGATAATAAGGTCGATAACAAGGCAAGTATATAATTTTTCAAAAGAAATATCAAATCATTGCTATACGCTAAAAAGCTTTCTTTCTTATCTAGATTCCAGACACAGAAAAATAAGAGAGCATGAACCTGTAATGGAGAAGCCAGTAGTAAGTATAGATACATGCAAATTTGTAATCGCAATCGCAATATATATAGCTCACTCTTGAACATCAGTAGCAGATCGCCAATGACTTTACTCTTGCGTAATTTTTCCCAAACTATTACGAACTTGACACCATCTCGGCCTATACGGGGTGTATATCTATAGGATCTATAGGTCTCTACGTATAGATGAGTGCATGTGTGGCGTGGGGTCCTTATGCAAGTCTGGCAAATGAACTCTTGTAACAGCCTTACCTTGAGAGTAAAGGTAGCATTGCGGGATTTTTTTTTTTCCCTTTTTTTCTTTTTTTCTTTTTTTCTTTTTTTCTTTTTTTCTTTTTTTCTTTTTTTCTTTTTTTCTTTTTTTCTTTTTTTTCTTTTTTTCTTTTTTTTCTTTTTTTCTTTTTTTCTTTTCTTTTTTTTTTTTTTTTTGCAATATATTTAATGCCTAGAGTGTATTAATACATTACGCTTATACTCACAAGATGTGCAGATTCGAAGTGACGCTTACCCCGTATGAAAGTTAAGAGAACATTACAAAGCTTGATATACATAATAGATAAAATAGGTATATATCCATATTTCTTTCTAGTAGCAAGCATGCAGCTATGAATGTCTTCCATAATAGGTGGCTACCTATATATCACTTACTGTACCCCGAAGTTGTCGGTGCGCCCGACATATTTCCCTCAGCCGCTCTCACGGCGGACTCTGCTGCTCTAGCCGCCTGGATGGCTGCATCTGCCACAAGGCTTGCAGCTTTCGCTGCTGCCTGAGCTGCTTGACTGGCTGCGTCAGCTGCCCTGGCCGCTGCTTGTGCCGCTTGGCCTGCTGCCAGTACTGCTTCCGCGGCAACTTTTGTTAGGAAGAGTTCTTGCAATGGTACCTGTGTTGGTACCGAAGAAAGATCTAACTCTTGCTGACGTGGGGGCTCAGCTAGAGTCTGTTCTATTGGTTCCAACGTTTCCGTTGATGGCGTGCGACTAGGCTGCGTCTCATTGCTAGCTAGAGGGATTAAAAGATCCTCTTCGGACAGATTCACCCGAAAATAAGTATCCACGGGAACTCTTTCTAGCTGTTGCAGTTGACTCTCTTTGATGTTCAATATGTTCGAACTGGCCACCTGTACCTTGTCCGGTGTAACAGTGACAAGGTCAATACCCTTATCTTTGTCGCCCTGGTGCAGTATGAAGCGTCGTATGGCAGAAGTAGTGTCAACTTCGCTTCTAACCCGCAGCTTGATGGTAAAGGGTCTGTTGTGGTTGCGCTTCAACAGAACCGCTGTCTGTAGAAAGGATGGTATGCCATCGTTCTCCCCTTTGTTCTCTTCCATAACCCATGTCACGGCGTTCTCATCACCAGTTTTGCCCTTACTGCACCCTGGACTTCCTGTCAGGGTGGCCTTGTATTTTTGGGGTTTCTCTTCCTCCACGTCCCAATGCAAGTTCGCCTCACCACTGGCAATAGAAACGCCTCCAGTCACGCCAAGAGAGGCGCCATATTGGACTGTTCTTTTGTATATTGTCTTGTTCAACCAATGCATCCGATTAGGCGCTAGATTTATAACCACGGGATCCCGTTTAGCGTTTTCTGTGTCTTGGAATTCGACTGTCATGCTCGCTTTCTGGTAACGACGCGCATGCAATCGACTCAGAAATTGGAATTCAAACACTATCAGTGTTGCCTGGTGATGATCACCCTCGTAGGTCATTTTCCCATGATGAATCTCAGAGATTCTTACTCTCATGTACAGTGGGGAAGACTCGTTCGGAGTTCGAGCCAGGACGCGACGAAACCCTTCTCCAGGCGCATTGGGAAGATGAAAACTTCCAGCATCTCCCTCAGGAATAAGATCGAGTGTAACGTCCGCCATGTTCAGTAGTTTTCCGCACTCGTATGCGTGCGCATTGAGTTGTCATGTTAGATGTTCTAAGGTTTTCGCATTTACACGGTTAGAGCCAGGCAGATAGGCAATATTAATACTCTTTTCAGACGTCATGTTTAGAGAAAACAGATGCCTGTTTGGGAAATTTATTTTAACCAAAAGAAATCTACAAACATCTATCCAATGCTAAACTTACACGTCTGACGTATGTGTCGTATGAGGATAGCTAAATCATTTTGTCAATTGTCTGACAAACAGAAAAACAGAAGTCCACATGCTAGCTTGGGGTGCATATCTTCCGTCCAAGCAACTCAGCTAGATTTGACGTAGTATCTTGGCTTCTGCACTATTTTCAGTCATTCCGGCATGTCATCTAATTATCTCAAGACTTATTGGAGGGTGCGTCATTAGCAAATTGCAAGGTAGTTATAGAATTTGAATTGATAAGCGTTGGTCACACGGCTCGTTCAGCCGCGCTGAGCCCCCACGTCTTTTCAAATTAAATAAGGCCGTAATGCAACTCTGCCATGCATCCCTAACGGCTTCACCGAAGCCAGTTCTGATAGGTCTACTCTATTAAGTCGTTACGTATCACCACAATGTTCACACCGAAACCATATTTGATAGGCCGATGGTTTATCTCTCATATTCGCGACGGAGCCTTAATTGCCCCGCTGTCCGAAGCGTCTCGCTTTTCAGAACATGATAGGATTTCGGCTAATGTACTCATTCTTTTTTTTTTTCACCACTTTTTATTGATTTGAATTGACTGCATTCGCAAACTGTGCTAGACTGAACGGATTTCTATGTGCACCTGTTTTTGACATAGTTCAAAGCTTTCAACATGGCACGAAAAGATCCTCAAAATGGTCCTTCAAACCAAGTGACGGGAACAACAGTTCAAAATGTCTTGCATGATGCAAGAAATGTGAATTTTGATGCAGAAACATCTTGGAAACCATTCCAGGAAAAGCATCGTGTCCGCCTATCCAAGAGTCCTGACGACGGAGGGAATCCTTCGGAGACGCTCGAGGACGAGGTGCTCCACGCTCTAGCTCGGAGTAAACAAGATGGGTATGAAGCTTTCATCAAGTGGGTGATGAAATACCACACACCACTTCTCAGGTGTAGAAATGAAGCAGCGATGACACCACTCCATCTGGCTATTACCCGTCAGAACCATACGTTCCTAGGTCTTATTTTGGAACATTCCAAGGATGCCAAGGTTCTATTAGAGCAGCAGACTGACGTTCATGAGACTTGTCTTCATTTGGCAATCTTCAAGGGAAGCCCGTTTACTGAGACTATCATAAGCATGATTCAGCAGGGATCTGCCTTTAAGCATTCAATGGACAGTGGCACTAAAATTGCTCGATATGATGTTTCTACCACGACTCATGGCACAGATATTTTCACAGTCCAATGTGAGCGGAAGAACTTTGAGAATATGACACCACTCCATGTAGCTGTCAGTATGGTCCAAGAAGATCTTGATAATACGATCAGCGACTACACCTACGAGGTGCCTATCACTGGAAAACCTCTTTCTGCCGCCTCTGGGATCAAGAAAGAATTCGAAAAGTATCCAAAGCTTATGTCCGGTAGCAGAAGAGCTAGCCTTGTTGATAATACAGACAAAGCTCTACCAATTGGTACGCTTAGCCGGCAGGGTACTTTCAAGGACGATCAAGAGGCGAAACTCTGTACAGAAGGAAAAGCAAGGAGTCGGGTATTTGATCTTCGACATATTGTTGAGAAACTTGTAGAAGCAAAGCCACGAGTTTTGATCGACTACCAAGATAATGATGATGAGACGCCTTTTCAAGCAAGACTCTCTTATCTTCTTAGCAAGTCGCAACAATACAATGGAGAGCAGGACGGAAACTCTGAGAAAAGATCGACTCTAAATGGCATGGATGACGAAGAGTCCAAGAGACACAAAATTATTGAGAATGATGAGATATTGACCTTTTTACGCAAATATATCATTGAAAATTTCGATCGAAAAGACGCAAGGAAAGCACTTTACAAGGTTGGTGACGGTAAGTCCAAATATAACCACTACAAGATTAGCACATTTGACTTATAATTGAATGAACTAGAAAGGCTTATCGAATTTGATCTCTCTGGGCTACCATACCCCAAGATAGACACAGATTTTCTGAATGGTCTTGGGAAAGTCTTACGATTTGAAGGGCTCTTAAAATATATTGCCCTACCCAGACTAGTTGTCGACAATGATGAAGATCAAGGAGACCATCCAAGTAAATTGTACGGATATCCCAACATTCATCCAACCCAAGAGAAGCTAACACATTTGATAGAAAAGGGAGGGGTATACAGTATATGAACTCAATATTTCACTGGCTCAAGAGACGACACGTGAAATCAGTCTTGAAAGTGACTGTTATAGACAATGTTGAGCCTTCTCACTCAGATGAAACTATTGAAGAGTGTTTGAAGGGCCTTGACGTCCGTATCTGGAACTGGTACAAAATGGATTTGTGCTGCGACGTTATTTTTCAATCAGCACCAGAAGTCAAAGATGTGACTTTGTACTCGTCCGGCAATAACGCAACGCTTATGGGATGGTCTAGTCCGGAAGGGATACCTAAACTGAAAACGGTGAGCGCTGCAACTCCATTGGATAGTTGAAAAAGTGGAATTAACACGTCTTGTCAAAAGTTGGATAGGCTGCAAGTATATGTTCAAGAGGTAAATATGTCATCAATTGGCTTCAACGTCACGTGATGAAACTTGGTCGATCTGACAATCCACAAAGGGACTCGACAGCACTGAAAGGCTAAAGAGAAATATGGAAATATTCAAAACTCAGCTCAAACGCTACAACGAAAAGCTAGCCTTCACATGGGATATTCATAGACCGGATTTGAATGGCAATTCAGTCTTTGTTGACCGAAGTACAGAGAAACGGCCGTCAGTGTCCATTATTTCCGACTTCAATGAATTTGGAAGCATCGACTAATACAAGTTTTATCTAGTGAATCGAAATGGATGAAAACCATGAAAGAATTTGGCGAATTTCTATCCCGTATCAAATTGGCGCCTACCAAGTCATCAGCCATATCGCCAATTAAGATTGCAATCATCGACGATGGTATTGATATGACGCTTGATCTATTTGCAAATAAAGTCCATGGCGGGGAGTCATTTTATGGACTTGGAGACCTATCTGGGCATCAGGGGGTATACTACGTGCCATCGGGCCCACACGGAACTTTGATGGCAAGACTAATATGCGAAGTGTGTCCTGTTGTGAAACTGTACATTGCGCAATTGGAAGTGCTACCTGGGCATGATGGCCGTCGATCTTTCACCGAAGAATCCGCCGCAGAAGTAAGACTATCAACCTTTCAAACCTGTATTTGATATGTGCTAATATGCGAAGGCAATCATATGGGCAAAAAACCAAGGGGTTGACATTATTTCAATGAGTTGGTCTATAAAAGGACGAGTATTGAAAAGGCTAGAGAATGCTATTCAAGCTGCAGCTAGAGATCGAATTGTCATGTTTTGCTCCTCTATTGATGAGGGGGCTACGGCGATTGACCATACCTACCCTGGGAGAAACAAGAATTGCATTAAAATCGGTGCTTGTACAGGCACGGGCACAAAGTTGTCTTGGGTTTCTGACGCCCATAGCGACTTCTTAGTGCCAGGCGAGGCTAACCATCTAACCTTGGATTCTGAGCTTTGGAATCAACATCATATTGGCTCTTTTGGAAGTTCTGTGTCAACGGCACTTGCGGCAGGACTAGCCGGGGTTCTACTCTATTGCGACAGGCTTATAGAAACTCCCAAAGAGTCAATTGATTCAACAGACACCAATGCAATGCCCGATGCCTTGGGGAAGGTGAAGAGCAGCAAAGCGGTTGACTACCTCAGGAGTCAGGGCCTTATGACGGAGGCATTTCAACGACTTTCGAAAGGAACGGAAAAGTTCCTTCAAATTTGGGACTATTTGCGTCCTGAGGACATTGAAACTTTGATCTGGAACGAGCAATCACATCCGGATGAAACCAACCAAACTAAGTCGAAAATTCAAGATTTCATGAAACAACTGAAACACAATTAAGGTTGATGTAGAGATATAATCAAATTATTTTATCTTAGAAATGGAAGTTTTATATTTAAGTCAAGTATATATAGCGCCTATCGCGTTGTTATGAGCTGTGATGACGTCTACAATAAAAACTGTACCCAACCCAAATTCAGTGTTTCTGTCAGACACACAGAACCATTCAAAATGCCATAAACTGTAAACAACTCGATTTGATCAATTTGACTTTGGTTGCCTTGAGCAATAAGATTTTCCCGCACGAAGTGATGATTCTATATTGTTACTAGATGCACTGATTTAATACAGAATATCTTCCAATGACATTGCGATTGCTC
Organism: Trichoderma sp. CBMAI-0020; assembly: GCA_030708095.1. Taxonomy (NCBI): domain Eukaryota; kingdom Fungi; phylum Ascomycota; class Sordariomycetes; order Hypocreales; family Hypocreaceae; genus Trichoderma; species Trichoderma sp. CBMAI-0020. Next base: position 520,333 of record JAJNCI010000002.1, read on the forward strand.
TCTGCATTCAAATTCTAAGAGGGCGTGAAGCTAGTTCTACAGCCGATTGTATCTCTGTAAGTTTCATTTCGAATAAAGTGTAGTTACCTTTGGAACATGGTTTGATGGATACTGCAGCAATTGGATAAAAACACCGAAACAAAGTAAGTCTGGTAAAATTAGATGTTTGTAAGGACAAAAGCGGAAAGAAACTTTGCCTCACTGAAGGCATGTATAGTGGTCAGAGTAATGAATATTGAAACAGGGAGCGGCAAGGACAAAGAATTAAAACATTAATCCTTGTAGAATTCATGCTACTTGAGACAATGGCGGGAAATCACTAGCTGCTATGTTAATTATTGTGTCATGAGGTTTCTGAGGCAAGCCGGCACTAACAACACGAGCTCCTATTGATAGTATCCAGCATATGCCATCGCGTGATCATGTGCCGAGCGAAATTCTGGGGTAATTCGGCTGTGCTTACGAACGTGGGGAACGCATCAGCATGAGTGACTCTAGTAATGCTACATCTTGATATCCCTTCTCGCCCACTTTGTTTTGGAACATCTTACAGTAGGAGTTATAGAAAATGCAGCTGCAATATCACTACGTTATTAGCCATCGCTCTTCAAGAACCATAAGAGCAATAATATACAAGGAATTATCCAAGTTCTCTCGTCTGTTTGTGCTGATTACTCTCAACTGCCTAGTTCAGTCGGGCCGTTGGTGGAGATGGCGCAAAAAGCCTGGAATATACCCTGCTAGCTCTGGAAGTACTATTCTCTTGTTTGCCGTATCTGCGGCTCTAAAACTGCCAATCTCAGTTTAAATCTGCGTTGTTTTATGCCTATCGTGCGGTTACAACGCATAGCTCCTACTAGCATCAGAGGTAAGCGTGTCAAGATAATTTTGGTCTCATAGCCTATATTGTTGCCTGAAGCGGCCACTAGTTCATGCAATAAAAGACAAAAATGTTATTTGAACACTTTTATGATTGGCCGATAGTCAAGAATGGTATTTTACGTATCCAACTATGATCAGAAATCAAGAATTGGTATTGAATATTTCTATGAATGTGTATGAAATTGAAATGAAGATCCGCTGACACCAAAGGGTTGGCTTATCTTCAATTTGAGGCTAGCATTGGATTGCTCGTCCCACCGGGGGGCTGCTGAGATATTCTCCGTTGGCTTTTGATGTCTGCATAATCTCCGTAGGACTTACAATATATTAACTAAAAGAAATATCAGACACCCCGATGACAAAGTAAACACTGGTCTATAATGTCCGGTGGCGTTGACATACAGTATTAACTTTATACCATATAGGAATATAGTCATGTACGCCAATGGCTCTTAATATGGATCTGAGACAGGACCCAGCTCGAAGATCTGCCACTTGTAGATGAATGGGATCATAGATTGCGGGCGTAAGTCTTTGGTGGGGGGTATGACCCGCAGCTTGATTAAGCTTGCATGGTACGGATGACGCCCTATCCATAAATCTTTGCGGGGGAAGTATTCAACTACGTAGCCATTGGAGGGATTCCAACAGCATCTAGCATGTTTTAGCGTATTGCCTTGAAAGAGGGTAGTACTGCATGCGCTCCAATGGAATCATACGTATCCTCGTGTTACTCTTCAACCATTCCTAAACCAGGAGTCGAATTGCACATATATAGCACATGAATCGATTCATCTAAACAGTTGAGTGTTTTATCAAATGCTGACTGCATATTGAATATCCGAAGGGTGGTTTTGTGTTGGCTTGTGGGATGAAATGGATTGCTAACGAGACGTTGGGGCTTATGAACGATGATCGCGTTAAATCTTGGCATTGGAGGAGAGATAACAGGGGATGTGAATCTTACATATATTTAGGCAATGGTATAGTCCAAGAAGGTGCCACAATGTAGAACCAAATCTCATACTGTTTGGGCTCTTTGAAGGTAGCCTAACGCCTCTTTCAAGCCATCCTTACAAAAATGAGGTCCCAAGGGCCAGTTCCTGTTGCCATTATTGGCATGGGCTGCCGATACCCTGGAGGAGCCAACAGCCCTGAAGAATTATGGAACGTCGTTTCTGAAGGCCGAAGTGGCTGGAGTGAAGTTCCATCAAATAGATTCAACCATCAGGCCTTCTATCACCCTGATCCAGAAATTCCGGGCACAATTAACCAGAAGGGAGGACACTTTATAGATCAAGACATTGCTACTTTCGATGTCGGTTTCTTTGGAATAGCACAACAAGAGGCAGATACACTTGATCCCCAGCAGCGGGTCGTTTTAGAGACTACATGGGAGGCGGTCGAGAATGCAGGCATTCCGATGCATGAGTTTAAGGGGTCGGACACAGGAATTTTCGGTATTTTTTTACCATTCACTGCATGTGATTCATACTAACAATCTCTAAGTCGCCATGTTTGGCCATGACTTTGCACAGATCATACACAAAGATCCGGAAGCCGTTTCCAAGTATCACAATCTCGGCGTGGCTCGACCACTGCTGGCGAACCGCGTTTCCTACGTCTTTGATCTGCAGGGTCCTTCCGTCATGGTAGATACTGCCTGCTCTGGTAGCTTGGCTGCTATTAGTTTAGCATGCCAAAGTCTGCGTGCTGGCGAAACATCCATGGCGTTGGCAGGTGGTGTGAATCTAGTATTCTCTCCTGACCAGATGGCGTTGATGTCAATGACCGGGTGAGCCCCTCTAGAAGTTGATCGATATGAAAATTTCGGCTAAGCTTTTCGTTCCAGACTATTCAATGACCAAGGAAGGTCCTACACATTTGACGCACGCGGTAATGGCTATGGCCGAGGAGAAGGCGTAGGAATGGTCGTCCTCAAGCGGCTAGATGACGCTATTCGAGACGGGGACAGCATTCGGGCTGTCATACGGAGTTCGGGAATCAACTCTGACGGCCGAACAAACGGAATAATGCTGCCTAACCAGGACGCTCAAGAACGCCTTGCGAAACGTCTCTTTCAGAATCTCCCTTTCAAGCCTTCTGACGTGCAATATGTAGAGGCCCATGGCACAGGGACCAAAGCCGGCGACAAAGTGGAAATAAACACGATCCGAAACGTGTTCTGCGAGGACCGTGATGGACAGAATCCCGTCTTTGTTGGCGCTACCAAGCCGAATATTGGACATTCTGAAGCTGCCAGTGGGACAGCGGGCCTCATTAAGACGGTCATGGCGATGGAGAAGGGCTTCATTCCGCCAAATATACTGCTCGAGAATTTCAAGCCTGGACTGGAACCAGATGAGCGGTATATGAAGGTAGGTTGAGCGTTTCACTCGGATCCTGTAAATGTTGGTTTCTAACGAGATAATTACAACTAGATCGCTCGGGCGCTCACACCTTGGCCAGCCACGCTGTCTACGCGGAAAGCTGTGGTAAACAGTTTTGGGTTTGGAGGCACAAACGCCATGTTGCTTCTGGAATCGGCTCTTGGCTATAATGGTAATAAATTTGCTCTTACTAGTCAAGCACTTGCTGACCTTTTGGCTGCTTAGGAGTCAGCCATGATAATGGGCATGCAACTACAGAAAACGGAATACAAAGTGACGCACTAAACGGTAACGCGGATATGAACAAAAGCGAACAGATTCCGCATATTTTCCCAATATCTGCTAGGTCCGAATATTCTCTGCAGAGTACCATCAATGACCTTGGAGAATACCTGAAGCGTCACCCTGACGTTCGACTCGACGATCTTGCTCACACCCTGATTAAACGGAGATCAAAATTCCAGTGGCGCTCTAGTATTATTGCCAAAGATATCGATTCCTTACTTCACGGCCTTGGTGCCAAGGACTTAGTATGCAATAAAGCATCGAATAAGCTATCCACAGCCTTTGTCTTCACCGGGCAGGGCGCTCAGTGGGCAAGAATGGGCCATCACCTTCTACAGTCTGAACACACGGCATTTGCCCGATCAGTGGCAATCTCAGAAAAATTACTCAAGGGGTTTGGCGCGCAATGGAGCCTGGTCGAAGAGTTATCTCGAGACGAGTCCTCAAGCCGCCTGAACAACAGTGAATTTGGTCAGCCGGCAAGCACCGCTGTTCAGATAGCCCTTGTTGACCTTTTTAAGAGTTGGAATATCTTGCCTGCAGCTGTAGTCGGCCACTCCAGCGGTGAAATAGCCGCTGCATATGCCGCTGGTGCCATCTCGCAAAGTGCTGCTATGTTTGCGTCGTACCACAGAAGCTTCTTGGCTGAGAAATCAAAACAACACTCTGATACAATTGGAACTATGATGGCTGTCGGTCTTGGACATGAAGATGCGCAGAAGTACATCACAAAGGTTGAAATTCAAGGCGTTACGGTGGCGTGTATCAACAGCCCTTCGAGTGTTACAGTGTCTGGTGACTTGAACGGAATAATGGCTTTGAAGGATGCCCTCGACGCAGATGGAGTCTTTAATCGCCGCCTCAAGGTCGATACCGCCTATCACTCTCATCATATGCAGCTGGTTAGCTCTGATTATCTGCATCAGCTCGAGGGATTCGAATCGGGTCCGGTCGACACTGCTGTTCGTTATTTCTCGAGTGTCACAGAACATGAGAAGTTTGATGGATTTGGAGCCTCTTACTGGGTAGATAATCTTGTATCGCCTGTCCGGTTTTGTGGTGCTTTACGAAACTTGTATCGAGAGTTGCGACAGACAGCAGTCAACATTATCGAGATTGGTCCCCACGCAGCTTTATCAGGCCCAATTAAGCAGACACTGGCAGATCTTCAAGCCGACGGTTCTTCGTACAACTATATTCCAACCTTGGTTCGTGGCGAAAACAGCATCAAATCTCTCATGAACACGGGATTAGCCCTCTTCCGCAGTGGGAATGACAATCTCGATATTGGAGCTGTGGCTGCGCTCTGCAGGTCAGAGCCTTCATCCCTAACTGTTTTACGGGATTTGCCATCCTACCACTGGAATCATACAGAAACACATTGGATGGAATCAAGATTGAGCCGTGAGTATAGATGCAGAAAACATCCTTCGCATGATCTGCTAGGCTCTCGAGTCATTGCATCGCCTGATAGTCATCCCAGCTGGCGAATACTGTTAAATACTGAGAGATTGCCGTGGCTACAAGACCATGTTGTCGACACCTTCATCGTCTTTCCCGCTGCTGGATACATGACAATGGCAATCCAGGCGATACAACAATTAGACCAAGACCGTCGACAAGACCTCAAGCCCAAAGGATATAGGATGAAGAATGTTTCTTTTAAAAAGACGTTGAATATTCCCAAAGACGACACATCGGTTGAGACAATCCTCACGTTCCAATACTCTGATACAAACGAGACTTGGAATTTCGCTGTCGCCTCGATGTCAGACCAAGGCAAGTGGCAAGATCACTGCAACGGCATTATATCTGCGGTTTTTGGCAATGACAAGGATGATATTGAGCAGCAACGCGAAGCAGAATTTGATCGCAAGTCTCAAGCATCTCGCCTGGAAGAGGCAGCCATGGCTTGCACCAACGTCGTTTCACACAAAGCCTTGTACGCTCAGATGGCAGCGACAGGCAACCAATATGGGCCTACGTTTGCAATCAATAATGAGGTTCGGATGGCAGCATTTCAGTCTCTCAATGACCTCGTTATCCCAGATATTGCCGCAAAGATGCCCGGTGGATACATCCAGCCGCATCTCATCCATCCGACAACGCTTGACGGCATCATTCAGTCTTGTCTTCCTGTGTTTCAACAGCACTCCAATAGAGGTTCGGTGATGCCCATCTTTATTAGCGACATATTTATTTCCGCGAGCATCTCCAATCAAGCTGGAAATCATCTCCAGACATTGTGTGATCTCAGCAACGTATTTCCCACGTCGACGAATTTTAGTACCGCAGTCTTCCAGACAGAGAATGATGGCTCACCACAATGCGTCCTAACCATGAATGGTGGCGAGATTCGCGTTGTCGGAGAGTCTCAACCTACAGAAGTGCTTCACAACGATAACATATTTAAGATGGAATGGGGAGTCGATAGCTCTTCGATCACACCTGGGATGTTGGAACGCATTCAAATTCCTTTACAGTCTGACGAGGCCGGGATTACACAGGCAGAGAAAGTCAATCTCACATTTGTTGCTTGCGCCAGATATATCGACTGGGCTGTCAGGGAAATGAATGAACGCGGGTTGACTGTGAAAGACGACCACAGAGTAAACTGGTGGCGACTGCTGAAGGATTTTACCAGTTCAGAAACAGGCAAGTCGCTCATCGAAAAGAGCCCAAAGACCAAAGAGGACCTGGACAAGCTTACATCCAGACTTGGCGTCGAAGGAGAGGCCGTAGCTCGAATCGGACCGGAACTGGTTCCTCTCTTGACAGGCCAAACGGACCCCCTCACTCATTTCTTGAAAGACGATCTTTTGTTCCGAGTATATCATTCTGATGAAGGAGCTCGACCCAACCAGTACATGGCTGACTACGTCAAGATGTTGACTTTCCAAAGAAGAGATCTGCGCATCTTGGAAATCGGCGCTGGAACTGGCGGCACGACTTTTAGAATTCTAAAAGCATGCAGCCCCAATGGTGAAAGCTTCTGCTCGGAGTATATGTACACGGACATATCCTCTGGCTTTTTTGAGGCTGTGAGAACTACTCGATTAAAAGACTGGGCGCACCTATTGACATTTCAGACTCTGGATCTGGAAAAGGATGCAGCGAGTCAAGGGTTTAGAGAACACTCGTATGATCTCGTCGTTGCGGCCAACGTTGTCCACGCCACACGGTCTTTGGACAAGTCGATTCGAACAATCCACAAGCTGCTGAAGCCTGGCGGTGTTCTTGGGCTTGTTGAACTTACAACATCTACGCCGTATATCAACATGACTTTTGGTTCCATCCCAGGCTGGTGGGCTGGTGTTGATGAAGGCCGTACTGATAGCCCACTACAGTCTGCCGAGCAGTGGGATGGGCATCTACAGAAAGCCGGCTTCTCCGGCGTTGATTTGGCTGCCTATGATCTGCCAGAGCCTGAAAGACATTGTGCTCTGCTGTTGTCGACCGCGCTGGCAGTTCCCTCTGCGACGAATGGACAATTTCCTTCTCACTTCAAGATATTGGATGCTTTTGCTGATGATGAAAGCCCAGCATACAACTCACTCACAGTGAAGCTTGTAAATGGCTTGGCTGAGAAAGGCTTCGGGGCTTCTTTGGAGGAATGGACTAATGTTGAAGTCGACAACTCAAGCTCTTGCATCATTCTCGATTCCGCAAAACAGCCGCTTCTTACAAAGGCCTCCCCTGAGCAATTTGCCGGCATCACTCGCCTGTTATCCAAGGCTACTAAAGTATACTGGGTCATCTTTGCTACAAACGACAATGGCGGCATTTTGCCAGACAATGCACTAATCACTGGAGTCTCACGAACAGCACGAAACGAAAATCCGTATCTGGATTGCTTCACTATTGATGTGCAAGAGTCTCTCGAACAGCATGGTGACCAAATCCAGAATGCAATTTTAGACTTTGTACACACCACCGAAACGAGAATCAAGAAAAATGAACCGAGAGAGTATGAGCTCATGTATAGAGATGGGAAAATGCAAATTCAGCGCTTCGTCGCGGATAATAATCTATCCAAAGCCGTTGCTACCTCTTCCGACGCTACGGATACGGAAGAAACTACTTTCCACCAGGCTGATCGACGGCTTAGGATCCATGTCGACAAGCCCGGTCTATTGAATAGCTTGGTATTCATTGACGATGACTCTTCCACTCTCGGTCCCGACGAAGTTGATATCAAGTCGTACGCTTGGGGCCTCAACTTCTCCGACGTCTTCATTGCTCTAGGCCAACTACCGCCCACACAACCCATGGTTGGCGAAAGCGCTGGAGTAATCACGGCTGTTGGTTCCAACTTTGCATCGCACTTCAAGCCTGGAGACCGAGTAACAGCCATGTTTGGCACTCCCTACGCAAGTCGGACGAGAACAAACGGTCATTTGGTTCATCGCATACCTGACAAGCTGTCATTCACAGAAGCGGCTTCAATTCCACTAACATTTGCAACAGCCTATTATTCACTCTTTGACTGCGCCAATCTTCGCAAAGGCCAGACAATATTAATCCACTCTGCTTCGGGTGCACTGGGTCAAGTAGCCATAAAGATTGCTCAAAGACAGGGAGCAACGATATTTGCAACTGTGGGGAGTGCAGCCAAGCGGCAACTCCTCGTCGAGCAGTATAGCATCCCTGAAGGCCACATCTTTAGCAGCCGCACAACCGATTTTGCAGCAGGAATTAGCCGTCTTACCAATGGAACTGGCGTAGACGTGGTTCTAAACTCTCTATCCGGTCCCATGCTTCACGCTTCGTGGGAGTGTGTCGCTGCCTTTGGAACGTTTGTCGAAGTTGGCAAGACAGATATTTCCCGACGCAGCCAGCTGAGCATGAAGCCCTTTGAGAGAAACTTGAGGTTCATGAGCGTGGATCTTGTTGGACTTTCGAAGCATCGACCGGCTGAGTGCCAAAGCTTGCTGCAGAGAATCTTTGCGGATTTTGAAGCTGGAATCATCACACCGCTGTCTGTTACGGCAATGCCGATAGGCGATATTGAAAAGGCTTTTAGACTAATGCAGAGCCGAAAGCATACCGGAAAGATTGTGTTGGAAGCCTCTGATAGTTCTATTGTCCAAGCCAAAGAGCGGCCATTCCGGCTACGTTCCAATGGAACTTATATCATCGTCGGCGGTCTGGGAAGTCTGGGAAAGCATCTGTGCCGTCATCTCCAAGAGAAAGGCGCGAGGCACATTGCACTGTTCACACGACAGAGTTACGAAAAGGCTGCTAAAGCAGAGATGGAGAAAGAGTTGACTATAATTCCAGAAGCTGCAGTCAAGATTATAACGTGTGATGTGGGCGATGCGACAATGGTACAGCAAGTAGCCGCAGAATTGTCTCAAGATACGAGTATGCCGCAGGTACGAGGTATACTTCATGGAGGCATGGTACTATCGGTAAGCAAAAGCCCTTTACAAAAGAAGAAGTAAATGTGAAGCTAATTGTTCGAATACAGGACCGGACTCTGTCGCAGATTACACAAAAGGACTTTGAGATTGCTCTTTTGCCCAAATATCACGGCACAGTCAACATCTATAATGCTTTTTACCATAAAGATGTCGACTTCTTCGTTAACCTCTCGTCACTCTGCGGTATTGTTGGTACATTGGGACAGTCTAATTACGCAGCTGGAGGCACGTTTCAGGACATGTTTACTCACGCCAAAGTCTCTGCTGGCTATACAAAGTTTGCGACAATTGACTTTCCCCTGATCAAAAGCACGTACACAGTCACCCAAGAGCACACCCACTCCTTGGGCAGACAAGGCGTTCAGCTTCTCCCTATTGAGACTGCTCTGCCAGTTGTTGACTATGTGATGAGCGGAAAGGCATTTAAAGATGGCAATCACCAGATAGCGTTTGGTCTTGATCCTCAGTCATTCATCAACCAAACAACGCCAGGTGGTAGAGTGCCCCCCCTTGTGTCTCACATATTATCTTCTCACAGCCGAGGTCCCGCGCATCAAACAAGGCAAGCAGATGAACGCACAGCGGAAGAAAAAGTCGCTCTTGCATCAACAATCGACGAAGCAGAGCAGCTGATACTGATTGCAATTCGAGAGAAAATAGCATCACTTACTGTCCTTGAATCCCAAGAACTCGATCTGGACCAAGCCGTTGCGAATATGGGCCTTGACTCTCTTGTTGCGACCGAGATAAAGAACTGGATTACCAACAAGCTACAAGCCCCAGTCCAAACCTCGGACATTTTGGATGCCCCAAGCTTGCGGTCACTTGCATCTTTTGTCACAAAAAGCTCTGTCCTCGTGAACAATAAGTTCAAGCCGGAGGGTGTCAACGGTCATAATGAGACAACAGCGGATACGAATGGCAATAGCAGCAGCGTAAAGCAGGTCTCTCTTCCCAAATACCCTATGCAGACTTTAGAGGGAACATTGGACATATTCCTCGACTCTGTGAGCCATATTGCCACTGCAGAAGAGCTGTCGCGCACTCGAGAAGCCATCAACGCGTTCCAAGACCCCGATGGACTGGGCCAGAAACTGCAATCGAGGCTCAAAAACATGTCAGGCGGCGAAGGTGAGAATAATGAGGTTGTGGACATGTATGTCAGAAACAAGTGGCTTCGTGGGCGAGACTGGCGACCCAGACTTCGAAACTTTTTTGCTACTCTCCCTGGCCAGGATACAGCTCGACAACCGCAGGCTCAGCAAGCAGCACAGCTTTCGCTCGCAGCTTATGCATATAAATTAGCACTCGATGCGGGCACGATTAAGCAAGATTTCTATCACGAACAGGCATTAGACAGTAAGTAAACTAACATCGCCATTCAACATGGCAAATATTCCGCTCTGGCGTGCTAATGAGACTCAATATAGTGGCTACCGTTTATTGGCTATTCAGCTCAAATCGCACTCCAGCACTTGGTTGTGACGGTTATGATCGATTCCCAGAGAGCGACTACATCGTCGCCATGAGACGTGGACACGCCTACAAGATTCCTCTCACAGGCCACAATGGACAGACTGTAGCATGCGACAAGCTGAAGAATGTCCTTGAAGCCATCATACAGCAGACTCCCGAAGAAACGAATTGGACTAGTCTACTCACCACTGCGAATCGCGATGAATGGGCAAAGGTGAGCATGCACTCTTTTTTCAACTCTTTCTAAAATATTTCGTGCATCTCCCAAGAAGAGGCTTTTTGAGCTAACTCTGCCAGGCCCGAGATGAAATACTTTCAGCAAGCCAGAGCGGCCGAAATTATGTCAAAACTATCGAAGAGTCCCTCTTTATTGTTTACCTCGAAGATGTAGCTCCAGAGACAGCAGACGGCCGCGCAGACGCTTTCCTTCTCGACGATAATTCCAACCGCTGGCTTGATAAAACCCTTTCATTTGTAGTTTGTCGTAATGGTGTATCGGCCATCTGGGGCGAGCACACCATGGTCGACGGTACCACATTCGGTGGCCTGATAAAAGCTCTCAACTCACCAGCCGTTGGATCTGTTAAGTTGTCTAATGGCTCATCTACTTCCAACTCAGTAGTTGATGGTGATTTTACATATCTCGAGTTCACACTACCAACAGCTCTGTCAAAGATCATCCCTACTCTCCAGACTCAGCATCGGTCAGCCCATGACGGCTACACTCTCGCCAACCTGACACAGACATCTTATGCAGCCTCCTATCTAAGACAACAAAAGCTTCCTCCAAAGACTGTCATCCAGCTTCTTATTCAAGTAGCTGTCCGCCGTCTCTTTGGGCACAACCCCTCAGGCGCCGTGGATGTCATCTCGCAGCGTCCATTCCGCGGTGGGCGAACAGACATGATCTACGTGATGACGCCGCCAGTGGAGGCCTTTTGCGCCGCAGCTGAAGACGCCAGCATCGGTAGTATCGAAAAGAGAAGGCTCTTCTTGGAAGCTGTAAAGTCGCACGCGCGGCTTGTAGCGCTGTCGACTCGCGGAAGAGGTTTCAGATGGCATCTCATGGCGCTTCGAGAGATGTTGGAGCCTGGCGAAGAGCTACCTGTTTTCTACAAGGATGAGGTATTCAAAAGGACGAGTGAGAGGCCAGTCTGCACAAGCTTTACAGAATTTGGACTGCCGGAGATGGGCAGGTGTCAGCCTCATAAGGAGGATGTATGGGTCGGCGTGCAAGTCTTTGACGAGAGGTAAGTAACCATGGCATGTGGCAGACTTCATTTCGCGAGAGTCCCCAAAGCTAATGGCCTTTTTAGGGTACAATTTACTGTTATCAACGGAGAGAGAAAGTCGGCAGAGTTTGTGGAGCATCTGAAGGCGGCCGGTGAGATTGTAAGAGGCATTATAGAAGCCGGCGCTGTATGATGAGTTTCGGATATCGCCTCGCCATATGCAGGACTACTAGATTAAAAATATATATGTATCTACGAGTACTGAGGTTTGAGACGAAATATCTGATTAACAGTAAATGCGGTTAAAGCCTACTTGAAGCTTGTTTCTTCCAACGCCGTTTAATTTCCAGTCGAAAGAAGCACTGTAGGCAGTGGATCCAAGACCCAACTGTCCTCGGGGCAAGAACGCCGTTTTCTCGGGTCTCGGGTCTCGACTCTTAACTTTGTTTCCCATTATTTGGCCTTGAACATGAATGCAAAGGTCGAAACGGCGCTCTTGGAGCACTCGTCGGCGTTGCTGATCAAGACGATGACCAATACCAAAGGATGATCAAGGAGCATTGAAACGTTCCAGACTTGAGAGAAATTAAAATATATATACCTGCCTACGCCAGTGTTCAATTGTTGAAACATGTCTAGATTCTTGCTTTACATCTGTCTCCAACAGCAAATATAACACAGACGTACACAACTACCTTCTTGTAAAGAAAAAAAAACTTGATAGAAGTTGAAGCATGTCTTCTGCTGGCATCACGTCTCTTCCCAAAACCTACCAGGCCGCCTTCTTCGAGACCAAGGGTGGGAAACTCACCCTCAAGGAGGTAAAGCTCCAAGTACCCGGCCCGGGCCATATACTGGTAAAGGTTCTCGCCTGCGGCATCTGCCACAGCGACCGTTTCGTGCAACAAGGCCTGCTGGGAGATTTGTTCCCTCGCGTTCCGGGCCATGAGGCAGTTGGAGACGTTGTCGCTGTAGGCGAGGGAGTGACTCGATTCAAGGGAGGAGAACGCGTTGGAGCGGCCTGGCACGGAGGTGAGTCACCATCTATCAACGATATTTTTACTTGCTACATCTGTTAACTTCAAGCAACTAGGTCATGACGGATCATGCCGTTCGTGCCAACGAGGAATGTTCCAGCTCTGCAGCAACGGCGCAGTCAACGGCGTAACAACGGACGGTGGCTTCGCCGAATATGTCCTGTTACGCGCAGAGGCCGCTGTTCGGGTGCCTCCAGACGCAGATCCGGCTGAGATTGCCCCCCTTCTTTGCGCCGGCGTCACCGTCTTCAACGCCATGCGAAACATGGGCGTGATGCAGGGCGGACTTGTTGCTGTTCAAGGCCTCGGAGGGCTCGGCCATTTGGCACTGCAATATGCTGTCAAGATGGGATATACAGTCGTGGCTTTGAGTTCTGGCAGCGGTAAACAGGAGTTTGCGACACAACTAGGTGCTCACCACTACATCGACACGAGTGCCGAAGACGCAGTGGCGGCGCTGCAGAAACTCGGAGGCGCCAACATGATAGTGTGCACAGCTCCGAATAGAGAGGCCGTCAGTCCTCTTGTTTCCGGTTTGGCGCCTTCAGGGAAGCTCATCGTGCTGGCACCGCTTGGCCAAGTCGAGTTTGATACGGCGTCGATGGTGATGAACGGCACCAGCGTCCATGGCTGGAACTCGGGACACCAGCAGGACTGTGAGGACGCGATTGCTTTTGCGCATACACACAAAGTCAGGTGCATTGTTGAGAGATTCCCGTTCCTGACGGGGTACCAGGATGCCTTTGAGAAGATGGAAAGCGGCAAGGTTCGCTTCAGGTCTGTGATGACTCTGTAGTTGGAGCAGGCATAGCCGAGCAAAGCTGTTGGTGAATAGTGAGCATGCCTTGAATTTATGCCCTTGACACTGCTAGATTCAAGTACTATATACTCCCAAACATTGTTATACGTAGATGTCGAAATACAGTGTATATATAATACGTTAGAGTATTTCTGCAACACTTCAAGTTCAAACAACATGCAATGATTACCCTACCAGTGGCTTGTGTAAATACAGGGCACTTCAAAGGCACCGCAATTGAGGCAACTTGTTTCATGTAACATGCCATTCTCTTTCTGTCTGATCGACCTTTAACTCAGTTAAGTGTTCTTTCAAACAAATTCAAAGGCCCATCTTGCATCTTGCCTTTTAGCATTGAAACGAACGATGGGTCCGACAGGCAGCTTGCCCCTGTCAGAAGTGCCTAGTCAACGGCACGATTAGCTCTGACCAGCCAACTAAGACGGAACCTTTTAAGCCTGTCTGCTTACTACAGTAGCGTGAACAGGCTCACTTCTTCCAAGGCAACAAACATCCTTCAACACAACTCTGTACGTAGCAGCGCAACTGTTCTCAACTGGTCTTTTATCTCTAAGTCTAACTGCTGTCACTTGAAACAGACTCGACATACCTATCATATCTTGACACATCCTTCTAGTATAATGCCCATGGCCAACCCACTTGTGACGCGGCGAAATGGCAAAACGCAAGCATGTGAGCCATGCCGTCGGCGCAAAGTGGCCTGCGATCACAGCTACCCAGTGTGCCTTCGCTGTAGTAGGCGACGCAACGGAGCATCCATGTGTTATTACCTATCGCCGGACGAAGAGACACTGTCAAGCGAGCATTTTCATTCCAGACAACTGTTAGCACATAGATCATCAAGGAAAGATCTACAGTCTACAGGTACTTCGCTCCATTCTGGCGGACATGCCGGTCCGGAAGACAAGTTTTGGAGCTCTCCAGCTGCTCGGGAGCCGCTGGGTTTCTTTGGTCCAACCAGCTTCTCAGCAGCATATTCGGAGACTGAGACCAGTTTAGCCGTGCACAATCTTCCAGCCGCGACTGAGCAAATGTCGTCCTCCGAGGCAACTTTGGTTGACGAAACGACTCCCCCGTCTATAGTCGAGATCCATGACATGGCGGGCAGAGACCAAACAGCCACTCACATCGCCCTCAGGATATTGCAAGCGATACCCATGCCAGAAAACGTAACCAGAGCCCAATTTCCAGTTCATGTCAATCCCAATGATGAGTGGATGATGATGATTGGCGAAAGACTGGTTGCAACCACCTGGGAAACGTTTGGCACCTACTTGCGGGACCGCACAGACTTGGCTAAGCTACGTGAGCTGAGTGGTACAATCTGCATCAACACAAGGAGAATTCTCAAAGAAGATCATGAAGACGGTCTGGAATGGCTGGAAAGCTTCTCGGGGCCGAAACTGCGCTGGGAGGCGGTTGGGATCATGTTCCTGTACGTCGCTCTTGGAGCGCTTCACGCCTCCTCAGCCGCAGATTCGAGACGGCTCATCGGTCATTACACGGAATATTGCTCGTCTTGCATAACTCTCGCCAACATGGGGGGCAGTTCCGGATCCCTTATGCTCTTGTTGCTGTATAAACGCTCTGTGCTACACGCTTGCATGCATGGCGATACCAGTAAGCGTGGATCTTCCATACTCCATGATGAACAATATATCGTCTGTAAGTCACGTACTAACTTGGCTTAGGTCTTCCATATTGGAAATTCCACGCTGAAACAGCTGCGATGCTCACATTTTCTGGCTTTCATGTCGATCGACCCTGTGGTACATCGACTCCTTCGTCTAAGCCGATTGCATCAATATCAACAGAGGCGCGCAGACGTATTGTGTGTCAAATTTTCATAGCGGATAAATTCTTGGCGGCATTTGTCGGGCGACCTGCTCTCTTGACACGAAGATTCTGCTCATTACAACTGCCGCTGGATTTTGACGATGCTGTGCTGCTCTCTGACAAGGAGACATTCCAAAGACATCTTCTCCGCCTCGATAATGGCGGATGGGACATGGATGGTCGGCTGCATTCAGTCTCGATTCTCCGCGTTCGGACCATGATTGCTATAATACGAGATGAAATTCTCGAAATCGGCCTCAGCTACGTTGAACACAACCTTGATGATATCATGTACGAGACCCAGATGCTTATTTGCAATGATCTACAGGAAATTGCTGATAAGTTCAACAGTATACTAAAAAGAAAGGAACTCGAATTATATAACAAATTGCCTATTCACATAGTATATGATCCTGCGCTCGGAGAATTGGCCGATACAGACGCTCAAACTTTCTACTCGAAACATGAGATGAGGCTCGACCATTTACTCAACATCTTCCTAGTAGAGCGTCTACTGCTTAAACACGGCCATTCTAGAACTGATCTCTTGCGTACGAGTTTCGAAATGGTGGTCTTGACCTTGCGCCTTTGGACGCACAAGCATAGGTGGGTAGAGATCCCAGGAGAGAGTCAACGCCTAGTGAGTCCATATCCTCTCTTCCTATAACATTTGTTCTACGGATCGAAATTCGTGCTCCAGTAGAGATGAAGACAATGTCTAACATAAATGCAGCTAATTGGATATGCAGCCCCGGCCGGGGCCGTCTTGTGCATGGAACTTGTCGACTCCAATCCCATGGACATCACCATCGATGGGGATCTCATTGCTAGCGAGGACTACTCCAGATCTTCCATCATTCAGCAGCTCAGCCTTCTCGCGGGCTTTTTGAACGCGCCAGGTCTCTCATACCCCAATGGCTCCGTTGCGTCTGGAGTCAGGAGCGTTATTAAAAAGGTGCTCGACCACGTTCTCAATCCCACGAAACGACTGCAGACGCCAATGGGCTCGGAAAGCTTTGGCTTTATAAGTGATTGGGATGGTTTTGCCCAGTTTGGCTCGTTGGATAATATTAACTGGTTCAGTGAAGGTGCCAGAGAAGATTCTAGTTGTCCATAGTCATCAGGAAGATGTTCGGCTAGAACAGCAGGAAACTCAATATACTAGATTCCAAAGACAGCCGTCATCTCAATATCTTACCCAAATCTGGTACTACTCGCATTTTACAAGCATATAGAAAGCTTAGCAAGCAATTGTTCTTTGATCTATTCCTTCTAGTCGTATTGGTTGCGATGCATGCCAGCATCGTCTTCACCATGGTTCATGTCGCGTAATGGAATCTCTGTATCTACTTTTTGGTATCCCTTTGTCCTCCTGTACTTTTTCACTCCATGTCTTACTCCAAACACGGTCAATATTATAAACCCTATGATCACGGCCACAGACACCCAGACTCGATAGCCGCGTATGCAGCACGGGTACCACGACATGAAAATGCCAACACCCCACTGCATCCATGTAATCTTTTCACGCTCGTCGGGCTTAAGCCCTTTTCGTACGAGATTCTTCACAATGGGGCCCTGAGGCCCTGATACAAATCGCTTGAGACCAAACTTTGGAACTGTCTTTTGTCGGTCATCAGAGTCTGGATATTGGGCATCGCCCCAGATACCGGTGTAGTAGAAGAAGGATGTCATATTTGACGCAACGGTGGTGTTGGATATCGAGGTGAAGAGGCGCGTTAGTTTAAAATTGGCGGGATCGAGGTGATAAAAGTATGCTGAGAGGGCTGGATCCCACAGTTTGCCGGCATCGCAATAGTCAATCAGAGCCGAATCGTGAATGTGGTTGCTTAAAAGGAAGTGATGTTAGGAACACATCTAATATTTTGTGATAGAGGCTGTAACTCACCCAGAAGTGGCGTAATTCGCATGCGATCCGTATGCGCTAAACACAAGAGGCTGAGAAGCTTATGTTAGGTGATTTATGAAGTTGTAAGTGTCAAGATCCAGATTCACATACCCGTCCACTCTTCATAGAAAGCGTCATGTCGTCCCACTCATAAGCAGCGCCACCAGCATGCTGGCTGTAATAAATACCGGTGGGCTTGCTATCGCGAAATCGTACCATGTTGTGTTCCCTTCAAAGCAGTATTAGCTCAATTGCTCATGTAGACGAGCTGGAGCACAAGACCACTAACCAGTCACCAACATGGTCTCCAAAATGCATGCCGTGCTCAGTATCCTCTATTAAGCGGTTCAGAGGTTCCACGACCTGCGTGATATTCGCTCCTCGATCGTATGAGTAGAAATAGAAGAAAAAGGCGTCGACGTCTCGGGCACTTCGTTCGACAAGAATCACGACACAAGGCGTCGCGTTTGCGATTTTGCCGGCTTCGTCCGGACTATGGCCATAAAGCCATGCGGGCAGAGTTGTGACATCGTCATTGGAGGTCAGGGCGACTCTTTCACTGCTAATAGTCTCGAGGAGGGCGAGATTGTCAAGGTTCAGTTCTGGCAGGTCGGGGACAAGGCTATAGTTGACTGCCGGAGTTGTGTGACGAATGTGTTCGAGCAAGTCTGACGGCCGAAACGGGTCATCCGAGTGCAGCCAGACAAGCGGCGCTGTTTTCCTCGATTTGAATTAGCCTATATGTTCCCAATCGGGTTGTGCAGTATGGCCGTTGTTGTGAGTTGCTTGTTGCAGATTCGTACCGTATTTGGTCACATAGTCGGGAACAAGGTGGTTCGGCGCAGACAAGATAGAAGAGGCTGTGCTTCGGATCCAGGGCTTTGCAAGGACGCAGAGAAACTGCGTGGCCAACAGCGCAGCGTTCAGACTGGAAAAGAAGCGTTTCCTGGCCATGTCCAGCCTGCGCTCGACACCTCAAGCCGGGAAGTGTGCGGTTCCAAATCTGCAGCCGGCGGTGCCGGGCATGGAAATGCAGACATTGTGGATTGTTTAGCTGGTTACCAGAAGGGTTTAGAGGAATTGAGCTCTATCAACTGCTTTATGCCATTCACACGTAAGCAGCCCCGCCTGGGTAAACTGAACAGACAAGACGGCGACAGTGATTGAAGTAAATGATGGGTTGAGGTGTAGCTTTCGAACCATGTTGGAGCCTCATGCTTCGGAATACTATGTAATACAATTGATCATTGACCAGTCAAATGAAGAGTCCTTCAGCTATGCTGTACAGTAACTAAGGACCAATTAGAGACGAGATATTTATGTCTGACACCTCCAAGCTTAGCATGGTCCATAGTGCAGAGTAAACACGGCAGAGCTACCCTTGACATGATCAAAACAACCACTTGCCTGACTATTGGAGCTTACGCGAGCTGCCAAAAAGTACCAACAGAAATTGAGAAAATGAAATATAAACCCAAATGGAAACCTATAAATCAATTCGCTGAAAGGAATTGTCTCGCTGTTGTTTGAGTTGTACTGTCAAAGTGTCTAATTGGGAATGATCCTTAATTAGCGTCTGTAAGTGTTGATCATTTTTAGCAATGAGAACATCCCGAAAGTTAAAGCTAGAAACTAGGACAACAATATCTTGAGTCCTCAAAAACATCATAGATGGGGTGCTTGTCAATATCAATAATACAGATTGCATTTTAAGCCCTTTTCACCGACTCCCAAATTTTGGCATTCTGACAATGATGGGAGAGGCATGGGTGAGACAAGGGGCGATAAGCAGTGATGTCATGGCTGTTTTCAGCACGAGCTCTAGCGCTTCTCCAGTTATGGGCTTTATCCGTATTTGGCAGGTCTCAACTGGCCTCCGATTAGACAGTTCAGCACCTATTGAAATCAGTTGTAACGGCAAGTGAATGGTAGGGTCTTGATTGAGATTTTCAAACAGGTGGTGTTATGTGTAAGTTCTATCCAAATCTATTAATTGTATTATATCGTATTTCTCTCGTAATCACCATTATGCATCACTCTATCATAACCTTGTAACCAAACTCCTGTATAAGCAATCGCTGGAAATACTTCATAAAGCCGCCTCGCCTTTGCTCACGATTCTCACAATTCTTTTCTTGCTTTCTCTGTACGCATTCAGTGCCCTTAGCCCTGGGCAAACTTGGACTTGGCTCGAAGATGAGCACCCTTCGAGCAGTACTGTTTGGTTTCCCGCGCCAAAGTGTTCCTGAACACCAGGCTCCGAGGTGGCGTAGAACGATCCAGCCATGTATGCAATCATAGTGTATAAGCTCATGACAATGACGACCCATGCTCTCTTTCCGGTGGACCAATTCTGGGGATTTGCATGATCATCGGCAGAGTACCACTCGACGAGAATAGTGCCGTCGGAAGTCTTAATAGGGGCGATTGAGACCGACTTTGTCTTGTGAAGTTCAATGCCATCGGCGTCAACTGAGCTAAAGGTCGTTTCGGTAAGCAGTGTAAAGAAGTCGTTTCTGTGCAAAAATGTCGTGATTCATGACGCTACTCGGATTCATTCCAGAGCATGGCCAATCATAAACAATTCGATCTATGCCGTAACACATGTTGCGGTCATAATATTTTGCTTTAGCTGATTCGAACCTTAGTTACTCTACTTATCTGCTGATAAAGATGGATTGATTAGTATGTGGCGGACAGCTAATAGAAAGATGGAATGATTTTCGCCGCATGATGACCTTTCCGCCGCAGAGGCTCATGCCCAGTACTTGGTGCGCATCATGTTAGCGGGTAGAACCGAAAGAAATTCCCGTGATGAGAGGCCACTGCTGTCGAAAGTAAAGATGAATTGATCCATTCAACTATCGTGCGTGTTGTTTCAACCTGACCTTTCTTAGGCTATGTATTACGAGATATGTCAAGAGAGATTGCAGGGAGCCTTCTTCCATATTGATGATGAATGACGTAACTCTCACGAGCATCTAGATACTACTAGCCCTAAAAACTTGAACAGGGCGGTAGTACATGCTTGCCATGAGATAAGCGTAGATGTATAGACATAATAGTAGGACTGATGACGGAATTTCGCATGTATAGCATCTTACAGTATTTGCCTATTTTGTTCAGAGCCTTTTCTATCAAGGAACTAGTGTCACGCTTCACTAATCACCTACCAGAATCCCGCGGACAATAAAGATATATCGATACGCTATTTCTCAACTTTACAGATGTTCTGGAGGCGAGATGTCCAGGATATGATAGAATATACTGATTCAAGGGATGAACAGATAGCGATGCTACAATTTTCACACGTCAAGTAGCTTATGAGAATCCCTAGAGTAATCACTGAAAAGAGTACGGTTTCACCAGAGCTTTTCAAGACGACTCACGGTAACTCAGCTCAACGCGAAACACTCGACGAGAGCTAGGTAGGCAGCTAGAGTAACAGACGCAAAACGAATGCGTACACAAAGAGCAACAATGGCAGTGTTTTAGAGCAAAGTGCGCAGTGCTAATCGCTTCTCGGGACTCGGCATGGCTGATGCCGAAATCCGAAAAAGTTGCCCTCCCCAGTTATTTTTCGCCACGGAAAACTGAGACACAATCAGAGCCGAAATGAACAAGAGCTGCTAATAAACACCTCAAAAGCCCGTGTAGGATTGATACATTTAGGACAAGGCTCAACCAGTTTTTGATATAAAAAACAGCGAGAGAACTCGAACTATTCGAGTCGGGCTGGATTATAGCTAGCTACCTAGGTATAAGCCAACTATAATTGAGTCGGCCAAACCAAGGAGTACCAGCCACAACGTCAAGCAAATATTTTTTGTATCTTTCAATGGCTATTTAAACATTCTTTTTCTCAACTATATCAATTGATGACTTTCCATCGATCGCGTGGCGAATAAGTCCAGCTCTGTTGTGCATGTTACAGCTTCTCGATATAAGACAATACATTAGAGTAGTTAGTTCTGCTGTATCCGAAGGCGCAGACAGCAACCTCGAGGATACATGGCTGTAGTCTCTATCCTAGGCGCACGCAGCACCTTCGCGTTGTCCCAACCTTGTTATCTCGCATACGCGCTTGTAACACTCTGAGACTTTGTGACAGCCTTGCTGAGTCGTACAGCCTAGTTGAAATCCGCAACTCGAGTCTTTTAGTGGGTCTGATTGTCATTGCTTGCGTGCGTAGATAAGAGATTTTTCCATCAATCCATCAACTGTGACTCTATGCGAGGCTGTGTAACAAACATCGCCGTCGCCCCTTTTCCTTCTTTCCGTTCTGTCCTGTTTTGTTTTGTTTTGCGAATGAAGGTTTGACACGTCCACCAACACAATGGACAAGCATCACCATGACACCGCAGCCGAGCCGGCACTGGAGGGCCAAATCTCCGACGAAGAGGCTTCCACGGCCGGCTTCTTTGCGCGCGCCAACCAGCGGATCCTCAACTCCAAGCACTTTGAGTCTCGCGGCATCGAGCGGGTGCCGGAGACGGAGCGGCTCAGCAAAGTGGGTGCCTCCAACTATCTGCAGATGACGATGCTCTGGTTCAGCACCAACATCACGGCCAACAACATGGCGCTCGGCATGCTGGGGCCGCTGGACTATTCGCTCGGATTCACGGACGCGGCGCTCTGCGCGACTTTTGGCGCTGTGCTGGGGGCCATTGGCGTGGGCTATATCAGCACGTTTGGCCCGGTCAGCGGGAATCGAACAATGGTATGATGGCTTTTGGCTGCTTTCTGTTTCTCTTTTGCCTTGTCCTTCTTTTCGACTCTTGAGTCTCTGGGCTTCGCGTGTACAACCTGGATACACTGTCTGTTTGCAGCTCTGATGATTGCTTGCTAGGTCGTGGCGAGATACTTTATGGGCTACTGGCCCAGCAAGATCTGCACCATCCTAAACATTGTCATCATGCTGGGATACGGCATGATTGACTGTCTCGTAGGCGGCCAGATCCTATCCGCCGTTGCTGATGGCAGACTAACCGTCATCGTCGGCATCATCATCATCGCCGTCATCTCGTGGGTGATTGTCGTCTTTGGCATGTCGACCTTTCAGACATACGAAAGGTAGAAACACAACCTCTCCCCCCGTTATTCTCCAGACTGACAACACTAGATGGGCCTGGGTTCCGCAACTCATTGCAGCATTCATCCTGGTTGGTTCCGCGGGCACCAAATTCGACACCTCGATCCAGTCGGTTGGAAGCCCCTCAACCATCAGGGGCAACCGCCTCTCCTTCTTTTCGCTCTGCCTCTCTTCGTCGATTGCCTGGGCCCCTGCCGCAGCAGACTTTTACGTCTACTACCCCGAAAACACCAAAAAGTGGAAGACTTTCGCCATGACGGCCGCCGGCGTGGGCCTTGCCATGAGTTTCGCCTATCTCCTCGGCGTTGGTCTTGCGTCCGGGACCTTTACTCAGCCATCGTGGAGTGCCGCCAATGAAGTGTCTTCGGGAGCTCTCATTCTGGAAGGATACCAAGGCCTGGGGGGTTTCGGAAAGTTTCTCGGCGTCCTCGTTGCCCTCGGCCTTGTCGCAAACAACATCCCCGGCACGTATTCCGCAGCATTGTGCTTCCAGGTGCTTGGTCGATACGGCGCGCGAATCCCGCGATGGATTCTGTCGTGTGTCGGCGCCATCATCTACACAGCGTGTGCTCTGGGCGGCCGTAACTACCTATACGACATCTTTGAGAACTTTCTGGCGCTCATGGGCTACTGGGTGACCATCTTCATCGTCATCACGCTGGAAGAGCACTTGATTTTCCGTAGAACTCGCGGCTTTGACTGGACAGCGTGGTCTGATCCCTCACGGCTGCCTCTTGGCCTTGCTGCGCTGACGGCGTTTCTCATCGGATGGGTTGGCGCCATCTTATGCATGTACCAAGTCTACTACGTTGGGCCCATTGCCAAGCTGGCCAGTCCAACCGGGGCTGATCTTGGCATCTGGGTTGGGTCTTCATGGGCCATGGTTGTATTCCCTCCGCTGCGCTGGCTGGAACTGCGCAAGATTGGTCGATGAAGACCTTTACGATATTGCATATTAATACTGATAGAATTAACAAGATAGAACACTGCATAAGCGTGCAAATTGCTGAATAAGTAGAATAGACTTTTCTTTTGAATACGAGTTGCGTATAGACTACAGTCGCTTGCTTTGCTCTTGATTCCCATCTGCTCGTCTGAGCAACGAGTCAGGATTCAAGTAAAAGCCATTTAGGCGGCCTGGGCTGAGTGCCGAAATCGACTATTGATTTGCCAATAAATCTCAACTCTAGTGTCAGCAAGGCTATAAAAAAGAAAGATAAGAATAAGAGAGGGGAAAAGTTACACGCCATCCCGGAACACCAAGACTCTAAGCAAACTATCAGGCTTAGATCCACGTATCAACAGCACCTAATGTTTCTGCCCAGGCAACTCGTCGGATCCGACAATCCCTGCTAGTCGAGGTCGGAAACCCTCCGGAGAGGTTAAACTGGGGCTCCGGCAGTTCGTTTTCAATACGAAGCCCAGATTTGGGGTCGTCGGTTCCGATCTTACAGCACTGGGACATCATATGATCCTTCACCTTACAGAGTCTCCTTTATCTCTTGCTATGACAAGCACTCCACTTCAGATCATTCTAACCGAGTCTCTCCCCCAGCCATCACACATGATTCGAGATTCATTGCCTAAGACCTTGCAATTATTTGGCAAACCCCAGAGGTAGCGTGGCTCCTCTTTGCTCCAGGAGATTTCCCCGCACCCCAGAATCCTTCGTAGCCTAAATGTTACCTTGCCGTCGCCATCAACTAGTGGCCCGCAGTCTCGATTTCATTGCCTCTTTGCACCGTTAAATAAGCCTCGGGAGATGGCCGAATTGCTATCTCATCCCTAGACCGTGTCTTATATATTATTTATCGACCTCTGAAACTTCGTTTATATTCGCTCCTATCCTTTCTTGCCCACCATCTACATCTCTTGCGTTGTGTTTCTTCGTCTCATACGCCCTATACACCCCATCGCAACAAATATGTTGCCGGAAAACTATTCTACCCGTCCAGTTGCCGTCTTAGGAGGCGGTGTATTGGGGAGACGCATCGGTTCGTAAAACTGCGAGAAAAAATAAATAATTCAAGCTAACCTTTTAGCTTGTATTTGGGCATCTGGTGGATATGACGTCCAGATTCGGGAGCCAGATCAGAACCAGCACGAGCCCTGTCTCGACTACATCAAAGAAAACGCTGAAAGTTACCCTGGTGCTGGAAAGAAACCTGTTGGGACTGTCAAAGTATCCCAGGACCTTGCCGTGGCCGTCCAAAATGCATGGCTAGTCATTGAGGCGGTTCCTGAAAAGATTCAGCTCAAAATAGACACCTTTTCAGAACTCGAAACCCATGCTCCTCAGGACGCCATCTTGGGCAGCAATTCGTCATCGTATAAATCTTCCGAGATGCTTGGCAAGCTCAAAGACGAGACGAAATCGCGAATCCTGAATACGCATTACTACATGCCTCCCCAGAATATGGTCTGTGAGCTCATGACAGATGGCTTCACGGACCCAGACATCTTCCCTTTTCTCATGGATAGACAGAGAGAAGTGGGTACAAAGCCGTTTTTCGCGAGAAAAGAATGCACAGGCTTCATTTTCAACAGACTCTGGGCGGCGATAAAAAGGGAGACGCTGGCCATCCTCGCTGAAGGAGTGTCTACGCCAGAGGAAATCGACACTCTGTCTATAGAATTGACAAAATCTTGGGGAGGGCCTTGTAGATTTATGGATGGTTCGTATTCTCTCCCTGTGGCATGAGTTTTCACTAACGTGCTGAAGTCATCGGGTTGGACACTGTTGCTCTCATCGAAGACCACTACATCAAGGAGCGTGGGTTATCTACTGATACGGTGGACTTTTTGCGTCGCGAGTACATTGCCAAGGGAAAGCTCGGTGCGAAATCTCCTCACGGCGGCTTTTATCCTCCTCAATCTAATGGCGTCACGCCGGACTCGAGCGCGGCATCTGAGGCATCCGAGGCACCAAAAGTTGTCGCTCAAGCATAGGAGTAATCGCTGCATATACGAGGAGCGAATCTGTAAGGTAGAGATGGACCAGTGTTCCATCGTGTACATTTATTAATTGTATTCATAACATAATGAACCTAATCTCATAATCGCTCTATTAGCCGTGCAACAGCGCTGGTAACTCCCTGTACGCAACTTGGGTATCCTCTAGTATCTCCTCATCAGGCGCTGCCGAAAACTTTTGTCGAGCCGCTTGGATTGACTTTGAGCTCTGGGGAAGGTGTTTCAACGCAGATTCCAGAGTTGTGTTCAAACTATCATACAAGTCTTGCGTTATCTGTTTATTCCTGTAGTCTCGATCAATGGCTTTCCGCATGAGTTGCACCGACGCGACTATATGATGCGGATAAGGGTCAATGGCGAGAAGGGGAACTGTAAATGCAACACTGCGTGTCGCTTCACCTCCTTGAGCCAAATCAGAGTCGATGGTCCGTCTCAAGGTGATGGTATTATGAAGACCAAATGCCAGTGCATTCATGACAGTATTCTCTGCTTCGATGCTGGCGTCTTTGAGATCGGCGAGCAGGTCATACCGGTCTGCGACTTCTATCGTATCCAGCACCATCAAAATGCTCAGGTGAGAATGAAGCATGAGAGAGACTGGTTTCGATCGTTAGCAAAAAATAAGTGGCATCACCAGGCAGGAGACACTTACACCATCGGAGCTTTGTTTGCTGGCCAAGAAACTGCATCCGCTTGTAGCATTCATCGAGAAAAGGACGAAAAGTAGCATCAAACTCCTTCCAGGAATTGCTGACATACGAGAGCGCCTTTCGAACCTCAGACTCATCGTGGCCATCCCGAAGAGCTTCCTTGAAATTAGCAGCCAGTTTCCAGCCCATCAGCTTCCAGCAAGCGGCGGCCGCAATAATCTCGTTGGCCCTTTCATCTGTCATCTCAGCACTCCCCTGGCACCAGCTCTTTGACGATTCGTTAAACACGTTCAAGCAGGTCCGCACAAGTTTCCACGTAAACTCAGACTCAAAGCCAAAGAGCCCCGATGACAGGAGCGGCCTGCAATTGAGCGTCAGAGATGCCGATGTGTCAAAGGTGATTGCTGCCCAGTAGGCAATGTTTTCCGCATTGATGAAGCTCGAAGTGTCGGCCGATTCCGCAGTAGCAGTCATCGGAATTGCGCTCGATGACGGAGTCACTTTTGAGCCGCTGAATTGGAGATTCCTATGCCGAGCGCGAAGAGACTGGACTTGTTGCAAAGCTGCGTGGATGCAAACCTGTCCAGAGACACCATCCGCCTCTTTGTCTTCGGATATGCCCATTGGAATGGGAGTCAAGGCAAAGAGAAAGAGGGACAGCATCGATCGATATGATGGGCGGTTGATGATTCGCAGCATGTCTCTTCGGGCCTGCCGCCACATGGTCTGGATTTGGTGCGACTTATCTCGGCCATCTGAAGAGGTGATTGGCAGCCATCTTATGGCAAACGCGGCAATTGTATTGCGCAATGATTGTGTAATCAAGTCGTTCCTCTTCTTATCCTGCTGGTGTTCCCGAGATGAGCCTCGGCTCCCTTTGGACGTCTCAGCCATATACCTGTCGAGATAACAGCACAAATCTGATATGCTTATATACCGCTCGGCAAGGTCATCTTGTCCAAATCTGTTGCAGTGAGCTAAGGTGCCTTGGGAGGTGGAGAATGGTTGTAATGTGTACTTACAAAAAAGGACAACTATAACGGCCCATCCAAGACCCGAAAACGACTTCGAAATTCTGTCTATACAGAGTCTGAAGCCACTGCCATTCAGAGCGAGAGTTTCTCAGTTGATGCGTCTCCGAGTCTGGAGAGGCAGATACACGCTCTGGCAAAGACTCTTCCAAAGACTCATGCCGTGAGTTGAGCGCAGAATCATAGCTATTGATGGGAGATGCCTCGGGGGTAGGTGCAGCTGGCTCTTCAACTAATATTTGATCAAAGACAAGACGAGAGTCTCGTTTACGTCGACCAGGCGCTTTTGCCGGAGTAGCTGCATGTCTTGTCGAAGCTCCTGTTTTGGCATCTTGGATCCACTGTGATGATGGTCAGGCTCATTGCCTCTTCGCCGTCCAATCTTGATCTGACCTTGAACGTGCAGGCTCTATCTCGATTTCGACAGCGCGTACAGGGAGCAGAGGCTTTGCCCGCAGCACTGCGACGGCTCTGGGAATCGCATGCGACGCGTGATCTGCGGCACTCGTCACAACTGGAAAACTGGGTACGGCGAGTGACAACGCGGTTCTGCATCGTCTGAGACTAAGTTGAGGTGCGTATCGAAGTAGTTGACTTGCAATCACCTAGGGATCGGATCCGACTGGATATTAACAAGGGAGAATAGAAGTTAGTTGTATCATCCCAGAGAACCTCATCGGATCCGTCTCTGCTCCTATCCTAGTTGCCAGGCCCAGATGCGGGGTAAACGATGGATGAGAAAATTGGGGAGATCTGGGGTATTCTAGAACGACACGAGAGACGAGCAAAGACGCCAAGTCTTGGCTGCGGAGTAGGTTGAGAATAGACTACAGAAACCATCTGCCCGTCTCTGAAAGTGGCAACTAGACGCAGCCGAATCTTACTGCCGGCCAATCGCCCCAAGGCTGAGTTGCTGTAAGCAGGGATCATCGGAACCGATGGCGTTAAGCTACAGTCAGTGCATATTAATTGTCACCTATGCATGACTCAACTACGCATGACTCGGGCATCGTATGTCTTGCACCGCCAATTACTACCATCTACTGATAACTCAGCTTCAACATGTCGGATCCGATGATTATCAGCATCATCTATCCTTATCTCAGCTCAGCATCCACGCATCTTTCCCCTTGCAGACAAT
Organism: Trichoderma sp. CBMAI-0020; assembly: GCA_030708095.1. NCBI lineage: Eukaryota > Fungi > Ascomycota > Sordariomycetes > Hypocreales > Hypocreaceae > Trichoderma > Trichoderma sp. CBMAI-0020. The sequence continues at coordinate 548,510 of JAJNCI010000002.1, forward strand.
AGTTTGTCCAGCAAAGTGCGGGGGACGCAACTAGGCCCGTTTCCCCAGATTCTGCACCTTGTTTCCCCAGATAATGGCGTTTTGATTCGTCCAAGTGCCCCCCGGAGCGTTTCCGGCTCGCCAAGCCACTGGTCCTGTTGACCGAGGATATGGCGTGGGAACAAGTATATTTCAACCTCTTGGTGGCCCCTGCATGTTGCTTTCAAAAGGTCTTCAGGCTTCTCAAGTTTCTTGTTTATTCATCTCTGAGACTTGAACCTTGACCTCATCATCTCATCGTCTTTTAACAAACACATCTACAGAGGGAGCATTGTCGCTCCTCTCAACATCATGGCGTCATACAATTCTCCCACTGAGAAGGTTGACGTGATGGAGGCAGAGACAGTCAATGCTTCTGATCGGAGCGGCAAAGTAGAATTTGACGACAAAGGCATCAGAGCCGTTCCAGGCACTACTCTAGATTCCTTCTCCCATCTGGACGAAAAGAAGATTCTTCGCAAGGTACGTTTGCTCCAAACTCAACAGTCCATGTTGCTGACTAGGCGCTCTAGATGGATATTCGGTTGATTCCCATGCTTGCGCTCCTCTATCTTCTCTCCTTTCTAGACCGTAGGCACAACAAACCCATCACTATAGCCACCACGCTGACGCTGCATTTATAGGAGGAAACATTGGCAACGCAAAAATCGAGGGCCTCCAAGAGGATCTCAATCTGTCACCCGATCAATACAACTGGTGTCTGACCGTCTTCTTTTTCACCTATGCGGCGTTCGAGGTGCCCTCCAATCTGCTGCTCAAGAAGCTCCGCCCTAGCGTCTGGCTTCCCACCATCATGGTTGCCTGGGGCACGGTGATGACTCTGATGGGCATCGTACGCAACTATCACGGCCTTCTTATCGCCCGCATTTTCTTGGGTGTCACCGAGGCGGGCCTGTTTCCGGGCGTTGCCGTATGTCTCAGTACCTCCGTCTTCAAACTCTACCTCAACTAATGAATCCTAGTACTACCTAACCATGTGGTATTGCCGTCATGAGATCCAGTTCCGCCAAGCCTTGTTTTTCTCCGCGGCCTCCATTGCCGGTGCTTTCAGCGGCCTTCTCGCCTTTGCCATTGCCAAGATGGATGGGACTGCTGGATTGGAGGGCTGGCGCTGGATCTTCATCCTCGAAGGAATCGCGACAGTCGTGGCAGCAGTGCTGGCCTTTTTCATCCTACAAGATTTCCCAGAGACGGCTACGTTTCTCACAGAAGAAGAGAAAGCCTTTGTGGTATTCCGTCTCAAGTACCAGGCCCAAGCAGGAAACATCGACACAGATCAGGTGCAGGTTGCCCAGGCCGAAGACTTCAAATGGAAGTATGTCTGGAGTGCCTTTAAAGACTGGCAGATTTGGGTCAGCATCATTATGTATTGGGGCGTAAGTAACCAACTCCTCTTTCTTCAGCTCGGTTCTGACACATGGCTAGGTCGTTTGTCCCCTGTACGGAATCAGCTTGTTTCTCCCTACCATCATCAAGAATCTCGGATACACGGCGAACAAGGCCCAGCTCATGACGGTTCCCATCTACATCACGGCTGCTATTCTCGCCGTCATCGTGGCATACGTTTCTGATCGCGTTGGAAAGCGAAGCCCTTTTATCATTTCTCTTTATTGTGTCCTGGTTGTTGGCTTCTCTATGTAGGCTTTTCTCTCCACTCTTGCCAGCTTCATGTCCGTTAGCTGACCACCATTCCCTTGTCTAGGTGTATTTCAACCAGCAACCCCAAGGTCGTCTACGGCGGTGTCTTCATCACCGCCTGTGCCATCTATCCAGCTTTCCCAGGTGTCATTTCCTGGCTGGCAAACAACTTGTCCGGCAGCTACAAGAGGAGCGCCGGTATGGCGATGCAGATTGGTATTGGAAATCTTGGCGGAGTAAGTTCTTTGGCTTTTATTTCGGTTCGTTTTTGTACTAATGACGAAAATAGGCCATGGCAGCCAATTTTTACCGACAAAAGGATGGCCCTCGCTATATCCTCGGTCACGCACTGGAGCTTGGGTTCATCGGCGCCGGAATCATTGCTGCCCTTGTTTTGGTCTTTTCATACATGCAAATCAACAGAAAGCGTGAAGCCAAGGTGGCTCAAGGGGGGTTGGATCAGTATTCTGCTGAGGAGCTGTCTAGTAAAGGTGACAAGGCATTGACTTGGAGATATATGCTGTGAGGCATGAGGAGAAGTTTGAGTTACAATAGCTTAATTGGCCTATGCCTGAGAAGTCGACTTTTATTCTAATTCTGGATGTTTTCGTAGCGATTCAGCTCACATATAGCGCGACTATCATACTCCCAATATTAATAGTGATAGTTTCGTGTACAGCTAGCTAAACTACCAGGCAGCATGGCCTTACATACACGTGGCGCCCAGTTTGTTACCTACAAGAGATTAGTCGACGTGCTTACGATGGATATCTGCTCAGATTCCACTATAAAAGATTGCCAAAATCTGGGAGCAAAGACTGACTATAAATAGGCCATATAGGAGAAAGAAACAGTCAAAGCTCATTGCCTCAAAGAGATTGTAGCCAGAAAGTAGCATCATAGCTCAGGGTAAGCCGAAATTTCACACAGAGCAACGAGAAGATGCTTTACGCCCATCCACAAGACGCCAAGTTTGTCTAAAAGCGACAAATCCACATACAAAAGGTGACGGCGATGTCGATCTGTCACACGGCTGATCTATGGCCGATTAAGCCTATTTGGCTACCTTCAGATCAGACAGATCAGATGTCATAATACAGTACATATACCATACATGCTAATTGTCATAGCACCAAACGTGGCCTTGATCAGTCGTTCTAGATCGATGGCTGCGTCGGTTACGCGTATTTCTAGGCCGTCATCTTGTTTCCTTTTTGGCTGTAGTAACATCGGGACCCAGTATAAAGATGCAGAGACGTCATACTGCGCCCATTAATGTCCCTTGTAGTAGTAGTAGTAGTGTATAGAACCTCGGGTGAGGCTAAAATGGTGAAATAGCAACGGCATAATTCTCCAAGCATAGACTTATCTCAGGTCAGTCGTGGATTAAAATGCAGTTACTAACATCATGTCAGCTTCACCCTGGCTCAGAAGACTGCTAGTGCTAGCCTCGTTCATTTAAGTTAGCATTTATAAAAGGATTAAACAACCGTCTCTTGTATTTCCGTCAGGCTGTTGGCGCCAGTTAGCTCGAAAAGAATCAATAGCCTCAATACAACAGACAGCATGAAAGAGTCCAGAACTGGTGATGACCCCAGAGATCTGCGTCCTCTTCTCGCCAATGATATCACCAGTCAGCAGCTAGCCGCGCGCAGCCAAAGAGCTCTTACAGGCGTCTTCCTATCCTAGCAGGACTAACATAAACTGGTAGTAGCACGGTAGCACTGCTGGATCTGTCCCACAAACGCGGTGAAATGCTAGTTACGGAACCCACACTCCTAAATGCGACTACTAAACAGCTATCTAGCTTACATGAAATAGTTGTTGGCCGTCAAGACACTGGAATGTGCCTCTGTACGACCAGCGCGCCCAAAGTTGTAGTGTTTGCCCGTATTTCATAAAGTACAGTCTACAATCTCGTCATTGAAGGTCTCTCTATAGAAATGATCAAGACCTAAGACCAAGCCCCATATAGTCTGGCATCACGCTTTTGTAAGCAATTTCCCAGCTCAGCACGCTGCCACAGCTCCAAACACAACTAGAAAGCCAAAGAGGAACCGACGATTGGTCATCAAAAGCCATGTCAATCTGGCATTTGGAATATAACCGCATCTTTCCCCGTATAGAGGCCTTGCATGCTCGTCACGAATGCCGTTAGAATTGTCCCAATGCCGCTATTCGTTTGGCTGATTCCATCCAGCTATACTCCAGCCTTCCCAAAGCCCAAAGCCGGCGGGGCGTTTACATAGATGAGTTATCTAAGCGTATTAATAACGGCCTTAAATCCGTATCCAGCCATATGTAATCTGTAGTCACTAGGCCAGCACGAGGAAATGTCCCATTCTGGTATTGCTGTTTGTAGAAACAATGAACTTCAAGAATGAGAGAAACAAACGGCAATAGCTGTTGAGTAAACGACTGCAGCTAACATGTAAGATGCAGGGATGGCCATTTGCGATTTACTTCATCACACACAATTATCCAATCATCTAGGATTCAAGTGAGATACTCAATATAAAATGTTATCCACCACTTCATTAGCAACCGCCTTCATCGCGTCCGCAGCAGCAGCCGCAGTTCCAAAATGGGACCAGTGGGCGCACGGCCGAGTGCTGGTCAACAACATTACGATGCATTACCGATGGGCTGCATCAAGCCCCCCAATGGTGCTTGTCCACGGCAACCCTCAACCCAGTGTACGTTCTCCTGACGCATGACATATATAAATGCCTTATAAACTCATAATTGTTCAAAGTCAGATCACTTAGCGGCTTCTTGGTCCCATGCTGGCCCAAAAGTACACAGTCATTGCGCCTGATAACCGCGGCATGGGAGACAGCACGATTCCTCCAGACGGCGACTACTCCTCAGAGGCCATGGCTTCCGACCAGGCCTGGAGTCCCCAGTACAACTGGGACACTTACTCCCTCTACCCGCTTGCCGCCTGGGCCGTCCCGGACGCAGCGGAGCGCTTCCAAAGCGGCCGCGAACGCGAAGCCGTCCTCTCCTTCTTCTTCCACGCCTCTTACACCGGTCTCTCGGGATTCCCCCTGGACGTGATTGACCGAGTCGTCGACGACCTGCGCAAGCTCGGCGGCCTTCGAGCCATGTTTGGCGCCTTTGACGCTAGGATCATGGGCAAGGACGCTGCTTTCTTCAATGTGCTCAACAAGAAGCCGCTGGACCTGCCCTTCCTTGCCCTGGCCGGTGAGGCCAGTCTTGCGTCTGTGCTGAAGCCTGTTTGGGGCCCTATTGGAAAGAACACGACGTTGGATATTGTACCTCAGGCCGGACACTTTCCTGCTGACGAGAACCCCGAGTGGTTGTTCCAGCGCATCAACCAGTTCTTCGACCCTCACTTCCACCAGCTCAAAAAGGTTGACCTTTCGGTGCTGAGGAACCGCGTCACCTTGATCTAAGGAATTTTATTAAATACGACAGGAAGCCTATTCGATCATGGCATGACAAAAGGCGGAGGACATAATGGGCCTGGATCGCGTTGACTTACCCGCTCTAGTAATAATTGCCCCATCTAACGCAATGCATGAAAGAATTATACACAATTAAAATTTGACGACTTTTCCCACCAATCTTATTCATTCATTAAACACCGCAATAGTTGTTTTCCTACAGATTACTGTCCTTGGGCTGCTACCCAGATCCGGGCTTGTCCGCCAGCCACTTGGTTCTTAAAGAGCAGATAGTGCGCAAAGCATATTGCTCGACAGGTCTTAGCGTTGCGATTTAATAACAAACAAACAGCGAGTGCTTACTATTCGATTCGCAGTTGAATGTACTGAACGGGATTTGGAATCTGTAATCTGTATCTTTTGCAGAATTGGTAATGGTGGATGAGTCAATTGTACAAATGTCTTTATAAAGTAGAATAAATCCTGCTATGAGATAACTGTTGTCAAAGTAGAGACCACATTAAATATCTGCTTTAAAATTCTATCAATCGGAATGGAAGCCACTGTAAATCGACAATGGCGGCTCAATGGCTTTACCGGCTTTGACTCACTTGTGCTCAAGGAAGACCGCATCCCAGAAATTGGTGACTCGGACGTCCTCGTGCGTTGGAAGTATGCGTCGCTAAATTATCGTGATTTAGTCGTCTCAAAGGTATTGCTCAAGAAGTAGACTAAGGCTTGCCAAAAAACCGGCTATTAATACATCCTCAGGGCACATATCCTCTCGGAGCTCTCGATGGTGTTGTTGTAGGTTCTGACGCAGCCGGTGAAGTTGTCAAGATTGGATCACAAGTGCATTCATTCAAACCAGGAGACCGAGTCACTGGCATTCACTTGCAGACATGGCAAGAAGGCACCCTCAAGGCAGAAGATATCGGCAACGCTACTGGCGGTAAACTCGACGGGGTGCTACAGGAATACGGAGTAGTTCCTGAGAGCGGGCTCGTCAAGATTCCCAACACACTCGATTTGCAGCAAGGCAGCACTTTGACTATTGCGGCCATAACGGCCTGGGATTCTCTTGTTGGCCTTCCGAGCAAGCGTCTCGAAGCTGGCCAATGGGTGCTGACTCAGGGCTCTGGCGGAGTATCTGTATTCGCCATTCAGGTCAGTATTGGCAAGCTGAAAAACATTAGACGTAAGCCATACTAACAGTATAATACACTCTCCAGTTTGCTAAAGCAATGGGCGCCCATGTCATCGCCACCAGCTCCAGCCAAGCAAAGATGAATCGGCTAAAGGAACTCGGCGCAGACTATGTCATCAACTACAAAGAAGTTCCAGAGTGGGGAGCAGAAGCCAAAAGAATTGCCAACGGTGCTGGCGTAGACCATGTCATCGAGGTTGGAGGACCAGGAACGCTCCGCCAATCTCTCAACGCCATCAAAATCCAGGGTGTCATCAGTCTTGTCGGCTTCATGGCTGCTAGCGAAAATAGCAACGAGCCCAAGTTGTTAGAGGCGCTTTACTATGGGTGCATAGCGCGTGGCGTCTTGGTCAGCAGCAAAAAAGAGTTTCAGAAAATGAATGCGTTTATCGACGCAAGCAACGTCAAGCCGGTGATTGATGAAAAGGTATTTGACTTCGCCGATGTTCCGGCAGCATATCAGTATATGTGGGATCAGAAGCATTTTGGCAAACTTACAATAAGAATAGCTTTAGAGTAGTATAGAAGGTATAGCCTGTTCTTTATCCTCAATTTCTTCAGTTGTTATCCGTCAAAGTAGAATCTGCATTGAAAGGACTCAAGATCGTAGACAGATGGCTTTTTGCGCCTCTAGCAACTCGAGATAAACGCTCGCCACATTCCACCGCAATGAAATGGTCTGGAAGGCCTCATGCAGGCTCTTTAGCACCTCAGCTCCGTGCGGTGCCTTCTCGCCAGGACGCATGAGCAAACCACAGATGCGGTAGGCAAAATATAGACCCCATGGGGACACATCTTCTGAATCGCGGCCCAAGAAGCACTGACGCTCGATAATGTTTTCATTAATTCGGCTTATTATCTGGTGTAAGACGTCTCGGGCTCGCTGGGAGTAGTCGTGGTTGGAATCTTTGGTGTTGTAGGATACGTGTAGATAGGGCGTATATAAAGCAACGAGGGCGCTGGACAGAATACAATTAGTGCTTGTGGAAATGTATGCTCGAAAAACACAACACAGACCTGTAGATGAATGTAATTTGATCGTAATCTGGGCGATTGACATCCAACGCAGCAGCGAGCATCGACTGTAGTGTGCGATCAAGCTGCACCCAGGCATTGCCTCCGCCAGCGAAATCGCCCGAGACGTGATGAAGCACTTGGCCTAGTAGGTGAGCAGCCTGACACAGTAGAGAGAATTTACTCATGTGCCCAGATTTCGGAGACGAGAGCGTAGAGAAGTCGTCGAGTTCAATTGTCTGCTTGAGACGTCAGCAGCCAAACACAGGAAGCCATGGGAATTGAAGTATGGCGGCGGCAAGACACATGGATAACGCACACCAATATCAAATGCGGCATCGTTGACCGGTAACAGGTCATCAAGTCGTGGATCTGCGGTGACAAAGGGCCGTCCTGGACAACCAATACTCACGAATCTACCACTGTTAATACATAGCAGCAAACTGGGTCAACCTTGATCCATGCATACCGATCTAAAATGACAATGGCCCACCATACTCTTCGTCGCTCTTCAACTTCCACTAGAGTTAGGACTTTTGTAGCTGGCACCATGTGACCGGTATTAATTCCCAAAGCATGGGCATATCTCGCACATTGCCCGATTGACAAGAAGGCGGCTGGATAGATTCCATGTCCCAGCTCGTAAAGTGCTACCAAAATTCCTGCTTGTAGCACTAGGAGGGAGAACGAGCTCTCAACCTCTAGGTAGAAATGCTTGACTGTGTGATACAGAAGGGTACGAGGATTGGGTAGGTCAGGAAGTGGAAGAGTGGTGATGAGCTTTAGTGCTAGTAAAAGCAAGGCTACATCAGGTCGAGAGTGAAATGAGGAGTGCATGTAGAGATCATAGAAACGCTTCTTCGAAAGGAAGGGCATCCATTGATGAATGTGCCCAAAGAACCTATCCGCGCTGAGTCGGATCTCTTCCAAGCTGCCTAGTAGTTGCAGCACGTGTTGCGGGATGGTCAATATTGCATGTAGAGTTTGTAACTGGCCAAGCCGTAGTAGATCGGGATCGAGAAAGAGGATAGTTGCAAGGTCGATAGCTTGGGTTTGTGGCCGCTCTTCGTCCAATAGGGAGGAATGCCATTCTCTCTCAGTAGTTGAAGCGATGGTAGAGTGACTAGCTGTCACTAGGTCCGGCTTCCAATATTCACATGGACGATTTTGCCTGTGTTTCACCCTTGAATGTTAGTTCTCTTGATGCCGCCGCCGCAGATGCCAGCTTTGAGGCGGATAGACGGCGGTGCTTACCTGGCGCAGAAGCCGCATCTGGGAAGCGCCTTGTCGCACTTTTTCTTGCGTGATCGACAGAATTTGCAGGCTTTTGGCGCTTTTCCAAGGCTAGACTCTGAATTAATTACCTGCATGATGGATGAGGGGATGAGAAGACAGCAAATGCAGGATGAAGAGTGTCGGTCTTTGACGGACTCTGATGGACGCAAGAGAAGCCGACAAGTGGCGGGGAACTCGGCGGCATGTGGCGGAAAGACTGGCGCAAATGGCGGACAAGAGGCGGCCGCTTTGTCGGCTTTGAGGTGGGTTGTATGTGGAACAAGGAGTATGGATGAGCATTGGCGAGATAAAGTGTCGCAACTAGGCAACAAAAAAGACATATAAGACGACAAGGAACAGATAGAACTTGAGAAAATGAGAGTCAAGGAAATAGCGAGAGAAGAAGAGCAGAGGGTATTTCTTTCGAAACACCGGTTATTATTTGACGTAGGCCGCCTTTTCGCAACTCAGGACACTGGCAACTTACACTGAATCTTTTGAGGCGAAATGGAATCGTCGAATCCCTACGCCGCTGCCCATGCAGACCCCCAAGGCGCTGGAGATGCCCGGCCAACAGCTCTCCAAATCATCCGAGACGAAGGTGTCGAAGGAAAGCTTGTCGGCAAAGTCATGGTCATTACTGGGGCCACCTCGGGCATCGGAGTTGAAACAGCTCGTGCCTTGTCGGCTACTGGAGCAACTCTGTTTCTCACGGCTCGCGATTTACTCAGGGCCAAGAAGAATCTTGCGGGAGTTCTCGAACCCGGTCGCGTGTCGCTGGTGGGGATGGATCTAGATTCCTTCAAAAGTATTCGCGCTGGGGCCGAGGAGATTCTCTCTGCTTCCAAGGGTCAGGTCAACGTCCTCATTCACAGCGCAGGAGTAATGGGCATCCAAGAATACTCACTCACCGAAGATGGAATCGAGGCACAATTCTCCGCCAATTACCTGGGTTTCTTCCTCCTCTTCCAGTTGCTCAAGCAGGCTCTGCTTACCAGCATCGCTCCTGACTTGCATTCTCGTGTGGTGATTGTAGCTTCATCTGCTCACCGAGCTGCCAGCGTCCCTGGCAATGGAAATTACCATCTAGAGAAGAGCGAATACACTCATGAGGCTGCGTACAACAGCTCGAAACTCGCAGCCGTATATCTGGCCAACAAGATTGATCGCCTGTACGGCTCTGAAGGACTGCATGCTACCAGCGTGCATCCTGGGGCTATCCACACAGATATTTCCCGTCATCTACCAGCAGAGTCTGTGGAGGCCATCTTGAAAAATCCATATGTCCGCAAGATAATAAAGTCTGCCGAGCAGGGAGCGGCAACAACCGTCTGGGCGGCAACCAGTAAGAGCTGGGAGAGCAGAGGCGGCAAATACCTCGAGGACTGTAGAGAAGCTGAACGAGGCGTTGATGATGGGCAAGTTTTTGGTGTGGGTTGGGTTGAGCAAACTTACAATATCAGGGAGGAAGACCGCCTTTGGGAAGAGTCTCTACAGCTGGTTGGATTGGAAGCGAAGCACGCTTGATGAAGGATCCATTCGTTTGTATGTACGTGGCAAATATGGTTTGGCTGGGGTAGAGACACGAGAAGTAGTTAGCTTAAGATGCCAAAAGAAGAATCAGAAAAGAAAAGCTCGCCAAATACAATGTTTGCAGAGAGTCGTGCGAGAGCGAAATATCAGCGTGGGACTGTATCAAGCGTCTTGTGGCCAGGACTTGGCTAAGTTCAAAGGTATGAAAGGCAGAAGATAAAAGTAAAAGAAATGCTGAAATTTTGTTCCATCTGGGTAGTCTCGCTGCCTGTGAAGCCGAAAACCGAAATCTTGATGGCGAGAGTCTGTGTGATAAAGAGAAGATGAAGCCTCCAGTCGTCAGAAATCTCAAAGTTTATGTGAGCTTTCGAACGAGAATGCCACGCCGGCTACAGTGAATTATAGCGAACCGCCAGTCCACTACTGCGCTTAGCAACAGAGTAGTAGTAGCGTTGTCCGCTATATTCCAGCATAACTGCCCTAAAATACAGCGCAAGCACCAAAGACCAGCCCGGATACGTCATCTAGGATTGATCTACAGATAAGATAAGCACCCGCAGCATGGCGGGGCAGTTATTGGTACCTCTCAGTATCGATATCGAACCTGCAAATTCCATCACGCTGTAGCTGCTTAACGCCTTTTACACCAAAAATCGCACTTCTCATGTCCCCAGAATTTGCGCATTCAGTCGCTTCTGCATTGCGACCATGATAGAATTCAAGCCAAGTATTGCGCACATAACAGTTTAGCTGCGATATTTCTTGATCGCCAAATTAGCGCCCCAACAGCTTCCACAGCGCTCACTTTAGCGGCATGGCGGGGCTGAAAAAATTTGGCGGGGCAATCTGGGAAACGATACCGGCGCAGTGACGCCAAAAGTTGCAGCCAGACTTTTACTCATTTTTTCTTCTACTTTACAGGCCAACGACTTTTCTCTCGAACAGCGAACCACCCGCCGAAGATTCGACCGAATCGAGGACAATATGAGCCCAAAGCCTGTGATTGGCCTTTTGGGCGGCGGCCAGCTTGGCCGGATGCTGTGCCAAGCTGCAGCGCCCCTCGACGTTGAAATCGCCATCCTCGACGCTGAGAATGCGCCGGCAAAGCAGATCAACGACAATAGCCGCAATATCAATGGCTCCTACAAGGATGCGGCCAAGATCAAAGAGCTAGCCTCTCACTGCAGCGTCCTCAGTGTCGAGACAGAGCACGTGGACACGACTGTGCTGGAGGAGATTGCGACGACGACCAAAGTCTCTGTTTGCCCGTCATGGAAGACGCTGCGGCTGATCCAGGACAAGTACGAGCAAAAAGCATACCTGGCCAGCAAGGGAATCCCCGTTGCCGAGTCCGTGGCCATTGAGGGCGGCGATGCCATGCACGCCTCTCTCAAGGCCGTCTCTGCCAAATTCGGCTATCCCTGGATGCTCAAGGCCCGAAAAGACTCCTACGACGGCCGAGGAAACCTCAAAATCTCCAATGAGGCAGATCTAGAGCGTGCCGTCGCCGAGTTTGGCAAGTTCAGCTGCTACGCTGAGAAGTTCTGTCCTTTCCAGTGCGAGCTGTCTGTGCTGGTCATCCGAACGGAAGACGACGAGGGCCGAGCAAAGCAGCTGCTGCCCTACCCGGCAGTCGAGACGGTCCACGAGGACAACATCTGCTCGCGAGTCTATATGCCGCCTCGTGCCACGCCTGCTGCTGTGTGCGAGCGCGCTCAGCAGGTTGCCAGCAGCGTGGTGGACAAGCTCTGGGGCAGGGGCATTTTTGCCGTTGAATTATTTGTTACTCAGGATGACCAGATCTTGGTCAATGAGATTGCGCCTCGGCCACACAACTCAGGCCATCTCTTTATCGAAGCAGTCCCGTACATGTAAGTGGCTATTCCGTATACATGACTCTTTACGCAGCGGAATTTGTTTACTAAATGAGCCTCTATAGGTCACAGTACAAGGCACAGCTCACCTCCATCCTCGACGAGACGCTACCCCCTAAAATCGAACCGCACGTCGCCTCAAGCATCATGATCAATATCCTCGGAGGCGCCAACCCCGACTCCCATCTCCCGCTTGTCGAAAAGGCCAAATCCATGTACGGCAACAAAATGTCAGTCTATGTCCATCTCTACGGCAAAGAGTCCAAGCCTAGCCGGAAAATCGGACACATCACCGTTACTGGTGTCGTTGCCAGCATAGCCGAGCTAGAAGAGTTTGCAAAGCCCCTTGTCGACATGGCCAGCATCGTCAGGCAAGAGAGATTACAGGCCGGAAGCAAGTCTCTCCGACCAGACCAGGGAGTTTCCAAGCCAAAGGCAGCACCGCTCGTCCTCGTCACCATGGGCTCAGACTCGGATCTGCCGGTGCTGAAGGCTGGAATCGACATCCTGAACCAGTTTGGCGTGCCATGGGAGGTCGACATCACTTCAGCACATCGGACACCAGCCAAGATGGCCGATGTGGCCACTAAAGCGGCTGCCCGCGGCATCAAGGTCATCATCGCAGCTGCAGGAGGCGCCGCCCATTTGCCTGGAATGGTCTCTGCCTACACGCCCTTGCCCGTCATTGGCGTCCCCGTCAAGGCCACGCATCTCGACGGCGTGGACTCTCTATACTCTATTGTACAAATGCCTGTAAGTTTGGAATTCCGCCCCGTAGTCGTGATCTATATCGGGGCTATATGAGGGGAAAAGAGTGAGTGGCCCATCAGCATGCTAACTACTCATCAGCGAGGCGTACCGACCGCCACCGTCGGCATCAATAACTCGACCAATGCCGCTCTTCTCGCCATCCGATGTCTCGGTGCATTTATCCCCGAGTTCCACGCCAAGATGAAGGCCTACCAGCTCGAAAACGAGAAGCTGGTCGAAGAAAAGGCCAACAAGCTGCGAGAGATTGACGTGGAGGCTTATCTGGCCCAGATGAAGAAATGAAGATGGCGGCATAGGTATTTATAGGCATTTGTTTCATATTTTGTCCGCAGTGGCTTGCTCTGCAACCTGGAAAAGTCGTAAAAGAACCTTGGAAGTAAGCGGAGCCCATTAGACACGTGTAGAGAATCAGCAGTGAAGCTCGGGCAGTGAAGCTCGGGCCAAAGAGAGGGGAAAGGGATCGTCGCGTCTCCCCGTAGAGGAAAGAATCATGCCGATTTTGTTATACAAAGCAACGTATTGAAGATCCGGCTCATGGAGTTTTCTCCGATCTTGTACATCTCAATGATCTTCGTGTTTGAGCGTCTATCATTTATGGAGCTACACATCCCACTGAGATCAAAGTAACACATTACGCTGAGATTAACACAAGTGTACTTTTATTTACAAGCAGTTTGGATAGATATCCAAGCATATAGACTGTTGCTACGCTATTGTAGGGTAACTCGATCTTTGTGATGTCAATGACGAGTATTTGCTTACAATATCTATTTTAGGGAATTTTAAGCTCTCGCTACAAGTCCTGAACAATTATGTCACGAACTTGTAGATTACTCAACCTACTTTATCCGAAATAACAGCTGCTGGCTGGCTTAACCGGAAGATTCCAAATCAAATCCCATATCTCTTTACTGCAGAAATAAGTCGTATTCAGTTCGGCAACGGCGTAACCTTTGACTTCTTTCGGGTTACACTCGGCATCTCTTGCTTTTTTCTTGATTCTCGTGGTGTTTGGTTATAGAGGACATCCCTGTTTTGAGCCGGAAGTTGACCGTATGCGTATTCGCTTGTGAGTTGAAATAGTAATACCTATTTACTTGATTATAAGATACAAGACAATTAATTTGTCTACGTTACTAGACCTAAATATATTTGTTTCTTACGTCCCATGACTAAAGTGTCTCGGGTTCCTATTACTATTTGATGATGAGATACAAGGCAATTAGCTTGTCTGTGTTCCCAGACCTGAGTATACTTGTTTCTCAGTCTTCAATTCCCTATATGGTTGCCATTGCGCACCTGTTCCCAAGAAATCTGGAAACACTGAGTGACAACTCGTATGTTATGGCAATTGTTTATTTGTTACTATTTCAACCCTCCTTGAACTTCCCCAAATTAACCCACTTTCTTCTTGTACGGAGTTATAGGATCTTTTGTCAACAGCAGCCTTACGGCTAATCTTAATACCTTTGTATATGCCCACAACTAATACAATATGCCTGCACCAAGACTCAGCAAGGATGGAGTGGAGAACAGCGACTCCCAGAGCCTGCTTCGGGTTGTCGCTGCGGGCACAAGCACTAGCCCAAGGTACGATCGACGGCCAAATTGCTCAAAAGCGGAAACTGCTCAAGGGAGGCTGACGCAGAGGGCTGATGATCGATTGGACAGCGTCCCTGGCTCCCGGAGATATAATCGGGACATGCGGATGCCAGGGCGCAAGAGGCTTGGATTCATGCGGCTTAGAGATGGAAAAGAGACACGGCTCGGTCTTGATTTGTGCTGTTATCAAAACATCTCTGAGTAGAGTCAAATAGACTTGTCGACAACACCAGTACTATGATATGGAACATGTATCGATAGAAACATCGACAACTAACAACGCCAGCAATGCCGGCGCCAGTAACGCCCGCAGCGGCATCCAAAGAATGCTCCTAGTATCACTTAATGCCCGAATCCCTCCCGCATCCTAGCCTTGTGGACCTGGCACGGAACTGGCCAAGATCCTTCTATTCTCTATGCCGCACTCTCTTGTTCATTGGGATTGGCCATCGGCTTCTCTTAGCGCTGACAGAAGCCCACGATTACTTAGTTATTGCACCTTTTGCCGGAGACTCTATCCAACGCCACATACACAAAATAGGCACTTGTAGGCGCCCAGAGTAGGCATTCTTGATTACCTGTTGCTTCCCTCCTATGCACTATTACGTGGCGGAAATAAGCCCAAACGTTGCCGGATATAGTTGACGCTCGGTTCCAAACCATAATACGGATATGGCTTGGTGAACGAAAATAGGCATAACTTGTCAACAGCGTTACCGTATCCGTTGTACTACACACACAGTGTTATCCAACTTTCCGTATAAGGCTGGGATACAAGAACTGGGACCTGAACATCGATTTACTATTCAACTGGGCCGAAAGTTACCAGCCATGGAAGGCGTTTTAGACCGGAAGATCATTTCTGTTTCTGTGAAAGCCCACGACTGAACGGCTCTATCCTAATGCATGTCTCATGGATGAATTGTATGCGAATAAGTAATCCTAGCCCAATCAAATCTATCTCGGAGGTAATTGATTATGATGGCAACTGTATTCCTTTTGTTTATTCTCGTTCGTGTAACACTGGAAAAGGATATTGTAAACAGCACAGTAAGGGCAATGATAGGCATGCCGCAAGCATAAAAGGCGTTCGCCGCAGGCTATCAGGATCCTAGACGGAGTTTGAGGCCGGCGATCCGTGCCTCGGCCGGTTTCATTGGATGATTAGATTTTAGGATCGATTCCTCTGTCGATACATACTATATGAAGGAGAAGGAGACCCGGTCAGCTTATTCTGTGGAGTGATTTGTTCAGGGTCGGTAGCAGCCGGTATTCCAAATGTAACACGGTCACTGAAGATCAACTGCTGCGGCTCAACTTCATGTCGTAGCATCCTCTGTGGTATAATCACCGTGGATATTCATTGTATCAAACATTTGCTTTCATGATTGCCTTCATGGGTTCAATAGGTCCCTTATTTCGTATTGTTCTCAAAATACATTTTCAAGAGATCCCACAGTTAGAATTAAGAGAATATGTTTCGGCTGATAGCTCCGCCATACGAGTGAGATGAGAAACCACGACTACTCCAAACTTGGTTTTCTTGAGAAGCAACACATTATAGGCTATAGAGATTAGTACCATATTTGCGGCAGTCAGCCGACTAATCTGAACTTACAACCAGGTTGGTATATTCATTGGGTAATGGGACTCATGATGCTATTTTGAGAATGCCTTGTCTCGGAGCCTGCAACACAATTCCTTCTTCGCCAACACAAGTCGGCCTGTTAGTTATGCCGTCTGCTGCTTCTCGAGAAACATAAATACTGTCGTCCCTCCCCTTGATCAACAACATACTCACTCCAACACACAAACAACTCAGACAACAAACAAACACTTCTACTACACTCTTCACCACCAACTCCAACAATCAAAATGTACGCTTCCAAGATCGTTGCTTCTCTCGGTCTCTTCCTTGGCCTGGCCACCGCCACCGTCAACGTCGGCAAGGACTCTGCTGGTGACACTGGTAAACAACTCCCCTCTTTACATTCCCACATCTTTCCAATATCAGTCTTGCTAACCATCGAACAGTTGCCTGGATCGGCGGCGAGTCTGAGTGCACCAACGTCTTCATTGCTGGCAACGGCGCCAACCCTTGCGGAATCAACTTCACTCTCAACAACGGAGTCACCTTCCAGCTCGTTGGCTGCGGCGGTGCCGGCCTGAGCTTGGACAACGGCGACGGCTCTTTCAACAGCAACTGTCAGTTTGGCGAGCAGAACCTCCAGTGCGGTGTCCAGCAGCAGTGGTCTTGCTTCTAAGCGAGTCCCATCAGCTTCACAAGATGGCAGAATTCTAGGGAATGGAAATGTAGCTTCAAGGTTGCATGATTGTTTGTTTGGATTCGGGTAGCCACATCAGCGACTGTGTTGCGAACTAGTGGACGTTTGTAGCTGATTGTATTTCCCTACCGGTGCTGAATAAAAAGAGTTTTACTCATACTTGGTCCGCCTTTTTGTCACAAACATTTTTGTGAAGCCATGTGATTATGCCTCAAGTGCTGCTGAGTATTGGTTTTCTAAGATTTGGAGTAATACTTGAAAATATCTTATGGATAAACTTTAATAAATCAGCACTATTTCAGACTGCCTTACAAATTAGTTGGTGTAGATGACAGATATGTCGTATTCTTAATTTCACCTTTTCATACACTGCAAGAACATCTTTTGGGTAATTGTGTCTGCATATTGCTGTTTAGTACGTGTGTTAAATATCTATCAAATGCTCCAAAGATACTTCTAATCTATATTGGACTGCTGTGAAATTGCTCATTTCATTGGATAGTACAAGCTTACGTCACTAGAAGAGAAAGACAATATGCATTTCATCAGTATACTCAACAGCAATTCATTAACGTGACCTAGGCTTGTCAATTGACTATGACGGAAGTCATCATTGGCTGTGTATAAACTTCATACCAGCGCTAGGAGCAATGCTTGCTAGAGTCGACACGATATGCGAAGATTTTTCAGAAAAAGGCAAGCATTTCCTCACCAAATCACCTCACATGGTAAGTATTGCTAAATCGTAGAGGCTATCGCAATGAATGGTATGGAAAACCATTGAGATTGTCTTGGCCGGTATCTCTTTATCTACCCAGCCATGAGCCGCTCACCTGCTTGGTGGAAGTGCGTCTGGTAGGTGCTCGTAAAGCACAGGTGTAAGCCATGTTGTGTTTAGTCAAGTACTATTTACAATGATATAGGGATATCTCAGAAGCACTATTATTCGAATAAACAAATGATAGTGTTTTCATTTACTTGACTGCTGGCTTTCTGAAGCGACGTCATTGCTTACACTACAATCCTTCTTAGCAATAGCATGAAGCCGGGTAAATTTACAGAGAATGACCGACTTTGAGCCAAGATTGGAAAGCTAATTCATTTACATAATACCCTAAGTTTTATGTTTCTCCAGTAACATACTCGCGCTTCAATAGCCAATCTGCGCAATAGTCATAGATGCAACCCGTTCTTCTTCTAGTAAATATCAGTATCCAGATATAATCTCTATCTAGTATATTCTCCAATGTATGAAATCATGATCTACTTTATTTCCCCATAATCTGTAATTTTGAAAACAAAGTTGTGCCTTTGCCGGGAGTCCGCTAATCGAAAAGCGTCTTGAGCTAAACTTGCAAAAGTCGAGCAACTACCTGAATAAGACGAACTAGCAACTACCTGAGTAAGGCAAACTAGCAACTAGAACATCGAAATTACGTGTTGCAAACAGTTCAAATCGGTTTAATGTCTTACCATATACCATGAGCAATCCGATTCCGTCAAATACTCAATTATTCAGCTGATTATTAATCTCGGCTGGCAGAGCGAAATGATTCCAGATTGTAGATCAAAGGCAGCTGCTGTCTTACCTCGACGCCTTGCCATTTCTGTAGCTGACAGTAGCTGAAACCCTGGATAGTCTTCCTCGTTGGGATAATGGTGGAGACTTCTCATAGAAAAATATTAATAATCCTTTCTTAAGGCGTCTCTTTATTGTTAGTAGCATCTATCAATTTGGCTCATTTTTGTATCTACAGGAATGTCATCATTCATGGTTCTTTTTCAGCATACATAGCAACAGACTATTCTCGACAAAGATTCCTCTTTAATAATAGATGCGGAAGATTTGCGGAAGTTTCCACGCGGAATTTCCCTTGACATGGAGAATTCCGTCCTAGAGTTTAGATATAGAGCAAATAAAGAATATATACAAATAGAGGCCAAGTGCATCTCGAGATTGCTTGTTATTCGACGCTGTCATCAATCACATTTTACTTTGATCAATAGACTAAAATAAGCCTCTATCTATCCTTTGAAGAAATCGTCACAGTCAATCCGCCATGGCTTCCTACACCCCCATTGCGCATACTGCAAGCATCCAAGCATATACGTACTGGGACTCTCCCAACCCAGTTTCCTTCCCCGGGCAAAACAGCACAGAGCCATGGATTTTCAATCCAACTACGTTTACCTTGATCACAACGCCAAATGAAGCAGTGCTGGTTGATACTCCAACGGTCAAATCTCGAGCCGAGCCAGTTGCAGCGTGGATAGCTGAGATAATTGAGCACCGAACCTTGAGCACTATTTACATCACTCACGGCCACGGCGATCACTTCTTCGCTGCTGGGGCCATCCAAGAACAGTTTCCACACGCTGTTATCCGTGCTACCAATGGCACTTACACTCACATGCTAGAGCAGCTTACTCCAGAGCTCTGGGACGGCTTCTGGGTCCCATTGTTCCCTGAGCTGGCACAAGCTGGGCCTCCAGACCTGCAGGTGGAAGTCTTGCCTGCGGGCGCAGAGCACTTTACAGTGGACGGTCACGAATTCCGTGCTGTCGAGGTTGCCGGAGGCGATACTGCGTCTTCCACAGTACTCCATGTGCCGGACTTGAGTCTTGTTGTGGGAGGAGACGTAGTTTACGGCAACATTTACCAGTATCTTGCCGAGAACACGACGCCGCAGCTCCGCCAGGGCTGGCTTGAAGCTCTGGACCAGATTGCCGCCCTCAAGCCCAGACTTGTGGTGCCAAGTCACCGTCAATCTACTGACGGCTTTGGGCTGGAACACTTGAGTGCCACGAAGGAATATATTCGCACCTGGTCAAAATTGAACGCGGTGACGAAGACTTGGCAGGAACTGGAAGCGGCTGTGACAAAGGCATACCCAAAGAGAATTGGCAACTTTATCCTTCGCATCTCTGAGCTGGTGACCAAGGGTGATGTCCAGCTCCCGTGAGCTGTGATGAGCTAAGGATATATGTACTGCGTCCAGTATTCATGGCCAGTATCCAATGTAAAGCGACCTGAGCGGAGTAGAGTCTAAATTAAGATATTAGATGAATTGAGCATTTTCCTTATGCAGTATCGCTTAGCTCTAATGCACAGTTGGATCTAAACCGAGTCATTGGACTGTACCAGATCTCTCCACTGGATAGCCGCCAATTCAAATGATTCGCCTGTTCAAAGGTCAAGTTGGAGTGAATATGGGTGCAGATAAAATACATTAAAATCCCAGAGTAAGCATTATACCAAGCCGAGGTCCACATAAGCATGCGCTTTAGACGGCACTAAAGACATGGTCAAGCGTTGGATGTCTTGCTCATCTCAGACTTTAGTTAGAACTAAGTTGGATATTTAGAGTTACCATGAAAATAAGTTATATAGTCCCGGGTCCTCTCAGCAATCACGACTCATTCCAAAACCACTCTCCTTTTCACCCAAAACAACAGCCTCGCATACCCAATCAAAGCCTCACTCTGCATCTACCCCAATATGGTCACTACCAAAGAAGAGTTCGCCTCCGCGATCGAAGCCGTCTTCACCTGCCCCGAATCGGAGGTCGAATCTAAAATCCTCAACGTATACACCAGAGATGCCGTCCTCACTGTGAACGAGAAGCGGATGACGTGGGACGACTTCGTCCCTTACTTTAGGGGCATCAACAACTCGATGGCATCTGTGCAGATCAAATCTGATAAACTTGTGCAGAACGGCAACATGTTTGCGGAGAGGCACACGGCTTATGGAACTGGCAAGGATGGCACAAAAACGCAAGCGAGGGCGATCTGCATGTTTGAGGTGAATGAGGATAAGAAGGTGATTTGGCTGGAGGAAGTCTTGCATTTTTCTGCCGGCACGGATACAACTACCATTAATTACGAATAAACGCCACATACCACCTATGGGAGTAGAATTGTTAATGCTGTAGAGAAAGTTAAATTTTCTGTTTCACAGTGCCGAGAGCATGAACTTTTACTCGCATCAACATACCGAACATGAGTGCCTATCTTTACCGGATAGGTATACGTAGTCTAAATAACATCTAAACATCGGTGCAGAAGGTTCGACATCTTCGGGTGTCAATTTAATCTCAAGATCCAAAACCAGCCCAGTGGTAACGGCCTGCGGTGCCTATCTTGCTGCTATCTGAGATCAAATTATATAATATGGATGTCTGAACGATCTATGAATTCATCCTATAACGCGCCTACCAGCAACAGTATAGCCTTTTTTGCGACGCAGGCTCTGCCTATTTGTTTAGTTATCACGGGCGCTACTATGTTGTGAAGTGGGAATGGCAGTTCCAATAGTGGTCATTGGGCTGCAACCAGGGTGAGAAATGGACCATGCTTGGCTCCAAACAGAAGCTCTGTTAACCCATAATAAGCCGTAAACTTATTCGTTTATTCTATAGGATTGCGCGATTCCATCAATCGAAACAATTCGACTTGCCTGCAATTTGGATTTGTTGCAATTTTGGCATCTCCTAAACACCAAGTATATCCGACGGCAAAGCCCCAAGTATCCGCTCGGCACGTTGTATCCGTTGTAGACCCAAGGCATGTTACAATAGACAACTCGTCAAGATAGTCGCATACAAGACGTAAGCCAGCAATGCCGACATCACTCCGAGATAGTCCATCAGGAAATCCTATTCCCCTATTTGCACAGAATACTAGCTGCCTAGAGGTACTTGAGTAGTAGCATCGGGCCTTTTCGATTTGTATGGGGTGCATGATGCGCTATCCCAAGAGAGCTCCCTAACTGTTTCCTCACCGGCACTTGCGGTGTCTGATTACTGAACCCAATTGAAGAGCGCGGTATGTAAGAGAATAGTATTATGCATTATTAGAGAAGGGGGTATATAAAGGGAGTGTCGCTTTCGAAGCAAATGCCAAAGTGTTTGACAAGTCACTCTGTTGTTCATATGCCATTGACATCTGTACATGCTTGTCTCTCACAATGCGTGTAACTCTGTCCACTCTGTTGCTAGTTGCCACAGCCTCCGCGGCAGCAACTCACGGTAGCCACAAGAATCACGCGAGAGCTGCCGCTATCGACGTTTCAACACTAAAGGGCAAATGGCTTTACGGTTACCAGGGCTGGTTCCGCAAGCCAGCCTCTGGTGTCAACAACCACTGGTCCCCCAACGGTGGCACTCCAGGACCTGACAATGGTGAGCCTTGAACTCTTCAGTTTGGCTCAGAGAAGCATTCATACTAATCGACAACCTTTAGTTGAGGTTGACTTTCTCCCCGATGTTAGCCAGTACCCAAGTAACTGTCTGTTCCCTTCTACTCTGACTGCGCCAAACGGCCAACCGGTGCAACTGTACGACAACACGTGCGAAGGCGTGGTGGACTTGCACTTTAAGTGGATGCGGCAGTATGGAATTGACGGAGTTGTTGTGCAGCGATTCCTGAGTCACCTCAGCGACGCCTCTTTCATCACGGTTAGTCCACACTAAACTCCCAACGCCTAGATAACCATGTTAAGCCAATTAGGTCCTCAACCAAGTTGAAGCCGCTGCTGTCAAGTACGGCCGAGGCTTCATCGTCGAATACGATGCCTCGGGTGGCAACTCTTCTGCCGGCAGCGTCGCAAACGCGATCCTGGCCGACTACAACTCCGTCGTCAAGTCCTACACAACTTCATCGGCCTACATCCACCAGAACGGAAAGCCGGCAGTCATGGTGTTTGGCGTGGGGTTTTCCACCGTGGCCATCAGCGTCAGCGACGGAGCCAACATTGCCACCCAGCTCAAGAACGCCGGAGCCTACGTTGGCTTTGGAGTGCCGTCGACGTTTGGCTCGGATGTGCGGGCAAACACTGGCTTTGCGTCTGCCTACAAGGCGGCCAACTTGATCAGCCCGTGGACTGTCGGCAGCTACAGCGAGGGCGGATACATGGCGGGCTACCACACGACGTCGCAGATTCCAGACAGCCAGTGAGTTGTTCAAGCTCTCTCTCTTTGACTCTCAACTAACTCGACCTGCTATCAGAACTCTGCACTCGCTTGGAATTGACCACGCGCCCCTTGTGTGGCCCGGCACATCGGCCTATCATCTCAACGGCGTCACCAACCCATCTGCCTTTGACTACTTCCCCCGCTTCAACGGCTCATTCTACTCGATGCAGGCAGACGCCGTTACTTCCCTGGCCATCAAGCCCCTGTTTGTCTTTAACGCCATGTTTGACGAGATGAACGAAGGTGAGTCCCCAAGTATGTTATAACAGCTACAAACCAATGCTTATACGCATGTGCTCGTAGGAACTGGAAACCTGCCGTCTCTAAAGACGAACCAGCTGCCCACGAATGAGAAGTTTGTGGGATACGACAACAGCTTTGCCAACACGTCGTTTTATCTGGCGCTTGGTGGACAGAAGGCGGCTGCGTTTGCCAAGGCGGTAAACTAGACATGAACTCGGGCCAAGGGACTGCTGTATAGGTATATATGGTATTGTCGGGAGTAATGAACATGGCAATGATGATGAGATATATATTCGCTTAGACTCAACTATGCAAGTTGCACGCAGGCCAGTTTCTGCCAATCAAGTACCCTCCCTCCCGCCACCCTTTTCCCAAACTAACCCTTTCGTTCACCCTCCGGAAACATGCATATCATAGCAACAAAAATGTCAGACATCAATCACACAGCCAAGATCCACATCATCCCAAGCCATTAGAGCTGTATATAAATTAATTTTCCTATAACAGAAACTCGCTCATGCTTTCCAGAGAAGCGATATGCTCATGCTGCTCTAAAAGAAATAAGAAAATGAAAAATGCCGATAATGCTCCCCCTCGTACACGTAAAAAAAAAACAAAAAGGTATGTTTTAAACCATGGTCAAATAAAGACAAATGAAAAAATTCCTTCCCTCACAAACGGCGCTCCTGGCCATTCCCAAGGAGTCACCTGTGCTCCACGCTCTCTGCGGGCAGCTCATAGCTGTAGTTTTCCGGGGGCAGCTCGTGGATCATCGGCGGCTGCTCCATCTCGACTGGCGGAGGCGGCGTCGCCAACATGTGCACCGGCGTCATCTGGGCCATCTTGGCGGGATCGTGGGCGTCGTACGGCCTCTGGGGCGAGTAGGGAGGCGCCAGCGAGCCGTCGGCCATGTAGTGAGCCTGGTCGGGGGGCGTTTGATATTCGCCCAGGTTGATGGGCTGCTCCTTATCGGCGGCGGCAGCAGCAGCAGCGGCTTGTTGACGGCGTCGTCGAAGGAAGAAGAAGATGGCGATACCGGCAATGGCAATGACGCCGAGACTGACGCCGATGCCGACGCCAGCCTTTGCTCCGGTGGACAGGCCGGTGGACTTTTTGCCGGTGGCGTTGCTGGCGGTTTCGTCGTCGACTGAGTTGACGGAGATGACGGCGGCGTTGCTCCAGTCGCCGCTGGTTCCGCGATAGGCCTGGACGAGGCTGCCGCCGGAGATGTAGTAGATCCAGGCCTCGCTGGACTGGAAGTTGAAGGTGGCGGCCAGCGTGGCGTTGGCCTCGTCGGCCTCGGGCCAGGCCTCACTGGACTGGTTGGGGAACAGCTTCCAGGCAAAGTTGATGTTGGCAACCTCGTGTAGCAACCGGTCGGTTCCGATATAGAAGACGCTGCGCGTGAAGGTGCTGTCGATGGCCACGCCCATGCCGCCAGGGGCGCCGTTCCAGGCCGGGAGCGTGAAGTTGGCCGTGACGTCGGAGTCGATGGCGATCTTGGAGGCGTCGGTCTTGTTGGTGGGGGAGTTTTCGAGGGTGTCGGGGAAAGTGGCTGCGTTGAGAGTCAGTTATCACGAGTTGATGGGAGTTGAGGGGGGTTGTATCGCCGCTGCTTACAGATGTGCCAGCTCTTGTCCGAGTTGAAGCGCGATACCTCAATGTCCTTGTCGCTCTTGGGGAACACGACGGTGATGTTCTCGGTCCCCGAATGGCCGGTGCCCAGCGCAAAGGACGAGACCGGGTCCTGCGAGACGATGCCGCCGGAGTTCCAGTTGGTCTTTGTGGTGTAGAACAGCTCCTGGACCTGGCTGTTGTTGTCGTGGTAGAAGACGCGGTAGCCGGCGGTGCTGCCCAGGAGCTCGACGGCCAGGCCCGTGTTTTCGTGGATGGACGAGTTCTTGACGTTGGCCGACTCAGAGATGACATACTCGGGGCCCTGGCGCACAAAGGTGCCGGATTCGTTGTCGCAGTTGTAGATGGCGTTGACAATGGTGCCGTTTACCGAGTGCCAGAAGACGGACGTCTAAGGCAGGCATTAGCAAATTGGCTCCCATAGCTGATATAATAGCTTCTTTTTCCTCCTCTGCCAGATCCTTCTGATTCCCAGCTTGCATCTCGTCAACTTACAACGACCTTCTGTGAATCCCACCAGCCCGTTGCTGCTATGCTTCCTCCCATCTTCACCGGCGTCGACACCGGCAGCACCAGTGGCGTCTCGGTTGGAAACAGCGGGTTTCCGTTATTCATCTTGGCGCAGTCGTTGACCCAGATATCACCACTCGCGGGATCCTGCATGCCAATCTGCACGCCTCGATCCGTGCCCGTATAGAAGGCGTACATGGTGGCGGCGCTGGCTGAGCCGATGACGCTGCTGGCAGCCAACGCCGCAGCGCCGATGCTCAAAATCCTCGTCATGTTGGTCGATAATCCCAATGCAAAGCAGAGCAATAGCGATATGGGCTTGGCGTTTCCACTGGGCTTCAAAGAGAGGCCGGTGCAACAGACAAAGCAACAACCTCACCCAAGCCCGTAAATTGGAGAAAAGGACGAAAAGAGAAAGAGCAGAGAAACAAACGAGTGGATGAAGAAAGAGAGTGCCAGAGAAAATGAAGAAACGAGAAAAGGCGAGGAAAATGGAGGTTCCATTATCGCACCCCCCTGGGAATAAGAGCAACACCACGACAGAAAGCCGGCGCCACTAGTAAGCCGGGGGGGCCACGAAGTTGAGCCCAGCCAGCTCAAGCAGAAAACAACGGGCAAATGGGCAAACGATTCCTAAATTGGGACGCTCCACGAGCAAGACCTCGTATGGAATCTGGCTGCAGCTACTGCGCTCTTGGCCTAGCAACAGAGAGAAAAGGTACAGATCCCACTAGTGCTACCCCGTCCTAACAGCCGGGCTTGAAAGATATGACCCAAAGCGTTTGTCGAGCTTTGCTGGTCTCTTGGGCAAGAAATTAAGGCTTACTGGGGGCACTGCTATCGGCATCAGCCCTGTGCCAATGGCAGGCCAGAGTTGCAGCGTGATCAATAAATAGCCGGGTCCACTGTGGGTGGTGATCCCTGCGAGCGAGCGAAACGGCTTCAGACAGGGGGGAAGAACCAGAGCGATGGGTTCAGCAGCTAGCAGATTACGAGCCAGAAGTGCCTGTGGATGGGGAATATAGCGAGGCCTATTGCGCTGGTTGTTTCTCCATGATACCTATATGGTGCTTATTAATTATAGACGAGGCAGGCGAGCAGTTTGCGCCCAAAGGACCAGGGCATCGGAGAGAAATGAATGCCCAGTGAATGCAACGCTACTTGTAGAAGCAATTTCGCGGCAGATACAGCGACGACCTATATGCGTATAGTTCACCCGAGTGTGTTTGCGAGTTGACCCATTCCCGGCTTTCCTCGCATATCGTCCGGGCAGAACAGACGAACTGCTGGGTCATTGGGCCTCACCGGCGGGACATATAAGAGGAGGGTGAAGAGACGGTCTAGCCGAGACCCAGGAACAGCTTTGTATGTGCAGTGCTGTACCTATTTTTTGCCCAAGCCAAGGCTGACTGTGTGGTGATTGTTGCTCCAAGCGGCAGATGTGATGACTTGATCCTTGGACCCCTTTTTATTGTCCAAGGCTGTTGCGGCTCTGCTGTGTTTTATGCTTACTCTTCCTGCGGGCTCACCGTTTTCGCCCCAAGCAGCTTCGTTTTCCCTTTGTCTACTGTATTCTCTCATCTTGCCTTTCCACTTCCGCTGCCAACAAGAAAAATCAGACAAGGCCCAGAGAAAAAGCAAACAGCCCCATCCGAGCTCCCAGCTCTCCACCCACGCAACGTGTATCTCGCAAACTTACTCGCGTCCTCTTCACTCCGTCGCTTCTTGCGCATCAACATTGTTCCAGCGGATCGGCGGCAGCCCAGTGAGATTTTGGTGCGGTTGTGGCGGGCGTGCTAATCCCAACCGAAGCTGGGCTCAGCCAAATTAGAACAGACCAGACGCAGCCAGTAAGCCGACCCGAGCCTAGCAGGACTTGGCGGGATGCGCTGGAGCTGCTCGAGTCGCTCCACCGGTTTTAGACGATTCGTTTGAATCGTGGCGAGCAAGGGGGCGGAAACAGGGCTGAGTTGCGAGTATGCGGTGGATATTGCGTTGCTAGTGTAAGCCCGAAAGCCGCCGCGATAGTCGAGAAGACGATTTGCTGCCGAGTTCACACGTGGAGGCTGATGGCCGCAGCAATTTTAAAAATAAAGATGCCAGTTGCTGCGAATAGCAGGTGATCGCCGACCTTTTGGTTTCAGCTGTTCCTCGTCTTCGCGCTGGACCGGACTTAGGGACGGGGTGGGAGTCATTTAACTTATGATTAAACTGTTCGGCTCGGGCCTGGAAGAAAGATGTTTCCTGAATCAGTTGGAAAGCCAGGATGGAGAAGAATAGACTCGACATTGTTTCATTAGCTAATACGCTCGAGGTGATGTTATCACATGCCTGTGTTGCCTAGCCTATACCAACAACTAACCGAGCTGGAATTGAGCTTTTCTTCCGCTGCCGAGTCAGAAATGATGATTACTAAAATATTAATTAATCAGTAGCTATCTGCTTGTTCGAGCAGGCAGATGAAAGATTTCTACTGCTTGAGGTTGGGTGCTAGTATTCAATCGCATCGCAATCATTGCCACCAACATAAAGCGTATGATGGAAGTGGAATCCAGCACTCTAAATATGAAATCTCACAACAGATTACCACAAAAGTGATAGATTTATTTCACACTAACAATTGTAAACATCTTATACGATGGAGCTTATGCGTCTAGATGCTACAGCAAATCTTTCACTCGGTTAACACCAAGCAAATTCCGCCATCTTCCTCACACCCCAGTAAACTCCAAGCAAACTCCCGCAAATCAACAGACATCCACTCACAAACACGGCGAAATAAAACATTTCCAACGGCCGGTCCAATGGCGAAGTCACAAATGAGCCCAACGCCACCCTCCCATTGTCCTCCCGCTTCGTCGTCTTTCCCAGCTGCGGCACATACTTGAACTCCATCTTCGAACCGCCTCCAAGACCTCCCTTGCTCTTGAAAACGCCATAGTTCAAAGTCTTCCGCCAGTACGCCACCATGGCTTCATCCACAGCCGGGATCCATTGCTGTGCCATAGCTAAAGCACCCACAAACCAGCAGTGACCTCTCCAGCAAGCATATGCCAGCGGCCCAGGCCGTCCAAAGCCCAGGCCGTCACAGACTTCATGCCCAATGAGCATTCGACTGCCCGCCTCGATGAAGCCGGCCGAGATCATCACCGGCGGCAGATCCTTGACGCACTCGACAAAGTTGTTGCCGAGAATCAGCGACGTGGGCGTGAGCTTCAGCTCGTGCAGCACCATGCTCTCCATTGTGGCTTTTGCTCTGGCCACGCTGCTGAAATACTCGTCAGGGACACCTTGTAGATAACCGAGATATCGCCACAGCGCAATATAGTCGGCTGCCTCTTGCTGGGTGGGATAAACGCCCATCTGCGGCAGCTGGAACCATATGTGGCCGCAGCAAAACGCCGCAGTCGAGTGTATCGAGTCCAGCATGTTGACGGGAATGCCCAAGTGCTCGATATCAAAGTAGCCAGCCTGCTTCTCCGTCAACTTGAGGATGCGCTCCCTCACCGCAGAGTGCAGCAGCCGCACTCGAATGGCCGTTGTATGGCCGTGACCGCTAGGCTGGATCGATTCGACGCTCTCCGTGGCCTCGAGGATGAACTGCGTCGTTTCCAACAGTCGACGCAGCAGGACCCTCGTGGAGAAGCTCCCAGTCCGCGCGAGGACTTCCACCGCCGACGGCGTCGACGAGTTCTGACCGATGAACCCCTGAAGAGCGAATCCCACCAGGTTGGCGGCGGCATAGCGGTAGAAGAAGCGCTGGCCACGCTTGAGTTGCTCCCAGTCCACCCATTCGGGCACCGTGTGAAGCTCCTCCCAGAGCTGGTTGAGCGTTTTGTCTTCAGCGTGGTGGTCCCGAAGCGTGGCATACACGTCAAGGCGGCCGTGGCAGAGACTCTTTTTGCCTGTATCGCCCGTTTTCTCGCGGGAGATTTGCTGCAGCTTGTTTACTGCATAGCTGCCAAGCTGATCGTATTGATGGCGCAGCGGGTTGAGCTCTTCAGGAGACAGGTGAAGGTCTGTCCATTGGAAGCTGTAGTTTCCCACCTTGTGGTAGGCCATGGTGATGATGAGGCTAGTTCAACAGATTATAGGAAGGGGAGTCGAGCTTGTTCATCTGTCAGCGTTATTCAGTGACAAACTCACATACACGGCGAAAGACTTACCGAAACACAGTTGTTCTCTTGAGAAGAGTATCTGTCCAGATCCGTCTTCTTCCACAGCATACTATATACTCAAGCACAGCCGTAGACCCGAACGAAAGGGCGAATATCGAGGCAAAGCGCTTTCGTCCTCAATCTAGAGGGCAACTGCTCCATATCCCTAGGATTCCTCAATATGCCCTGATCAGCTTCCTTTTGCTGTTGGCGGAGAAGCAAAAAGTGGACTCGAAGCTCCATTCCTGTTCTCGTCCCTCTCCATCACCACCTTGAGCCAACAACAGTTCCAGATGCGGGACGATTACCAATAGATCCATGTAGATCATGCATGTGTCGGTGTTTGTACCATCTCCCTGGATGCCATATCGATTACCAATTCCCTGGGTCATACCAGCAGAGCTTGTAATATTTCCATCTTCGACTCTAGCCATACATATAACCGACTGCATCGTTGGTATACTCTCTTCATTCCATCATTTGTGTATGTCAGCTCCAAATGACTTCAGTTTGTCCTGTCCTTGACCATCTTCCGCAATGCCTCGTAATCAGAGAAACTCAACCATCGCCAAGCCATTATTGCTATCATCCGCAAGCAGCTGAACTTTCAGCTTCCAGGATAGAGCCCGAAGCCATCACAGACCGGCGATTTGCTTTCGGCCCGTAAATCGGACGGACTCGGAAATGACCCAATACTGTTGAAAATGATAAATCACTAAAGCCACCAACGTTGAAACGCTGTCTTCATCAGCTGCATTCAGCACCACCTGAGACAGAATATGGAGCGGCAGAGACAGATTATCTCTCCGCAAAGGATAGACTTTGTCAATGGTCATCAGTGAATTGTGTCACATCTCAACTGAGACACCATACGATCCGTAATGAGGAGAGACAGCTCCAAAAGGCCGAGGCCATACAGCCAACAAGGTACGCAAGCACATGCAAACATGCAGAGACGGCTCCAATACCGAAACCAGGAACAGCCACCGATAGCTCCATGCTAGGGCCAACTTAATCTACGGTGACAATGGCCCAAGACTTCTTTAGCGCAACCACCGTTCTCACGTTATTACTAAGACGACACTATCGAGGGGTCTTGAAGCCAACAGCCAACCAACAATACAGGTACCTTTATGTTCAGCTTGAAAGAACACCGACACCTGCTATTTCTCCCTTGACCTTCTATTCATCATTCATAGTCATGTTCAAGATTCTGTTACCTAATGTCTGAAACCATATCGCCCTTTTCGGTGCTCGTGATCGGCGAGATGTACAAAATCTTGGAAAGGCGATGGAATACAAGCATATAAAGCCGCTACAGGGTTTTACCTATAAAAAAGAAACACATTGTATAATAAACATCTCTCTTGGAGCTGCCCATTTCTTCTTGCTGTAACCATGGAGTCTGAGCAGATTAGTGTTACCGTCCTTTTGCCGGACATGTTTCAAAAATTTCTGAAGCAAGAAGCTCTGGTGAATCCTCATTATGAGAAAGTCAAGATGGAGTCAGAAGAGTGGCTGAGCGAGTAAGTTGTCCCATCATCACTGTTCATATGTCATTTAGCCTTTCTAGTTCTGCGCCAATGCTGACTCGCGATGCCAGGTTCTGCTCGTTCGGGCCCAAGATGAAGAAAAAGATCAGCAAGTGTGACTTTTCCTACTTTTGCGCAATCGCAGCGCCGTTTGCTCCCCGCTCAAAGTTTCGCACGATTTGTGATTGGGGTAATTGGGTGAGAGAGCCATATCCAGTTCACAGCAGCATAGAAAGACAAGTTACTAATTAACCGGATGGGAATAAACAGGTGTTTCCTTATGATGATAGTGAGTCCTTCTATCTGATAAAGTATGGGTATATACTAAGCGATCCAGTGTTTGACAATGGATACCTCCGAGACAAGCCTGAAGAATCTCAACGAGTCATGGAGAGTTTAATGATGCCAATGATGAAACAGTCTATTCGCTTGGACACGAATGAGAGACTGCGTATTGTGCAGGCTCATGACACAGTCTTTCAACGAATTGCCGCGGTATAGCACTCTCCATGGTTTTGACGTATGGCTTTCTTTGTGCTAACTGAGACTGATAGGAAGCACCTACAGGTATAATCCCTTAATAGTACACAACTATCATCTTTTACTAAAGAATCTTTTTATAAAGGCGTCCAAAAGAGATTTGCTTTGGCCATGCAAGGCTACTGCCAGGGAGCCTTGATCCAAATCGATAACCAGTTTGCGAGCAAGACGCTCTCACTGGAAGAAGTCATTCTCATCAGGCAAAGATCAGCGGGATGCAAGCCTTTGTATCACCTCGTCGAATATGCGCACGGCCTTTTAATTCCGGACAAAGTATTTGACAATCCTATCATCCAAGAACTGGAGTGTCTTGGCATGGATATGGTAGCCATGTAAGATTCCCTTGCAGATATGGAACACAGAAGCTGATGTTACTAGATCAAATGATATCTTATCATACCGAAAAGAACAAGTAAGCCCTCTTTATCTCTTTCAACCTTTGTATGGCTAGTGTACTTATTTTGTCTAGGCAGAAGGCGTGCCACACAATATGGTGACAGTCTGCCGCTCAAATAGGATGTCCCCGCAAAAGGCCTTTAACACTGTGGGAAAACTCCTTGAGCAACGGTACCGGCGCTGGGACGAAGCTGAGGCAAACGTACCGAGCTGGGGGGAAGAGACTGATGTGCAGGTTCGCAAGTACATCGAAGGCATCAAATGCGTAGTCAAGGCCAATCTTAACTGGAGGTGAGCAATGTGTGCTAGTACCCGAAGAAACAACTCACTTCATTTCTCAAGACTAATACGCGGATATAGCTTCAAATCAGAGCGTTATCTTGGCCCCAATCCCGCGCACGTTCGAGTTACTCGAGTGCTTCGTATCTTGGCGGAGACGCCAAATCCACAAGAGAGGAGTGTTGCTTTGAAGAGGCACCATTCAACGCTGCAGTATGATACGCTGAAGATTGTCCGGGGCTTGATAGTTTGGATATTTCATCTGATCCAATCTCTGTTATCACTTTCCATGCATCGAGAATAAAGTCATTATTCCGCTTTTTTGTTGGAAGAACTCTATACAAATAGTGCCAAATAATACCATTGCTACACGCATTTTACTTAAGAACAAGGCTACGCCGTATAACCAATGTCTCACCACCCAACAATGGCGGCTCGCACGTACCAGATACAGACCCGAGAAACGGTCCTGCCGCACCGACTGTCCATCTTCTTTAGGGTTCTTACTGCAGATCTTTGGAGACACGTTGTTTTCCCACGTGGAAGCAAGTCTATGCCACTGGAATTCTGCATGAACTCGAAAAGGTGTTCATTGTGTTAGGAGTACATAAATCAAGGCTTGTGATGTGCATATACTGGAGCTCGTAGAATTCCCACTGGCATGAACTCTCGCCTACGTGATATTTCAGGTTGTACAGTGACTGCTGATCCCATCTTTTGTCCACCAAACTTTTGATCGTCCGACAACAGGAGAAATGGACAAGAAAAGAACTTGTTTTTCTTTTCCAGTTATGCCGAGAGCGTATTTAGATCGCCTGTACCGGTGCTAGCTCCATCACTACAGCTCGGCCCTTCTCGGGCCTCAGACCAATTGTTGGCTGGTGTTGATGTTGGCGCTGGGAATGGGATCATCACGCATGGACTCTTTAATCTTACCTGCTAGGCTTTGCACCAATTCAGTGTCTTGGATACTAGTAAGTACTAGATTGCCATGCGTATCCTTGTACTGCTCCCTGGTGCTCTTAGTCAACGGCGTCCACGTGGATCCTCCCTGTTGGTGGTCCAGACTAGGGAGGAAGAATCCAGAATCATCGTCGACTAAGAAACCGATGTCAATTGCCCATCTTAGATAATCAAGTGTCACTGCTATTTGAGGATAGCATGCAAATCGGGACTAAGTACAAGGCTGTGGAGCAGGCTTGTCTCGGCTCTCATTTCTGAAGCTGTGAGAAGCCTTGACCACTGGAAGCTTTTGGAGTAGTTGATAGTAGTCCTTTGTAATATCATCTATGCTGTTGCTTCCTTGATTCTGTCTGTTCGCTTAAAGAAAAAATCTGAACAGATATGAACCACTTGGCATCACAATCTTGCAACCAGTCAGGAGACGATCATTTCTACTGATAACGTCCGATATGGTGTAGTGGCCAACATCGCTCGCTCTCAATTTCGATTGAAGCACCGAGCAGCCCTGGGTTCGATTCCCAGTATCGGAGACTTTACTTTTTGCTATATTTCTGGTTGTTTGTATTTTTCAGTCTTGTCTCCAGATTTGCCGTTGAAATTGTCTTTTTTTTTTTAGTATTTTGCTGAATGTGATGAGGCCTCCCTTTTGATCAAACATGCCCGGTACTACATACCGAAATGGGTACGGAAATCCGCAGCAGCTTTTGGTATGAGCGTCATTCTTACAAATGGTTCAAGCATTAAAAAACAATACACCATATGAATTATCTCACCTAACAAACTTGACACTCGAGAATTTGAAAACACTGGCGCTCTCGATGTAAGCTTTCTGGTTATAGGAGGGCCGTACTAATTGGCGATAATGCACCCAGTGACAAGTCAAGTTGGTATCGGCGATAGGAG
Organism: Trichoderma sp. CBMAI-0020; assembly: GCA_030708095.1. Taxonomy (NCBI): domain Eukaryota; kingdom Fungi; phylum Ascomycota; class Sordariomycetes; order Hypocreales; family Hypocreaceae; genus Trichoderma; species Trichoderma sp. CBMAI-0020. The sequence continues at coordinate 582,291 of JAJNCI010000002.1, forward strand.
CATAATCAGCAACTCACAAGTTACGTGTACCTGAGCACATACCTATTCGAGACTCGAGATACTCTGTCAAGATAAATAAACGAATTATTCGAGGAGAACACGAATCTACTTGAATGTTGATACTATTTTGACTGTGGAAAGGTGGGGAATGCCAAGACAAACTCTTTCCCAATCGGTACAGGCAGTGCGAAGGCCGAATGACTAAGGAAAAGATGGTTGGGAAACGAAGAGTCTTTGTAATCACAGTTGAGAATATTCAGTGGATGAGTTTGATGTGCAAGGAGCTACAATTTGATCAAGGAGATACAAGTAGTATAAAGATGGTGAAGGGGCTCTGCGGAGAAGGAAATAGTTGTCAAGTTTCAAGGGCCTCTGAAAAGACAGTCGAGAGCCATCAGCTAATAGTGCCCACTTACACGTCTATCCCATTGTTTACTCTCCATTTTCAAAATGGCCAATCTGCCTACTTCAATGAAAGCGCTGATCCTCAAGAGCCCTGGAAATGGAGCCATCGAGAACACTCCCGTACCGCAAGCCCTCCCCGGCAGCGTCATCGTTCAAGTCCTGCACGTCCTTGTCTACCCGGTAACGCCAGACGTGTTTCATGGCACCACTCCGAATCCCAAAATGACCTTGCCTTATCCACTTGTTTTTGGCAGCCCTGCTATTGGCCGTGTTGCCGCCATTGGGCCCGACACCACTGCCTTCAAGCCGGGACAGCTCGTGCTCGTCGACAGCAACTTGAAGGCCCGTGATGACCCCGATGTCTCGGTCGTCTGGGGCGGCTTTGACGGCTTTGACGAGACAACTAAACGCTTTGTCAAGGAGGCTTGGCGAGATGGTGCCTGGGCTGAATATGTCCGCGCGCCATTGGAGAGCACCTGGGCACTAAACGAAGACAAACTAGTTGGCAAATTGGGATTCAAGACTGAGGATCTTCTTCATCTTGGCCTTTTGCCTGTCTTATACAGCGGACTCCGCAAGATTGACGTCAAGGCTGGTGAGACAGTGCTGATTGCGCCAGCGACTGGAGTTTTCAGCGGCGGCTGTGTTGCTGTGGCTCGGGCGATGGGCGCGAATGTCATTGCCGGTGGCCGTAGTGAAGAGAGTCTCAACGCCCTGAAAGCCCGTTTCCCAGGGATCCAAACAGTCAAGTTGACTGGAGAGCCCAGCGACGTGGCTGCCATCCAATCCTTCGGCAAGATCGATGCCTTTGTGGACGTGGGACCCAGTGCCTCTACCTCTGCTACTTATCTTAGCACGGCTATGCTTTCGGTTCGCAAAGGCGGCCGGATATGCCTTCTCGGAGCTCGTGGAGATGCCGCTCTGCCAATACCGTATCTCGCAATGATGTTCAACGACATTACAATCCGGGGCTCGTACATGTTTGAGGCAGAGCATGTTCCTGGGCTGATTCGGATGGCCGAGACGGGCATTTTGAAGCTCAATGGAGAGGGTGGCTTTGAAGTGTTGGCATCGTATCCGTTTGAGAAGTATGCAGAGGCGCTGGAGCGAGGTCGAGAGATCTCTGCTGGACAAATTGTTGTTGTAAATATCTGATTGGAAGCACGTCAATTTAATCTGAGACTTGGGGGCGCTCGCGTTAAAGCCACAAAATTGAATTAGATATCATGCACCACCATTAACAACCGTCCATTATGAGTAACAAAGAATCATGTTCATAAAGAAAGTGGATACTGTCCTCAGACTCTAATAATATAAAAGACACAAATTCTCGCTCCAAAACCCCTCACTCAATTCTCAAGACCAGTTATCCGAGTGATCGTAGAGTTCTTGATGACCCGCAGACCACTGTCCATCGTTACAACGTCGGGATCTGCTCGCAACTGTGTCTCGTACTTTCCCAACGCCATTCCAACCAAGAACCGCCCCATTGGCTCTGTTGGGCAATGAAGCCACTTTGCAGCCACTTCAATTGGTTTCCGGAGCAGCATTTTGCTGTTGTCAATTAAAAATCCTTGTTGCTGAAGATAGGGCTGAATCGCGGTATGACCCTTTCCATCAACGAATCCGGGCCCCACAGCCTCCGCCAAGAGCCGTGGATCCGCAGAGCGCATCTCTGAAAGCGCAATTTCGGTCTCGCCTTTGGTACGGCCGTACAAATTGCTGAACTTGCCAGGCGTCTGAGTTGAGCCCTGGCCTGACACGAATATGAAACGGAACGGATCCTCGTTGGGTGCAAGTTTGGAGAATGCCTCTGCACCTACAAGAGTGTAGTCTTTTGTTATCTTGATAAACTCCCTGGGACACGTGTAGAGTCAGTTTCCAAGTCTCTTTTCGTGAGTTTGAGGTAGGTCACCTACTCTTTCGATACCTTGGTCTGGCTAACTCCAAGAGCCCATACTGCGCCGCTAGCACCCTGTAGTTTGCTGAGAACTTCCGAGTCGTAATGGAGGAAATCTTTGTGAATAATGACATTGACTCTGGGGTCTTTGGCGTTGTCGGCCATTGGAACGGGGCGACGGCTCAAGATGGATATTTTGGTGACTCCAGCTGTCTTGAGCATGGCGTCGAGAACGCTTGAGCCAATGAGCCCGGTGGCGCCGGTAAGGATGAGATGCATTGTCAGAAACCAGTATTCGTAATCTGTCCGGAAGTTGTTTCAAGCGGCTAATAGTATTGTAGATCGGCGCGTATGAGATCGAAAGCCTGTTTTGTATCTTGTCGTACGGTAGGAGCGCTAAATTTTCGGAGTCGAGAAGAACAAAAAGTAGGACTTGTGAGAGCAACTATAAAGATAACTGGGTCGTTGAACGACATATAAAATGCAACTGAAAACTGAGATTTCCAAGTTTATATAAGTTCCATCCGAGGTCTATCGCATTTCAACGCTTCGAGACTAAGGGAGTGGCTGACCGTTTATTTCCTAATCTGGAAGCGCGAGACTCCGCCAACCTTCGAACCTATCTCTACGCGCAGTCTATGCTGATTAGTTATCTAATGTATGAGTTCCAGAATAGGCGTTGGTCTGTCAGCCATGTTTCGAGAGAGTGGTTATATTTGACAGCTATACGTGGCAGTGGCTTCGCACACTTCGCTTTTCGTAGCGAATGACTGTCGCCACAGCTGGCAAGAAATATGGCAGCTCCATGAAATAAATCCTTTTTGAAGAGAATTGACTTTATTTGATTGCAGCATTCATTACGCAGATATAGGATGTTATGTAATTTTCCAATTTGTAAGCTTTTGATCTCGAAATATTCATCTAGGCATCGTATGTGTGTAGAGTGTATCTCAAATGCATAGTCTGGAGCGCGTCGTAAATTCTGATTGTCTAAGTAATAGCCTTTTCAATAGATATATAATTAATAGGGTAGTGGCAATTGCAAAAGAGGCGCATTAAAACATTTTATTGTTATTATTTATATCTATGGGTGTCTATGGGCTAGAAACGAGCGCTAGAATGAAACTCTATTGCACATGTTCAACCTTATTCTGGATTGCTGCCACCGTTATTCTTGAATGCTGATCTTCGTCTAGCATTCGGAATGTCACATATTCTATAGGATTTGCTTGATCTAAATCCTCTCTGGCCTTTTTAATAAAATCAAGCCAGAGTTTCATTTGTTTTGCCGACTTACTGGCCCTTTGTCTGAGCTCGTAAACATTCCAACTCTCCACCACAGTCTCAGGATATTGTATCTTTTTGAGGAGATAAAGCATTATGATGCCAAAAGCCCATACATCTCCCGCTGAATAGCGTCTTGAATCATGCACCAGCTCGGGTGGCATGTACCAAGGTGACCCGCAGAGTTTTGCTTCGTTCGACAATGAAGCGTTTTCAAAGTCAAAGATCACAGCACCTCGATCGGAAGAATATGCAATATTACTCGGTTTAATATCGTTATGAACAATGCCATTGGCTTCTAGGTATATGAGCGCTGAAGAAATAGTCTTGAGGATCCTAGAAACGTCATATGGTATAAATGGCGAGTCGCGACCTTGAGCTAGAGAAGGAGGCAAAAACTCAAGGAATAATGCAAGCATACGGCCATCGAAAGCCTTGAGTGATATAATGTTCCTCTGCATAGACTTAGTTATTATACAGTTCAACAAGCGTACAACGATAAAGGGTCAAACGTACATGATTTAATTTGTTGAGTATGCTCTTCTCGCGCCGCCATAGCTCTGACAGTCTAATTAAATCGCGTGGAGTCTTATTTTTATATGGAATCACTTTTAGTAATACCTTTTCAGAGATCAAAGAATGTTCACAACAGAATATTTTGGATGTTGGCTTATCAGAAATTGTGTTGATGCGCTTTATCTTATACCTGGCCGGGGAGTATTCTGTTTGAAACTCGGTCATCGATAAAGGGGCATGAATAGTAGCAAAATCTCCATTATGCAAGTCAAAAAAGCTACTATTAGCGTTGTTCTTGGCACCAAGTTTCCAATCCGCTGCCAAGTTGGACGCATGACGAACGACATCCATTGTTAAGCTGGCATTATGCTTTTGCCTCTTAGTTGATCTCTCGCCATCTTCAACTTCTTGATTTTGTAATGTGTCATTTAGTTGAGTAATGGCAATTGTGTGTCGTCTCTCACGTAGCAATATCTCGACAAGGCTGTCGTTCTGAGTAGTATTATCAGCTGAATGTAGCTTAATCTCCCACACCCCAGGCTGAATAGTAGATATTCCATCAATTGTCATAATTTGAAACGTCCGTGGTGTCTGATGATTGAATACGACTAAATCATTTGTTGTCCGATTGATTATAAAGCAGTTATCGCTCCCTGGATCGTATACGATTTGGCATTTGATGTTAGTTATCTTTGAGTGCGGCAATGGTTCTCCCAACGTTATGTTAATGGTATAATCAACGTCTTCAGGCCGTTGCGCGACATAAAATAAGCCATTTTGGCTAGGGGCTTCCTGGGAAGGAAGCAGCTTTGAGCCTGCAACTAAACCTTTTCCAGCATAACAACGAAGTTTGATGGCCATTCGAGCTTCTGGAACAGTGACTGAGGCTGGGTTCAGAAAGGCAGTTATATCTTGATTATAGATCTCAGGATTGACTTCTTTTCCAGTGCTCATTTCGTGACCCATCTCTTCGCTTTTGGTGATATCGTTTCCTTCCTCATTGTCATTATTAACTGGCGGTAGCGATTGAATTGCAAAGGATTGGAGATGGCCAGCAATGTGTTCCTGTAAGCTTCCCTTGGCCTCTTGCTCCTCGATACCACAGAAGGGACATGATTCGAATAGAGGACCAGTCAATTGTAAACTTATGTCGGCCAACGCATCAATTCGTCCGTCAGTTACGTCGTTTCTGTGATGCAACTTCATATGATAGACGTAGTCCTCTCTTGTGTCAAACAAGATTTCATTGTGAGCCCTGGAGGCACACACCCAACGCAAAACATGCTTGCGCGTGTGCTTGAGCCAGTCACTACTGTGCCTGTAAATCTCATCGGGGCAATCACAGTTCTCCGTTAGGCAGATGAATGGATGTAAATCGGTCTTAACATGGTCCCTGTGCTCTTCATTAGTATATGGCTATGAATATCCGGAGAAAAGAATATTTCTTACCTCCATCTCTCATCGTCCGTTATTTCTTTGACAGGTAGCAGAACTGAACAGAATGGACACATCACTCCAGTAGTCGTGGGAGAATGCCAAGGCGGCGGAGGAAAGATAAGATCTTCATGGCACTCTAGTGCCATGTTCTTCAACTGGGACTCGAACGGTAGGGTTGCAGGCATTTGAACGCGCTCTGCAATTAAAGGTGTAGCAGTTCTCACCCTAGACTGGGGCCCAGAAGGACGAGGTGTTACCAACCCTAGCTGTGATGGGATGACTGTGCCCGGGGTCTGCATACTATTTGATGGCTGAATAGTAGGCTGAGCGGTAGTCTGAGCTGTTCAATTGTTAGTCTCCATCATTTCTTGCAAGTATTTAACAGTTCAAGACAAATGGATCCTCAATCGGCTTGGCTGAAACGCATTCACCCGCTGCCAGATAAGAACTCAGTAAAATGGAAAACACATACTCATTCCAATAGGGTTTCTGGCGTAACATAACCTCTTGTATATAATCCGTTTTCGTCTAAGCACCATGGATTTGGCAAGTCGTAATCGTAAAATATTAGATAGACCGGGAAACTGAGATTGTATGTTCACAGCAAAGTGGTTTGCTAAAGACTCCTCTATATCATCGCCATTTTCGTCTGTAAGTATAGAAGGCATCGCATCTTCGACGTCATTTGCCTTTCTAATTTCTCTACGAATTGTTCGGGTTAGATCATGGAGCAAAGCTATCTCACGCGCCATAGGCTCCACTGCGCTTGTATAAGCTGTAGTCGCTCGTCCGTCGGAATCCGAAAGCAAAGGATTGTTGATTATCTTCAATGCATCTGAACCTGATGTTCTTCTCATTAGCTGAAGTTCAATTGCTCTATATGAGCTTCGTCCTATGCAAAAAAGAAAAAAATACTGTTGATATTTGACAAAGCCCTTGCCTCTTGGCTTGCAACTCAGCAGTCAGAGAAAAAGGACAGAGCAAGTTCAGTAAATAAAGAGCCCCTCCCCCTCCAAAGAAGAGAAGAGAATATACATACATTCTTCAATGCGCCCGTGTATTACTTCCAATAGTCCGACAACTAGCCTCTGAATACTGGGCACGCGACGGAGACGATGATCTAAAGACTCATGGCTACTCGCAAAAACACCAATATTGGACGTCCAGAGTGAAAAGCGCGCGACTTCATTCTCAAGAAGAGCCTGTCTTTGGGGATCCAACGTGGTCATCCCCCCTAGGCATTCCCTGAAGGAGATGAGGCATCTTCGTGCTCTTCCAGAGATGGTGGGTTGCGACGATCCCGCCTCCATGCTGACTCCTGCTGCGGGGCGGTAGCCTTGGAAACGGCGTATAGCAACGAGTAGAGAATTTAGATGTATAGAGAGCAGTGAGATGATTTGATAGGGAAAATATTAGGTCATTTGTCGTGGGAGCTCTTCTCTGAGTGTCTGAGTTTAGTCCCTCAAGCACATGTGCTACCGGGCTTTATTCTACCCTTATATATTTGCCCATAACCCTTTTGGGTACCGATGCATCTGTGGAACATACCCCGCCTTTTGTTCCGTTTATCCCCTCTGTTCGCTGTGCTTGTGCGACATCAATCTTATCACCACTGTGACAGCTGCCGTTTACAGCAAGTCCTCGCGCGAATTTGTCAAGCCGTTCAATCCAAAACACTCGAAATGACACAGTCGAAATTATGGCTCCCAGCAGCGAATCTGAGTCGGACTATGGCTTCAATCTCCTTTTTACTAGCTTAAGCACAATCAAGGAGATCACGGATTTTCTTGGCACGGACGAAATAGAGCCCGATTCCAGGAGCTTTCTTCTGAAACTTAATGGTCGCTGTACCATAATATGCTCTCAGGGGGCTCCCACGACACCTGTTCTCGAGGCTGAAAGAGTCACTATTGCCCGGACTATTCTTGGTCGCTTGGAGTCTCTAATTGACCTTGGCTTATTTCCAGCTACAAAAATCTCAAGGTCTTCTTCTTTCCAGGGTCTGCGCGCCCTCAACGAACTTTGGGCATCGTATGGGCAAGAGGAAAAATCATGTCAACTCCAACGTATCAAAAATTATATTCATTTCGGATCTCCAAAAGCGCAGGTCGAATTACTCGCAGATCTGAGAAGGTGTGAAGATATCTTCATGTTGGAATCCAGCGAAGACCATACGTCTTCTCTTGACATACCTGTACCGAAGTGGAGAAGCGAGCCATCGTGTGCATCACTATTCGCTGCGCGATCTCTTTTTAATGTACTTGAGACATCCGGAAGATGTTCGTGCCATACGTATGGAGCCAGGCTTTGCATCGAGACGCATCGGGATAGCGACCTGAACGAAGAATATAATTTCAATCTATTTCTTGAGATTGATAAACGCTGGCAAGAGGCTCATTTCCTTGCGGTCGGAAAATCACAATCAAGTACCAGGTTGGTAGCTGAAGATGGCTTAAACGCTGGCAAGGAAGAAATACTTGCAACAGGACGAAAGAAGGTCGAATTCTTATGCGATCCTATAAAAAAGATATGGAAAAACTTTCCGACTTATCGACTCAAGTTCCTGGTTGAAAATGACGTACTGTGGAAATTGCAGTCGGAACCAAGTAATGTTGCGGCTGATACGGCAACACAAGTCATCACTTTTCGACGTTTCATGGCGGAAGAGTCTTTCAATTTGACAGATAAATCCAAGCGTATTCTAGCGGTTCTCTTGGGCTACGCTGTTCTTCATCTACTTGAAACCCCTTGGCTGCATAACTCATGGGGTCCAGACAGTATTCTATTCCACAGAACGCCATCTGGTACACCCTTGAAACCCTATATCGAGCTGCATTTTGGCAAAGATATTGAGATAAGCGCTACAAACAATACTTCTGACAACGATGATGACCAAGATTTCGATCCAGATGATCTCATCTCTCACCCGTATCCATCGCTGGTATCTTTAGCGGCTATGCTCATTGAGCTTCATTTAGCCCGAAGGTTACAAGCAATAGCACAAGCTTACGATCTAAAGTTTGACGACGACATGAACGAATGCGCTAAATATGCAGCCACTACTCAAATATTTAAAATGTGTAAAGACAATATATCAGAAGCGACACGCGAGGCGATCAAGCAATGCCTGGACCAAACTATTGTTGTAGACAAGGCCAGGAAAAGTCTTGGCTCCCATGCGCTGAGGAGCATATTCTATACAGAAGTGGTAAGCAGGCTCGAGTATGATCTTGAGCATGCATTCAAGCATATCTCGATTGAGACGCTTGACATGGAGGCCCAAAAACTAGATCTCGCCGGATGGGGCCAGCCAACTGTGCTCAAAAAGGACATACCCGATCCGCGAAAAGATGACAGAGTACTCGGGTCACGCGTTCAAAGGCCATTACGTGGTCGCAAGAGGAGACGTCAAGACTCAGGAAGACTTGCTTGGATGACATTAGATTGGATGGGTGACTCACAATTCTTCGACGACCAAACCGCTCCCTCCGACATCTCATTTGTCGCGTAAGTAAATATGCCCTTGACTTGATTCCTGGTCTAGCCAGCTATGTGCCGGATATACCGGTTTTAAAATAGAATGATTTCGCTAACAGTACACTAGGCGTGATGCCTATTTATCTTGGAAGAATAAATACTGTTCTGTGTACAATCGTATGATTGGGGACAATCTTAGTACAGCCCCTGTCAGAATCGCGGTTCTTGATACTGGGTTAGACAGAAGCCACCATGATTTTGAAGCCCAAGAAAGACGTATCCAGGGAGCAAAATTGTTTAGCTATGATTGCCAGCAGGAAGATGACGTTTTTGATTGCTGTGGACATGGCACGCATGTCGCAGGATTGCTCCTAGACTTTGCGCCTGATGCAGAACTTTACATAGCAAAGATATCTGATCTCGAACCGGCCAAGCCTGCTACAATTGCTGAAGTAGGTTCGTTATTGAAAGCCAAAAGGATTTTGGTTTGCTAACAAGTTATTAGGCTATTGACCATGCAGTCAACGTATGGAAAGTTGACGTGATATCCATGTCGTTTGGGTTTCCGTCACGCGAAATAGATGGATACGACCTCCTTGAACGATCCATCAGGAGCGCTGTAAGCGAAGACGTGTTAATATTCGCCGCTGCATCAAACAATGGTGCCAATACCAAGAGAGCATATCCCGCAAGATATCCAGACGTCATCTGTATACATTCGACCAACGCCAACGGCGCTCCCTCTGATTTCAATCCAAGACCTCTTCCAGGCGATAACTTGGCTACGATAGGAGAAGCAATCGAATCAGCCTGGCCTGTTCACCTCTGTGACCGGGAAATGAACGAGCTTTGTGTTGCGCGCAAATCAGGTACTTCATTTGCAACACCCATTGCAAGTGGAATTGCTGCGTTTCTGTTACAGTATGCGAGATCAAAGCTTCTTCCAAGGGAAGCTGAGCAGCTAAAGCGGTGTCACTATATGAAGGCTGTGTTGAAAGCAGTCTCTGTTGAAAGCCAAGGATACGATTATATCGCGCCAAGTCTGCATCCCGACAACGCTTTTGGTAAGGGTGAAGCTTCCCTGAAAGCTCAAATCCGAGACGCAATGAAGGAAGTTTAGAGTTATAGACTAATTAACACAACAATATCATATTTGGCTAATACCATACTTGTAATCTCTCTTCCTCTTAGTTCCATGTATACGCTGTCAATTTGGCCTATTCTAAACTCCCTCTGGTAGTGCAATCATAATCTTCTCATCGCCATCTATCATCTCCTCCGTTAAGAATCCCTCTTCCGCTGGATCTGCTTCTTCTACCCTTGCAATTTCCAGCGCAATCTTCACCACGGTCTTCTCCTCTCTTTCGAACATTGCGCCCTTGGTATAATCTTCTTCTAGTATCGAACCCTTCTTGACCCATACCTTGCTCACCCTGTATGCGAAAATGAAGTCACTATGGTCTTCCCAGCTCATTTTGTCTCTTGCTGCCTTCTTTGTAAATATCTCAGGGTTAGCTGATGGCAAGACTACTTCGCCGCCTGGTATTGCTACCTCGATGCCAGTCGTAGTAGCCGAAGCAGATCGTTTATTTGTCTTGACGGCAGCGCCCGTCACTGTCTTGAGGCCAGTGATAATATAAACAGGTTTTCGGTAGCGGCACTTTTCGAGATAGCGCTGTACGGAAGAGTTGGCGAGACATTTTTCAAGCCAAGGTTGGGTAGGAATGAAGAATGTTGTTTCGAGACGTTCGAATGTAAAAGCTTCTTCGTTGCTGCATTGCCAATTTGGTTAAATGGTGAAATGAAGATGCCAGTGAAATCGAGAGTGTTCTTACGCAGTGTCCCAGCTTGTGGCTATATCGATACCTAGGCCAATGAATCTTATAAAGCGTGTGAAGATGGAAAACTTTCCGGCTTTTAGCTTTTCTCTGGAGAAGTCCACCTGACTCTTTTTTGACGTGATTATCTCGCTAGCATTCGGTAGTGGAGCGGTGTATAATGCCTGTTCAGGCCTTTTCACCGACATGAGAACATTTCCAAGCTGAAGAGGGCCGTTTGGAGGGAAATCCCAAGTTGGAGCGAAATAGTAGCAGGGAGTTTGGTTTGCCATGGTGGCGAGAATCTGTGGAAAAGGATGATCGATGCGGGGTATGAGAGGTGAGTCAATTATAGCGAGCCAGAATCGTTGTGATAGGCTCAGCAAAGGCTGTGCCACTCGCAAGGCTGTATACGTGTCTTCCCAACTGCGGATAGCAAGGCAGATTTCACAGCTGCTTACGCTGGCAATGTGTACAATACGTTGAGTTGACACTAGATTCACACCATCTTAGAACACCAAAGAATAGGTAATTTGCCAGGTAAAACTGTGATAATTTCTCGATATCGAGCTATAAGCTCGGCGCAGAGATAGACTGAGTGTTCTATACAAATCGGAGGACGAAGAACCTTGCTCTGCGAATAGAATGGGTGATGATCATTGCGTTTGCACTCCTACATTCTTTGATCGACTTGAAGAACCACGCATGTGTGTATATAACATTGGTGTCAAATTGGACTTTTGATCTCAATATAAATAGATAACTTCTTTCCCGGCCATTTGTCTTCTTGCAGCATTGAAACCACACCATTGATTGGAGCATTATGTAGATGTACATGTGCATACATGCATGCTGACGCCTTGCACAGACCAGCCAATCTGATGGTGACACGCATTCCTTGGGTTGCATTATACGTAAGAACCTACTAGAGGTGGTCGCTTTTAAAAGCCTCTTTTTTGTAAATTAGCGCTCCAAAACCATCTTTTTAAAAGATACTGACTAGTACCCGCGCCAACAGTGTATCCTGTTCGAGATGTCTGGCGCTGAAATCCTGGGTGTTGCAGCTGCTGCCGAACAGTTTGTCGAAGTCGCTTCTAAGACTGCAAAATTCATCAAAGCGGTGTTTGACCAGATTCAAGACGCTCCAGACCAAATAAGTCGGGAGACCGGGCGGATCGAAACCCTTACATCTCTCGCAAAACAGATAAAAACAACAAAGTCACTACAGACGGAAGACATTAAGAGAATATTAATTCGGTGCGAAGGCTATATGCAAGAGTTGCAAGAAGTTCTGGAAAAGATTTCATTTGAACCTAATGATGCGCTGCGGAAGAAGACTTGGAAAGCTATAAGCGGCCTACAAGAAGAGAAAGATATTATGAAGCTCTTCACCGTGCTACATCAAGAGTACAGCACGCTTGATACTCATATCAACCTGTATGTAGAGAAGGGCAAGAGCTAGATGGTCAATGTGCTAATCGAATCTATATCAATAGTCGCACCAATGCAGTAGCCGAAGCTGTGCTGGCCAGGTTAACTGGGCTTGACACACAAGGGCAACCCGCTGATCCCAGCAAGAAATGTCTCCAGGATCTTTTCATTACAGATCCAGCAATCGACCGCGCCAAGCTCCTCACATCCAAAGGAGATATTCTAAGCGGTACATGCGACTGGATTACCCAAAAGGAAGAATTTGTCAACTGGATAACCTCCGACGGTGGGCTGCTCTGGATATCAGGCGGCCCAGGCTTGGGCAAAACCATGCTATCAATTTACCTGACGAAATATCTCTCAAGTTATTTCAGGCCACTTGTAGAAGATCAATGCCACTACGCGACATATTTCTTCTGCGATGCCAAAGACAATACGCGGAATAGCTCAGTTGCTATTGTTCGAGGATTACTCTTTCAACTTTTGCGGCAAAAGGAGGATCTTATCAAGCACATCCTTCCAACTTACGAAGTCCAGGATAAACAAATCTTCGAGAAAAGCTCATTCGAAACCATCTGGAACATTTTCCTTAGGATGGTGAATGACATCAAAGATTTGCCGGTGTCTTGTGTTCTCGACGGGCTGGACGAGTGCGAGCCAGAATCGCTGCAAGACCTTTTAAACAAGCTCAATAAAATCGCAGACACCTCCCCTGGGCTTAAGATAATAGTTCTAAGCCGCGAGCATCCTACCTATCTTGGGGCTTCACTAGGCCAATCTTTGAGAATTCGTCTTGATCCAGACGCAAAGACTGAAGTTGGCGACGGATTAGATCTATACATTGCAGCGCGCGTTGCAGAGCTATCGGAAAGCAAGCATTACCCAGTTGAGCTAACAGCTCATATCCAAAAGATGCTTAGGGACAAGTCTACGGGCACATACCTATGGGTCAGCTTCGTTGTTAAAGATCTTCAGGAGGTGGAAGTATCCGAGGTGGAACAGAGCTTGAATCAGCTTCCACACGGCCTCTATCCGCTCTATGAAAGAATTCTGGAGCAAATAGATCTCGCTCACCGAGATCTAACTCTGGATATTCTGAGATGGTGCGCATTTGCAGTTCGACCACTCACGCTCGCAGAACTTGCTTCAGTTCTGAAAATCAAACCCACCGACTTACTAGATCGTGAATCAGTTTTGCGAGGAAAATTAACATACTGCGGCCATTTCCTCAGCATATCAAACAATGTCATAAGTCTAGTTCACCAAAGCGCTCTCGACTTTTTAACAAGGGAAATTCCGGATTGTGAAGAGGTGCCTTGGTTCTCACTATCAAGCATTGAACTGGAGCAATCAAACGTGGCGTCTGCATGCATTGCGTACTTTCACGCCGCATATCTGGAAGATGAAGATATATTTTACAACATTATATGCAAAAATGCGAAACGACTCCAGTATCCATTCTTCGAATATGCAACACACCAATGGCATAACCATTTCAATCATTCTAACCAACATGGTATCAAGACAATGAACGAATTCCCACAGTTCTTTTCCAACTCTCCAATTTGGAACGAGTGGACTTGTCGGGTTCTTGAAAACTGCTACAATCACGATCACATGTATGTAGCAGCTCAGGCTGGCTTGGTAGTTCTTATGCAGCGAATCCTCACAGACAAAAGGCATTGGCTGTACTGGAAGTATTTGCTTGCCTGGAGAGCTAAAGAAGAAGCCCTTGGCTTAGCCTCCTGGAGCGGGCATCTCCCTATTGTCAAATTACTGATAAAGGATGAAGTCTATGTCGACTGCAAAAGCAACCATGGGGGCACACCGTTAAACTCGGCTGTACAGAGTGGCCATCGAGAAGTAGCCGAATTTCTACTGACTTGCGGTGCAAACGTCAACGGCAGAAGACCAGGATTCACCCCTTTGATGTATGCAATCGTTCCAGAAAACCTGGAGATGGTTAAATTGTTGCTTGAATGGAAACCTCAAAGTTCCACAAGGCCACGCAACAAATGGTTGTCGGCGAGAATGGGTATAGCCCCAGACTATACATTACAAGTGAATCGCCGAGCCGTGGATGGCAACACGCCTCTTCATAGGGCAGTTGGAGAAAGCAGTATGGAAATAGTCGACCTACTTCTGGAACACCCTGACATTGATGCCAATCTGGTAAACCAATGGGGCCTTAGCCCAATGCATTTAGCACTCATATACGGCCGATCAGATGTTGTTCAGTGCCTAGTCAGGACGTGCAATGTGCCACTCCCTCGGCTGGATAAACGCTGGAGATGGGCCGCAATCCATTTTGCAGCCTCGGGTAGAAAGCTGTGGGGCGGGGATAAGACAGATTTACTGTCGTTCATGATTGATGGGCTAAAAATGGACCCGCAGCTTCGAACAGCCAATGTACGGCACCCTGATGATAGGTGGCATATGCATCATTCTGATTTTCATGAGTATGATGATGCCTTTACGCATACGATGAACCAATTATTCTATCGTCAAGCTAGCCGCATAGCATCGACTGACCGCTTCGATTCCTGTTATGAGACTGCATTATCTATATCTACACAACAGGGTAACGAATCGGCAATAAAATACTTCTTGGGTTGCTGTAATATTGACCCTAATGCATCCTGTAGGGGCTGCGACGAAGCAACTCCTTTACATACCGCTGCGCAAAACTTACAGGATAAGGCTGTTCGCGTGCTGATCTCCAGATGGAAGGTTAATGTTAATTGTATGGATCGCTTTAAACGAACACCACTTCACTTAGTGGTAGGTGGGATATTATCTTACAACGCCGACGTACGGGCGGGGGAAAGAATTATCAAAAGGCTTGTAAAAGCTGGTGCGCAACTCTCTGCCACGGATACACAAGGCGATACTCCTCTAGATCTATTCGAGGCGCGAAAAGATATTGATAAGCACACAGAATGGATGTTCAATGATATGAAGTTAAGGGAATTGTTAACGAACAAACAAACGGCTAGTTTAAAATAAATACAAAAAAATATCAAATCTAGCTCAGCAATTTGTCATTGATAGTATTGTATTTGACATACGCATGTGTAATTTGGAGATGAAGCATTGCTGCCCATCTCATTTGGCATGACGGAATGCGGCAAACTAATGACGAACAACGGGTATGAGATGCAGGACGGCGCAGCATGTATTGCTTTGCACGTTTATGTAGGTAGTGGTTGAAGCACATAACATGATTCTAACCTTCTCATTTATCTTTGGCCATGTCAAGAGATCAACCGCTTTGACCAAGATAACAATGTCTTTGACGAGTTGTCTTTCTTCCTTTCGTGCTAACTATGTCGTCAGGATAGGAAGTCTTGCTAAATAGGCATGTGTCTTTTGTACAATGTAATGCGGTACTATCAAGTCGTGGGGCACCTCCACCATACATATCGCGTTCTTTATCGGAACGGTGGGCGGATATCAAGAGCATAGAGACGGAATGGAGTATATAGTACAATCAATCTGTGTTATCAGTGATAGATGTAAAATACAATTTTCAAGAAAAGAAAAGACGCCAAAAGTGAAAATGCAGCACAAGCGCTATGCCCCAAAAATGTCAAATCATGTTTGCACCAATCATTAGCCAGGACGCACTGTTAGAGATGGACAGACAAATACTCCAAACCGAAAAGAAAACAAACAAAAAGCCAAAAATGCGCATTCTTTTCATGGTATGAGAGATTCACCAGGGAACTTACCATCCTCTCTCCCTTTCCAATGCTGCAGGTTAATTTTGAGCTTGCATGGCGACCTCCAACTTGTTAAAGTACGGGCCGCACCACGAATCCAGCCACAAGACATCCATCACATTTTGTTTCAGCTGGTCCACGCCCTGAATCTCATACTTCTTGCACATGCTCTTTATAGTTTGCAGGAACCAGGCGTCTTTGTAAGTTTCCGACCCAGCGGCGTATCCGATGAATAACATCCACATGACTCGCTGCTTTTGCTCCTGATTAGAAACCCACCACTGCAAGGGCTCGGTATTGAAAGTCTCTTGCAGGCGATCTATCAACATCATCATCAACTTGGACCTTACGGGAAGCTCTCGTATTGCCAGGTAGAGATAGATATTTAATGCGACGCAGAACGGAATCATCTTTCCACAGCTGGTACCACGTTCGTGGTTGTTCGTCTGCAGACAATGCAGCTTGTATTCAATGTCATAAATTCTGTTGTTTATTTCCTTGTTGTTTTGGGTGATTGAGCGGTAATTGTCCTTTTCTGCAGACACGTCGCGGAGTGACTGGATGACCAAGAGGACCGGAAGTTCGTCGTTGAGAATGGTTTCTAGAGGCGAGTTCGCAGGATCAGAGTCTGGCGTGAACGGCATCTCTTCGGCCTTGGGGGAGGAATCTCTGGAAAACTGTGGCGTGCAGTTGAAGACTGTCGAATTGCAGAAATCGGCCCTGTGGGGTGAAGTCAGCTGAAGATGGTCTCGTATGGGTAACAACGGTATTTGTAAAGATGGAGAGGGTATACTGACCACAGAACTACTCCTCGATGTATGCCCTTGATACTATCTATACCCCCGCGCTTCTGAATCATGTCTTTGAGGCCCTGCATGTGGATGTAGGAAATGTCAAACATGCCGGCAAGATTCTGAACAACGTTAGTACCTGTATGTGAAGCATGGATGCGCATGAGAAAGACGTACCTCCTTGGTGGAGATCATGGCAACAGCAGCAATTGTCGAGTCTTCAATCTTGCCGCTCCGAATCTGGTTGTTGATGAGGCGGAAAGCCTCTGAGGAGTGATATAGGCATCCCAGGTCATCTTCGAAGCCGCGACGGAGGACATAGTCGAGGGCGACCAGATACAGGATGGCGTGAAAGAGGGCGCAGTTTTCCCTGGCATCGAAGAGGGTGTAGCCGCCGCCGACGTTGAGCTCGAGGAACTCTTTGATGTAGCTTTGCTTATCTGGGGGTGATGGTCGAGTTAGAAGATAAGACAAGCATTGTATACACGATAGACATGATAGGGCAATGCGTATGATAACGCCAAGAAGAGACAGGATGACGTAACGAGAGAGGGGGCTGAAACAAGAGACGGAAATATGGATGGAACCTTGCAAAGGGCCGGTTTGGCGAGACTTACAGTACCAGATGAGCTTCATGGCCTCGGGCTTCATGTCGACCTTGAACGAGTCAAAGGGGTCCAGCGTCGCGCCCAGCATGGTCGGCGGGATCTTCTCCAAGAGGCCGTCGCTCAGGTAGAAGTGAATGTCCAGCAGCGGCCCTCGGTCTCTCGCCACGCGCCCCTTTTGCACGCGGGCGACCTGGAGCTGGCTCGCCTTCTTTGCGCGGCTCTTGTCCTTCTTTGCGCCCTTGGCCTTTGCCGAGTTGGGCGGCGAGTTGAGGCGGAAGCGGCCCTTGTACTGCGACGGGTCCATGGGCAGGTCGCTGGCGGCGGCCTCTGAGCTGTCGGGGTTGCGCTGCTTCCAGAAGTAGTCCCTCATGGCCTGGGTGCGCACGACTTTGGAGACATCCTTGCGGTTCTTTTGCTTGGTGGACGTGACGGTGACGAACTGCAGCGGCTTGGCGACGGAGGCACGTTTTGGCGGAGCTTTGGGTCATGGCGATGAGTTAGTTGGAGGTGAACGAGATGGATAGATGGATGTGTTGAAGATTCGTTGACAAGAGGACAAGAGATTAGAGAAAGCCAACGGTGTATGGTATTCACATGACTGGGTGACACAAGAGAGAGAGATTCCAAGAGAGCCAACAAGCAATAGAAAACAATAATCGAGTCAATTCACCTTTGTCTCGTGATAGGGCCCGATCCTCCTGTCCCTGAAACGCGCTGATGCCGCTCGACTTCATTCGCAGCGCCATTGTTTTCGCCTAGTAATTTCGAATTTGTCGCTCAGAGTTGTCAGTCTTGAAGGTCCAAAGAAGAAGAAGAAGAAAAAGAAGCAGAAGAAGAAGAAGACAGATTCCTTGTTGAGAAGAAAAAGCTGGTCTGTCGGTGAACCAGCGTCGTGGGATTGAAGGAGCTGCGTGGAACGGCATCGGCTTCATCACGAGCTGGATCGGATGACTAATGCGCGCTTACAGGGTGCGGCGGGTTAGTGGCGCGGTACAGTCCGCGCGGGCTCCATGGCGATGGGTACCTGCACTGCTAACGGGAAGAACAGCGGCCGGGGCGATACCTGGCTCGCAAGTATCGGCTACAGGGCTCTGCTACAGCGCGCCGCGCCTGAAGAGCACTAACCGGCCAGAGCTAATCTCCATCAGGCACCATCAATCGCTTCTTCGCGCTCCAGGCCAATCACACGCCACCGCACTGCCGATAGTACGTGCATATCTCCGCCGGCAGTATAT
Source organism: Trichoderma sp. CBMAI-0020 (assembly GCA_030708095.1). Classification (NCBI taxonomy): domain Eukaryota; kingdom Fungi; phylum Ascomycota; class Sordariomycetes; order Hypocreales; family Hypocreaceae; genus Trichoderma; species Trichoderma sp. CBMAI-0020. The sequence continues at coordinate 600,914 of JAJNCI010000002.1, forward strand.
TGGCTCCTTCGGCGTTTATTCGCCGCCTCGTATACAGTACCTGCAGAGCCCGCTGCAGCCTTGTACCTCGACAGTGCCCCGGATTACGATTCGCTGTTGGGTGGAGTTTCAGGGCTCAAGATGCCGAAAGGCCCTGGCAGCCCTGTTTGTGGCTCCGGTGCTGTTCTGAAGGCACAGACAGATATCTGGCAAGAGGACGGATGAATCGTTTGTTTGGGGTAGCATGCATTATGCCATCAATCTTATTGTCGTACCAAGCTGGCCGGGAGCATGTACATGCACATGTACTATGCGCCACAGGGATACCTTCAGCTGTGGTACCCTTGCATGCTGCCTGAAGCCAACAGCGGCAATGCTGGGGTTCTTCAGGGCTCTTCAGTGGGGGGCACCAATGCCTGTACATCCGTGGGAGGTACCCGTCGACGGCCTCTACTGCGCCCTGTCCTCGCTGCAGCGCCCTAAACAAATCCTACCCAATCCTGATGTGCCAGCGCCGCTGTGCTTATTTATGCTTATGCTTGATCGGTCTTGATGGCAGTCTATTTAGTTTCCCTTCTCGAAGCGAGCGATATGCACCAGGCAAAATAGAGGCGAGCTGTCAGATGCTGGCTCCAGCTTACCGGGGGTCCAGTCCCGAGCGCCGGGATGTGGTGATGTAGGAATCTCACCCTGCATACGCAGTCTTTTACTGCAATCCTATTTTTCATGCTCCATGTCTTTCCTTTTTATACCCTTGTAGAGGAAAGCCGTCGCCGGTGGGAGATGATGTCGAGCCAATCCCATGAGCCAGTCGCATGAGTCGTCATCATAGCGAGTAATGATGACTACTGGACGCCGACATGCTGAGTTGGCAGATTCATGCTCAGCAACAGTTGTGAATCTCACCCAGCAGTATTTGCAGCTCATAGTATTGATGACTTGTAGCTGAGCCTGCCTGTATACCTATATGTATAGGTAGACAGGCATCGTGGTGCCGACAGTTGTAAGCACTGTATTACGATTGCATAGATGTGGTCCTGGGCTCCAGTCTTTCAACTTGCATGAATTTGGATGACCTCAGATGCAGGCAGTTTCCGCCGTCACCCGCTATTTTCCCGCAGGTATCTTGACAGCAAGCAGCAAGTCGTATCGGCCGAACATTGTCGGCGTCTCTTTACGATGTTGCTGCTAGTCTTGGTTCTCACCACCGTTAGTGCGCGCTACTCCGTCTATGCAAATCACACACGGCGAGAATGATTGGAAGGCCTTGTTTATGCTCAGGCCAGAATTGTGGTCCTGTTTGTTCTCGATAGGTCTTGGACATAATCCATTATAGAAGCTCCTATAAGTCATGGCTATCAGAAGCCGGGGTGTACTCGAACACCAGTGTAATTTAACAACCCTGGCATCCTTCATCCTATCTCATTGTATCCTCGCCAAGTCACGGTTAGTCACAGTCGCTTTAAAACTTAACAAGCGAGACGGACCTGAGCCCCTGGCAGTCTCGCGTCCGTTGATCCCAATCCGCCCATGCAGCCGAGAGAGGGATCTACAAGGTCCTCGGAGGGAGAATAGTCTGCGGCGGTCTTGACTAAAATAGCCAATGACAAAGAGCATGGAGTTGAAATGAAATGTCAAGTGTGTGCATAGGCTTCAATACTGTAAGGCGGAGCGTAAGACGCTTCGATCGCTCCACCCGTTGCTGCCATCGGTGCTGATCTCACTACATAAGCCTGCAAAGTCCGCAACGCAATGGCAAATTATATCAATTGCTGCTTCTCTTGCTAAATTGTCTTAATTTAATGCATTGACTATAGAGAGTTTTTATGAATATGGAATTGTGTATAAATACAATTGACAATGTCGATGCTTCCAGGCGCACGTTCCTACAAGGATAGCATCAAGAACAACATTGAAAGCAGCAGTTGAACACATAAAGGCTAAACTGTCGGCTTTTCAGTCGCCAAGCTTCAACGTCTCTCACCAAAGCCCCGCCAAAAGTCAGACCACTGGCCCGAGTCTTCGGAGCTTCAGTGGGATGCAGGCAGCAAAACCCGCCATAGGCATCAATGGGCACTGTGACAGGCGCTATAGAGGCCCTACTGTGCTCACCAGCTGTCGGGAGCTAAGGACTGCGAAGGATCGGTTTTAGCCCTTCTGGGAAACTCCAGGATCTGCGCCCTAGCACAACGGATATGAGAGATATTCACAACTCACAATTGAGCATCGGAAGACTCGCATGGAAGAATCGTCACCATAAGATTTCTAAGGACATTGCACAATGGCAACCTCTAAGCCGAAATGGGCCACGGTCAAGACAGCCTTGCCTGCGCGCCCTCTGCCGCCCAACGCCACTCGATCTCCAATCACGACAGACCGCCTGCTGATCCGGCCTCTTGTTCCAGAAGATGTCCGCAGCCTGCACGTCTTGCGGACCCAGCCCGAGGTCATGGCCAACAGCCCTCAAGGCAGGCCCGACGAGGATCTGGACGAGACGCAGCAGAGACTCGGCCTGTTCCTCGCCCCCAACGACGAGAAGACGTTCAACTGTGCCATCTGCCTCAAGGCGACGGGAGAGCTGATTGGCATTGGCGGCTGCCACCAGCTCGTCTCCATGTTTGGCTGGCCCGCCATCGGATACATGATCCGGACCGAGTTCTGGGGCCAGGGCCTCGCCACCGAATTCGTCACGGCATGGCTGGCATCGTGGTGCCAATTGCCCCGCGCAGAGACAGAGCTCGAAGTCGACCGGCGGACTCTCTTGGCTGAGGGCGAGTCGTCGCCGGAGCAGGTGATTGCGTTTACGCTGCTGGACAATATCGGCAGCCAGAGGGTGCTTGAGAAGGCTGGCTTTGAGCGGTTTGTGACCTGGGAGGAGGCTGATTTGAGGAATCCAGAGGTGCAGGTGACGCTGATTGGATATCGGCATGTGCTGGGGGACCGGTTACGGAATTGAACAGGACACGGCAATGGAGCGTTGATGTTGTATTGGGCTTTGTCTAGACTTACTTCTTGAATCCTATACCCATATGAATCTTCTTGAACAAAGTCCAACAGCTGTCTTCAGTCTGCCAGTCTGCCTCGCGTTTGCTGCGGGGTCAATTTCCTTCATTTCTGTTGGGCTAAAGAGATGGAGACTGTGCGCTAGCTGTTGTACTCGTTGAACCGTCTCCGTACCGAAGCAGAACAGCCTTTGTGCATCACCAAGAGCCTTTGTTAGGCATCTCTCACATGGCTCCTGCGATGGCCATTTCTCAAAACTAACGGCGGTCTAGGCTCTCGCGATAGATAAAAGTTCACCATGTCTCACCGTCATTAAGCCCTCCGTTTGTTGAGCCGCACAGCCACAAGCCGTCCCAGACGCCAGGCTCCAGCGGTTTCAAAGCACCGGCAAACAAGAAACACCATCACGAGCCACAGTCTGTGCTCACCAGTCCAGCAAAGCCTCTTTGTGCGACTCGACTATATGAAGAGGCCGCATGCATCTTGGCCTTGGTATAGAAAATTCATCACATCGTGTCTGCGATTGGCGCCCGAGATGGAGACGCTCAGGCGGATCTTCCGCTACCTCACCAACCTCGAATGGACGGAGCGGAAACAGCACGTCTGCATCTTCTGCGACCGCAAGAATTTCGCCGAGATCGTTTACGAGGTGTGTTTTACGGCATCGATTTTGCTGCGAGGACATGCTAACAGTTTCTTCAGGATGAGAAAATCATTGCCATCAATAATCGACGCCTGGCGGGGCAGAAACACTGGCTGATTCTGCCCAAGGAGCACACCGTGAGAGATATTGAGAATCTCAAGTATTCGAACCTAGAACTCTGTAAGCACCATCATTCCAACCCTTTTCTATAATCTTTGCTGATGGAAACAGTGCAATCCATGGACGAGGTGAAACGCCGCCTGATTCAAGAGCAATGTCCCGATACCCCCCCGTCTCGGATACACTCTGGCTACCATCGAGGCCGACGACCACTGGTAGGCAACATCTACTATCCCGACATCGTTTCGATTCATCATCTGCATCTCCACGTCATTATCAAGCCCAAATGGATGCTTCTGTGGTTCAAGTACCCGCCTTGGCTGCGTCTCATGTGGAAGTCGGACGGCCGAGTGCTTCGGGAGGTTGAGATGCTGTCGTCAAAGCAGAGATGACCTGAAGGGCTTAAAATGAGTTTTAAAACCCGATTTCATGTTGAAAGAGAATTCACGGATAGATTTTGTCTTAGAGTAGTCTTCAGACGACTTTTCTTGTAATTGCCATAGAAATAAACGCTTCCAATGCATGCAGCACTATGAACTCGCTTTGCTCAAATGCAACTCCTTTCCTGGTATTCCACTACTGCTGCGACCTGGCCTTTTCTCCCAGCGCGTGCCGAACGTTGAATACCGCCAATATTAGCATAATAATAGCCCCAATAACCAGCGTAATCAGTGGCGCCAGAATAGAAAACAGCGTAAATCCATATGAAACGCGGTTAAACATTGCGCTTGTGTTTAACTGTGTCGTGGCCAGCCCAACTTGCATCGCCGTCAACACCACGGTGATGTAGATGATGGCCGTCAGCACCCATTTAAAATTCCTCTCAAAGTAGGTCGAGTACTGATGATAGCCGTACTCGTATCCTCGGATCATGGTCTTGAAGTTTGATGCGTTGCTGGCTCTGTATATCAGATTAAGCCGCTTGAGACGAAGTTCGCCGTAGTTATATCTCTGGTTGATGCTGCTCGGATCTTCTTGGATGCGCGAGACCACGGCCGCAGAAAAGGGAGCCCAGTTTTCCCACTTGATGTCCTCCGATATCAGACCCTTTGCATGCGCAATCCGGAGGTCGCTTTTGCTGCTGACCAGCCAAGTATAAGAATAGAGGAACCCTCTCGCACTCCGATAGAGGTCTTCATCCTTGCACAGTGTGTTGATCCAGGTGGCATAGCTGAGCAAGTAGTCTGGGAGCGGTTTCAAATTCACGAAGTTGTCGCGCCAAACAATATGAAGATCCGCGCTCTCAGTAATGATAATTTCCCGCCCGACTCTGACTTGGTTGTGCAATGATCGAGAGGCCGATGGCAGCCCTGCTAACCAGAGGTGTTTGTGAATTTTATTCAATCGCGTCACATCAAGATCGCGCACCATGTACTGCTTGACCGAGGAAGCGACATCTTTGTTGATGCTTATAACCTTCCTTCTGAAGTGGTAGGTGCCGGGAAGCACGAGGTCTTTTTCATCCAAGATTTTCTCGTCCTGGGCAAATGGAGGTTCTAAGATGGAGTGGTCAGCAGAAGAGCTTATAGGGCAATGAAGCGCCACAGACCCCATTACTACGCCTTAGGTAACAAAAGCTGCACTTACCAAGGTCCTTTGAACTGTCAATGTCTATCGTAATAGAATCTTCGTTTTCTTCAACTATATTTCTCCCCATTAGCATTCGATCGACGTGATGACCTCATAACCACGGTCGTGTCGGTGCCAGGAACAACCTACGTATCGGTCGGACTGCCATTTCATGGCGTTTTCCCATGGCAACCGGAAAAAAGAGCGACAGGCATACACGGCAGTGAGAATATTGGAGCAATATGAAGCAGTAGGTTGGCGAGCCGCCTACCCGCAAGATAATTCACATGGGCTACCGGAAATGGCTCTGAAGACGACTTTCTGAGATCAAAGATGGACCTTGGCAGCCTTATAGGCCAACTAGGGTGTACTCCATAGTCATCCAAGAATCTGGTTAGGCTGCCTTGTGGCGAGAATATCTCAACCCCGCCATTGTGGCAGGGCATCCCGTCTCCATCCACGAATCAGAATTAGACGCCGCTGTAAGATCGAATCCCGTCGCAGTATCACGATGGATTGCTTGTGCAGCGTTTCATATAGACGCTGGATTGGCCACCGTTGTTTGGTCCTGAAAGCCACAACTGTATATGCAAACAGACGTGGCATGCAAGCAGTAGTAGGATGCGCAAGCGAATCATATCATATACCTGATTCCACATAGACCTGTAGGGTACCGACGGGTTACCGGCATGTCTCACTGCAATCCATTCGCGAGTAGTTTAGATGCGGGATGAGATCATGCGCCAGTATAGCAAGACCGGCTATTGCAATACGAATCTGTGAAGAACCGAAACGGCAAAAGCCAGTCAAACTGAGGCTTCGCCAAATGGCCTATCTCAGCGGCGCTTAATGAACCTATTAGTTGAGGGAATATTGATCAATCTCGGGTTTAATGATTGAACAAACAACTTGGTTGCGATTGCCTAGAAAAGGTAAAACAACACAGAACTGACATTTTGCCTTGCGGATTAAGCATTACTAGGACCATGTATTTTCGTAAAGTCATTGACCAATGGCTGATCCCTTCGGTGAGGCTTGCCGCCCAAAATCACTGATCCCTGTTTCAGCTCCCATCAAACTCACTAATAAAGAACAACTGTTGAGCTGTCATCCTCCTGGGGATCCGATTGGCAAATACGCTCTATGCAGTCCCGTTGCTACTAGTGATATCTAATAGTCTTTGCATATGCTCTCGCAGACTTAGCATTGGTTAGGCATCCCCGCATATGATACGTCGACTATACCAATGGGATGGATGTCTTCCGCGCAGACCTGTGCAGCTGAATGGCAAGGTTCACGCTCTGGCTTTTGTGGGAGTTGGTCAAATAAGGCGATTCATTGATGGGTATAATCCCGGCAATAGTGTCACATACGTGGCATTGGTGATTGACCTGATGCGACAGGTAATGATACGTTGAGCATCACAAATGATACTTGTTCGAAAGAATGCGTACATCAGCTTTCAGGCTTCAATGGGAATCATTGCTGCTCTCAAATTATGCGGGGATAAACTGAACGCGGGGAAATCGACATGCGTCGGTACCGAGGCCTAGCAAAATGATTCGAGAGGGATTGCTGCTCGGGCTCTTTTACTGACAACTCAGAGCGCGAGGCTATATCGTGCCCACGTTTATAAACCCCTCCCAGCTCCCGCAATATCATCAATATCATCCAGAGATTCTGTCTACATGTTCAAGATTGCCATTGTTTAAGCTGGCCGTACAATATTGAAAGGATACACGTCTTTCCAAGGGTGCCGAAAATCTATTGACAATCTTCTTTTATACCATCTTTTTTACATCATTCTCCTTCAACGCCGCAAAGATGTCGTCGGCCGATTATCAGGCCATGCTGGCAGCAAGCAGCCAAAAGATCAACCTGGCTGATCCAAATAGCAGCAGTGCGCCAAGAAAGGCCCCCAAGGGATACGAGGTATCCGACCAGAGAGTGGTGCAGATTTACCCGCTGGAAGAAGAGCATGCAGCTTCTCCATCCGAGCGAGAGAAAAAGAGCATCTCGTTGGATGTCGACATTGTATTCGTGCCTGGGCTGGGTGCAGATCCAATAGAATCTTGGAAATCAAGCAATTCAGACTTCAACTGGATGAAGGACGAGACAGGAATCCAAAGCCAGTTTCCTCGCGCTCGCTTGCTACTCTACAAATACGAGTCGGCGTATAACGGGGGCTTCAAAGTCAAACAAGACATTGAAAACCTTGCAAATACATTACTTGTGGCTTTGAGTGCCAAAAGAGAGGTATTTATGTTCTTGCAGCAGAATTCCATGCCAGTATTTTGACTAATCTGGATCAAAGACTTGCAAGGCCCGGCCTATTGTGTTTATTGGCCATAGCATGGGAGGCCTCGTGATTGCAAAAGCGATAATTCTCGCTTCGATAGACGTCGGAACATCCAGAGATGTATTCAACACAACAACCGGCTGCATCTTCTTTGGCACCCCATTTCGAGGCGCATCAATCTTCTCGTCAATCACTGCGTATGCAGTCGCAGCAGAGAAGCAGAACAAGGGTGCCATTGAATCCACGTTGTTGGACTTGCTGCAACCCGACAACAGAGAACTGCGCCAGTTGAGAATCGAATTCACGCGATTAGCAACCACGAACAACCAGACAATCTCTTGTCATTGCTTCTGGGAGCAGCGCGAAAGCGACATTACCAAATTGCTAACCCTGATCAACGGGTTAGACGACGTGCAGCTCGAAGATTTCCATCTCCCAGAAGGGAAAACCACCATGTTTGTGAAGCCGGATTCAGCAACCCTTGAGAGCTGTAAAACAACAGGGCTGCAATGCGACCATCGAGGTCTTGTCAAGATTGACAACCTGAAGGAAGACGGACTGTGGGCTCAAGTCAAGAAGCCGCTGAGAGAAATAGTGGACGGCGCTCAATCGGCAGTCAAGAGTCGTCTGAATGCAGTCAGAAACATCGACTTGCCAATGCTCAGCGACATCATGAATGTTTTAGAAGGCGGACAAATCAGAAGAAAGGAGGAGATTTTGTTGCAATCGTTTGTCCCATCCTCCTGGATACCTTCAGAAGACGAGTATAAAAGCTGGCTTGGAGACGAGCCATCCGCTGATGAAAAGCCGGTCGACTGTCTCTTCATCCGTGGCCGAGAGGGCCGTGGAAAGACAAGTGCGACATTGGCCGCTCTTGATGGCATCAGAAAGGTACAATACGCAAAGAATAACGCTGGCGAAGACGACATGCTCGCCTACTTCTTCTGCGATACGGAATCGGACTATTCGACCGCAGAAGATGTCCTCAAATCGCTCATCAGGCAGCTGCTGAGCCAGAGGGAAACTTTGGCACCGCACGCTGCAAAGTTTACCAAGCGTCAAAAGACAGACGATAAAGCCACGAAGCAGATTGAAGCAAAAGCATCGGTTGAGAATCTGTGGCAGTCGCTTCAAGGCATGCTATCCGATCCATTAATCGGCAACAAAGTCTACTTTGTCCTCAACAACCTGCATACCCTGCCAGCTGAGTCTGAGTCGACCAAGAAACTAATGAGCTACATCAATACCGAGTTAGGCGCGGGGCAATCTCCGCGACGCGTCAAAACTCGATGGTTTCTGACAAGTCAGAGCGTTGAAGACTTTCCAAACGTCTCCAACGACAACCGACTAGTCCGAGTCATTGACCTCGGCGATCCCAAGCACAAGAGCAAAGTACAGAGCGAGCTGGAGAGACATGCCAAGAAGAAGGTGACTGCTCTTGGCGAGAAGAAGAAATACAACAAGGCCTTGTCGTACTTTGCGAGCAGTCTCATAGGAAGACGAGCCCAAAACACTCAGTGGATCGACATTTTGTGCATCCAGCTCGAGGAGCTGTCGACAGATAGCGATCTTACTGTTCGCGATATTCTCGAGAGCACACCCCAGGACCTCAAGACTCTTCTCAGCCAGGCCTGGAAACAGATATTCCAGCTCAATAGGGACAAGGCAGGGAAAATGAAGGAAATTCTCCGCACCATGATATTAACCTATGAAGACCCGAGTGAGATGGAGCTTGGAGTGCTTGCCGGATTCTCATCCACAGATGAACAACGAGTAGAATTGCACAGCATCATTGGGCAATGCAGGCCGCTGCTCTGTGTACAGCCAACTGACGGCGACAATCCGACAGTCAGCTTCATCAACGCAGTCGTCAAGACACATCTGTTTGAGAATGCAAAAGCACTTCTGGGGCTGTCGAGGGAAGGGATTAAATGGCAGCAGGGCGTTTTGGCTCACCGCTGCTTCTCCCACATCAAAGAAGTCTTTGACTATCCCAAAGTCGAGCTAGAAATAGGCCCAACTGCCGCTGCCATGACCAAAGATGACCAAGAGGCACTGAGCTTTAGTCAGGATGGTCAGGATGTTCTGGACAAGATTGCAAAAGGCATTGCGGCAGCATACGCCGTCAAACACTGGCTACATCATGCCAGCAAGGCAACGCCCGATATTGCCGATGAGCTGAGCCTTGAAGCTTTCTGGAAACCCGACTCCCTCATCAGGTGGCGCTGGCTGGCTGGATACTGCCGCCTTACTACCGTCTTGGCCGGCTTCCACTGCAAAACTTTCAACGCACTCCATGTGGCGGCTTCAGTTGGGTTTAGCCAGCTTGTTGGTGCCCTGATTCGCAATGGCCACAAGGAGGAGGTGACACAGCGAGACGAGCTATGGAACACACCCGTAAGTGCCCGCATTGGGGGGGTGTCTCAACTTTTGTCATGATACTAAGCAAAGACATTACTAGTTGCATTTGGCGGCATGGTTTGGGCGAGTAAACACAGTTGATGAGCTTCTTAGAAGTGACGCGCCCGTCGACGATTGTATCGACATCAATCACCAAACGCCTCTCTTCATGGCGGCTGCTCGGGGCCATATCAGTGTCATGCAGAAGTTGCTTCACCGAGGCGCTAATCCAAACGCCATGACTACCAAGGAGGGCCCCGTTCTCAACGCGGCTATTGCATCGGGCAATATCTCTGCCGTCAAGCTGCTCGTTGGCTACGATAAACAGAAAGTGTCGTTGACCAGAGCGGAGGGGAGTCCCGACGGAGTCCCGAGACAGTTGACAGTGGCAGCGATGATAGCCGACGATGAAATGTTTGAGTATTTAATGAATAGTTTCCAGGGGAGTATTCCAGAGCTTGACTATATCGAGGCAGTGTACGTTTCGGCCAGTCTTGGCAAAGTTGGGAGATTCCAGTTGCTTCTGGATCATCCAATGCCGCGCCAGCTTCTGCACAGCAATTCCCAGCTGATCTTGGACGGCGTTGGCCAAATCTCAAAGGACTGGGACATTTTCAAGATCCTGATGAACAAGAGCCAAGGTTGGGGACTCAATGTCGACAAGCTCTTCTTCACTGCTGCGGCCTGCAACCAGAATCAAGACGAGGTCGTCAGAATGGCCTGGAACTATGCCGGCGGCGCAATCGCAAGAGGCGCTCTTGACGGCGGCCTCTACCACGCAGCCGATGGCGAAAAGGAGTCCACCGTGATACTCCTGCTGCAGTACGGCGCTGATCCAAATGCTGTGCTGTACGACCCCAGCGGCAAGATGTACGAGTACGGCAATGCTTTGACAGCCTCTGCTTTTGACGGCACGGAAAGCATCTCGAGGCTTCTTCTAGCCGCCAACGCAAATCCCAACCATCCCCAAAGCTGGGCCCTTCAAATCGCCGCTGGCCAGGGCCATGTCCACATTGTGAAGCTGCTTCTGCAATACGGCGCAAACGTCAACGCTGTAAGCCCCTATTTCCCCCAGGGCAGCGCTATCCAAGCTGCTTGTGAAGCAGGCAGTCTCGAAATCGTGCAGCTTCTCCTCCGGCACGGGGCCAATCCAAACCTCGGCGCCGGCATTGCTTCGCCTCCCATCATCGCCGCAGCAAAACGCGGCCAGGCAGAGATCCTGGATGCGCTGGTCAATGCCGGCGCCCAGCTCAACGTCTTTGGCGGTCCTGACAAGTCGACGCCGCTCATCAACGCCGCGGCATATCTTCCAACCACTTCGTTGCAGACTCTACTCAACAGGGGCGCCAATATCAATCTCCCGGACCAGGATGGAAACACCGCGCTGATCATATCCGCCGCTCGCGGGGACATTGTGGCTGTCCGGTTTCTGCTTGCAAACGGCGCCGATCTCTTGCACTTTAACAACAACTACGTCAACGCCCTGATTGCCGCGTACTCGAACCAGCAGTCGGAGTGCCTGAGAGAACTCGTTGTGGCCTGTTCATCGGTGCTTTTGTGTTTCAAGATTCTGATAACGAATAACAAGGTGGATTTATCGGCTCTGGCGCTGTTGGCTGCCCAAGGGGGAAAGCCCAGGTGAAGCTATCGTGGTCAATCCATACTTGAATCGATACTTTCGAAGTATGTTGGTAGTGGAGCTAGAGCGAACAAAATTGGTCATCTGTCCATCAATGAAGTGTGTATATATTATATCTTTGTCAAAATCATATTACCCTTTACTTGCACTATCTCCTTGTCGCGCAAATTAAAGCCCCGAAAGCCAGAAGCTGGTAGTCTGTCCCAGACTTGTCCGCCCTGCATTGAGAACGAGATTGAATGCCAGGTCAAGCTATGATTAGCTTCAGCCAGCAGTGAATCGCAGTTTAAGATTTGGCTTGACGGCATGAGTCGCTCACACTTTATTTGCGGTAACTTCTACGAAACGCGTGTAGATCTCTTAGTGGAGACACTCGGACAAAACACGGAGAAATGGAAAATCCGAGTAAGAGGCACCTTTTGTCGATTGCCATTCTACACTGTAACTATTCTATCAATTCTAATCCAAACTCATTATGATTGACCCAATATCAGACATCACCAATCCCTCTGCTGTTTGTGTCGCTCAAGCGCAATCAGCCCGCTAATAAACTTGCCCGGAAGTGGCAGCAGTTTTGTGTCTGCCTCCTCTCTGATGATCATATGGGCTGCACCGAGATACTGCTCAACAAACTCATTCCACACAACCTTTTCAATCCTCGATTCGCGCAGTGGCCGTGGGAAATACGGTTCGTTGAACTTGTAGGCATCAACCGCCTTTGCAACGCCAGCCTCGTCCATGGTGATTGGCTGCACCTGGTTAAAATCCAAGACCCAGAGGTCGGTGGTTCGAGTAAAGAAGTCGTCGTGAATATTGGATGGCGGCCCAGTATATACGGGTTCCTCGAGAGATCGCACCTCCAGACCGATGAAACGTTCCGAAATCTTGTCCGAAGAACTTGCCAAAACAAATTCCACATCCCGAGCATCCGTCTTTGCAGCCCAATGCATGACCGCAAGAGCAGTGGCGATCCGTCCAGCAATGAGTTTTGCGTCCATCTTGAGCTTTTCCATCTGGTTCAAGTGCAGCCTAAAATTTCGAAGTGAAAAGTACCGCCCTATCAATCCGTGCATCGAGCCGAGATAGACTCGCACCAGGCAGTCCCTGTTTGCTGGGTCATTCCGGGCGGCGTTTTTGGCCTTTTCTGAGCAGAATTTGTCAATCAGTAGGTTTCGAGTCTTTAGGGGCAGCGGAAAGATTCGCTCGCTGACGAGGGCGCTTTTGGGCGTGTTGCAGACTTGCTTGGCTGCTTGTGCCAGCGATGGGTTGTCGTCAAAGTAAGGATGCTTCTTGGGGACAAAGTAGTAGCAGGCCGGGATCTTGACTTCAACGACGTTCCAGATGCGAAACTGGTCGGCAATGGAAGCATGCATTCCAAAGTCGTTCCACAACGTGTTGCTGTCCGTCTTGGCCACTTTGACCACAAAAGGCTGTCCCTCTTGCGCAAAGATGGTGCCGCAAGTGCCGGCGCCAATCTTCTCGTAAGGGGCGTAGACGTTTTCTCTGAATAGGAACTCTGACTCTGTCCCCGGGTCTCTCTTTGTGTCTGAGAAAGTCGCAAACTGCTGGTCACAAAGCGAGAGCCTCTTGCTTAGCTCCAGCTCAATGCCGTTGAGAACTCGAATCTCTGACGGTAGCTCTGGGATCTCTTCGGTAACATCGCTAAGAAAAGAGCGTAGCGACGCAGGAAGAGAGTTGTACTGGGTATGCACGCGCTTTGGACTGAAGAACACCATGAGGTCGACAATATTCGATGCTGAATTTGGTGATATCGAATGTGAAGGCTAGCATGTGGAATGGGACAACGAAAAGATAAACAAACTTGGCCATGGACGACATCTGGCGCCAAATATGCTCTACTAGCTTTTTGCGCCTTTTAAATTTGGGAAAATGGAAAGAAAGCAGCGGTGACGGCAAACGAGGAAAGTAGCGTTACCAGGGACAACACACAGGCCAGTAACACGAGCTACTTGAATGCTTCTACTGCCTCATAGACTGAACAAGCTTTGCCTACTAACTCTGCTCCGACCAACGGCTACATCTTCATGATGACGGCCAAAAGCAACAATGCAGCATGCGAATAGACAACAAGCCGGTAGACTCTTCTACATGACTACACAGCCCCCCTGCGAGTCCCTCTCCCGCTCAGCCCGTTCTCGATCCCGTTTCGCAGCCTCGGCTTCCATCTGCGCCTTGTGGATTTTGATCTGCAGTCTTTGGGCTTCTGCCTCGCTCTCATGCTTGGCTGCCAACAGCTTCATCTGGGCATCCGCCATCTCCTTCTGATGGTTCAACTCTCTCTTATGCGCCTCATCGCGCTGTCGCTGCAGCTCTTGCTCCCGCTCTGCTCGCAGTGTCTCCATGTCGACTTGCATCCTCTTACGAGCCTCCTCGTCGCTGCGGATCTTGTCCGCCAGCTCGGTGCGAAGCTGGTTGATCTCCACGACGGCACTCGAGTCATGCATGTCCTTTGCCTCTTGCAGTTCCTGGCGAAGAGTCTTCATTTCTCGTTCGTGCTTCTTTGTCAGCGCTGTCATGTCTGTCTGCACTTCGCGGCCTGCGCCCGTCTCGTCCAGCGTCTTTCCGCTGGCCATTTCCTTCTGGATGTCCAGAGTGACGCGGTGCCGTTTGCCCAGGATGTACTCCATGATGGTTGTTGCGGATTTCTTGCCGTTGTCGTGCCGGAAGACCTGGCTTCCCTGTTTCACCATGTCGGCCCAGAAATCAGATCTATCCAGAAGCTCCTTCTCACGTTGCTCGTCTACCAGGAGATTTGCCTTGTTCCACATGGTTGTAGCCAGCACAACACAAGGCAGGCTATCTTTCCCGCAGAGTCTCTTGAACATACGCAGATTCTTCATGGCCGCTCCGCCCAGACGATTATCCGAAATCCGGTGGAGATAAATGATGCCAGCGAGTTGGATTTTGTTTTCGTGCGAAATGTTGAGCCAGTTGGCAACTTCACGGAGGATTTCTGCGTCGGGTCTGTTGGTATCATCGAAGCCGGGGGTGTCAACCAACTGACACTTCTGGCCCTTGATGGTAGCGGCGTGGATGCTGACGCTGGAGGTGCCTGGATCCAAACAAGTTAGCTTTATCAATCGCATGGTATGTTTATGCCTTAGGATATGTGGTTTAATACATACAGGACTGCAGCCCGTGCCCGATCCGGGCGTCTTTCGCAAAGAGAGATATCAGCGTGCTCTTTCCAGCGCCAGTAACTCCCATGACCGCAATCACAACATCGTCAGGCCTGTAGTTTCAAGTCAGCGTTCTGTCTTCTAAAGCACATTGACATTATCGAGTAGCACATACGATAGCGCTGGCGGTTTCTGTATTTTCGCACTGGTCTCTGGGGGTACAGGAGGGGTGCCGCCTGGAGTTTTGCTGGACATTTTATCCGTTGTTTTGGCTGTTTAAAAAGAGATGAAGAGTTGGAAGTAGTTGTGCTCCAGCAACGGCCATAGGCTCTTTCTTATGTGGCCGCCTTGGCAGTTTTCAGCTTGCAAAGTGGAAGTATCTGAAACAATGGCAATGTATTCTTTGCGTACGCGAAATTGCTGCTTGTAATAGATGTACAAGGCCTGAACAGATAGCCAGCAAATGAAATGTAACAGTGGACTTTGGTGAGAGATGCATGTACATACTCTGGGCGCTAAAACTGGTACTCATGCATGTCATTCCGGACAAAATATTCTGAGATCCTCAAATTCGTCCAATCACGACTTGGCAATGGATGATCCACTGCCCATCATCAGTTGGCCTCCCGCAGTCACTCCTACCAGCCACAGTCACTGCTGTGGTCTCGGCTTGTGATACTTGCTGCAGCCAACCACGTCACTTCACACCGGTCAGTGCATATGTTGTATGAACATTGATGATGTGGCTCTCTCCTAGCCTGTCGTTTTAATAACAATTTCACCTTGCATCATGCAGTAAAGCTGGATTAGAACTGGCGCTGCAGCGGCACGTCTCACTAATACATGTGGGAGGCCGTCTCCCCCTCTTTGGTTAACAAGAGATGGTCTTGGTCGCATTCGATGGTGGCCTACTAGAAGCGTCTGCTATCTGATATTCTGCGAGTCAAACCGTAATCCTGATCTCCTCAATTTGCACAATGACAGCAAAGCCTTCGCTCCCACAGGACCAGGACGTCCTAATGACTACGGCTGTAGATGAAGACGCAGTCGATTGCAGGGCTAAACCGATAGCCTTGAAGCCAAACGAGCAACTCAGAGACGACCTAGAATTCAGGTTGGTCATATTGACTTTTGAGAAATACACAAAGCTAAGCGAGAACTGATAGTGAGGATGCCGTTGTGATCGCCCTCATGGGAGGAACCGGGGCCGGGAAAAGCACCTTCATCTCCTTGCTTACAGACCAAGATGTTGGAATTGGACACAATCTGCAATCATGTACTATCCCTCGGCTCCTATGCTGTTCCCCTTACTTACTATGACTGCAGGCACTACTAAAGTTGGCGTTTACAATTTCAACTACAAGGACCGGCACATAGTCTATCTTCTTGATACGCCTGGCTTCGATGATACAAGTCGTCCTGACTCTGAAATACTGCAAGAAACAGCCTTTTATCTGGCTGCTCTATACGCCCAGAAGATCCAATTGGCGGGGATCATCTATCTTCACCGCATTACAGACACGCGAGTCTCAGGATCCAGCCTCAAGAATATTCGCATATTGCAAAACATCTGCGGCTCGGACGCTTTCGATCGTGTTGTACTTGCTACCACTATGTGGTCCACTCTAGACTCTATGGAAGGCGGACATGAGATTGGTCTCCAACGCTGCGAGGAACTTCGATATCCCGAATTTTGGGGTGAAATGATTCAGAAAAAGAGTATCATGAAGGAACACGACGGCTCAGCGGCTTCAGCACTTTCCATCATCTCTGAGCTTATTGACAGGGAGGGAGGCGCTGTCTTGAATATACAAAAACAGATGGTGGATCAAAACCTCTCTCTGAACGAAACAGACGCGGGTCGCTACTTGCAAAAGGACTTGCTCGAGGCCCGCGAGAGACATGAGAAAGAAATCGCAGAGCTCAAGAAAAACATTGCGCAGGCTATAGCTGAGAAAGATGCAGAGGCTGTCGACATGTTCAAGCAAGAGAAAGAAGCAGTCGAGTCCAGAGTAGAAACACTCCAGAGTAACAGCAATCAGCTCAAGCTTTCTCTGAGCCAGATCGCCGCTCGCGAGCAGACAAACTTTCTCTCAAGGGTCTCTGGCCTTGAACATACATTGGCAGCCACTTCGGACCCAGCGGTTGAACACCGCCTAAAGGCTTTAGAAGGACAGCTTCTGCAGACAGAGAAGGAAATGCTCGAGTACAAAAGCAAGCACGAGCAGGAAATCACTCTCCAGCGGATGATTAATGACCAAGCTATAGCCAATGCACAGCACGTCGCGAAACTGCAAGAGATGCACATTGCTTCCCTTGAGGACAGGCACAAGGCAATCGAGGAGCAGTATGTACGGGAATCTAATAGGAAAAGACAGCGGAAGAGTCTGGTAAACATGCTGGTGTTTGACAAGATTTTGATGTTGTTTAATCCTTTTAGCGGGCAGGAAGATGGCTATCATAGACGTGGCCACCCTTTCAGATAGACAGTCTCTAAGGTAACACTAGAATACTTGAATTCCTAGTTCTGTCATTTCGCTCTTCAATTCCTCCACAAGAGTACTAAAGGCAAGTGGCATCTACATCATGGTCCAGCTATCCTCGCGTGACGACAAACTTTAAAAATAGTATTAGTAGTTAAAGTAACGATCATTATTACAGAAGCAGCAGTGTATCGCTGTCAATGAGAATGTGAAAATAATGTTTTATATGTGCCGTTGTAGAGCAAGTGTTTACGGTACATACCTGTCAAAGATCGTGCTACTAGTTGCAGGTCGTTGCTTGCATCTTTGGTACATCCACTGGGGCATATTATTGAGATTCCAATATGTCAATAAATTCGACAGCAGTAGATCGAGGTGTCAAGCGAACGATACAAGTAGAACTCGATTCTCTGGTCGAATTGATTGACACACGCGGGACATTTAGCGTAACCTGTAGTTAAGGTTACCGTGGGTGTTCTTCCGGCTTCTGCTTCTGCATTCAGCGGCGAAAGTTAAACCCCAAATTGATAATGGCGATGAAATTGGAAATGTGAATACAATGACTGGCGTGAGGTTTTTAACAGAGAAATGGGAGGATCAGTGTTACTTGCTTGATCAATGGACGTTGAATACATAAAATGGTAAAGTGCCCACAGTGTTCATCACAAGAAGTGTAAGACCAAAGTTGAAATTAAGCGGACAGATCAGAAGTCCCTGATGCATAATACAAAAAGAGAAAGGAAAAAAAAGTAATAAGTCAATAATTAATCTCATCTTCACTTCAATCCTCAGAGGTAGAGGCGTAACTAATGACAATAGGGACGAGGCTGGCGCAGGCTGCACGTGAGAAGGATGCCAGATGATTGGAAGAATACATGAATTCACCCCGCCATTGCCATCCGAAACACAATTGGATGAAAATTGTTTGTGCAGTGCGGCTGAGTGCTCAGGGCTCTATGTTGCTGCCCGATGTTGCCCTTCATCCTTCACCCTCTTCGTTTTTGGGCGGCGTGACGATTCATTTTTGACCAAATTCTCTCCAAGTTGACGCATGCGATTACAGCGTTTTCAAGCCAGCGATAATCCCACTCACAGAACACGCGACAATCACATACCGACTACCCTCTGCAGCTCATTTCGCATCTACCCGATACGGCGGCGAACATGTCTCGGCCCGAAGACTACACAGTCGGCTGGATATGCGCGATCAAAGTCGAATACGTTGCCGCGCAAGTGTTCCTCGACGAAGAACATGAGGGGCCGGCATCTGTGTCTCAACACGACAACAATACTTATAGGCTGGGCAGGATTGGGAAACACAACGTTGTCATTGCCACATTGCCTTTTGGAGAATATGGGACAACTTCAGCTGCAACCGTTGCCAGAGACATGATACACTCTTTCCCAAACATTCGAATCGGGCTGATGGTGGGCATTGGCGGCGGCGCTCCAAGTGAAAATCACGATATCCGTCTTGGCGATGTCGTGGTCGGCACTCCAAGCAATGGCAATAGCGGATTATTCCAATATGACTTTGGTAAAAATATCCAAGGCCAACCATATCAAACAACGGGGTTTTTAAACAAGCCACCAACTGCATTATTGACTGCACTGTCGGGGCTTCAGAGCCGCTACGAAATAGATGGTCACAGGCTTGAGGAAGCTGTCAATGGTGTACTCGAAAAGAAAAAGAAATTAAATCGAGAATATAAGCGACCAGCTACAAGCAGTGATAGGCTGTATCGATCGGAAGTCGTTCATCCAGATACTAGACAGAGCTGTGCAGTTGTATGCGATTTATCGGGGGTAGTTCTACGATCTGAAAGGGGTGAGGATGAAGACAATCCCGCCATCCATTACGGCCTGATTGCGTCGGCAAATCAACTCATGAAGAATGCCTTGGATCGAGATGGACTTGCGATGGAGAAGGACATACTATGTTTTGAGATGGAGGCAGCCGGGCTGATGAATCATTTCCCCTGCCTTGTTATCCGCGGAATCTGTGATTACTCAGACTCACATAAGAATAAAGAGTGGCAGGGCTACGCAGCAATGATCGCCGCAGCATATGCAAAAGACCTTCTCTATCAGGTCCCATTACATGCGGTTCAAGCCGAGAAGAAATTAAGCGATGTCCTCTCTGGTAAGTTGAACGCTCTATTGCTGGATTAACTATTGACACATATTAAATTTATATTAGGCTTGTATGAGGTTATGGAACAGTACAGCGATTCTCTTCAAAAGAATCTCCAAGCTCAAGAAGCCCTAGAACATAAGAAGCTGTTCGAGGACGAGGAAAAAGAAAGACAAAAATGCCATCAGCTATTCCGTCTGACAAGCAGCGACAAAGATACCACATACGAGTGGTATAAGGATCGCGTGGAGAATCGGGTTGAAGATACGTGCATGTGGTTCTTAAACCATAATCACTTCAGAAAGTGGCTAGACCAAGATTCTGGTCCGTTACTAGTCACAGCAGACCCGGGTTGTGGAAAGTCAGTGTTAGCCAAGTATTTGATCAACCATGTCCTTCCTCAATCAACATCTATAGTATGTTATTTCTTCTTTAAAGATCAAGATCAAAACACCCTGCGACAGGCACTCTGCGCACTGCTTCATCAGCTGTTTTCTAAAAGGCCGTCTTTAATTAAACATGCTATGAAAGAATACCGGACCGATGGAAAAGGTTTAATTAACAACACGAGATCACTTTGGGGGATTTTACACAACGCTATAAACAATCTGCCGAATACCGAATCTCTTGTCATAGTCCTCGATGCCTTGGATGAATGTGCCGAGTCTGAATTTGAAGACTTGGTGTGGAACATCAAGGGACAATTCAGTTACAACAGGACGGGTTACAGTGGGTTAAAATACCTTTTTACCTGTCGCCCGTATGAGCAAATTGTGTCAAATTTTCGCAGTCTATTGAGAACTTTCCCATATATTCGGATACCGGGTGAGGAAGAATCAGACGCCATTAGTCGAGAAGTCGATCTTGTTATTACATATCAGGTGGACCTCTTGGCAGAAGACAAACAATTATCAGTTCAAATTAAAAATGATTTGGAAACAAGATTGCGACAAGCTACCAACCGCACTTATCTTTGGATATATTTCATTTTTGACTACCTAAAGAAAGAAAACTTCAAAAAAACTCAACAGGCAGTTATGGCTATTATTATGACTCTTCCTAGGAGCATTAACGAAGCTTATAACCAGATTCTTAGCAAATCTAAGAATGAACTCATGACTCGCAAAGCCTTGAGTATTGTTTTGGCTGCAAGTCGGCCACTGACAGTCGCGGAAATGAATGTGGCGGTGAATATAGATTTGAAATCAACTCATGATCTGGATCTAGAAGATGACAAAGCCTTTGAAACACGCCTCAAATCCTGTTGTGGGTTATTCATCTCAATCTATCACGGGAGATTATATTTCCTTCACCAAACCGCTCGAGAGTTCCTGATAGAGACTACATTGTCCACGGCTACTTCAACAACATTGCTCTGGCATCATTCGTTCACTATGCGCAACTCCCATGCTCTTCTTGCGGAGATCTGTGTGGTATTTCTGAACCTTCTCAACGATGATGCCGACCTCTCATCGGATACAGACATGCGTCGTGACTATCTTTATGTTAATCATAAGGGCTTTTTGTACTACTCTGCCGAATTTTGGAACACTCATTTCCATGAGGCTACCATCGTGGATGCTTGTGATGCCATCATACCTCTTGCTTTGAGGATCTGCCAGCCGTTTTCAAAGAGTTACTCTACATGGTTTGATATTTACATACAGACTGGAGGAGCAGGGGATGAGAAGCCTTGGATGAGTACTGAACTTATTAATGCAGCATACTTTGGCCACGCTGTCCTTGTTACACTGCTGCTAGCACAAGGCGTTGACATTGAGGCAAAAGATGCCTTCTATGGCCGGACGGCATTTCTTTGGGCCGCTTTAAACGGTCAGGAAGCTGTTGTGAAGCTGCTACTAGATAAGGGCGCCGACTTTGAGGTGAGGGATAAAGCCTCTGACAGAACAGCTCTGTTGTGTGCTGTAGCAGCAGGTCATGAAGCTGTTGTTAGGACATTGCTTGAGAATGGCGCTGATATTGAAGCAAAAAACGCGAACAGTTTAACGTCACTATTAGTGGCAGCTGAATTCGGGCATGAAGCTATTGTTAGGATGTTGCTTGAGAATGGCGCTGATATTGAAGCAAAAAACGAGAATAGTTTAACGTCACTATTAGTGGCAGCTAAAAGCGGGCATGCAGCTGTTGTTAGGATATTGCTTGAAAATGGCGCTGATATTAAGGCGAAAGATGAGTATAATCGAACGCTGCTTATAGTAGCAGCTAGTAGGGGGCATGAAGCTATTGTTAAGGTACTGCTTGAGAATGGCGCTGATATTGAAGCAAAAGATATGTATAATGAAACGCCACTTATAGCAGCAGCTATGTGGGGGAAGGAAGCCATTGTTAAGCTACTGCTTAAGAATGGCGCTGATACTGAGGCGAAAGATAATTTTAATCAAACGCCACTTGTAGCAGCAGTCTTTGAGAGAGAGGAGGCCGTTGTTAAGCTGCTGCTTGAGAATGGCGCTGATGTCAAAGTGAAGGATATTCATGACCGGACACCCTTTGAGTTGGCTAAATTTTACAGGCACCAGACTATCGCTGAGCTTTTAAAAAGATATTCAAGCTAAGAAAGAATACACACATATATATAGCCTTAGAAAATGATGACTGCTTCCAAGTGACAGGCTTCTACTAAGACTGGCTTGCATAGTTTGTAGCATAGGCATTGATACTTTCTCTGTAGGTCTAAGACTAGTTCTCTTGACTTGGGTAATAATTGTAGAGCCTTCCTTATAAATTTAACACGAGTTTTTTTGATGTTCATTTGCATTCTTATTTCATCAATCCACCCTAGTAGTTGTGATGTTCGACATGGTACTATTGAAGGGCCAGTTTCAAGCAACCCGTAAGTCCATTAAGGATATTACCAAACACCGGTTGAAGACAGTCAATTTCCCATATGTCGTTTGTTCCATGCTCTCTTCGACAAGGATTGGGTGTACAGGAGCGTATCTTTCTCTGTAGAAGTAGCAAGTTTCCCGTAGCTGTGTGGT
Source organism: Trichoderma sp. CBMAI-0020 (assembly GCA_030708095.1). Lineage (NCBI taxonomy): Eukaryota > Fungi > Ascomycota > Sordariomycetes > Hypocreales > Hypocreaceae > Trichoderma > Trichoderma sp. CBMAI-0020. The sequence goes on from JAJNCI010000002.1 coordinate 623,322, forward strand.
CATCTCGACTAGTTTCCAAGCCAGAGTGCAATATCTTAAAATACGCAAACCGATGTATAAAGTGCCATTAGGCGTATGCTCCAATGGCAACGTATAGGCTTCGAGATCCCATCAAAAGACGAGCATACTTGCCTGGACATAAGGACTTAGTTTGTGGATGGTGATGGAGTTGATGGTGATGGAGTTGATTCAACTGGGGAAAGATCAGAGGGGAGAGCTCGGCTTCTTTTGTCGATTCCATAGACTTATTACAACTACACAGACTTTTAGATATGGCACAGCCGAACTTACTTTGCGTCTTCATTTGTCGTTAGACTGTAGTCAAGAACTCCAGGATATCGCTGCACGTGGCCATTTAGTCCCAACCACGTTCTAGATACGAGAAGCGCCAAGGTCCTTGGTGCAAACCAACTAACCGCACTTGAGAAATCGCTCCTCATACCCACATCGTAAAACGCCGTTAAGGCTTAGCTTGACTTGATTGTCCCGTCTCGCGTATGTCGAACGAATAAGCAATCTCCCGGCAAGAAAGCGGCTCTTGGAGCAAGAAGCGATGGATGCTTACCAGCAATTGATCTTAGTGCTTACCAGATAGCTCAACAATAGTCTCGTCCGATCTCCGCAAAGACGAATGTTCAGCACCATCTTGCACCCTGGCAAATCACCAAAGCCTAGAGGCCATCCGCAAGTTTCATTTTCTGCCCCGCGTTCCCGGCCCGGAGTTAAGGTTGGCGGTCCCTGCCGTCGAGTGGGTTCCGAGAGAACCTGAGATTGGCCCATGGAAGGCTGTTAGACATGGACAGTCCCTCATAAACTGTCGCTACAAATGGCACAAGCACAGGATTCGGATCACGGGCGCCTGCGGCTATGATATTGCATGAAGGATGGCTGAGTCTTGATTCGACCGCCAATCGGTTGAAACAGGAGGATCGGGCTGCAGTAGGGCTGTGCTTACTTTGACTCAACCGGGTTCTCCAATCACAAGCACCAGCGCTAGATGCCTAGTAGTGTTCAAGGTTGAGCAAGACCGGCACATGTTTATAAACCTTGGTGATATCAGATATGCTCCCATTTCACAATCGTCTACAGGCATTCCGTCTCTGTTAGAACGTGCAGGGCCTCACACATAAACCATGGCGCCCAAATCCTGCGTCAATCTGAGGCCATGGACGTCCGAGATCTTGGCAATGGCCTCGTCCATCATCCTCTTAATCGCCATGACGGTCCTACTTGCTGCATTTAACCGGAAGCCAATTTTCGACAACAAGATATGGACTCTCAACGCCCTCATATCTACGCTGTCGACTGCAAGCAAAGCCTGTTTGCTGGCCGCCGTCGCGAGCTGCATCAGTCAAGAAAACTGGGTTCTATTTTCTGGAAAGCCACGGCGTCTATACGATTTTGAACTGGTTTCCGGGGCGAGCCGTGGGCCTTTTGGGAGTTTCAAGGTCTTGACGAGTCTCAGCCTTCGCGGGGGGTGAGCTTCTTGTGCGCTGGATTTATTACGTCCACTGACTCTGTTAGTGGTCTGGTGAGACTTGGTGCTCTGGCGACGATTTTAAGTCTTGCCATGGATCCGTTTTCGCAGCAATTGGTTCAACTCCACAAGAGCCAAGTCCGCAAGATTGATGAAGCCAGTATTGCCTATGCTTCGCGATACTCGCTGGGCACGCTGGTGGCTGGTCTGACCGCCTATAGTAGTAAGTGAGTCTTGTCTTCAGGAAGGCCATGTTGCTAACTGCAGAAAGTCACCGATGACGGACATATTAAGATTCAAGGTGCAAATATTTACGCCAATGCAGACTTTGCGATGCAAGCTGCCATCGCGTTTGGGCTTGCGGCAGACGCAGACGCAGTCATGGAGCAGGCCTCATTCCACTGTCCTGGTGTCGAATGTGACTTTAAGCCTCTAGAGTCCTTGTCTGTGTGCAGTCGGTGCTCCGATGTAACTAACAAGTTGACAAAGAACACATTGAGCACGGGAGATCAATATTCTAACCTGCAATATGACCCAAGCATTGCGGAAGCCCAAGCCAACAGCACAGAGTATCGGCTGCCCAACGGCCTGTTTCTGAACAATATGGACCACAAGTATGGACCCAGATCTAGCATGGTGTACATGAGCATGCTCGGCACATCTGACCCAGACAAGACAGTGGCGATGAAGAATGTTGACACCCTCATTTGGTCTCAAACGGTCATCAAGGTGGACGCCGATCCGAATTCCAATTCCACCGAGACGTGGCCAGATTTTAAAGTCGGCGCGTCAGAGTGTGCACTCTACTATTGCGCCCGGCGCTATGAGGGAGACTACAAGAATGGATTCATCAACATTACTTCAACGGAACTGAAGGATCAAAAACGTAGCCCCCAGTCGTGGGAGCCACTGAATCCAAAGTTCCAATCGGGCAAAGGGGTGGCGGAAAAAGTCATCAAGAGTTTAGCATATGATCCACAAGAGTCAATTATTCGTCGGACAGATCTGCAACTGCACGGCGATGGAGCAACAACGGGGTGGAACGTTTCAGACGCAGCCGTTAATGGAATCAGTTACTACACGCAGACTCTTTTCGCCGATTGCCTCAATGGAAAGAACTGCACACAGGCCGTTGGGAGCTGGGGCGTCCCCAACGGATTCTACATATCGAAACTCTCAAATGTCAGCGGGGTGGAGAAACAAGCCGAGCAATTCCGTCCCAGTGTTGCAAAGGTGCTTTGGGAAACGGACGATTTCGAACAGGTTTTCGACAATATCGCAGCGAGCATGAGCAATGCCATCCGGAGTGGTGCTGATGGTGGGCAAACTGAAAAAGGCGATGTCCTACAGCCAACGACTGTATATGTGGTGGCATGGCCGTGGATAATCCTGCATGCCGCCATCGAATTAGGAGGTATTGTGCTTCTTATACTCACCATCAGGTCATCAGGCTCGAATACCGCGTATATCTGGAAATCGAGTGAACTGGCCGTCTTATCCAAGGGTGTTGCACTGGGCGACCTATTCAAAGAAGCCCATACAGCGGAGGAACTAGAAGAACGGGCCAAGAACATTCCCACCGTATTAGTCAACAAGCAGAAAATCAGCGAAGTTGAGGGTTCTGGTGACTTTCTCTTAGTTGATCGAAGAAACGTGGCGTGAGGAGCTCATCTATCTCGGCATTTGCAGCTATAGCTCTGGAATATACATTTACAGTTCTATTAATACGCTACTGATGTTTTATATGCGACCTTTCTCTAAGAAGATCTTTGGTACATCTACATACTTGCTTCGCAAATATTCCGCAACGCCCTTGCCTAGACCATCAATCCTATCAGACGACGCTATGCCTCCGTTGAGGTTATCAAGTATCCGACTTTGCCATAAACGTCAGTATAAATACTCTTCTCTGTGTATCATCGTGAGACTTACAAGTGCACGGCATTAATGGTGGGAAACTCTATTCGCTCCACCCTCCTGTTCGGATTACCGCTGTGCCAGTCATCTCCCAGCAGCTGTTTCAGCTTGTCGACGCTCAACAGAGTCCTCAGCCAAGGAAATTCCGAAGCATTGCGAACAAAGAATCCTACATTCGAGTTATCGCCTTTGTCCCCCGATCTTGCATGGACGATACTGCCAAGAGGTGCAAATTCCGTTGGGCCAAAGGACAGGAGATCTACAGGCTCTGCGGTATCTGCTGATGGTCGAACAATAGGATACGTCGCTGTAACTTTGGGCTGTTCGACCTTGATCACTGCACCATTGCTTATTTGGACGCGATGGTCTATCAGAGAGACTGGCATCAGTGCTGGAAACATCTCCATAAACGGCCGTGGCGCCATTGTCCGAAAGTCGAGATTCATGTGGTATCCAGGGTAACTCTGCATCCGTAACGCATACAACGGGATTTTGAACCTCAATTCATCGATATCCTCCTTTCTTCGTGCCTGTGCAAAGACTCTCAACGACACAGTGCCCGCCTGTTGAGATGATGGATTCTCCGCTTGCGTCCCATAGAGCTCGATGCTGAGCTTGCTGAACCGGCTGTCTTGGAAAATATGAGACAGCTGGTTCTTCATCATGGTAGCCTTTTCCGCCACATCAAGGCCATTAATGTAGAACGTTGCCTCTGCTTGGTAGCCCCCCTTGCCTGCAATCATGGCCTTTGTGGTAGCTGGTGGAGGCAGGCCCTTGACCCCTGTAACTCTTACACGATCCGTCCCCTGCTGCTTGACCGAAACAGCAGACAGATCGGCAACGACGTCTGGGTTCAGATAGAGATGGCCTTGCAGCTCATAGAGCAACTGCGCAGTTACCGTCCCCTCTGTTACATGGCCTCCTCCCTCTGCCGTCCGTGTAATGACGCTGCCTCCTTTGGAGTCAATTTCAGCCACGGGGAACGCAAGATCGACAAGATCAGAGAGAAAGTCCTTGAAGCCTGAAAAGTTTGCGCCAACGACATATGGGCCACACTCAATCAGGTGAGCAGCCAGCAGTGAACCAGCCAGTTCATCGAAACTGTCTTCCTTCCAGTCATAGTACCAGGCTGCAGCTCCCATAACCGGCGAGGCATCGGTGCATCTCCCGCAGAGAACGATATTCGCACCAGCCCGAAGAGCAGCCGTTATGCCCCAGCTGCCAATGTAGGCATTTCCAGTACAAGGCGTAAACCCCCAATCGTCAAGTGACATTTCAGGATGATCCAAATGTTTAAAGCCCGTGTTTTTCTTGCCTGATGCCTTATTCACAAGCAAATCCGTAATGTCATCTCCCAGAACAGCTGCAATTACACAGTCATGCCCCCGTTCCTCGCAGAGACGCTTCACCTTGTTGTACAAGCTCATAACATTGAGAGCGCCGGCATTGGTCACAACGCGAATATCCTTTGCGACAATGTCGTCAATGCACTCCTCCAGCTGCTGATAGAAGCCATCCTCGTATCCCAGATTCTCGTCTACTTCCTGCTTCGTGATGGCGTTCCAGGCAATGTTCATCTCGGACAGCCAATCACCGGTGATTACATGAACGTTGCCGGAGCGAACCATGCGCGCCATGGCGTGTGGATGGTCTCCCGTTGCGCCGGAGACATTGCCAATACGGATATGGGGCTTTTCCTGAGTCATTGTGGTTCGTGTCCAAAAGAGTAAGACGAGGCTGCAGTACGACGTTCAGTTTCGTTGTCCAGGTTATCCCCTTTTGTAATTCCGAAGCTATTGCAACTCTGCATCTCAGCTCATGCTAGGTAACTCAACAGACCAATTCCATAGCCTTGTCTCCATCGTGTATATGGAGACAAGCACTATTGGCCCACCAAAGGATCAGTCAGCACGGCTTCTTGATCTCGGCATTATGCAGGCCGGCTTCTTGACATAGTCGCCTACAAATTATGGATACCGCTATATTTAGCTGCGATCGGAATTCGGAGCCGAAATAGTTCACAACTGCAGATGCTCATGGGGCAATTGCCCGACTCGGATGCCAGCAGGCCGTTTATTGGAATAAGAGGCCTCGTGTGGAGGATGCGTCGTAGTTGCCAAGAGCAACAAGGGACTCATGATGATGCGAGCCTTGTGGACAACTCGCGTAGAATGAACCGAAATGTGCCGGCGGAAATACAGAGCGTCACGCGGGTGCTTGCATGCGGGCGTGCGGATAAAGCCTTAGGGTTTGTATCCTAGATTCTGTTGGGAATAGTTGCGACACTATACGACTCAACGGGATGACAGTGGTCAATTAGATTCTTGTATATTCAGGCCAGTTCTCTGCTAGCTCGCTAAACTCGAAGCACCACCTTTCTGGCCACCCTCTTCTCAAATAAGTCGAAGCCAGTAGCGGCTTCGTCTAGTGATAGTTCATGCGTAACGTAATTCTTCAGTGCTCCTTGGTTTTGTTTCAGGCATTCAAGGGCATCTGTAAAAACTGTGCCTACTGGAACCCGGCCAAAGTTCATCCTGTATAGATTGTAAATAAGCTGCCACATATACAGACATCAGAGGTGTAACTCACGTAATATTCTTCAGATAGCATTCCAGGCCAGTAAATGGTAATTCGTCCTGATGGAAGCCAACTGAAGATAGTATTCCACACGGACGTAGCAGCTCAAAAGCAGACTTGAGAGCGGCCGGATTGCCTACAACTTCAATCACTGCATCTGCCCCGCGTCCTTGAGTCCGAGACATGACTTCGTCCAGAATGTTATGCCTGGAGAGATTCAGAGGGATTGCCCCGACTTGAGCTGCTTCGGCAAGACGGTCTTCCACGCTGTCGACTGCCAAGACCGTCTTGATGCCTTTTGATAGCGCTGTGGTGATGGCGCAAATCCCAACAGGACCACAGCCGAGACAGACAACCACCGACGACCCCAATGGATCTGCGTTTGTGATATGCGTCTGACCGTTGGTGAGGCCATTTGTGCTGCCATTCATGTGGCCATTCTGGCCTTTCAGGCTTACCTTGACAGGACGAGCATCACGGAAGCTCGTCAGCGGCGACTGGTGCTGGGTGAGCAAGCCCTCCACAGCCCGAGACGCTCCATAGTACCCTGTTGGGAAGATGTCGCACATCATGATGAGCAGAGACTCGTCCAGCTCTGGGGGCACAAGGTGGAGGGTGCCATCAGCAAAGGGCACTCTGACAAACTCGGCCTGCCCGCCGTCGAGCTTCTGCGTGCCAAATGCTACTCCTTCGATGCATCTGTTGGTGAGGCCTTGTTTGCAGTACCAGCATTTGAGACTGTTGTTTATTAGTATACTAGTGACCGACGAGACTTGCAAACGTACCAGACGGGAGAGAAGAGGGAGACTACTTCGTCACCAACGGCGAACCTGCTTACGTCGGATCCAATCTCTTCGATGACTCCTATGAACTCATGGCCCTGGATATGGATAAGCATTAGCTGATCTTCAGATACTTGGCTTTGCTCGTATAAAACTCACCATAATGTGACCAGCCGCAGTCTTCTGGATGCCTCGGTACATGTGCAATTCACTGAAGCCTGTTAGCAACCTCCAGCCCTAGAATTCATGCCTGCGCCTACCTCCCACAAATTCCAGCAAGCTTCACGCGGATGATAGCATCCGTCGAATCCCGAATTGCAGGCTTGGGCCTCGTCTCGACGCCAACATCGTACGGGCCACGGAAAACGACTGCTTTCATCGACATGGTAGGCTATCAGGAGATGGTACAGGCTCCTCTGTGGCCATCAAAGAATCTATTTGATGACAAGGATCGCTATATACACCACGCTGCAGCTATTTCGGCCGAGCATGCCAGTCTTTCCGTCTGGCCTCACTGACGAAAGCAGCGTATCGTCAATCGAGCGTTCTGGAATGAACGCCTCTTTTCCATCAGAAGCCGAAAGTCCAGCGGATTTACGCATAACGATAGAGTAGATCCCTCGTGTCGATGGAGTTATATCCAGATTGCCTAATTCGGCCTCTTTGAATCGCCGAGAGAAGCCGTGCCGTTTTGGCGCCAAAAAGTCCATGGACTTTGGAGTAACTCGTCGCAGTGGGATATTTTCGTCACCGGGCAGAGGAATGTTTCAAGATGGATAAAATGGTGTAGATAGAAACCTGGCCGAGTGAATTGATCGCCAGATGGGGAGTAACGCACGCTTGAAACAACCTGTAACACAGACATCATGAAGACTTTACTTGGCCAAGTGCCCTTTTCGTTTCACAAAGTCTACGTCAATGGAGAATACGTAGAATCAAACTCTCAGGACTATTACTCGCTGTTCAATCCAAAGGATGGCTCGCTGGTAGCAGAAAATATACCAATTGCCGACAGCGTGGATGTCGACAAGGCTGTAAAACACGCAGAAGCAGCATTCAACGGTCCATGGGCTACGTTTAGTGCAGCGCAGAGATCAGAGTGCCTGAGAAAGCTGGCCGATTTGCTGGAGACGAGGCTGCATGATGTCTTGCTTCTCGATTCTCTGACGACGGGGAATCCGGTGTCTCTGATACCGACGAGAGAAAAGAATTATATAAAGAATAACCTGTTATATTATGGTGAGCCTCTCACTCTCCATAAAATGACATTTGACTAACACGTCACAGCGGGCTGGACCGACAAGTTTAGAGGGGACTATTTTCCCGCGGATGATGGCATCGTCAAACTCGTGCGACAAGAGCCTATCGGGTAAGTGTTGGCATAAGACAATCTGTCAACGTTTACTAATGCTGTTGAAGAGTATGCGCCGCCATCCTCCCATACAACTCACCTGTGGCATCAATCTTTCTCAAAGCCGCGCCATGCTTGGCAACAGGCAACGTCCTCATCGTGAAGCCATCCGAAAAAGGGCCGCTGGGCTCTCTGGCGATAGCCCCTCTCTTTGAAGAGGCTGGATTCCCCCCAGGCGTGTTCCAAGTTGTGTCTGGCGATGGCCGGACTGGAGGGCTGCTGGCCGAGCATATGCGCATACGAAAGGTGAGATTCACCCCGACTTGGAGACAAACGCTGACAATTCCTAGATCAGTTTCACGGGCTCGGTTGCGACGGGAAAGAAGATTCAGATTGCGGCTGCGCAGAGCAACTTGAAGCGAGTGACTTTGGAGCTTGGTACGTATAAAGACTGTTATATGCTGCTAAGGAATCGGTGCTAAAGTTTCGTAGGCGGCAAGAACCCCGTGGTGATTTTTGAAGATGCTGATATCGACAATGCAGTCACTTGGTAAGAGGCAGATGCCATCAAGTCACCACAACTAACACATCCAGGACCACCAACGGGATCCTGGCACGAACCGGCCAAGTCTGCGTCGCCGCCTCTCGCCTCTACGTCCAAAAGTCGATATCCGAAAAGTTCATCTCGCAATACGTCGAGAAAATGAAGGCCGCCAGCGCCGGCATCGGAGACCCCCAAGACCCAGACACCAAGTATGGCCCTCTCGCAGACTCGCTCGCCTTTGAAAAGGTCCGCGCCATGATTGCTCGTGCAAAAGAAGAGGCAGAACTCGTCGTGGGCGGCAACCAAATCGGCACCGAGGGAAACTTTATGGAGCCAACCGTGTTTGTGAATCCAAAGCCCGACGCGGAGATTTACAAGAGCGAGGTGTTTGGTCCTGTTGCTGTCATTAAGACGTTTGAGACTGAAGCAGAGGTGATTCAAGCGGCGAATGATACAGAGTATGGATTGATGGCGGGTGTCTTTACACGCGACATTACTCGAGCGTTGAGAGTCTCGGCTCGGATCGACTCGGGCGTGGTGGGCGTCAACTGCGTGAGCATGGTGGGTTGCTGATCCTATACGTTGTGGCGGTCTGTATAAGACTAACAATGGTGATAGATGAGTGTCCAAGCTCCCTTTGGAGGGAAAAAGGCATCGGGAATCGGGCGAGAGTTTGGCGAATACGTGAGTATTATGTCGATTGCTCTTTTCTGTCTTGCGAATCCATTATTCTGACTTAATGATGACTATAGGCGTTGCGAGCGTTTACTGAGCCCAAGACTATTCTGATCAAGTAAGTCATCTGCATCTTGTCTTTTGCTTCTCCGCGGAAGAGCGCGCACAGCTAACAAGAGCAGTATGAATCTGCCGTAGATCATTTCGCGTCACCAAAGGCACAGAGAAGTCATAGTTGAGTGCTGACGGCGAAGGATGGCTGGCAATCAAAGCTTGTTGAAAAAGCTTATCTACACAGCCTCCCAAATAGGCCTTGTCAATGTGATGGAATTTGAATGCTAGATCTCGCGGCACAATCCAGATAGAGTTGAACAAATCACATTATCCCGATCGAACTCAAACAGAGTGATCTGCTCAGTGTTCCTAGAAGAGGGGACCAAGCCTCTCTGAGCTTCCAAGCTGTGGCCAGATTTAGTCCCCTTTCCCGCATAGCTCGAGCTGAGGCAAACGCCACAACAGGAGCTATGGCCAATGAGCGCCGCCTTGCCTGTCTCCTGTTTTACTGTCATAATTAGGGAGCTTGAATCTGAGAATGGAGTCACCTTGATACCATCGCCCACGTGTGCATCCATTTCATCTTGTTAGTTTGCATAAACGTGTGGAGGGTAGCATCGTCGAGGTGGATGGCAATCTATGGCAATCTATGGCAATCTGGGGATGGCAACGTGTGTGCCAGCTTCCTTCTGCCCTAGATTCGAGCTGAACGACAGCAAGGGTCCCAAAGCTGGAATCGCCAAGATCCGAGGTGGAGTCTGTCGATGGTTCAAAGACCAAATCTTTTAAGTGGAGAGACCGATCAGCGATCGTCGCCCCGAAGAAGCCGAGGCTAGGCAGGGATCAGGCCAAGCCGTATCTTCTGCGAATAGCTAGTTTGCGGGGGGTAGAAAGTGAAAAAAACACCGCCTATGCTACAACAAGTCTAGCAGAAGCACTGGGCTTGAAGAGAAAGCGGGGAGGACTCAGACACAGTGAAACCAAGCAAGCAGCAGTCAAGCCATCATCTGTAGACCAGGCCCGGAGCTGACAGACCGAAAGTGGAAGAAGAAAAAAGGAAAAAAAAAAACGGGACAATAAAACAGTCAAGACGCCCTGCTGCCCCGGCATCTTAGCCATGTAAGCAAAAAACCATTGACTCTCAAACAGACACAAACGATGGAGAGCCCGGAGGACCACCAGAGAAACCGGCAGCGCGGCAAGGACAGAACTCGAGTGGCATGCCGCCGGTGCAACTCGAAAAAGGTCAAGTGTGATGCGGCTCCTGGAGTTGCTTGTTCTGGATGCCGGATTGCACGGGCGGAATGCGTCTTGATTGACTCGAAGCGCGGACGGTAAGTGGCAGTTGTGTGTTGGGTTGGGCCTTGTGTGTGGACACCACGGTTTCATAGCCTTGAGACAACAAGCAGATACATAACAGAGTCCAGTCAATGGGCCTTGCGGTGTTTTGTCCAGGACAGAGGGAATCAACGACAACAAGACTAATCAGCGTGGATCGATTGCAGATACATTCGCCGAAAGAGATCGTCGGCTGAGCGCACATCCCAGCAACCGCAACCGCAACAGCCTCAACTCGCGCAACTCCCGCCTCAACGGCCATCGCAGCAGAAGACGCCGGCTTCTTCGTCCGACGAGTCTCCCACGCCGGCGCTGTCCGCAGTCACATCTCAGAAACTCAAGCCAGAGTGTCAGTCTCATCGCGCATCTCAGTCCGTGTCTCAGTTGCAATTGCAACCACCGCAGCAGGCTGTGGAACCCGTCGACGGCCAGCTGTTTCGCGGCCTATCGCGATCCTTTGAGCGGCGCGCACCCACCGACTCCAGCGCGCTCTTCTATCTGCACATTGCCGACCAGAGCGTGCGGCCAACGCAGCAGCCCATCAGCGATGCCATCAGCACCTTTTACGCAGGCGACTCCTTCAGCCTGACGTACGCCATCCACGACGTGCTGGCGCCGTTTCTGAGCGACCGGCGCAACTACCAGAAGCGGCTTCACTTTCCCATTGCAGAGGGCTTTGACCCGTCGGACCAGGGCCGCGAGAACATTGTCAATGCCCAGATTGCGCTGTTGCGGGAGCGGAATCTGTACTATCGGCTGAGCGAGGCGGCGCTGGAGCGCATGCTGGACGTCTACTTTCGATGGTTCCATCCCGCCTTTCCGCTGGTCAACCAGACCAACTTTATCGAGAAATGCCACCGCAACCAGATGTCGCTGCTGGTGCTCAACGGCATGCTGCTGGTGGCGGCCATCATGTGCGATCCGGCCGACATCGCCATGACGGGATGCGAGAGCAGGGCTCACGCGCGCTCCGTCTTTTATCGCCAGGCAAAGGCCCTCTATGACGCAGAGCTGGATCCCGACAAGGTCAACAACGTCACGGCCGTCTTCTTCATCAGCTTCTGGTGGGGGGGCTCCAACGACGAGAAGGATTCGTGGCACTGGCTGGGCGTGGCCGTGAGCCTGGCCCAGAGCCTGGGGATGCACCGATCGTGAGTTTTGAGAAGCAGCATGAGATGAGTGGCAACTTACATGTATCGTAGAACCGCAAAATCACACATGAGTGACGAGAAATCACGGCACTGGAGACGCATCTGGTGGTGCATCCGCATCCGCGACACCATTGCCAGCGGCTCAACGGGTCGGCCACTGCACATTTCGCACAGAGACTGCGACGTCGAGCTGCTGGAGCCCAGCGACATGGACGACGACAGCCATCTGGGCCCTGAAGAAGCGCTGTATGCTTGTCAAATGGCGAGGCTGTCCATCATATGTGAGCATTGACCTGGCAGTGGTTGGTGCCTGAGGCTAACGTGCAGCAGTTGGCCGCATTGTCAAGATGCGATACGCCGCAATCCAATCAACGACACCGGGCCAAAAGGAGCAGATGGAAACCGAGCTGGAGAACTTTCGCATCCAGGTCCCAGCCGCGCTGCAGTACAGGGGCATCAACCCCGAATCCGGCCAGGGGCTGTGGTCCGCCATGATCCTGATGGCCTACAAGTATGCTGATTGCAGTCCAGAGTTGCGCAGAGATATGCTGACTTGTTTGCGATAGCTACAGCGTGATTCTCCTCTACCGGCCTACCAGCACCGGCAACGACCCCGTGTCCAACTTCTGGGGAGACCGCCCCAAGGCTGTGGCCGCCGCCAACGAGATCACGAGAGTCATGGAGGACGTTCTGTCCACGTCCTTTGTGCGGCTCAGCCAAATCCACACGTGAGTCTCTTCCTCTCCTGTACTCGCTCACAAACACTGACAAGAATGGCAGCATTCCCGCTCTCTTCAACTCGCTATCGATGCACGTCTTCTCGCTCTGCACGTCAGGCAGCGTCGGGCGAGAACTGGCCGAGAACCGCGCCCGCACATGCATGCTCGGCCTCAACTGCCTGCAGGAATCATGGCCCGTCAGCGGCTGGATCCTCAAGCTCTTTGTCGACATCATCGAGCGCCTGCGAAGGATGCTCACCAACCGGAGCAAGTCCGCCGAGCTCAGCAGAGTCACAGCTAGTCCTGTGCCAGGCTATCCGCAGCAGCCATCACGACAGGAAACGCCTCGCTCGCAGAACCCGCTGGGAGCTCTTCAAGGCATGGGCGAGCAGACGCCGCTGGACATGACGGCAAACGCAATGGACCCGCTGATGAAGCCGCCGCTGGACGTGCCGACGGGCATTCCCGTGTATCCAAACGAGTTTGCGCCGTACAGCACGACGAATGCGGCGCTGTTTCCGAACCTGTTTGTGCTGGACGATTTGTTTGCGAATCTGGACGCGGGGCAGGTCAGCTTTTTTGACTCCTTGGAGGTGCCCAACTATGACAACGTCGAGGGCATGCCTTACCAGTGATTGACTTGCGATACTTATGACTGCCATGACTCTTATGGATACCAACTGTATATATCTTTTCTTTAGTCGTTATTAGAATAAGCGTCTCTTTCTTGTCCATATCATCAAGTCTCGATATAGTAACACTTTTACAAGCCAAGCTTTACCCCAGCCATTAAATTGATACCCTTGTTACACATCACAGATGCCTGCAGAGGTCAATCTTGGTGGAAAACTAGTGATCCATGCCCCATTGCATCATGTCCATCATACAACACTTTCACCGTTGATGCTTGTTGAAAGATAATTGTAACATATCCTCTACATACTGATACACTAAAATATCGCAATCACATTCGGCGGCGATCCAACCCCCCCAACAACATGCAGCGGCGCACTCGTCAAGAAAAACGACCACCGCTTCTCCTCGGCGCAGACGTCGCTCAGCCGCTCCAGATCCCACATCTCGCCAATCGGCGTCCCCCACTGGCACAGCAGCCACTCGTGCAAACAACAATCCTTGGGAAACGGCCAGGCCTCCCAGCCCATGGTGTCGCCGGCCACGGCCGAGAAGTGCTTCGAGTAGAGCCAGCGGACCGTGTCCATGTTGCTCTCGACGCCAATGAGGGTGAGGATGCGTGTTTCGGGGCTGGTGCCCTTGATTCGGGTGGGTTCGTCTGCGAGACTTGGTGCTGTTAATTAAATACTCATCTCTAGATGAGCCTTTTAGAATTCTTACTCGTGCCAGCGGACAAAGCCTGTTCGGACAATGAGAATGTCGCCCTGGCGGCACTCGGTGCCCTGGAACTTGAGCACCTCTTCCAGCTCGGACGCCGGGATGGAGTAGGTGGATATGGCAGAGGGCGCGTCTTTGCCGGGGTTTTGAAGCTCCCACCATCTCAGCTGCGACTTGTTAGTTGACTGCGTTTTTAATCCTGTGATCCACGTACCCAGTCAACGAGAATGCCTCTGCCGACTATGCCCCCTTTCTCGCAAACATCTATCTTCTTGTAAGCTCCACGTCCAAGACAAACAGAGAAGACTTACTGTGCAGGCCATTCCTGGGCGATTGCAAAGCCTCTTTAATCGACAGGCCATTGTAAAACACGCCTTCACTCTGTATACTCCACTGCACCAAAACATCAGCACATCATACACACAATAGCTGCACCAGACAACTTGCGTGTTTCAGACTATCCCACTGCGAGCTCGTCTGCGTGTTAATCTTGATCTCGTCATCCAGCCCCAGAAAGCCCTCCTTCTCCATCTCCTTCACGTTGTGCTCAATGGGAATGCGGCCAAAGCCCGGAAACTCGACATTGTTCATGGGCCAGTCCAGCTGGACATGCTTTCCCGTCTGAATCTCCCGCGCAGCCTGCTTGACAGTCTCTGCATTCAACAGATTGACGGCTATAGTCAAAGGATAGTATAGTTGTTAGCCAACAGCCAACACCACCGCTATAGTTATTGGCCGAGGAGAAACTCACTGCCAAGCTCATCCTTTTTGCCGCCGCGGTCAAAAAACCCCCACAGACAGCCCTGAGGCTGCCCCGGCACAGACGGCAATTGGTCAAAGTCTGGAAACTCATACGCAGCCATTTGCGTGTTTAGTCAACTTTATTCCCCAGTGGCGGGAAAGCTGAGGGCGCTCAATATGTTTTAGTGGGAAAATACAGCTCAGATTCACTTTCCAATGAGGGGGGCAAGAAGTGCTTTGGGCACGACTATAAACCCAGGAAACGGGTGCAGGGGGCCTAGAAGCCGGCGCCACATTCTTGCTGAGCCCTCTATTCGGAACTCGCTAACATTTTAGCAAATTGGCCGGTCTCAATTGGCCTTTTGCGGGGTAAAGAATTGCCGTGGACCACAAACTGGGGGTTTATGCAGCTCAACTCCGTCTTCGGGGCTAGGGAAAAGAAGATCGAGACACAGAGAAAGAAGCACAAGAGTTGCACAGCACAAAAAAGCTATCAAGACGCCGAAGCAGGACCGAGTTTCGGCTTCTTATCTGGTTCAATACTGTGTTTCTCGATTTCTAGATCTCACTCTGGGGTAGCAGCATGACCTTCTTTTGCTTCGTTGCTAGCTTCACGTCTGAATGGCTTTCTGCTAGCCTTGCCGTGGCTTCAGCTTGGCCCAGTCCGAGAAGCCATTCATTCCATTGGCCGCTGGCACGGAATCATTGTCTTGTGTTTTTTGCCGTTTGCGATCCATTTTAAAAACCTCGACGACATCCGGGCTTGACGAGCCTTGTGCCTCAGCAGTTGTGTTCATATTCAATTATCTGTGCTTCATCTTCATCATCTTCCAGTACACGTTGGATTTGCTCTCATCATGCTGTCGCCGGCCCTGTACCGCATGCTGGTAAGTCTCAACGATCTGAATCTCATCTCATCTCACATTCCCACAAATGCAACCCTCATTGCCAAGCATCCCATCTCCACCTCACATGTCATATCCTGCTCAACACCACAACACCACACAATGACCACACCGCTAACATCCCCCCCAGATCGTCGGCTTCGTCGCCCTCGGCAGCATGACCTACGGCTATTGCTCCAGCATCATCGCCACCACCCTCGGCCAGCCGTCCTTCATCGCCTACTTCAACCTCGACACCCGCTCCAACGCCACGCAGCTCATCGGCGCCATCAATGGCCTCTTCCAGGCCGGTGGCCTCGTCGGCTGCCTGTCCTGCGTCAAATCCGCCGACGTGCTGGGCCGAAAGCGCGCCATCTTCATCACGGCCATTGTATCACTGATTGGGGGGGCGCTGCAGGCCGGCAGCGTGAGCATCGCCATGTATCTCGTCTTTCGCTTCGTCACCGGTCTGGGAATAGGTGCGTGATGCCTTGTATCTCTTCTTCACTGGCCTCTACTAACATCACAGGCTCCATCGTCGTCCTCATCCCCCTCTACCAGTCTGAAATCGCACCGCCTCGCATCCGCGGCCTCCTCGTCGGCATCCACGGCATCATGCTCTGCGTCGGCTACTCCGTCGCTAGCTGGGTCGGCCTCGGATTCTACTTTGTCAACGCCTCTGGCGCCCAATGGCGGCTTCCCCTGGCCATCCAGTGTCTGCCGCCCCTGATTCTCGCCATTGGCGTGCCGTTTCTGCCAGAGTCTCCTCGATGGCTGCTCGACCAGGACCGTTCCGATGACGCTCTCAAGGCGTTTGAAGCCGTGCGGGCAGAGAGTGACGATTCCATGCTCAATGACAGGTCCGCTATTCTCGAGGAGTTCAACCTGCTCAAGGGCCTCATCCAGCACGAGAAGATGACCAAGCACCGGTTCGTCGATCTCTTCAAGTCGCCTGGCATGCGCAAGAGGTGCCTCCTGGGCTTTCTCGTCATGTTTGGCTGCCAGGGAACCGGAACACTGGTGATTAACAGTAAGTTGCACTCGAAACACACAACAAAACATCATTCTAACTTGTCTTGTATCCCAGACTACGGCCCAACTCTATACAAGGCCCTCGGCTTCACCACCGTCAGCCAGCTCCTCATCCAGTCCGGCTGGGTCAGCATCTGCCCCTTTGGCAACGCCATCAACTCCGTCCTCGTCGATCGCGTTGGCCGCATCCGCCTCCTCGTCATCGGCTTCGTCGGCGTCGTCACGGCCCTCATCGGCGAATGCATCACCGTCAGCATCTTCCAGCGCACAAAGTCCCGCGGCATGGCTGGAGCCGCCGTCTTCTTCCTCTTCTGGCACATGGTCTGCTTTTCGTCCACATCCGATGCCACGTCGTACGTTTACGCCTCTGAAATCTTTCCAACGCCGCTCCGGGCAAAGGGTCTTGCCTTTTCTGTTTCGGGGCTCTTTGTTGCAACCATCATCTTCTTGCAGGTTGCGCCGACGGCTTTTGCGACCATTGGGTGGAAGTACTATCTCGTCTTCCTCATTATTTCGGCCGTGTGCGCGGTTGTCTTTTACTTTTACTATCCCGAGGTAAGACTCAAGTATTTGTCTATCCAATTAAACCAAGACTAACCACCTCTCTCGTCTAGACAAACCAACTCTCTCTCGAACAAATTGGCGAACTATTTGGGGACAAAGTGGAGGCAGTAAACACGGAGGAAAAGACTGATGTTACCAGGAGCACCACTGTTGAAGACGTTTCTGACAAGGCTTGATGTCCGTGTGAATGATTGCAATTCTAATTCTGATGTTTTCACGTTATGTTATTGAGCGCGCGTGAAAATACATGTTTGTATTCTTCAATGACTGTAAAACTACACGATTGGTATTCTTCACAATTGACTGTGTCACACATCCCACCCGCAAACGCACGAAAGGATAATTAAAAGAAAAACATAAAACCAGAAAAAAATACAGCCATAGAGCGAAGCCTCTGCCAGTTCTAACAAGTACCTGTAAAAGGCCACCTCCATTAGCATCGCTATAATACGCAGCCCCATCTCAATTCTGATCCAAGTCACCATCACCATATTTGCTGTCAATTCTTCTCTCTAAGCGTTAGCAATTGACGATTTTTCAGCGCTGGGTAGGGATGACTGCGGTGGAGGTGCAGCTGGCGATCCAACCAAGCCATCAGTCGACGGTGTCTTGGACGGCGTAGAGTCTGATGATTCTGACGTTTCTGCCGGCGTTCTTGCAGTCTTTGCTGCGGTTGCCGTCGCTGTCGTAGCCGTAGTCGTGGATGTTGTGGTTTTGGCAAAAGGAGACGGCTTAGGGGCAGGAGTCTGAGAGGTGGAAGCTCCGGCAAACAAAGACGACTTGGGAGCAAAAGATTGCGACGTTGTGGGTGTGCCAAATATGCCAAATGGAGACGGCTTAGGAGTGGAATCCTGAGAAGGCACTGCGGTTGTGCCAAAAAGAGATGGCCTGGGGGCAGTGGACTGCGAAGTCACGGCTGCACCAGCACCAAAGAATGATCGAAAGGGATCAGGGGCTTGAGAGGTTGTTGCGGTTGAGCCAAACAGAGACGACGTGGAAACGGAAGCTTGAGAAGCCGTAGTTGTTGCACCAGAACCAAAAATAGACGACTTGGGAGCAGGGGCTTGAGACGTCGAGGTTGTTGCAGTTGAGCCAAAAAGACCAAAGGGAGATGGCTTGGGAGCAGGTGCTTGCGAACTCGGCGTTGCTGTACTAAGAATAGACGGCTTAACGGAAGGAGCCTGCGAAGTTGCTGTACTAGAACCAAACGGAGATGACTTGGGGGCCTGAGCCTGAGTAGTCGAGGTTGTTGCACCAGAACCAAACGGAGATGACTTGGGGGCCTGAGCCTGAGTAGTCGAGGTTGTTGCACCAGAACCAAACGGAGATGACTTGGGGGCCTGAGCCTGAGTAGTCGAGGTTGTTGCACCAGAACCAAACGGAGATGACTTGGAGGCCTGAGCCTGAGTAGTCGTGGTTGCTGCACCAAAGATAGACGGCTTAGGAGCAGCAGAAGTCTGTGAAGTTACGGCAGTACCGAAAAGAGACGGTTTGGCTACCGGAACTGAACCAAAAGCTGCAGCCGGGGTCTTGTCACCATCAAGAGACGATACTTGGGCGGCATTCTTAGCCAAAAGTACAGAGCCAAACGCAGCAACAGGAGCTGGAGATGCAGTGGAATTAGATGTAGAGCCAACAGTTGGCTTCGGGGGGTTCTGAGAGCCAAATGCAGGCTTGGCAACCGTAGTTGTGGTTGCCGCAGTAGAACCGGTGCCCTGAGCCGAGGTGCTGCTAGATGCAGGAACAGATCCAAAAGCCGTCACAGGCGTCGTAGTTGCAGGATTTGTAGATATTGTTGCACCGCTCCCGAACAGAGAACTTTCGACGGCCGGGGCCTTTGCACCGAACAAAGAGGTGGCAGGACCTGGGATCGTTTTGCTTGATTCAGTGTTTTTGCTCGAGCCAAAGATGCTGGACTCGGATTTCAATCTTTTCGCCTTTTCATCATCATCTGGCGCCTCAGTCTCTTCATGAACACTTGCGTCGAAGAGGGGAGCCTTTCCCTTCAAAGAAGAAACAGAAATATCTGATTCTTTCTTCAGGAGCGACGCAAAACTGACACCAGTCGAGGCAACTTGGCCAAACGGCGATTCCGACGGAGTAGTGGTCTTTGCATATTCTGTGAAAGGCGGTAGCCTGACTCGGTATTTTGGCTTCTTCATCTCTTGGCGTGGGAACGGATCCGGATTCTCTGAGGATTTGGTAGCTCTAGTTGGAGACGTGAGCTCGGGAAAGTTGTCTGCCGGCTCTGCTCGAGTGTGGTTAGAAAGACTCATTGATAATAGTCAAGATGGAAACCTGAATTCTGGCGTACCTGAGAAATTCCTAGGCCTGGAACGCTGGCACTCTTGCAGTCCGAGTCTCAGTTTCTCAACCTCATCCTCCAGCTTGATTCTTTCTTGCCTCAGCTTGGGCGCTTCTTCGGCGACTTGTCTGAGCATGTCGTCGCTCATCTGCGTTACAATCTTTGTGGAGAAGATGTCGGGGAGATTGGAAACGAGGCAGTTTTCAATGACTAGGTTGATGACGTTGTCTGTAAAGGTTTTGAGGCTTGCCTGCAGGTGCATGTTAGATTGTTGTCCCTAACAAACTGGAAGAAGAGAAGAAGAGAAGAAGAGAAGAAGAGAAGAAGAGAAGAAGAGAAGAAGAAATCACCTACCTCGTAATGCGTCAACATCATGTCAATAACCACATCCGTTCCAAAGTCGCTGCTCAGCGTCATGCCATTCGCATCCATGACAATGTTCCGAACATCCTCATACTTGATAAACTTGTACGACGTCGTATTGTACGTAAACGAGCTCTGGTTCTGCTCAAGAAGGTCGGCAATCTGCGTCGCAATACGAGCAAGCTTGCGCTTCGAGAGCCCTGCTCGAAACTCCAAATCAAGTGGAAGTCCATGCCCGGAAGTGTAGGGACGCAGAATCTCGGTTAGCTTGCTCTTGAGCGTCTCGATGGTGGCTTCAAACACAGGATCCACGAATTCGGTCAAGATGGCATCTCGAGTCTTCTTGTCGTCTTCCAAGATGTAGTCAAACAAGTGGTAGACAAAGAGCCTCGTCCGCTCGACGATTATGTCAATGTGGCGGAGAGCAATGCGTGGCCATGGTTCGGAAAGATCACGGAAAAGCTGCATGATGAGATCACTGTTTGGCACGCCAGGAAATTCAACGCCTTGGCTGCCGGAAGCTATTCGCTCGATTTTGGTGTTGACCATGGCCTCTGGCTTTGGCACCGGGTCTGGGAAATCATACAGATCGAGATAAGGCTGGAGATACTCTGGGGCCTCAGCGTCGGTCATGTAGTTTGCAATCTGCTCTTCTGCGCCAACGCCGTCGTTTTGCTGCTGTTCATGCTCCCACTCGATCTTGTATCTGGCTCCTTTGTGTTTCATGGTGAGATCAAACGCTCGATCCAGGTTTCGAAGCAAAGCCCTCAGCTTTCTGAACTTGATTCTGCTGGTCTCTTGGACGGTGGGACTCGCAAAGAACGGATCGTTGTACCGTCCTTCAACGGCATGCTCTGCCAGCCTGTGGAAAGTGGCTGATATGCCGAGCAGATAGTCTCGCATCTCGTTGACGCTAGCTCGAGATGCTCCCATTTTCTTGAGGCGCGTCTGGCGAATCTTAAGCTCGTTTTCAACCTCTTCAATAAGATCCGGGAGTCTGCTTCTGAGGTGCTGCAAGAGAACTTCTGCCAGATGTTTCCGAAGGCCATCGACCCCCACCTTGTTCAGAGGCAGCCTCCACCATTTCTGCGCCGCGTCAGCGAGAAAGTAGTCCTCCGCAGTGTCTCTCTCGTTATAGTCCATTGCTGGCTCTTTGGACCCACGATTGCGCAAAACATGCCAACCAAGTGGCAGATGGTGATTGGGGTCTTGTCCTTTGGCGAGCTTGATGTATTGATCTTCAATGTTTGTGCTGGGGCAGAGATCAGGCTTGGTGATGACTCCAATAGTGCGGTCTCCATATGGGTCAAATCCCGCAGCCCGATTCAAGACGGCGTGTGCGGATAGGGGAACGTCTGCTGAGACAACGGTGAGGATGATGCTGTTTGGCCGCCTCATGTAGCTGTCGACCAAGTCATCGACAACTGGCTTCCAGTCCTGAAGCTGCGACGAGAAACCAGGATGGATGACGCCAGGCAGGTCGACCAGAGTCACCGAAGGGACGTCTGGGCCCTCGATCTCGATCAGCAGAACGTCTCTCGAGAAGCCCGTGGCCTTTCCATCTTCGAAGCCCATGTGCTCCTTTGCCCTGGTGATCAGAGCCGGCAACTCGTCTGTTGAAAATCCCACATAGATGAACGGCTCTCTTGTCCGCGTGCTCCGCGAGAAACTTCTGCCGCCAACATCGAGCGACTTGGTATCAAACAAGACCTCCAGATAGGTGCTCTCCTGAGGGGCTCTCCGCAGCACCAGCTCGATGGGGAACCGGGTGCAGACGCCCTCGCCGACGGGGAATTGGACGCGCGAGATGGCCTCGAGGACGGAGCTCTTGCCGGAGCCCTGGTCTCCCACGACGATGATCTGCGGCTGGTTGACAAAGAGGATGCACAGGTCGTCGAGGCTGGTGATGGTGCTCAGAAGACGCCTCGTCTCCTCGCTGTCGAGCGGTTCAGGAGCCATGGCCGCTGTGCTTGCTTTGAAAGTTGAAAGAGGAAGAAGGGGAGAACAAGGCTGAAGGCTGAAAGAAAGGGAAACAACAGCAGCCAGCATCAGCCTCAGGCAGCTCCGGGCAGCTTCAGGCAGTTGCAGCAGCAAAACCAACAACAAAGAGCGCTGTATGCAGGCGTTTCAGAAACGGCTAGGCCTCTCCCCCACCTGTTTTCAGCTGGAGGATCAAGCTGGAAAACAAACCAGAAGCGGCGGTTAAGCGCCCACATCAGCTATCGACGAAACTGACCGGGATTCGAATCCTCCACGACTGACAGTTGGTGCTGAATGGAAAAAGATGGTGGGATGTTTTGGGGGCGAAACGCAACAAAGAAACTATTTTCGTCGCCCATGCAGCAGTTCTGATTGTGTCTTTATTCTTTTGTTCTATTTCCAGCTGTTTTCTTTTTTTTCATAGCTACAATTTATTCAAAGGTGTCAACTAGATGATCAGTGCCAACGTCGTGTCTACAAAACCCGTGGGAATGTCGTCCGACTAGTCGAGATGTTCCAGCAACAGAATCTTGTTGTCCAAGAATAGGACTGGACATCATTGGGACGCGTTTGCGAAGTTGCAATCGGCACCAAAGCCCGCAGTGCCCAATTGAAATATTTTTGTAGAATTTGGGTCGTCTGTCCCCAGCTTAAAGATATGTCGAATTTCTGATATTTGTGCCCAACATCATGGTGGCCTCAAGGATATCCACGACGGACATTCCTCTCAGATGGCAAATTCTGCTGCCAGCTGACTGAGACTCATCCTCCAAAGTGACTTTGCGTAACAGAAACAAAGCTATCGTGATAACTTGGCATTGACGTCGATACGATACCACACACAGACGGATTTCTGGGAATGCACTGGCAAATTTGTTCACGCCTACGAATGAAAATGGACTCGAATATTCACAAACAAAAGAATTCAATTCCATCCACCGCCCTAAACTCAGAAAATATCTCCCTCCCTCCCTCCTACCGTTGATGAAGACGTTGCCCACCGCAAGAAAAAACCAAACCCAGAAAACTAAGAAAAAACACAAAGGGCCAAGAAGGCCAAGATATGCCCTGGTGGTAGTCAGCATTTGGCCGTGATACGAACCAGCAAAAGACGAGCGTCACATACCTTGGAGGGCCGTCCGCTCAGAGCCGCTCAGTGGCCGGTACTCCTCTGGTGGTTGTCTCGGGCAGCAGCAGTGCCAAACATGCTGTTACACACTCTGCATTTGTGAATAGGGCCTTGGTGGCCCTTCGCTGACATGTGGTCCATAAGACCACGCTGCGTCGCAAAAGTCTTGCGACAGTCTTGGCACCAGTAGTAGTGCTTGGCCTCGAGGTGCAACTCCAACGCGTTGACTCGCCGGAATCGATCACCGCAGAACTCGCAGGTGGGCCAGTGCCCGTCCTCTGTCATATGCCGGATGAGCTCCTCGTGGTGGAAGAACTGTGCGCCACAAGTTTCACAATCATGTAACGGGCCGTGTATGACTCTCTGGCGGCGGTTGGAAGACATGATAGCTGAGTGTGAAGGTAGAGAGTGTGTATAGACGGGAAAATCAAAGACAGGTTTCTTGATAACGGGATTGGGGTCGCGGGATCGGCTGCTTGAGATCGATGTTGTGAGAAGAAGAGGAAAGGAAGAGGTCGGGAGCAGGAGGGAGGAAGAGTGGCTATATATAGGCAGGCAATAGGCAGGCAGACGAGCTTTCGTTTGCAGTGCAAGAAAAACGTCTGATCTATCGAGCTTTGCATATCAGGATAAATGGATCTTGCAGCTTGGCAGCTGGCGTGAATAGCAGTGTGGGAGGTGAAGGGGCGCCTCACCCGCAGATGGACATTCAAGAGACGCCGCCCTTTGATATTCTTGTTATCTTACCGCTGCTTCTTGGCGTTTTTGCCATTGATTCTATATAGAAATGTCGAACAATAGTCTAGAAATGCGAGTTTCACAATAGTCTCTCTCCACCTGCACAGCTTCATTCATACCGACGACCTCCTCTCACCGCTACCATTACGTAGAAACTCCACTTTTGAGCATGTAAATTAAACAGTAGCTATTGATTCAGTGTTTGATCTCTGATAATAATATCAATAATGTCTGAATAGAGTGGAACAATGGTTTGTGGTCAGGGGTGATGCACCACGTTGACAGATAGGGGGGAGGGGCGAACATGTGCATTGATGACTGCCCCGAGATTTTCAACAATAATCATTTGTAGACGCATCATCAATAGAAAATCCTTGCATTTATCGTGAAATGCTTGCAATTACGCTGTTTTGTGGCGGAAATTCCGTTGATAGTGCTCCAGGGCGGAGGTTGGAGATGCAAATGAAGCCTGGTGCTGTACGGGCACCAACAAATAGGGCCATCACCATCATCTGGCCAAATCGTAGCTAGCAACAGTTCTTCAATATCTCTCGAAGCTAAATGTATACCAGTAGCTGTTGAAAATGTTTTGCATCACCGAGGCCGATAGCTTTGGCGTAAATTTCACTAGTGCCAGATATCTTTTCTCGTCTCTCGTGAATGTTCCCAGCAGAAATTCTAGCGATGCCGCTGGATTAGATTGACGGGCGGAAACATCGACACCAAAGTTTCGAGGATTCTTTGCTCAATAGGGGAGTCAACAAGATGCGGCTCAAAGCTCTTAAACGACATCTGGAGGGATAGACGCATTATCCCAGTCCTTCCAGAAACAAGATGCTCATCCGACCGTAACCGATGAGACTGAGGATCAAGAACATCCCGGATGGCATTACAGATCATCTTCATGCACAAGAACGCGCCAGTTGGATGGATCGATTATCGCCGTTTGGATGCTATCTTGATTGTTGGCGCACAGAGAGGGCAACAAAAGGCCGTATGACGGTTAATCTACGTCTAGATACCCAACATACTCCTGTCCCTGATATTTGCCGATACCATGCCAGAAAGAAAATCTCAACTCATTCCACCACAACATACATCACGATGCCGAACGCTTCTGGCTTCTACCATCAGCTATATCTGCGATATGCATGGACTTGATTAGCCCACGCGGCTTGGCAAAGATCAGCAGAAGTCTCCGATGAGCCAAGAAGCAGAATATCGCCAGAAAAGCAGCTTGTGACAAAGATGCGTGATCAACCGGTGCATATCAATTCGAACCTCTACTGGGCGCAAAGTCACCAAACGATTTTCACCAAACGATTTTCACCAAAACTCCTCGGCCCGTACGGGGACAAAAAGAAATATTGGCAGCCCGCCTCACGCGGCACTTTCTACCAAACAACTGCCTCTTGAAATCAGCCTTCACCACCATGTGCTGCCAGACAAAGGTACGAATCCATCACATTTGAGAATTCTAATTCGGAACCCTTTCATTTCAATATCTAACTGATCGCTCTCTGAGAATAATTTTGCATAGGCCCAAAAACAAGAGACCAGTCTACCTGGGACACTGCAAAGCCTCCACCCGCCGCAAACAGCCCAAGATGCCAAAGTCGAGCCAACTGTCTATCGAGTTCAGCGATTCCCAACAGAAATCCAAAGTTTCGAACGCGTCATTGCCATCGCGGCAGCAATATATCATCTTATGACCATCAAATAGCCACATATCGCTTCCAACAAACGCACAAAAAACAGTTCTTTCATCAGCCTTGCCTCTGCCACCTCAACAAAAGTATATCGCCCTCTCTCCTTCGGCTAACCAGCCTCCCTTGCCAGCCTCGTCAAACTTGTTTCTATTCGCAGCATAGTAAAGGCATGCCATCTTCGAATCCTTCTCGCCCACTTCGAGCGATCAACTGCCCCGATCAAATCAATACACAAGCCATAACGAAGCCGATTCAGGAAGCGAATATCCAAAACGCCTGATTCGAAGCAGTCATATATCTCTCCCGTATCCATTTGTCCTTCAAATGTGACGCATCACTCGGATGTCGATATTGCGAAAAATGGACAGGATCTCAATCGCGACACACGCAAGGTCTAGATAATGCCTTTCCACCAGCTACCCAGTATTCACACTCAATCAAATCCTTTTCATCGAATATTCTTTATCCATTAGAGCCATGAGCAGCCAAGAGGACGCAGACAAGCAGTCCCTCAATCAGCGCTTCTTACCGCCTAATTATAAACTAGCTGGTGCCTCTATGCGGTGCTGAAAAGATTAAAAAAAATTATTAGGCATCAATATAACAAATTGCTTGTCCGTATATATCATTCTTTGTCCTGTTCCCAACCAAATTCGCCGATATTGTTGTTTCTTCAATCTTGCATAACTCAGCCCACCCAGACGACCATTACAGCTCCTCGTCCTTGTCGCAGCTCTTCACCTCGTAATCAACAGTCTTGTTCCCCTGCCCCATAATCTTGGGCTTAAAGTCGAGATACACCAGCTCGTCTTTCTTGGGCTTCCACTCGCCATTGGTATCCCGGTAGTAGACAATCTCGCCACTGCCCACGTCGCGAACCTCGACCGTGGTGTGCGAAAGCGCGCCGTCAGTCGACCACTCAAGCTTGTAGCAGCCGTCGACCTTTACGGGGAACGGCTTGGAGCACCGGGTGTTTCCGTCCTTGTCGATGCACTTTTCCACGGCAAAGTCGAGCACGCTGCCTTTGACGATGGTGTCACCGCCTAGAGTTGTTAGCAGTTGATTACAAGATAATACTGTAAGAGAATGGAGCTCACTTAGTGTGGCGCTAGCAAGGGCCAGGCTTGCAGTAGCCAGCTTCTGGACGTCGGGAATATGCATGGTGGGCGATGGTGTTGATGGAAGGGTTCAAGTGCCGTTTCGCTCTTCTTTCAGACAGTCAACAGCAGTTCAAGAAATTCAGTTCTGTATAAGAACAAAGACACAATTCAAAGATGTAGAACCGCAGTCCTTTTAAGCAAATCGATCAACCTTCGTACCCACATCATCGATGACGTTTCCACATGGAGCGTTTAGTCCGTTCCTGGTAACACCTGTTTTGAGTAAAGTAAGACACTGCAGCAAATGCCAGTCGTTTTGACGTCAGTATGTCGCATCAATTGGTAACACGTACGAATGCTTCCGGAACCTCGTGGCTGCTGGAGCCTGTTCCAAACTCCAAGGAGCAATGGTCATAGATCTGACTCGGCAGATTAACGTGTCCGACACCTGACGCCGAGGTGAAATGCAACGCTTCATGTTGCCACGCTTTGCTGGTGTAGCATCGCCCGATCGTGGTTTGTCTTAGTCCCGATCTCTGTTGGCACGCGGTGTTTCGCCCAAGACAAAGAAGCATGCTGTTTGTGGATACACACGATACTTGGTTGCGGTCCCCAGGCTGGTTTTGAGGGGAAATAGACTTTGTGTCTGGCGGTGAATACGAGCTGCCGTCATACAGCGCGTCCAAGGGGCATTTCGGTCTTGATGCGCAAAGTAACGATGCACAGGATACACGGCCGTGTTTTCAGCGCCCAACTTACTCTCGGAGCCTTTGCGTCAGCATGTGCTGCAGCATACCTTATCCCTGCCCAAAAGTCATCGTCGAGGTAGATGGCGAAGGGAATCGCTGCTGTTGAATCTCAGCCCATCCATCCAATGGAAGTGTTCTTTGAGTATCTTGGCAATAATATGTCTTTGAAATCATAATCGCGACTCTTTGGTCATTGTCGGAATGTAGTGCCAATGGCTTTCTCGCATTCCACGCCACACTGGAACGCCCAAGAACAATGTGCCTTCTCCACTTATATATGGAGAGAAGTCTCGGGAGTCGCATAGAAATAGAAAATCGACAGTTCCACGTATCGGTGCAGATGTCTTGGGCACTGGACTCAAGGCTAGTGATTCTTTTCAAAGCCCTTTGGGATGGTTCGAGAACAATGCGACTGGCATGTATCGGTCAACAAGCATTGGGTCAAGCATTGTAAAGCCATAGCTTGTAACTAGCCGTTGGCAGACTAATAACGGCCTTCTCCCGGCTCTCCTTTCTCTGATCTTGCGCTATTCAAAAATTTTCGTGTCTCCCTGTACAAAAAATGAGATTAGATGAGCCATCAAAGAACAAAATCTTTAAAAAATGAGCCCGAAAGCCGCCTCACCATAAAGACCAACAAACCGCCTCCACGCAACACAGCATGCTTTCACAAACCACAAGACCCGACGCACAAACCCACTGTATAAAGCCCCAAAGAAGCACCACGCCGTCGAATCCACATCCCCTCCAGGGAGCTTCCACCGCCCACAGCAAACGGATCTGCCACGGCTTTAGCGGCGCAACAACGCTGATTGGCTACATCGCCAGCATCCTTCGGCGGAAGAACGCTCATTGGTCAGCTCACCTGGGCGAGACTGTCCTCCGGTCCAATCACCAGAGACAACGAGTCTCAACTTCATGATCAACCTATCGCAGATACCATGGAGTTAGGAAGAAATCCCCGACATTTGTCGAAACTGCTGTTTCGATTGTACGAGTCAATGGCCCAGGAGAGCACCAGTCGCGTCTATAAAAGGCGGCGTCCTATGCCTCCTTGAGCTTCTGATCAACAAATAAACAACACATCCTGCAACACAACACCAAGTACACAAAAACCATGTCTGTTCCCAAGATTGTCACCCGCGCCTTGGGCAAAAACGGCCCTCAAGTCTCTCGTCTCGGCCTCGGTCTCATGGGCCTGAGCGGCCACTATGGCCTGCCCGCTCCCGACGAAGAGCGTTTTGCATTTCTAGATAAGGCATACGACATGGGCGAGAGATTCTGGGACACTTGTAAGTCAACAGCATTGAACAGGCTCGATTTCAAAGACAGCTATTAATAAAGCCCACCCACAGCCGACATGTATGGCGACTGCGAAGACCTCCTCGGCAAATGGTTCGCCGCCAACCCAGGCAAACGCGAAAACATCTTTCTCGCCACAAAGTTTGGCATCATCCCCGAAAAGGCAGGCATCAAGGTCGACTCTTCTCCAGAGTACTGTCGACAGGCCCTCGAGAAATCCCTGAAGCGCCTCGGCCTACCTTTCGTCGACCTCTTCTACATTCACCACCTGGACAAGGTCACCCCCATTGAAAAGACAATCAAGGTCATGGCAGAGCTCAAAAACGCCGGCAAGATCAAGCATCTCGGTATAAGCGAATGCAGCGCCGACACTCTTCGCCGCGCCTCTGCCATTCACCCCATTACCTGCGTCCAGATGGAGTACAACGCGTTTACTTTGGAGATTGAAGATCCCCAGCGCCGTTTCCTCGAGACTTGCCGCGAGCTCGGCACCGCCGTCGTTGCCTACAGTCCGCTCGGCCGAGGCCTCCTCACAGGAAGTATTCAGTCCAAGGAGGACATCACCAAAGAAGGCGACATGCGATCAAGGTTGCCTCGATTCAGTGGCGAAAGCCTGGACAAGAACCTCGCCATTGTCGCAAAGATTAACGAAATCGCAAAGACCAAGAGCGTTACTCCATCGCAGCTAGCATTGGCCTGGCTTCTTGCCCAGGGCGACGACATTTTTGGCATTCCCGGCACCACTCGGGTCCACAGGCTTCGTGAGAATCTGGACGCTATGAGCATCGAGTTGTCAGCGGAGGAAGAACGGGCCATCCGTGACGTGGCAAAGGATGTCAACGGTCCTCGCATTCCCGAAGGCTTCCCTGGCGTGAATCTTTTCGGCGACACGCCACCACTGGAGGCTTAATCGGGCTGATTGGGCTAATTGACGCGGCTAGTTTCAGTGCGGTACACTTGTAGATGTAAGATGGATGTATACTCTTTGCAATTGTTTCCTCCATATAGCATGGTAGCTAGTCGTTTAGTTATTATGCAGCTCTGATATAAATTTCCAGCCTGATACAAATCAAGATCCAAACTTTGTAGTTTTAAACGTCTCTTCCAGTAATAAAGGACGTTGGTCATTCAACTCCTGCCCCTGAACTTGATGGTCTTGCACCGATGTTGACGGTACTCCAATGGCCTCGACGCTATTTTTATGCAAATTCCACGCTTCTTGAATGTCGGGGTCAAAAATTTCCATGCCAATAGGCAGATATCCCATGTCGTCTACATTGGAAGACGAAGCTGGGCCAGGCCACGAAGATAGCGGAGAATCAGTCCAACCCCAAGACGGAGTCAAGAGATTATCACCCAGGTTGCCGGCCTCTAGCGGACGCAAATCATCGGTCTTTGTCGTATTGTCCTGGGGCTCACGGCGCAACATGTGGATTATTCCCACGTGTGGAAATGTCATCTGGATGTCGTTTGCCTCTTCTTGCACAATACATTCTGTGCACACCATATCACTAGGCTCGCTCCATGTTGTATAGCTGACGCCATCAGCTGCGGTTGCTTCAAGAGCACTCATTCTCTTCAGCGCTCGTGCTGCAGAATTACACAGCTTGTCGTCAAACTTTTGACCCATAGTTTCCAAGCTCTGAATAGCGCGTTCAGCCGTTGCCAAGTCCCCTGGGCGCTGATGGCCAAGGGGATTTTCACGGCCCAGTCGATGGCTATCCAGGTGCACCACGAGCAGGGTCAAAGCGGAAAGAACGACTTTGAGAACGATGCCCCTGGTCGAAAACGACACGCGATTTGGTCCGACCGGAACGATGGACCTGCTGAGTAATTCTCGGGCGGCAACCATGGCTGCGAATTTGGAATTGGAGTAGTCTTGCGTGGAGTTGTTGAAACGGCCCTCGGGCCCCGGTAGGATGTAAGGTATATGGAGCAATAAGACAAAGTTGTAGTGATGTAATTGGTGAACAATCTTTGCAATCATGTCTCTTAGCTCGTCGATCGATTGAGCATCTTGCATTGGTGGGAAAACCCACCACTCCAAAGGCAGAACCCGCGTGGCCTGTGTGAGTAGATAGTCAATGTCCTTTGTCTCCTTGTAATGGTCGTAGACGGGGTCCCCTCCTCTTTGGGCCAGCCGCAACTGTTGGTTCCTGAAAATGATGCGACTTGTCAACTTGGTTTGAGCTCTCTCAAGCTTCTCAAACGGCGCTTGGGTTACTAAATCGTCCATGAAGCTATCATCCAGGACGGACATTGGGAGATCAAGCACCAGGGACAAGTAACGGTCCATGAAAACGAGGCGGAACCACAGTGTCGCCAGACACATTGATGATGGACCACTGGCGGATGATTGTTGCTTGCCCTGCCGTCGCCGTTGCGGTATGTGTAAGCCCACGAGATGAGCGATCCCAAGCGCCCTGCGAAACACAACCCACGCAAGTTGCAGCCTGCCACAGGAAACGTGATAGAGGCCCTCGAGCATCAACGTCTCTATTCCCTCATACGAGACAACGATGGAGTCTTGAGAGGTGACATAGCGAGTGGCGGCTTCGAAATACTGATCTGCCACGTCGCGGTTCGAATGGTTAAGCCACAGTTTGGAGGTTTCGGGGAAGCGATCAGACTGCTGGAGGCAGATGGCTAGCTGGAAAAGACTTCGAGCCAGATCTATCGGCTGTGCGTCCGATAGCGTGAGAGAGGAAAAATAGGCGACTTGGCGTTGGTAGGAGAGCCGAAGTAGATCTGTGGAGAGGCCTCGGAAGACGTGCATGGACATCATGAGAAGCTTGTTCTGCTGCATGATGCGAGAAGTGACGCTGGCGGCCGGGAGGATGGATTGCAGCAGGAGAATCAACGAGTTGTGTGGCGGGGAACCGCTGGTGGGAGACGGAGGCAGTAGTAAAGGACGAAGTTGTTTCGAATACTTTTCTGCCAATGGCTGAAGAGGCTGGTTTATTGTATTGAGGTTGTCGTTGGCTGGGGTATGAGAGGCTTTTGAGGGTGCTTTGTCCAATTTGGGGAGGAGTCTGCGTCTAGAGTTGGAGGACTGTGAAGGATGTCGACCAGTGTCTTGCCGCCTTGGCGTTGTTCTTGCAGTGCCGTTCCCTTTCTCAAGAGTGGTTGTTTCTTCCAACCCATTCTCGATATTTCCGCCTTGTGTGCTAGACCTGGCTGGCCGATGGACAAGTTGATCAACCACAGTTTCGAGGTGATCAACCTGCGCTCCGAGGTTTCGATTTCGAGCCCTCTGGGCCGTGAGACTCTTCTCATCAACATCCTGGAGAACACACTTGCATCCTCGCCGCTGGCAGGACTCGCAGACGGCCGGATTTCCCTGCTCGAAATGGCATTTTGTTTTCCGGCGTTTGCATTCCCAGCAGCTCGTGGTGCCTCTTCGCAGCTTCCGACGCTCCAGTCTGGACGGATTCGGCAGATTCGTTTCCATGATTTGCATTTGCGTGAGTTATTGTTATGGAGAGTTGCAGCACGCCTCGGACTTAACGTCTCATCCGGGCTGTCGCATATTTCAGGCCGAGCGTGCGATGCTCGCTTTGACGTGAAAGGAACAGTGATTGAGTTAAATACTTTCAGACGGAAATGAGGTCCATGTAACGAAACGATGATGATCAATTCCACATGTAATCGTTCTTAGTCGTTGAACGTATGTCGAGTGAAAGATTCAAGATTAAGGGTCCAATGGCAGCCTACGTAAGGCCAGCGCTGGATGACATAATCTCGAATCGGCCAATCAGCGAGCGAAACGCATCGCGAGATTCGCATCAGGTCTCAGCGTACCTACCCTTGACCAGGAGGCAGAATATGAAATCGTTGCAAAGAAGCCAGTTTGGTGATTTATGAGAGAAAAATTGGGACAAATGAGAGATGATTCAAAATAAAACTATAAACTGCTTATAAATTAATGGAAAAATGAGTTTTGCCTCTGTCGCTGATGCAGTTGTATGAGACTCATTCGTTGATATTATGAGTGTCATATACTCCTATCCAACCCCTCATATCATGAACGCAGCATTTCATATCACCAGCAGTCATTTCACCAGCAGACACAATCAGACGAATTTGAATAAAATGAAATATACAATTTTTATACAACCTGTAGAAAGAATACAGCGCTGGTAAATATACTCTTTCCAGGCATTCTACATGGGTATCAATCTATATCTATACCGCCCGTCTAACTCATAAAGTCATCCAATCATTAATCGTCTTAAAACAAATGGGTATCTTCAAACAAAAAGGCGCTCAAAACAAAGGGTATCTCAAAACAAAGCAAAACAAACAAAAGCAAACAAATCAGTACCCCCTCTCGAAAAACTCCTCAATCCTCTGCCTCACATAATTTCTCTCCAGCCCAAAGCACCTATCCGGAATCCTTCTCCGCTCCGGCCTGCCCTCGTGAACCCCCTCGATCTGTACAATCGGGTTCAGATGGTGCTGCCCGTCCAGCTCATTATACACGGCCCTCTCGAAATCCGCGATAATGACCCTATCCAACCTGGCATCGTACAGCATGTTCTGCGGCTCCGGGTCGAATTGCAAGACGCGCTCGCCGTGTATGTGCCGGAACGTCCTCTCCGCAGCATCGACAATCACCTGCTTGTCAATTCCCGCAGCCATGCACTGGAACAGAGGCATGACTCCCTTGGCAAACCCACCAAACACCATGAAGATGTTGTAACCTCCAAAGTAATGGCTGGTGACTTCGTTCTGGGTCTCAATCATGCCAAAGTTCACGGGAATGCAAAAGCCCTGGAGTGACATCAGGTTGTAATACATGTCGGCTTCGCGGAACAGGTGACCGACCTTTGACGGGATCACGCCCTTGAGCAAGAGCGTGTAGCCATGCGACGCAAGCCTCACCTTGAGCAGCACCGTATACAGGCCGCTCCGGCTGAGGAACTTGTGGTTGGCCTGGTTCCCGTTCGCCACGTCGTCTTCGAGCTGATCTTGCAGGCCATCCAGCAGTTCGTCCAACCGAAGGTGCCTGCGGCCATGATACCGGTAGTTGGGGCAATCCGGGTCCGGGCCTCTGTGGCGCTCCAGTCCCCAAAGGCACTCCGGAGTGCAAAAGGGCCGGTAGTCGATGAGGATTTCGGCCGGTTCGATGGGCTCTCCGTCTTGGTTGCTGGGCTCTCCATCTTGGTCCATTGGCTCTCCGTCCTGCTCGCTGGACTCTCCATCTTGGTCGTTGCTCTCTCCGTCTTGGTTGGTGCTCTCCCCATCTTGGCTGCTGGACTCTTCATCTTCGCCCATTGGCTCTCCGTTCACCTCGCTGCTTTCCTCGTCTTGGCTGCTGGACTCTCCGTCTTGGCCGCTGGGATCCTCGTTCTCGTCCATTGGCTCTCCTTCTTGGTCCATTGACCCATCGGCCGGTTGGATGAAGCGGCCGGACAAGAACCGAAAGTAGCCCAAGTCCCTGAAGACGGCCCCGTTGGAGCCCCGCTTGTAGCCCGGCAAGACCATGCGCTCAGCGCGCTGTTCAAGGGGCGACTGGTGCAAAAAGGGGCTCCAAATGGCAGGCGCATACTCGATGTTGCGCCTCCACTTGCGCTTCAAGGGCGGTATCTTGTCGAAGATGTCGTCGGGATTCACGCGCCACCTCCAGAGAGTCCGCTGAGCATCCTGGAACCAGGCCGCGGGTAACGGCTCGGCCCGAAAGGCCCGCAGCGTAAAGGCCAGCACCTGGGCAACGGCCGTGCGGTGAAGCCCCATCACCGGATCGGCCTCGACATCGCGGCGCGGCACGCAGAGCGAGTAGCTCACGCAGCCGGGAGAGACGGCCGGGATCTCGACAAAGATGTAGGCCTCGCCGGTGGTGATGTAGCCAAAGCGCGTGCCGGCGACGAGCATGCGGTGGAAGAGCCGCGTGATGACGGCGACGACGAGCACCTTGGACATGGCGCCGAATGTCTTGACGGCCGGCGACTGGACGATGCTGCGAACCACGTCGATGCCTCCTCGCAGCCCCGCGAGGATCTCATTGAGGCTCAGCCTGCACGGCGGCCGGTAGCAGGTCACGAGCACCGGCACTGGCCGGCGAAGGATGCCGCCTCTCACTTTTCTGTACGAGAAAACGGACGACAGCCCCAGGTCCAACGGAGAGCGAGATATGTTGACGACCTTATCGCCGTCAACAGTCTCGATGAAATCTGCCAAAGCCGTCGTTAGCAATGACACGTACGAAAAGACAAGACATCTCCAAAACTACACTCACCTCGAATTCCGAGATTGTCCACCAGCTGGTCATCCTCAGCGATCTGGTTCAGGATCTCGAGAACCGCCTCGTCCACCGTACTCTGCATAAACGTAAAGAGCGAAGGGGAACAGCCGACGATATTGGCGTCCACCCTCGCCCGGGTCCATTCGAGCCCCAAAAAGCTCGTGTACCAGGCCCCAGCGCAGAATCCACGGCTATGGGACAGCCGCTGCCAGATGAGCATCTGCTGCGTCGCAAAGATCACCGCCGGCACAATGTACTGGGGATAGATTGTGCGCTCAATCTCGTCATGCGTGCTGACCTCGAAGCGCGTCGGTAGGATGTCACGCGCCGGCATTGCCAGGTCGATGGAGTGCCAGGCCTCGAGATATTCCTGCAGCCCAATCCGGAGTTGCGGCAAGATCCGCAGCTGTCTGAGCCGTTCGTTTGTATCGACCCATTGATTGTACAAGGCTGCCCTTTCGAGCTGCAGGTTGTTTATCATGACGGCAAACTCATACGACTCCAGTATCTCTTGGTCTGGATTTTCGTGGGCAATGGCAATTTGCTCGTCCAGGGCCATGATGCTGCGCATGACTGTCCGGACGCTCTGCTCGGTTTCTTGGACCATGATGTCCCAGCCGTCGATATCGCGGCAGACCCTTACCAGTTGGTTGTCCATGGTAGCCATTGATGACAAATTCTGCCTTATAAAGGCAAAAAAAAAAAAAGAAAGAAACAAGGTCTCTTTCTTTATTCGGGCTATGTGATTTCTCCAATGAGTTGGCAAACGCTTCAACTCGGAATCACAGCAGCAGCAACTAACACGAGGCATCTACGTTAGCAGTTGTTCCCGCATTTAGTGGAGCGACGTCCGTCGACCTACTGGCTGGACAAAGACCCGACAGATCGGATGGCTTCCCGTTAGCGCTGCGGGATAGGCGGTCGATCCCCTAAAAAGCGGGATCGGGGGCGGGGAAGTTCGCTGTAACGTGGTTGGTCCCCTGTATTCCAGGTGGCGTCGGTCTATCTTGGTAGACGGACAGGATATCAGGAAGCACGTCAGCAGTGAGAACACCTTGAAGTCTACAGTTACGTATTGCTACTTCGTACTCAGCAACGACTATTAGCAGTCCCTGAAAGTAGAGGTAGCAGAAGCGTACTGTGATTGTACAAGGCTATGATAAAGAAGAAGAAACTCAGGTCAGACATGGGAGCAAAGCCCTTATTTTATATCTGTGAGGAACGCCTCGAATTTCACCTTATGGATCCCTCTTTCTTGTTCCGGACAATCGTCTCGCGGTCCTTGATGGCCCTCACTTGCCCAATATTTTCTCACTTTTCTCCATATTAACTCGCCTCATATCGTATACTTCAGCGCCGAGAGCTATTTTCAAGCCTAGAATCCACTGCTTTGGCTAAATCATTTCACTCACACCACCAACCATATTCCACCAAAGCTTGAAAGATGGGAAGATTGTGAAAAACCTGGAAGTGGCAACCTGAAAGCAACAAGCCAAACTATGCTGAATCATAG
This sequence comes from Trichoderma sp. CBMAI-0020, assembly GCA_030708095.1. Classification (NCBI taxonomy): domain Eukaryota; kingdom Fungi; phylum Ascomycota; class Sordariomycetes; order Hypocreales; family Hypocreaceae; genus Trichoderma; species Trichoderma sp. CBMAI-0020. The sequence goes on from JAJNCI010000002.1 coordinate 659,610, forward strand.
AGAATGTGTTAGAAGTTTGCCGTGAATGAAATAGCATCATTTTCGGTCTAGTATGAGAATAGGTTTGAAACTATATGCATGCATACGTGCTCCCATCATGTTCGAGGCCGCAAGGAGGGTGTAGCAGTCTATTGCAGGGCTTATACTATGATGCCAAGTATTGAGCATGCTTGCGATACTTGTAGCTGGGAACAGTCATACGCGAGTCAAGAACCCAAACTACCTGCGAAGAGCATCCCCTACGATAACTTTGTTGCAAAGGAAGTATCGCTATTCATAGCAATTCCCAAAGATGCTAAATCATGTTCACTTGTCGCCCATCTCGAACGTACTTTCCATCTCTAGGGATATATCTGGCGGCTAGTTTATAATTATCAGAGTAATCGCAGCTGGAAGCGATCGTCCAAGCAAAGTTGGCTATCAGACTTTCTGTCTGTACATTTCTCAGCTGTCACAACCGCTGCGATGCGTAGGAGCTGGCAGAACGCATAGGAAACCATCGTCCCCAAAAGGTCACCAATTCCCTCCAATTTAGCTTTGAGGCAGCTATGTCCATTTTCACAATACCCAGCTGCAAACAGAGGATATTTATTCGCTCACAACCTTTGGGCGCCAAGGAGGTTGAACTCTCGGTCAGCACAATAGTAAGGATGCTCCACCATGGTTTTCGCCTTACTAAAATTCCGTCAGTGTCCTGTAATGATTATCGGACATCCACCCCTTACTATCAAAAACCCCTTCCGACCAGCCCTATGCTGCAAGGAGTCAAAGTCAAACACCCAGCCATATGCACACCAAAGTGTACTCGCCATTATAGTAGCTGCAAATAGCCTCCTAGTTCCGTCTTTTAAATACCAAGTAGCCGAAATATACTGCATGCAATATATACGACGTGTAATTATAGCAACCGTGGCTGGAAAAGGTTGCATAAACCCACTCAGTCATTCATGAGTCAAAACACCAAGCTATATCCACTCAAAAGTGTATTCACCATTATCGTGACCGCAAAGGGTATAGCATTATGAGGCAAGGAGCCAAGATATACCGCATACCACTCCGAGCTTCCGCCCTTTCCTCTCTGCCCAGACCGGGATATTTGCCGTAGAGCCATGTCGCGACCGACTTACTCTCAGGATTGCTCGCCTGGCACATGTCGAGATAATTCGTGCGGTTGTCATCATTCGGATGTCCTGAAAACGTCACGTTGCAAACCTTGATATATAGAGCCCACGTCATTCTCTGGAACTGTGCTGCTGTTTGTGATTTCTTTTTGGCAACAAGAGTGTGCTCAAGATACCTTACCCTAGCAACACTGGCCCATGAGAGATGGGAGAGATAGAAAGACTTTCTCAGAAACAACATATACAAGGCGTAATCAGAGCAACCTTGGCTGTAAAGAGAGTATGTATACCCATTTGATCATTCACGAGTCAAGCACACCAAACCTGTTTGCGCAAAAGGTGTTTGCCATGATCGTCTGCAGAGAATAATGGTCGTTTCAAGCTAAATTCGCTGCATCACTATGTACAATGTGTGTTCACGGCAGACGCTGTAAAGGGAAAGTAGGTATTCATTTACGAGGCAAGACGCCAAACCATCCGCAATGCAAAATATATTCACAGTCCTCGTAACCACCTACAAAGGGTATAATCTTCCGATGCTTCACACGAATAGCCTAAAAGCCCCTCGAGAACTAATACAAGCAGCATAACCTCTTTCCTAACATATTCCATCCCGTGCCGACCCCTCCCCCCTTTTCGAACAGGCGTCTAACCCAACATGAGCACAGCCTCGCAGGCGTCCCGTAAGCACCCCCGTGAGCTTTCAATGACCCATTCCATCGCGAATCTCCAAAAAGTTTAGATATCTCTGCTTCGTCCACCGCCGCGCTCGCTTGCCCCACACAATCATGGGCAGTGAAAGCATCAAAATCACAAAACCCAAAACGCCCAGCTCGATAAAAGTATCCTGCACGCCCGTGTCCAGCCAGTAGCTCGCCACAAAAGTAAAAATCATGGCCAGCGTGTTGTTGATGACGGCCACGCCAACCATGCCCTCGAGGACCATATCCGGGTAGCAGTCGGCGAGATAGGTGAGACTCAGATCGCCGGCGCAGCCATAACCAAACCCGATAAATCCAAGTCCAATGTACGGCACGGGCCAGTCCCAGCCCTTGGCCGACCCGATGCCAAAGAGCCACATGCCCGTCGGGAAGATGATGACGCAGAGGAACATGAGGTACAGGCGGAACTCGGCCTCCTGGATGCCGCGGTTGCGGCGGCTCGCCCAAAGCACGAAAATGTCACTGAGGTAGCCACCGTAGAAACAGCCAATGATGCTACCAATGAGGCAGGGAATGTTCATGTTGCTCACAGCGACATCGCTATAGTCCCAGGGATCGTCAGTCCAGTAGTCCTCCTCGATGGTCAGGTAAAAGGACAGGGCAATGTTCTGCATGCCCCATTGCAGGCCGGCGAACCAGACCGCCGGGAAGGTGAAGATGCGCAGCGTGTGCCACAGGCGGCCGACGTACTGCTTTGCGCCGATGCCACGCAGGTTGGGGGCGGGCGTGATGAGGGCAATGCGCTGCCAGTAGGACTTGGGGCGCGTAAAGTTGACGGAGAACTGGTCGGCATCGGGAGTCCGCGCGGCCTCCTCGTCAGACACCGCCGTGCTATCGGCCACATTGCCCTTCTCGCCGCCAGTCGCCGCAGGGGCCGCCGTGGTGCGGTTGTCTTGCTGGTAGCGCTCGCGGGGGAACGCCGTCTCCTCCAGGCCAAAGTAAAAGAGCACAAAGTTGAAGCCAGACATGATGGCGCCAAGGTATCCAATCCAGCGCCATCCAAGGCTGCTGTCGGCAATGTAGCCGCCCACCAGCGGGCCGAGATAGGTTCCCACGGAGGTGGCCAAGGTATACAGGCCCATCGAGGTTCCGTTCTGGTGCTCAAACCAAATGTCCAGCAGAGACAGCTGCACCACGGCCTCGGCCACACTCTCGGAGGCGCCCACAAAGAGCTGCGTCCAGATGGCATCCGACGAGGTGGTGAGCCTCCCAAACCAGATGTTGCCAATCAGGCCCCAGGTGGCGCCAACGAGGTACAGAATGCGGCGGCCGTAGAGATGGACGGCCGGGGAGCTCAGCAGCGTCCAGTACCCTATAGCGAGAAACAGCACGCCGGCACCGGTGTTGAAGACGTCGTAGCTGATGCCGTACTCTTCATTAACGCCCGTACTTGCGGAGCCAGCCACATTCGACGTCGCGGCGGTCAACGCAACCGCAAAGCACACAAGGCCCGTATGCCACGCCTTGCGCCACAGGCCCCAGTTCAAGGGATCGTTGGGCGACGCGGTGGGCTGCGGCACCAGCACGATGCCGTCGTGTTTCTGCAGCAGGCCATTGGCCGAGGAGCTGCTAGCGGATTCATCGATGAAGACGCATCGCGTGCCCGGGAGCACTTCGTCGATGTCGATGGGTGGAGAGGACTGAACGGCCATCCGCAGAAACGAAGCCTCGCCGGCAGTTTTGCTGGAGAAGAAGGGCTGCTTAGTTGGGGAGCTGGGGGCTGGCTGGATCGGTTCGCGAGAGGAGCGAGAGGGGGATCGAATTGGCTCACGGGAGCCTCATGCGGTTGCGCCGAAGACGATGGGATGTGAAGGAGGAGAAAGAGAGAAGGAGGAGGTGACGAAAAAGACGAGGTAGAGGCGATACCAGCCAACCGCCAAGGTGCTTTTTGTGCGCGCATCCGCTAATCGGGCTTATCGCAGCACCCAATGGAGCGCTAAATTTTTTCATCGCTTGGCCCAGATAGGCAGTCGAGGCGGGTACCTGCTGGGCTGCTGCAGCGCTCGCAGGTACCGCCTACTTGGCTGCGGCCGCCAAGATTGCTGCGCGCGCCAAGTCTCTCGGTACTTGCTCCCCCAGCATGGCCTGACGCCATATCGCAGCAAGCGGCGGATAAATTCTGGGGCGCGCCGAGGGGCTTGGCCTGAAGTGGGCAAAGGCTGGTAGGGATGGAGCGGCGATTGGCCAATCTGGACGAGGCTTTTGCGATTTTGCATTCCTCGAGTCACGATTTCGGGCGCTGATGGAGCTGGCAGGGGTGTTTGACGCAGGACCGCGCCAATCAGGCTGCAAGTCTTTGTCTTTTTTTGTTTCGTGATAAGGGGAATAGTAATCAGATAAATGCGAGTCAATTGTATATCAAGAACGAGTCAATTGGTGTAAAGCGATGGTGAATACAGGTGCGTTCTCAGTGTCACATAATCCGAGGTGCAAGCTGGATCTGATATCGATAAGAGCCACAGGTGCAGGATTCTAGCGAGCGCGAGGCTCCACTAGCAGGTTAATAACCTTTTGTCACAATGCATTCACTCAGATCTCAATATTTATTAAATAGATTCCTTCATGTAAATTAAAACAATAAAAAATTACATAAATAAAAAGTATCAGAAACAATCAAGAAACTAAAAAAAAAGGAAAGAAAGAAAGAAAAATATTAAAATAGAAAATTATTTCATTCTGACTAATACCATCAGCTACGCCCTCACAGCCACAACATCAATCTCATATCCCCCAATCTCCAACTTCATCCTCACATCCTCCCCAGTACGAACCACCGCCTCCTCCCTCAAACTCCCATCCACATAAACACCATACCGTCCCGCCAGCAGCTGCTTAAACCCCGGCCCAACATCAACCCTCCTCCCATGCCAGTCCGAAACGACGCAAACAAGGCGCCCTTTTCCTCGTTCCAGCTGCCCGCCATCGATCCACGGCATCGTCCGCACGTTCTCCTTTGTCCACGGCCTGTTCCACATCGTCGCCTGGCCGCGTTTCACCGTCAGCTGCGCGTATGCAATGCCCACGTTGCCCGTCAACGGCTCGACGTAGACGTGGTTGTCGTTGGAGTCGTACTGCGTGTCGTTGCGGGGGTAGAAGAGGCCGCCGTTTTCCCATTGCGGGCCGAAGAACTGGTCTGCATGCTTCAGGAGGCCGTCGAGGTCTTCGGCTGGGACTTCAGCGGCCCATTCAATGACCCAGCCATAGACGGAATGCATAAACGAGGGATACTGGGGAGACGCTTTGGCAGCCAGCTCGCGGGCTTTGGCGTAGATCTTGTGGGCATCAGACCTGGGATTCTCAGCCGTCAGTTTGCGAATGGCCTTCGCCACGGGATCCGGGTTGATGTTGGCGCGGGCTTCAAGCTTGGTCAGATATCCATGCACCTCTTTGGGTACAGATGCTCCATCTGCTCGATGTTCCATGCCATGTGAGCTGCAGCCCACGCCGGGAAGCCAATGTCAAAGGCATCGACGGAGGAGACTTGCTTGGTGCGGTAGGCATCTCGCAGCAGACCGTCTTTGCCCATCATTCCCTTCTTCTGCCACGCAGCTTTGTACTTGGCCAGCACTTCATCTGCAACGTTTCCGCCGTTGCGAACGTCGTTGATCTGCATGGCGGTGCTAGCATCATTAGCTTGTGTTGTTCCCCTTGAATTTCCATGAGCACTCACAGAGGAAACTGATTGCAGGCAATAAACACCATGTTTGGCTCGCAGCAGACGCCGATCCATCCGTTCGCCTCCATCTCCTTGAGGATTGCTTCCTGCAGAGTCGCAAGGCTGTAGCTGTATTTCTCTGGGCCGAATCCCCAGTACACGGGGTTCCAGTTGAAGACCATGCTATCATTCTGTTCACCTGTTGTCGTCAAATAGCATGACGTACAGCACTGTCATGAAAAGCAAGTGCCCAGAATACTACAGAGTATCAGCCTCGTATAACCAAATGCCACGCGCAACACTTCTACTCACCATGATGTTTTCCTTGCAGATGGGATCCTCCCACGGCTTTCGCAGCTCCTTCAGGTCGGGATCAACAAGGCTTCCACTGTGCGACGTCAAGAACCAATACCCCCAGGCCTCTCTCCGCAGCATGTTGTGAATGATCTTGCCCATCAACGGCTTAAAGGTGGATCGAGCAGCCGGCATGCGGTGATACTGCGCCGCTGCAACGGCATAAGCCATGGTGGCAAGCTGGTGTCGGTAGGCGTCCAGCCACTCTTGGCCCGGTACCTGGGTGCCCATGAATCTCCATTCTCCGTCTACTTGGGAGACAACGTTGTGGATGGCGGATGTGTCCGGCCTGTTCGCGGGTCAACGGGGTGGGAAAGCCGTGTTGGGCTGGTTGAGGAGTATCCGGGCTTCAGGGGCTGGTTGGGTTTGTGTTTGGGGTATTGTATCTTGCTGGGACTGTTGCGAGGTTGTTTGTTGACTTGGATGATTGTGTTGAGATGTTGATTTTGTAAGCCGTGCGTTGAACTGCGTGTTTGTCGAGCTTATTGATCTATAACAGAATCTTCGACAGTTACCAACTAAGACATATATATGTTTGCAGGCATGGCGTCTTGTTGTCGCCTATCCCCACACAAGTCGAGCTTCTACAGAACCAACAGACTAACGCACGGCACTCTATAGATCAAATCAAATACCACGCCATTCCATGTCAGGCCCTGGTAGCGGCATATTCCTGATCCCTCATAAAATGACCTAAAAGAGCAAATATAGCGTACTCGAACCGCACAAGACACTCTTGTCTTTTGCCCAGATACTATGCGCTGGTTATGCGCATGTAGGCTGGTCAATTCGAGACATCAAGTGCTGCTTTTGTTCATCTGAAGCTTAGCAACATGGCTTCTTATTCAAGCAATTGGTTCATGTAGTTGACGCAAACTTGCAGACTATGTTTAATCCTTGAGACATGCAAAGCCATCTTCACATTCTGCTGACTCCATCTCCAGCCAAATCACTGGCGAAAGCTGATTTATTACATACCCTGTAATGCGTAAACAAGCAGCGCCAATAACTCCAGTGCGTTCAATTGAATACCGAAATCTAATACTCGGCTCATCTTCTTTCCGAATATTTCACCTGCTATAATACAATGCTAGTCAAAACCAGGCATCGCTGAGGCCAACAGGGATCGGCTAACGCGATCAGCGAGAATTGTGATATGCTGATGCGATTCAAGAAAAGATGATCTACAACATCCTATCGAAAGAAGAGAGATGTGTGACTTTAGCATGTTGGGCACACAAGGGACAGAAATGATGCGCGCCGGGAGAATCCAGTTGGCGCCAAGAAGAAAGCAAGATAAGACTGGTGGTGTGATGACTTGAATAGCGTGGAATTTAATCTCATCTACCACTACCTTTGTTACCAATTTTCTAGGGCTGAGCAACACAGCTGCAGCCATATTAGTCGGCATCCAGGCGATGCTTTCAACTCTACCGTGTAGGCCGTCGCCACCAATTTCCTCCTTTTCTGCCTCTTCCTATAATTAGACAGGCCCAATTGTTCGTCTCAACAGCCGTACCAAGTGACAGACAGAAATGTGACAGACAGACGACAGCCCATAATTTAAGCAAGCCACCAAATAAAAGCAACCGGCCAACCGCATGCCCGGCTCACAACGAGCAACGCCAACAGGCCAATAAAGATGACGAGCACGGGCAGGGATTGCGGCGCCTGTCAAATTATCCCGCCAGGGGTGCGACGAATGTAGGGACTACTTGTACAAAATCAAAATACACACACAGGGATAAAACATGGACACTATTTTATTATTAATAAAGCTATTTTGTTATTAAAAAGGCTTTCTAGTCCGCTGAATCTAGATTTAACACTAGATCTTGGATGTAGCTTTTGTAATAACAGAAGCAGTAGTAGCAGTAGCAGCAGTAGCAGCAGTAGCAGCAGTAGCAGCAGTAGCAGCAGTAGCAGCAGTAGCAGCAGTAGCAGTAGCAAGGATTAGATTCTTTACATATAGCGTGGTTATAGTGTGTAAAATCGCGAAATGTGTGCTGATTATTCAAGAAGTGCCTCTTCTTCGCACTTGCCCCGCGTAATTTTGCGGAAGCTGCCACCGTCTCCGCCACCGCTCCAGGCCCCACAGCCAATTCGAGGCCTGTCGTCGTATAACAGGTAATATCGAAGTCTTATTGCCAGATGATATAATACGAGATACTTCCCGTGTGTCTGGAAAGCTTCTTCCTCCCAAAGTTTTGTGTCTCTCTTCGAAAATTCAATAATGCCAACATCCCCGCCAAGATGACGGATCCCTTCGTGGAAGTCAAGATGGAAGTGGAGGATCTGGATCTGCAGGGAATCCGCCATCGCGATGCTTTTCCACGCCGCCGCAAGAGATTCGACCACGAAGACGACGAGCGCCGATACCAGGATTTTGTGCGCAGCTGGTGCGACAGGCGAAGCGAGGACCGAAGAGAAATCGGCCGCAAATGCGACGAACTGTACGAGCGGCTATTCCAGAAGCTGAAGCGCGAACGCGACGGGCTTTTTGAGCGCCAGTGCCAAAAGCTGGATGGCGAGTATGAAGAGCTTTTCGACGACGAATATCAAAAGATTCAGCGCCAGGCAGAGCAACGCCAGGCAGAGCAGCGTCAAATTGAGCAACGAAAACAGCAGCAGCAGGCGTCATTATCCGAAGGCGAACTCCCACTGAGTCTCACCGATTATCTCACAGCCTGCCATAGGCTGCACCTCCAGTTCAAAAAGGGCGCCTGCCGGTCGCTGATTACGCAAAAAGAAGCGCTCAGCTGGACTTTTCCGCGACGAATCATTCCATGGGATCTCAGCTTTCAGTCGTTACAACAAAGCGTATGGCATCGCCTGCTGCCAGACTCTTACTTTACTGAGCAGCGCATGTTTTCATCTCCTCAGCGGCTGGAGAATGTAAGGCGGACCCTGTCTCCTGTGAATAGCGAGGCCTCGCTGCAGCACTTTGGGCGACACACCATTGAGAGCACGATTATGGAGATGCTGGATAGACTGGCGGAAGACGATGTGCTTTGGAACGGCCTTGGGCTTAGTGACGACCTGCAGGTGACGATGGAGGCTGATAAGGATCTTGGCCAGGTGTACGAGCCCATGCTCCAATCCTCGTGGCACAAGGGCGCAGGCGAGTTGAAGTTGTCTATGCGTAACTCACATCGCAGGGCGAAGAGGCAGGGCATCTGGGCCAATCGGTCGTGCATATATCGACAGCTCGACGGCGAAAACACGCCCGTCTTTGCTCTCATGCATCAGTTGCCGCATAGGCTTCAGCTGGACGAAATCGACTGCGGCTTGGCATCCGAGATTGAGCTGGTAAAGGACGTGATTGATCAGGAGGGCAGAGATTTCAAATTTGCTTCCAAGACGCTCGTGGGTGCCACCATTACTCAGCTCTATTCTTACATGGTCAGCAAGGATATTCGATACGGTTGTGTTTCAACCGGAGAAGCCTTCATCTTCTGCTGTATCTCAAGGAACGATCCCTCGAATATATACTGCACAGCATGCGTGCCAGAGCGCGACGTGCAACGGGACGATCCCCTAAGACTCCATCGAACGGCTGCGGCATCGGTTTTTGCCCTTGTGGTACATGCTCTTCGCGAGAAGCCACTCCCCGAATCGTGGTACGACTCGGTCAAGAATATGGATGCCTGGACGATGGGATACGACGATCTTTTGGATAAAGTACGCAAGATGGGTGCCCCAAAGCCCCAGGCATCTTCTGGCCAAGAGCAACGCTGGCGGGGCTTTGATCGGTCCCCGTTGCTGGCGGAGCATATGCGCGGTCGCAGCGATCGCAAGAGAGGAGAAGAGATACGGCACTGGCTGGACAATGTCTCTGGCCAGGATGTAGCCGACGGAGATTTCAACGAGAATGGGGCCAAGAAGCCTAGTATACAGGATCAGCCATTCTGCTCGCACAAATGCCTTCTTGGTCTGATGAATAGGACGCAGATGGATGACAACTGCCCCAACTACGACTATCACGGCTTTGGGCACCCTGATGCTGACGAGTTTCTGAGCGACCTTAATAAGCAGCTGACCAAGGAAGCAAACAGCAACGCCAACTTTATACCTCTAGGAACCTCGAGCCCGCACAAGTCTCTCTTCAAGGTACGGCAGGCGGCTCATGGCTACACTTTTATCGCAAAGGAGGGAAAAGGGCTTGCGTATCTATGGAGCGAGAAGCTTGTATATGACGAAATGGAAAAGTACCAAGGCCGGCATGTGCCTGTCTGCCTTGGGCTCTTGCAGCTAGATAGGCCACAGCAGGGATACAAGCGAAATTTTGAGGAATTACTGCTTTTGAGCTGGGCCGGACGGCCGTTTCAAAGCTGCCTAAGGCAAATCAGCAGAGATCAAGTTGCGAGTAAAGTAGAAGGTATTCTCCGAGCGCTGCATGAGCAGGGCGTTGTCTACAATGGCAGTCTGGAGCCAGGCAATCTTGAGGTGGGCAGTCTTGACCCGAGTAACTTTTTGTACGACGCGTCGCGCGACGAGGTGATGATTGTCAACTTTGGAGAATCGTCGACGCCACGACACGCCGAGTATTCTAAAAGGGGCCGGGCAAGCTATTCGATGCCGAAGAAGAGGAAGAGGGGCGGGCGGCCGGACTCTGCGATACGTGTGTTTGAAAGGGATGTGGTGGATGCTGTCCATACGGTTTTGAAGTCGGTGGCACCGAGCCATGAGCGGCGGTTTTCGGAGGTGGAGAGTGAGGTTGGGGATGACTCAGTGAGTAATTGCTGATGGTACTTTTGTTGTTCTTTCTTTGCATCTATTGAGTTTGTACATGGAATGGGAATTTGTCTGGAAACGACAGGTAGCTGGTAGACTGGTGTGGGGCGTGGATTAAACAAGACAGATAAGTTACGAAATGATTAGAGTTTATAATATTATTAAAAATTGAAAAATTGAGGAAGGAAAAATTATATTTGCTTAGCTGGTGGGAATTTTGAATTGTAGAAAACTCCGCCGATATAAAGTTGAGTCGTTTTCAAATCACCTAGTATTGTCCTATTCGATGATGACTAAGAGATGGCTGCCAGTGTATCTGCTGTTATTGTGTCTGGGATGCTCTGGGACGATCAATCTGTTAGATACATGGCTTCTGAAACTGGGCTGGTCGCTTGCCAGACGAGACGACGCAGCTGATGGCTGTGCAATTCTTTGTTTATTGGCCGCTCGTGATGTTACTGCCTGGATTTGCAGATGGAATCAAATCAGATCTATGGATTCTCAGCTGCTGCTGCTGCCGCTGGTGGTCTAGCAAGGCAAGTTGCTGAGACAGATGATGCAGCCATAATTGACGGCTTGCTAAAGGCAGAGATTGTCTCGAATCCTGGATTGAATATGCGGCGATACAGGTCGATGCGGTGTGGTTGAACAAGCAAAGAAGATTTGTTCAACTAAAGTTGCGTTGCGTTGTGGACGTAGCCCGCCAGCTGCTGGCGCCTATAATTCTCAGGCGTCCACTGTATTGGCTGCTGGGCCACTAATTTTCTGCGCCATTGCTGTCTGGCTTAGAGCACCAGCTGATGGGCCAGCAGTTGATTTCAGCACTAGAATCTTTTCTCATGTTTCTTCTGGAATTGGCACGGCTTCACCCGCCAACCGCCAGCTGCAGTGCGATTCATCATCTTTGGGCCCAACATTCAGGTCATGTACCTGCATTTACTTGAATCGTGATTTCAAACCGCAGCACCCCAACCAAGTCTCGCCCTGGATTGCCATTCTGGGGCCCTGGCCGCCTATTATTTAGCGCGCCTAAGTCCTGTTTAGGGCGCAGGTTTTGGCACATCTAGAACTTGACTGGGCACCTACGTCAACGAGTTTGAGCCTTGCAAACCAGTTCAGGCCTGGGATATTTTGCTCTATTTCTACAGGTAAGATCGTAGCCCTACACCTTGCCCGATTCCCAAGTTGATTGGTTACAGGTTGCTGCAGCCAAGTCTACTAGTTGTCAAGTTGTCTGTCAATCCAGTCTTTTATCCAGTGGGTGGCGATTCTTGATCCAAACGTCTATACCGCTGCAACCAAGACTCAGATTTGAAAAGACCTGATACCACGGCGTGAATTTCCACAAGGCTTCCACAAGGCTTCTCCGCAAAGAGGCGTGTCCAGAGGCCCTCTATTGGCGGCTTCCCCCATCAGCCGCTACATTCCGAATAACGGCGCCGTGTTCCATCTCCACGCGGATCAGATTTCCTCTTCAGGCATCGCTGGCGTCATCGCATTCGGCAAACGACTCCAAGAATCTCCACGATCGGCCACACCATGATGACAAGCTTTGATGGGCGGCCCTGGCAAATGGGTAGATAAGCAGATGGCCCTCGTCTAATCTCTGTGCTCGTTTAGGCGTGAGTTCTTGGCGCAGACTGGAACTCGTCTTCGATAGAGCTGACAAAAGAGCTGGCACAGACATCGGCCATGGCTTCTATGGACGCCATCTTCGCGGCTTACAAAGAGCGACGAGCTGCTCTCGAAGCAAGCAACAATCCCTATGCCGACGGCATCGTCTGGATCGCAGGAGAGCTCTCACCACTGGCCGAGGCACGCATCCCCATCATCGACCAAGGCTTCCTCCATGGCGACATGTGCTACGACGTTCCCTCTGTGTGGGACGGCAAATTCTTCCGCCTGGACGAGCACATCAGCCGCTTCGATGAGAGCTGCAAGAAGATCCGCTTGAAAATACCACTTCCAAAGGAACAACTCAAGGGCATCTTGTTCGACATGGTTGCAAAGAGCGACATGCGCGATGCCTATGTCGAGTTGATTGTCACGCGCGGATTTAAAGGCGTTCGCGGATCCAAGCCAGAAGAAATCGTCAACAACCTGTACATCATAATATTGCCATATGTCTGGATCATGGGCCCGGAAATGCAGTACGGCGGAGGAAGCGCAATTGTTGCCCGCACCGTCCGACGAACGCCTCCTGGTGCCATGGATCCCACAATCAAGAACTTGCAATGGGGAGACATGGTGCGCGGAATGTACGAGGCGAATGATCGAGGAGCCGACTACCCGTTTCTCACGGATGGCGATTCCAACTTGACGGAAGGATCTGGGTACAACATTGTGTTTGTCAAAAACGGCGCCCTTTACACGCCGGATCGAGGAGTCTTGCACGGCATCACTCGCAAGACTGTCATAGAAGTTGCGCGAGCCAAGGGAATCGATGTTTATGTGGAGGTGGTACCTGTTGAGATGGCGTATGCGTGTGATGAGATTTTCATGTGCACAACGGCTGGCGGTGTCTTGCCAATTACTGTTCTTGATGGCCAGCCAGTTAAAGATGGCAATGTTGGGCCGATAACGAAGACTATTTGGGATACTTATTGGGCGCTCCATTCCGATCCTCTATATATCACTGAGGTTAATTATTCGACCAACTGAGTAAACCAGTGACACAAGTTTGCAATACCTAGTTGTCTTAATTCACCGCCATTTGTCGAGACTGTCTATGAGCACATGCCCATCTGCAACAAGACGTTGACTGTTTTCATCACGCAGTACTGACATCAGCGGCAACTACCTATCGGTGCTAGGTTGGTGTAATGCTTTATTTTGATTCATTTCTATTTGCATCATCTCACATGCTCCCATTGTATGACTCTACTTTCCGTTTCTAAGCCGATATGCTTACACGGGTCCTAGATCCACCCAATTCCGCACTCTGTCAGCCACGAAGCCGGCCTCGTCTCCACAGATCTCCGCAACCCGAACGCATCCGAGGAGCGCTTACAGCGGACTACCGTAGAATATGTGTCGCCAGTAATATTGGTATATAAAAGGTACAGTTGCCTGATCATGGTAGTCCGAGAAGCGAGATCAGAAACCATGTTCAGTGTACTTCGTACGAGGAGCAATCATTTTTTAAATAGCCGCTTTATTAGACTACACTCAGCCTTCCCCCCCTCAGCAAAGATGCCCGTCACCGAGTTCGTCTTCATTCGCCCCAAACCTGACACTCAATCACGAAAGGAGCTTGACGCCAAGCTACTTGGTGTACTGAATAGTGTCTTCTCCAAGCTCCCAAAACTTGATGTTTTGTGTATAGGATCGAAGCTCGGCGGTACGAGCGAGAATACACATCAACAGGAAGAATTGTGCCTCTTTTTGCGTAAGATTACCCAGCCCATTGTGAGCAGGCGAGATTCTTATTTCATGTTATAGAATGGCAACATATCTCGGGATTTGATTCCTTCCTTGGGTCACCCGAATTTACCACGTTCAAACAATCCATGTTACCATACCTGGCCGGTCCTCCCGATATTCAATTATATGAATCGCCCGAAGATGGGCTGTTTCGCGCAAAGGAGTATCCGTTATATCTCCATATCATGAAGTCGCACTCTAATGGCGGTGACACTGAGACTGACTCACAGCAACGAATCGCTATTAACAACGGGTGGGAAGCTTTTATTGAGCAGTCTAGATTGGCCTCTGGCTCCAATGACAGCTTAGAATTCTCCTTGAATGGCTTTGGCTTGCGGAAAGACAGCGGGGCTTTCCTGAGTGTAACCGGTTGGAGAGATGATAAGGTGAGCAGCCAATGCTTGTGGTGCTATTTTGATCTTTCACGCTAATTACGTATAGTTTATTAACTCAACTCTGAATGATTTGAATGTTAAGCATAGCCTCCAGCGACTAGAAGACGTAGCAGGGGCGACTGGTTGGGATCACTTCATCTTTAAAACACAACAAGTCACTTTGGATAAGTAGTTGAGACGACGAGTTTTTAATTACCAATACAACTTCTGATTCTGGGCCTATCCAAATAATACAGCTATGATCATTACTGAACCAAAACGAGGTGATAGGGTGGGTTGGATATCAACACCATCATAGTTCTAGTAGAGACAGCTGCTCACACAAGGACTACAAGAACGTCATGCAACACGCGCCAAGAGGCCTATGGGAATATGTTAAGTGAGTCACTATGCCGCTCAAAGCAGTGAACGCCCGGAAGGGTGACATGCCATGAGAGTAGAGAGGTGATAAACACGGCACCAAAGCCCGCATCTGTTAAAAGTCGGAACTTGGAGTGACTAGGAACGCCGATAGGAATTGGGATACATGAGCTCTTGGCGAAAAGAGTGTAATATGCTTTAATTCTTAGCCATCCACCGGAACCTTTGTACATACATACAATGATTTACCTCGTTCTTATCCTGGGAGTAATACATTCACTTTAATGTACAGAATATACCAGATGGAATCGCCGACTGCTTTCTGTATTAGACATGACAACTTCATCTGAGAAGAATACCGGAAGAAGAGGGCCATCTTTCAACTGTGCCGCCCATCTTTATATTGGTCTCGCCTGAGACTGAATGACCGGACTAGTTTGCTCGATGCCTTCAGCATGGCAGCAGAGGCCTGATTGACGCTCTGCCGCAGTTGCCGGAAGCATTTTCAGAAACAACTCCTATTTCCTATTAATGTAACCATACCTCGACTCCGCTCTACTCCGCTGCCTGCGATCTGCTCCAACTTTCTCCGCTAGCTTTGTCTCCACTGGCCCATGTAGTGTTTCTTGTAAAGAGTTGATCGAAACCAGCTTGTGATCTTGAAGGTCTCTCTCGCTCTTCACCTTGGGGTATCTATCTTCTCGAGACACCATCAGCTAAGGGGCTGCCCTATCTTCCGAAATCGTTATCCCCACCCCATTGCAAGTCTCGAGGGATCGTTTTCGTAGATTGGCAAATACCACCCCTACGGCGAGAAGTCAAGGCAGACAACCACGACCTACGCTGGCCAGCCATTGATAACAAAATGACGGCCTCGGAAGACGTCAACCGACCAGAGAACAGAAATGGGCTCTCCTTCCCTACTTCACACGATGAAGTCATCCTTTGGCTAACCAAGGTTCAGCTTCCAACTAAATCACTCCATCAAGATGTTACTAGAAACGTCTCAATCTAACAGAACCTCCAGTTTATCGCCAGCCAAGATGGGTTGGATCCGACAAAAACAAGTTCAATCTATGCACCAGAGGCAACGGTGCATTTCTCCAATTACCCGGTGATTCTTGGAGCAGAAAAGATTGAAGAGATGGTGGCGGCACGTTTCGCACGCCTTAGTTTAATACACCACACGCGTCGATATTTTAGTGCGCTATAACTCTTTCAGTGAGCGGTGGATAGTGCTGATAGTGCTGACCTTTATAACAGACTTGGCTGGCTCGCGGTTATGGGCTGTGTTTGATGTTCGATATCGCGTCAAAGGTGATCCGTCTGGAGAGGAGTTCCTAGTGCCAGGCGCCTGTGTTTTTACTCTCGCTGAACACGGTGATCACAAGGGTAAGATAACAGAACTGGAAATCTTTATGGATCAGACTGCAGTAGAAAATAGGATGAAGGACGTTGTGAAGGAGTAGCTAGGAGCTTGGCTTTACATTAGTACTCCCCATACATCACTGCTACCATCTAAGCGCAGTCATTGTTAAGCAACTTTTCAAAATAAAATTCTTAAGATAAACCATGTTCAAGAAAGAGAGCATAACGAATAGGCAAGGCTGATATCCTGTACAAGTTTCTTCTACATTGCCCTTTATCCAACATTAATCTCCTTTCTCCATTCACTGTCTTCAACAAAGCCAGGTGACGATGAGAGTGGAGAGAGGTACTTTTCAGGACTATCCCAGCACTCGAGCTGCTCCTTACTCATAATCATGGCATCGGTAACTTGGATATCTCCTCCTTTAAACTTTGAGATGATGGATAGTATCTGAAAGCTGAATTTTGATCCAGCAGCCAACTTTAGGATATCTTCAGTAATCTTCATCTTGTCTCCGTGGGTATGAAGAATCCATGTCAATGATTGCCAACTATTCCCAATTATGGCCGCCTTGATCAAAACTTCCTCTATCATGTTGGTCGGGTTGCCATTCCTGGTAAACTTGAGTTCCGCCAACTCACTCTTGTCAGTCTCCATCTCCGTTATTGCCTTTAGAACTTTCTCCGTGATTCGGATCTTATGGCCAGCTTTCTTGAAAATGACTCGTAAGATCACAAATCCGTAGAGGTTTCTCGTTGCTTCTATCAAGACATCCTCAGTAATCTGGGCCTCGTCACCTGTCGTGTCCAAGAGGAAAGCCATGATTCTATGGGAATACCTGAAGTCATTTCTTGCTGCCTCTTTTATGACTTCCTCAGTTACCTGAATCTCATCTTTGAGTACCTCAAACAAAGCTGCCATGGCGTATTCCCTTTTTCCATATCTGGCCGCGGTTTTTACCATTTCCTCTGCATCAAACCGGATGTCGCTTCTCTGTGCCTGTGTGAAAACGCCGACTACTCCATCTTTTGTGAAGTTTCCTCTTATTGCTGCTTTCAAGATTGCTTCCGCAATCTGACTGTCATGTCCTTTTAGTCCTAGGAACGTTGTCATAATCTTTTGGCCGCACCAGACATTTTCAGCCGCGCTTCTCAAAATCTCTTCGCTGATGTGAAGCTCGTGGCTTCGCATGCTGAGAAGGAGAAGAATTGTCCCCGCGCCAGGGACGCTATTGGCTGCAGCCGCTCTCCAGATATCTTCGGTCATGTGGACCTCATGGTTTCTTTCTGCAAAAAGAAACTGGAGCGCTTCATTCTCGGCGTCCTCGTTTTGTATAATTGCTTTTAATAACTCCTCGGTAATCTGGAAATTATCGCCTCGTTCTTTCAAGAAAAACAACAGCAGGTACTCTCTCTTTTTCTTGTGGTTTGCAGTATCTATAACAATACTTTCTGTGATCCTGGCTTTTTGTTTATGTGCTCTCAGAAAGCTCTTCAATGCATCGGGAGGAGATGAGTTCACTAAATCCTGCATATACCTCTCTGTGATTGTAAGTTTATCGCCTCCCTTATCTAACACGAGCATCAGCAATTCATAATTTCCTTGTTTCGCTGCTGCTCCAAGTGCTAGTTGAAGACCGTCAAGCTGCTCTCTCTTGAACAATAGTTTGACCAGCTCTACATCTCCGCTTTCGACTATTCGTTGTACCGCTTCTCCTGTAATCTCCATGTTGTGGTTGTCAACGACAATTCGGATGATATCTCTGCCGTTTACATCATTTTTTTGTGCCGAATTGATGAAATTAACTGTGATGATGAAGCAAATACTGAGCTCCAGAATTGCCTCGACCACAAGCCTGCCATACTTGACATTCTTTGCTGCCGCTTCAAAGATATTTTGCGTAATAACGGCCCTGGTTTGTCCGCTTAATATCTGGCGAACCAGCGCGTGGTCGAGATATTCGACAACTAGACAAAGCTCTTCCTCTGTAAAAAGGCTGTCGTGTTTCTTAACAAGCCACCGTAGATAGTCGTATTCTGTCATGCCATTCGCGGTCGCTTTCCCAATCATATCTTTCGTGATTACTGTGGAGTCTATTTGCAGGTCGACCAGCCACGGAATATTCACCTTGAGAGCAACCTCCCAAGTGTCTGTGGCCTCTTTTAGATTGATGATTCCGTTGACTGCCCCCCATGTCAAAAGTGCTGGGGATTGGGGCTCGGTTAATTGGCTAATAAGCCTGGCGAACCTGTTTATATCGTCTTTCTGCTCAAGGTGACGATACCAGTTGCGCGCTGCGTATTGTAAAAAAGGATGCTGAATATTCCTTTTGTTTAGAGATTCACCGTTTCGACAGGATCCTGATTCGACAATGTCTGTAAAACAAAGATATGTCATACAGACCTTTGCCAAATATGAACTTGGATGCAGACTCATGCAGAATGCAAACTCGGCAAGATGCCCGCTTTTGAGAAGGTAATCTTTTGCTGACTGGTGCACAAGGTGGATTTTCCCGTCAACAATCTCCAATATTACTCCTGTAGCGGTCGTCACACCGCTCTCAGTGAGAGCTACCGAGTATTTCTTAGTCGAACCCTTACTCGTAGAATCATCCTGGACTGCTATAGCCTCTTGAAGCTCAGCCAAAGTCAAGGGTCTTCTGCCGTACACAGCCCATATCAAAAGCTTCTGGGCCGTCATGTCTTTCGCTTCTTTGATTCGGTTGATGATGTTCTCAAACAACTTTTCAAGATCAGACGGGCTTTCATTAATCATTTCTTCCATCCCTGCCTCTGATAGTAAAGGCGTTGCAACCTTTAACCTCTTTAGGACGATTGATATCCACAAGAACGTTTGTTCAACACGGCTGCTCAACAGATGGATTGCCTTTTGCTTCAGATCCTCGTGGAATCTTAAGTCGTGCACTTTGTTTTTTATGAATATCTCTAGATCCTCGTGGTTGGCTTTAAGTTGGATGTTCGGTAGGTGATAAAGCTCGCCATGGATATCAACTGTAGGACGACTAGTGAGAATGGTCTTCAGCGTCGGCACGGAGCGTTTTCTTCGGGTCGATGTTTGTCGATGATTGCTGGTGATGAGATCAAGTAGCATCTTCCTTGACCCATCATTTTGGCATTCATCTAGTCCATCAATAACACAGTAGATGATACTGAGTTGAGACATTTGAAGCAAGTCCTTGAGAATGTCCCGCAATGAATTATCGCTGATATCAGAGCTTTCGATATCAAACGTCTGAGTGACAATCTGAAATGAATCAGGTGCTAGATTTAGCAGCTGTTTGATAAGAGACCTCATAGCGGCTCCGGAGGTACGGTAACTTTCGTCTTGATCGTAAAAGAAGAAGTATATGACCGCTGACGGTATTTCTGAGCTGGGAACTGATTCCTCCAGCGTGTCCAAGATGAACTTGGCCAGCATTGTCTTGCCCTGGCCCGGCGAGCCTTGAATCCAAAGGCTCGATGACGAGTCTGCAGATTCCCAATCTCGGTAAAGATCGTTGCGCAAAAACCAGTTGAGCGTTCCCGGCGTTCGGTCGCCAACTTTGTCGTTTCTGAATGCCTCGCTATCAGGAGCCTTCAGGTTTCGTAGAAACTGCCTCTCCAATTGAGTTATTTCTGCGCGATTTAGAGTTCAATATGCGGCTGTATTTATACATCGTGTAAACTACTCACTTCTGGTGTGATGATCAAAACGCTCTCTTATGGCAGTCGGTGCACTATTGACCAGATCTACTAATCTAGACTGGATATTGAGGTAGTCTGGGTTCGAGATGTCACTAAATTTGACCATCTCGGAATGATCGGAGTTGATGGACAAGCGATTGTAAGTCTTTTCGTTCTGGTGGGCGTTGGTAGCTGATGTATGCCCAACCATCATGACTTCAGGTCCAGTCCTTTCCCATGTGCCAGTTTCAGAGTTCCACTGTGAACATGTTAGAATTGCTTATTCTCAACGCATAGTATAGAGCTTACTTCAACTGTCGCCGTGTGCTTTGTCTCACTGATTGAAAGTATGTGAGAGTCATCAAATGTAAAGCACGCATTAAACCGCTCATGCAGCAGGCTAAGAAATCGAGACGATTCGCCCAGATCTCTCACTAAACTCTCATTGGGCTGGCCTTTGACCATTGACTTTAGGCTTAAATTGTTCAGTCCTCTATTTGGGACGCCAAAGAGGAAAAGGGCATAACACGATCGGTAAATCGTCTGATCCTCTTCGCTGCCCACCGACGCTTGTACCAGAGCCTATTGGCAGTCAGTTAGCATGCTCAATGCTTTTCAACACTTGGGCAACTCACCTCTTTAACGACAAGACCACCAAGGCTGTGTGCAATGAAAATAATTGGCCGATTTCTCTAACGCATGGTGAGCTCGTATCCTGTACTGCCTTTGAAGGAATCGACGCTCACAATGTTTTTCCGTCGAGTGGTTTTGATGGACTCGAGCAAGGCCTTGGCCAGTTCCAGTATGGATTCCTCGGATTGACTTCCGTATATCTTTGTATCGTAGCCGTATGTAAGGATGCGCGCATTTACGACCGACTGCGGAAGAAAATCGCGGAGCCACATATGCGGCATGTTTTTTGACTTCCATGACCCAAAGGCATGGCCGGCAAGTCCAGTTACCGCTATAATGCTGCCGAGATAAATAGATGCTGTTAGCATATATGCTACGTGTTTTGAATGAACCTACAGCGTTGTCCATATAAAAGACGTACTCTGCATGAGCGTTGTCGCCATCAGAGAGCGGCGTGATGCCCAAAAAATCTCGATCGACCTTTAGATGACCGGCCTCAGCTCCCAGTTTCTGCTTGAGAACCATCTCAAGCTCGCCGATGGCCGGAGCAAGCTCAAAGGTGGCAGTAGCGACTACATATCGCGAGGAAAAGGCCGAGACAGCAGTGGGCGAATACGAGAACTCGAGCAGATTCGGCTGGCTGCCAGTACCTTGGGCTGCGATTGGTAGATTTGACAAAATTTGTCGCAAGCTGTCTGCCGTTACACCAGGAATACAGGGTATATTGGAAATTCTCAACGTCAAAAATTTTTGCGGTGCAAACGGTTTCTGGACGGGCGTCTTTGTTGCGCGACTGGATCGAATCGAGAAGAGAAGGAAGTTGTACAACAAATTTACCGTGATGGCCACAAGCAATGTTATGGTCGCGTCAAACCACGAGACTTTTGAAATATCCATCACGAATCTAGTCAGACTTGTATATGTTTTGAGTTGCTGAAAATGCAATTGTAAAAGGCAAAGTGGGATCAGTGGCAGCCGTTGCTTACAAGGCAGAATTTTCTCAGGCTGTCATGCATGGGCAAGGCATACTGCAGCCCGCTAGGTTGGGCAGAAATTGACATAGAGCCTTGCCATAAGCATATACTTCCTGCATTGGAGCCCATGTACTTCGACAAAGGGACAATACGTGATGTGCAGCTTGATTCCAGCTTCACCTCTCGCCTCATCCACCAAACTGGCGGCAGACACTGTCAACGGGATACCCAGGGCGTGTACCTATGCTGCTAAATCCGCAGAGGCGGTACTTTGCAAAGCAGCAGAGCACACACTCGGTCCTTCGCCCATGGTTCGCTTTTGACTTGTAGGCAAACATTTCGGCTAGTCAACGTTCTCAAAATGCCCAGCGTCTGTCATTTCTTTAATCAGCGGATGGGCTGAGCGACTCGGTCGCGCATATGATGACTTCAATCTGCCTGAACGAGCCATTACTTAGACAAAGCAACTTTTCTTCAATCGCCGCCGCCATACCCTGCAAACTTGAACAGCCAATCATATTCCTATGCTGCCTCGAAATCTGTAAATAATACATAATATTACTGAAATAGCTGGAAACGAAGCTCATATACCCGTATATGGCTCAAGCAGCTTACGGCATGGCCGACCTCACAACTGTAGCAAATAAGGCCAAGTACAACGAGAAGCATATCCCTATACCAGGCGTGGATACTCCTGTCTGAGCCTTGGGGTCCTCCAACAACTGCCACCTCTATCTGGTTCGTTTATTATGTTGCTACGAAAATGGAATAGGAACCGATGTGTTGTATGCTTGTTTCTCAATGCAGCAAATGATCGCTTGTAAATACGCCTATTTTAGGGTATTTGACTTGATAGTACTAGAATGGCCATTTGGGGCCACATTGCGATGGGCGCCAGACTCTGGTTAGGCGAGGCAACATTCGGTAACCTATCCCGCAAATTGTTGCATTGTTCCATGTTAAAATATGAGAGTTCGGCTTATCAATTGTCTAAATTCGTTGATTGATTACCAACTATTGATTCGAAGTGGTATCTGAAATGATTACTGCTCGTGGTACTTACTCTCAGTGGCCAGTGCCAATTGGTACATACATCTATAGCATCAATCATCTGTTCAAGCAGCATTTTTTTCACAGTCATTAAAATGAGAAGAAATATCGCACATTGGGAGCTATTAAAATGTGTGGTCTGAAGTTTTATTCTTACGAGGGCATGGGCAGCAGCTCTCAAGGGATTTGGGTTATTCCCAGGCAGTGCGTATTGGCGATCGAATCGAAGACGCGGGCGGAAAAGGCCGGTCGCAGATTTTCCGCATCAACATCACGCATCTTTTTCTTCATGAGGAAGCAATGGCGACGATGCAATGGCATTTCAAGAAATGATCTCTGATCACCAGCCACTTTGGGCGACGATGGGCGTTTAGCGCTTTGGAGCAGATCGCATGGCCTAGAGATTGAGGTCGTCGCATACGATCTCGAAGGAGTCAGTATATAAAGGGCATTGTGCCATTACAAATCATCACTGAATAGCGAGTGCATAAGAATCTAAGCATTCCAAAACTTGTCGATGAAATACATGATTTGGTACGTAGAAACGAATTGCAGTGCTTGGTGGCGAATATAGAGGACAGGGTGAAGACTTGGATAAACGAGCCTCAACACATTTAAATCTCGCCGTGATATAAGTACCGATGAGAAATCTCAAGCAATCGCGATGAATTTTATTCGGTGAGAAGAGAATATGTAAGTGACTAACCCCAAGATAAGAGATGGACGCACCTAAAAGAAGTCCAGGTTAACAAGTATAGTAAATGAAGGGCGGGTGATGATTGTGAGATGAAATTTTTAGAAGAAGACACACAAAGGGAGAACAAGCCCTACCATAAGAAAAAGGAGAAAAAGAAAAATTGAAACAAGAGAAGAGAGTTTCTCTTAATGTTTAGCAGCAATGAGAAGAAGGGTAAGATATCCATGTCACAGGCTAGATTAAATTGCAGATGCTATAGGCGCCTTGCTTTTATCTGTCCGTCTCCCATGTCAATACGATATACCTACATGCATATTTCTACTTCTGAATGGCCTTGGTATAATCATTCTTGTAATTTGGATATTTGTAGCACACGTCTGGTATCATTTATTACAGGCTAAGAGTGCTGTACTCAGCGCTCTCACGTGTTTCGCAACTGCCGAAATGTCACGGGCTGTGAGACGGCCACAGCTTCCTTTTGCTTCTTGCATCACAAAAGAAAATTCTCATTCTTCATCATCCGTGCTTCTTTGACAGACTGCACACGATTTCTTCTGCCAAATCTTTATACTCACCGTTTTGCATTCAACTTGATCAATCTTGTCAGCACCTTGAATCGCCTCTCAGGCGCGTCATCCCGCTTCTAGACTTCAAAATTACTTGGTCTTTTCTCGATTACTGTTTGGCTCAAGGTCACATATTGTATAATATTTTTCTTTGCTTTATTTTAGCCAGTGTGTATCACGTTCGATGCTAATAAGCTCAGAGTGACGGACAGGGTAGCCGCTTCTCAAAACTCCGACTGGTGTAGCGACGCTTCCGAATAAGCAAATGCCGGTATCCTGTCAACGTTTCGATACAGCCAATACAGGCATCGAATATTTCAGCGACAAATTCGGCGGATAGCGGAAGAATGGCCAACCAAGGAAGCAATAACAATTATAACATGGGGGTGTTAGAGCATCGAGAAGTGTGATGAAGCATTGGCTGCGCTGCCACCAAACAGCAACAGCGAAAGCTCTACCCAATCGATCCTGAATTACATCGCCTCCAGGCTGCATATATTGAAGATACGACTATACTTTCTCAATCTGCGTTGCCGTATTCCTAGCCGAGAAATCATGCACCCTGTCCTTGTTCTTTAGTCTCAGACGTTGCATCAGGCGCGGCATCTGGTGCGGCAGAATCTTCAGGCGAATGTGTACACACTTCGAGCTTTCTGGCCCTATGTATCTGCTCCTGCCTTTACTCAAATTGTCCAACGTGTTGATGCGGAATTGTTTGGCAACCTTTGCATTTAAAACGGTATCAAAGTGCAGGAGCTGCATCAAATAAGCGTACCCACCAGAAAGGTATGGTTGAGACTTCATATGAATGATTTCGTTTGGTTTTTGCAGGATATCTAACGTATAGAGCCCATCAAACCAGCATTTCAAGCCAAATCTGCGAAAATACTACGCGTGGCTGGACGGCATCCTAGCTGCTTATGTTTTTCAGCCAAGCGCGCTCCAACAGCTTCACAGGCTCTCGCATTTCAATAATTGACAACGCATATGTCGCTACTTGAAATGCCACAAGCACGCCACAATATAGACGATGGATCGCTCAAAGTTAATTCTATGGCTAAGAGGCGTTCGAGATCCATCTGTATCGAAAACAGCTTTGCGATTGGAAATGGACCCTGCGGCTGCTAGTCTAGATCTTTAGCACTTACGCTTAGATCGTGTCACGATGCTTCACCAATCTCGCATACGAAGGGTCCAAGGAGTCTTTCTTATCATGTGGAGCCTACAGATGGCGCCCATCTCGGCCTAAATATGAACTACGAGTGACTTTGTTAGATTCTGGAAGCTACAGATTCCGGATTGGGAATGCCCAGTGTGTTTCCCGAAAGCCAGACAGATCTTACGGCCTGATGTTTTAGTCACACAAATTACAAACCCACAAGAATATTGGCGGCGAGTTTTATAATCGGAGATGGACGGATATGCTGTCGTAGAAATCTTGGATAAGCGCCGCACCGAAATGCAGGAGCAACTATGCATGAGCTCGCCGACAGGAGAAGCAAAGGTCTCCTTCTCCTACTTTTCTTTTCATCAGATACTTCCGATGCTTCTTCCATACAATATCTAACATGATATTACGCCTTGGACAGATTTATCTAGAACGAATGCGGAGAAGACGGCTCATCGGACAAATAACTAACGTCAACACCAGACCGAAAGTCTCGACCGACCGCAAGCAAGGCAAGCGAACACATAATGGGGCATCCTATTAAAGTTTCCGATCCGGATAGCGCCCACAAACTGGCTTACTTTGGTCTGGAAGTGACTCAGCAAGGATATTACTGAGAATGTCTCAGGTCCTCGTGTGGCGCCGAGACACGGATCTCGCTTCCTGTTCGCGGTGTTAATGCCCTGATCCACACCCACGCATCTTGTGTCGCCGATATGAGTGTCTCTGTTGTCCCACAGGTAAAATTACTGTACAAAATTTGGGATGACAAGTGACAGGTCTCATAAAGACGGAAACACATCAGATATTACTATCCCTGGCCGCCATGACAGCTCGTCTTCTTAGTCAATACTCCATATCACGATGGAATCATGTGGGGAAGCGTAGCAGTAATACTGAATCAATTTGTCTTGGCATAATCCCAGGAAAAGCAAGATGGGTATTCTTATGTCAGTGTCTAGAAGTGACTAACACATTACTGCTCCCTTTAGTGGAGAGATGATTTAGGATGCGATACTGACTAAAAGACAGAAATCATGACGCCTGAACTCTTCTATAAGAGGGTATCCCTCCTTCTCCCGTATCTACAGCAATCATAGAGTCCAAGTCCAAGCCGAAGGCCCAAGCATTGCTATTGCGTTTCTCTTCGATATCCCGCCATGAAGTTAGCCATTGCATCGGCCCTTACAGCTGGTCTGTGGCCGCTTGTTGCTGCAGCACCTGCTCCCTCCGCGGCCGCAAAGGACGCCACCTCTCCTGTTACTGTCGTCATCTCGTCTGGCACCATCCTCGGCAAGGCGAGCGATAGCGTCGACACATTCAACGGCATTCCGTTCGCTGACCCGCCGATTGGTGACTTGCGCTTTAGGCCACCTGTGAGGCTGTCTAGGGACCTTGGGATCTTTGATGCTACTGGAGTTGCCGTATCATGCTCTGTCGGACCTCTCTTCTCTCTAAAACACCTGAACCCCCCTCCTGATGTTGCTGGTGCTCTCTCAGGTGACTTGAACCCACCAAACGCCACAGAGGGTGCCATTGCAGCTGCTATACTCGAATCATCTGCTGGCAAAGCTTCCGCCTTTAGCGAAGACTGCCTCACCATTAGTGTCCAACGCCCTCACGGCGTCAAGGCTAGTGCCGGCCTGCCCGTGCTTTTCTGGATATACGGCGGCGGTTTCGTTGCTGGCAGCACTTCCGATTTTGATGGCACAAAATTGATTGAGACGGGCGTGCTGCATGACCAGCCATTCATCTTTGTGGCCGTCAACTATCGCGTCGGTGCCTGGGGATTTATGCCCGGCAAAGAGATTTTGGAAGAAGGCAGCGGAAACGCAGGATTGCTTGATCAGCGCATGGGCCTTGAATGGGTTGCAGACAATATCGAAGCTTTTGGTGGTGATCCAGACAAAGTCACTGTCTGGGGAGAGTCGTCTGGTGCCATTTCAACGTTTGAGCAGCTAGTCTTGTATGACGGCAATGCCAAGTACAAGGGCAACGATCTCTTCCGTGCCGCCATTATGGATTCCGGATCTATTACCCCTGTTGATCCTCTGGACACGAAAAAAGGCCAAGACGTGTATGATGCTGTTAAGATAGCAGCTGGCTGTGATGTTGAAGACTCGTTGGCCTGCCTTCGCGGCTTGAACAATGGCGACTTTGCTCTTGCTGCCAACTCCGTCCCAGGCATCATTTCATACCAGTCTCTTGCTCTCTCGTATCTCCCCAGACCAGACAGAAACGTCTTGACGGACAGCCCAGACGTGCTTGCAAAGGCAGGCAAATTCCACCATGTCCCAATGATCCTCGGCAATCAAGAAGACGAGGGCACGCTTTTCAGCATCTTTCAGCAAGATATGAGCACGACTGACAAGATCGTCAAGTATCTGTCCAGATACTATTTACACAATGCAAGCAAAGAGCAAATTACTGACTTTGTAAACACCTACAGCACGAAAGTCGTGGATGGAAGCCCGTACCGCACATTATTCAACTTTGAGTTCTACAAGGGCAGGAAGAGGATTGCTGCCATTCTCGGCGACATTGTCTTCAATCTCGTCCGCCGCATCACGCTGCAGATTTTTGACGACGTCAGCCCGGAGCTGTCAACATGGGCTTACTTTTCTTCTTACAACTATGATCCTCTTTTCGGCGTCTTTGGTACTGCGCACGGATCCGATGTTGACGTGCTGTTTAAAAAGGACAATGCGAACTATCCGACTCTCAGCGGACGCACATATTACATTAATTTCTTGCATAACTTGGATCCTAACAATGGCACTCGGTCTGATTTGTTTTGGCCACAGTGGTCGGAGGGACACCAGCTTCTAAACTTTGGTGCCAAGAGCAACAGCCTCAAGGAGGATAATTACAGGAACAGCAGCTACTCTTTTATGTTTAACCACATTGAGTCGCTCCGCTTTTAGAGCCAAACTCCAAAGGTTCTGGGGTCCTTTACGTTGGATGAATATTGTCAGAGCGGATGATGGTTGTGAGTTTTAGGATAAAATCAACCTAGGATACTCTTCACGGCACTATTTTCCCATAGAAGATTAATATGTAATCACATGAAGGAGGTAGATGGAACAGATCTGGGATACATAAAACACTCGTTAGTTAGTAAATGCACAGTCGAGATAGCCACAGATCAATTTGTTTCAAACAATGACATGTCAAATTACTCATAAGTCTAGTCTAAGGTCTCAATACCATGCAATTATAATAGGCCATTTCCGACAGTTGTCTATCGCAAACAGCCATTCTATCAAAAAAAAAATCAATCTATACAGAAGTGAAAGAAAATTTTATCCAAAAAGATATGTGAGTGTGAGTTCCAATGTCTTCAAAGAGGGTGTCTTTCCAAGAACATCACACGGTAAATGGTATGGGGTTCGGACATGATCATAGACATCACATCAATCTCATACACGCACATCAGCATCAACATCAACATCAACATCAACAGCGTCGGCTCGTCAGCTACTCTTTCTTCTTCCCCCACTTCTTGGGCATGCGCACCAGCCAGTACAGGAACAGCGACGCCGCAATGTTGAAGACGATGAACACCATTCCGATGCCAAAGTCGCGCCATCGGTGAGAGTAGCTCGAGCTGACGCTGGTCAAAAACACATTCGTGTCGGCAATGGGGCAGTAGCTGCAGTCGCTGGTGGCATTGCTGTCCTTGAGATATCCTCCCGCCGCACCAATAAAGGTGGAAAGATATTCTCCGCAGGTCTGGCCGCTTGGAGGCTCGAGGTGCACGAGCTCGTTGCCCGAGCAAGTTACGTGAGTGTTGGCCAGACCGGTGGACAATACCGCCGATACCCAGTATGTAAAAGGCGATACGCGATACATGAAGACCCAGAAGCCCGGCATGCTCGATGGCGAGGCAATGACACCGCAGAAGATGAGACACATCATGAACAAGACGTTGGCCAAGTTGCCACCTGCTTCGGCGGTGTCCGTGATGGCGATACAGGCGTGGGCAAAGGTGCATGTGAAGACGAGGAACTGCCAGAAGAGAAGCCACATGAGGCCGCCTCGCTCGGCGACCTGTCCAGCCGGCTCAGCATTCTTGTTGAATCCGACGGGGTAGTAGACGCAGAGGAACATGAAGAGAGACATGAGCGAGTTCCAGGGAATCTCGACGGCAATCTGCGACAGCATAAAGACCTTCCAGCTGTATGTCTTGGAGGGCCTCTCGCGCACTTCATACAGCGATCGCTGGGTAACGAAATGCGGCATCTGCTGTTGCACGAGCTGACCGAAAATAGTCAGAATGTTGAAAACGGCAAACATTTGATTCTGCAAGCCTTGAATGGTCAGCGGGGCATTCAAGAAGACCAGGCCAATAAACAGAGAAATCATGACGCAGAGGGTGAATTTGGAGTAGATGTAAGACGGCGTCCTCCAAATCTGCTGGAACACGCGCTGAGTAACGACCAAGAACTGGCTCCAGAATGGCGCCGCAAACTCGGCATACAAAGCTTTATCGTGGATCTCAGTCGCGGTATCGTGGCCTTCGTCCTTTAAGCGCTGGAGTTCCGTCTGCACAGCCTGATATTCGGCGCTTTCGAGCCACGCCTGGTGCCAGTCGACTTCTGTCGTAGATCCAGGAGCAGCGCCGATAGCTTGAAGCATCCACTCAGCAGGATTTTCACCGGGTAAGCACTTGGGGGCGCCGTGATTCTCAAAATAAGAGGTCATAACCGAGGAGTTTTCGCCAATGTCGCCGAAATACACAGTTCGACCACCTTTTGCGAGGAAGAGGAGACGGTCGAAGCGCTGAAACAACATTGCAGATGGCTGATGGATGGTGCAGAGGATGGATTGGCCAGCCTTGGAAAGTTTTTCGAGCAAGTCCAGAATAGCCCAAGACGTCTGAGAATCAAGACCGGAAGTGGGCTCATCAACAAACAGCAAAAGCGGTGGCTTAGCCGCGAGCTCAACGCCAATAGTAAGTCGCTTGCGCTGTTCAACGTTGAGACCCTCGCCAAGCACGCCGACAACGGCATCGGCATATTCTTGCATATCCAGCAGCTTGATAACCTCGTCGACATATGCAAGCTTCTCGGCTCTCGGTGTACTCTCGGGCTGTCGTAACAAGGCACTAAACTCCAAAGCTTCACGCACGGTAGTTGTCTCCAGATGAAGATCCTGCTGTTGGACGTAGCCCGTTTTACGCTGGAACGACGTGTCGCGAATCTTGCCGTCGACAAGCATCTCGCCTGTGATTACTCCCATCGAGACACGGTCCGCCAAACAGTCGAGGAGCGTCGTTTTACCGGCACCAGACACGCCCATCAGAGCTGTCAGCGTTCCCGGCTTCACCCAGCCATCAACATGATCCAGAATTCGTCGCGGTTCGCCCTTGATCTTGATGTCGTAGCATACTTTGCCCCAGTGGAACACGCTGGTAGAGCCCTGGATATTGGCAGTCCCTTCAGCCGAGATATCTGTGCCCTTTTCCACAACAGGAACGGGCCCAGACAAAGAGGCTTCTGCGTCACCTTTCTTGGAGACTGAAGCCGCAATATGGCCGCGTCGGAAGACGAGAACCTCGCCCTTTGACTTCTTTGCCTGAATGATGTCGGTGGCGACAAAGTACACAAAGTGGTTGAAGAGAACAAAAGCAATCAGGATCCCGACGTTGCGCCACTTGTGAGCATGAAAGTACTTGTACTGCGAGTTGATGTAGGCATCGCCGCTGACAAAGCTCTGGCCTGGGACAGATCCAACGGCTGTACAAGCCCTGTTTACTCCCGTCGCATTCTGGTATCCGGGAATGAGAGCGCTTGGGACAAAGGCGTCGCATTCGTATTGGCGGCCGCTGAACTCGTTGATCATGAGCGCTTCGAATCCGTACGCGACAGGGTCGAGATAGTTGATCCAGCGACACCATCCAAGCATGTAGTCGACGGGAATGACGAATCCAGTGAAGATGACCATGGCGAGAATCAGCAGCGAGGCCGGCACCATGGCTTGCGACAGGGTTCGCGACAGAGAAGCACTATCATCAAACGTCGCAGTCAGTAATCGTGCAGCATGTTTTTGAAGGTAGTATAGAAACTTACATTGATCGGAAGATTCCAGACATGGCGAGCACCATGAGGAATGTCACCAACAGGAAAAAGAAGAAAGCTCCCGGCGTACGATTGAGATGCGTCATAAAGTAAATAACCAAGTTGTAACAAATTGAGTTCGCAACCTTGTACGGCATATCACAGAGCACAGATGAAAAAGCCTCGGCCGACGGAACGTAGAATCCATAGCGCTGATGCTTCTCGACAATGGGCCGCTGGGCATACTGAGTCAGGATCTCGAGGGCACTGGAGAAGGCGTTCATCAGGATGGCCACGTAGATGACCGCGGCTCTCGAGTAGAAGCTTCCCGTTGTTTGCTGGAGATTGTAAAAGAGCGACGAGATAATGAGGGCCATGATCGAGTTTGCAAGGAGTTGGAAGATGGTCAGACTCGGATCGCCCATCAGTCGCCGCCATCCTCGCCAGAGACAGAGCTTGACTTGTTGTCCGTACGAGAGCGTATAGGGAGACTTGGTACGCTGGTGCTTGGCCTGGGTCGACTTCTTGTGCTGACGGAAGGCCTCGGCGTCGGCTCCTCCAATGGGATGCTGCTTGTTGAATGCGTCCATCTCGGCTTGAAGAGCTTTGTAGTCGTTGCTGTTCTTCCAGCAAGTGGCAAATTCATCAGGGGTACGAGGCGCGCGGCTCTCCCATCCAGGACGGACGATTCGTTCACTTGGCGCCGTCATGGAAGTCAAGAAATCAGGCGCCGTTTGGCGGGCGGGACAGTCGAAGCCCAGGTTGATGAAATAGTCTCGAGCCTTGTCCGTGGGGCCAAAGTAGATTTGTCGCCCTTCGTACAGAACAAGCACCTTGTCAAAGACATCATAAGCGCTCTGAGGTGCCTGATAGATGGAAACAGCGCTCGTCTGGCCAAACATATCGGACTGCAGACGCAGCGTCTTGCAAAACTCAATGGCGTTGGCCGAGTCAAGACCTCGAGTCGAGTTGTCCCAGCACTGCAGAGGAGCGTTGGAGAGCGTAGCCTCGGCAATAGTGACTCGCTTTCGTTCTCCGCCAGACACGCCGCGGACATATTCGTTGCCCACGCGGGTGTTGATGGTGTGGCTGATGCCGTACATGGCCATGACAACGTCGCGACTGTGCGTGGCAAACTGGCTGGCGTTGATTCCAGGCGGCAGAGTCCGAGGAGCTCGTGCCATGGCAGCAAAGTTGAGCGTGTCGCCCACCGACAGCATCGGGAAGTGGACGTCGACCTCGGCCGTGTAGATGGCCTCGCCGCGGTGGTGGTGGTGCATCTCCTCGGCACTGATGCCCTGATAGTTGAACTCGGTCTCGCTGTCAATGTAGATGCCGTTGGTCTCTCCCGCAATCGACTTGAGAAAGGTCGAGCATCCCGAGCCGGGGGGTCCAAGCACGACAAGCATCTCGCCAGACTTGACGTAGCCGTCGAGGTTGCGCAGGATATCGATGCGTCGCCGTCCAGACTTGCGGAGGGTCTGTCGAGCAATGTCGGGGATCGACAGCCAGACATTTCCCACGTCTTTCTGGAAGTCTGTCTCGGATCCAAACCCGTAGACGTTCATGTTTCGGAACGCCACACCGGTGCGGCGGAAGCCAGACCCATGCTCGGTGGCATACTTGGAGAGCGTCTTTGCCCAGGTACGAGCGCTGAACTTGCTGCTCATGGGGTTCAGGGGCGAGTCGGGGTCATTGTTTCCAAACAGCGAGTTTGGCTGTCCCTGGATATCGACTCCCGAGGCGTGCGTGTACTGGCGGGCCAGCTGCTGCACGATGCTGTGACGCCGCTCCATCTCCTGGAGGCTGTTGTTCTCGTCCGACTGGTCGTCATCGTTGCCAGCATCGTACTCCTTGCTGCTGTGGCCAGCCTCTTTTTCCTTCTTCGAGTCGATATCGTTGGAGTTGGAAAAGTGCTGCTGGCCTTCGACAAACGTCTGTGCACTGCCGTGAGTCGACTGGGCACGGGACTCTGCGTTGGATTCACCGCCCGGCGAGCTTGGCGGCTGCCCAAAAGGCATTTTCGGGGCACCGAAAGGATTATCCTTTTTCCTTTATTTCTCGATATTCAAAGATTGTGCGTTTCTTGACTATCTTGATCTCGATCACTGCACTACATTCAGAATCAGCTGATATTCCTGCAAAGTGACTCGATGGGAATATATATCTCCTAACCTCAATTACAACCAACTGTCGATGGTGAGTGGTATCAGACTTGGAGGCCTTGGCAGATGCAAAAGAAAGGAATCTGATAATCTGACGTTTCATCTACAGCATTTATATCAACCAAGCATCGGACAGCGGAAGCCTGCCAACGCACCGGAGCTCGGAAAGCCCTTTGATAATGGCCCCGAATCGATGACAGCAAATCCACGATCCCGCAATCCAGGGGGCTATGCCCTTATGGACGCCCCTTACGGACGCCGTATCGTCGGTGAAATCCACGGCATGCCCATAAGAACCATCCCATTATACTGCTACAAAGTACATGTGCCATCCCAATACGGCCAGGCTGTATTCCGTATTACTATCTTGCGGAGTTTGGTCCAAGGAGCCTTGCATATTCGATCCCGCTTAGCCAATCGTGGTCGAGCCTTGTTTCTCCACATCCACGGGCTCTTCGCAAACCCCGAAGAACCGTCAGCTCCTGTACACTGACGGACAGTTCATAGACCACGATTCCGCCCTGCTTCCCGAATCCTTGGGTACTGCCCTGCCATTTCAGCTTGGCACGAGTCTACCGCTTGTTGATCAGCCTCACCCATGACTCGATTTGCCGCGAGACCCCTGCCAACTCTGAACAAAGTTTGTCAAAGATACACGCTACCTTAATCGGTGCGTGGGTCTATGCGGATACAGATTATTCGAGCACTACTTTTGACTCTTACTCGACGTTTGACAAAAGCTTCAAAATGTGAGATTTCCACTGCCTCTGGGGCAGGTCCTTTTCCTGAGGAGGCGAGATGTAGCTCCTATGACAGCTGCTATTATTCCTTTTTATCTTATACCCTCTTTGTTCTTTTTTCTTGAGACGCATCTCATCTAGCTAGAGTCAAGCTAATAGTATTGACTCCAGCCTACATTCACACACACACAACACTTGCCTTTCATTCAATCCATCAGAAAACAATCATGGGCTCCGTCGGCCCAGCCAGTACTCCCAGTAAGGTTGTGAAGGAAGGGAGAAAGCTTGCGTGCCGGCTCTGCCAAAAACGGAAGAAGAAATGCAATCGAAAGAGTCCATGCTCTATGTGCATCAAGGTGCGGCCTCCGCCAACTCTCCACCTGAAAGATAAGACAAAAGCAGCACGCTAACATGCTCTTATTCCTTTACACGTATTCAGCTCAAGGTTGTCTGCCAGCCAAGCACGCCAGCGCCTACTCGCAAACGCAGGCAGTCAACAAAGGACCTGTTTGCACGGTTGGCATGGTGTGAAGAGCAGCTGCGGCGCACTATTGACGACCGCAATCAGTGCGACGAATGCCTTCCATCAACAGAGACACCCCCAGACGAAGTAGCAGAGAAGCTTTCGGAAATCAGATCAGCTTCAAGAGCAACCTCTGCCACAACAGCGGCAAAACCATAACCTAGATCACGTCCGGTTCAGCAGAGCTGAGAACTGGACACATATACCCTTTAATATTAATACCAAATCAACCTCTTTTTCAGACAGAATATTGCTAGTATACAATCCTCAGTCTATGCTGCGTTGGATGGGACAAAATACCATCATCAACAGCTCTGTTCCTCACTCTCTCCCTCATTCTCCTCGTAAAATGAAGCTCAGGCCAAACTATCAAAAAAACCTGGGGGATGGCCTCTACTTCGTTATTCTAAAAGTGGAGAGTTGGCATTTCGTCGCCTCTTATTGGTGCTTCCTTGACCCCCAATTGCTTCTTTTGGCCATGCGGAGACGCGAAGATCCAGCGTTTTCTTATGGGGCCGCCGGACTTTGAAGCATAAAGCGCCCCCCGGCTCGCGAATCACGCGAGGCTGATGGCCCCTAGCCAGCCAAATACGCGGATAATGAGGCACTAGCACTTCTATTTAGTGGGATGTGGAATGATTCTGGACCTATTGGGCTTAGCTGGCCGATTCTCGTTGCGAAAGTTGCCGCAATTAGAGTCGTCTGTGGATCTTCTTTGCCCGCCGCCGCTGTCCTATACGCTCTCCTTTTCCGTGACATATTATTTCATCCATTCATGATGTGACTGTTGCTGTCATTGTATCGCAGTCGAGGGCCCATCCGATCCCGTCTCCCTTTTCGGGAGCGGATAGCTTGACGTCCCCGATTTGCCGCCAGCTTTGCGGAAGACACTTGTAGTATTGTATACCGCCATGGGGCTTATGGTATGCCTATCAAAGAGTAGCCGCGATATGTTGATGTTTATGATGAGATGAGCTTTCGCCGTGGTCTTAGTAGAGTCTTACAATAGATTGATTTGTAGTTCGTTTTTGCAAACAACCCGAAGCTATAGGCCATGGAGGAAGCAAAACGTGATCTCTCCGACTACACAGGATCGATCCTCCTAGCCTCACGCTTAGTCTCGACGAGTCTCTACATCTTTATCGCGTGCTTTTCCATCAAACGCCTTTGCGATGTCCTCAGTATTTTCGATTGCTTCATCATTTTAATGGTACTCTTTATACTAATCACTCATGATCCTTACGAACAACTTATTAACCAGTTCTCTAGTGTCTGACTGCCTTGGTCTACGGTAGTCTAGATATCATATTTCCCTCGTTATTCGATTCGACACTTTCCTCCTACACGAATACTAGGTTCCGGTGTGATGTGATTCTATGTCTCGGATTCACTATTGCGTCGACTACGCTGAGTAGAGCGGCTTCGAATGAGATTCTACATGAAAGCTTATACTGGGAGAGGGATATGGCTTTGAGTGAGATGCGGCGTATTCAATCAACTTTGTCTGCCGTGGTTAGGTGAGTTTGAGGTGCTGGAGTGTATTAATGGCTGCTAATATGGTCTTGGTTCTATAGCACATTTCATATGGGCATGTGCATCTGGCAGCCGGTATAGCCAAGCTGTTATGTATACATGGTGCTGCTTATTGATGAGACATTGATTGATAATATGTACTCGGGCTGGACTTGACGAGCAAAAGGGAACAGAACGAATGTCCTGTCATCATAATATACACATGACGACTACATAGATTAGGAACTAATGATATCGTTTTACATTTTCACGTCACCTATCATATCCTCTCACAAGATTACAAATGGCTCAACCTAAATCCAACATCCTCATCTGGACTATTACAGCATATGCCTAAGCAGCTCTAAGTGAGTACTACATGTCAAGGCCGCCATCTCTGCTATCTACTAACATTATTGCAAGAATTCTCTCATCTTGATAATTAACCCACCTTACGGCCGGCCGAGCTTAAACTCCTTAGAGAACTCCATACAACGGCCGAAGGCTCTCTTCACAAGCCGATAGACAGTTTTGCGTCAAATAGATGCCCAGCTACCTAGACTGGCTGGAACTACTATTCGTTTTAGCAACCATTAATCAGGCCGCTAGACACAAGGAAGATGACTTACTTCGCACTGAAAGTTGCGGCACGTATATGGCTTGCAACAACTAGAATCGAGTAGTCCTCCGCATTTCGCGCCCTAAATTCTCCATTGATCAACATGTTGTTTCCGGTTATACGTTTACCTGGTTCATAATTCTTCACCTTTGGTAGGCATTTCCCTTGGACAAGTGTAGCACTAGCCAGAACCAGATAGGCGAGATTGAACTTCATTTTCGTCTTCGATGGCGATATGATGATGCGAATTGGCAAAGCGTACAGAACTATGCCAGTAAAATAGATGCAAGTTGGGTTTTTATACCTCAAGATTCGGTGCCGGGGCATGCTACATGTAGCCTTACTCATAAAATTTCTATATGACTCCAACCCGTGTCACAGCGTCTGCAAGCTATCTATTACTTACACAGCGTTCATTTTTGGGTTCACAAACGTGAAAAGCAAGGAAGATTGTTGATCATTTAGTCATACTATGAGGACACTATTCTGTCTTGCTCAAACCAAAGGTTGCTGATCGTCAAGCTCCGTTGCATATATCCCGCTTCTCACATACCAAAAGTCACACAACAATCAATAGCTCCCTCATTTGGGTGCATGCTATGGATCACGCGCATATAGGAGACAGATTGGAGTTACCCAAGATAGACGTCCCAATAAATGACCAAATCCGCAAAGGAGCTCAGGAGATCATGGTAAGATCCCGAAACAAAATATGGAAGAACAAGTGGAATAATATAGAATACGAAAGACATCAAGCTTGAACGTGGTTTGATACCAGAATTTTGCGACGATTCTAAACTACAAACACCGTGTACTTTAGGATATTAAGACGAGCTGAGAAGAGAAGAGCAACTTCAATCATAGATGCATAGTATATGCCTATATATTCAGCTGAGATATACAATACAACGGAAAGCAAGCCTTCAATACAATGATTTGGTGCTGACATCCATCAGCATTTTTCACAAGATCTTTTGG
The DNA here is from genome assembly GCA_030708095.1 of Trichoderma sp. CBMAI-0020. NCBI lineage: Eukaryota > Fungi > Ascomycota > Sordariomycetes > Hypocreales > Hypocreaceae > Trichoderma > Trichoderma sp. CBMAI-0020. The sequence goes on from JAJNCI010000002.1 coordinate 697,110, forward strand.
CATCTCTCGGGTAGGTGATGCTAGCTCCATGTCTCATATCGGTGGACTGAGTAGTTATACGGGTTCTTAGTGCTCAATCCATACCGTGGATACTCATAAACACAATGAAGATATTGTTCATCATTGGTTTACGTAAAACATTTGCTATCTTAGTGGCTGATTATCTGCAGCCCAGTCAGTCGTGAACAATAGTCTGTAGGACACAAGTCCGCGGGATTCCGAATTGAACAAAGATCGTCAATGATTATGCACTACCCCTAATCTAATCCTATTCATCTTGGCTTAGTAAGAAAGGAGGACATGATCCTGGCGTAGGACAGAAACAAGGGGATGAAGAGGGCGCATTATCTGCCAAAGGGGGTCACATCAGATTCATAGGGCGCGACGACGGCCCGAGCGACAAACCGAGCCAATATCTCCTTAGCATCAATAGGTAACCTTAGATGCAAGGACGGAAGATTTGCGTACACATGGCATTCTCGGCATACCTCATGTATGAATATGCTACTATAACCTTGTACAACCGTGGGGTACAATGTCGCTGCTCTTATTTAAAGTGAGGGTGCATTTATGACTGGATTAGGCAGCTATAATGAAAGAGAACCCTTTTGTATAATTATGCTAGTACAATATTAAGCCAAGTATAGAAATGGTTAAAGATTTCACCTTTTTATTTGCCATCTCAAAACCTCTCCAAGCTGATTTATATAACATTTCTATGGAGTAATACAGTTAACTACTAGGATAACTCCTTTCCATGTTCTATTCCATTGGAAATCTTCTCTTGACGAGCATGTCGTTGTAAAAGACGTCATCTACTCTACAGCTTGTTGCTTGTGCCACCGAGTGCACAATATCATCCATGAACAACAGTGACTTGTCGCAAAATTCATCAAACACCGCCTTACCTTGCGCCATGATTTCATCAACCTGTCTTCCAATGTCCGCTACTACTTTAAGCATAGCGGCATGTTCTTCGATCCGCCGCACTCTCTCGTCTCCGATTTTCACCCTCTTGTTATATATATTCTTCCGATATCTCAGTTTATTCTCTTCTAGCCTCTTGTGCACTCCCTCTTCAAAGCTTTGATGACACTTGGTTAAAGCAAGGCCAACGTCGCCTAGACGAGGAATCGGCGTCAGTAAATGCTACCACTCAATCGTACCGCGTTGTGCTGAGAATGATGAAATATGGTGAAGAGAGCAAGGGGACTACTAAGCCATACTTACTGAAACCCAACTCTCGAACGTTGTCTCGATGGACTTGCAGAGAATCCTGTAGACTCCTCACAGCGGTTTCGAGATCTTTGGTCTCCAAATTCACTACGCCAAATAGAATGGAACTAGGAGCTAGTTTTTCACAAACCTCTCCGATACTCCTTAGAAGCAGAGTATAGCTCTGTTCAACATCATTCATCGCAGACTCAGAGGTCTGGGACGATTTGGAATTGGCCGTTCCCCACGAGCCGCCAGATCCATCTGACAAAACGGAACCACCATCATCACGCGATTGCTGCCCCCGGGGCGCATCATGCTGGCGTACGCTTTTCTTGGAAAAGATGTTGCGCAGCTTATTTCGAAGCCCGCCTTTCGCCATGCGCCCTTGTTCCTGCTCTTGGATAAGTCTCCTTGCGTCAAATTCGAGCGTGAAGAGTGCGCGCCCCGTACGTAGCAAGTCATCCTTGATCCATTTTTGGTGCGCTTCCGCATCCTGTGTGATTCTCTTGAATTCGTATGAAGGCACTTTGGATGCGAAATTCAGCAGGTAGGGGCGGCAAGCGTGTTTGTACCAGAGGCCAAGGTCAATCTCTGGGCGGTTGTCTCCAGCATCAACCTCGGCATGAACGTCTGAAGCCTGCAACTGGGCGTTGTCCAGGAGATTCTGATCATCCCTTGCTGGGGCATCGTTCAAAACAACGCGAGCCTCTAGTGCTGGGCTTGGAGGGCGTGGGTTAAGCCGTCGCCGTTTTGCTCGACTACCTCTGTCGGTCGCATCTGGCGTTGCTGAGAGGCCGTATTCGGTAGGTCTTCGATTCATCTTTACGTACCGTTTTCGTTCTCAAAGTACAGATATTCAAGAAATAAAACACCAAGTCTAAGGGAGATGAGATACCGGCCTACGGTGGTGAGGATTCTTTCTCCGAGCTTAATACCTCACAGCTTTACAACCGTTGGAGCCTACAGCCTTGCTTACATGTATTTACGCGTGATAATTTAGGCACTGATGCGTCTACCTATGTATGGAAATACCCCGCTTTCTGTCCAATGGCGAATGCATGCTGCATCAAACAACGGCCCAGATGCACGCTCTTGGGATTTATGGATACATGTGACTTTGGGCATCCTTTATAGGCTCTTGCTTGCAAAAAGTCTCTAATCCAGCATTTAGTACTCAGAAAACCGCTATCGAAACTCCAGCATGGACGATTTCTGTCTTGAGCAAGGCCCCGAGAATCTCTATGGCCATGAACTCACAGACTACATCGATCAGTCGATCAGAGATGAAGAGGTCTTCCACTACTTTGGGTTCGAGTACTTGCATCGCCTGAACATTGTCTCTCTGCAGAACCAACTGATTGCGCTGAGAGAGTCAATCGCAGCAGGGGCTTATAATCGCGATCAAGATCCAGATCGGCTGAAGCGTCTTCTCTCGGACTACAGTAAGCCCCCAAGGGTCTTGTTGAACTTTGACTTGACCCCTCTCGTTTCCGCGATCTATCTGACAAGCTATTACAGCCAATGCGGTACGGAACTACAACTACGTTCGACAGGGGCAACGAACATCTCCACATGAGACCGAAACGAGGAAACAGCGCCTGAAATCAAGGTTTCCGTCCATGGTTTTGAGACATCGGAAGACCCGACCCTTTGAGTCTCATTATTACTACCTCCAAGACGGGAATTCGGATTCCAAAGTCGAATTCTTCCGCGACTTTTTGAGGAGGCATCTGCCCCGTAGATGGACGTATACCAAAGAGGAGCGACACAACCGCCTTCAAGAGTACCAGCAGGGTAAGCCACCCTTGCAGATATCCAAGGCAGTAGACAAGACTGTGCGTCTAGGAGTGTCCCTCCTCGCTGTCGCAGCGCTGGTGGCTCCCATGTGCATCATGATATTGAACCCGTCGATGACCAAGAGTTTGATCACGTCGTCGTTATTCATGGTAGCTTTCGCGGTTGGCATCTCATTCGGGATGAAGACGTCAAACTCTGAGACTCTTGTGGCCACAGCGACTTACTCGGCTGTCCTGGTTGTCTTTGTCGGCACGAATTCGGGGTCCTCGTCGGGGGCATCCTAGTGTTGAAAGAAATAGATGTGCTAGCTTTATCGGTGCCAGATGCCCTCTCGCGAGTAATTTATTTTGTATACACTAGTAATATTTATACTAATATGGCTTTATCTTGCGCTTTACGCTCTGGTATAAACATACTGACGTTTCGTGTTTGTGAGATCTCAAGCAGGGATTCTCTTGCGCCAAACAAAGCGCGAACCAGATGCTATATCGGAACCACTATCTTAGTGTTGCTAACACCGGCCTTCAATTTATCCAGAGCAGCGTTCAAACCCTCCAAACCACCAGCCTCAACCTGAATAGGCGGACTAGGGACAACTGTATTCGACTTGAAACCTTCCGCTAGCCATCCATTGAAGCACTGGTACATGTGCTTGTCTCTAACGGTCGTATCTCCTCCCGCAAAAGACAAGACCGGCGGGAAATTGAACAAGATTGTAGTATTGTCAAGCGTGGGATGATCTTGAGGAAGAGTAGGAGAGTGTGCAACCTTGGCCGGAGCATCGCCTTTGGTCTCCATGAGGACATCCAGCGTTGGCTGCAGACTATCCTTGACCACGCAGTGTGCGGTGTTGAGTCTGACGCCATCTTTCTGAGCCTGACGAACAATCTGGGAGACAACATCGCCATCTTTGTAGTCGAAGACGGCGTGTGCTCCGAGCTTCTTCATGTACTCGTGGTTCCGAGAGCTGGCAGTTACATAGACGGTAAAGCCCAGCAGCCTAGCCGATTGAACTGCAAAAGTGCCGACACTGCTCGCGCCACCCCAGATCAAAACCGCCTGCTTATCCTGCGGTGTATACCGCGTATCGAGCGAGATGCCAACTGTTGTCCATGCCGTCAAAGCAGTCATAACAGCCAAAGGGAAGACAGAACCCTGTTCAAACGAAAGGTTGTCAGGGAGCGCAACAACGCCTTCGGCCTGAGCCAAGACGTATTTCTGAAAGGCGCCGTAGTCTGGCGAGCCGTCATGGTAGAAGTTTGAGGCAAAAGCGATAACTCGTGCGCCTGGGACAAGGCCTGTTGACACGCCGGGGCCTTCTTTGGCGACGATACCGGCCACGTCGGATCCGATAACCGTGGGATAACTGGGAATCGGGGGGAATCCGGTGTCCCGTTGGTGATAATCAACAGGATTCAGGGCCACGGCCTTGACTTCAATAAGGAGCTCGTTCGGACCAGGCTCTGGGGTATCGCGCTCGGCGACTGTAAATGGGCTACCCCTTTGAGGGAGAATGGCAGCGGCGTGGGTTGGAGCCATGGTTATATAGCTTGATTAACGTTTATATCAAGAATTGTAAGCAAATCTTCCAACCTTTATCGTCAATTGCAGTGCTATTTAAGTACGTACTTGGTCTGCTCAACCAAGCGACTCCTTCCGGCGTTTAGATGAATAGGTGCTACTATCTCCGCCGAGGAATGTCTAGCCCCGAGCTGTTCCTGGAGTACTATTTTGCAGGATTTAATAAGTAAAACTATAGTTTTAAATGTTTACTTCAACACGGAGTTTATTGTAAACGCCGAGCATGGTGTATATCGTTATACTCTCAGTGTCACCATAAATCCTTCCAGATGCCTACCTATCCTAAAGCATCTACGTACAATTTGTGGCGGCTCATGCGCTAATTGGCCTTTAATAAGAGCTTCTCCTGATTCGAAGCGAATCAGATGAAGAATACACGTAGTGAGTAAAAGGCTCACCATATATGCAATAAACACAAGGAGGACTATGAACCTTATGATACTAAGATGCAATTGCTAGAGCTGTCGTTAATATCCCTATGTATAGGCGTGATAGATTACTTTTGATGATGGCTCTCAATATCTTTGCTTAGTTTATGCTGCTATTGATTACCTACGCGTTCCAATTAGGTACATGTAGTTTGCAGTGAGCTGTAAAAGTTGGCGACGATGGAACATCGTGCACACACCGTAATTTTTCCCCATGTGAATAGCACCAAAAACGCCATTCGTGCTAAAAAAATAACTTCAATAGTCGAAATTCAATATTGTCTAGTCTATTCGCGCCTCAAATGTGTTTCTACGCGAGAATACATCTCCTCTTGGGCGTCTTCCGACGAGGCTTGACTAGGATCACGTCGCAGCCCGAAAGCAAAATCTCATGCAAATAAATCGTTCACACGTGTTTCTCTGTATGGTATCAGTTTTAACTGGTTGTGAATTATCGTAAATGTGGAGATATATCTCCACGACAGTGCTTGTACGACTTCACGATAATGCTTGCCACCCCTCATTGGGCCAGGTGCATCGACCGGGAACTCTTCACCGAGAGCCATCATCATTGGCTACGGAGAACACTGTATAGTACGAGCTGGGGAGTATTAAACCCCCCAATTGATCACCATGAGATACACTTTTTTGTATTTTTACAGCGCCGTGCCTAGACAAAAGGTTAAGAGTGTCGTGACACAGTTACACGTTCCCAGCTCCTCAAGATGGAGAAATTTCACCGTTTTAAGCCAAACTGCACTCTTCCTGATGAAGTGCCCGTTGGCTTCGTCAATGCACCAAACATACGCACGACTATGCAAATCATCTGGAGTTGCTTCAGCGTCATCCTCCTCTGCACTTGGTCCATTCTCCGTCCCAACGTGCCGCCTGAGCTCGAAACCAAGGGATTGCGACAGGCCATTTACAAAACGCTGTTTCTTCTATCTCGCAAAGTTTACTGGGCGGGCGTCATGCTTATTGCTCCGGAATTCCTCACTACCTTTACGACGAAGAAGATGTTTGGTACGAGACAAAACGTCGCAATACTGAAGGCGCTTACGTGGAAGGATACTGAGTGGGGTTTGCCGCAGACTATTCTTGCGGATATGGGAGGAATCGTCATTGACTTTTCAGATATTGAGGATCGAGGTGTTGATAATGAAAAGTCTGGATTGGAAAAACCGCCAGAGAGTGGACTAAATCATGAGACTCCAACGCCTAGCCAAGAGGTGCCTCCACAAAGAGAAGATACCATGACAAACAATCAAGACGCTCAGAATTCTGACCAAGAAGTACCTGATTCTTCCCAAGAAGAGATCAGATCACCAAGAGAAGTCGAATCTCAGCCCCTTCGACAGCGTCCTAAAGCCCATTTTATCACAGAATTTGAGCGAAGGCAGAGTCGATGGTTTGGAGGATGCAAAATCCCATGGAAACTGCACGAACCGCACGTAAGAATGGCAATCAAGGTGAAAGAGGCACTTGATAAAAAGGCACTTGAACGTCATGAAGAACTGCCATACTGGAAGGTCCAAAATATTGCCTCGCTGTGTGGAAGCTTATGGACATTGGATTCACAGCAGCTGGCTGTTGCCATAGCACACGGGATTATTGCGGACTTGCCAGATATCAAGACGGCAGAAATTGACGACAAGAACAAGTCGGATGCTTTAGTTAAGGTCCTGGCCGTGTTGCAAGTCGCCTGGATGGTCATACAGCTCTGCGCTCGAGTGTACTATCATCACCCATTCGCGCCACTGGAGCTCGGCACTGTCGCATTCTCAGCTACGGCAATCATATTGTACATTGTTGAATGGGACAAGCCAAAGGATATCAACGCGCCGTTTTATATCAAGGCCGCTTCATCGAGCGTTTCCGAAGATGCATTCACACAAATTGTCGAAGCTGCTCCGTTTCCGTATATGCAGTTTCCATTCGTACAGTACAAGCATTACTACATGCCTAGCGTTGCCTTTCATGAGACATACGGGAGTCTGAAGGTCATTGACGCAAAGTCGTTTGTTGTTGCAATGATTACTGTTGTGTCTTTTGGCGGGATTCATCTCCTAGCATGGGATCTGCAGTTTCCCACTCCTGTTGAGGGCTTGCTGTGGAAGATATCCGCCATCATGACTATTGCGTGTCCTGCCTTGTACGGGAGCAGCCATTTGCCGTGGTTGGGAAAAAATCCAAAGGACGCAACGAAAGTGGCTAGGATGATGATAAAGGCCGTCGTCGGATTTACCTCGTTCTTCTACTTTTTCGCTCGCCTATTCCTAATTACGGAGAGTATTCGGTCGCTGTACTATTTGCCAAGGGGTGCTTATATTGCTACTTGGACTGCCGACTTTCCACACATGTCTTGAGACGATGAGGGTGAGTGCATCAATTATGAGTACCTACCCTCTTACCCACTTGATGAGAAACCTGACAAGACAGAGGCTTTCATGAGCATTGGAGAAGGCAGCATGGAAAGATCTTTGAGTTCCATTTTGATATCATGTCGGAGAAATTAGTGGGTATGAAATGCAATGAGTATGATGGCAGAGGTCTCAAAGTTTCGTTGTCCGAATTGTGGCTTGTTCTCTGCCTGGGGCAAATTATATGGAGGCTGTGAGGTCATAATGCGCAATTAGGATCGTCGCGGCCGGCATCTCTTGTAGCTTGATTTCAATCAAACGGTCTCTTTCTTATGATGGAGACACAAATTTTCTTCTTGAAATGTCATCTCGACGATAATCTCGGTTTCCAGAGCAGTGCGTGGAGCTGGGCATTGATCGTTGACAGCTGATGAGCGTAGATCAATCCGCATACAGGTCAATCACAATGGCAGAACGCTCATCACTACAGGTAAAAATAGATGGTGTCAAAATACTGGATTCGTTCGCTTTTTTCCCAGTGCTACGTGTGCATGTCCTCACTCAACCAACAGATTGACCGACATGAGCTTCGAGCTCAACTAACAAGCTCAAAAGTTCAACTGTTATGGGTAAAAAGCGGACGATGAGTCAGCTCAGGTCCTAGTCTTAAATTATAGCGCTCCGACTGCCAGATGAGCTGCAGGCATATGTTAGTTGAGATGTACTAATCAATGGGTACACGTATCAAGCACTTGTGGTATATTTGCTTAAGAATAGACTGCTTATGGCTGGCTTAATCGCACTATAGCGCCTAAAATTTCTTAGATGGAGAGATTCAATTCGCCAAAGTGCGGTGAGCCATAACAGCCTGTTTCTCTTCATCCGTGTACCCTACAACAAACGCTGCTTTTAGAGCAAATGGAGAATAAAGCTCCATATTCTGCCTTGAGATGGCTGCGAGAATGCAGATTGAGCAAGCCTAAAAGATGGAGAGATTGGGATTTCTTTTAGTGTTGAAGCTGTAATTATTTTAATCTACATAGTGCTTTTGGGTAATAAGCATCTCTTCATATACCGAGTACAATGTCATCGCCACCATGAGACTAATCTCATAGAAATAATTTTCTGCCATTACTTTTCATTTACTCTACTCCTGAGACAACTAATATCATTTCATTCGTGTTTCATTAGTTATACTGGTCCTCTGATGTAAGAACAAATTTTCCATGGGAAAAAATTGATGAGTAAGGCACGGCGCATAAGATTGCTGATCATTAGATCCACACAATATCTCAGCAACGTCTAAAAAGCTTATCGTCCATGGTTGTTTCAAAGTTAAAATCCAAGTTTAACTTGTCCAATTGATCAACAGCCACAAGTATATGACATTCTTCACTGTTGATCATGAATGCACTGTGCATCTGTAAGTATTCGACTACATGGAGACCTTGTATGAGGGCCACCCCGCTGCCACATCTCACATTTTTCTGCATCACCAGCCCCGGGTAATGCTGCCCGAAAAGGCAAAATATCGATGCGCTACTTCCACCGCAACCTAAAATCCACAGCCTAAATAGCGGTCATCTGTCAAATATTGCAACCCAAAGATCCGACATTCCGAATCCCGCAGAGCTTGTAAAGTACGATGCAGCCTCACAGGCGAGGCAGAATGAAAACGTGCGTACGGAAATTGAGAGATGCCATAATATGGCCACAGTGAGGTGGTACAAGTCGATGACTAAGCGATAAGAATACGCGAGCGATAAGCGTTGACATGTGCAGATGCGACAAGCAGGAAAGAGGCACAAACGTTCAATCATCCAACGACTCAACAAAAACATTCCTCTTCCTTTCAGAAACTGCTGGCGCTGATCAATGGTCATGTACACACCCCTATACACCATGCGTCCCATTGTTCGGATTCCCAGGAGGCAAGGCTAACCGCTCACTTTGAAAATAGGCGATCCTTGGTACGAATCCATATCAAGCATAGCAACGCAGCAAACGAATTCCGCGCGCCTCAGCCGAGCAAAAGCACGGCGCTGTCGCATCGCCAAAACGGCATGGCCTAGGAACGCAGATGCGCCACGGGAAGCCTAAGATTGCGGCGCCGCCATTCTGGCCAATCTCGTGGCCCTCGCCAACTCGCTAATCTGGGGTCTTTGGCCGGTGAATCCATCCATGCCCGTTTGGCTGTGCCGCAGACCACTGGATCAGGATCAGGACCCTCAGTGCGGAATACGGATCGCTCGGCATCGATGCGGCTCTTGTAAAGTCCCTGCGCAGCTCTCTTGCGGTATGGAGGACGTTTGGATTCGGGAATCAGTCAATGTGTGTATCCACCGGCGATGGAGCTCTTTTTTCAGCTGGCCCAGTTGGGCAACGGTCGAAGCAGTCCAAGGCTGACTGCAAAGGCCGTGCCATAGGCAGCCGAAATGACAGGAAGGGCGTGTCTCCTCTGTTTGTAGGTGGCCAGCTGCGGTGTTTGGATTCTACTTTTAAGCTTCGTTTCCTGTTTTGCCTTTCTCTTCCTGCTTCATCTACTCGCACGAGTGTTGAGACCAGTAGTAACTAATACAATCATGTTGCGCCTAGCTTTGCTCCCTCTCTTTTCTACTGCGATTCTTGCTGCCACAGCATCCACCTTGACCAGCACCGGATGTGCTGATGCTTCTGGCTTCGAGAGCTGTCAAAAAAAGGCAAATGACAATCTGAGCTCATGCATCGCCCAAGCGAACAAGGACAATAGCCAACAGGAAATATTGGGCTGTGGCTGCCAGAACTATGTCGACAACTACAACTGCTATTCGGCATTCTGCTGGAACCGAGTCTGGGAGTGCGAATATCAAGACTACATCATCGACTACTTCCTCAAATGCCCCATTGCCAAGCTGCCGGTGCCATACTTTCCGGCTCCCGATAAGGCTGACGATGCGTGCTCTTGCAACCTGGGGAAGGTCTTCCTCGCCGTTCAGGACGCCATCCAAGAAACTGCAACATGTTCCAATAACGCAAACGGGCCTGATGCGGGCAACAATCTTCAGCAAATCCAGGGATGCGATTGCTGCGAGATCAGTGGAGCTCTGTCATCGTGAGCATCTCAAACTCCGTCTTCTCAATCTGCCTCTATACTGACCATGAATCATCACGCAGGTTCTATAACATCTGCCCTGACACCGACCCTACCCTAATCGGACTCTCAAATGTTCCTCAACTCGAGTCACAGCTAAACACCCCCTTTGATTCTTGCGGAAGCTACTTGGACACGTACGACTGCATTTCCGACCTCGGCTACTCTCTCGACGGAGTGAGCACCTACTACAAGCCAACCAAACTTCCCAAGAGTGGAACGGCTACCCTGAGCAACGCTGCAGGAACCGTCACAGCTCCTGCTAGTGGATCTGTATTTACCTATACAAACGGCGGCGATGGAACTGTTTATACTATTACCGCAGCAGGCGTGAAGGATTCCAGCTCTGGCTCTGGCTCTGGCTCTGGTTCGGGCTCCGGTTCTGGCTCCAGTTCTGGATCCGGTTCTGGATCCGGTTCTGGCTCCGGCTCTGATAGCTCACAGTCTACAGCTTCTGGCGACGCAGCGGCCAATACCGGAAGCCCTGTACAAGGAAGCACCACTGCTGCTAGCCCTACCAAGACTGGATCCTCCAAGAACGGTGCCGCAGTGGTTTCTGCAAGCTTCTACTTGGTAGCAGCTGCAATTGCCATGCCCATTCTCTCATATTTTTAGACATTTAATGGACATTTAATAGATCAGAAAGACAGCATTTAAACCACGAAACATGGCGGCAAAGACCCGCATTGCGCAACAAGCAAGTACTATGTGATTTGTGAATTAGGTAACATTACTACGGTTGACATGAACTGAAAACAGACTCAGGATGCTCTCAAGCGAGGGTGTTACTCAGAAGGGATACCTGGGAGGCTGGGACTCCCTGAAGGCTACCTATGCATACTTCTCGAGCTGTGCTAGCAGCGCTGGCCAGAAATGACTTGGCTGATCACCAAGCAGCCAAAAGTTTCCCTCTAGGTCTCTGCCTATAATCACCACAACCCTTGTAGTGACGAAGCCACTCTCCATGTTCTGACAATGGTAATAAACAGGATGCCCCGGCTTCCCCCGAGGGCGACCGCTCTCCGGGCTCTTGACGATTGCTGGACCAAAGTCCACCTTTTCTAGAAACGCGGCCTTGGACCAGTTGGATGATACCAGCAGAAGCGAATTGCGATCTCCGAAGACGGGAGGATTTCCAGTGTCCGCCATGGCTTTTGCTACCAGCGCGGCCACAGCCTTCATCTGCTCTTCTGTAACCTGCGACTGAAGGGCCTTTCGTCCGTCAAGCGCCAGTTCGCTAATGCTCTTGTCCACCGCCTCTTGGCTGCTGCAGAAAAAAAAGGCGGCAGCGGGGGCATTGCAGACATACGCGGCGTTTTGGTCGAAAACCGACTTGACGCGGCTGCGAGGGTCAACGGCCTGCAGGACGGTAATGGGTCGGCTTGGGGTCGAGTTTTGGGCGGCTGCCTTTGTGGCCAATGCTACGACAATGTCATTCTCACTAATGAATCGAGGCGAAGCTCTATCGTGACTGGAGTCCATGGTCTGTGGCAACTGGTCTCTGGCTGCCTGAACAACGGCGTCCATTGTCTTCTTGGGGACGCAAAGCAGCCTGGAATCGACAGGGGAGTTCCACCAGGAATCAAATACGAGTCGCAACCCGAACACTGCAAGGTTCCAGCCTGAAAGCTGCTTGTCGGCCAGCACATATTTTTCCGTTCCATGCGCTTTGTAAAGACTAGCCATGGAGTCTTCATGGAGGCCCTTGAACGGGAGCACCGCCTCTGGCCTTCCGGCGAGAACAAGCTGCCAAGCGTTCATGACGGCCATGAGCCCGGCGAGATCGCTGGTTAGGTGATTGAAGTTGATGGAAACCAACGTGGCATCTGTAAAGTTGACCACGTGGAGGGCAAACTGCGGATGATCCGAGTAGAGGTAGTCATCAAAACATGTTGGCGATCCGGGTCCAAGGCCCAATGACTTGTAGTTGCGCGGACTGGGGAACGTCGCTGGCTGCAAGCTGTCTGGCGCGCTCGGCCATTTGGATGCTTCGGGGTGTTCCGACATGCGCACGTCGAATTTGGCCTTTGTGAAGTAGAGCGGTGGTCGGTCCTCTGAAAAGGGGCAGGGGATGTGAATCTCGGTCGATCCATCAGGCTGGTTGACCTCAGTTAGCTGGTCATACACAAATCAGCGCGCCGCTATTTACCCTGCGCCGGAGTCGTCCGCCCAGCTTCCGCCACCCGTCCATTTGGAAGAGCTCGGAAAGCGAGTTGCCCAGCTTGTCGGCGTCGAGAACCTCGTCAAACTTGAAGGTCCACATCATCGTGGAGGCCCGCAGCGTGGCTGTATCGTCAAAGAGATGTACCGGCACGACCTCATCTGTGGGAACAATTGGCGGTGCAGATCTCCTGGGCCCGAAGCCCAGGAGGCTTGAGAGGTAGGACGCCATGTTTGTGATATGGCTGAAGTTGCCAATTGGAGGCTAGAAACGCGGATCACGGTTTTGACGAGCATCACCCTGGCTGAAGTCCTTCAACGTGATGGATTGGGCTTGTCTGTTTTTAGTGAAGCGCTGCCCCACGCGAGCCGGGTAGCTTGACCTGGCTGTGGTTTGGTAGCGGTGAGATTATAGCACGAATTAATGTTGACTTGAGCAGATACTGAAAGAGATGGTGCAGCGTCGGCAACAGATTGGATTGGATAGCAAAGGACTGATTGTTGACGCATTGCTTGGGAAACGGTGCATAACTCCAATTGTGTGTCATGAAACTCGATAATTAGTACAGCGGCAGGGATGAAAACGATGAAGATGATGCGAAGCCAGCGGTTTTGCGTATGTTAGCTTGGAAAGCGTAATGAGACTCGACATCAATTGCACTGTGCCCTCGATAGCCAAAGGGCTGACTAGCCACCGTCCTGGAACGCGATATGATAGAGAATTGGCAGAGGATTATAAGGAATAGTATAAATGACAATAGCTAAAAAGAAGTACAGTTGAGAGTTTGCACCAAGAGCAGTAGGCCCATCTTTGTTGCTATTACAGGTGGCGCAAGTAACCAATACGACAGCCACAGCAATTCCGCAGTCAAGGATTTCACACTATTGTTCTCCAAGAGGCACACTATTTCTACAAGATCTACTAGTTTTATGACATTTACTGTAATTGTTATATCCATTAGATCTATTACATCTACTAGATTTATCACATTTACTAAATCTATTCCATCTACTAGATCCACTGCTTTTATTATACCCCTATTTAATCATGACTTCACTTCTTATGACTTTTTTTATTAGGCATCTATTCTTTCTCAATCTATCATCATTCTTCTTCTTCATTTTTTTTATCTTCCTTACTACTCAATGAAGATGACGCGAAGAATCCAGAGTTTTGCGTTATGTAAGCTAGGAAAGCTTAATGGCACTCGACGTCAATTGCAGTATAATGCAGGTTTGACTACTAGCTATTGTCTTGGATTGTTCAATGGCAAGATTTTTTACAGAATGCGAGAAGTGGGATTTACAACAATATTAAAGGAAAAGGTCATAGTTTGATACCTGCATTAAAAGCAACAAAACAGCCTTATTTTAAATACCACATACTACATTAGATCAATTTGGCTAAAATATGACTTGGTTTTAGTGCAAGTAGCAGAGGCTATTTGGCAGTATCTGCTACTCTTTAATATACTAGATCTACTAACTAAATTTACTAACTAAATTTACTAGATCTACTAGATCTACTAGATTTATTGAATCTACTGGATTTACTAGATTTACTGGATCTACTGGCTTAATAATTCTTATAGACTTCTTGATCCGTCATGTATTCGTTCTTAATTTATCATTCTCGATTAAAGCAAATTAGGGTTTTCAAGCAAATTGTTCACGCAGATGGGTTACATGGGCTTTCGCCCGCTTGACCTCCTTCCCCTACTCCTACTCATTCCCCTCCTGCTCCTCCTCAGTCTCTTCCTCCTCACCCTCGCTGTCTCCATCCTTGTCTCTGCTGGTGTGAACCCGCTTACCCATATGCGTGGCAGGAGTGGGCGAATCCTGCGCTTTCCTGGCTATTCCGACCAGCTTGGTTAGGGTTACATCCTTCTCCACGTCTTCATCTTCAACAGCTGGTCCAGGTGCAAATTCGGCCACCTCCTCTTCGGTCATGTGGCCGACTTGGTGCGCAAGTCTCCGAAGAGTCGAAGTGCGCAAGTAAGTGCCCGGCGTTGCCCAAACCTTTCCCACACCATCGGCGTGGAAGTCTCGCCACCAACCGGGGACCTCGTGGCGTTGTCTCCGTAGTAGACTCATACAATACGCAAAGTACAAGTATCGGGAAGAGGGGCGAAAGTCGTTCCGGAACTGCAAGGAGCGCCCATGGAGTTCACGACCGAATGGAACCGCTTTAGACGGTTTATGGGTATCGGGGTCGTCGAGGCAATATACTTTCCAACAGCCCTTCTCTGGGTCTCCATCAGGTATGATGACCAAGCGTGAGTCGTCAAACGCCTTTTCGTACATTTCGTACATTGGTATTCCGTTTTTATCCGACATGAGGTGGCCATCTTTATCACCAGGAGGCCCGAACAGGTGCCCTGCAGAAGGTTCACCCACATTGTAACTAACAATGTGGGCTGCCCTCACAGTGGACGCCGGGAAATATTTGCCAGAGATGACACACCACTGCATATCCTCATCTACTGCATCATAGGCCTTCAGAACCTTCTTTCGAAATCTTTCCTGGGCGCTTGGATCTCTTGATGCAAAGAGCGATAGCTTTGCCCCTTCAGGGGTCTTGTAGCGGCTGATGAGCGCATCCAAATAGGCCCAATCCGTGTTCTGGCGGTCTTGTTGCCAAACCATGTCATCGATTAATCTACCGATGAGTTCATGACGGGAGGTTCGGATAACGACCACATCTCCTCTTAAGGCTGTGATCAGGCGCTCCAACTGCTCAACCTGGGACCGGAACTCGTCTTCCCTCAGATTGAGGTCTCCGGCGTGCCATCCGTTGTTGAGAATCTTGACGAGGTTTTCGGCTTTGGCTAGATTTGCCTCCTTGCTTTGAAGCCTGGCCTCGATGGTGGACTCGGCCCTTTGTCTATCCTCTTGGATCATCCGCTGCTTTGCTGGGGGTGGTGTTGCGTCAATGGCCAAATTGCTGAGCTGCGAGATGCCGCGCTCTTCCTGACTGTTGCCATCGACGGCATCCTGTATCCTGCGAAGGACCTCCGCGGGCAGTTTATTACGGATCTTAGTCAGAGACAAGACCTTTACCGCCTCTTGATCGTCTTTGGCGATATCCCCGGTGGTGTGTGGTGTCGGGCTGTTTGCCACTTGCAAACGCCTCTTGGATGGGGATGCACCTTCGGTGGTGGGTTTCCTGGGAGATGGAGTCGCTGGCACAACAAGTCGCGGCACTTCGCTTGGTCCAGCGGTCGGCTGTGTCTCCTCTGGCTCAGCGCGCTGCTGCTCTTTTCGCTGAGATCTTTTTGATTTATTTTGTCCTGGCATCTTGCACGAGTGATTAGCTAGGTAGACAGAGGTGGTCAGCATGAATTATCATAGTTTTGGTCTATTGAGAGGGGGCAATGGGCAATACCTTGCAAAGTTGCGTGGATGAGGTTGGCGAAGAGAAGAAAAGAGTTGACGTTCGCGGTGAGTGGAAAGGAAGAGGCTTCCGGATTATGTGAGTCCTGGCTTCCCTTCACAGTCAGAATATCGATGGCAGGAAGCGAGGCAATGGACATTACCTTGCAATTGAAAGTCAAAGGCAAGATTCAGACTGTCGATAGAGATGGGTGTTTTGAAAATGAGAGAGCAAGAGGGAGGCAAGGCTGCCTTTTTAAGTTGCAGAGTGGCCTTGAGATTAAGTGGGATTTGACTTTTTGACTTGGACTCGATTCACCGCCACGTCGAAAAGGCTGTAACAAGTGCGTTGGCGTACGGATGTATCTGCCCGCCTCAAAAATGCTTTCATTCGCCTCGCAAAGCATTCACCCGTCTGACACATGACGTTGCTGCCTGTTAATACTACCGACTGTGCCTCTTTTATTATTAAATTTAGAGATAATAGATGTGCTAGATAATATCTACTAGATCTATAATATCTACTAGGTCCATAATATCTACTAGATCTATAATATCTACAAGATCTATAATATCTACTAGATCTATAATATCTATAAGATCTATAAGATCTATAATATCTACTAGATCTATAATATCTACTAGATCCATAATATCTACTAGATCTATAACATCTACTTCTGCTTGATCAGCTGCATCTACCATACAACATAAACGCCACATCTATCACGGCAATCACGGCTAGGACGGCTAATATGGCTGCCTGTTGTTTACAGAGACTCTGGAACCTTCTATCCGCGGCCGGCAGCCCGCGTAAATGAGACTGACAACTGGCTCAGTGAATGACACGTCGAGGTGAATACCCGGCTTTGGTGAGAATGCGGGTGACACAAGCACCTGATTTGAGCGAGAGCCACATACTCATGGCTAGATGCCTCAGAACATGGAGGCCTCAGGGCATGGAGGCCTCACCTCCGTACGTACATGCCTCTACTATCCAGCGACTATCACGACTACGGTGCCATCACCGACCACAGCGACTATCACGGCTGCGATTATAATCACTAGCACGGAAATTGTTGCAACATTGATGTGAAGAAACTTGTACCTATTTTCCCCATCTACCTAGTTAATCTATTCTTTGTCCAGCTACCAGCTCAAAATACCAAAACCAAGACCATCGACGTCCTCCTAGTAGTAAACATTATCGTCTTCGTCTGCATATTCATTTATATTTTCATCCACGTCAACCCATGCATCTCCCCATTCATATTCGTCATCTAAATCCTCCCATTCTTCGCTATCCTCTCCAATATCGATTTCGCCATCTATCTCAATGTCATCCATACTATCGTCAGACTCCACAGTCAACGGCGATGTTGGTACCGCACCCGGGCCATCAGAGTTATCCGCTAGGAAAGCATCCATGGTCTCTTCGTCTACAGCTTCAAACCCTTGGTCCTCATCAGAATCATCTGGCGCACGAGGAAAGGTAGTATGAGCCGCAAACTCGATGGCCTCCTCCTTAGTCAAGTGGCCTAGTTTCGGTGCAAGGCCTCTGAGTAATGACGTTCTTACATAGACAATCTTGGGGCCTTTGCTTGCGGAATTATCGTCGAAGCAGGTTCGCCACCAGCCGGGAGCCTCAGATTTCTGGTGCTTAAGAACACCTACACAATAATGGAAAAAGAGATATTGTGTCGCAGGCCGGAATTGATTCTGGAACTGCAACTCACGCCCGTCAAGTTCAGGTCCAAAGTAGGGGAGTTTTGTGCGTCCGCTCTTGGCCGTACCGTCGGAGCTCTCAAACTCATCCCACAACAGGATCTTCCAACGGCTGAAGGATCCTTGGTCATCATCCGGGCCCCCCTTGGGAACTAAGACCATCTGACTGTCGCGAAATGCCCTTTTATAGATCCGGTGCATTGGTAGCCCGTTTTTCGCCCCCATCAAGTGGCCTTCTTCATTATCTGAAGGACCAAAGATGTCTTGAGCTACCGGCTCGCCCGTGCAATGGAGGGCAATTTCGAGCACAGTCATGTCTTTCGCATTATGCCACTGGCCAGAGACGACACACCAGGCGAGCTCGCCGCGTTTTGCACCGTATGCCTTCAACACATTTTGGCGAAACTTCTGCTCGGCAGTATCATCTTTTGCTGCGAAAAGTGGAATCTTGGCCCCTTCGGGTGTCTTGTACGGGGCAATCAATGAATCCAGGTATGCCTCCTCAACGTATGCGGAGGTGCTGACGGACCAATTGCGTCTTTCGGCCTCTATATCGTTGCGTATTCTCCCCTCAATCTCCTGGCCCGATGATTTAAGCACCAGAGTATCAGTGGTGAGGGTGTTGTATCGGAGATCCAAATTGTAGCGATCCAAGCAAAGTTCCTCATCAGCGTTATCAAGGTGTCCGGCATGATATTCTTCATGGAGAATACGAATGAGCTTTTGTATCGCAGCCAGCTCCTTTCTTTTGTTGTAGAGGGCATTTTTGACATGTTTCACTCCGAAGAGGACTTTCATGGTCAAAGGGCGCAATTCCACGCGTAGGTCCGCCAGTATTTGATCAACCCGCTGCAACACCTCCGGTTGAAGCTTGTCTCGGAGATTTGGAAGCGTCAACACCTCTGAGTAACTCATTTTGATAACCTGTAGGGGGATTAAAGCTGATAAGAAGAAGATATGTTTGTTCCTAATGGTCTTGAAAGTATAAAAGGAGTAGCGAGTAATAGATGATAAAGGGGTCGTATGCGAGGCATTATATAGCTCTTCGAGTGAAATGACTTCATAGATGGCACTACGTTGTTCGACTTTCGTCGTTCGGCTCTACGCTGTTAATGAGCTTTACGTTTAACTTTTGTCGTGCGCCCCTATCTAGAACCTTGCTAGGAACAGCAAAAATAGGAACAAAGGCCCAACCTTATGGCCATGAGTGTACCTACATCGTATCCACTTGTGCCGTTCACGATCATTAGTTCACTCAGTCGGCAAAATACAAGCTGGACTCACAGCGATAGACTTGCTCAAACTCAAAAAGAAATCCACACGTAGACTCTAAGCGGCGACATGGAACCCGCGATGAGGCGTTGTGGAGGGACTATCGGTCAGTTAGTTACAAGAGGCTTGTGTTTATACGATGGCGGCCAGATGAGTCACCTTGAAAATGTTTATCAAGAAAGCCTTGAAAGATTCGTGGACCATTCAGCCTCATTTGGCCAAGTAATCAAGGTTCTCAAACTCGTCGAATACGTAAGCGAGCCTTCCAGATTTATACCAAACTCTCTGTTATCAGCTCAGCCATCTATTGAAACAAAAGTAAAGTCCGAATCCATCTCAAGAAAGTAAAAATAAATATTCCCAGCCAGAGGGTCTATGGCGCATCTCGGCCTATATCGGGAATCGCGTCGTAGCTTTCCTAAGGGATGATCCTATCCACGACGCTTGTGTGGAGCTAGCTGTATCTAGGTATAATTAATGAACAAAGTGCAGTGTCTTTATAGTTTATAAGAATTTCAGGAGTTGTTTGGCAATGAGGATATTGAAGCTGATTTGGCATTTTATTGTTCTACGCATATTGGTGAGGATGAATGTCTTCAAAGGTAGGAGTGTGAGAATTAGAATATATGTATAATGCTAAAGGACTTCTTCCAATGATAGTGGGCTGTCTTCTCTAAAATTATCATTTTCAACGTCACCCTATTCTTCATTGTCATCATCGTCGTCATCGTCCTCTTCATCGCCGAGTACATTCTCATAACTCTGGTTATACTGTCCGAGCCTCGTCAGTTCTGTGAACCGGTTTGGAGACGGCTGCATAGATGCCACCCAACAAAGATCCGCATAGAAGCTGTCCCTCTCCTCAATCCGTGTGTCCCCATCAGAACTCTCAGTTACGCAGCCGTTACCCGATTCGATGGCAAACTGAGCAGCCTCTTCTTCTGTTAAATGACCCACTCTCTGCGCAAGCTTTCGCAGCCAGGATGGTCGAAGGTAACTTCCAGAAGCGGCCGTGGCCCAAGCCTTTCCAGGGCCGCCGGATAGATAGGCTCGCCACCAGCCAGAAGCTTCATGGCGTTGACGCCGAAGGACGCTGATGCAGAAGACAAAGAAAAGATACCGAGCGTCAGGCCGGAAGTCGTTTCGAAACTGTAATGAACGTCCGTGAAGCTCAGAGCCTAATGGCAGATGTGGATGCTCTTGCTGGGCATCGGCCTCATAGAGGTTGTAGGCCTTCCAGCGGCTGATGTATCCTTGATCTGTTTCTTCATCGTCGTCTGTGTCTTTGTCTTGGACTTCATCAGGTAGAATGACGAGGTGCCCATTATCCAGGGCCTCTGCATAGCGTATATGCATCGGCAGACTGTTCTTGACTCCAAACAGATGGCCGCGTGAATCATCTAAAGGAGCAAAGAGATACCGGGCACACGGCTCGCCCATGTTGTACCTCATGATCTGAACTCCCCTGACTGTGGTTTTCAGCTGCCATTGGCCTGAAATAACACACCATTCGACGGTCCCATCTTCGGCATCATAGGCCTTGAACACCCTCTGGCAAAAGGTCCATTGGGGTATTGCGTCTTTGGGCTTGTAGACTGGGAGTTTTGCCCGTTTAGCAGTCTTGTACTCTTCAATCAGTGAGTTGATGTGTGACCAAGTACTGCTGATACGCCCACCGTCCTCGGCCCCAATCATATCGTCCAGCAGTCTGCCGCCAAGTTCAAACCAGCAATCTCGAATGACGAGAATGTCCCCCATCAGACACTCAACTCGGGCTTCTAGTTGATCAAGTTCAAACTCAAAGTCCTGTTGAGAGATTTCGAGGTCTCTGGCATGCCATTCTTGGACGATGATACCCATGAGCTTTTCGGCTGCGGCCAGCTCCTTTTCTCTGTTGTGGAGGGCGTCTTGGATCACCGGGTCTGTTCCGTATCCATCAATACTCCTAGGGGCAAGGATTGCAGCTTGTAAATCCCCAAAGATTTGATCGACTAGGCGTAATGCTTCCTGTCGAAGCTGGCCTCGGAGCGTTGGAAGGGTCAGGAGCACTGAATCCATCTCGACAAGTCGTAGTGAGATACAACTTGCTGATTTTGCAGACTGTTGCGGGAGGCTTGATGGGAAAGGGTTCTTTGGGTAAATCTTGGAAGTATGAATGGTGGAAGATGGTTTCCAGACATCCCAAACAATTCGAGGCAATTTACAGATTGAGTACCTACATTTTGGCTCCATCGTTTGGCCCAACGTCTTTGGTGGACTATGTACATGTTGAGACTCCCGTGAGGTACAATGTATTGTACTCAGATACAAGTTAAAAGCAAAGCCGAGGATCAAACCTTACAACTTGGCGATATAGTTTGGGCATAGATATCATGAAGTTAATAATTATGGGCGTAAAACCTTATCGACTTCTTCACATCCTCCACGTCTACGCTATACATGGACAGTAAATGTCGCAGCTGCTACGTTTCTCCTTCTTTTCTATTTTTACTTGTGATCTCTCCACCATATCGGTTGCGTCAATCGCTTTTGCGTCAATCACTTTTGCAATATCCACCGCGCCTAATATATTAGAACTATCTTATCATTGACGTCTTCTTTCGGATCCACCGTGCTGCTTTGTACATTTTACGTATCGCAGCTGCCATGTTTCGTCTCGGTAGCTGCAATATCCAATATTCAGAACTGTCCTCCACATCACTATCTGCCATCCACCACTCATCTCACATTTCCCATGGATTCTAATTCCGCGGAATTCGATTTGCAAATATTCAGAGTTTTACTGACATCCACCAATTGATGCAGGACGTCTTCTGGAGATGTTATACCCACAACAGCGAGAACGGGTACAGCGCCTGCATGAGATAATCTGGGACACTCTATACGACTTTGCGTTCGACGATGAGAACGACTGGAACCACTTTAGCAATTACGGCCAAAATAACATCAAACCTACTCGAAGCCAACTCCCGTGATGGTGATATCAGTACATCTTGGCCAATTTCAGCTTGGCATACCGTGTTCCCCGAGAACCAACCTCGTCCCAGATATATATCAGCCTCGAAACTATCTTTGCTAATCCATGAATTGTCCAACGCGTTTGGTTATCCTTGGGATGTTGGAATCGTGTAATGCTGCGAGTTATCTTCAAAATATTGATTGAAGCCAACAAAATTTGCTACACGATTGAGTTGGAAGAACTCCATAAATCTTTGCCTTGTTTACAGTCTTCGTCCGAACAGAGGAAGCTCATCATACGACTAGCGGCAGAACGAAATGTCAAAGAACAAGCTCGTAAAGACAAGCAATGGGCAACTGCATATTTCGAAAGATGAATAGAGAGAAAAAGCACGCCGAAAACCTCTGAAGCCGACTAACATATCACCCGGGACGAAGCAGTTGAAGAAGGAGGACAGAGCACCAAGAGCAAATCAGCACAGCTTCCGACAAAGCAGTGGTTTGTCCTAAAGGCTTGGGGGCACACAGTTGGTGTCGATGTTGGAGTTGAAGATGGCATGGCTCTGTTTCCTCGCGTCGGGACACGGGATTTGGTAGGTTGCGAATGGCGATCTCTGATGAGAAATGAACAGTATATTAGCAAATATATCTCATATTGGAGATCAAGGTAGTTGAAATAATCCAGAGTATGATCATCATTCTTTTCGTGTCCATCGCCATCCCTTAAATCAGTACCCAAGCCCGCCTGCTTCTTCGCCTGCTTCCTCTCCGCTGGCGGTGGCATCATCTGCGCCGGTACTTTTTTCTTTTTGCTCAACCATCGTGGAGAATATGGAAAGTAAATGCGGGACATAGTTAGAACTATCAGAATTATTAGAATTGGTGGAAATGGTGGAAATGGTGGAAGTGGGTGGAAGAAACAGGAGTGGTCGACGCTGAAGATGGAGTAGAAGGAGATGGATCACCGGGTAAATAACGAAAATACGAGACAGTCTATGCATTTTTCGGTATTGTTTAGTACACGCAGGTTTGATCACAATAACAATGAATCAAGTTTACTATTCATGATTCATGTCTGCTCCTGTATAGAAGAGTCGTGTGCGGATTCTTATTAATCGATAGCACTGCCCCACAGAGCATTAGTACATAGGTACATAGCTGCGCGGGGCATCCCCGCATTCTTCACTTCTCCATCCACATTCAATCCCATCAACAGCAAAGAATGACAAACACCTTTATCACGTTCTCTTCACCACATTCAATTTATCTGCTTTCTTTTAATTCATTCACCATAATCACTCATCTCTCGCCTACGGGCCGATCTCGCTCAGCCTCAGAAACCAATGCCGCCGCTACTCCAGCCAACAAACCCGCCTATGAAATCGCACCGAAAGATCGTCGCTCAGCTTACCCGAAAACAAGAAAAAAGATCAAGACCCATCACGCCAGTTACGTACGATCCACATCCGAGCCTCCAAAAGGCCATTTTCCCATCCCCTTGGCGTCCATTTCCTCCCCCGCAGATACCCCAAAACCGCAAAATCATGCTAATAAGCATCGCCAATTCATAGGCCCGAATCGCAGTTCCCTCACCCACTTTTTACCCCAGACAGGGATGACGTCGAGCGTCAACTGAAGATCGTCGTCAGATGCGGATACAAAAACCGGCCGAGATTGTCTATAAAAGGGCGACATGATACGATGGATTCTGTTGTATGGGTCCCAAAGGCAATGTGACTCTGCAGCCTGGCTCAGCCGTTATAAGACAGCATCCCCACCTCTAATCAACAATCAGCAAATGCCTGTTGTTTAGCAGACGGCAAAAGATGCTTCAAAAGCTCGCCGCCTCGTTGCTACTCCTCGTGAGCTGCAGCGTCACAGCACAATCTGCCCGCTCAAATAGCAATTCACCACCAGCATGTTCCGCCAGAACGCAGCATCTCAGTGACCCCCCTTATCAGGACTACTTTTACTCCGACTGCCACGTTGATGCCCAGGCTGTCGTCACAAGCCCTCTGCCCGACAGCAATCTGTCCATCATTGGGCCTCGCTTCATCGTTGCTTGGCCGGCTGGCAACAGCGGTATCTGCACCTTCTTCCAGCCTCAGAGCGGCAAAAATGGCAGCCTCGCTATTGAGCTTGTCAATTCCACGTTGGGAGCTCCTCTGGGCCCCATCTACAGCAAAACCAAAGACTCTGCCAATCCTATTGTCGGCGTTGAGGGCGTCCTCTCGTTCAACGATTCGGCCGAGCTTCCAATCGCAATCCTCGGCAGTGTGAGAAACATACGCGACTTTACCGAAGGACCAAGCCTCCTCAGTCCCATCATTCAAGCGGGCATAAAAGTCACCAGGTTCCAAAAGAGGGGTGCTGAAATATCCCGCCTATGGCTAGACAACGTTACAACGACTACGTTTACACTTTTGCCTTGGAAGAACAGCGACAATCACATTCAGATTGACAATGGAACGCTACGATTTGGCTCTGGGTTCTACCACTTTTCAGCGTCGTTCAACTACCCTCAACTCAAGCAACTTACGCCGAGCCAGATTTTAAACGAGCAGTCCCAATCTCTTGTCAAGCAGCAACCAGAGACCGTCTCGTCGCTTTCCTTCTTCTCCTACACAGACAAACTCCTCGCAGGTGGCTGGCGCTTCCTAACTTACTTTGGCCGTGATAGCATGCTCACCGCACTTCTTCTTCAGCCCATCCTCGGCACTGGCAACAGCTCTGCGATTGAAGCCGTCATCGGAGCAGCGCTCGAACGCGTGAACCGGACAGACGGGTCAGTTTGCCACGAAGAAACCATTGGCGATTACGCGACGTTTGTAAATCTACAAAACAACGTTACATCCACGGCTGCCGGATTCACGTATCCGATGATTGACACCGACTACTATCTCCCCGTGTTAATGGCACGATATTTTAGTTCGTCGCCAGAGCGTATCACTCCGCTCCTCAACACCAAAGCTGGATCCATCGACGTTGGCAATCAGAACTTGACCTGGGGAGATCTCAGCTACGCGACTGCCAGCAAGATTATGAACATTACAGCCGCGTTTGAGCAGAGCCAGACAGTGGACAACCTCATTGCTCTCAAGCCAGACCAGAGCGTTGGCCAATGGCGCGACTCTACTTGGGGCCTCGCCAATGGCCGCATCCCTTTTGACGTCAACTGCGCTCTGGCTCCAGCTGCTCTGTATGCCATCTCCAGCCTCGCGGCCATGCCTAGCGTCTATCCCAACAACTCGGTGACTCAGAACTGGACCGCAGTCGCAGCTCGGCGAGCCAAAGTATGGGAAGACAGTACGCTGCAATTCTTCCAGTATAACATGACTGCAAAGACTGCTGTTGCGAGATTAACAGAGTACACGAGCAAAAACACATTCTATGACGGTCCTACGAATGGCGATTCAGTGTCAAACTACTCTACTGACGGGACAATCATAGACTATGGGCTGGCTATCAACAGTACAACGACGCCAGAGGTCATCCCACTCACCCACACAGACACGGCCTTTCGTCATTATCTGCTCAACGCCACCGACGACAAACAGCTCACGGCATTCATTAACGCCTCTGCCAATGCAGTCCTTCGCCCATTCCCAGCCGGGCTGAGCACCCCAATCGGCGTCGTCGTCGCAAACCCAGCATTATCCAACAACGACGTCCTCATTGCAAATTTTCCCAACTCTGCATATCACGGCACCGTTGTCTGGAGCTGGCAGTTGGCGCTCATGGCGAAAGGATTCGAGCGGCAACTAGAGCGATGCCACGGCTCCAGTAACGTGACGGATATCCCATCGTCCATCACAAATGCAACTACGACGCCCCAGTTCTGCAACAACAAGAAAGTGTACACTGCGCTGAAGACGGCATACAACAAGCTGTGGGATATCATCGAGAAGAACTCGGAGCAGCTCGAGTCCGAAGTCTGGAGCTGGACGTATAATGGGGGCAAGAATGGCACAGAGGCAGATTTCAAATTTTCTCCTCTCGCCGTGCTTCCTCCACCACCAGGCGCCAGCAGTGCGACTGAAAGCGATGTGCGACAGTTGTGGAGTCTGACGTTTTTGTCTGTCACCAGGAACAAGAGCTTTTCGTAGGGTGAAGTGATGAGGGATGCATTAACCACAAGCAGGGACAACGATTCACTTGGCAGGCAATCAAGTCGATGAAAAATGACAGAAATGCCGCCATCTCATGATATTTCCAACATATATAAGCTCTCAACAAATCTTTATGATTTTGCAATCTAATGTCCAAACAAAATTCTATATACTCCAAGCCATGCCGGCTTTCTGTTCGTTAAAGGTATGACGCTGAGATGCCAGATCTCTCGTTTATGCTGTCTTTGGCTCCAATTTGTTTGTGTCAAAGGGGGAATCAGAAGAAAAAGAAAGAAAAAAATTCACTGAGTGATGTGTGTGCCTTGTTCCGTGCAGCCTTGCCCTTTCATGATAACCAATGCCTTGTCCTGCCCTGCCCTGCCCTGTCCTGCCCATGTCCTATTCCTTCTCTTTATTTCTGCTTGGTTTGAGTTCTTTCTAGTCTTCAAGTCCGTCTGCTGCTGCGATGCCGTCTTTCCCGCTGGTGCAGCGGCGTCGATGATGACCGCTTGCTCTTGTCCTTGGCCTTGTCCTCGTCCTCCTGAAAACTAGCCTCGGATGGCGCTATCGAAGGATTGACCAGGGTACTGCTCCCGTCGTCGTCCTCATCCCGCGGCAGCGGTGTGGCCTCAATCTCCAGCGGTATCTGGCTCGACCCCAGAGGTCTCGGCGTCCGCAGCCTCAGCGGCTTCTCGCCCAGGCCGATCTTCGATACTGCCCAGCCCAGCCAAGTTGGATTTGGCGGGATCCACTGGCCAATGTTCAGAGTATAGTGCCGCTGGTCGTCGGGCAGGTTCAGCCAGACGAGCTCGCGGTTGCTGTTGATGCGGCCTTCCATGACAAAGTCGCCGACTTCTTCTGGGATCCTCAGCGCCTCTGCGATGAGAACGGGCTGGTATGCTGGGACCAGAAGATGTAGCCGGGTTGGGCGTAGCGATTGGCCTCGCCGCCGAGCCTTGTACTCCATCTCCGAGATGCGCCGCCGCGCTGCAATCATGAAGACGAAGACCGAGTCAATCTGGTTCGTGTAGCCGCAGAACCGCGTCCCCAGGGGCTTCTCCTCCAGCAGGTGGAAGAACTTGGGATACCAGTCGTCGTCTGGGTGCCAGAGGAAGAACCAGTGGTCCTGCGACGGATCGCCCGACGTCTGCATAAGGCGCTCGCGAATCATGCTGTGCACGTAGTCGGGGAACTCCTTCTGGGCCATGAGCGCCGTCTGCGCCTGCAGGGCCGCCGAGATGTCCTGCAGCTTGGCGGCGATGAGCTGCAGCGCCTGGATTCCCTGGTACGTCTGGACGAGGTTCATGCCGATGCGCACCGTCGTGGCAATCATGCTGAAGTAGGCAAAGATGCGGGCGCTGTCGGCGACGGACTGGCCCATGACCTGCATGGCGGGGATGAACTTGTTGAGGCCATCGGCCATTTGGTTTGCACGCGGCGCAAAGTCATTGACTCTGCCGGCGAGCTCGTTGGCCTTGGACAGCGTGTCGCCGATTTTGATGAGGCCGGCGCCGGCTTCGATGGTCTTGACAATGGGCGCCGTGTTGGCGAAAAGCTTTGTGGCGGCCTTGATGGCCCGGCCCTTGACTCGTTTGTCCCTGAATATGACTGAGAGGAGGCTGCTGTCTTCGCCCATGATTGGCAATGGGGTGCGTTTGTGTGCCGGATAGGCAATTTCAGGCTTTCAGGGGTATATGAGATGCAGAACAAAAACGATGCAAGAACTGAAAGGAACGAAACGACCTGCAGCTGGTAAATGGGCAATCGTGGGGTACGAGATGAGATGCAGAAACAACAAGAACCCCAAAAAGCCAGTCATACACGCATAAATGTTGGTGAAATTGAACCCTTCCCTTTTGGCGGCCCAAAATTGTCAAGAACCGCAAGATGCATCTGACCGTCTTCCCAGCTCCGCTTTTCGCCGCCCCCTAACCTACCAGCCCTGCCGATTCCAATTGGAGCCCTCTAAAGTGACGTGGCAGAGCAACCGGTCCGTGGGCGAGTTATCATGCTGGGCTGAAAGTGGAGTAGCGGCCTTTTGGTTGGAGAAGCTGGAGCTGCGAGCTGCGGACGCTGATTGGAGGAGAGGCTGACTGTCGGTCTGGGAGCTCGACCCGATGAGTAAGAATAGCTGAGAGGAGAAAGAGGAGAAGAGTGAGCTGTTCACCGTAATCCGGTCTGGGATTAGCAATGAGAGGTTTGAATGTTTCAAGTGACCTTTATCTGCCTTGCCGTGATCAGTCACTGGCGCAGAGAAACAGCCAATCCAACCCCCTGGCGATCACGGCTTCTAGACCAAGCGGAAGAACATCGGATCGTGGCGTTACCGTTTATACGCCGATGGCTTGAGCACCCGTTATTGCTGCGATTCATCAGCGCTGTAAGCGAATCAAAGATGAAAAAAAGGTGACCCATCCAGCGAGACAGTCTCATGACTACACGCAACAGCGTTTCAAGTCCCCGTCATGGTCAATGTCGCCGGCAGAAGCAGAGGCTGCGCAACATGTCGGAAGCGCAGAGTCAAGGTGCGCGTTCTTATCCATCCACTCGTACTCAGATTGACTGAAACTCATCTCGCATTCTATATCCTTTATAGTGCGACCAATCTCTCCCCGAATGCCTGAGATGCCTTGGCATGGGCATCAAGTGTCCTGGAGCTCGCACAGACGCCTTTTTCGTCCACACAGTCGTGCCGGATGTGTCGTTGCGTGATTCTCCATCAGCTGCTCTCACGCCCATCAAGTCGAAATCACCACATACGATGATGACGATGCACCCATCACGACTTTCAGCACTGCAGCCATCTCGTGCCAATGCCTTTGATCAGTTTTTCGTGTCGCATTTCATCGACGCCTTTTTCGGCTCGGCGAGGCCTTCTTTGCCTATTCCCAACGGACCATCCAAGATTTGGTTACACGAGCTTCCCGGCTTTCTCGCCTCTCCTTGCCCATCTCCTGTCCAGTATTCCATCCGCGCAGCGTCAATGCTCAGCTACGGCACCATCGCTGGAGATGTATCCATCAAGACCGAGGCCTGTAGATGGTACATGAGGGCGCTGCAGAGCTTGCGACATCTGCTGTCCCTTGACGACCTAGGCTCATCTCTATATTCTCCAGAAAGCACAGTATGCGCGGCCGTCATGCTCATCCACTTTGAAACTTCGGCCGGCACCAGTCCAAAGGCATGGCTGCCACATGTCAATGGTGCAGCTTCATTGCTAGAAGCGCAAGGACCGGAGCGTTGCCGGGATGGATTCATGCATCAGATATTCAGGCATTTGCGGCTGCAGACGGTGCGTTTGCTTCATTTACTCTCCTGGCGTTCTGTGTCACTATGCTGATAGACCTCATAGTTCGTTGCGGCAATGGCTGATAATAGGCTTCACCCGTTTGCTTCTCTGCAATGGACGACGGTTCCGTTTGAGAACCATCCAAAGCTAATTTTTGACAACTTGGTCGATGTTCTCTTTGTTGTGCTGAAGTGCTTGTCAACAGCAAATCATCTCATTGCATCCGATGCCAGCAATACACGCGAAATGCAAGCAGAACTCGGAAGTCTCATCCAGGATGCTAGGCTCCAAATCCATGAGTGGAGATCAGAAGCCATCTTCTACGTCTCTCTGAAAGAAG
The DNA here is from genome assembly GCA_030708095.1 of Trichoderma sp. CBMAI-0020. Classification (NCBI taxonomy): domain Eukaryota; kingdom Fungi; phylum Ascomycota; class Sordariomycetes; order Hypocreales; family Hypocreaceae; genus Trichoderma; species Trichoderma sp. CBMAI-0020. The sequence goes on from JAJNCI010000002.1 coordinate 726,849, forward strand.
ACCATAGCCCCTCAGTTTCTGAAACTGAAGATGTTGCAACATCACTGGATCCTCGCCACTTCATGCTGCCATATACCGATATTCCATCAGCCGCATTAGTCTCACTCTACGATGCCGCCAACATGATCGTACTCCGCCTTCTTCACTTAGTTTCTCCCACAGCATCTCTATACGACGCACGCATCCAACAGCACACACAGTCAATCCTGTCCGCGCACGAGATGATTAGCGAAAAGTCCAGCTCTGAGCCTGGCCGCGGTTCCATCATGATGGTCCAGCAATTAAAGATTGCTGCCTTGTGGAGCTCGTCTTCGCAGCAGAGGGCGGCGGCTGTGAAGACGCTGCAGGGGTTTCGAAAGGGAGGCTTTGCAGGCATTTCGGCGCCATCTCACGAGTATTTTGCCGATGTGGCGGCCTATATTCTTTGCCATTACGCCGTTGGAGGGACTTGACCTACCCAGTTCAACAAAGACGAATCACCACTGCCACGTTACAAGAGTCTGAGGCTTGTGCTAGACCAGCCTTTCATTGGGGCCAGGCCAATTCAATCACTTTCTCGTCTTCTAGCCCCTTGCAATAACTCCGAGGACTCATGGTGGCTGAGCACATCCATCAATAGAGAAAATGAGTCCAAATTGCGAGTCGAGGCAGCATTCAGCTCAATATTGCAGAAGTTGGCACGGAAACATCATCGCCACTCGGCTTGGATTAACTCCCATGGCCAACTTGAGCGGACCGAATTCTGCCAAAATCAGGCCTAGGATGCGTTTCTAGTCTGTGCGCGCCTCAAGCTTGGAGGATCCTTAAACTCATAATGGCTAGCTTTGCGATTTAGCGGCTCCGCCATGAAGCTCTCGAGATACACTGTGTGAGCTGAATTGGCTGCAGTTGCTGCCGGTGAAACAAGACGGAGCCTCGTTACGTATATGGGTGCGAATCTGTGCTGTAATAGGATCAGTAACATAGCTATATATACCTGCTCTGCATCAGAGCTTCTTGGTTTCCATCTCTCTACCTTATTGTGAAGGATATAAGCCCAAACTTCGTTGTCTCTCAATATGAAGATAGCCATCATCGGCGCTGGCATTGCCGGCTGTGCAGTATATCTCGAGCTGAAGAAGCATCTCTCCAACGACCTCGACGTCAAGATATACGAGGCCTACGACACCGGAAAAGATGTCACGTTTGAGGATCGAGAGCAAGGACCGACACATTCCTCCACACTCATCGTCGGGGGCGGACTGGGCATCGCACCCAACGGTCTCGGCGTAATTCAGCGTCTTAACGAGGAGCTTCTACGAGAAGTCACTCGTGATGGATATGTGATCACGCGATCCAATTTGAAGAGCAAGAATGGGAACCTGCTCATGTACATTGATCCCAATGGCTCTACCACAAGGGAACCAGGAGAGCCTTCAAAGAAGCTCAACATGGTGGCATGTAGTCGCCATTCGCTTTGGAGATGTCTGCGCACTCGCATCCCAGACGAGGATATCGTCACCAAGCGTGTGTCTCAAGTCATTGCTAATCCTGAAGGGAGAAACATCATCCGTTTTGTCGATGGAAGCGAGCCAGTAGAGGCTGATATCATCATTGGTGCTGACGGTGTGAAATCGACTGCCAAGAGAGCTTTGTTTCCGGAGGCAGCAGAGGACCGATATCCTCCTCATTACGAGTAAGTACTTGGATAGCGATCCAACGTATTACCACTGCATGCTGATTCTTGGTGATCAACAGGGGCCTTGTGGGAATTGGTGGCTTCATCCCAGCAACAGGATTGGCGGAATTCGTCGAAAAGGGGTCAATGAACTTCATCTTTGGAGGCAACGGCTTCTTCGGATACTACTTCTCAGAAAACAATCCCTCAGATCCCAATCGCGATAACCCCTACGTTGCCTCCGAGCCGGGAGAAACGCTGGCCTGGTGGTCCACGTACGAGATCAAAGAGTGCCCAGTTCGCAGCACCCTCGACATGGACGATGTTTCCCGACACCTTCGAGAGAGGCACGCACAGTGGAAAGACCCCGTCATCCAGCGAATTATCAAATCGGCCCGCGTCACGCACATGTATCCCACATGGACGTCACCACCGCTCCCAACTTGGGAACGCGACGGGGTTGTTCTGCTGGGAGACGCGGCGCATGCCCTGCCCTCGACTTCGGGCCAAGGTGTATCACAAGCACTAGAGGACTGCGAAGCGTTTGTGCTATTCCTGGCGTATCAGATGAAGCGGAGAGATGCGAGCAAGCCAGACGCTGAAAAGCAAGCCACCGTCAAGGCTGCAAAACAGTACATGGATCTTCGGAAGCCACGCGTCACGGAGATATTGGAGAGTGCAAAGAAGATTCAGAATTCTAAGCGCGACATGGGTGTCGTTCGAGAGTATGCCATGTACTCAATGTTCAAACTGCTTAGTAGGTGACACGCTGCAATAGCCACGTAATGATTGTAGAAATAGATGCTGACAATTCATGTAGGTTTCTTTCCTAATGCTGTGGCGAAGCCGACGCGCAAGATTTATGAGTATAATGTTGCCGAAGAAGCTGCTCAAATTATCGCTGCCGATAGCTAGCATTCCAATAGTTGACGTGCCAGGCTTGCTCCGTTAGTAGCTACAATCTTGCATTATGGTGTATTTCCACTCAGAAACAATGTATAATAGACTGTGCTTAATGTTCAAGAGCGTTGTGTATTGCTTCATCCACGTATCGCAATGATGCTGAACGTTGAAGAGATAAGTAACCGTGCAAAGTGTGCGGGAAAATCGAGCAGTCGCCATCGTTAAAAAACAACCTTGCCAGGCTGACTATCAAATGGAGTCCCCTCATCGAGCTCGTCGTCGTCCATGAAAAGCTTAATCGCAACCACTTGGCCGTCTTTCTCAGCCACGGAGAGGCGGGGTGGCCCGCCAATAGAGTCTTGTCCAACTAGCAGTAAAAACCGTCAGCAATCTACATCATCTGCCTGTATCAAAAGTTGCAACTTACAGTGCAGTCCTCCAAACGTAAAGCCCGAATTTCGCTCGCAGTCTTCCCCGTCAAGGTTGTCGTTGAGTGTAATCATCTCAAGGTAGCCGCCCCATTCATCCTCGTCAATGTCATCTTCTCCAGCACCTCTTCCCCCCATGACCATTGCCGCAGCTTCACGAGTGAGGTATGCCATGGAAATGACGTTGAGCAGCCCGCCATCGTCATAGTAGGTTCCAGCGTGCTTCCACGCCAAGCCCTCGTCCCATCCAGCGGCTGAATCATCGAACCTGTCTTTGAACATCTGATCCCAGGCCTGCCACTCGTTCAGAGAGATACTGAAATCGAGCTCACTCTCCTCGTCCAAGTCTGCAACCCACCGAAGACACGCCTCGGTGTCACAGTTTCCAAACTCTGCTCCCTCAATCATTTTCATCTCCGCCTTCCAGACGCCGGGTTTGCAGTTTGAGATGCCCGAGTGCAATTCGGTCAGGTGGTCCCATTCTTGAGAGTTCCCCGCCAGGGCAAAAGCGATTCCATCCGGGGGGTTAAGGGGGACGACAACATAACGCGGGCATAGGCTCAGGAGGCTCTTGAGACGGTTGCCTTCTTCGGGGGTTGAGGAGATTTCGGAGTCGCTCATTTTGGCTGCAGAGGCGATTGGGACTTGAAGATGGAGCAATTGAGATGAATCGCCAATTCCAAACTGGCGAGACGTGCAATCAAGTATTGGAGTTTGCGCGAGCTAAAATAGCTTGTCAGCAATAGGCGGGTGTCAGCCTTTGGAAATCGCGTATCCTCTCGGTTGATCGGCTCATCACAAACGTTTTTGCTGTATCTTGAATATCGGCCACTGCCTAAAGCGGACATGGTTAGAGAGAATATTGGCCATTAGCGCGAGCAGCCTAGAAATTGGGGCAGATGAATCCATACCGAGCGAATCATTGTGATGTGCGTGGACGCTTTTGTCGCTTTTCGCAACTGCTGGCGAAACGGCAATTGTTTGTTAGTGATTGCCGACATGATTGCGCCCTCCTGGCATTTCAGGCAGAGTTTGGAGGCGAATCATTTTATGCGACTGGCAGGTTGATGTGGAGGGGACAATGAAGGCATGGTGAAGAGTCTAGCAATAGTGAGGAGGCATCGCCGTCATCACTTAGTGTCTTTCATCTGAAGTCGATGGAAAATTAGAAAATGCGAAGCGCTGATTCAGTATAGGTGTGAGTTTCCCCGGGGATGCAGTTTTTCCATTTGCGCTGAGCGACAGTGTCGTGGTCGCTATAATTTAGCCATCGACATTTTTGGTGCAGGTCTAGGGTAAACGATCAGAGCGACAGCCATGGATCGATCCTGTCCACAGGCCAAGTACCTGTAAGTAAGCCTTCAATGTTCGCTGTTCTCAGCGACCAGCTGAAAAGATTGTTATTGTAGTGGAAGTTGGCTTCTGGCGACGTCCCAAGCATTACTATATCTAGCCAAGATTGAATTTGATTTGTCCCCCGGGCTTTTCATGTTACCAGCCAAGTGGTTTCAGCATTCATTAAGCAATAGGCATGGATTCTGATGTCTGTCCTTCCAAGTAAGTGGCTTATTTGAGATATAGATATTCATGTGGAGAAAACAGAGTGTAATAGGAATACTCACAGATTTAGGAAATTAAGCAGACAAGATTGGGGCAATAGATCAACTTATCTCAGTTCAACTTTGCAGTTATGCCACGGTCAAGATAGATGATCTCAAGGTCTTGAACGCTAATTGGTCTTCTCAAACCTGCTGGCTTTATCGTTCCATAATGGAATATCCCGTTGGGAGTGCAAATTAATAAGTGGACGGCTAAAGAGAGAATCATCGCCTATGTCAACAAGCGGTCGAACGCTACTGACAAGACTCTCCAAGAAATCAAGGCCGACTAGGCCAAGATGAAGGACAAACTCAACCGCATTCTCTCGATGGCTACTCCAGCCAACGCTGACCCAAACAACGGCCTTTAATCAACCGGCAGTATTTCTTTTTTCCTTGTCTTCTTTTGGCAACTCGACAGGCGGCTTTGACAAGCATGGATATACAGGCTTTATCCCGTTGACGTGTCCGGGGTGTGTGGAAGGAACCATTGAACTACTGGTAGGTAGTCAACCTTAATACAACAAGCCTCTTCAGTTACTTCTTCATATTTACATAGGTAGGTAGCCTCTAGTCAACAATGTTAACTCGTCAATGCAACTACGTTATCCTCTCATCACAACAATCTTTCCACCACCTCACATGATCTGACCTGGATCAGTGGAGAACATAATCACCTCCGATTACATACTGTTGACGGTATTAAAAGTCACCATATCGAATACCGTAATCACAAGCCTGTTAAACACACTTTTACTTTAACATTTTCTCCTGGCGTTTAATTCTAGGCTCTCACGTAGTACAAGAGGCCGTAGAGTGGGTCTCAGTTGTCGTCTATCGTCCAGGTAAGCATCAGCTACCTGCAGCCGCTTAGATCATTTTACTAAAATAACACTTTAAAAGCAAATCTTGGAATTGGTGGCGAGATCGGAAGACTTCCACTTCCTCAGCCATGATCATAAGCTTTGCCATTTCTAGGCTGTTGTCCAGCTAGACGTGCCAAGCTCCGGTTGATGGAATGGACACCGTTCAACTAATGCTCCGACCACAATCTTCACTGACGTACTTTACAGTTGTCATCTGTTGGGAATAAGACTCTTCAATAGGTCACAAATCCGCCATAACTTTGGCCTAACCGGCGAGGGCAACAACATCCTAATACATAATCGAAAAAAACAGAAAATGCTCCATGTGAGCGAAATTCAGTACCGGCGGCTTCCACATTCAAATCGACACCGATTTTGGACTCCCCACGACACTCAAACTCATTGACCTCGCCTACAACGTCAACAGTGACACCAACGCCACAGATTATGGTAACATTGCAACAGAAAGACTTCCATAAACCTGTTGGTCACGTACGGATGAATCGAAAACACGGCCCAACGGCTCTATGCCGATGCCGACGTCGACGTCATCTCCGTTGAACCTCCAAATTGGGACTGCCATGATTATGAAGTCTTTAAATCTGTGTCTCAAAAATCTACCAGCATCATCAATCGTTATCTATACTAGCCTCTTTGGAAAATCCCATCGCTAGTAAAAATTAGATATTTCCTCCCACTTCTTGCCAAGAAGACCCGATAGGTCTGGATTAAGTTCGCCGGGACAAAAACGGACGTGCCTAGAATTATCAGGGGATTTTATTCATGAGATTTGATTTAAACCTAATTTGGTGTCACCGTCAAATTCTTCTAGGTCGGCTTCTTAAGCAATATTACTATCCACAGGCAAAAGTTCATCGAACCCCTGTAGACAAAAAAAGTGGGCAACCAAGTTGATACCCGGATATACGGTGAAAGGCAGACGTGCCTCCTGTCGGCCGATACTTGTGCCCCATGACCCCGAAGCAATCCACGGCGCATACCCTTGAAGACAGGCGAAGGAACGATGGTGCTGATGTGTAATACATTACATGTACCCCTTGCAAGCTGAAAAGGATGAAGCGGGATCTGCGGGATCCTTGCGCTAGAAAAAAAGGTGGAATTGACGGGCGGATAATCCCGTTCCGTTGCACTCCATATATGTATGTGTGACAGTAAATACTAGTAGGTACCTAGGTAGTAGGCCATCTATCGTCACAGTACGGAAAAAAAGGTGGAAGGGCTTGTGTTACAACACTCAACAACGTCACCAATAATAAACAGTTATAGCAATTTAAATACATGCTGTTTCTAGTTCTGTCATTGCCATCAAGACAGCTGTTTACCTAACTTACTTCTATTAGGGCATTTACTAAAAATGGTGACGTAGTTTGTTTAAGACGTAGGTAGCCTTGTTTATGACAGCTGGGCTAGTAGTATACTGTAAAGGCTTACGCGCGGCCCCTATCACGATTAACACACAGTACGCCCCCATCCACAAGGCTTGGGGAATACGAAGATACTATAATGAAAGGGTTGTCCTCGTTTAGAACGCCTATCAGACGCTAGCAATAGTAGTGTTTAGTCATTTGATTATTATTTATCAACGGTCAGAGGTAGACAAGTAAAGGATAACAAAAGTATTTGCACCCTGTTTACATGTACACAGGCCAATCAAGCTTCTTAGCGACGGACCGGCCGATGACCTTGTCTGCGATTAATGCACACTTCTTTTCATGCCCCAACACAAGGGACTTCATAGATTACATAACGGCCGGAATGGATTAGAGCATAGAGTCGATGAATCGACCACAAACATGATGCTCGGCAAGCATTCGCTACTGCGCTTCCCTCTGTTGTTATATCGTGCACAACACACCTTGACATCAATGTCAACTACATTGGAACGCCGTGATAGCTAAACAAAGGAAAAAGATTGCAGCGCTTGATAAACTAATCCCAAAACTTGGTCTTAGCGCCGGCACTATTCACAAGCAGGTAGGTACTACTAGTAGAAGGTACCTACCTACCTAGGCATTTAGGATGTATAAGCAGGTAGATACATGCCGTGTAGCTACAAAACGTTAACGGACACATATAAACTCCATGGATAAGATAATGATTCATCCCATCGGAGTTCAAATCCTACAAGTACTACAGTATGATAATAGTTTACATATTTTAGTGCTTATATAAGAAACAAGGTATTTGCGATTACTAGCAAGGATTATTAAATAGGTGGAATTAGCCTCATCTTCGCTTGTAGAGGTACCTAGTAACTGGCTAATTGGGCTAATCCTGCATACAATCATGAATATTATTCACAAGGTAGTATTAGCAAACTAGGATATCAAAAGTATTTAAAGAGTAATTTTTAAGGACATGCAATTAAAGAAAAGATGTAAATATTACAAAAGAAATAATATTTCCTCTGATTGGGGCTTGATTGGGGCCATAATCATCTATCTACATATGTATAATTGTATAGAGAGTGCTGCCAACCAACTGGCCAGCCGTCATCCATGACATCGTAAAGGTGCTCAGCCTCGTGGCACTTTTTCCGATAGTAGTGCTATGTGGGATCCGACAGGGACATGACAGGACATGACAGGACATGACCCTGCAGATCCTTCCTCCGGTATGCTTGAGCTGTATACCTGTTAGTATATATCTACCAAGTGTGACCACCAATAACCTCTTCTCAATCTACCATCCTCCTTTTTTTTCTTAGCATACACCAACGACTTACCTTTCCTTTCAGCCTTCTTCATCCAAAATGTCCACCTATGACGCCATCGTTGTTGGTGCCGGCTTCGGAGGCATCTTCAACCTCTACAAGCTCAAGCAGCTCGGGCTATCCGTCAAGTGCTTTGAGAAAGCCCCCGAAGTCGGCGGCACTTGGTACTGGAGCCAATATCCCGGTGCCACCAGTGATTCTTCCAGCGAGGTGTACAGATTCAGCTTCGACAAAGAACTGCTAAAGACGTACCCCTGGCCAACGCATTTCGTCCCCCAAAAGGAAACCCAGGCCTATCTGAAGCACCTCGTAGAGCGCTACGACCTGAGCCAGCACATCCAATTGAGCACAGAGCTGAAGGGAGCTTCATTTGATGTCGCCACATCCTCATGGACTGTCAACCTGTCCAATGGCGAGACCTGCAAGACGACATATCTGGTGCTGGCCTGCGGTGGTTTCCACACACCCAACTGGCCCAAGATTCCCGGCCTCGACAAGTTTTCCGGCCCCGTCTACCACACTGGGTGAGTCAAAAACAACAGTGCCTCCAACAATGGAAGGCTGCTAACCTCTACAGTGACTGGCCCGAGAAACGGGACCTCAGCGGAAAGCGAGTCGGCGTCATCGGCACCGGTTCGTCGGGAGCCCAAGTCTTGGTCAACATTGCCGACGAAGTGAAGCATCTAGTTTCGTTCCAGCGATCGGCGCAACACGTTGTCCCACACCCCAACGGCCCTGTATCGGACGAGTACAGAGAGTGGATCAACAACAACTACGACGACGTCTGGGAGCAAGTCAACAACCACCCCGTGGGACACCCCCTGATCCACAAAACGACCCCTACGATGAGCGTCAGCGCAGAGGAGCGCGAGAAAATCTGGGAGGACCTTTGGAATCATGGGGCAAACGGCTTCAGCTTCATGTATGGGCCGTTTGGCGATATCCACAGCAGCGCAGAGGCCAACCGCGAACTCTGCAACTTCTTTGAGAAGAAGATTGCGCAGTCCATCACCGATCCCGACAAACTGAAGAAGCTGACCCCCAGCGAGATCTACGGCAAGAGGCCCGTCACACTCTCTGGCTACTATGAGACGTTTAACAAGGAACACGTCGACATTGTCAATTACGAACACACGCCGTTTGTGACAATCAATGAGAAAGGCATCTTGACAGAAGAGAAGCAGTGGGACCTCGACGTCATCATCCTGGCCACTGGCTACGAAGTCATGGACGGAAGTTACAACAAACTCGACTTCCAGGGAACACAAGGAACCCTCAAGGACAGCTGGGCCAAGGCCGGCCTTCCAACTTCATATCTAGGCGTCAGCGAGTCTGGCTTTCCCAACATGTTCTTCATCGTCGGGCCCCAGTCGCCATTCACCAACATGCCGCCGCTGATTGAGTGTCAGGGCAACTTTATCGCAGGCTTGATTGAGAAAGCCGAAGCCCAGAAGAAAGAGAATGGCGGCAAGACTGTTCTTATCGAGGCCAGAGAGGAGGCCAAGCAAGAGTGGATGCAAAAGTGCCAAACGCTTGCGGAGGGCAGCTTGTTTAGGACGGTCAAGTCTTATATCTTTGGCAACACGTCGCCTGGGAAGGATGCCCCCGGCATCTTGTGGCTGGGAGGCTATGGATACTATCGAAGCACCATCAAGGAGGTGACAGAGAACGGGTACCCTGGATTTTCATTTTCCACGTAAAGGGCATTTTTGGAGGATATTTGAAGATTTGTAGCATTTTCTTGATCAAGATACACATCGGTTAAATGACCACATTGTAGTTTTTCTACCAGCGAATTTAATTTCTTCTTTCGCTACGGCGCGCGCTAATCTGAACTGGCTCTGATGGAGCCAATTCATACTGTCACTCTGAGCTGAGTTGAGCCAGACCATACCCGAGGCAATTGATAACTGTGTCAAGGGAGTAACTAAACACACACCATGACTGCAACTTCTGACAGAAAGGCATGTAGCTTATTACAAAGGCTAAAATTAAACTTCAATTCACAGAATGAGAATTTTTTAAAAAGAAAGATTTGATAAAGAAGTCGCAAACGACAAAAAACATTCGACAGAGGCAGGGTTCGAACCTGCGCACCCGAAGGTATTAGATAGCAGGAATCGAAGAGTTGATTCAAGTCTAACGCTTTAGACCACTCAGCCACTCTGCCCGAATTAGTGATTGTGGCTGATTCATATTATTACTATAAACCTGGAATCCCGACATCACCCACATAGCGAGAAAGAGAAAGCAAGGTCCCTAGTGACCGACCATTGATCCTTTCTCATCAGCTTATTCGAATCTGAGTGCAACGGAAATGCCAACGTCAGCGGGGAAATACCACGGTATTTACTCGAGCCAATCACAACACCCATATTATAATTCCAACTCCGACCCTCCTCCTCTTCAACCATCATCTCGCTCACCGCCTAGAGTACCATCATCAGGATTCTGAGTCCTCCTTGAACTGCTTGAAGTAATACCGCCTCTCAATTTAACGACCAAGATTTGCCCACCACTCACACCTTGTAGCATTCATATTCCCGGTCGTTTCCACGGCCCCATTAGAGGTGACATTGACAATAGAGCCATGCGGTCCAAGATGCGGGAATGCCTTTTGGTTGGTGAATCTGGGGACACCCTCCTGTACAAATGTAATAATCGCTTCTTGTAGGGCATCCCGGGCCTTTGGCCACGGCGCTGGAGACGTGGGGTCGTTGAAGGTGTACTTGAGATCCTGGATATGGAACCCTGGAGAGACGCCAAATTCGTCTGGGGTTGCATCAAGGCTAGTCAGCAAACGATTCCGCAAACGATTCCGTCCAAAGTGAAGTACTACTCCCCGGACGAGCAGGATCATAGTCTTACAGGAGAGGTTTTCACTCACAAGCATATCCCTTGTCACGGACCCCTTGCCCGATCCAATAATAGTTGCAATCAATGACAGCCTCGCCCCAGAGCTTCATTTGCCGCGTATCCATGTCGACGTATCCCAGAGATCCGTCATACTGTGGCGGATACAGTGCGGCGGCCAGATGAGCGACGTCTTTGCTCGTAAGGCCGGCGAATGATCGATTGATCCAGGAGGCGAATTCGTCATTGGTGGTTACATTGGAGTCGAAGAAGAATGCGCCTTCAAACATGTTATGGCCAGCCATGACTTTGACCGATTCATCAAACGCCTCATCCTTGATCAAGTTGCTGGGGGAATGGGTAATGTATTTGCCGTCAACCACAGGACCAAAGATGTAAGTCGTGGTTGGAGCGGCCCCAATTTGCGCAGCATTGGCAGCAATCACGGCCTTTGTATCAGCGGCCCGGGCTTCTTCCAAGCTGCTCACATTGAGATACGAGAGGAACTGGCTGAAGCCGTCATCTACAACTTGCATGGTCGGAATGGTAGCTGGGCTTTGCGGGATGGCCTGAGAAAACAGACCGAAGCCCTTGCCGTGGTTTGCAGTCATGTGCAACAAGACTGAACCTCCGCCTGCAGACTCTCCCATCAGTGTGACGCGCTCTTTGGAGCCTCCAAAGATGTGAATATTGTCTTGAACCCACTGTAAAGCAAACCTCTGATCGAGAAGGCCTACGTTTAGATCTCCATTTTTTTCAATTTCGGGGCCGGACATGAACCCAAGAGCTCCGAGACGATAGTTGAGGCCGACAAATACGAGGCCCTGATTAGAATTTGCAGCAGCATGCTCAAAGAGGCCAATTGGATCGTACCCGGGAGTTGGTGTTCCAGTTTTGGAGCCTAGAGCAAAGCCACCACCGTGAATCTGCCGCAAGCACACGTTAGAGATGGACGCCATGAATTATATGGGTATATAGTTGCTCAACAATTTAGACAGAGTCAAGCTTACCCAGACAAGCACAGGGGCTCCTCCATCTCCACACGATTTCGACTTTGAACTCGCCTGCTCAAAAGCTCCTTTGGTGACGTGGACATCGAGGAAGAGACAGTCTTCCTGAGCGCCTGTATTCCAATCAACTGGGAGAGGCTGACCATCTTTGATGCTCTTCTCCCAAGCTTGCATGGTGAACGCGTTGGCTGGGTTCGAGTATTTGCCTATGGGAGTGAATGCGTCGTTCTGCCAAGGTGGGACACCCTGCGGGCAGAATCGCAACTCGGAGCCGGTTTGGACGGCGGTTCGGTTCGTCTCGGGGTGCACCGGGGCTCGGAATCGAAGATCGTCAATGGGAGGCTGGGCATATCGAATGTTTTGGAACAAATACGTTTGCGTCGTCTTGTTGTAGGAGAGGGCTTGGTGTTGTTCCTGTTATCACATATTAGATGACGTGCAAAAAATAGCTGGCTTAAAAAAAGAATGACAAACATATCCCAAGTCTACAACAGGCAGACAATTGGAGTCGGTGCTGGTGACCGGCGCTGCATTGCCTCTGAGGGTGGATGACAGGACGAAGCTTGTGAAAAAGAGGCGACGCATTGTGAGAACGCGATAGGCGAAAGGGACGCCAGAAGAGCTGAGATGAAGGAAAGAATGTGAAGACGAGGATTCCCGTATTGAGGAGGCAGTAAATCGATGGTCTGGTTGCTATCGTCGAAGCTGATGGTTCTTCCGCTCGCCCATCACCTGGGTCCTTGTCTGCTCTTATAGCCATTGTCGCCATGCCTTCTATTCGTCATCCTCCTATCGCTATTGATGGTGATGGTGGTGATGAAAACACTTTGCGATTGATTCAACGTTTCGAAACATTCGAGGCAGTGATGCTAAAGCCATTTCTCAAAAGAGTAGTGTATCCTACAAAATCAGTATCAGTCGTGCATTTGGCCAGCAATCTTCATACCGAAATCCTTCATCCTTCACCGGTTCAATTGCCTCTCCGAATAACCGTGGTGAATGGAAATAACCATCCAATGCCATACCGAGTTTGCCATTGTTTTAACGCCTTGTTTAGAATATGCTTCTTTTTTGACAACAACTGGGCGTTGAATCTCTCCGCGGTGCAAAGTTGCCCCGAGAGGCGTCATGCCCGAATAGGAACTGTGTCTCCCAGAAACGGCAATCAGCCATTGTATTAGTCTGAGCCTCCCACCAAGTCTTCGAGTCCTCTGCATGGGATCGAGTCTGATTGGACAGTCTCGATTTCGGAGTACCGAGTAGCGTATCAAGTACAGCCCCGTGGATGGGACTTTGGGCTAACGTTGGGCGGCAGAGGCTGAGTTGTCAGCACAACCGACGATCCCATTGTAAAGGATGCTTTTCACCACTTCTCGTTGCATTTTGGCGCTTATTAGTATTGACTATCACGCTTGGCCGAAGCCAGTGTGGGCCGAATGATAGACTGAGTGACCTGCTAACCGTCCGACACACAACCCGTTATGGATGGCTCGCTTCTTTTTGTCAACAAGACTCAAGCATCCCGTGTCTTATCGAGAAGCAAAGCAGGCGAACGGTCAGCCATTCTGAGCCATGTGCAGAACAAACGACGCAGACACGAGGCGGAAGCAACACAGTCATTGAAACCATGGGCTGGATTCACCACCACTTTATCGGCGTCGGATGTCTCGGACAAATCGAAGATGGTGGAAATGAAGCTGAAAGTTGTCGATCATGATGTGATGGCTCGGTCTGTCAAGTCATCAGCAGATAGTCAAAAGCAGAAGAAACAAAAAGAAGCGGCTGAAAAGAGACTCACACCGAAATATGCGTCATCCAAATCTCTGTTAAAGGCTATACAACCCGCCTACAACGCCTCAGACCCCTTCCACTGCACCGTCGCCAATCTGGATGCCGGCACCCATGCCATCCTTCATATCACCTTTTCTCATGCTTCGCGAGTAAATTTCCTTGCCGAGTCTTTTGCACCGCCGGAAAAGCTTTTGCAGCACACCCCAATGAGGCACGACAGAATGTTCCAGCTGCGGCTTGAATGTTGTGTTGAGGATGAGAAGCTCATGTACTCGACTCTTGCATACGGATCTAGCCTTTTGGGCTGGACGATGGGCCGTTTTCATTCCGGCAAGCAGCCAGAATACTTTCTCGATAAGGCTCTCCGTGCTGTGCGAGTCTATCTCTCTACTCCCGGATATATCGTCGACGATTGGCTGCTTCTATCCATGTATGGCCTCGCAATCACGGAGATGTGGAATTGCTTGCCCAGCATGTGGAGGCAGTTGCCAGAGAGACACGCCATGGCGGCCAAATTGGGGTCTCGCGGCTTTTCTGCATGCCGAATGCATCTCAAGACACTGTTTCAAGTTGTCGAGTACGCTGGCGGGTGGGAGAAATTCGATCCTTATGTGCTCGACAGCGTGATATTGGCAGACAAATTCATGGCCATTACTAGTCGAAAGCTGCCCATCATTCCTGTGACTTGGGATCCGGGGCCGCTGCCCTCTGAAAGCCTGGAAGAGTTCAGCGTCGCAGAAGAGGAGCTGATGATGGTCTTGCCTCGCCTTGGAACAGGCTTTCAGCTAGAATCGCTTTCAGAAGAACTTTGTAACATCCTGCAAGATCTGGTTGCGTATTGTCGTATCGCCAGCACGACATGGTCGTTTTCTTCCACCAGACCCGACATAGAAGGCTGGCTATTTCGGCGATGCCAAGCACTCTCGTATCGCCTCCTACTTCATGCCCTGGATCAGAACGCGAAGCACCTTGAGCGCTGCATTTCTCTCGCTTCACTGACCTTTATTCTGACTTCTATTCCAGCCAGAGGCCCACAAATGAGCGCTCAGGATGTAACTTCACATCTCTTCGATTTGCTCCAAGAAGGGCAGTTCTCGGCAGAAAAGGGGGGCGTGTCTGACGGCCTCTGCTTTTGGCTGCTGTTCATGGGATGCGTGGTGTCAGAGCCAAGTACTCATCGGTTGTGGTTCCTTGAGCGGATAGCTGATTATTGCGATGAGGAAGAGTTGACAGAATCGAGTTTTAAAGAAAGAGTGGAATCGTATTTCTATTTGCCGTCACGACAAGGTGCTCGAATACCAGCTGTGCTCGAGTACCTGAACACCATGGTCAAGGGGAGACAGAATTCGGATAAATTGTGGCTCAGTGGAGGTGTGGCATCTGGGTGCATGGAATAGACTTCGTTACAGGCATTCGCAAACAAATATACAAAGAAAGGACATGTGTGTTCAAGCACCACTTGAAAATAGTGCCAGCTGCTGAAGCGGCTGTTGCAAGTTGAGCTCAGCCTTGCTTCGACTTACGTAACATCGGCCTCGGCATTATCCTCTCCGGGTTTTGCCATCTGGATATGTATCAAACGAAGTCGCCATTTCTCCAAAGCAAATCAGAAGCCGTATTTCTTTGTCTTTCGAAGAGTAAATTGGTGAGTGTAGACCTACCACACAT
Organism: Trichoderma sp. CBMAI-0020; assembly: GCA_030708095.1. Lineage (NCBI taxonomy): Eukaryota > Fungi > Ascomycota > Sordariomycetes > Hypocreales > Hypocreaceae > Trichoderma > Trichoderma sp. CBMAI-0020. The sequence goes on from JAJNCI010000002.1 coordinate 742,357, forward strand.
GCTTTCGAGAGTCTCTGGCTGATACCCATCTTCAGACATCCTGTAGATGGAAATATGCTGAATCGCGTGAGGGAATTGGTGAGGCTTTGGTTCTTCAACAACATGAATTTCGCTCTAACAAGAAAAGTCTCTAGGCTTGGCTCTTATTCGAAGTCTCTCGCACAAACCCATACCGATAACGACATTGTCCAATCCGTCACACTGGTATCTGGCTAGCCTCTATTTCATGCGGCATACCTCAACTACAGACCAAGCCATCCGCACGATAGCCTCTGTTCCAACTTGTCTATGGATACGAAACGTCCTTTGTCCCAAGGCACAGACGAGAACACCAAGGTCATAACAACAACCTAATTAGGTGCTTTGGAAGATGCTCAACAAGAATGATCGCAAAGGACTTGCTCAGCCATCTCCGTGCCCATTTCAACCAAGATTTGACCTGTAGGTATCCCATCTCCTGCTGGGCCACATATCCAATCCCACAAGCTATCGATGGCCTGTGATCATCTCGGTAACATGGCTCTTCTACATCGACCGAGGTATTTCCTTGAGAAATGCCAGGGGCTAATTACCTTTCCTCTTCAACGAGGACAGCTTGGTGAATGTCATCACATTGTCTTTTGTTAGAGGATAAGTAGGTTTTTGGTAGATTGAGTATATGTACTAAGGCAAGCATGGTTGTGATCTCTATACTTGATTTACGCCCATCTTCCATCCTCTCACTCTGCTTTTCCCACTGCCATTACCACTGCCTGGTATCTGATTATGATTGTCGTTACCAGAAGTCAGCTCCGAAAGTCGCTGCAGAGCCTCAGAATAATCGATCGGTATCACTACTGACATTGTAGAATTTGCTAGACGTATCGTTGCGACGAACTTCCTGCGCTATCAACTGCCTCGAACACTTTATGTTTAAGTTAATCCCACCAGAGTTTCGTCAATGACCATCGAATATAATACTCCCCTCTTTATATCGGCGATCGCTCTCTCCACGGTTATACCGGCGATTTGGAACTCCCATGCAGGTTTTACGATATCACGTACACACACGCCTCCGAGTCCCACGTGTCGCAAGAATTTTGTTATATATTACTTTCGGATCGAGTAGTAATTCGTGAAAATCGTCCTATTTTTAGTCTGGTAAGCATATATGCTGAGGATGTCCTCTCCACTAGCTCTCTTCCCGTAGTAGCCGAGGTGTGAACCTCTTGGGCAAATCATGATCTTTGAAGTTCTGTCTATGATAATTACCACGTAGTAGCCATGTCACAAGCTGCGTTGTATTCCACATCTATCGCTAGCCTTTATAACGGCTGTTCTGAAAAGCTCTTGTAGCCAACTTTGTATTCAAATATCTTAAGTCTAGCAGAGGGGAATTCTGCGTAGCTCCGAGACTTTGTATATCAGGATGTCTTTCCGATCAATGTGAGTCTATTCTACCATGTCTGCAATTGGGTCGTCGGCCAAGAAGATATTTATATCTCACTCTTTGCTTGCCAAATCTATTGAAAGAACGCATTTGTCACAGCCAAAGAAGTGAAAAATATATAAAACTATCCGAGTTTATAAATCGTTATCGTCAGTCCCCACCGTCTGCGTAGAAATATCCAAAACCCTTTGGTGAAATTCTGCCCTTCCTCCCTCTGCCCCACGCAAAGACCAAGAGAACAAAACACTACAGCCAAGTTCCACTTCAAAAGATGCATATGGCCCACTTGAAAGAGAAATGAACCAAGAGAACAAAATTCCAACCCTCCTCAGCAGGAACCTTCCACAACCTGCCGACGCATCGACGAAGGGGTAGAAAAGATGTAGAGAAGAAAAAGAACAGGAGAAGAGAGAAAGTCGTTCAATTCTGTTGACCCAAAATTTCTCATCCACCAGTGCAACTCCAGTTCATGTGATGTGATACAGGGAGACGATAACTAGTTAAAACACCAGCCCAAACTTCCTCGACCAAAAGCTATCCACAGTTTCTCGCCAGCAATAAAGTAACTGTCCAACAAAAGACGAGAATGGCATATACAAGGTCCAAAGAGATGGTCCAAAGAGAAATGGCAGTGCTTAGTGGGAAAAGAAAGGTCAAAGGAAAAGAGTTCTTTGTTGGGTGTGTGGTAGCATCGTAGACAAAGAAATGTGATGGGTAGAACACGAGCGTATCTCCTTTGTGAAAGAGAGATTATCCATTTGTAAAATATCTAGTTAGAAATGACGCGGAACAATGAATGCGCAAATATCAAGTTGTCGTGAGTCTGGGCAAGTGAATGGTGATAGAGGGTTGCTGAGCCGAGATCATTGGGCAGATGGAAATTCACCCCGAAAGCAAATAATGGTTTGTCTTCGCATGAGAGGACCAAAAGCTCTCTAGTTGCTTGAAAAAGCCCCGCTTCTATGAACTCCATGAAAATTGCCTTTTCATTGTGGGAAGAAACAGTGAAACGCTGGATGCTGTTGTCATGATGCCACCGCTCTATGTTGAACTTCTTGACTGGAAATCCGCTTGGGGCGAGGATGGAGTGTGATTGTCTGCCTTGCCTCCGACGTGTTTATGATCAGACACCAATGTATGGTTGTAGAAAACGGATCAACATCATTTGTTTGGGTGACAGGGCCAATGAACTACGCCCGTTGACGGTGGTAGAGAGTTCGAGAGAAGACTGAGGCCTCAATAGACCCCCCGCCATCACTTCCCGGACTCTCTTCCACCATCTATGAGGCGGTGATGGTGACCGGAGGTGCCTTTAAAACATGCTAGTACAACTCCAGTACCATAGAAGAGTAAAAGGAGAGGAAATGAGTGAAAGTGGAGGGTAGGGCGAGGCACTACGAGGAGGTGACAAAGAGAGAGGACAGTTCGTCGCACTTGCGGTCGAACTTTTTGTGTTGGCATGGAAGCAGAGAGGAAACAATGACAAAAATGGGACAGGTAGGGTCGAAGATGGAAACGAAAACTTCAGAAAAGCCAGACATACCTTTTCGGCCACCCCTGATTCGATCTATTCAACTCCACCGCATGATTAGCCACGTTTCCAAACGATGATGTAGCGCTGGGTAGGTTTTGACGGCCTCAGTGTATGACGTGGTAGATTTGGATGTGGACATGGACATGAGGCACAAAGATAGGAAACGGGGAGTGAGTAGAGAGGAGTTCAAATAGCGATTGTTCAAAGATGGAAGATTAGAAACACGAGCGTAGAGGGAGCGAACGATGATGAAACAAGGAAAATGGAAATAGAGAGGGAGAAAGAAGGCCAAGATGTTAAGGAGGACGATGAAATAGATGTCGATGTAAGGGAAAAGGAGAGTTAAGAGGAATATGGAGAATCATGGGTGGTACAAAGGGCAGCAGGGAAAAGTCGTGAAGAATTCCGGAAAAATATAGGCAGAAGATGACGAGAAAGATGGTGAATAAGACGGGGATGATTAGGACAATGTCGAGAAAGATGGATACAACATCAAATGTCAAGAAGAGAGATACTCACTTGGAATCACCGTCACAAGAAGGATGAAAAGCAGGATGAAAAGCAGGATGAAAAGCAGGAAGAAAAGAAGGAAGAAAAGAAGGAAGAAAAGAAGGAAGAAAAAAAGGAAGAAAAGAAGGAAGACAAGAAGGAAGAAAAGGAGGAGGAAAAGGAGGAGGAAAAGGAGGAGGAAAAGGAGGAGGAAAAGGAGGAGAAGGAGGAGGAGAAGGAGGAGAAGGAGACTGCACAAGCAGGAGCGCATCCACGTCATCAAGAGAGTCTCAAGTGGCTAGTTGGCATCTGGGGTGGCCAATGGCAGCGCGCAGATGGCAGCCGGTTTCCCGATACGCGAGCGCTTTCCCCAGATTGAGGCGGTCTCCAGAGGCTTGGCATGGCTGTCCGCGGCTTGCCGTGATTCGATTTCGCTTTGTCTTGTATTTTATTGGATGAAAAGTATCCGAGATGGTGCTTTAAGTCTTCAGGAACGCGTCATCTGCCTGTTTGCTGATTCCAGGCTTCGATTATATCCGATTCTGTGCGGCGAGAACCACCCCGAGCTCGCCGGCCCTGGCAGTCTCTGTAGCAGTCCCAGTCGAAGGGCCCCATCGCTTCAATGATTACGTCGAAGTATGGGCTGACAATTGAACTATGGCAACGTCAAGGTGGTTGAGAAGCACTGGCATCCGTACATGGCGATGATGCTTGATTCCGGCACAACACCATGGATATCTCTCTGGAAACTGAGAAAAAGATCAGCTGGGTGCGAAAATAGTCTCACAATATCTTTCTTCAAGCCACTACCTCGGTAGTGTTCTTATCCCCTATCATAGCTGATACAAGTGAGCTTTTCGCCAATCCTCTGCATTCTCTCTAAGCTTGTGCGGCTCTGCTATCGGGCAGACCTTTGAGAGCATGAACGTTAATTTGCCCATTTTACAGTTTCCCACGATCCACATCTTTTTTCCAGAGACTGCAAACTATGCCGAGCTCCTGATCCTGACTCCGCCAAATGGTCGATTCCGCACTCCACGATATCCAAGAGCAACTTTCGAAATCGACCAGATGAATGGGAGAAAAACATGTACCCAAAGGAGTTCTTTGGCCAAGAGCTTCTTGTGGCAGCAAAGAATCCCAAAAGGATGCGTCCATTCTAGGTGAGATATCATGGCCTGGTAATATTGGATTTCGAGCAACTTTTTGCCGCTAACATTTGGGCATCCATAGAGCTACGCTTGAAACTCGCTATCACTCTCAAAGTCAAGATGTCATTCCAGCTGCAGAGAATCTCAACATGTTTAGGCTTATCAAATACTGCCTTTCAACCTCAGTTGTGGACACTGGACTTTTCCCAACTCTTGGACGGTTGATCATGTCTTGCTGCCGCTCTGAGGCGTGGTCAGAGTGTGTTATTTAAGATGGCTCGGCGTCGTCTCTGCCCCCTGTTTTCTGATATGCTCGTGATACTTCTTCTACCGCCTCTCTGGTTATTAAGCTCAAGAATACCAACGCGAATGCATAACAGAGAATGTTTGTGAAGCCCATCCTCGGAAAATAGTACGTATCAAGAACTTACGCTTTCCATTGAACAGAGGTATTTGTCCAGAACCTTTCCCTCGATTCTTTCGCTAACAGTGTCGGTATAGGTCTCATTGCGCCGAGCGGAATCTATTGTTATGCAACACGAAGTTGCAGTATCCTGTGGGATATTAGTCAAGCCACCCCTGGAGCATTTATTGTGCAGCGCAAGATACAAATCCACCATCATCATCTAAAACTCATCTTTCTCCTTTTACGACACGGCGACAAGTATCATGAGCAAGTTGTTCGGCATGGAATATCTACGAATACTTGGATCAGACCGCCAAAGTTGACGGTAGAGGTAGCAGAGGTAGCAGAAATACACATCGCCGTGAGGCAGTTCGATCAGCGCCGTCCGCTGCGCACGCCCAGCCGATTTCTTACGTCGCCCGGCCGAGGGCAGATTTGCGGAGAGCTCAGTCCAAGAGGTTCAGGCTTTCGAGACAGGCGGTGCTTTTTAAAGAGGCCGTGGAGGCTTCAACGGCCGTGGCTCTGCTAACGGTGTTCGGGGACGAGGTATGCTGCTCGTGCCTATTGTGTCCTTTGCAATTGAGCTTTGGAGGCTAACTTGTGATGTCAGATGGTGGCCAGCAGGCGTGGGCCCTGCCCGTACCTGTTCAGTGCTCTCTTGTTCCTCATCACAGACAGCAAAGAGCGCAGTAGAAGTAGTAGTAGCAGTAGTAGCAGTTAGAGATAGCTAGATAGGCCATCACGCGATGTGCCACCAAGCCAACCGTAAAAACTCGGCTTATGCACGAGCATGGAATACGGAGCACTGGTGGTATCGACTTGACGAGACTTGTGGTCAATCCCAAATCTTTCGGGCAAACTATCGAGAATCTGTTCTGCGTGAGCTTTCTTATCGAGATGGAAGCGTGGAGATTGATTTCAACGCAGAGACATTACACGAGCCCTATATAGCCGCATCACCCCATAGATGGTTAGATAGAGGAATCAAGCCTTTTGATCCTGCCTCGATGTGCTCTACATGCTGCCTCGTAGATCACATCTCGGGGCTCGCCTCACGCCACGCCTACGACCTTGTTCTACCACCAATGTAACTCGTCGCAGCACGCCAGCTCTCAAGAGGGCTTTTCAAGCTATGGGACTTTGATGATGAGGAAGACGAAGTGTTTGAGAAATTGTCAGCTACCTAGTAGAGCTCAGCGATCCTAGAGATGCCTTGAATGGACAAAAGCAAGGATGGATAGCTTTGCTTTACATGGACTGGGGTTATTTAAATTAGAACATTGCGAACAGAGAATAGTGATCAATCCTGGCTAATTCCAAGTCATTTTGAGTTCTCCCTTATAGACATGGACGATCCGATAGTCATTGCGCTTGTGGGAATTACAGCTGTGTCCAATCAGTGATAACAGCATATAAACAGCAATAACCACTTAATTGCATTGATGGGAGTCGTGTAACAAGATGTATATTAAGGCTAGGGGAAAATAATACAAAGCTAAATGATCCAATTGGCGCGCTAAATGAGCTCCAAGGATACAGGATATCGAAGGGTAGTGACACAACAAAATGGTAGACGTATGACCAATGAGTGTGATTCGGCCTGATGTCCGTCTTTACTTTCCGCCTTATCTCTCTGGTCAATGACCATTTCACCGAATCAAAAAAGACTTTCGACTTGCAAAGCAAGAGAAAGTTCCGTGTGGACTCATGCTTGCGATGCAGCCTTAGACAGTGCCAATGGCATCTTGGCAGAGGACGCCCTGGCCAAGCTAAATAAGAATGGATTAGAATACCATTTTAGATTATTGCCTTTGGGATCTGAAAAGAACTCACAATTGGGAGGACACAGCACTTAGGCTGCGCGCCCATCTCCTGGCATATCTCTCTGAAATCGTTTCCATTTGCCGGCGTTTTGATGGCTACGGGACGGTCAGTTGGTTATAGTTCAGGTGGTGAGGGTTATCAGAAACGTTCGACTTACGTGGCTTGCAATCGAGATCAGCAATGCCGAGAACGTCTACGCTGCAGCACTGAAGATTGGTGTAAAGGCCTGCGCTCCCGCATTGGTATTGGCCATCATCATCGTCGCCGTTGTCTCCCCCGTCGTTTCCATCACCATTGTTTCCACCGCCATTGTTTCCACCGTTGTTTCCACCACCGTTATTCCCTCCGTTGCCGCCATTCCCACCGCCGCTGTTTCCACCATTACCGCCGTTGCCTCCGTTGCCTCCACCACCTCCGCTGCGAGGAAGAGTAGAGTAAGAGGGAGGCGGAGGCGGAGGATACTTGCCGCCTCCATTGCTGGGGGGTGGAGGCTTGTAGGTAGGAGTAGGCGTAGGCGTTGGGTAGGATGGTGGATGGTAATTGGTGCTTGGGGGAGGGTAGTGGCTGCTGCTTGGAGGAGGATACTCGTAGCTTGGCGGAGGGTAATCGCTGCTTGGAGAAGGGCAGGATTTGCCGGCGGGCATGGCGAGAGCGCCAGCCGCGAAGAGAGCGGTAACCAAGAGGTGCTTCATTATGACGAAGTGGTGATCAAGAGGCTTGTTGGATTGGTGTTTTGGTGTCTTTGCTGAAGAAGAAGGAGCTGATGGAGAGAGATCGAAAGCTCAAAGGGAGGATTCATCGTCCGTACTTATAGTCGACAAAGCATTACGCCAAGGCAGCACGAGATGCTCACTAGTCCGTATTTCGATCTCGAGATAGTAAGTCTGCCATGGCAATCGCAAGATATTAGTCGTCTCGTAGCACAGCAATTTCCCGGCTTAGTCGATGCAACTCACGAAAACACAGTCTGGGCGCTGCTGGGTTGCAGAGCGGCGATGCCTCATCGCCAATGGTGTTGAGCGCTTGCGTTACTCAGCATACATGCCGGTGGTTAGAAGAATGGCACCTTGATAGAATTGATGCCAATAGCTGGGCTATTTTTGGGGGCTGGCAGGGAGAATAGTCCAATAATCCATCTTGCCATTGCGATCGGGTCGGATGCTCGCCCAGTCTTGTGCGATCTCGGGGGGCGTCAAATTTACTTAAATCATCCGATCAGCGGTTCATCGCTCTTCCGAGATCAGCTCTAAGCAATAATATCCACAGTTCGAGGCGTGCAGCATGGAGGATTCGCCAATGGTGCTGCGCTGGGCAAGGCCTAGATCGGAACGCGGCATCTCGGCGAGGCGAATATCGAACGATATTTTGCTGCTGGGGTCTCTTGGTCGCAGTGGATACTCTTTACGGATGACGCAGGTATTGAGGCAAGTGGTTGTTGTCGTTGTGTTGATGGTGAGCAATGGGCGAGAGTTGGTGAAAAGGGCAGAATTTGCCACGAGCAAAAGTTATCGCTATGCTATGATATCGGCGCCACCTCGTCCTTCTTTCAGCCCCAACAATGCTGTTCCAGTGCCTGCCAGCCCTTGCTTCAAACTCTCAATAACAGGAACCCTTTTGTTTTCGCAGACGCCATAAAAGAAATATCCAAAATACTGTTCAGTGTTCAAAGCTCTCCAAGACAGCAAAAGAAAACAAAAAACCGTTCCCAGCCAAAGATGCTGGCTCAGATCATGCGGCCCCCAACGCTAACAAGGCACCTGTTCACCGAGAAGCAAGGCATACATCTCCCATTGGCTACCGCAAGCACATTGCAGCAAGCCAAGCCTCACTTGCAGCAACCAACGCCACTCGGAATCGATCCTGTCCGATAAATGGGAGATAAATCTCCGCCGTCGTATCTATTTCAGGTTCATGCCGATGCAATAACCGACGCCTCAGCTCTCTCGGCCATTGAATCCGAGGTAATCTCCCTGCTCATCTCCCTGCTCTTCCGCTTGGACAGCTCTGCGTGATGTGGCGGAATCAAGTTGTACAAGATTCCCATCATGATGCCTCCCACCGCAGGCCCAAACCAGTAAATCCACTGATCTACGGCAATCATTAGCGATTTATCATCACCAGAGAGAGTTCAAAAGAACTCACACGACAAATCCATTCTCGCAATTCCATTTCCAAAGCACTTTGCCGGGTTCATCTGCGCCCCGGCATAGCCAGGGATGATGCCGCTCGTCGAAAACGTCACCAACCCCAGCGACGTGCCGACGAGCGCAGGACCCATTCGGGGCCCAAACAGGGCTGCTTGGCGAGGATCGAGGCCGACGCCAAAGGCCAGGAAGAGGAGCACAAAGGAGGCAAAGGTCTCGTTGAGGTAGATCTGGCCGGGGTTGGCCTGCGATGGGTCGTACCAGCAGCCGCCGCCACGGACACTAGCAGGAGTAATAAGCACATGTAAGCTGTCTTGGGAGATGGAGAGACATTTGGAGTACATACGCTATTGCCCTTTCTCTGCCCCAGATACCGAGTAGGATTCCTCCACCGAGGGCACCGCCGGCGGTCTGGCCAACGATGTATAGCACGCCTAGATGGAGTATTGTTAGCCAGTAAACGAAATATATGCATATGCATAGATACGCGTAATTTACACCGCGGCTGCAAACTATGAGTAGTAGAAAACAATTTGGCACCAAATAAGACGGCGAATTGAGGAAGAAGAAACACAAACACACCTCTGGGCACCGAACACAGCCCCGTCAACACCGCCGCAAACGTAATCATGGGGTTCATGTGCCCGCCCGACGCAGGCGCAACGGCGTAGATAAACGTCGCTATCAAGACGAGGTTGGAGATGCCAATGTAGGCGCCGAGCTGGGGCGTGCCGTAGGTGGAGATTGTCGCGACAATCTGGCCCGACACAAAGACCTGGCAGCAAGTGGCAATCAATTCGACGACCTGAAGCGTAAAACAAGTTCAGCATGTTAGCATCTATGCTGAGACATCCAATTGAGCCCCAAAGCCTCAGACAGAGTTTCAAAAGTGACTATCCAAAGCACCTACGGCAGATCTCCACAACGCCGGCTCAAACCACTGTCCCACGAAATAGTCCCGTCTGCGATACCACGGCGTCAGCCGCACCGCCTGAGGCCGCACCAGCGGCGCAAACGAGCCGTCAAAGGCCGCCAGGTCCATCTTGTTGGTGGCAGCCGGCGCGGAAGAGTTGGAGAGCGACACGGCGGAGGAAGCTGCTCGAGCCTGCGTCGTGCCTCGTTCGCGGTTGGCGGGAAGTGGTTTCTCTTGTAACGACTCCATGCTCTCTGTTCGAAAGCCTCCTTGCGGGCGACAGAGACTCTTTAGGCGTTCAATTCGAAGGAAGATGCCCCGGGCTTTGAAAGATGCGGAATCTAATTGCCAGGGTCGGGGAAGGAAGAAGAAGAGCGAAAGAAAGACACATTTATTGAAAGACCTGCAGCATGCCTCAGTCAATCACAGCTCAGCTATCGGCTAGACAAAAAGCGAAGCTCTACTCCGATGCGCTCCACCGGCAACTTGAACTGACAAGGATACCAGATACCGCATAGGTCCAGTCGCTTGCGCCCGGGCAATCTAGTATGCGGCTATCTCGCTTTGACTTTTGGGCTAGCGGCCTGGTTGACAAATGGCCTTGGAGTCGTTGCATAAGCATGACAGGCGGATCTAGTAATAAGCATCAGGGCTGGTTTTAGGCTTTTATGTCACCAATGACAAAGTTTTACCTCATGGGCACGGCCATATATGAGGCGAATCATGTGCAATCATTAAAAATACTCAAGAGGTATATCGTTATCCAACGGCTTTGTACAAATCCACGAGGCTGCCAACCCACGGGCGGTTTTCGTCTTTGCGACGATTGACAAGAAGAAAAGGGCAGAAAAACGGCAGAAACAACAACAACAACAACAACAACGCTATGCTCAAAACAACCACCCAAAAGCGCCCTTGGCCTTTGCCTTCCACCCCTTCTCCTCCTCATCCACCTGCTCTTCAGCCGTGTGCACGTCCGTCTCGAGATCCATCTCTTCCAGGCGCACAAACTTGGTCCGCTTGATGAATTTCCAGCCGAGGTACATGACCAGCATGATGGGCAGCTCAATGTAGAAGCTGACAAAGCTGACGCCGTCGAACTTGGGGCTGAAGCAGCTCCAGCCCTGGATGAGCACGAGAAACGAGTTGAGCACGACGGCAATCCACGGGCCGACCGGATAAGTCCAGTTCTTGAACGGCAGCAGATGCGTCTTGCCTTGGCGCGCAATGGCCGCACGGAAGCGAAGCGAAGTGATACCGATGGCGATCCAGCTGAGCTGGTTGGAAACACCGACGATACTATAAGCAAGCAGTTAGCGACTGTGAAGGATGAAACAAGACTTTGGAGCGTCACATACTTTTGCAGCCAGTTCCAAAGTTGGCCCGCGCCAATGAAGCTGGAGCCAAAGCAGAGACCAGAGACAAAGCCGGTGGCGAGAACGGCCACCCAAGGCACCTGGTGTCTGTTGAGCTTGCCAAAGACCTTGGGCGCATGGCCCTCCATGGCCAGCGTGTACAGCAATCGTGTTCCGGCGAACAAGGCGTGGTTGCCGGCCGACAAAACGCTGGTTAAGATGACGGCGTTGATAACACTGCCGGCGGCCTTGGCTCCGGTCATTTGGAACACGAGAGTAAAGGGCGAAGTGCGTGTGTTCTTGGAGTTGAGGCCGGGGTAGTTGTAGGGGATGTTGAGGCCGATGAGAAGAACAGAGAGGATACTAGAAGGGCGTCAGCAACATGTTGCGTCAAGAGGCAATCGGAGAATCGTACTAGAAGAGGAGGATTCGCCAAAAGACATTCTTCACCACCTTGGGCATGGTTTTCGTAGGGTTCTTGGTCTCACCGGCGGTAATGGCGATGGATTCGGTACCACCATCTGGAAAAATATTGTCAGTTAGATGCACCAGTGTGATGGTGTTGGGGGTCTAGCTGTGCACTTACAGGCAAAAGAAGCAGTGACAAAGACAGAGGCAAAGCCGCCGATGCCGCCAACAAAAGGAGCACCTGGGATGTGCCAGTTTTCACCACCAATGTAATGGCCCTGGGCATTGCCGCCGCAGTTGACAACGATTCCCATGACAATGAAGACCTGAAAATTGTGAGTCCAAAGTTGGTAGCAAAAGTATGCATCAGCGCGGTTACTCACCACAATGGTAATGACTTTGAGCAAACTGAGCCAGTATTCGAGCTATTGAAATCTGTTAGATCCATTGCTCGGCAGATGGTGCTTGTTCTTTGCCTACCTCGCCGTATGCGCGCACGGTAGCAATGTTGACCGCAATCAAGACAAACCAGAATATCAAACTAAGAGCCCATCCCGGAAAGTGATCTGTCCAGTATTGCAGCACAAGCTGGAGCGCGACCAAATCGGAGGCCGTTGAAACGGCGTCGTTGAACCAGTAATTCCAAGTCAGGGCAAAGCCAAAAGCGTCATCGACAAAACGACTAATCACAGGGTTACAATGTCAGCAAGACTTTCGACATCTCGAGGCTTGGCAACAATTCTTACCCCGCAAATGTACAGAAACTACCTGCCACTGGCAAAAAGGCCGCCATCTCTCCCAGGCTAAGCATTGTCACAAAGACAATGAAGCCGACAATGGCGTAGCAGATGAGTATCGAGGCTGGACCGCCCGTGGCCAGCGACTTGCCTGTGCCGAGAAAGAGGCCGGTTCCAATAGTGCCTCCAATGGCAATCATCTGGACCTGGCGCGCTGAAAGAGACCGGCGAAGACGGTCCTGGAGAATGTGTGTCGAGCCTTCGAGGTCGTCGGTCGTTACCGCGAGAGGATCATTGCGATCCTTCTTGGCCTCGTCGGGCAACCCCTCGGGGTTATAGTCTTGGCGATAGACCATTGTGATGCCTCAACAGTAAAGATTTATTTTCTGCTCGTAGAAAAGAACGCTGTGAAGATTAAGAAGAGAAGAAGCGAGCTGCGTCGAGATATCTCGTGTCAACGTGACGAGCTTCCAGAAGAAGTCCAATGCCTGTACTTGGCAACGGGTGTGGCGTCACTATCCCGCTGGGTTGAACCAGTAGCCCGCTAAACTCTCAACTCAGTTGCTGGCTCGCTCGCCGTCGTCGGTGCCATGCAACACAATTATAGAGCCCTGTAGCAAACGAGAAAAATGGAAGCAAGAGAGAGAGAGAACAGCTGCGAAACGAGAATCACGGTGTGGCGATCAGGCAGATGAAGTAGGCTCGCTCCCCTTGCAACCTTTAGCTCCTTCGAGAAGAAAAGAAGCATGCCATTATCTAATGCAACCCCATCCACGGCGAGAAAAAGTTGCCCATCTCCCTTGAAAAATCTGGTGATGGCTCAGCGACAGCCTTCCGTACGCGGACATGGCCGCTGTGCTAGGCGATTGCGTGCTCGACAGGATTCTCCACTGGGGGGACTCGAGCTCCAATGAGGCGTGGCGAGAAGCTCTTTTAGTGATGACGATACCCGGGCCGGGATTCAAAAGCCACGGCCTAGAAGCAGGAACGCAGGGCTTGAGAGGCGCCGAATGCATCGTTAACCTGGTGATCTGCAGGCCTGCTGTTTAGCTGAAGCTGTTGCTGCACCCCAGACATTGCGAACAATGGGATGAGGCTGGAGTACGTAATCGAGCCTGTTCCATGTTTATTGACTAGGCTGCTCGTCGTATGTAATAGCGCCGAGGCCATCTACTCCACATTCTGCTGTCTTTCTGGTGGAGAAGACCAGCAACGAGTTCTGGAGCGCCTCGACGTTGGAATCACTCTCATATTCTCGCTGCGCTAACAAGGCGCTTTCTCGGCGTTGGCTTCCGAGTCATTGGGGCTCTTTTGTCACCAAAAGCTGACGAGCGAGCGGTCCTCGGTTTCGTTGCCGCGAGATCGATATCCGTGCGCCACTATTGCCACCATTTGTTAGACAAAGGTGTTACTCATATTGAGAGCTGATTGCGCCATTGCGCGCGAGTTGGTGCTTCTTAGTCTTTGATAGACTGTAAGAGGAAGCATTGCAATAGACAAAAGAGTGATGAGCTGTAGGATGATTACGACATTTTCTCGCCTTCATCTCAAAGACATTTCGCCAAGTCCTAATCTGTATCTAATCGATAAGCCCAATCTGTGTGGCTAATCGATAAGCCAATCCGTGTGGCTGATATAAAAGTTTTCAGCGGTGCAAGGCGCGAAATCCAGGTCAAGCGCTACAGAGCTCTAAGCGCTAAATTTTGCTCCACTCACTATGCTTATGTGAGCTTCCATATGACTGCAGAAAGTGCAAGCCATATATAATTGCTTGTTCACATAATATAGCATTGTTGAAAGTACAGCACTAAGCGATCTGCTTATTAGTTATCATCTCGTATTATTATGAATACCACAGGTCACTGCGATTTCTCAGCTGGTCTTTTTCTTAACCGATAAAATGTTACCATAATATAGGGTAGCTGAAGTATCATCTTGGGAAACGCCCATCTTGGAAGAAAACCTACAAGTTATTCTTCTTGCATAGGCTTTGGGGGCGATGAATGCCGTGAACATATGCCGTAGAGTGTATTATGATTCATGCGCTTATGAGACGTTTCATGGACGGTAACAACGCACATACGCACTTATATCACTGAAGGCTAAATTTATGTTTAGGGAGTAAACGCCGATTCCTATCAACCATCTATATATAAGGTGATGCTTTTGTAACATTCCAAGACGTCACCATAGTTCTTTGAATTGTATCAAGATACCATTTTATAGCCATTGATGATACATGTAGGCAATGAGAATGGGCAGAGGATAGAGTAATGATTCAAGACGAGGTCTGTTGACACCCCTCATCATGCAACTGCCGCAGGTTTACCAGCATCTACATACCAAAATGCACTTACATAATTTCTAGTATACAGCCGGCTCAATGAAAATTAGCCTGTCGGAAACCGGTTAAATGCTCAAGCATCAATCATTGCTTAAACAGGAACATACGTCAAGTGTCATTGGCCAGCTCAGTCCATTTCAAAGACGTGCAATTTAGCCACTGACTAGACATGTCTCGGAGGCACGGCTGTTGAAATATCTGCTATGAGTGCTACCCCCGCCACTTCGCAGTGTAACTGTGCGTGGTGTGCGAGGCAAAAAGCCGATTGGAGCGCTTTCCATGAGTATGGGGTAGTGCCACTCTACCAATATGCTTATCCATCGAGAAGCTTGGCCTGGGGTGAATGCAGTTTGTCACCACATACTTCCGACGGCTTGCCAAACCTTTGAACAATACCCGGTATACATCATCTAAAAGGACTATAAGTTTTAGGCATTATGCTTTCCATCTTCATTAAACAACCTCAACCGTCTTCTCGACAACGATCCCACAATGAGACTCTTTGAGACTGGAGCTTTGCTGCTCGCTTCGGCGGGAGTTGTCACTGCACGAGTAGCTGCCACATCTGCCTGTGCGCTTCCATCCACATACCGCTGGAACTCAACTGGTGCCTTGGCCACTCCAAAGTCAGGATGGGCCTCTCTCAAAGACTTTACTCATGTCACCTACAACGGGCAGCATCTCGTCTTTGGATCGTTCCACGACACTGGATCGACTTGGGGGTCCATGAACTTTGGCCTGTTTAGTGACTGGTCCAACATGGGATCAGCCAGCCAGAATAAGATGAATCCAGGCACTGTTGCGCCCACTCTCTTCTTCTTTTCCCCCAAAAACACCTGGGTGCTTGCGTATCAATGGGGACCAACCACCTTCTCCTACATGACGAACAGCAATCCCTCGAGCGTGAGTGGATGGTCATCGCCGCAGCCTCTCTTCTCCGGCACCATCTCCGGGGCGAGCGCTATCGACCAGACGGTCATTGGCGACAGCTCCAACATGTACCTGTTTTTTGCAGGAGACAACGGTAAAATCTACAGGGCCAGCATGCCTATTGGAAACTTCCCGGGCAACTTTGGCACAGCCTCGACGGTGGTCATGAGCGATTCGACCAACAATCTCTTCGAGGCCGTTCAAGTCTACACCGTCTCAGGCGCCAACCAGTATCTCATGATTGTCGAGGCCATTGGAGCAAACGGACGCTATTTCCGATCCTTTACCTCCAACAGCTTGGGCGGCTCATGGACTGCACAAGCCGCAAGCGAGAGCAAGCCTTTTGCCGGCAAGGCGAACAGCGGCGCTACTTGGACCAACGACATCAGCCACGGCGACTTGATTCGCAGCAATCCCGATCAGACCATGACGATTGATTCTTGCAACCTGCAGTTCCTTTACCAGGGCAGGGCGACCAACTCTGGGGGCTCTTACGATCTTTTGCCCTACCGACCAGGTCTGCTAACTCTGCAGCACTAAGACATGTATTTTTGTGGTATGACGTGAAAAGCATACTGGTTTTGAGTTTATATCTATGTATGAGATTGTTAGTTCCAATGTTGAATGATCAATTTGCTTCACTTATCATACTTTTCTTATGTAATCTCAATATACACTTCCTTGCGATTTGAACTTATAAAACTGGATATCTATCTACCAGCCAAAAAAGGGAGTCGAATCTAGCAATACGATGGCGATAAAGGCTTTATGCTCTCCACGCTTCCATCCAGTAAATCGTCTCCGTGAGTGCTCATGAATATGCTTATCACGAGATATCCTACAACCTGATGGAAGGAAAACACGGGAGCGCATCCAATTTGACAAAATAATAAACCAAATGGCCAAAACAAATTACTTATGAGCGTTTCATCTCAATGACCAAGCCGCAATTACTGAAGTAAAAAATCTCTGCCGCATCTCGGCGTCGCGTCCATATTCTCCCAAAATCCCATATGTTTGCACAATACTCGGACTTGGAATAGTTGCGGTACACATCTCAAGACAAATAAAATTGCCATAGGGCTCTTAAGATTTGTGTTTTCGTAGTGTAGCTTGGCGTTGTAGTGTTGGTATCCTAATATTGGTGATTTTATAATGTTGGTGATCTTCTAATATACCATTCGCATTTCAAACCGTCAATGTAGCCGATTCATCGGTTTATTCCAAGGAAATCTATTTCTAATGAAGATTTTATTTTTCGTGTTGCCTGGTCGCCCGATCACACATTTCGTCTCAATGTTTGCCGTCTCCCATTTGAGTTCTATCCCTAACCATTTCGCCTCTATGTTTTTAATCGCAAGAATTATTGACGCCGACTATGCTAAAGCAACATCCTCAGCCGCTATAGACGTGTCAGTAGAAGTCTATCTTGGCAGTAAGCGCGAAAAACTTGCATGAAGTGTCTCTAGACTATTGTCAGCATGATCGTCGTCATGCGGAGAGAGAAATACGCCCGCGAGATGCTTCTTCGATTCTTGCAGTTCCATTATTTGCTACCACGACTGTAAGTATATTATTAGTAGAGTAGAATTGATTCACTCAACCTCTTCGAGCGACTCCCGTACGTAGAATCGCATAGTTGTCACGCTCTGCTTCTGGCCAATTCGGTGGATTCGTGCTAGAGCTTGCTCCTCAAGAGTTGGATTCCTAAATGGACATATAAGTATTACAGCTGTGGAAAAGAATTATCTCAGAGTGACTACCAATGTGGTTCCATAAGATACGCTCGCGAAGCTGCAGTAAGCGTAAGACTGAAATGAATTGTTAGCTGTACGAAACCCTGAAAGCATCCTAGCAAAGAGTCCTCACCCAACTGCGCCGCATGATAGCGTGAGTAGCATGACGCGGATACTTGGGTCTCTTTTAAACTGATTCACGACTGATTGTCGTTCTTTCTGAGGTACTTGACCGTCAAAACGTATGCTGCGCAGTGAGGCTTGATCGAGCCCGGCTTCGACAATGTCAAGGGTCAGTCTCCAGGTCGAAAATACAATGCTGTGACGATTTTAGTATACATCTGATGTTCATTTCATTAAGAAGTATCAAGAAAATACCATTTGGTATCCGGAGACAGAGTCTTGATATCAGCTATCAAAGCTTCAACTTTTGATGGAAGGCTAGCAGAGGCAGCTTCCCTCTGCGGCGAGACTATGCCAGGAATGTCCTCACAATCATGCATCTTGACGGAAACAGATGCCGTATGACACAGGGGCCTATGGCCGCAGTTAAATTTGCCATCCTTTCTAGTTGATTTGCGCGTACATCCCCCGCAAACAAATTTCGAGCAACGGGTAAAGCTTGGGTTCTGATTCGCTGTGCTCGAATCGTCTAATAAAGTCTCAGTCGACTCCAGTGTTGACGAGCATTGTACGCAAACAATTGGCCCCATTCCCCTCTGAACATTAAAGGCCTGCTGCGCGTTACGGGCCCAGTAGCTAGCTTCTGTTGAAGAGCTCAGAGACTTTTGATGCCTTGCATGGTAGTGAAGGCCTAGATTACAAACAAGTCGCAGCGATTCGACTTGTTGTAAAATGTTGGTATGCACACCTGCTCGTGGTGTTTCAGAGTTGTTTTGAAGCGCTTCGTCGATCCTCGTTATCGCTTGTTCTCGTATTTCGGCATACATTTCTCTTTCTTCATGACTGAAGTTGATTGGGCACCGCAAATCTCGCCTAGGAGGAAGGTTGATGATTGCTTTGGGTCTGCGCAACAAGATGCAAGTAGAAAGATGCTGTAGCCTCTTGGCAGCTTCCTCGTCTTTGCCAGACTTCCAAAGGTGCACAATATCGGCGTCAAACTGCTTCGGGTCCGTGTAAGGGTGCGCTCTAATAAATTTGAGTAGACTGGCGGGATCCCCGAGACAGTTCTGGATGGGTGTTCCAGTAACAGCCCATCGAGCAACAGAGTCAAGTGCGCAGATGGCATGGGCCATTCTTGATTTTCCATTTCGGATAAAGTGAGCTGCTCAAGTTAGGTATTGGCGATATTTCATACTTATGTTCCCAACACACTATTTGATGAACCATTAACTGACCTTCGTCTAGGATAATTCTCTTCCAGCGAACGGAAAACAGGATTGAGCTTTCGTCTTCTCGCTCATTTTTCCATTCGGCGGAAACGGTGTGATATGTAGTCAGGACCACATTTACATCATCAAGTTCATATCGCTTAGTGATTCTAGTCTTTTCATGATGACGCCGCCATTTTAAACCGCCTACGGCAACATGTCTGCTCAAAGATCAATATCCGGCTATATGAAGATGGGGCTAAACTTACTCAGACAATTGTTCCTCCCAGGAACTGAGAACTAATAGCAGTTAGAAAGTACCACATTTCGGACTTGCACTTCTTTTACTTACGAGGAGGTGGTATGACTATGAGGGTAGCTTCGATGCAATATTTACCCCCAGAATCTAATTGCATGGGACACATATGAGAATGGGTACCGCCGTCTAAATCTGATGCGGCTAAAGCAATCATGGTCAGCGTTTTACCAAGACCCATTGGATCAGCCATAATGCCTCCATAGAACTGAGGAGGCTCTTCTTCCTGGCGGCTAGCTGAAATTTGGTTGATAAAGCTGCGAACAAGGGATGTTAGCCTCGCTACAAGAGCTCTTCCAGAACGACTTACAATTGCCCCTTAACGGTATCTAACCTCTTCCAAATGTCTGGCTGATCGCTCTCAAAATCCCAGCCCTTTTCTCGGCGAAGCAAGAAGGTCAAAGCTTTCTTTTGGTGACTGTGTGTTCTCACTCCTATTAGTTGCGCGGAAGCAATGTGGCATAGAAGGTATCTGCAATGGTTTTACCTTTGGAGAGCTGTTTTTATTGCTGCTGGCTGCGTAGCCTCCTCCAAATCAATATGAGTGCTCAGAATATTCAGTGGATCTGACTCTTCTGTCAGGCCCTGAAAGAAAGGCGTTTCAAACGTATACGAGATAATCTGAGAAAGTAATGGACAAGATTCGAAATCATCCGAAGATAAACGGTGAGGGTTCCAGTATCGAACATCATGATGACACGCCCGTGGATCTTGGAGATATTGTCCGTAATCCTCAAACCAGATGCCAATCTCCTCGAACAAGTCTAAAGGGCCATATACGGTAATTTCCAAACCACATGGGAATTGCGCGGAATTTCGCCCCTTGTTTTGTCTTGGCAGATCATCATTTGGGATGCAAAGAACGTAAACAGCGAGGGTAGACTCATTAAAAAGGCCATGTATCATCTGTTCGTCGTCTGGCAGAAGTTGGACTTCCATTTGTGGATCGCCAATTGCGCTTAAAGCCCCTGAAGAATTAAGTTCGACGAGGAATGGTGACAATCTTTCGCTCGAAACTGTTCTTTCGCATTTTCCTGAGATGCCAGATATCTACATAATTCAGCTTGGTGAGATTCGTATGGGAGGCCTATCGTGCTAACTCACCATGCCAAAGCAAACCTGTACATTTCGCGCGGTGTTGATTTCTGCTCTGGTAGAGGTATTTTGATGCTGACTTGCATGCTGACTTGCACTTTCATCAGCCTGGATGGTCACAACAGAAGGCGGAGCAGCAGATTGCAATGAAGGGACGGGAGTTTTCGGTGAATCTATCATATGAGGGGTAGGCGTAGAATATTGAGCTGGAGACAATTGAGTCGGAGCTTCATATGGGTCCCATGGGGTAAGAGAAGTTGACGGAACCTGCAATGAGCCTATGTAAGAGCCAAACGCTTCATCAGGTAAATAATATTGAGCCGGAGTTATCTGCGTAGAGGTTTCGCAGGGCCCCCGTGGAGCAAAAGATGTCGCAAAATCCTGTACTGGCATGAGATTGACTGAAACAGAGGGGTTCCAAAGCCAAGATTGGCCGTGACATACAGGTAATGCACAGAAATTGAAAGGCATTGAATAATCAGTCGTGGCTGGATGCTGTATCATCAAATCTGTACAAGGTAATATCGGGTTGTCAAAATCAGGATGCCATGTTGGTTGCAAGTAGTGGTTGTCACCAGCATCCCAGGCGATCGGGGACGATGTAGCCGCCGAGATTTGCTCCGCTGTACGCCCCATGCACTGCTCGATATTTGCGTTGTCAACCCGTCGCCGCTTAGGCGCACGATGATGAGCGTGGAAGTGTTCCATATCTTGACGCAAAGCCGCGCAGTCGGACTTGAGTCAACAAGAAGGGCGGAATGTCTTTCTGAAGACAAAGCCTGCAATTTCGAGCAAGTCTCAGAGGTATTGAAGATTCCAAGTCCGCTTACTTTTTACTGAGATAGAGAATCAATGGTGTGGCTGGGAACTTTGTGAAAGGCACAGCCGCCCTCAAGGCAATCTGCAAGGCATCCCGTGCACGTGGAAGGCAACCTGCATGGCTGCCCAATAAAATATATGCACGTGTAAGGGAGTTCTGCATCTCCCATAATAATAACGCGTCATCCTCTTCTGATGTCCTGAATGTCCATACCTGCAGATTAATCTGCCATCAATGCGATTGAAATGCCTGACAGTCTTTCGATATCTGCCGCTGCGACGCAAACAATAAAGGCGGCGTTTGAAGACCTCGGTCGAACAATTACGACAGAAGATTCCCGCGACTTTCGTGTAACGACTATCAAGAAGGTACGTGATGCGGCGCTTGAAATCGAAAGGCAGCTTGCTGCAAGAGGGTCTCTTCGCAACATGCGTCGCCTCATGCCACTATTCAGAGGGATAGAGCACTATTCGAGGGTGATGGATACCCTGTGCAACGGCACCCCATATCTTCCGTGGATATGGGCACCAATCACTCTCATTCTACGGGTTGCTTCGGAACACGTGGAGGCCTTTGAACGGATTATCAAAGGCTACTCTCAGCTAGCAGAATCTCTCCAGCGATTCGAGATTTTAGACGCCACCTTTAGCGACAAACCAGACTTTCAACAGGCCTTGGCTGTATTTTATGCCGATATTCTTCAGTTTCACAAACATGCTTATAGATTTGTTCGACGAAGCGGTACGTTGATTCGCCTATCATTCCATCTGCCTTTCTCACAATGGTTAGGTTGGAAGCTACTCTTTTTTACATCCTGGGGTCGGTTTCAGCGACGCTTCGACGGTATACTTGAAGATATGAAAAATCATGGCGACTTGATTGACAAGGAGGCAAATGTCCATCATATTGCCGAGGCACGAAAAATGCGTTGCGATATTCGTCTGTGGAGAGAACAAGATCTCGAGAGAGTGAAAGCCTTTGAAGTGGAACAGACCACTAGACAATACCAGTCTATTATGGCATGGATGATCATCCAGGAGTCGGATCAGCTAGCCATAGTTGAATCAATCATGGCCGAGGGAAGCAATTATCCGGGGACATGCTCGTGGATATTGAAAAACCCCAAGGTCAGCTCCTGGCTCCAGAGAAGGCCGGGATGGCCAATCCTTTGGTTACAGGGCACGCCTGGATCTGGGAAAAGCGTGATATCTGCACAACTTATCAAATTCATGCAGAGGGCTAGTATGTTTGTCATGTACCACTTTTGTACCTCCTTATATGCGACATCCGTCATCTACGAGCAGATATTAAGGTCGCTGCTCATTCAACTACTCCGCAAAGATGGCGATCTTGTCGCCCACGTCTATGAAGAGTTTGTTCTCGGCAAGAAGTCACCAACAATGCCAGCCTTGGAGCAACTTTTACAGCTGCTTCTAAAAAGCATATCAAATGAGCCGTCCAAAACAGAGTATGTGTGGATTGTTTTAGATGGCTTGGACGAATGTGAGCCAGACAAGCAGGCACGTGTTATTAGTTTGATGAATCAGATCGCATCTCATAAATCTCAATCTGGGAACACGGTTTGTAAAGTTCTCATGTCAAGTCGTTCTTCGACGACGTTGTCTCATTTTCTACGCAAAAAGCAGATCGTTTCCCTCAGCGAGGAGAAAAATTGCCTCAAGGAAGCAATACGGCTGTATGCGTCTCAAAGATTACAAGCACTCGATCAAAGATTCCATCAACTCGATATTGCGCCAGAGGAGTTAGATGATTTAGAACACCAAATCGCTAAAAAGGCAGACGGTAAGTTGGTCCAACATGATCGACACTGTCGCTTTAGCTATTAACATCCTGAGAAGGGATGTTTCTTTACGCTCGGCTCGTTCTCGATTATCTCTCCAAGAATGTATTTTATAACTACGACGAAATTAGGGCCTCTGTTAATCAACTGCCTGAAAAGATTCATGATTTGTAAGCTTTTCCACATATTTCCATTAGTATATGCCAATGTTAATTGTATAATTAGCTATCAAAAGATCTTAACCCAAGTACTTGTTGACTTGGATCCTCGCTCCGTGCAAAGAATCAAATGTGTGCTTGGCTGGATTGCATTCGCAAAACGCTCGTTGAAAAAGCTCGAATTCCTGTCCGCCATAACTTTCAGCTCTGGGGATCCGAATGTCGCCCACCTCGTTCCTCAATACATCTTGGAAATCTGCGCACCATTCATCGACGAAAGGCATGATACGACTTTGACTTTTATTCACACATCTGTGAAAGAGTGAGCGATATCTTGACTGCGAACATATTACTTTGTTTAAAAACTGACGTTTGAGTAGATTTCTCCAAACACCTTCTTGCGGTCTGGCTATTGATGAACAACAAGCTCTTGAAGAACATGGAGTAGCTACTATTACCTGCCTTCTCTCAGGATTACAGGTATTCAGCACGACATACGATAAACAGATCAGATATGACAGAGTAGTCAGAAGCTTGCAGGGCCTTCATGTTTATGCTACTGAATATTGGATGGAGTATCTGCTATCTCGCGCAAAATATGTCAATGGGTTGGAAAACAATTCGCTCTTATTTGCTATGGCACGTCAGATGGCGGATAAACTCGATGAGGCAGTTGATGTTGACACGATCGAACAAATCGAAGCGCAATCGAGCA
Source organism: Trichoderma sp. CBMAI-0020 (assembly GCA_030708095.1). Lineage (NCBI taxonomy): Eukaryota > Fungi > Ascomycota > Sordariomycetes > Hypocreales > Hypocreaceae > Trichoderma > Trichoderma sp. CBMAI-0020. The sequence goes on from JAJNCI010000002.1 coordinate 765,993, forward strand.
CATACGATAATCGACTGACATTGTTGCGACAATATCCCGTACTTTACAAACACGTGAGAGCGGCTTTAAATAGCAGGTCAATCGAAGAGTTGGCAGTCGAGACACTTCCATCAGCGGGTAAACATTTGCAACGAATCTTTATGTCTATACCATTTTTACTGATGTATATTTAAATTTAGTTTGTGACCAAAGGAAAGAGGTGTCCCAAAGTTCACCTACGCTAGGCGCTATATCCGCCATGCTGATCGTATACCAAGAGACCGTTAAGTCGCTGCTTGATCAAAGCGACTACCCTGGAATATCTGCCAACGAGCTGGAATTATTCAAGAGCCAGTTTCGAGCTTCAATATTTACCTGTCGGCTCAAATCGTGTCCCCGAGCTACATTGGGTTTCGATACGAAAAAGGATTGTTTGGAGCATGAAATGGATCACGTGCTAAAGTTTCAATGCACTTTTCCGGGCTGCCAGTTTCCGCCTTTTGCGTCGGCACAAGCCTTGAAAAATCATGTCACAAAATATCATAATCCAAACCCAAATCCTGCACCTAAAGCCATACGCGACGTCCAGACAACATCAAGGCTGAGAAGAGTGACAACTGGTCGAAATGAAGTGGGCGATAAGCGCCTGGGAACGTTGCAAAGTGGCTCATCAAAGGCTGATAGGAATGATGATCAGAAAACGACTGAATGGTCTTCAGAACCGTCTCCACCATTGTTCAACAGTGACTCGCCATTAGACTGGTCGCAAGCATTTACTGGAAAGGACCGAGTTGTCGGTGGTCATGTGTCAACCCCAAGACCTCCCTCCTATTATAGAGGCTATTCCCCGCCACCCTGACTTGTCGCGCAAAGAGCCTATACGATAATGCATCTGGAAGAGTTGATTGTCACGTCTACCTACGATCTATTCACCAATACTGGCTAGGGAATTGCAGACAAACTATCGTATAGTTCCAATATATTGATTCAGGCAAAGAGATAACCTCAGGTTAACCATGATATATGCTAGTGAAAGACAACGATGGAATATACAGCTTGTAGTTAATTCAGGCGCCATATATAAAACTCTATGCGTGAAACCAACTCCAATTGCGCCATCACGATAGAAAACATGATCCGTAGAGTATGTCTGACGCCACTCCTTGCATGGCCTTCATTGCAGCAGAGCGCTTGATTGGTGCTCATTCTTCTAAAATGGCATAGCTTCGAAGTATCACAGCGTAAAACTTTTAGTCTCTCAAGCTTGTTCTTTGAAACGAGGTGGCCGCAAAACCAGCATCTACGGATGGTCCATAATGATGAATGGACACGTGAGAATTCCAAAAAAGAGTTAATTGAAGAACTCTCATGTAAAGCATCCTAATGAACAAGCCACTGGTCAAATAGTGACTCCATCCGACGCACTTTAGACAAACCCGTACCGTAGAGGTCTTCGGAAGTGGTGACTTCTAATAGCAGGTCGCCAAGGCAATGCGTATCTCTTCAAAGGCTTTCCATCTGAGCTGAACGCCTTCCATGAGTGATGCCAGCCTTAGGCTGGAGTGATGTGCCTGTGGATGATTGCAGAAATTTCGTAAGTCATCTGGACTTACGCCGCAATTGCGCTCATCCCTGTTCGAGACGAGGATCAAAAGCCATTTGCAAACCATAATTGATCACGAACTAGGCACTGTCCGCATAAGCTGCGAGGAGTATTATTGCTTGTAAATTTGCAAGAGTCTCCGAATACTGGAAGATGCTTTCGCCAACCATGCACGTCATCTGCTCAAAACAGAGCCGACTGGCATCTCCCGTGTCCTCGCAGATGCTTTTAAGTCACCATGCCAAAGCTAGAATAACTACTAGGTACAAAGTAAAAGTGGATTTTGAATTGGTCGCGGGATTTAATTGGCTGCATCAAAAAGAATGGGGAGTGGGTTGCTGTTCAACGGAGGTTGATGTTTTCCGTCACTCAAAATCTGTAATATATATATATATATATATATATATTTTCAACAGCTAGAAATTGATTCAGGCAACGAGAAAACCAAAAAAAAAAAAAAACAAAGGCTAGAATGAAATGATGCCCTCTAGGTTACTGATACGATGACTCGGCCGTTGCTACTGGTTTACCCCGCTATTGCTTAGCTCTCCGGTACATGTACAGATGCCGGCCCAAGATCGCTAGATGTCCATACCTGCTGGCTACCTTGATGTTATCTTGCCAACGCAAGATTGTATATGGAAATGCTCCGAAACTCCAACCTTGTCAAAATGGCGGTTTGATTCCTTTTTGTTTTGTTATTCAGCTTTCTGAAAATCTGGCTAATTGTCGAGCGAGCCTTCCATGTGAGGACTTTTATGCTTTCCATGTTCTTGGAAGGCGGCAGAGGGCGCATCTCCAGTGACAAGCAATAGCCGCCTACATGTACAATACAACTCCACCCGCCATCTCCAGCTGTTTGTCCGTCTGACAATTTCTTCTGGCCATTTGCCCATTTCTGTTCTTCAATCAGTCTGTCTTTTAGACGCTTCTCAATTGTTGCCCACAATGCCGTTCGTCTTCCGCAAGGCATCTCTGTCTGCCGCAAAGCGCCTTTACTCTGTTTCAGCCTCAGCAGGTCTCCGCATCAATGCCGACAGGCTGCAAGAAACAATCCACCACACATGCCAATGGGGCGCTGCCCATCGATACGGGAGGTGTGTTGTCTAATCAAAACCCATCTTGAATTGAAATTCTAGATACTAACAATTGCTCGCAGCGGCCCAACCGAGACGGGCATGTCCCGTCTCTCGCTCTCCGACGATGATGCCCAAGTGAGGCGCTGGTTTGCCGAAGAGACGAAAAAGCTGGGATGTAGCCTCGTTGTTGATGAATTAGGCAACATGTTCGCCAGTAGACGCGGATCTTCGCCAAAACCCACGCCCATGATTGCCATGGGAAGCCATCTGGATACTCAGCCTCGGGGTGGCCGGTACGACGGCATTTTGGGCGTCGTCGCTGCTGTTGAGGTCTTGCGGACTCTTGCGGAGAATGGATACAGTACATATCACGATGTTGGAATCGTCAATTGGACAAAGTACGTGTTTTAATGCCAGGTAGCAGTATTTCTTTGTTTCTATGAACTGTTTCTCTTCTTTGTCACATCTTCGTTGCTCTACTCTCTTTGTCTCGTTGTAGGTCTTACTAAGACGGGTGTTCAACAGTGAAGAAGGCGCCAGATTTCCCAAATCCATGATGGCATCCGGCGTATGGGCTGGCAAAATCCCTCTCGAACAGGCCTACTCTCTCCCCGACATCTTTGACCCCTCCGCCACTGTCAAGTCGGAGCTGCAAAGATTTGGCTACATCGGAGACGTCGCCTGCTCGTCAACCGGGTATCCTTTGGGCGCCCATTTCGAGCTACACATCGAGCAAGGCCCAATCCTCGAAGAATCCCGCAAGAAGATTGGCGTCGTCCAGGGCGGCCAGGCCTATCGCTGGTTCACTGTAACCGTCAGCGGCCGCGATGCCCACACGGGAACAACGCCCTTCAAGTCACGCAGCGACCCTCTGTTGGCAGCATCCAAGATGATTGTCTCTTCCAACGCCATCGCAAAGAAACTCGGCGCCCTGGCATCTACAGGCGTGATAAAAATTCCCCCAAGCTCCTCCACCAACACCATCGCATCGAATGTGGCTTTTACGCTGGATATCCGCCACCCAGACGACGCTGTGGTCGATGAAGTACAGCGTCTCTGCACCGAATCCTTCCAAGCCATTGCCAAAGAAGATGGTCGTGGCGTGGAATTCGACATGAGCCTTGATACCGACTCCCCTGCTACAAAATTCGATCCTGACTGTATCAGGATGGTGGAAAAGGCGGCGACAAAGGTAGTGGGCGCCGATGGATGGCTTTACATAACAAGTGGAGCGGGCCACGACAGCGTCAATACAAGCAGCCGATGCCCCACGACCATGATCTTTGTTCCCTGCAAAGGTGGCATCAGCCACCACCCAGAGGAATACTGCAGCCCAGAGGACTGGTAAGTAGATTGAGGCTGTTTGGCACGTTGTCAAGTAATGGAGGCTAACTAGTGATTCAACAGCACCCGGGGAGCCCAGGTTCTCCTCCAATCGGTCATCAACTACGACAGGTTCAAATCAGGCCGATAGTCAGAAACATAGCCACCTTTACCGGACTTAGGAGCTTAGGACACAGAGGTTGTGAAGTAGAATTGAGAGGTCACGTGAATGATACATATCAATTAAATGAACTCATATCGACCATACATGACTCGCTTCCCCATGACCATGAAGATATCTGCTGCCAAGAGACCGAGGAGAAAGACATGAGGCCTCGTTTTTGTCGACCCGCCAAAACTAGAAACCAATGCTCATTCGCCGCAACTGATTGTGCGTGTTGTGAGGTTGCAAGGAATCATAGCATGAAGGACGCGTTTGGGATCTCTGGTTCCACCGGTAGTTTGTGACAATAGTGAGGATATTGGTCAACTCGTAGATTCCCTCATGGTTTGCTAACAGATTGAAAGACGCTGCCAATTGTGCTTAAAATATGAAAGAGTGGAGGTGAGGTAGAAGTAAAAGAGCAGGTGTCAAAACGTGCAAGAGAAGAGAGAGTTGAGGCCTCAATAGACAGAGTTATGTGGGTGATGTCGGACGACTAGCTTCCAGATAGTGTTGCGAATGCTCATCTATCTTGTCTGCCGTCCGGGCTAGCGATATTAGCGCCGATGAAACAACAAAGTGGCAACGCATGGCCACTGGGCTGCCCTGCCTTGAAGGCTTGGCTTTGGGCAGCCCTACGCGGTAATGTTTTATCTCGCCAATTCCAGGCTTGGCTATGGGCTGTTCTTTTGGGGGATTTTGCTTTCGATATGTTTTGTGTTCTTGTTGTTGTTGTCAGATGTGGATAAGGTCTTGGGATACAAGCATGAAAATGCAAGGCAGGCTTTGAAAATCCGAATGATGTGAGCAACATTCCAGATTGGACACTTCAAGACGCCCAAATCTGGCGGGGGCGCGCTTGGCAGCCCTACGCGGTAATGTTTTATCGCGTCAAGCCTAGGCTTGGCTTTGGGCTGTTTGGTTTGGGGGCTCTGTTTTTGATATGTTTTTGTGGTGGTGGTGTTGTTGATGTTGTTGTTGTTGTTGTTGTTGTCAGATGTTGATAAGTTCTTGGATACAAGCACAAAAATGCAAGGCAAGCCTTGAAAATCCGGATGATGTGAGTAACATCCTAGGTTTGACACCTCAAGGCGCCCAGATTGGGCGGGGGCGCGCTTGGCAGCCCTGGGTCGTAAAGTGCTATCCTGCAAGCCCGGCGGCGAGGCGGTTGATGTATGACTTCACCCTCCGCGGGTTGGTACACCGTAAGGTTTTATCACGCCAGAGCGTGGCCGCCAAGTTGCTCTAGCCATGCAAGGCGATTGACTGTTGGGGTGTTGCTGTTGCTGTTGCTGAGCCGCCCTCTTTGGAGTTGAGGCCTCAATAGACCAACCAACTGGTAACTTGTTTCCAATCTGCAACATGGTTAGCGGGACATCAGAGAGATTATTTCGAGAGATGGACATACCTCGCCCGCCTCCCGCGGTATCTGCAAGGCTTGGTCGATTAGTTGAAGAGCCGTGGTAGGCTCAAGGGTCGTAAACTTCTATCCTGCCCAGCCTTTGAAGGGGGCAACGGAGAGTGATTTTTGGAAGTTCAGTGGGCTGATAAGAAGCAAACAAATGTGTACGAGCAGGAGCTGAGACACGTGATAGGGTAAAGGGGATGACTGCTGCCAGACTGCTGCAGGGCTGCTGCACTTCGGACGGTTACAGGGAGCCAAAGCACCTGCAGCAGGTGGGAGTTATCCGCTGTAGGCGTTGTATTGGATGGAACACTGTGTATTCGAGAGCAGTAGCTCTTCTCTGAGCCTTGTAATTCTCCATCCCTCTATCTATATATACAAGGCAACATCATTCACGCCGACTGGAGCAGAAATATGCAATGCCATCCCATGACTGAGGAAGAAAGGCTCGCTCTAGGCAAACAACTGGTTGGTATATATCTTTCTAAGCTCTATCAAATTATTCTTTAACATGTAGAAAGGATTGTGCAGTATTTACTGGACCTTTGAAGCAACAAAGGCATCCAACTCCTTCTCCGTCCAAAGCTCGAGACCAAACCGCTCATTATCCACGTTTTGATACGCGCCCCCGTATCTCCCACCGAGCAGGGCTGACCGCAGCAAGCGAGGCCCATTCTCCATGTTGAACCCATCCCGAGCAAAACTTTCGAGGCTCTCCTGCAACTCGACTGCAGAGTCTACTTTTGTCTCCGTCCACGCCGGCTCAGGCGATGAGTGCTTCTTGACCAGTCTGACAAGCTGTGCCTGCGTGACGGTCATGTCATGAATGTAAAAGATGCGGTTCTTCGCTCCTTCCGGGTCCTTCAACATGTTCGAGACGGCCTTTGCAATGGAAGCTACGGTAGTGACGCTGAAGGGATTCTCGCCGTTGTCAATCAGATCGATCCTTCTGTTGGCATAGTCGAACACGAAAGGAAACGAGAAGATCAGCTCCAAGAAAAGGCCATTGGAGAAGATTGTATACTCGATTTGACCATCTTCTGCCTTTTCAACCAGATACTGCCGTATTTGAGCTACCGGGATGTGGATGGGAAGATCCTTGGCTTTGGGAATTGTAGACAGGGCGCCAAAGTCCGCCGGAATGAATCGCTTTACGCCCGCTTGGATGGCAGCGTCGATGATGACTTTTTGCTCCGGGATGGCTGATGACGTTATGGTACAAATCACCACATCTTTGCCCTTCATAGCCTCAGTCAGGCTGCTGAGCGACGAGTAGTCGACTTCTGCAACATGGACCCCCGAAGGCAGATCTTTGACGGAGGACTTGGAGCGAGTGAACAAGGTGACTTCAAAGCCTTTCTCGAGAAGCTGAGGTAAGATGGCGGAACCGAGCATTCCTTTCTATGTGTCGAATAATTAGTGGTATGAATAAAGCAAGGCATAGACAGAGAAACGTACACCAAGAAGGGCGATATGCTTGAATGAGGCCATGGCGAGGGATATTTGGTGTCTTGGTCGTGGGTACTTGGAGGATTATTGAAGTTGATGTCAGCAGAGAGCGTGGCAGTAAGTTACAAAAACAACGTTGAAGCCGCAACTCTTTTATATGCGTATCATGACTCCTTTTAGTTGCGTACGCCGACATCATGACCCCTTTCTCGAAACTCCGCAAACCGAGGCAACCAAAGATTCGCGTCTATACCCCAACAACGTCCACTTTTTGTGGAAAGTCTGATCCAGGTCATGGCGTTGTATGATGTGCTACCTGATCAGCGGAATGGATCAGAGTCGTGGTTTCAGCCTTCCAAGCGGAGTTTTAGGTGGCGTTGCTAGCGGAAATTGTGCTGGGATCCTTCGTGTGACAGGATGGAGGTACTGTTGTGATCTATCATCAACAAGAGCCAAGGGCTCGGTGACGGTTATTCCTCTAATATTTGTTGCAGTTTTAATAATTGCATATTTGTTTAGGGATGCTCAGATGCTCGTGGGATGCTGTGATGCTGTCTATTGGATTGACAGACGGTGGTTCAGTGCTGCAGACAAAGCGTCTGCTACAATAGCAATTTATACGGTATGCTTCATCGCCTCTATGGCAGAGACAATATGCTAACATTTTCGGCACTTCAAATGGCATTGGTGATCTATATTCCAATCAGGAAGCAATAAGCAGTATATACAATGTTGCAAGCCACTGCTTTACCGATCCATGTCCTTCGCTTATTAAGCACATTGCGGGAGAACACATTAATTCCCACGACAAATCAAAGAGCAGAAGAGAAGCAGCTAAGCCTTGCCGTGCCCATTCATCATCGTTGTAACCTGTATGTATAACTTCTAGGTTCGCTTCGCAATCTTCTACAACGCAAGTCGCAGTTGCATGTGCCACCCACTTCTATAGGCGGGGCAGCCCAGCCTCATCCCACATTCTCCGCAAAACTCCGCCGCGATTCTTTCATCTAAAGCCGTTTCAATGGCAGGCGGCGTATCATATCTGCGTATTACGGGAAGGATTCTGCGTAGAGCCGCTTTGCTTTAGACCTTGTTCCTCCAAGCCGTCGCTGGAGATGGGGTTTCAAAGCCAGGATCAGGTCACAAGGGCCCACAAACGGTAGTTGCTCAGCTAGCCATCAAAGAAGACGTCGTTGAAGTTCGCCATCAAACCATAACGTCGATTGGTCTTGACTAAATAGGTATAGCCACAAAATCCGTGTAATTCCGACAAACGCCTCTTTCTATATACCTTCTCTCGCTGGGACCGCAGTCTGCTCGTCCCTAGTCCAGTTCTTCTTCTTCATCACATTCTAGTTTCCAGTCAGCTTTCCTTTATCGCATTTGAGCTTGGGCTCCTTGATATTCAAGCTTGACCTCTTTTTTTTTTTTTTTTTTGCTTTTTTTTGGGTCATTTCTTTCATGATTCCTCGCACGACCGCTCCCCATGTATCTTCTCATATCAGGAACCAGTCCACAAACACCTTCGAGAAACATGTTCAGCTTCGCGTCGATGGGTTGTGTCGGCAGCGATGACACTCTACTTCTTTTGGCTATGACAAGTGAATGTCAGCGATACAGCTGCAGCACATTGCCCAACCAGCAGTAAGCGTCATTAGACCTTGCCAATCTTACTTCCGCAAGTATTTCTCTCAGCCTTGAGCCCTTAATATATTTACTGCTTTGTCCACGCCGCTCTTATTCAGGCACAAAATCCTACAGGTCAGATGTAGTGTTTCCAAAGACTGGACAACGTTTTTGGGTAGGCTGAAGGAGACGAACTCATCCTCAGCGTCCCAAATTTAATATCGGGACTGCGGTATCCGTCGGTGGGCAAATAGTATCGCTAAAAGCTACATCTGGAGTTTAGAGTTGTAAAAAACTAATTTTAACGGACTCGCGGTGTTTCATAATAGAATGAAGCCTGTATAGGTAGCTCTGCGTTGCTGCGTAGCAGAACTCCTAGGCCTAGGATTTGCCTTGAACGGGTGTTTTCTCTCCGTACTATAGGGAATTAATATTGTTAAGCCAAACTTGCTGCTTAAGTATGCTGAAGCTACGTGACAGAGCTGTTGTATATATATTAGCCTTGGATTTTAAAGGGATTTAAATTGACGTGCGTGAAGCATTCTAGGATTTCGATGCTGTGGTGGTGGTTTTGAGATGGTGGTTTTGTGAATAGCTTCAATTTGACTATGTGACAACTTCATTTCACCTCCACCTGGTTCTATGTATCCTTCCTTTGAATAAGCCAGAGACTAGCTTTCTGCAATTTCCTATGGGACTCCACCTGTTTCCATCAGGACATGCCATCGATGACTTGGGCGAAGTGGCAAGGTATGCGTCCCGCTGGTACATCTTGCTTGGCCGTTGGATAGGTAGTTTGAAGATGTGTTGAGAACAAACTTTGGTTGGTGCAACTGTTGGATCTGAACATGGCTCTCAAAAAGAACAGGTTTGTCCAGATTGGGTCTTCAGCATGTCCTGTCGCTTGTTTGTATTCCCATGGCCTTTGAGATAGAGTGCATATAATCCACCAGTGGCACGTGCTTTTTATATTCCGCCAAATTCTCTGCGCCCCAGTCGCCTCTTCTCGTTCGAAATGTGGCACCAGTTGTTTGTAGATTCCAACGGTGACCTCATTATCTTCAGGAGAGGGTTTTATCGACATGTGCTTGATGTTTGCGATATCAACGGCCGAGAAGGTCAGCAAAAGAAACTGGCCGCGGTCAGAAAACTCGAACCCCCCCGAGACACTTCAAAACGCTGGAACAAATGCTGGATTCCACGGGCTCCTTTAGACATAGCATCAAGGGATACGCCATGCTCATTGAACAATAACGCAAGACTGAACCACTCCGAATGACGAACGTGCAGAATCGCAAACGCGCAGAATCGCAGACCGTGAGATCGGAAAGACGCTCCACGCACATCAGCAAACAAAGCAGCAAGGCAACAACCAGTCAGCCGCATCCACATTCTTGAGCCTACGATGAGGGAAATTGCCGCATTCTTTTTCGGTGTTCGCGATGGTGCCTTCTCGGTGTTATTTCGCCTCCATTTTAGTGAGCCTCCATATAAGCATCTAGAGACATGAGTGTAGCTCACTGCTTCAGACTGCGTAAGCTAAACTGATGAAGATGCTTGCATAAAGCATATTCGATGTCTTGGAAGGCCACTAGGCATTCAGCCTGACTCTTATCGAGCAAAGCTGCGAAGCTGCTTTGCAAAGGTACTACTGGAGTCAATTTCCAGCGTACCTATCAACAAGGTGGTGTCGATCAAAATAAGCGGCTTCGATCAAACAAGGCGATCAAGGAAGGCGAGTTGCTTGCTTGCCCCTATGAACGCTTCTAGCGGGCATTCAACTTGCAACTTCCAGGCCATCATTTTTGAACAAGGTTGCTGCAATTGCTCTCGATGGTATTTGTCACCTGACCCACTGCCATTCGCCTTATGGTTCCCTCCTCTGCCTGTCACCAGCTTAGTTCTTCTCTTCTTCATCATCACAGTTTTCAGTCATAGTCACTTCTTTGCTTCCTGAGCATCAATGCCTTTGGTTGTTATGTTTGTTCTCCTTGCTTTGCTTTCGTTCGTGATCCTCTATTCATCGTGATCCCTCATAGTGTTGATTGCTGTTGGAAGTTCTGGGCAGTGCTCCGAAGCAGTGATGAAAGGATCACCGTCGGCAATATCTGTCGGGCCGGGCTCATTCAAGGCTCCCCCTTGGCGTTGCAATTTACCCATCGACGGATACCGAATACACCGTCCCTTAATCAAGCAAAGCTGCGAAGGGAGTTTTGCAAAGGTGAAAACAGAGGGAAGTATTTGCCGATTTGCTCGGATGGAAAATAAATGTTGACAAGCCGCCATTGTTGGGGGACGCCTGCCCCGATATCGTCTATGAAAGGCAGGAAATCCCGAGCCCCTGGGGAAGGCTATAGAGATACACACCCCCTTCGATAGTTTAAATAGAAGAATCTAGCCTTTTGATTCCACATCTACGTACCCTACGCTCTATCTAGTATGCCACATCTTAGGATCCGGCTCACACATCGACTCCCACTCGCCCCACAACATGGTAGCAATTGCCGTGACATTACGATTGACTAAAGAGTTGCCAACGACCAACCAAACGCCTTAAGGCATTAATCCTCGTGACTAACCCACGACTAGACCGCCTCGGCAGACGATCCTATGTCCGGAAGAGAACAAGAACCGCACCGCCATGACAAGCCAAAGGGCGTTTCTCCCCAACAAAATAAACAAACTCCCAGCTACGCCCCCATTGTCCCACAACAACCATAATCACTAGCCAAAGCTTGGAATAGTGAATGGCAATGGGTTCAAATCCTGCCAAATCGAAGTTTTCACCGCGTGTGATGTACTCGAAACATTTCTTTTTTTTAGTGTTGTTGCGCTCGCAAACATAGTACCCAAGAAGTTCTCGAGCTTTGAGATCCATAAAAGGGAAAAGAAAAGGAGGAAGAGAAAAGGCAAGAGTAAAAGGAAAGAAAGAAGGAAGAAATGCCCACTCACTTCTAAGTATCTTAGTCGTTACTAGCAGCCATCAAGCTTCTATACGAGCGCCCGTTTTCTCTCTCCACATCTTCTTCCGACTCTTCTAGTTTGGCTCTTATTAACTCTATCTTGCTGTCTATCTTGGCCTTCTAATCCTGTTGACGGTGGCGTCCATGTCGTCGAACCTTGGGTTATGGATAAGTCTCCACGACTCCTACCATACTATACCTCCTATGATAAGAATGGTTATACAGTAGAAGGGCAAACTGATCGCGGAGTGACTGGATGTAGTCCAACAGTGCTTAAACGGTGTCTCTTTGGCTCTGAAGTGACGTGTTTTGGCTTTGCAGCTAGGCCTCCAGCTTCCTCACATATTACTTCAGCAGTTTCATCTCCTCCTGGAGCGCGGATACTTGTCTTGTGGTTGCGGTCCCGAGCATGATTGCGTTACGCTCTTGTGCCACGAAGTTGGCGAATCAGTTATTTGTACTTGGTGACGGTATCGGCGCACCCAGAGGTAGTTGGGTTTTATTCGACGTGTTCCTGATCTTTGCTTTCTCTGCCTGCATGGCGTTGAGACGATTCTGGTATTTGCCGACACCCTGATCTTGGAGCTCCTGGTCTTGGAGCGCTTTCCTGCTTGCGTTCTAAACGTTGCATTATTGTAATTCTATTCGTGGTAGTCGGGATTCTCCATGACAGGCGTAGATAGTGTCGCAAAAAGGAAATATAGGGAGATAAAGCGACCACAGATTTGGGGGGGGCGGCATGTGGGGGGCCTGTTCAGCTTGGGGAGGTAACTGCTGCCTCCCAATAATCGATAGCAGATACGCAAGAGGGTTTAAATAAATCCAAATAGGCAGACGTGTTCCTCGAATTCCAGAATTTCCAGCAGATGGCAAGTAAATTGGGGACATTTGTGTAAAAAACGGCCAAAAGATCAAGAGTTTATTGCGAGACATATAAGGTAAATGGACTAAACGAGATCCAACCACTCTCTATTTCCTCGTGGGTGTGCTCAGATACCAGGCCCAGCAGCAGCAGGGGAGATTCTGCTCTTCTCTTCCAGAGGGCAGCGCCTTGGTACTGGCCTTTCTAAGGGTGTCATTCAATTCCTGCTGAAATGGTAGTTTATTTTCTTGATTCGTAAGGCTCTATCCAAGCATTCAAACTGATATTTTGGTCGAGTCTAGGGGCTTTGTGCGGTAGTTATGGTAGAAGAGATGTCAGTTCCTGCTTTATCCAAGGAAAGCAGAATTAAACATGAGACTTACCGTCGCCGATTACTCCCTGTCCTCTTTCCTCCAAGTATATTCCCGAAAAGACCCCTTTTGAATAACATGGCGATACTGTGAGTAAACGAAAAGGAGAAGCTAAAGGCAGCAATGTCAGTTGACGTCAAACGGCATCAGCATAATAACAAGGAGCACTTACAACGTTAAATTGGGCTAGGCGCCTTGTTAAGGATAGACTTGGAGCGACGGCGAATGTCGTCTTGGGAACTGGGTAAGTATCCGGTTTGTAAAGCTCTATCCCACCAGTCTTAGGGCGGAGACTTGGAGCAGCCACCGATGGATTGGTCTCCAAGGCGTAATGTGTCAGTAAGGGATATTACGAAAGTTACGGCGCAGGTAGGTAATCAATAAAGGAACGCAAAAACTTACTCTGAGTCATCTTCTTCCACTCATCGGGCTTGCTTAGCCTGGAGACGGCTGACTGTACGCATAAATGGCAATCTGAAGTCGCGACCACTTGGCGACTGAAATATCGTATATCTGATCAGTTGATTCTGTTCTATCATAGGAGATTGGGATACGTGTGTCGTAGCTGAAGAATCCGCGCCGCCGCCGATGCTCGTAAACACCTGAGTATTCCTAGCCGCTCTCCAATAATGTTGGAAAGCGGCTAGGAATACTCCGGTATTTACAAGCATCAACGGCAGCGTGAACCATTCAGTCACGACACACGTATCCTAGTCTCCAATGGTAGAACAAAGCCAACAGGTCAGATATACAATACTTCAGCTCAGCCTTACCTGTTCTCCCAAATTTGAAACTTCGCTTCACGTGGGCCATATCTTGCGAACTGGACTTTACTCCCTTATTCAAGCTCAATGCGATGTGGCGAATCATCATAACCGATCGATCGCTGGTTATGAAAAGGCAAGAGCTGCCAATGATGGGCGTAAACATGACTTTGTTCTCTTTGCAGGGCATCAGCTTAGGCAGTTGCGCCAGTTGCTTCTTCTCGGCGGCCGCCACTCCCCGTATCATGTTCTTGGGTATGTTTGGCTGGCAGCGAGTAGCGCCTTGAACGTTGAGTTGGGTCGTAAAGCTCTATCCCGCCAGGGCTCACAGCATGTCGTAAAGGAGAACTAATTCGTGCCCGGTGCATATTTATGGGTTGGCGGATATGAACATGCCCAGTATTTGCGTGGGCGTGGGGGGCTGTTGGGTCGTAAAGTTCTATCTCCCCAAGCTGTCGTAGGGCAAAGCCTTATTATGACTCTTCCCATGCTCGGCGTCTAGCGGCAGTAGCTTCAAAATGTAACATGAATGTAATAGAGAGTCCAATCAAGGGAGCCCATCTTGAGATAGAACTCGCTCAGTGGAGGGAATTACCTCGGCGGCCAATTCTAATATCTGTACGGCTTGCGCTCGCCATGAGAGGACATCTCTTGCTATTCTTTAGGCTAGCCAGGACTCGAATCCAGAGCAATAAATAAAGCTGGTTGTTCCAGCTGCTGGGTGGTTGCGATTTTCGCCACTTCAAACTGATAGGCGAAAGCCTTGTCGAGCTCCAGAGGAGGGGCGGAATTTTATAGCCCAAGATATTCTCTGAGGGGAGTTTAAAGAGACTCGGCGCAGGGTCGTAACGTTCTATCACCAAGCTTTCATGAGGTCTTACAGTCTGTCCGCCAAGGGTGGAGATTGAGAGAGCCCTTCCAGAATCCTGGGCCCAGTAGAGTGCTCATTTCCACCAGACTCGAAGCTCTCAGTCCCGTTGACCATTATTGTTGCGGAAAGGAGCTTGGTGTGCTGCCTTTGGGGGACACTTGCCCAATATCCCCAGCTTAGGAGGGAGGAGATGCTTAGTCCCATCGGAGTACATAGTCTTTCAGCCATCTCCCATTGCTTCGCTCGAGAATCAAGCCTTATCTATTCCTGCGTTGAATATTGTGATGACCACCTCTGGGGATTAGGCTTTCTTCGTTTCAGTCGCTTGATCCACGACATGGGAGCAACTGCGCTCAGGACAACCATCGAAAAAGCTCGCAATCTGACAAAGCCAGCTCATTGACCCGTCCTCATAGCTGGTGACGACTGTGACATACACTCGGAGCCCTCTGGAGCATGCAGAAAGAAGGCAGAAGCCTGAGCAGCCAAGACAGCCAACGGCCGATTCCTACCAACGAGGATCATGAACGTGCTCTTTCGAACATTGTGATCTCATGACATCAGCGAGCTGATACCGTCCACTTCTCGAATGAGCATTTCCAGCCCGATATGGGCTTGCGGGACAGAGGAACCGCACTGATGACGCTCCGCGCGTCCCGACAATAAAGGAATTGACCGAGCTCTCTCGACTGTTCTGAGAGTTGGGGGAAGGTTATGTGTGTTTTTGAGAGACGAAGAGTCTTTTGAATTGCTATGTCGCAAAGTTCTATCCTCTGAGCTGTTTTATGGTGGAGGCTGATGGGTGAACTGATACTTAGTGCCCCGAGATCGGCGACGCCAGCCAGTTTGATTTGGAAGCAGCTGTACAGAGCATCTGAATGATTGCAGACATCGAAGAATACCTTTGGCTTGGATTTGGTTTCTAGGATGTCTTTCAACATGAGGAGGCTTACTGTTGCTGATGTCGAAAACCATTTCTCTTTGAGTTTTGAATGGGAACCTGCTCAGGGTCCAAATTCGAGAGTGGTAGGCCGTCTGGTATCATACTGTAATCATTGCCTGCGTACCCGCCATCCACTGCGACTCCCTTGAGCATGATCTCAGATGCTGGTTCAACCCCATAAGCAAGCATCGTAAAAATCTATCCCGCCTAGGGTGAATCCGGATTCTGAGCGCCAGGTGGTATAGCTGCGTTAAAGTCACGTCGGAATTCAGCACTGATGTAATCGAAAATTCTTGACGCTCTCCCTCCCGACGGAGTAAACAAGCTTGGAAGGGGGTCGTAAATTCTATCCTGCCGCCGCAAAATAGTCCAGCGGGTGGTAACTAGTTCCCAGCCTGTGAAAGGATTAGCGGAGGCATACTACTATCGACTATCTGTATAGTCTACTAACCTTGAAGCTGTATCTGGCCATAGTAGGCTAGTGGGTCGTAAGGTTCTATCGCGCCCCTTTTTTCTCTCTGATGAATTCGCTTTTCGTATGCCTAAAAGGCCAGTTGATCAGTTACTAGCCTTTCCACAAATTTCTACGACCACGGATTACTCACCTCTTCCGTCTCATCAAGAATATAGGTACCAAACAGATGATCTTGATCGAAACAGATGGATTTGAGTCCAAACACGCGTCTTTCCAAGCGCTCGAGGCGAGGTTTGCTTGACAGATGTTGAGGAGAAGAGGAGAGACTGATGGAGAGAGGAGAGACCGATGGAAAAGATATAGGTGGATAGAAAGAGTGGCAGTCGAAGAGAGTGGCAGGCTAAGAGAGTAGCAGACGAAGCAACTGTTGGTAAACGAAGAGCAAAAGGCAGTCGACGCAAATATGGCGACGAGGCAGGCAACTCCATAGAAATTACGAAGGCCGATGCATCTAGAAACATCAAGGTCAGTTAGAATAGAAATAAAATTGAAGGCTCGCACATACTCCGCGTGTGATATATCTGACAAAGAAAACAAAGCCGCCCAGATCTTTGGGCAATCAAGGTGTGCAGCTGATGGTTGCGGACGCGTAACAAAGGAGGCATGCAGGCAGCAGAGAGACGAAATACTGAGTGATTAAAGGAAAACACGAAGAAGAGAAGAAAAAGAAGTCTACAGTGCTAGGTAGACAACGCAGAAGGCAGATTGAGAGAAGCAGCCTCTAACGAATGTGAAGAAAGAAAGAAGTGACCACGAGATGGTTGGGACACCGTGCACCAATCCATCACCCAAGCAGGTACAAAGGCTGGTAGCAATAAGGAAGGGACGAAAGCCTGATATACTGAAATATTTCAATGCCTATCAGGGTCGTAAGGTTCTATTTATTTAGCCGAGTGGATAGAACCTTGGGCCTTGCTTTTATTTTTCCCAAAGCAGGGAAGGGAAGAAAGATATATATATCAAAACTTTTCAACGCCTATTGTACGCGGTAATGTTTTATCCATAGCCAAGTGGGTAAAGCATTACCGCGTACTTTTTTGCTTCCAGTTACTGGGCAGGTATATTATAGAGGCCCGGGTTCAATTCCCTGTTCGAGGAAGCTCACCCCTTCGAGAGTCGAGAGAGATATCTTTTTTTGCCTCCTCTGGGGAGGCGAGTTTGCGTTATCACGTAACTAGGATGCCATTGTAGGTAAATCAATGGCAAACTTGGAGAATAAAATTGGAATGAGCTCCGTAGGACAAGTATTTTGATGCCAATTCGGTGGCCAAAGATTGTTGTTGGATTTCTGTAACGATCTGGCAGCCGGCGGAGTGGTGGTGGCGAGCCTACAGGAGAACCGCCAGCTCAGTTTTCGACATTTTGCCAAGGATCCTTTTTGACAAGAAATCATAGAAATCACAGGGACTTGTTTCCTACGAGTGTTTCCTACGAGTGGGTATTTTGTCGTTTTATCATGTGTTTAGGCCGGATACGTGAACATTGCAGCAAAGTGCAGCAGAACCGAGTGGAGGCGCAGGCTCAAAATCACCAGCAATCTTTGCACAGCATTCAACTACGATTTTTAGTAGACTTTTTTGAAACATCACTGAAATTCACTATTAAAAATACGAAACGATGATTGATACCACTGTTTTCTATCACTTTTACATGTGTTTCCGTTCACAGCGCATTACTCCTACGCAGCGAAATGGACTTTGAGATATTGCCCAACGCGTGCGCATAGCACGAATCAGCACAGCTGGTACTAGAGAATGCTACTAGATGAATTGAACACAGGGTATCTCAATTGCTAAAGTGCTCAATTAATATACTGTTCTGGTAGCTGAGGCTTATTCTTGCCCATTGCGTCTTCCATATTTGCCCCAACCAAGTTCGACTCGTCAATGATTTCTCTGTTTCTGTTGGTCAACAGATTCGAGGGTAACTGAAGAAGTCATGTGATGGACCTCTCCTGCACGATACAGGGCACTGCATGCTGTAAATCCGTTTGTTACGATTCGGTGGGGCATAAAGAGCCTATACTGGTTATGTCCGGGCGTCATATGGGAGTGTTGGGTTCATCCCGTCTCGAGAATTGAAAGCCATTTTGCTTAGCAGCATAGTAGAAACGCCACGATATCCACATCTCGGCGGGAACCCGATCGGTGCCCGCAAAATAAGCTCTGGCTTTCGGGAGGACAAATGTTGCCCTCTTTTCTCAGCGTCTAACGATATAGGGCGACGCAATAGTCTGCTGTTTTGTAGAGAAAATAGAGTGAATTAGCATTGGCAAGGCTCAGAGGGAACAAGATTCCCTCGCCGCGAGAATCGCCCAAACCAAATACCATACGTTGCAGAGGCATTTACTCTGATGTCGACAAACAGCCATACCTATGAGCATCCATGAAAGGATTCATATATTCGACGTAACATTGCTGAACTCACCCATGCTGTGGCAAATATTCTGGGAAATCCTCACTTCAGCTGTGCTGAGCTCGACGCCCGGGCGGTCCTCGGACGTCACCGCGTACTATAACAACCTTGATCTTGACTGTAACTTCTACCGCGACACGTCAACTTTCTAGGTGATTTGTTTCCATCCCCGCCACCCAATTTGCTGTCATCGCCTACTTGGCCGCCGTTGCTGAGAGCAACCAAAGAACTTGGCCTCGTCACGGTTCTAGCGGGAAAGAGGCCCGGGTCACTCTGCAAATGCACAACACGCCACTCTATGAGATTCATCTCTTCGGATTCTTCTCCAAGCGTGATATTTGCTACTCTTAACGCATCAATCGCGTCAACTCTTCCAAGATGATTGATTCGCTTCAAAAGGCCAAATGTGATATTCAAGTTCTCAGTCATGTGTGCGATAACATTTCCCGTCCCCGGGCCTGTACGCCGCGGGCGAGGTGGCGGGATTTGGCGGTGCAAGTGTTCATAGCTATAACTCGATCGAGATCACATTCTGGGGGGCTGCAATAACTGGTGCTTCAGAGACTCCAACAAACGTACTTGGTCATGTTATAACGTGTCCAAAGCTGCTGTGATCCACCTTTGCAAATGTCTTGCAGTAGAACAGGCAGACTTTGCATGTGTTAATGCCTGCAGTAGGGAGAAAGAGCTGGTGGCATTTCGAGATGGCCGAGCACCAAAGCCTTCAATACCAAGAGCAGTGGGGGGGTATTGAAATCGGGCAGATCAATACGATCCTTTTTGATGTTCTTCAAGTTCCTGAGCCGTTCCCACGCAAAAGACCGCTGAGATTGAAGCTTGGAGACTTTGATGATATTGTCTTACCGTGTTTGGCTGCAGCCAACAAGAACAAACAAAGTTATTCTAGCCAAAGTTGACTCGATGTGAACAACGAACACCCTTCATAACACTCTCCAGGCGGCCCTTGGAACGATCAAGTTGAGCCCCTTGGCGTAACCCCCGACAATCATGATGTTGTGGAAGCAAAAGTCAATGCACGAGTGCAAGCGCAATTTGATGCTGGTTTGGAATAAGAAGTCACCACAAGATTGGCGAGGGACAGAGCAACAACAGCAACGATAACATTGGCATGACTGGGACCGTCAGACCTTATAGCGGAGAGATGACCGCAAACTCAACGTCTGACTTGTCTTGGGGCTGCGGCTGCGACTACGATGTCTGAGGGCACGACGTAAGCTCGGGTTCAATGCCCTCTGAGATGGTCAATAGACTATCAGAAGTAATATTTGGTGCGACCTCTGCCCAATAACAGCGATGATATGAGCTTTCTGGACTATGAGCACCAAGGCGGGCCATTCTTAACGAGGGTTGTGATTGGGGACTCGTTGAATTTGTATTGTAGAGGCTCTCTGCCATCTCATACCCCATACTTTGCTCAGTTGGCGCGACTCAGCATCCGGCCAGCCGTTGCAGCTTGTAGGTTGTACTTGCCGTCGATGAGGCCTTTGTACCCCTTGCATCTCCAAAACCTGCCGATGGAGCTCGCGCTGGAGGATTCCCACTCTGATACGCATAAATACTTTAGTCGGTTTGCATTGCGAACTTTCTGAGAAATGCATCCCAGGATTTAGAAATCTTAGACATGCTGTGAGCGTCTTCTCTCGACGGGTACGCCTAGAAATGCTCTTGAAACAGAAGACATGTTTCTGGCGACCAAGGCGCCCGGCCTGGGTAGATTTGATGAGAGCCCTGCTGTAGAATGATTAAGCAAAACTGTGAAGGCCGCTTTGAGAAGGTGGAATATAAGTGAAATGGCTTCCGAAATTGCTTCATTAATGGGACAGAATTGCCAGCCAGCTACCACGATCGCGAGCCATATGTCGAAATACTGAGCGGCAAGTGGTCCGAAGATTGCCAAATCACGGTTTCCACCGCCCGCGATTGGAAACATTGTTCTTTGGTGTTGTTGTACGTTAAAAATCAGCGTTGAAATGTGTCGTATTATGTTATGCCTATATAGAAGGAGGTAAAGCGCCGCTGGTAAAGCCCGCGTCAGGTGCCCGTTGGTGTATATATAAATTCCATCCGTGGAAAGTGAAAAAAAAGGGAAGAAAAGGAAGCAAGGAAAAGCAAAGACAAGATAGGAAGCGGAGAAGGTGAAGAAGAAGAGAGAGAGGGGCGAAGAAAAAGGGAGGAAAAAAGAAAAGCGAGGCTGATGAGGACGAAATATGCCTTTGGAGATTTTGAAACGGTGCCACCACAACAACAACAACAAATGCATCCCCCCCCCCAAAAAAAAAAGAAAAAAAAATGATGTTGCTTCCCCGCCAACATCTTCCGCCAATGCTTCAGCGTTGTTAGATCTGCTGTCTTACCCCCCAGAGCAACAGCCGGTTGCGCAAGTCACTAAGAAGCAGCCATGGACGCTTCTAGCGAGCTTTCTGTAGCTTGGCTAACCACACCGGCAAGACCGACCAACCATACAGAGGATCATATCGCAACACGTCCAATATCGCCATGATTGAATGCGAGAAAGATGTTGAAGGAAGCGGCAAACAGGAGGACATACGTGGTTGCCTGGAGGAGGCCTGCGCCTGGGTGAAACGGTTGCCGCACTCACAGAGGGTGACGTCGGGAATCGTAAAGATCGTGACTATGAGGCGCCTCTTGGCTGTGGCTTCGTTGGTAGCGTAGGCCAGTATTGAGACAGTTAGTTTTCTTTGACAGCGGCCAAAGTAGCGGGGACCTCAGTAGTGAGGTTACCTTAGGTGACACCGGGTTCGTGACCAGTGAAGAGGAAGCAGTTGATGATGTATGCGTACGCTTGAAGGGGAAGAGGATAAATCATAGAATCTTTCTCCCTTTCCTTCTAGCTTCGCCGGGATCAGCATTCTACTACATCAATCCGCAATTCTGGACTGCTTCTGGGCCGCATTCGCTCAACAACGGAAACATGCACCGGTCGAACAGGCCAAGCATCTTTAGAGCTCGTCTCCTCAAACGATGCGATGGCTATGAGGCCGAGTAGCGCTGAGGTGGCCCACGGCTATGGCTCGTCACTGGTACGGCACCGTTGGTTCGAAGAGCTGTATGAGCCATCGACCCGCCTTGAGGAACGACCAAAGAGTGTCAAGCGTAAATTCGTGGCAGATCCCCAGGCAAGGCGTCAGTGGCCGCGCAGACGGCTTGTTCTGGAAGGTGAGGACGAAGTCTCCCGACTGCCAGTGAGCGTTGAAAAGGCACCAGACGTGATGTTTTGCCACCACGGCACTGGCTGTAGGTATCGCCAACGCCGCCTGGCATCGCGACATCGACGATTTTGCCTCAGCAAACGTGGAAGTGCGCCCAAGGACGTACGTATAAGAATTGGGACGTTCCTCGGAGAGGGACCAAGATGGTGAAGAAAGCAAAGCAAAAGAGAGACAGGGGAGCATTAAGCTTGTAGGATAGGGCTTTGGCGCAACTGTACAAAGCAATTGCAGTACCCTCCAATGTTGAGTATAAAATGCGCTGACTCATGGTTTCGAAAGCTCTTAGAGCGGGAGATGGTGCCTTTGCCGTAAGAGTGAATGAATAGTCGCTATTCATTAGGCCCGGATACGACAAACGTAGATAACAAGCGCCAAAGTAGGCGGATGTGCGAGAGGCTGCCCTTGGGTGCTGGGAGTCAGTTCGTGGCGGCATAGAGGCGCTCGAGAGTGCTAACAGCAGAAAGCCAGACGATTTGCGATACACAATTAGCAACGTCATTGATGTTTTCGTGAAAAATTTCTCTTCAGAAGGCTATGGGAAAATGACGCCTGGTGTGACATTGGAAAAGAAGACTGGCCTTTGCCTATCAACTTCGGCTTAAGCGCTGGCTATTTTTTGAATGGTATGTCGCTGGAAGAAGAATCCAATCCCCTACTTGCCCGCGCCATCAAGATAGGAGACGTCAACCTCGTGCGGGGACTGCTTGGGAACGAAGCAAATGCCAACGTCGGATACCATGGCCTCCACACGGACCTCATGATAAAGCATATCATCTTTGGGAGCGCATTCTCCCTCGTCCATCTCTAGAAGACTGTCAAGCAGAAATGACTCCTCACATGCTCCGCTCGGCTTCCGTTTTTTGCGTGCTTGTTGTTTGCTTATATTTATCATACTGCATCCCTCGTGTGTCTTTTCTCCATCAGTTGTAGTAAGGAAAAGATCAACTTCTGCCACGGAACTGCCATCGCTACCACCCTCACCATACATGGGAGGGCCGTGAGGTTCGATGCTGCCTGTTCTGATGAGGAAGAAACAGAAGAGTGACTGCCAGGTGGCAGTACAGCGGCTCTATAGGAGCCGGGAAGCTCACGTGCTATCACGCTTGCAGGCGCTTGCAGCTTCTGTAGCAAAGTCGGAGTGATACACTGAGCAGTGTAACAAATCTTGCCTTGCACATACAAGCAAATGATCAAGTATATCCTTCTACTAGGCAATACGAGACCCTCAACAGCGCAGATGCAGGAGATGGATGCCGCGGTTTTGTGACTGAGACAGAATCCTAACACCCCGTTACCTGTGGCCACCATGTTTGTACAAGGACCAAACATCGAAAGTTGAAAGGGAAGAAGTGAATGAGTCATTGCCGGCATAAGGCTTGTTGATTCGACTAGACCTGCAGCTGTAATCCTCAGGCGCAAGAGACAAGGCGGAAGATGTGGGCTGAGGGATGGATCATTTTCCGTTCGCCTGGAGGGCACCCAGTTGGGCGAGGCCGATGAGCATACCATTGTTGGCTGCCGAGAGCTCGGATGGAGGAATCGGCTGACCAGCCTCGTTCAGCCTGATGAAGCTGAGTAGAGATGCCGAGTATCTGCCACAAGGGACGAGTTAGCAGTCTTGCATGCCATCAGACTTCAATAAAGTGTAAAGAATGGATGGGGAAAAAGAAAAAGTGAAGAAAAGCCGCATCTTACTCAACTGTCTCCCGCTCCCTAGTTGACCCGAACATCAGGCTGAAAGGCTTCACAGAGCGTCGGTCTAAAGATGCTGCGATCGCCTTTCTACTTCTGCAAGGCGCTCGGATCGCTGGTCACAGAAAGGGATTCTAGTATCTCTTCCTCCATGAGAATTGCAAGATGGATCACGATGGTCGCCAACGGAGATTTCATCAGAGTTGCACAGCGTTGTAAAAAGTGCAAACAACAAATTGATGTGTATCAATAGAGCAGAGAGGGTAAAAATGCTAAATTCTGGATATGTTGAATTGATCCAAAGTGGTGATTTGTCGATGAACAGTCTAGCTCAGTGCTCCCTCCTACATCATAAACGACCGACATGCGCCATTTTGGTTGTCAGCGAGAAGCGCAGGTGTGCGCAGAAGCTGAAGTTAAAGTACAGACTGGAAGCTGCGCATGTCGGGTATGGATTGAGCGGGGCTCTGTCTGAAAATGTAGAAAACACTGCCTATGTGTTGAGTGCTTGAGAAAACAAGAGCCTTCATGACCCCAGGGTAGAAAGGACCTGCCGTGATGAATTGAACAATCGTGTCGAGGGCGAACGAAGCAGATGAGTATGCCATTTCGATTCATCAGGAAGTGGCGCTTAAATATAATTGTGCTCATTATTGACGGCGATGAGCTTGAGGACTCGATACTTGGTGATAGCCGAGATGACGGTTTCTCTGCCACAGAATCTCGCGTTTAAACATGCGTTTATTGTTCATGTAGTGTTAAATCTTTCTTGCCAGCCTTGAACTTGTTCTCAGTAGCTCGAAGCAACATTCTCTTCTGCTAAAAAGAACGATGATAATTGAGTTTTTGAGCTTGGTCTTTCGCTCGAGCAGGAGGTAGCTAGATAGCGCTTGCACTGGTATTTCAGGACGTCAAACAAATGCAGACTTGGTCGCCAAAGAAGCGCCAGCGCTCTTGAATCATCCAACTTCACCAGCGTATGATGGATTCCGGAGAGTCTCCGCTAAACTCGGAAGATCATAACTTGGTGGTTATCCTGTTCCAGAAGTTGCTTCTCTAGCTGAATTGTTGGTGCGGACGAGTTCCTGGGGCTGCGAGCCGTTTGCTGTGATATGGCTGTTGATGAGCCTCTTGGCCAACTAACTATGCGATACAGTCAGGGAATAATTTCCCGTAAATAGCACTAGCTCTGTAATCTGCATGTAGGCGAAGTGCTGCTGTTGATCCGCGCAGAGAGCTCTTGTATGGCAAACGACGTTTGTGTGTTCCTAGCTCAAGTCGATGATGCCGATGGAGTAGCCCGAGATGGCGCAGGGGATAGGCTAAACATGGTCCATATTTGGGTTCATGGCCGTAGCCAAACCCCATAACGACGTACAGAGAATATCTGATCGATTCTTAGAGTGTTTCGGATTGGCTGCAACTGGAGGTGTAGTCTGTGACAGACTATGAGATTGCCGCGCTAATATGCCCAAGCATCTTGCCGGTTTTAGTGTAACATGACTGGCTTAGCCTACTACAAGGCACCAGGCTGAGAGCAGCTGGCTCGACGGTCGATAAATGCATCATCATTTGCGGCAGAGGTGAGATGTGTGATGCTTAGAGAGGCGGCCCTTACGCTTGCAGGTCACCAGAAGTGAACGAGCGTCTAGTTCCGGCGCGAAACTAAATTAGCGACTGCGAGATCAGTGACAGGACTACTCTGCAACAAACGGCCGATTGTCCTTCTCAATTCTGAAATTGTGTCTGCTGCCCGGAAATGGCACTCTCCAACTCTGCGGTGTTACATAGCACCGAGTGGAAGGCAACATCTGTTGCTCCCCTAGTTGCAAGGGGCTGTTGAGTCGTAAAATGCTGCTCAGCTAGACTGGCCTCGGCCTCAAAAGACCTCCTGCAATGGCTGAGGGTGCTGGCGAACGATGAGAATCGTTTGGATTGCGAGTCTAATGCTGTTCAACGTATCCATCTCAATCTCTACGGCACTTCCATAGGCTTGTGCTAAGTCTGGTGAGCCTTGCTCCCATTGTCCAGCTTCATATTTATCAGAATCAACAGCATCTTGACCATGGGGCCTAAGGTCTCCACCAATTGCAACCAACTGGTAGCAATCGCAACACCATCAGTGTGCCTCTATTTCTTTTCTCTCCCTGTCACTGTCATCCTGTCTGCCAGCCCCTGAGCTCCTTAAGTAAACGACCCGGCCCATCGTTTGGTTTCCTTTGTAGAACCATTGCTAATCGATTCGTCCATCTATCCGTCAAATGATCTCACGACAACTTATTCGAATCACCCAACGAATATCCTCATTCGTCCAAACTGACCATCCACCGACAGAGTTGTTAGCTCCCGCCGGAAGCGTAGCTCTCATCGGAAGCCTTATACAATATCCGCCTGGATGGGTGAATGGTCGAACCAGACGCGCATAGATGGAACATGGGAAATTTCCATCAAACTTGCGGTCCCACCAACACTAAGTCGCCTTATAGCCCTTGACCGTTTCGCTGGCCATTCGCCTCCAGATGGCAGTGGCAAGTGCAGCTACTGCGAGGATAATAACAATGTGTAGCATCTTGGCCATCCTCATGGCCCGACTCTTCAAATTCCTCCGTGACTAATTACCTATGGGCCTCCAGGTCAGTCTCGACTTGCGTAGCTTGTCGCCATCAATGTCCACGGAAACGTCGTTTTGTGTTGCCAAATTAACGCCGCTAAAATTGGACCACCTGCGGTAACGATGTCTGTTGAAAGGGCGTGGTTGCCGGTTGTAGTACCATCCGTTCCGCCAGAGACCTTCCCGGTGGACATCTTCGTAACGTCTTCCTGGCAGTCTGGTTGTTAGCCTGGGGTCGACGATAACATTGTTTTGTGGACGGTAAGGCCTGAATTGTCCTGTGCCTCTGTTCACATTTCTGCCGAGGTTTGGCTGGTATGGACCTCGTTGTTGCTGATTACTGACGAAAGCGGCCGTGTTAAAGTCTGCCGATTGGTCTTCGGTGTATTGGACCAAGGCAGGTTCGAGAAGAGTGAGCTGGTTTTGTCTTACCATGTTGGTAGACCTGTGCGTCGGAGCTCCGTTTTCCAACCATCCGTTTGCAAGAACTGCCTATCCAGCTTCTTATTTATCGCGCAAACGTTCGATAAAGTCATTCTTTGTGACGTCCGTTCGGGGTTTAAAAGAGAGAGGCGCGAGGCACGAGGAGAGATTACTTTCTACTGTACCGGAAATCCTCTCACGAGGAGGAGGAGGAGGAGGGGAAGGCTATATTCGAGATGCAGACTATGGCTTTAGTCAAAGGAGAAGAAGAGAAGCCAAGTAACCAGAAGGAAAAGAAGGCCGACAAGGAGACGGCGATATATAGGGATCCCTGGGTTGTGCACAACCAGGATGTCAAGGTGGAGAAGAAGCAACCAGATGTTGAGCTGAGTAGGTTTGTGAATATTTACCCAGATGCCTGCTCCAAAAAACTGTTCTAAAGTTCTATTACGGCTAACTCAAGACTGACAGAGCAAGACGAACGCGAGACTTTGCATCTTTTGGGCCTTCGCAAAGCTGAGACTTCATTGTGGCGAGTACCAGGAAGTGTATTACGATGGCCGACAACCAGTGCGAACGCATGATTGTTCATCCAAGACTGCCTGAAGTCCACACCTGACTCTGTAAACCCCTGCCTCGTTCCCTCGGTTTCACAGCTAACCTGCTGATAGACTGAGGTTGATCAACCTCGTGTGCGTGACGGAAAAGACATGTAGGAGTCCTTTGGCCATCAGCTCTTCTCACTCAAAAGCAGAGATACGTCGCCAATGACGTTAAAACAGAGCAAACCGTGCCGCGGTCTTTTGCCTAGGTACCAATGGAACCCCTTTACTCACAACAAGCCGGCCGCACGAGAGCAAGAGTGTGCGCCATTACGGAGTCCATTTTGCGCGTAATGCCGTCATTTGGCTTCCATCGGTGTGCATTTCGAGTGTTTGGAAGGCGGGCCGGGCGGCTACTGACGTGAGAGTGATCATATGCTAGTACATGATGGTTAGCAGTCAACCAGTATTGCTGGATACTAGGTATCAACGGGGAGGACGAACAAGGAGCAGACCCACTGTGCGGTCAAGACATGACGTTGCCATGGCCAGAACGTAATGTTAAGAAAGCGGGTGTTATTTTCGCCGAAGAACATACCACAATAGAGGAGGGCAGCAAGTGGCAGCACTGGAGAAATCGAACGAACAGCTGCCACGGGGAAACCGAGCCGCAGGTGAGCGGGCCAACCATCTTCTGCAGCAAAGATGAGCGGTCAAAGCTTTTTTCCGCTGCAGGTACGAGCAGAATTGAGGCAATAGGGCACGGCTAGGTGATATAAATGTGAGGCAGTTTCGGATTGTACTGATCCAGGTGCCAGAAGGCAGTTCCCGAGGCCTGTACCGGGCAGTTTTGTGGCCTCCTTGTTCCGAACCTTTCCTCCCCATGGCTCAACAATCCCATGAGAGCATTTCTGATGACATCTTTTCTATGAACTCTCGTAGACTAGCCTAGATCTCTATCATCTTGTCATCTTCAAGTTCTAACCAACCGATGCCTGCTGTAGAGCGCCAGACACCCCCCCTGAATCCTCACACGTCAGGGCACAGCGCAATTCAGGTACTTCGCTGCGGCCCACCTGTTGCCAAGGCACAATCAGACGAACTGGCACTTGCCTCCATTCACTGTACTGCGTATTCGTCATCGTGTCCTTCGCATTTGCTCCCAACCTTCCTGCGAGCCACTCACAGAGCTTCCTCACCCCCCCAACTCTCCAGGGCTCCACTACTCTCGCTTCTCTAATCTCTGAGAAGCGGTCAAGAGCAGTCACAAGCTGTTTTTGTTGAGATAAGGTTGATCGATATCGGCAGTTGCTGCCGCGTTGGTTTTGTTGGGCTCGGATGTCGCGTCATGCCCTTAAATCCAGTCTCCTCCCCTCTTCTATATTTCTTCTCTCTTCTCTCTTCCTCTTCCATCTCTTCTTCTTCATCTCTTCTATACATCTCTCATATTCTATACATCACGCGTTTCATCTGGCGAATATCCATTCATCACGATGGTCTCCTCTCCACACTGAGCCTTTTGCTGCTTTTCTTTCCTCTCTCCCTGCCGTGCACAGCAAGATCATGATGCTTCCGGCAGTCTCCTCGAGACTCTTTTCTCTCCTCCACATTTCATTCTTTGCTAGAACATAGTGAATCACCACGTTTTCACAAGTACTCTGGGAGGACTCGCAGGCTTCAGCCACAGTCTATGCCGTCTTCATCCCATTCCTTCATCTATTCTGGATCTTTTCCGCCATCATCCCAGTCTTGAATGCAATCCAAGTATGCTCCTTTTTGTCTCATCTTTGAATGACTGTGCATCTTCTTCGGTTGAACTGACATCTATTTCCGCCGTATCTAGAACCACTTTCACCTCAGCTGCATTTTTCCATGCAACCGGCAAATCAGACCAACGTCTCCTCTCAATCATCATTTGTTTTTGGCTTCTCCATCATTCATCATGCTCTTGAGCATTCTCCCTATTGCACTCAGCAGTGGCTCAATAGGCCATCACCTCAAGGTTCGTGATATATTGCTTTGCCTGTGCCACATTTACTGACTCTACGCTTCCAGCATCGTGTCACGTCATGTATCCCCGCTGTTACCAATCCCGCTGTTTTCCATCGTGCCGCGAACCTTTTCTTCAATAGGACAACATCACGGAAGGCATAGGCATACAACGTAGATGGCCTCACTGCCCGTCTCTGCAAAGACGAGCGGCATTGCCACTCAAGACACCTGGGCCGTGTCGTCTTGGACTTGCCCTCCTCAGTCCATTTGACCCCATCCATCAAGCGGTATGGTAAGTCTTGCTTCCACTAAAAGCCACTGGAGACGAAGGTCTAATTCATGATGCTCCAGGATCAACATCACGCAATTTTGAAGAGCACAATGGCGGCTGCTGAAATCGACGTCAGCAACATTGCAAACACATCTCACCTGTGGCCACTATCTGTAGCCCTGCTCTTCCAACGCACTTCTTACACACATAATTGCGACTCTGCCTGTTCACTTTTTGTGGACTCTTCTCTCTTCTCCCTATTCTTCTTCCCCCGCGACAAAAGCTTGGGCTTTTCTTCGGCCAGCTCCACGCACAACTCATTCTTTCTTTCGACACTCTACTTATTCTCAGTCTATCCTTCCAGTATCTACACTGCACAATCTTCCAGGGCTCAACAGTCCGTCAGCTACATCGCGAGCAATCTCAACTGTGACTACTCGCTATAGCCCTGCTCTTACTATGAACTTCAAGTTCTTACATACATCATTTTAACTCCGCCTCTCTCCCTTTCTCTTTTTTTTTTTTTTATTTTTTTTTATTTATTTTTTTTTTTAACTTTTTTTTAATTTCTTTTTTTTAATTTTCTTTTTTTTCTAAGTATTTTTTTTTTAATTATTTTTTTACTTTTTTATTTTCTTTCTTTCTTTTTTTTTTTTTTTTAATTTTTTTTATTTATTTTTTTTTTTAACTTTTTTTTAATTTCTTTTTTTTAATTTTCTTTTTTTTCTAAGTATTTTTTTTTTAATTATTTTTTTACTTTTTTATTTTCTTTCTTTCTTTTTTTTTTTTTTTTAATTTTTTTTTTTCTTTTCTCTCTTCTTTTCTCTCTTATCTCTTTTCCTGTCTTATACTCCTTTCCCTTGTTCCTCTATAACAAGATTTTGAGTTTTCTTCACTCAGCCCTACGCCATTTACTCATTCCTTCGACACCCTCTATAACTCGTTCTGGGGTCTTGCCAGCGGCTGTCGAGCACCCTCATTGTGGCAAGAGGTTCCAAATCCGTCCACTGACGGTCTGCTCCAGAAGACATATCCATCCATCAACCGCCTCCACAGCTCTTATGGGTGGGATAGAAACTTTACGGCGCGGGTCGAGAAATCTCTCTTGGCAGGAGGCCTATTGAGGCCGAGGCCAGTCCGGCGATCCCTACTTTGGTGTGATAAAACCTTTCCGCTCTGGCATAGCGCAGCCCATTCAAACCCTCCGGCATTCAAGATACGACGAGTTCCTGGTAAAAGCCGCAGGCTCCGAATCGAGATTGAACTGTTCATTGCAATCAGGCGCTTCATCAACAACGTCCAGTGGACACTCCAGCATCACCATACTCATACAGGTATGTGTTTACTCTCATCTTGACTTCTGAAGCTAGTAGCTAACGACAGGCCTGCGCAGACGATAATCTCTACAACTCGAATCTCTACAACTAGCTACTATGAGACTCTTCATTCCATCCGTTCACCCTGCAACACCAACCTACAGTGTTGTTGGCAAAGTACAGAGCCCTATGTGGGAACATAGCCTCTTGAAATGCTCAGGCCCAACTTGGCCACGGATGCAGCAATCAGTCATCCCAAATATGCTCTGATGACAGTCTAATGAGACATTCATTCGGACCACGGAAGACGAAAGATACCGGCAGTTGAAAGTCAGATGCTCATCGTCGTTCAAAAGCCGCTGCCTTGGATACGCTCCGCGGCGATTCCGTGCGACGACATGTTGTCGCTGACCTCGCAAGGGTTGTCGCCAAGCTCCGCGAATCCGAAAAGCGCGATCCGCCGGGCTTTTCCATGAGCCAGCAGTTCTCGTCATACGAAGACCACGGCATCCGCCTCAACATCACAGCCCGCATGATGGTCTACCAAGCGCCGCAGAACTGAACCTGGGTCGAGAGCGACGGCTTCTTCACACGACACTTTTTCGAGCAGTCCTACAGCGCATATTCCTCGACCGTGGCGTCGTGAGCCGCGTGTGGCACGATGGCAACGGCGATAACCAGGACGACAACAAGGAAAAGAAGGCAACCCTTTTCAGCATGAGCACTAATCCCGTGGTCATCGTTGTGTCTGCGGAGGCAGCGTGCAGATGCCTCTCGGTTGAACGGATCCGGCACAGTGTAGCCGTCCTGCAAGGAACCTGTTTGCTTCCGCTTCCCCGCGTCGTCTCATCTCGTCTCGTCTCGTCTCCTCCAGCGCCATGGCATCTCCATTCACCAGGCATTGTCTTCTGCAGTGAGCCCCAACGCTGAAAGTGGGTTTCGAAATGTTGCTTGTAGATCACTTTGTTTCATGATCTAGCAGCTGCCCAGGTGAGAGATTCGAGCGCATAAGAGCCATTTATCGGTAAATATTTGACTAAACTTAAACACAGTTTCCCTATTCTCCGCACGGGTACAGTTCTTCTGCACCATTTGAGGGCTTGAAACATGGCAGATTATGCAAGATCTTCTCACCCATGTTTCTTGCTATGCTAAGAAGCCTCGCAGCTTGAATTAAGTTGCCACCAATATGCAGGAAAAAAATCATCTATGACGGCTTCTTGAGGGTTAACACCAAGTACAGTCGCCTACGAGGAAACGTATGCTGTATAGTATCTGTACTAGGCAGCTTTCTCTCAGATTACTAGTTGGGTTGGAAACCTACCGTCTCTCACAAGTCCTCGCCTTGTTTCAACCAAACGATATCAAATTTGGCCGGCACCAGTGGCTAAGACTCGAGGCCTAGCAGAAGAATAACACCGCACTACGGCACCGCTATCCGGTATTCGTCTGGCAGCTCTTTGACGTGGAACCAGACGCCCGAGCCCTTGCGGTATTCCAGCTGGATTGTGTTGCGGACGGGGTCCTTTGGAACGATTTCGGCGACCAGAATCTTCAACTCGTCAATGGCCAGCGACAGAGCCTTCTTCAGATTGCGCAGAATTATGGGTCAAAGTGAAGGCTCGTCGACCTTGAAGAAGATCATCATGGGCAGAATGACCCTAACCATATACTAATCAAGCGGTGTGACATCAACAATGCCCGGCACCAGCGGGATGCTTGACTGCGCCAGAATGCTCTTTCAACGTCGTCTTTAAAGCCATCTCGAAACAAGGCTCGGAGATTCCATGCAGACCTCGAAAGCCTGCCTCAGCATGGTTGTCTTCCACAGCGACAATCGAAAGGGTCGAAATCGCATAGAGACTCGCCATGGCATTGAGATAGTTCCTTTTATCTGGGTCAGTTTAAACAATTCACAAAGCATTCACCCACGGATACTGCTCACCGAGGACTGAAGTTAGAGTAATCGCCTGTCGAATAGTCTTGGGTAGCTGGATGTGTGCTATCGAACCCGTCCCGCCGTCAACTTTCCTGCTGCTGAACTAGGCAATCTGGCCGAAATCGAGACCAGTCTTCGTTCCATGAGCTCAGCCGCATTGCAGCTCTACGACCACACTCGCGCTACACCACCACGATCTCAGGAAAGCGCTCCAGAGACCCGTGCCAGTCGGCTCTCGGTAGCAACTTACCCTCCCTTCCAACGCAGCAGCCAATACCGAGGCGCAATCTTATCCCATTTCTAGCCCCTTCTCGTTCACGCCGAGCACCTGCCACAGATCACGCCAGGTACCCTTATCTCAGATCCTTTGCAGTTCTAGCGATCTTGTTGAGATAAAACTTTACGAGGTGGCCTAGTTACAGGGCATTGTGCTTGGAGAGAAGAATGCGGATTCTCATCGTTTACCACCACCATGGCTGGAGGCCTTTTGAGGCTAAGGCCAGCAGATAAGAATGCAATTTCTTATCGTTCACCAGCATCGTGGCAGGAGGTCTTTTGAGGCCGAGGCCAGCGGCGGCTTTGCCCACGCCATCGAAAACTTTACCTTTGGGGGGGAGAGAGGTGCCATCGCTGGGCGCTCAGGTACCCTGGCAGGAGGTCTTTTGAGGCCGAGGCCGGGCGTGATAAAACATTACCGCGTTACTCCCTTTTCATTGGGAAGGGCGGGTAGCTCTAGAGACAACTGTGCACTACCAGCATAGTTGTCTCTAGAGCTGCCCATACGCAACGCAATGACGGAGACAGTAACAGGCGGCCCATCACTGAGTTCCCGCTATTTCGACATCTCCCACCATAGATACGGATCCGATATGGAAATTTGCGCCACAGCCCACTCGTGTGATTGGACTTTTGCCTCCCGCGTCCACTTGGTACCGCCAATATTTTCAACAAACGCCGACAAGGTAGCCGAGTCAACAGTATAAACTCTCTCTCAATTGCGTCTTGGTCCTCTGACAGCCCTGTGGCTCGACACAGATCTTGTCTCTCAGGTGTTGTGTTACTGACACACCGCTTGGCAGAGATCCGCCGTATAACCCGGCTATTCACGAGTTGTACCCAGTTCTTGATGTCGACATTACCTCGGCGGTTTTTTGCTGTATAGCAGAAGACTTCGAGTTTGGCAATGGATTCAGTTATATCCAAGAGAAATTGGCTTTGGAGGGCTGCGATCCAGTTTTGGATGGAGGATTTGATGAGATATTTCTCAGCTTATCTTATTGAACCACCGAGACCCACCAATCATATACAAGTCCGCTGAGGAGCTGAGGCAGACTGAGTCAGATTTGTTCAATTCTGTCCGGGGTAGTTGCGTTGTGTCGATTAATCTCCATCGAGTTACCAACTTCCGTCCATGCAACGGTTCCACCAGAAGCCTTTCAAGCTCCGGGGTTAAAGACACCAATCTGACTGAGCTTCCAGTTATCTCTTGGTCAAGTCCCACGGGCCTTTGTGAGGTCAATCATGTGTCCAAAAGGGAGATTGAATGGCTCATTGGACAGGTGTTGATGCGCTCATCGATGGCCTAGCAGAAGAAGGGTTCTAAAGCCCGTTCATTTACAACTTTGGGCGCTCGCTTCATGGATAAACACCTCCCAGCATACTAACAAGCGCTTCTGCAAGCCTGCACAGATGCTTGTGCAGACCCACCTGAGACTGTTTGGTGACGTGGACAATATCATCCCGTTCATCCTCAATATTCAATGCAGAGGATCCCTGCATGATGCAGAAGAATTGTGATGGCACTACCAGCTCCGGCCTGAAGGAAGAATAGAAGCCATACAACTAGCGTTTCGCGAGCAGAAGCAACAGGAGGATGAATCAGATTGGAAATTGAGAGCAAGTCAGCGATCTTGGTCGAGTTTGTGAGCTCTGTCTGTTCCACAGAGGAAGTTTCTTCGGCCTTTTTGTATCTCTTACGGCGATGTAGCAAAGCCGCGCGTCCGTCTTGTTCAACTCATTGTCTTGCCCTTGTCGGAATCGCCCTCGACTGTGTTTTTCGTTGCGCCATCCTGGAGGATTCAACGGTATAAATCTTCCAACAAGCCGCCTTTTATAGCCTTGATGGGATCTTCATCGTCGCGGGGATCGGTGTTTCTCAGCTCTGCGAGGCAGCGATCTTCAGCCTGGTGATGTGCACCACGTTCAAGATACGGGCCCTTGCGTTGTCTTTGAGGCTACATAGCCGACATGGATATTTGACGACATAGTTTCTGACACGTTGTTGCAATCCCAATTCTGGCGATCGGTCGACCAGGGCGGTGGCTTGAGCGACGGTGTTGGCAGTGATGTTGGCAGAGTCCAAACCCCTTTGACCCCAAACCCTCACGCAAAGGCAAAGAACGAGCGTATCCCGAGCCAACCGACAAAGTTAACAAGGCAAGCTCTGCACCACCAGAGACTCCCGAAGAAGTGGAACAGAGACGTCAAGCAGAGCGTCAACTCGAAGCGGGCCGTCAACGCCAAGAAGTGATCGACGCCTACTCGTGGGGAAAGATCCTCATCATCTCAGCGTACAGTGAACAGGAGCGCATCCTGAAGGAAAAGCTGTCGGAAATCCCCCACGCGGAATTGCCACCCGACCTCTGGTCCATCACAACGTTTAACGAATCCCCCAGCCACCAAGCCGAGATCATTATCTGCGATCTCATGCGCACAGAAAACCCCGGCTTCCTCACGGCGGATGAAAGGCTGGCAGTCACTACTACACGCGCGCAAGCCTTGACTGTGTTGGTTATCAAGACTATCCTCACTAAACATAAATCCAAAACGCTCTTCAGTCTATTCAACTACGCTAAAAAGCAAAACTTAATCACCGCACATGCAATCGCCACATGCGAAATACACAGAGCACATATCAGATGGCGGATATCGACGTGGTCGACCCCGGTATGGCTGTACAGATGCCAGATTCCAGAGTTGTCTTTGGCTATAGCGAAGCTCGTCCTGCTGGACTAGGCGCGTCCCCGAGCTCTGTATGCCTGAAACCATCTCCCCAAGCATGACCTGGATAGATAGCTTGGGCATTCCATCAACTGCTTCAGCAAGTGCTTACTTGACCCCTGCACCTGGCAGCTCCAAGTTTCAACATTCGTCGGGTTAATTTCGCAATACCGAATAGACAGCCAAAATTTCATCATATGCCACATCCCCACGCCCCGTCATTACCGATGGTAGCTACGCCATGTCTTTCCCCCCTACGCCGCTATCCCTCCGCAAGTCTATTCCTCCGTCTATCACAGTAAAAGGCTAGGATATAATATGCACATTCGGGCAGGCCTTGTCCTGAAATCGCCAAGCAGTTAGTGCAAGACCTTACACTCTTCAAGAACATCCCACCGATGGGCGACATTACACGTCACGCATTCTCATCAGTCAAAAGCGGCAGACTCCCAGATCCAATCAAAAGGGTCAAGGAGAGTCAGAAGGAAGGACGTGAAACGTCAGTCGTGAACGTCCACAACACCTACTTCAAGACAATAAAAGCCAACAGTCCCCGTTACTGTATCTTCCGTAAGGGCTGGGTCCCTTGTTTCCTCGGCGGGTGAGAGCGGATCAAGTCGGTTGTTCCACAATCAAGACAATACGTGGATCCAGGTAGCGAACCGTTTGAAAGTCGCTTGACTGATGTTCGGCACGGGCAAGCGTACATCTCCAACAGCATTCGCACATCTCGCTACACGGTGTGGGATTTCCTGCCCAAGCAGCTCTTCTTCCAGTTCTCTGGAATCGGCAACTTTTACTTTCTCTGTGTTGGAATTCCTTAGATGGTGCGTGCTTGTTATAATCATGGTCTTGTTCGCTTACGCGGTTACTAAATTGTTGCGCGCAGATTCCTGGCCTTTCGACTGCGCTGAAACTGTAGGCCCTGTCTCCAAAGTCTCGGTCCTCAAGCGCATTTACGATGCCACCCATTCGTATACCAAAAGACCATTGCCGAGCATATCTTGCAGCGGGACCAGCTCGCCGCCTCCAAGCATGGCAGGAAGATACCGCTGCGACTCGACAACGACGAACCTTGAGATATGAGATACTGGCAAGAGGTCGATAGAGCACGAGGCCAGAGCGTTCTCTTGTAATATACTGTCCCTGTCAACGACAGTCTTGGCGGAACAAACCCTTTCGTCCACCAGCAGATTAGCAAACTTCACAGCGAGGTGTGTGTCGAGCCACATACACGATTCTCCAGCGTGCCAATATGGACTAGAAGAGTCTCATACTAGGAGAATATCCAACCTATCACGCCCACTCGCCCAACAACCCGTCGCCGCTGCGGCTTCGCGCTCCACGACGAACGCCTAGACGGTCAAAGAGAACGAGAGCTCGGCTGATCCCTGCCATGGATCGACTCCATAACACTGTTCTCGCGTGCGAGGCGTTGCGACTCGGTCGGGCCAGCTCCAAGCTCCGTTATTTGTCGTCGCCGAGTGTGCGCAGTGGTATGAGTTTTCGAGATCGATGAGGTCGCCTCCATTCTTGCACAATGCAAAACAGCTCTACCGCAGCCGAAACCATCCTTGGTCCGTGTTTCTACCACTACGCCAGCATCCTTGCAGCATGTTCTTCTCTTCCATTTTCATCATTTCATGGGTGTTTCATATTACATTTCGTTCAATTTTCTCACTCAGCCTGGCCCGAAGTGACGCCACGAGATCGACGAGCAATCTACAAGCACACAGCCTTCCAGCGGGTGGAGTCAAAGCGTGTGGTCGAAAAGGCTTCCCTCATCTCATCCTACATTGTCGGGCAAAAGAAATGCCGGTTGACAGCGATCGATTTGGAGATGCTTCAAGATAGGTACCTATGCTTGGGTAATGGCGTCGCTGGGCGCCAGTGGCCAGCCGCAGTACAAGGAACAAGGGAGCGGTGCAGCTCGCATATTGGAAGACGCAGATGAAGGGCCATATCTCGAACTACTTGCTTCGCATTCATCTGGTCAATTATACCGCACACTACCGCAAGAGGA
Organism: Trichoderma sp. CBMAI-0020; assembly: GCA_030708095.1. Lineage (NCBI taxonomy): Eukaryota > Fungi > Ascomycota > Sordariomycetes > Hypocreales > Hypocreaceae > Trichoderma > Trichoderma sp. CBMAI-0020. The sequence continues at coordinate 803,344 of JAJNCI010000002.1, forward strand.
GTGGTCACTTCACTTTTGCTTGGTGGTTTTTTAACAGTTATGAGCCCGGTACACAAAATGTCCCAAATTCGAGTCGTCCGTCACCCAAGGGAACCTATAAGCCCTTAGTTATACAAGGCATATACAACGGCTGCATAGTACAAAAAGACGGAAGAGATATACCCGTAATAGGCTATAGCAGGAGAGAATATCTGGCCTAGCTCTATGTATGGAATATTTGGATTCCTAGAGCTGAAGGGGTGTGTCGGCGGAACTACGCAAAGGAGTGGTCACTTCACTTTTGCTAGGTGGCCTGCTTAACAGATAAAGACTATCTCGTGAATCTCTTCTGAGTTTCGGATGGGGATGGTGAAGGAGTAGTCGGCAAAAGTGCGTGACTGGAGAGATACATGGAGGACAAGATGGTAGTTGGCGACAAAGTGCCAATTCCATCGCTCAAAGGCAAATCAATCTAACCCTCGCTCATCGTGTCCGCAAAGCCATACAAAGCATTGTCAACTTGATGAGCATTCAAGAAACATGCGACTACCCAGCTGTGGAATTTCTGACGTTGAAGCTTCTTCCTCTGCCGGCGATGCTCTTTGTTGCCCGCCGGAGACTTTATGATCACTGGTGTGATGTCTGCAGCCTCTGTAACTCCTCTTTCCGCGACTGTGACAATCGACACTGCTTGACTTCCACTCAGTGGACAGTGGGTACAAGACGCAAAAGACATGGCACAAGGCTGACAAAAGAGGCTTGGAGCATGCAATGGAGGGGGTGGTCAGACCCTCATTGTTCATTATTAGGCGGGGGGATCCAGATGGCGAACCGTTTGACAGCCTTTGAGACGTAGGATGAAGGCAGGAGGTCTATTAAGGCCGAGGCCGGAGTTCTTCCTTGCGATAAGCTTTCAACGACGATCTTGGCGAGATAAAACATTACCGCGTAGCTCCTCTGGCAGGCACACCTGCAGTGGAGCGAAGCCGCCGCGTTATTCTTGGGAACTTGCCGCCCAACGCAACACCTCCTCAGATTGCAAGAGGCGGCCCAATTCGATCCAGGGCCTTCCTCTTATCACTTCGGACCACACCTCAGTTCGTTTACTCCCTTGAGGATTGGAGGGGAGATACTCTCAGTCAGAATTCTCATTCGCATTGATGTTGGAATTTGACATCCCTTAACACAACTTCTTCTATTCGGCAGGAGGTCTATTGAGGCCGAGGCCGGAGTTTTGCTTTGTGAACCGCTTGTCAGCTCTTGAGATGGAGGTTGACGGCAGGAGGCCTATTGAGGCCGAGGCCAGTGTGCCCTCGAGGTGTAGGATGGGAGCAGGCGGTCTATTGAGGCCGCGGCTCAATCCGATCCAGAGCCTTACTCTTATCACTTCGGACCACGCCTAAGTTCGTTTACTCCCTTAGAGAATGAAGGGGGGCCACTCTCAGTTGGATTTCTCATTCACATCCATGTTGGATTCCAATATCTCTTTAACACGGCAGGAGGCCTATTGAGGCCGAGGCCGGTGTGCCCTTGAGATGTAGGATGGGAGCAGGCGGTCTATTGAGGCCGCGGCTCAATCCAATCCAGAACCTTACTCTTATCACTTCGGACCACGCCTAAGTTCGTTTACTCCCTTAGAGAATAGAGGGGAGCTACTCTTAGTCGGATTTCTAATTCCACATCCATGTTGGATTACGACGTCCCCCTAAAACAGCTACTTCCATTCGGCAGGAGGTCCATTGGGGCCAAGGCTGGATTTGCTTGATGAATCGCTTGGCAACTAAGACGGAGGTTGACGGCAGGAGGTCGATTGCGGCCGAGGCCGGAGTTTGGTCTCCAACGTCCCCCTGAAATGGCAGGAGGTCTATTGAGGCCGAGGCCATAAAGGAGGGGAGCCACTCTCTCAGTCGCAATTCTCATTCAAATCCATGTCAAATTCCGACGTCCCTCTGACACAACTACTTCCATTCGGCAAGAGGTCTATTGAGGCCAAGGCCAGAGTTTGGATTCCGACGTCCCTCTGAACGGCAGGAGGTCTATTGAGACCGAGGCCGGAGTTCTTCCTTGCGCCGATCCGGCGGGATAAAACATTACCACGTAGCTCCACTGTCCACTGAGTGGACAGTGGGAGCAAGAGGCATCCAGACTCGCGGACAGATCCTGAGCATCACGCCTCTAAACACGCTGCCATTTACCAATGGCGCCACGAAGACGGTGATGGTAGAGTTTGTGCACTCAATACCAGCCGCCGAATTGATCCGCACAATTCAGGCATTGCCCCCATTTATGAGGATGATAACTCTACCCAATATCAAGCAGACGCATGGCTTGTTCCAACCGCTTCCTTTGGCTTGTTACGCAGTCGATCACTCCTATTGAAAGGATTCTTCGGTGATTAGTTCGCCAACAGGCGGGATAGAACGTTACGGCATAGAGGCCCTCGGGTGCCGATTTTCTCAATTCGCCTCTCAAAGAGCATCCTGGGTTACAGAATGCCACCGACATTGGATGGTCGTGGTGGCCACCTGTTGGGATACTAAGGAAGGATACATATAATGTGACACACTATCCACACTATAGAGTATTCTGGTTCTTATAGGCGGTCTAGTTCTACTGAGAATAGAAGAAGCATGCCTTTCTGAACCTTCGTATCCTACCAACTGGTAGCAAATGCGCACTCGACAGATGCGCCTATCAAAATTTGTTCCTGTTCTATCAATCTGCCAGCTTCTGGCTGTTCGGAATTAGAACAGCTTAATCCCTTATCTATTCCATCTATTCTAGTCTCTTACTGGACCGATGCCGTCTGATCAGCTCATTAGACAGACACAGCAAATAGCATCATTTTTGTTGATAACACACCCGTTTACTAAATAAATCACCGCATCTGGTATACAGGCGATTCATTACATCCGCCCTGGCGCCCAGGCCGCGCATGGTTTGATCGACTTTCCCCTGGAATGGGTCCAAAGACGCGCCCGGCGACGAGTATTCCAAAAAAGTCCTTGACGACTGGCGCGAAGAACTGAGAGTGGTCGAAGCTGCGGATGCACTGATTGAGGATCTTACACAACAAGCCAACACCCTACAGCTCACACAGACTCCGACTGAATCAAGGCTATCAACAGCATTAACATCGTCGACACCATTGTCAATAAATCGACCGGTGACACTGACATCAACAAATAAAATCCCCACAGCAAACTCACAGGAACCAAAAGAAGAGGGAAGTCCATCTCTCATGGACTACAAGATTCTATATGTTGATTTCTTGCAAGAAATTTTGAAGAAAGCTCAGATCATAAATATGAGGGATCAAGATGAAAAAAGATGACGTGCGAAACCAAAGGGACGGTCTATCCGATATGCCTCCCAGCTTATACCTTATCCAAAAAAGCGGGGCATGTGGCTGACTCTGGAATTGCTGAATGTTCCCCAATGTCAGGATTATTAGCGTTTCACTAGGGAAATCGCCTACAAAAGCTCAGGGAGACTAAATAAAGTCGTCACATAGGTAGTCAAATTAATGTCAAATTGAAGCTATTTGCACCACCACTACAGCTCTCATGGGAGTAATCCACGGCCTTTACTTTGAATCCATTGACGAGGTCAAGGCCGTCTGGATGCAACTGCTCTCCCGCTTGGATTTAGTGTAAGTAAGCAATGAGTTCGACCCAATGGTATCGAATTCCGATGCAGCAAAGGGGGGAATACTCGTCAGAGGCAAATGGAATTTGAAGGTCATTTGGATTAGGCGTGGGAAGAGGCTGAAAAAGCGGCTCAGGCCGATCAGGGTGACCAAAAAAAAACACCCAGGATTGTATTATCGTGGCCGATTTCTAGCTTCATAGACGAAAATAGTCATATACATAGTGTTTTTTCCCATCAAATTTATATTCTTGCAGCCTATTTTCTGTGACAATGCCGGAATCGGTTATCTACTAGGTCAAGCCACATGTGCCGTTTCTTGGATAAGGTATAAGCTTGGAGGCATACCGGATAGACCATCCTCAAACAAAGCAAGGAGCACAAACACAACAACCAAAGGCACTGGAGCTCAAAAGCGAAAGCAAAGTGTTACGGCTCGCCTCTTATGGCCGCAACCATAGGCCTACCGGGTAGTCAAGATCGCATCCTTATACGACCGATTCATCAATTGGAATAGGATCATCAGATCATTAAATGATCTAGGTTCGGATCATTCGGATTTCACGATACAATCCTCCACAACTTTACAGCCTCTCTCGGACAACAAACACTACGACACGAGCAACAGATGATGATACTGTAAATTTCTACAAGAGCCAAGAAACAGTGCATCGAACAGGAACAAAAGGGAAATCATTCCGAAGGATCAATGACAGATCTTACGACAGGATTACATTACGTACAAGAAAGGAATAGGGCCAGTCTATCCGGTATCACCTAGTTTGATAGTTGTCGGTCGATTTGACCAAGATCAGCAGCATAGTGTCAAGTCACCTTGTTCGAATGAAGCTTTCTTGGTTGATTGAGGCGGGCTAGGTATCCAGGAAAACAGGCAGGAAAGTTATTTTTGCTTCCACCACGTTCTCTTCCTTAGCCTCTCACAGGCATTTTCTTTAATAACGATATCTATATTAGTCTATAAATAAGAAGCAGGGTCGTCTCCTATCTTGAACATGTTACGGTTTTGTTCAAACATTATGCAGCAATAAATTTTTTTAACAACAAGGAGATATAGAGGATGAACATGTCTCCTTTTGTTGGAGGACACCTGCCTCGACATCCCCTAAGAGGGAAGGACGACAGAGATCCCAGTAGCTATATAGTAGCCGAACATCCTGTATCATAGTAAAAAGACAAGATTTTTGACTCATACATATGCATCCCCACCTGTGACTGTGAGGACAGCATATTGAGTCGAGGCTCTCACATCTGTGGTCGAGACCTCACACCTTTGAAACCTTGCAAAAGAAGCACCTTACTCCGTTCAAATACAATAATAAACACCAAGCCCGCAGGTATTTCTACCTCTCGAGAGAGGTTAGTTTTTCTACTGCGACCTATTGCCAGACGAGCTCTATATAAACTCCATTTAGAGTTGGTTGTCAGCCCATCAAAACGATCAAAGCTCCAAGTGCGATTCCCTCCAGTTACAACTACGCAAATTTACTTCTCAGCTCTGCTCAACTCACTCTTGGCTCTTCCACTTGGCTCTCAGATCTTTAATATCAATTTCGCATCGCTCTGCTTCGGGAGCTATTTCATAGGCCTTCCCCGCCAGTAGAGTATCAATCGCTCCCGTCGGTGGCAATAGTGAGATCCTTGATCAGGGTGGCGACGTCGTTGACGTTGATGAGATTGTTGAGAGCCGTCAAGTAGGCAGCGAGGCCGGGAACGTGACGATTGGTTCGTCAGCAATGGCAATACAAACACTCCATGGATGGATGAGCCATGGCAATGCTAAGCATTTATCGACGGCAGCCATCGGAAACTGCATCTACCAGGTGTTGGTGCCGGCACTGCAAGAATAGCAAGAATCTACCCAAGGTGGCCATGTCAAGGTCGTGATGATACGGCCAAATGGCTAGCATCAACTCCAAGGCAGCGCAGAGAGTAGAAATCACTCTATGTCCTATATATCTAGGGCAAACAATCATCACAAAGTTTGCGAAGTACGATTTTCCCATCCAGAGCGGATATTTTTCTCATGCTGGTCGCTAACGAACATCCGGGGATCAACTTACATCGTCAAGGGCAGTCAAACTCAAGCCGACAGTCTCGTTAACGACTCTCAGTTATCAAGACCAAGTGTAGAATGTTGTCCAAATGGCTTACATTGTCGCTTCTCGCTCACAATGGGAGTACGAGCAGCACGTCCACAAAAGGGAATAAAAGACAAGACTTGAGAAGACATTGAAGCACTGTCCAAGCACTGTATTAGGTGCAGACTCACAGGATTCTGGGAGGGTCGCTCAGGCAAGGCTGAGAAAATTTTGTGGCAGCAGAAATACTAGCTGCCCGGAGTGTATGCATTACTTCCTCTTAGATCTCAGGACTTTTCCACCTTTACGCTTCTCCTCCTGTATCCACAGCGCCTGCTATTACCTTGATAGAAGACATATATCATATCTATGGAACTTGGCAGCTTGTGTGGTCAAGCTGCGATCAAGCCAGGTCCATATCTTCGACCTAGGCTCTAGGGCTATTAGTTGGTTTGAGAGTAAACGAACCACGATAATATTGTCAGCCTGAGAGGCTGAATGCATGGACTAAACTTGGGCAATAAAAGACGCTATCTAGTTTCGAGGGCTGCTTGCAGCTCTTGCACCTATTCTGCAGCTTGGCCTTGAAACAATAAATACCTATGCGGACAACCAAGGAGCCACCAGCCTTCCTACCTAGGAACCAGACATTCCACAGACGCACCAAGTCTACCGACACACAACGAGCCCTGAAGCGTCCAAAAACGAGGGAAATAGCCTAATACACATCCTTTCGTCCAATAAAACAGCAGGCGGAATGACTAAATCGCTTCCGAAGGCCTTCTAACAATTTAAGGATGCAATTTGGACGGCGGGGTTGTTTGTGCGGTGATGGAACAAGTAATGGACAATCTCCTGCTGGAATTGAACTGGTATTTGTTACGACATGGAGAGTCGGATATGTTTGTGTTAGGCAGGCTCTAATTACGACAGGGATTTCTTATTCGCTTTCGCAGGCTCGAAAGGTCTATTCTGACATGTTCATATTTGAGTGACGTGGCTATCGCAGTTTGTCTACCCGGTAAAAGGTCGTCTTTCTAGCGTTGGATCCGTATCGGGCAATAACTGGATCCTAGAGGGAGAAAACTGGAGTTAGCGACACGGCTATAACAGGGGCTACAATGGATAGATGGCTTGGTCTTTAGACTTTCAACGAATCAAAGCTCCAGCAGAATCCATTCAGGGCGAAGGCATCAGGCTACTAGTAATTATGTGGAAATAGTGGCGCCGTGTGGGTGAGACCAGCCGACGAAGATGGTACGGGAAGGACGGATTATGAATGCATGATGGATGGAATGGGGAGATGAGATTATCAACCCCGATTTTTTTTTTCGCATGTCGATCGATGAAGACAAAGAAGCAGAAAGAGGGGACGGTAGCAAAAGGGAAAAAAAAATGGTGAAGTGAGGTGACGTACTGAAAAGCAAAAATATGGACACGAGGGGAATTGAACCCCTGACCTTTCACATGCGAAGCGAAAATCATACCCCTAGACCACGCGCCCAAATAGTTACAAAGCACTGCTCAATTTATGACTATACGTCTACAACGTAGGAGAGGCGACTTACTTCCAAAATCCATGTAGATTCCATCACCATCTACTTTCTGGCTGTCGCTGTCCTCGTTACATGGTCTTGATCTCGCTCGGGGTCGGCATCGGCATCGGCTTCGACTTCTTTGGGCGGCCTTTTCTTGGCTTCGACTCAAAAGTGTAATTGTTCTTCCACTGCTTGAAAATACCAAAGACGGTCGAAGAAGAAGTGTGGAATTCAGCAACCAAAACACGGTAAGAATTCCCTCCGATATCCTGGCGCATATGGCAGCTCTCTGTACGGCAGTGAACTCGTGATTCTTCCTGCGGTTGCTGACCAACATGCCAAGTTCGCCTGCTTCCGGCATTTTGTCGCAAAGTTGAGTAGTGAGCGTGGTGAGCGTAACGAGTGTAACGAGTGTAATGGAGAGAAGTTCAATGATGTTGTTTCCACAAAGTTGGAATGCAGTGCGTTTTGGTGGGGTCCGCGGTTTTTTGGGCTCTTTGCTGCTTGACAGCTCATAGAACTGTTTTCCAGCGCTACTTACCTGTGGGCGGTACCTATACAGCAGTGCTGGAAACTATAAAACTGAGGCGCCGCTCACTATAACCTTGAATTTATATGAGCTCATACTGAAATGTTTCATTTTCTATTACTTTAGTGGCTGATTGGCCCGACCCATTTGTGGCCTGGTTTTGAAAAACAGACTTTATGGACAAATTCATTCCGACGAATCTAGGAGAGATATATGTATTAGGATATTTTGGATATTTTGAACTGCACAGCTAGTCTACTAGATATTAAATGGAAAATCATATCTTTTGTAGTTCACTCAAATTAATCTCAGAGAGGAAGAAGGCAGCAGTGTTCAAACGAGGAGAACAATCCATCTTCCAATCATGGGTACTCAACACAAGAAACATCAGTCCTACAGCTAAAGAATTGGCTTAAAGAATGGCCGGAGATTGAATGCAATTGCTATCAGCTACATACGGCAATTCGGTTCATGTCATTGCTTCGGCATTTCTTCAAGGCTTTCGATGTCAGGCGGGACATACGCCGGGACTGTCACATGGAGTTCTTGAAATGGGAAACGACGCCTGTTAGGGGTTAAGAGCTTTCTGATAGAGCGGCCTTTAAAAGCTCTTGTGAAAGAAGATCGACCTTGGCGCTTCTTTGGCCTCATTGAAAATTTCTAGTAGATGCTTGATCATTCAGCCAAGAACAAAGACATGGTAGTGTTGTTTTATAGAGTCCCTACGCAGCCAACCAGTCCGGACAACGAAGAACAAGCATGCAAAGCTTGGACACCTTTCCCACAGGTTCTCTTCTCGTAAATGTTCAGTGCCCGACACAGCTTTCAAAAGCTTTTGATGGCTCCGAGGATCAGCCAAAAGCAACCGAGAAGCTATTTTGGGGCAGGTGACCTGATGGCAAGGTCTTTGAGCCCTGTGGCGAGGAACACCACAAAGGATGCCTTGGAGCTCAGCGGCTAATGAAGAGGGCTTCGGAAGATCCGCTTCCAGACCAGCCGAGTGACGGCATTATCCTTGGCAAAAGTCGCAAAACTTGAAAAGTTAAATAAGCCTTGTCAGCGAGCCAGTCTTGACGACATACCGGATCCTGGTGGTTCGTCAATGATCACCGATTGACGGCCGATTGCTTGTCAGCAAGCGAATCCTCTGAGAGCGAGCCACCATAACGAGGCATCGAAGTCCCAACCACATCTCCTTCTTCGCTCATCAAAGCTCCCGCCATCAGCAAGGCCTTGGTAGCACAGCATCGAGTATCCTGGACTTGGCTCTGCCATTGTGGCATCTTGAAGCGTAAGGGGTATGGGATCGAAGAGACGGTGTCTGTGGTATCGGATCGGCACCTCTAAAATTAACGTCTAGCTTAGAAGTAATTGTCGAATGTTTGTCTGTCTCGTTCGAGTCGGAATTGGACAAAAAGGCAGCTATTCCCTATGTTAGCTAGGATTCATCCAACTTAGGTCAGAACCTTTGCTTCTTACCTACGCGTTGATTGCAAAAGGATAATCGAATATCAGAGGAGATGACAGTACCATTTTTATGCAAAAATGTGTTGATTCAGAAGGGGTTATGTTGCAGAGGAGATTCTGAAGCCGAATTTCGGATGGAAGAGGGCCAGATGATGTTTCTTTGAGTGGGCGAAAGATGCCCAGGACTTTTTCAGGACCAGGCCGCTGTATTCAGCTAATGCCGCTAAATTCTAGCGACTGTTCAGCCTCCATGCACACTGGTGAGTGGCCTTTTAGCACTCATGGGGAACAATAGGGCGTTGACAGGTGCTGGAGTCCAAGCGCCATACGCACCCCATTAACGATGACTATTTACGTCTTCTCGTATCCATTTATCTCTTGGATGTGTTGAACCATTATTTTCTGTATTGATGCTGTCCATTCAAGTGGACCATCTATTTCTTCTTTGTTGCGATTGCGCTTTTGTTGCTCCTTGCAGTGCCCGGCAGCAATTTTATGGCAGCAGAACGTGACCAGCTAATTCGGGAGGAGGATTCGGCAGAACCAAGCAGATATGCCCGGCCGCCAATGTCCAGTAGCCCTTTCAAGTATCTTGAAGCATGGCCAAGATGTTGCAATCTGTTGGAGCCAAGGTTGCCAAGTCTTGAGCCGAGCCCCCGGAGATTCCTCATGGTCTGCCAGTTTACTTGGATATTTACGATTCTTGCAAGCGGTCGGGCGGATCTCGATATCCAAACGACCATCAATACCCTCTCCCTTGAAATTGCTGCTACAAGACTGCCACACGTTTCCCCCTTCTCTTTCTCAATTTCATATAATAATTATGTCTATCTTTCTAGTTCCACAATACATCTACCAAATCCATTGATCGAACCTAGATACCAGGCATACTATAATGCTTGGAAATGACAACTCGTATGCACGAAAAAGTTGGGCAACGCCAAGCAGCCGATGCTTCATTCGGAATTCCTATAGACGAGGTGCCCAAAGACTACAATATGCAGCTCGGCTTTGATACGGGCATCAAGGCGTATCTACACGACTCGGAAGCACTTTTCCTCTAGTTCAACGCGTGGTAAGTTGTTGCCAAAGTTGCCAACATCCCTGGTGCGAGAGTTGCATTGCTAAGACGAGTCTCTAGGGGTATCATCAACACTTTTAGCGTTTTTAAAGCCTTTACGAGCAAGGCATCCTGTCCAACATGTCTACTTCCTCTATCGCATGGATCGGATTGGTCGTGTCATTTCTGCTCTTCTGCGTGGGCGCCATTACCGGCCCTCTCTTCGATGCAGGATATTTTTAGATCCTCTTACCCTTTGGAAGTTTTACGGTCACCTTTGGTTATACGATGGCCAGTCTTGGAACACAATACTACCAAATGATGCTCGCGCAAGGCCTCTGCGTGGTAATCGGCACTGGCTGCCTGTTTGTGCCGACCATTGCTGTGTTGCCGCAGTATTTGGAAAAGAAAAAGGCGCTCACAAACGGAATTGCCGCCATGAGGGCCAACATTGGTCATATATCCCATCATGTTTATCGGCTCGAGCAGCAGGTCGGCTTCCCATGGGCGACTCGTGCTTTGGGATTCGTCTGCCTGAGCACATGCGCCATCTCCATCGCAATTATGGGCGTCGGACCACGCCCTAGCAAAGACGGGCTTTGTTGCAGCTGTCTGATGTCAAAGAGCTGGAATACTCCCTCTTTGCCTCGCAATGTTCTTTAGCTTTCTGGGCGTCTATAACTTTCTGAGCCATGTCCAGCCATGGGAAATGCAGGAAAAAGTTGTAAGCACCAACCGAGCTTTCTACATTGTTCCAACCATCAACGCCGCCTCAACCGCTGGCCGCCTTGCACCAAACTTTCTAGCCGACCTCTGGGGTCCGGTGAATATGTTCTCACCAGCGGTGGGGATCACAGCTATTTTAGCCTTTTGTTAGATAGCAGTCCATTCAACCGCAGGGATCATCGCCTTGACAGTTCTACAGTTCTATGGAGGCTTTTTGGATGGGTTTGTGTCGCTTACTCAGTAGTCGTGATTGTCCTCACCAAGGATCTTTGTGAATTCTGAGATAACACAATTACAGCGACACCGTCGACGACTCGTTGCTGGGGCCCTGATGGACAATTCGGGCTCGCTTGATGCTGACCATAAAGGGCAGTGTAATTACGATGGCTAATCGTCCACCACGATCTTCATGCAGCGGCTTCAAAACAAATTTGGCAATTTTATCCCGACGCGATCCAGATCCAAGTTTGTCGAGCAGGTCCTAGATGATCCTACAGCAGATATTGAAGGGTCCCAGAATGCCATCAATTCATTCATTAATTGCGGTCTCAACCGGAAAGTCGCGCAAGGGAGCTCTGCCAGCTGGCTTTTGATGAAGCATGCATTTGCTACCATTTATCCACAGCCCTTCACATTGGACCTCGTTCGACCAGATTTACGCGACACAGCCGAATGATTACGGGGCAGAAGACATGGCTTTTTGCTTGTTTCCTATGCTGTTCTCCGTTGGCTGTTTGTTCAGCACCGAACAAACAGCCAACGGAGAATCAGCCATGAGGGTAAGTTGTTTCAATTTACCTCACAAATCCATCTTCACCAAGGACTGACTTTCTTACCTAGGTTTCAATATTTGAGAGCTTAGCGAGCACTGCTTGATTCCAACGATTGTTGAGGCCTAATCTCCTTCAAGCAGTCTTATTCACGATTTTATTTTTGCAGTCATCCGCGCCACTCATTGCCTACTACTCGCTCATAGGGATCACTCAGCGGGCATCTCTCGGCCTAGGCCTCTATCAGAAGATATAAAGCAATTTTGACCCTATTCAGCCCGAGCTTCGAGAACGAAGTTCATGGACTGTATACAGTATGGAGTTTGGACTGCCGATGGCCATATATGCCGAAGCTGTCGACCAAGAATATCCTTTGAAGATGGACGACGAGTTTATAACTCCGGTTGGTATTATTCTTATGCCACCCGACCACATATCTGCCATGACTGGTGTAAAGGCGCACAAAAGCGTGTTGGATATTATCGTCCAGGTAGTCAGGCATATATATTCCGTTGAGCTCGCAAAGCGCCAAGGACAGCTGGATAATATGTACAAGATCAGTTATTCCAGGAGTCGTGGTATTGAGACAAGTCTACAGGGATGGAGAGATGGCTTGCCCTTTGCGTTACAGTCACAAGAGGGGAGTCATCCAGTTTCCACCACTGGGGAACGGTAAGCCTTGAGTTTCTGTTGGTTCGTATATGCATGTACAAATACTGATACGAACAGGATGAGTCAACTGCTTCGGCTAGCTCATGCCCACGTCCGATGGATGCTCTACCGATCGTTCATACGATTCGTCTCTCAGGGTTTCCAAGCCGAAGGACTCGACAAGTGGCTATAAAGATTCTGAGGCTTGCGTCAGTGCTTCTAGAAGCATCATCGACATTACCAGAGATATGCAGGCTGGGAGCTGCTAAGCCGCGCCCACCAATTTCCCATCCATGCGATCTATTTTGCCACTTTGACGCTGATTTATCCGATGCTTGAGAAAGAACAAGTACCGACGCTCAAAGTGGAAGTTATTAAAGGTGCACTTGGGGGCATGAATGTCCTCGAGGCTTTAGCCAAAAATAGTTTTAGCTATGGAGAGATGGCCTCATCTTCCGGTAGTTTGATGCTCTCTAGGTATTACTTTTCCCGCATGGCATACACTACTGACACTCTCAAGTCGCCGTTCAAGGGCCTACCCGAAGAGGTTTGCAGCCCCAATCAGCAAGCAGGACTTACCGACATCAATAAAGCAACAGAAGTGCTGTCCCAAACATACTCTCAGCATAAGCCTCCAATATGCCACACTGCAGACCTCAGCGTATTCGAACTGAACTCGGTAGACCAATCGAACATGCAACGAGAGGTCGCTCCATCACAGCCGGGCGTCAATTAACAAGATTCGGATAATGATGGGCATGTTTCTTGCACTCGAAATGGTGGCTGCGCAGATGGATAATTTTGATGACATATTCACACATTTTGGGATCGGTATGTTTTATGAAACGATGATGGCTAGAAGCTACATGTAGTCCAAGTTACATACCACATAATACTAGACATCCATAAACTCTTCAATAAACTCACCAACATGTGTTTCATGGCATTTCTCAACCCTCAACAGCCAATTTAGCGCTGGAAAGAACACGGCCTTGAACCGACTTATCCGACCGACTTACCCGCAACCTGTCCCGAGTTAGCCTTCCGATTTATTCTTGCTCGATCCCATATTGCAGTTGAATGGAGAGGGGGTTTAAAATAAAGCCGTAATACAGGAAGAGTCGCCATTTTGTCATAGCTGACATGCATGTAGCCTTTCATCGAGATGGCCGAGTCCAGACACCCAATCTGTGTAGATGAGAGACAGCGAATTGCACATAAGATTTCCTTGTTCAATTGAAATTAAGTATAAGAGTTCTCAGCTTGTTCATATTGTGGTCAATTGCTACATCACTTCTTCATAATGACTGAACCATCTGTCATGGCGAGTAAACTTCTCCAACGCTGTCCCTGCCCTTTATCGTCAGCACACCCATGAATAGTCATGTCGGTCCTGAGCTCGCAGTTGCAGTTTCTCGCGCTGTGGCCTGGGCTTCATTGGCCCCGGAGCCGAGACGAAAGATATGCGTCGCAGCATGGAAGAGGGTCTCTCTGCTTCAAACTACAGTCATTTGATAGTGCCGAGCATGGCTCCTCAACAGTTGGCGTGGCATTTCTCCTCTGAAGATGATCTCGATACAGCCATATCTACCATCCAAGAATATAGTCCCTGGCTATATGCGCCTGAGCAGAGGCAGCAACTTTACGAATGGACAAACAGTATCCGAAGTGCATCACCCCAAACGCAGATATGGGCTCAAATAGTAACAGTCGACGAAGCAAATGGCTTGTTCAGCAGCTTGATACAGCCAGACGTCCTTGTTGTGCAAGGGTCAGAATCTATTAGTGACGGCCGTGCCAAAGATGGAATGGGCCTCGTGTCGCTGCTGCCAGAAGTAGTCGACACAATAGCGGAGAGCGAGATTCCATCTTTGCGACCGGTTGAATTGTAGACGATCGCGGTGCCGCTGCATCTGTGTCTCGGGGCTTCAGGCGTGATGATGGGCACCCGATTTCTTGCTTCACGCGAGGCATGTATCAGCCCAGGCATCCACAACGAAATCTTGCGAGCGAACAATGGCGCCATGGCGAGAGTAGTGGGAACAATGGAAATTCTAAAAAATGAAAAGCGAGGCTACGACGAAAGGCTACAGATATCTATCGTACATGCTCACGTGCTCTTTCTCGAACTAGCCATTGCAAACAGCTCTCTCCACAACTCATCCATGTAGAAAAGCGACGATATATGGCTTCCAGGGAACAATCTGAGTGTTGCTGATTTATAACTGGCCACGAGCCAATCGTTGGTCCCCCCTCCAATATAGTCGCTCTGAGACCCAACCACCAGCATGGCCTTGGACGCATGCTCAGCGTCCAGAGTACGCGGATCAAAGCCCCAGTCGGAGTGGATAATGTCAGACACCTCCATGAAGCCGTCCCAGTTTTGGCAGCACTTGATGGTACCGCGTGCCATTCGGTCGATAAACTCAGACTCTGTCAGGTCATTTTTCGCTGTCCATTCGTAGAATAGCTGCTTCTCCTCGAGATCCATGGTGTTGAAAATTGTCTGTTGGAGAAATGCCCTTGCACCATCAAGAGACTGTAACTTGGATCCAAGGGCAGTTTTGAAAAGACGCTGCAGCAAATGGAACGGGATCACTCTTGTAGGCGGCCCAATAGAAAACCAGTTATGCCAGTTGACCTTTTTTGCGTATCCAACATGATGCTTCAAAGGGGAAAAGCCGCTGAGGAGTAGACATCCAGCGATTTTGCGGCCAAACGGAAAGAGATTGTATGAGGCGCCATACAGCATTTGCGCCTGCACAGTGCCGTAGGACCCTCCGGCAAGGTAGAGAGTGTCGAAATCGGCCGTGGGATAGAGATGAGTGAGCAACGCGGCCATGTCGTTGGCCAGAGAGGCGTAGTACGGCACAGATAAGTCACGAGTGCTTGAATTGCCCATGCCCGGCAGTGTTGGCGAGATCCAGCGGGCTTGAATCTCGCGGCAAGCCTCGGGGACGTTGGCAGCGGTGCCGACGCTCATGATGCCGGTGAAGAAGAGGATGACGATGCGTGATGTTGGAGGGCCGTTGTGGGCGTAGGCCAGCTGTCGGTGTCCTGGCAGTAGCAGAATGTGCTCTTCGTCTCCTTTGGTTTTGTCGTATGGATCATTGATGGAAGCCATTTCTACTTGGCACAAATGTAGATGGGAAGAAGACGTATTACTGAGATGACTGAACACTAAACAAAAGGTGCAAGAGAAATATATACATTTTACAGAATTGCTCAAACTGTATTATACACATTCCGAGGCTGGTCGCTCTCACTCATTGTCACTGCTCACTACGAGCATCCATGTAATTAACCCGTATTCGTCGCATTCCCAGTTTTCGCCGCCTTGACCCACCCAATTTTAGTAGCTGAGATCGTATTCATCGCATTGCCAGATACGGCAGTATTGGAATGCCAAGCTTCTCTCCACACTGGCCACTTCCCGCATCACTTGATGATATCGCTCAAGAGTATTGTGAAGAGACTAACTGATGCGCATGGCTTGCTTAGTATGTACAGTATTGATGGTTATGGCACAGTACAGTTGACGTGCACTACTGGTAGGTGGCCAGTAGTGCCATGCCAGAATGCCACTGTGAAATGGCCCAGTGATGGCCTGGCTGCTGGAGATGCAAACACGACATTGACGAGCATTATTGCCGAGATGATGTATTCAACGGATTCATGTTGAAATCTTTCCTATTAATCGCCGCGCTAGAATATAATACTGTAGCGCTGCATCGATTGGCGGTTAATGTATTGAACGCAAATTTGGAGAATGGCCAGGGCAATAGGGTAGGCCAGCTGCTACACCATCGCTAGAGCTGCCAGCATGAAATTGTATCAACACCATTGTCACTTGCGGTACAAAATGGAAGCAGCACTACAGCGAAAGTATTACAATCCCAACTTTTCATCTGTAGGTGATACTTTTTGTTGGCTCCATGCTTTTCGCGCGCCATAAAGCATGTAGCCAATTTAGAGAGCCGCAGTGGCTGGCCCAACGCTGGTCTTGATAACAGCAACAAGTAAACCGCCAAAGGGAGTTGTAAGACGCAACCTGCTTTATACACGATGATAACTGCAATATCTAATCTGAAGTTGCCCAAGTGCGTCAAGCTGATATACAAGATACCTATGCCATGGACGAGGTCAGGTGATCGCGCAACCGTCTCTCCCCTCAGATCGGAACTTGTCCGGACGATTCATCGCCTGCCTCTTTCGTCCTAATGACTCGCCAAGTGCGATAGCAGAATCCCTCATTCGACATTAGCAGGGCCATTGATGATGCAGCAAATGCATTCACTTGGTAAATGGGTCAGGACTCACAAGTGCCGTTCGCCGTCATCAGTCTATCATGACCATCAAGCAACGCAAACTCCTGCGGCATGTAGCTAATGCTATGCAGTTGCGATGCCATCTAGATTCCGCAGGGATGGTGTGGAGAAGGGCATTGGCCCCGAGCTAGGATCGGTCGGGACATTCTTCGAATACAGCAGCTGGCTAAGTGATGAGTACCGACAGCGTGGCTAGCAGCGCTTCCATTGGACGACTGAATAGACATTTAACTTGGCTCTCGGGTGCTAGGGGATTTGACGGCTTGGCAGGAGGTGTCAAACCAGGAGCATGACGCAGATAGCCGAGCATGTCTTGCTTCTTCCAACAGTTATTTCGTTTGTTGAATATAGGCACTGGTTTGTTTTCAAGAAGCTGGCTCGGTATCAACAGTGTCTCTTTGACTCAACCCAACAGTTCATCGCAGCCCCGCCTGGTCTGAGTCAAGTCTGGGGCCTCCCGCCCGTTGCGATACAAAGATCCACGAGCGATGGACTGTTTGGGAAGAGGCCGCGCAGACGCCCATCGAGCAACGCCACAGTCGTCCCAGAGCGGTAAGAGAGAGGGACCTTGCTCGAATCCAAGGCAAGATCTGCAGTCCTACAACTCCATCAAGAACAACAGCTACTCGATAAGCGTGGCGGCTGCATTCGGATTTAACCCGCAGCCCATCCATCCAAAACCCCTGCTCCATGAGCCAGCTATCGTGATCCCCCTCCGCTGCTACACGGCTCTTGCGCCTGAATCGTCCCGCTAAGCCTCACCTTGTTAGCGGCAGACTGCACGCCAGGAAAAGACTTGCTTCTTCCAGCAGGTAGTAACTCGCAGTTTAGTACCGGAAGGGAATCTACCATGGCATCCCGTCACCGAGCATGGCGTCTAGTCTCTCGAGCCTCTCCAACAGCTGGCCCGGCGTTTCAATGGCGCCGCTTTACCCGTATACACGTAATTCTTATCTGCAGTTGGTCGGTTAAGACGGAACCGTAGCAAGAGCTGTATCATCAAAAGTCCCGTTCAACGTAATCAATCTTGTCGTAGCTACATGTAGTATGCAAACAACGGCCATCTGCGTTGCTCGGATAGGAAGGAAACTCCTAGAACAAGCTGTATACTCAAAAGTCCCATCGTCGTGATCCGTTTCATGGCAGCTCTACAGACAATTCAGACCTGCACCCGGTTAAGACGGAAGTGATTCGAAAGACGCAAGATCAAAAGTCCCATTTGACGTGATCAACTTGTGTTGACCCCTGCCATGATGCAAGCGGAATCACAATGTCAGGAAGCGTCTCTTGTATATATAAGCATCTCGTCCTGCCCTGAATAATATCACCAGAGACTCAACGACACTCCCATCTTTCCATCTCCCGCCATGCTCTTCTCCTCCCTCGCTGTTGTTGCGGCCGCAACTGCCGCGCTGGCATCTCCCGTCAAGCCCAGCGGCAAGGCCAAGACCGTCACTCTGCCCGTCAAGCGTGTCTCCAACGTCAAGTCGGCCAAGAGCCTCGTGCAAAAGGGCCACGCCCGCCTGGCCAAGGTCAACGGCGTCAAGACCGTCGGCAACGTCGACGCCAGCGCTGGCTCCATCACCAACGAGGACGTCAGCTACGTGGCCCAGGTCACGATTGGCGACGGCACCTACAGCCTCATTGTCGACACCGGATGTAAGCAGACTCTCTGAGTACCACAAACAACCTGATATTGATGTCTTATTCCCATCTAGCCTCCAACCTCTGGTGCGGTGCCCAGAGCCAGTGCGAGCCCTCGTCCACCGGCCAGTCTACCGGCGCCTCCGTCCAGGTCGGCTACGGCTCCGGCTCCTTCTCCGGCACCGAGTACACGGACAACGTCAGCTTCGGCGGCCTGACGGTGCAGGGCCAGTCCGTGGGCGCCGCCGACCAGGCCTCGGGCTTCAACGGCGTCGACGGCATCATCGGCTTCGGGCCCGTCGACCTGACGGCAAACACCGTCGACGGCGCCGACCAGGTGCCCACCTTCATGGACAACCTCTACAGCCAGGGCTCCATCGCCAGCGAGGTGCTCGGCGTCTCGTTCCGGCCCGAGTCCGGCAGCGACTCGGACGACACCAACGGCGAGCTGACGCTGGGCGGCACCGACAGCTCCAAGTACTCGGGGTCCATCACCTACTTCAACACGCTGCAGAGCGGCCAGGCGGCCAGCTACTGGGGCATTTCCATCGCCAGCTTCGCCTACGGCTCGACCACGCTGGCCTCGTCCGCCACCGGCATCGTCGACACCGGCACGACTCTCATCTACATCCCTACAAAGGCCTACAACAAGCTGCTGTCTGCCGCCGGCGGCTCGGCCGACCAGTCCGGCCTCACGGCCTTTTCCTCCAAGCCCACGGCCAACTTCAACATCAAGTTTGGCTCGTCCACCTTTTCCCTCACCCCGGCCCAGTACCTGGTCCCGACCGCCCAGTACGACGAGTTTGGCCTCAGCCAGGGCCAGTACTACGCCTTCTTCGCCGACGGCGGCAGCTCCGGCGTCGACACCATCATTGGCCAGAAGTTTTTGGAAAACTACTACTCTGTGTTTGACACCACAAACTCTCGCATCGGCTTTGCTACCGCGAAATAAGCGTGTGCTGCGAATGCTCTCATGGGTTGTCAAGGATGTCCAGCAGAGTAAAATGTTGGTATGCAGCTAGTACAAGGAAGCTATGAGGGATGACAGGATAAAAGTATATATATCAACCGAAAATAAAGAAATGTTTTCCCATATTACCAAAGAATGCGATACTAAATAGCGAGCTGTATGCCCCTCTGTCACAACGATATCCGATTCACTCTCAACCACAGTGTTGCTGTCCAATGTAAGTAGCTTCGCAGAAACCCAAAGACGGAGACTGCACCTCCATGGGTGATTATATATAGCATGCACAACTGCCGCGCCCAGAAATTGGCAATAACAGTGTGGAGAAGCTCCTGCTCCTGTCTTGCCAAGGCGCGCTCCTCAGGCTCTCAATCGATTATAAAATCATTATGGAATCTTTAGTAGGCCATATTATGCGTGGGACACAACATATTGGATGATCGACAGCTAAAGTATCCAAATGCGGAAGCTACCGTAGATAAAGGCCGACGGAGAGGCTGACAGGGCTATTCCGTGAACCGACAAGCGCCGATTCGCTCTGTTGCAGAATAAAGTGTAGTTTGTACTTGGCATCAGTAAATGGTCGTAGAATTACTCATAATATTACTATTTACAAATGTTTTCCGTATTCTTGATGTAGTAAGACAGGCAGAGCGAGCTACAAGGGACGTGTACGGAAAGATTCCATGGTGCTTGGCGCAGTGTAAGCCGGAAAAGGCAGACAATACGGCAGAAGAAGACGGATGTCGGCTACATTACAGGATATTACGTACAAGACATCTTGTAGACCCGGCTTCAGCAGTTTGCTGATTATAGTTACTCCAATTCTAAGCTTAAGGCAGTCCTATACTTGTAGCTGCAGACTTGACTGGCATTGTCTCAGGTTTCGCATCCCATTCAGTAGAGAAGAGCATCTTCACATGAGGCTAGGAAAGTTATATATCTCTATTATAACACTCTCTATTGCAATACTAGTCTTAGAAATAGCTTTTAGGATGAGATTACTGATGAAAGACGGGAGACGTAAGAGCGTCAGGTCCCCTGCTGAATGCATCCTTTTGGCTCGGCAACGGCCTGGTTCTGAACTTGCTTTTCGTATTCCTTGCAGATATCCCATGTCTAATTATGTGTTTCCTCTGCACCTTCAGGTAAAAGTGCAGAGACCCTACCTCCCTACCGTTGGATGTTATCCGGACGTAGTTTATCGCCTGCATGTTTGTCTAGACTGACACAGGACTTGTGGGATACCGCTGTTGCTTCTGTGGTGAATAGAGCTCAAATAAAGTATTATTAAACAGCAATGATATTCTACTAAGAGAAAGGAAATGCGGCGCCGCATGTCCATTTCTTGTCTCGCAAAACGCAAAGTTTGCTCACTCCCCACCTTGTTCCCTTGCATCACTCCTTGAGGTAATAAATCAGATGAAAGGCTTAGAAATGCATCTTCTTCGTATTGCCAACCGAACCATCTCTTCTAGTCTGGAAACACCTTGGAGTATATGCTTGTATTACATCCATAGCTCACGTGGATGGCATGTGAGAAGAGGTACGCCTGGGGGTGTAGTCCGTTGCTCGTCCGTTTTCCTCTACTATTCATGTACTTTTTTGTATATTTGCCGTTGGACTTTTAACAACATTATCCTAGCTCAAAATAGTTCAAGATTAGAATAAAATCACGATTTCTTGGCAGCTTATTTTATGGACCCTCGCATCTAGCAATTGGAGGACAGTCTGCCAGCCCGGCTTTAGTATATCCTCCTATTTTTAGCCATTACTGTCTCCGGTATGAGCTTGATACATCTTGAACAAGATAAATAGCCTGTTCCTCCCTTTGCTTCAACACACATCCTCTCCGGTACAGCAACATTTAGCCAACAGGTTCTCAACACATACCCAAATCCCATCTACTAAAATGTATGCCGCAAAGATTGTCGCTTCTCTAGGCCTTTTCCTCGGCTTGGCCACTGCCGCTGTTAATATTGGCAAAGACTCTGCCGGCGACACCGGTAAATAGCACCTTCTCTCTCTATATATAATACAGATTCCCTTCAAAATCGACTCACTCATTAACATGCACTAGTTGCCTGGATCAGCGGCCAGTCTGAATGCCAAAATGCCTTCATTGGCCCATCTGACCAGAACCCTTGTGGAATCCGCTTCACTCTCAACAACGGCTTCACTTACTACCTCGCAGGCTGTGGCGGTGGCGGATTGAGCCTGTTCAACAACGACAACTCTTTCAACAGCAACTGTCAGTTCCAGCCGCAGAGCCTTCAGTGTGGCATCCAAGAGCAGTGGTCCTGCTTCTAGGCAATTGGCTCAGTCTCAACGGCCGGCTGGCCAATGGGCAACACATGTAGGTACTCGATGAGGTTAATAATCGAGTGTCATCTACTGCATTTAGCGAGCTAGTTATATAAGCTTACTTTTTAAACTCGTTTAAATTAACGTAAATATCTTGCTATTGACAAGGCTTATCGTACATGCATTGAACGTGAATGGACCTGCAACTGTGACCTACGTTGCATTACCCCAGCCAATCATCGATTTGATGATTATTTACCAGGCACGTGATTAAAAATCCATATTGCTTTCCAGGCGTAGCAAGAGTAGATTGGAATGCCTGGCCCCTATATGCATATCATTTCTGACAAAGCTGTCCATCCTGACGGACCTCCCATCTCTCGTTGCCTACGCATGGTGAGCACCAAAATACATCGGTTGGGTCGACTTGACGCTTGATTTGCAGCAGTCTTGCGTAGTTACTGCCCCAAAAGGTTTGCTGATAATCCTTCTCGAACGGAAAAGCCTGTGGAAAATTGTTAGTACCTCTAATATGACACAAACAAGGCAGAATAGGAAATGTGACGTGCCTCGTTTATGTATGCACCGCCCCCAGGAGTCAGATCGCGCAAAGGTTGAAAGTTGTTCTCTAAAAGCGCTTTTGCTCTCTCCTCGTCGGTGCTGTTAAATGGTGCAAAGGACTCGCTATTCACTGAGAGTAGTATGGTCAACAAATAGAATTTCACCGGTCGCGTGATGCAGCAACTCACAAGCATGAACATAGGCAGTTCTCCAAGCAGGGTTGACAGCATTGCTGCCTCCTCTCGGCGTTGCCTCTTGTACACCTTTGCCAGCTACCATGAAAGCCGTCATTGTGTTTGTGCTTCCAGAGGACAGTACTTCCTGGAGAGCATTTTTGAGCGCTTCCGAATCGCCCGTCAATGCCTGTCCATTCAGAAGTCGAGAAACAAGGTATATGCTTCCTCCTGCCGAGTTCATGTCATAATTCTTGTCAAACCAACCTAGAAACGAATCAAATTGTTCAAGGATGGTGTAGAATTGGACTTTGTTGGGCCAGCGCTGCTGAATAGTATTATTGATTGGATTAAAGGCCGTGGTGATGGCGTCGTTGCTCTCAATATCCTGTAAAATGCACTTTCCCACAAGCCCCGCAATGCGGTGTGGGAGACCCGGCACCTGAATGGGATTTTCCATGTCTGTGATAATGTAGTTGTAACCAGAGATGCCTTGTTCCATCAAGCTTGGCATTTGGGAGAGGATGTAGGCGACGAGGTCGGGAATAAAGGACTCTTTGGGATCTGTAACGATGGCGAGAGTCACATCCGTGACCTTTGGACTGGGATATGCCTTGAGCGTGGCAGATGTTATGATGCCAAACGTCGAGCCGCCTCCCTAGATTTCGAAGTTAGCAATAGATCTTCCTCCGCAATTATCTGGCACTTACGCCTCGCATGGCCCAAAACAAGTCTGGGTTCTGGTCCTCGTTGACCGTCAAGATGTCTCCGCCAGGCGTGACTATTTCCATCTCCCATACATTATCTGCAGCCAGGCCATATCTCGGTGCAAGGATCGAATGCCCACCGCCTGTGATGTAGCCTCCAATGCCGACGCTCTTGGAGCCTCCACCGACAATGGTTTGGTTCTGCTTATCCGCGGCGGAGTAGACATTGTACATTTGTGCACCGCCACCAACTGTATAAGAGTCGCCAGATATGATTTTTCCAGAGCCGCTGAGCTTGAACTGGCCTTTGTTGTATGTGATTTGGTTGAGATGATGGGTCCATAGAGAGAGCGACCCGGGCGAGTTGGAGCGGCCCATGTAGTCGTGACCGGTATTCTTGATGTTGAGGCGGACGTTGTACTTGCGGGCTGGTTGCCAATCGAGTTAGCTAATGCGAACACGAGGCAGACGGAACCATACCGAAATCAATGCCCGTCTTGACATGTTCAGCAGATGATGCATTCACCACGTAGGCGGGATATCCGGCCGAGGAACACGTTGTATTCATCTCCGGCAAGCAGGTATAGTTGTCATATTGATCCCACATGACGGAAACTGGATTCTCGGTATGGAACTGGTATGTCTTCCATTCTTGAGTGACGTCTGCACATTGGGTCTCATTATAGGTAGGCTGGTCTGGGTGGCAAACGGCCCCGGGAGGAGGAGGCTGGAGGAGTCGTCCATCAAGTGTCTGATTGAGGGCTGCCCACGTGCTGGCAGAGGGCCAAGAAGCTGTGCCTGGATAAGCCTTGCAGGTGTCGGTTTCGATCTCAGAAGGAAGAGTGTGGGCTCTGCTGACCATGCCAGACAGGGCAAACAGCAGTTGGTAACTGAGGGCCAGCATTTGAACGATGACTACACACCACTTGAGCTTGTCGAGAGCATGTGCTGGCATGGAGTCAAGAGGTATCCGTAGGGCGACGGACGCGCTCGAATTTATAGCCGCCTGCAATCCACTAAAGCCGCCATACAAGGGATGCTCGACGTCAAAGAGTCGGTATAGCGATGCAGAAAGCTGGACAGCTTCGTCTAGAACGATGGATCCGGCAGGAGTTGGCGTGATCCTCTCAAAGCCGCGTAAGGGCCGGCCAACTGCAATCGAGCTGGCTGGGGCCGTGGCAGTGGCGATCTGCCGGGCCAATCAGCAGAGGCCGGATCGCTCGCAAAAGAAAGGATTCGGGTGGCTTTTGCACTAGACACCAGATTTGGCAAAACGTTGCGAGAATGACGATGGTTAAAATGTGGGTTTCGCGCCTGACCGGCTCGTTAATCGGGTCAGCTTCATGCCGACGTTTTCTGCGTGTGAAAAGGAGAGCTGCGTATATTTATGTATGCATGTGTGCTCTGGCGAATCACTCAGGGGCTGTTTTGTGGGTATCTGCTTGGCTGGCTGCACCGTTTGCGAGGCCCGTATGCGAAGTTCATTCGCAACTTGATAACATACATGCGATAGGCATGCTGTTATTGAACCATATGTTGATTGCAACGGCCGGTAGGGCAGATGATTTGTATTCCAGCATGATATTGGCAAGAGCAATCTGCTATCGAGTGTTACGAGAGAACCGGGTACACGATCCGCCAAGGAATTAGGAGCTGAGAGGCCAAAAATGGACCCGATGGAGCTGATAATTCTTTGGCAGCACAGCAGGCTGGTGATTCCAGCACTGCCGTGACAGGCCCTATTGCGGGCTCGTTAATGTAGCATTGGTTCCGTTCCTCATCACGCCGGTCTCTGACCCAAATGATTCTGAAATAGTTGACTCAAGTCAGTGGAAGTTCTATGGCCAGAATCATGACTTGAGGCATATACATGAAAAGCAAAAAAGGTAAAAAGAAAGAGACAACTTACCCGTAATTAAAAGCAGAACGAATTTCTTGAGTGTACCAGGAAAGACACAGACCAGCCTCAAAGTAAAATACATCCGACAAAGCGCCAGGCAGCCAAACACGATAAGGTACAGTTCGGGAAGCCGAGACGACATTAATGTCTCGACTCGAAACCCTTCAAACTGGATATAAATGAGAAAGAGCAGATATCGGAGAATTTGGGCACACAATTGACGAAGATATTCAAAAGTAGCGCGGAGAGTATCCATGGCTCGAGTGCGAAGGACACCTTGGCGGCTGCTGGTACCAATATTGACAGCCTGAAAGAAGAGGAAAAAGGGAAAGGAAATAGTAATTACAGTCAAAAATGTACGAGAATACCGTAGATGGTGCTATATCTATATTTGTGCGCAGAGATTGTAGAGATATGGCCACGTACGTCGGAGCAGTAAAAACTGGATGCGGTGTCCTGGGTGTGGCGTCAATCTCGAGCTGAAATCGCGCACCTGGCAAAACATCCACCCTACAAACTGATAACCAGTAGTAGAGGTTGTAAAAGTACAAGTAGAAGTAGTAAAACTACTAGATACTAGTAGTAGGGTTAGTAGAAGTAGTAGAAGTAGTATTTTATACTATATACTCTAAAATCACCTCTCTATTGGTTCAGATCAAACCAGTTGCTGCCACCGAGATCCATGTTCAATCCATCCAACTGCTCCGTATCCATCGTATTGTTCTGAAAATACTGATCTAGCAAATTCTGCCTCTAGTTAGCCTCTAATCCCTCACATCAAAGCAGGTTAGTTCAATCAACTTACCCAGTCAAGTCCCTCTGTGCCATCAATCATTTGCGACATTGTCCCTGCGAACGGAAAGAGGTCTTCGGGAGGATTACTCGGGATCGGCTCCTCTACCGGGGGTTCATCTCGGCGAATATGGCCAGAAGCTTTCTCTGCAACCTTTTGCACCATCAGATCGAGCGTCAAAGCCGCGATTCTTGTCTCGGGAGAGGTGGGGCCACCAGATGCCCAGATTTGTTGTGATGTTTTCAACGCACGATATTCTCTTTTGGCCAAATCATCATCGCTTTTACTTTTACTAGCCGTAGAGGGGCGTGATGTTCTCCGGAGGGAAACTGAAAGATGCAAACAAAGTACCATAGCGGCAAGAAGAAAGTCATGCATGGTGAGTGAAGACATCATCCATCGATCGTCGTATAGGCGGCCTCCAGGCTGTGATGCTTGGTGTATATCTGCCTGACGAGCTAGAATATCGAGAGCCGCTTCAACGCAGGCACGCCTAGAGTGCTCTACTCTGTGACTGTCCGATTCAGAGGTGATGAAGCGTCGATGGAGGACAATGAGGCCTTTCAGCTTGAGCATCTCCAACGTGCATCGCTCAAAGATTGTACTCGATGGGTCCATAATTGACCGGCTAACATCCCTCGCTTTTAAGCTATCTGGTAGAACGCTGTACGCCTCCCTCATTTCGTTATCCAGCACGACTGTGTTGTCATAACCGGGAAGCGATCCGGAAAGAGAATGGGCAACAATGTTTTTAAACACAATCATGATGCCAGCTTTTGCAATTGGATATCGGATGGGTGTGTTCTCATGTAGTGGTCGCCCGTCAGGCAGTGAAGCCATTCCTAAATAGAGATCAGAGAACTGCAAGTTTCTGGGCACTTTGGTGTCGCAGAATTCAGTGGGAATCATGCTAGGGAGTCCCATCTGAAAAGACATTAGTGCATCCACTTGAACTAGGTTGTGCCAGATGCGACGTCGCATCTCTCCGTCAAATACGGAAATTCCCGGCAAGTTGTCTGGGTCGTGATGGTAGCCCATTCTGAAAGCGAGTCGGATTAAAGTACCCATTTCAAACCAGTGGTCGGAAGTGAGCTTTTGTTGCACCAAGAAGCTGCATTGCATGTGGATAAAAAGAATCTCTAGGGAATACGAATTCGCAATGGCAAACTTCCCCAACTTGAGGCACTCAATAGCTCTTCGCCGTAAGGCTTGGAGAGTTGGCGTCGTAGTATCTGATGCAGATGGAGCGGAGATGAGGCGAAGCGCTGTCGTGATGCTCAAAACGGAGAAAAGCAGCCCAATCCAAAGCAGCGGGGCCTCTGTGGGAGATTCCCAGAATTTTTCATACTAGAGTTCATTACCATGATAGTCAGTTTTGGGCGATAGGCTCGTTGGGACAAGCAACGCGGCTTACTTCTCTTTGAAACTTTGCCGGATGCAAAATACCTATCAAGTTGCGCACGTGAGTAAAAAAGGATGCGGATGGAGGTATTGAAGGCTCAGCTACTTTACCTGAAGACATGAACGTTGAATTGAAATACTGAGAAATGAGGGAGTCGCATGTTTGTTTTGGCAGCAGATCGGTCAAGATGTCTTGTATATCAGCAGCCGGTGATGCGCCATACAAAAAACTGACTTCTTCTTCCGGCGGGTGGCTCTTGTGCTGTGCTTCTTGCTGGAGCAAGGGGTGATCAGACGCTGACAGATGCTCTCGAACCTCTTTGATTTCGTCCATAATGGCCATCCAGTGGCTGGGATCCACGTAGACGACTTGTCCGTCGCCAGATTCATGGCGATGAGGTAGCTCAGGGGGCAAAATGGGATCTTGTTGACTATTTTGTGTTGATGTTGGCATTGGCGATGACATGACAGACAACTCATACTTTTCGTAGGAGGCTGACACTCTGCTCGTACTGGATCCGGAGCTGGCCGCAGGTTGCCCGTGATGCCCAGATCCAAGGTCAACAGGTGCAGAAGGAGATGCCGTCGACACCATCGAAGATAGCATGCTTTCAAGCTTATCCAACCGCTCCTGGATATTCACCTTTTGTGCGCGAGGCTTGTTCCGAATGGCGTTGGGAGCATAGCGGCATGAGGCTGCCTGGCCTCGCTTGACGCACCCTTCGCAGGGCTGGCCCCGGCTGCACATTTGCCTGGTGATGGGTACATGTAAGCACAGATGAGCCATGAGAACAAGCCTGGCACATGCACTTACTTTCGAATTCGACATGGCTCGCAAGAGACTGGGGCTCGATTGCGCTTTTCAACTTTTCTAGAGCCATCCATCGCGCGACGGCCCGGGGGTAGACTGAAGGATAGTTAGACTGATGAAGACAGATAGATGGGCGAACAGAAGCAGGCAGACAGACAGACAACCAAGACTTGGAACCGATACGAGAAACCTGGGCGGTAGAGGTGTGTAACTGCAGAGTCGCCGTTGAAGAGAACCGATGGTGGAGCTGGCGGAGATATTATGGCCGCTTGGATCCGACGCCAGATCCACCTGCCAAAGACTCCGAGGCCAATCGTTCCACCATTAGCATACCGTGAATGGACTAGGCTTTCCAACTAAATAGATTGGCGGAGATATTATCCCCGCGGTCCATAATAGCTTTCGAGACTTCGGTCATGGTAAAAGCGAAGTCTGTAAAAGCGAAGGGATTCGCGGCGTCGGACATGAAGTCAGAACGCGTAATCATACCATTTAGCTACAGACAGTTTTCAAATAAAAAGACAGTCAAGACCATCAAAATGCCGAAGACAAAAGTGCAAACTCGCGTCTCTGGCTTCCTTCAGGCAACCATCTCTAAACAATTTGTTAACCTGCAAATAATCAGCCATGTCTGGTCACGCCTACGCCTCCGTCATCTATGGTAGACTATTCGTCACGCTCCCCGTCCCCAGCACGATGACCGACCTTTCGAACCAAATCATCATCGTCACCGGCTCAAACACGGGCCTCGGCCTCGAGTCTACTCGCCATCTGTCTCGTCTTGGCGTCGGCAAAATCATCATGGCTGTCAGGACACCTTCGAAAGGTGAAGCTGCCAAGAAGGAGATTCTCAAATCCACAGGCAAGCCCGATTCCACCATTGAAATCTGGCCAATCGACATGGACAGCCAGGACTCGGTCAAGGCATTCGCCGAGCGAGCTTCTCAGCTGCCTCGGTTAGACGGCGTGTTGGCCAATGCAGGCCTCATGACTGTACAATTCACCCTCAGCGAAGGCAACGAAAAGACTCTCAACGTCAACGTCGTCAACACGTTCCTCCTGTTTTTCCTTCTCCTCCCGGCAATGCGCAGATCCGAGCAGCAGACTGGCTTTGCATGCCGGTTTGTGATTGTCAACAGCGCGTTGCACATGGCCGCTCCTCTGGTCGAACTTGATGCGCCGGTAATCTTCGATCGACTCAATGACCCAAAGCAGGCGCTCATGAGCGGGAGATATCCTCTGTCAAAGCTTCTTGTGCTCTATGCGACCCGCGAGATTGCCGAGAGAGCCAAGTCGTCTAACAAGGGCAAATTCATCATCAACGCGCCCAATCCGAGCTGGTGCAAGTCTGATCTAGGCAAGGAGCTGGAGTCGTTTGGCTACAGCGTGGCTGAAAAGATTATGGCTCGGTCCACAGAAGAGGGAAGCCGTGCTTTGGTGCATGGCCTGCTCTCTGATGAAACGAGCAACGGCCAATACCTGTCAAACTGCCGTGTACAAGTGTAAGTGTCGATCCTCGTTGGATGCATTTTCTATCATGTATCTCGTATTAACTAATCGTGTTTTTTAGTCCGGCAAAGCATGTTACGAACCAGTGGGGACAGAAAGTACAAAGGAAATTCTTTAAAGAGCTTGTGGGCAAGCTCGAGGCCATTGCTCCAGGGGTGACGTCTGGACTTTGAACATATTTCTTGGCCAAATCGGAATTGGTCTCGACGATTCCATGTGTTCTACACCTAAGGAGGGCAGTGGTTCAATTCGGCACATATATTCACGCTTTACAATAGTGAAGCTAGATGATTGGATGCCTGTCTCTATGCCTCTATCATTTATTAATTTTTAGATTTAGTATTAAGTACCTCTGTTTTACTTATGAGTTTATTTTTGTAACAATAAATTGGAATTCTCTAACAATTTTGAACAATCCATTCATATTACTACCTACCTACAGATGAGGTGCACGCCTATTATCTGATGAAAGCAAGTGCCATGCATGGTGGTGCGCTATAATACCAGCGCTTAGCACCCGCATCCACCATGAGTATAGCGAGTAATAGCGCCCTCTGCCACTAGAATCTATTGAAATGGTAAGAATTGAACCCATCATATGCGGGTAGCAACATGCTTATGCTCGTCTTGAATAAAGGGCCATGATGGCGTTGCGGCTGAACTTGGCATTGAGAATGCAATCAAGGAAGTTTGCCGTGCAAGAAATAATACCCCAGGTGGTCTATCATCTAAACATGAGTACAGTCCTTTCCTCCTTCATTGCACCCGGTACCTGGTACCTGGCAAGGAGAATTCTACGTCGTTGCCGCCCAACAATCCCAATAACTAAGCGATAGGTGAGGTTACCGATTCCACAATCGCACAATATATTACTCCTTCTACCCCAATTGCGACATCAACTGCTATTCTGCTGGATCGGCTACTTTGAACGGCGATGGATACCTCATGTTCCGCCTAAATGCACAAACTTGGCGGTGGGAAGTCGCTTGAAGAGTGTAAGGATATACAACCGCATTGTTGGAATGGGAGGGACGAGACTAGTTGTCACGATGGGCTGTAGATTTCACCATGCCGAAGAGGGTTGATTTAAAACGGCCGTTCGCGCGGGGTCGGCGATGTTGAGGCATTTCATCGGTGGAAGCCGTAGTAGAGGGGGCTATTTGCTGCTGAGTGCAGAAAGACGACCCAACTGTATCTTAGTGGATGCTGCCCATTTTTGGATGTTCTGCTTTCGGAGAGCCTGATCTGAACTTGAGTAACAAAGTTGGTTCGATCTTGAGGCCGTTTGCGCAGCTCTCGATCTCAATCGTCGCTGGATTCTTCCTGTTCTTCTTGCCCACACTCGGGCTCAGAAAGGTTATCCAGCACCCCAATTCCGTTATCCAACAGATGGTAGGACGGATTATCTTGATATATGTTGCCCATCTGAGCCGTTTGGATATTTTGCTCTTGGCGAATCTGAACTAAACTCGAATAACAAAGTTGGTCCAATCTTGAGGCCGTTTGTGCAGTTCGATCATGATCGTTGCGTATCCTTTCCATTCTTGACAAACTCTTTGACGGTGCCCCTGCGGCTGACCAACTGGGGCCTCTAGAAGACCCCCCGCCAGTCAGCCACCCCGGCTCGATCGTATGAGCTGCCAAGTGACATTGATCTGGTATGTACCTCTTATCGAGGTGACGACGGGCTGCGGACACTTCACCAGATTAGCATTCCTATCTCTGCTGATCAGCAAGAGGAGAATTAAGAAACCTACCAGGATGCTCCTAGCTCCAGGGTAGCTCCAGGGTAGGCGCGAGGACCGAAAAAAAAAAAAAAAAAAAAAAAAAAAAAAAAAAAAAAACAGAAGAAGAACAGAAGAAGAACAGAAAGATGAAAAAAAAAAAAAGGATAAAAAAACCCCCACACAGATAAAACAGACAAATACAACAAAGAAATACAAAGAAAAGGTCTTTATTCTCGTCAAATCGACAGGCCTTGTGCCGTTGATGGCTCATTCAAATTTCTTCCCCATCAACTTTCGATGTTTTGGCCATGTCCAAACAAGGTGGTAACGGGGGGCCAGGGCTCGATCTCAAACAACAAGAAGGGTCTCAGACAACAACGACAACAACGACAACAACGACAACAACGACAACAACGACAACAACGACAACAACAAACAACGACAATAACGACAGAAAGATGAGAAAAACGAAAAGGAATTAATAAAAGGAGAAGGAAAAGAAATAGAGGAAAGAGAACAAAACACAAATCCCAAGTAATGTCAAATTCTCACTGTCGTGGAGATGTGATTCTCTCTGAAAAGTCCAAATCCCCAGCCCAGTGCTCAAAAACTCCTCCTCAAAGTCCAGCCTTGTATCCTTCAAGCTCGGTTGCTCAATGTTTTCTTGCCGCACAATCACCCCCACGACGACTTGATTGTGCGGAGTAATAGCTCAAGCTAAGCCTCATATCTCCCGGTAAGTGGTGGCTAGCTGTTGATACACGAGGACCTCCCCTTTCCTGTTTGGCGGGGTTGACTCAATCGAGTGCCTTCACGTGTGGTTCTTTGAACTTATCAATCAACTTGTTGCAGATGGATGGGAGTGGTATGGTTTGAAGCATGCTGCGGTCTGCGTCGAATAAGCGCCCTAGTGTACCATATGAGGACATGACCTTGATCGCATCGCATATGGCGAGATGGCCTGCGGCCCATCTTGAAGTCTCTGTCGCTACCAACTTTTCCGAATACCTCTCCTCATTGTTGAGAGCTCCGGGCTTCTTAAGATCAAGATAGCTTTCAATCAACCTCGTCGAGTTTGGTTGGCACCTTCACGGTGTCCCTTTCCCAACCAATGAGTTCCTTGTCACGTCTAGTATTGATAGGAAGTCTTGAAGAGAGTGTGGTCTATAGAACCATAGATTGCATCACGCAGGATGAGAGTCTGTTCGACAGATTCAAGATTAGAGGTGAGTTGAGTTGTGATTTCATGAGAACCCTAAAGATGCTGTCTCTTGTGTATACCATTTTTGAACAAAGGCTTCTTGACAGATTCTTCCTGGTCAAACAGCGATGGTGAGCTTTTTATCGACATGACTCTTACACAGGTATACTGAGGGATGTCAACCACGTTTTCGATGCCCGAATTCCACGATTAGTGACGAAGTGTTTGAGACGATTTTCGAACGAAGACACAAGTATAGGTGGTTATCTTTCTGTCTGATAGGATGTCAAGACTAGTTGGGTTTGTTTGCTAAAGTTGAAGAGTCTTTGGATACGTTGATTGCGATTGATGTGTTGGTCGTCTGTGTGGTGATCTATAGTTGTAGTTCCCGCAGAGTGTCAAAGTATTGCGATACTTTTCATTGAAACTGGTGCGTTTGGGTCAAAGTTGGGGTTGGAAGGGTGACGGTTGCCCTTGGTGGTCAGTGGGATCATCATCAATGTCCGAGGGAGATTTAGCATCTATTGTAACCCAGAGGCCATTGACAAAACGAATAAAAGTCTCACTCCAGCTTTTTGCTCCTCAGGGCTCCGTTCTTTTGTCTCAGTTCCTTGCATTCTGCTCTCATAATTTCTGTTTCTCCAGCAACCTCAATGTGCCGCCTGTTCTTGCGCTCACAAGAAAGTTAATGGATATGCGAGAAGGATCTAGCTCGACCGGATAGCAGAATCAGAGAACTGCTCGCTCGTCTCGGATACCAATGGAGAGAGTAGCGAAGGAACAGAGAGGTCCAGAAGTCTGGAGGTGTCTCAAATGCGGCGGATGGCGACGGTTTTGACAGAATGGCATGTGCTGCTCGTAAACAAAAGTAGGAAACTCATTCAGTGGAGATGGGAAGGAAACGAGCTGCACACCTGCGCCTAGATTGACCCTTCAGTCTATCTCTAGTCAACGCGACTCTTTGTGGTGGAGGGCCTCAATGAGACCTACTGGACACCAGTGGATGATGC
This sequence comes from Trichoderma sp. CBMAI-0020, assembly GCA_030708095.1. NCBI lineage: Eukaryota > Fungi > Ascomycota > Sordariomycetes > Hypocreales > Hypocreaceae > Trichoderma > Trichoderma sp. CBMAI-0020. The sequence goes on from JAJNCI010000002.1 coordinate 836,847, forward strand.
CGGGAACTCGCCCACCTTCCATGTAGTCCAACCGACGCGACTCGTCCTCTTCTCTTGTGAGTCCACGGGCTAAGGTGCCCAAACTTTTCCAAGAGTCAGAATCAGTCTTTGTAATGCCCTCCATCCTCGTAGCCGCTTCCATATAAAGTGTAATTCCTCATGCCCATGCAAAAATGCTGTCGATGCCATTTTATTGACCATTCGTCCCTCCCTCTGCTGCACGAGGCCATAGTGCGCAGAGCTCCTGCACCCAGAAAGCAATCTCAGATATCTGAGTGGGTGGCGGCACAAGGCACCGTGCCGAGACAAAAACCGTTACCGAGAACCGAATCCGAGGCTCAAAAATTGGGAGGACAGATAGCTGTATATGTAGGTTGAGCTCGAAATTGAGCTCGAAATTGAGCTTAAGCTCCTCGCGCTGACGCCACAGCCTGTGTCTGCTGGCACACAGGAGCGCCTGAAGACTGTTTAGCACTAAGGCAGCAACAACAAAGTCGCCTGATAGAGCAGAGCGATTGGTTGGTTACCTGACCTTACGGGCAGCGCTAGAAAGGGTCAGAGCCCATGACACAGCTCCTGCTCTTTTTGCCGATCTCAATGGCCTGTCGGCGTTGATGTAGAGGTCTTGCTTGACCACATCACAGCCCTCTGGCCAGTCCCCAGCGTAGGACACTTCCAACCCCCCTGATGGGTCCGTAAATGAAAATTATGCCTCTGTCCAGGCTTGTCCACAAAATTCGGGTCGTCCTTGGTGGCTGCTGCCCTTGCCTGCGTAAAGATGTCGACAAGAATGCTTTCAAGTAGCCTCTTTAGCTGCCTTGCCAGTTCCTCTGCCTCTGCCACCGAGTGATGTGTCTCCTGCAGCGGATTCCATTCTGAATGGAGAACATGATAATGCTGCTAGCCATGAGTAGTCGAGGTATGCCCATCAGGCAAAAATCGAGGAGTCACATCACATTTGGCCGTTTTGCTTGAACGCATGTGAAGGGGCCCACCCCTGCAAGTACGAGATATCATCCGTGGTGTATGATTGGTCGGGTGTGTATCATAGGAAAGGTATATTTGAAAAGTAATATTATGTATATCAAGGCTCCTGCTCTCTCTGTTCTCCAGCTGCACTTGTTTATGCAGCGCCCGTTGACACAGCGCCCTCCAATCTGTAGCCCTTGAACTGGCGTGCAGGAACTTTCCTGTCAAAAAGGAGATCCAGCTCTTCATACGTGCGACCCATGGTCTCAGGCACGCGAAAGTATGACCAGATGAGGCAAAGAAGTGCAAGACCGCCAAAGAAGAAGCCCAGCTTGCCCTGTAGATTGGCTTGTTCCGGGTTGATCATGTATGGGATAGCCACAGTCATGACGATGCCCAAGACTCCTTGAGCGGCAGTAGCGGCAGCGATGGTTTTTGAACGGACACGGGTGGCTGAACATTCTCCAAGCAAGACGAAGCAGACAGGACCAATGGAGATGTCGTAGAAAAAGTTCCAGATGAGCATCAGCGACGATTCCGCCCAAATGGCACCGGAAGGCCGGCCAGGAATGCAGTCAAGAATACCAATGATGAACTGGAGGATGACGAGCCACGCCAAGCCCGAGACAAAAAGTGTTCTTCGGCCGAATCTGATCAAAAGAACCCAAGAGACGAGAGTTCCAACGAATCCGACAGCTGCAAATGTTGGTAAGCAAGAGAAACACTAGGTGTAATGCATATTGATCACTACATAGAGGCGATGACTTACCCAAAAACCCAACGGACATATCAAAAGCTTTGTCAGTGGCCAAGCCAGCTTGTTGGAAGAAAAAGGTACCATAGTTGATAAGATAGATGCCACTGAGAACTTGCGTGCAGTAGACGCCCATTGAGATTTCAGTACGGCGCCAGTTATCACCCTTGAAGATGTCCATATATGTGCTGCCGGCCTCAAGCTCTTGCTCCAGCCGATCTGTTTCGACGATGAAGGCCAGGGTTGCCTGCACATTGACCTTGGAAGATGCGAGCCTTGTCAGAGACTTTGTAGCATCCTCTAGGCGGTTCTTGCGGACGAGCCACCAAGGGCTTTCAGGGATGAATGCAACGCCAGGAAGAATGACGAGAATCCAAAACCACTGGAGGAGAAAGGGGATTTTGTAGGCCCAGTGGTTGTTCAGCTTGGAAGTACCAGCAGTGACGCCGTTTCCAAGAAGCTGGCCAATGACGAAACAAAGGTTGACAAACGATGTGAGGTGGCCACGAAGTGCGGTGGGACAGACCTCAGAGGCATAAGCCGGGGCAATGACGACAAACATACCCAACACAAGGCCAGCCAGAAGCTCTCCAGCGAGCAGAACACTAAGCGTTTTGGAAAAGAATTGGATGAAGACGATGCCAGCAGTGAGAATAACGCAGGCTGCAAATGTGAGCTTTCGCCCAAAGTAGTCCATGGGATAGGCAGCAAAGATGGCGCCAACAACCTGGCCGACGGGGTTGCCCATGGAGAGAGCAGTCTGCCAAGAAGCCTCAATTACCCACTGCATAGAAAACGTATTAGCTTTGTTTCGATAAATACGCAATAAATGGGATGCGAACAGACGTACGTCTCCTTTGTATAGGTGTCCAAAGTCGCGAGCGAATTGAGGCGTTGAGTAGAGGTTTCCGATGAGCTGAGGGTCAAAAGCCAGCATGATGACGCCGATGGATACGAAGCCCGACCACGCAATTGCCTTTGGATACAATCTCAACGCCTCAGTAAAAGTGAGCTCGTGCTCGGCACGAATCGCCTCGATGGCTTCGGCGGCAGCTCCATCGTGCTTCAAATCGTGAATGGAGTCTCGTGCAGTCCCCTCTCGCTTGAGGTCGGCTGCCATTGCGGCGATAATGACTGAGCCAAGCGGAGTCGCTCTTTGTGGTGTTGGGTATTGGGTGAAAACAAAGAGAGAAAGAAGAAAGAAAGAAAGAGGAAAGAAAAGGATATCAAAGAGGGAAAAACGGGTGTGCTAGCTGTCTTATCACAGGTTGGAATTAGCACACCGATAAGAAGAGAGACGTGGACCGAGAAAAGGTAATCGGCTTTAAACAGCCAAGACAACCGCCTTCGTGGAGCACCACAAACCAGGTCAAGACAACAACGAGGATATATAGATAGGAAGGTGGTGAATGTGAGCCTGCAGAGGAGTGGAGTGTCATGGCCCGTCAAGCCCTCCGCTCTAGCCCTGAATGCCATGCTTGCGTCGCCTTTTGGCCCGATGTAACGAGATTAACCCTAGCATTGGGGCGGGAGAGGCTTGTGGAGGAGGAGCCAGCGATGCCACAGTACGAGAGTCGGTCCATCGGAGTTGCTGTGGACGAGTCGTTATCAGCGCGAATGAACCACTTGGCTGATCGGTCTGCAGGAAAGGATCACATACCTTGCGGCTCTCCCCGCCTAGAGGCTGCAGAAAGCAGGCTTGTCATGTTGGGTGCGAGACAGTGCATGGATGACGGGTCTAAAGATTCTAGGGTGGCATAACGCGCTGCAAGCACCCGTTAGCATCGTGAAAAGGCGAATGTTCCACCTATCAGGGACTGTGAGCACGCTGACCAGGGGTCTCACGCCGCTGAGAGGCTAGGGAAGCTTAAAAACAAACAATTAAGCTCACCAATTGCAGAGATCTCCAAGCAGGCGGAGAGGCAACGTGATGTTGCAGCTGACCAGGGGCCAAGAGACGTGTGTGTGTGTGTGTGTGTGTGTGTCTGCTGCTATGCTGCCAGTAGACGGTTTCGAGCATGAAACGACACAGCTGCGATACGCCGAATTGCGGAGGAGCCTGCTCTGAGCCAAATGATTAGCGCACTGGAGATGGTGAGGAAAAGATGGAGGCGGTGGAGAACGAGAAGAGGCGAATTCATACTGACTCAAACGGGCGTGCGGGGGTGGATAACTCCAGCTGCCCTCGACGCCACAAGAGCTCCGTGGAGATGAGAGATGCGAAGGGTGGATGGTAGAGAGTGAATACAGATGACAGAGAGATGCGAAGAGTGGGTGATAGAGACTTGAGAGCGAATATGGATGATAGAGAGAAGGGAAAATAGAGAGAGGAGAAGAACGGATGGACAGCTGTAGAGATAAGGCTGCGGTCCGGGGAACCCCCCGCCTACTTCACTCGGGCTTTGCTCCTCTGTAGCTCAGGCAGCCGCCTTGACTGTTTGTTTCTGACGTATCCATCGATCGTATGAGCTGATTTCCCAAGCATAATCGAACGGCAAGAGCAGCAAACAGGCGAATCAACTCTTTGCATCGTCATGAAGCTTTTTGCGACTGCACACGGAGGTTATCTCGAGCGGCAAGTATTCTCGGTCAACTACCCCAGGCCTTGCTTAGATGGGCATCTAGCTGACCGCCATCCCCGCATTTTTGGATTCTAGATTCGCCAGTTCTTTTTCGAATGGCAGCACCAAGGGCTAAGTAGATACGAGATGGTGATACGGATTGGCAGGAGAGTGGGGGCGCCAGGCTCGGATTCGTGTCAACGTTGCATCTCTGGATTCGCCAGATGTGGCGGTTGCCTTTGTACCAGGAACCGGGAGATGCTCCACTTTGTAGATACAGACGGCATGTTTGAGATACGCGGAAATACTGGAGGAAGTTGATCGTTTTGCTGTGACGTCCCATGGCATATCTCCTGTGATGCAATGAATTCATTTGCTGTGGCTACCTACACAATAGTCATGCATGCAGCCGAGAGACGGCGTAGTCAGTTCAAGCTTCCTGACGGATCTTGGCTCTGGGGTAGCGACATGTACATATGTTGTGCTAGTCGCCTGTTGGTTGTCGGCAGCCGAGCTCCGATCGTGATGGATTAATATGGCGGCGTGGAGATATGCACGGGGTGACTGTAACGAGCAGCTCATATCGTAGTATTGAGCGGGCAATTTAGTTAAACCCCGATCTAGTCCTACAATTCTACAAAGGTGTTGCTATTGATGTCAAGGATCGGAGATTTTGATGTTTCTATTGGCGAATCAGTGATGCCGCACAATAGACAAGGAGATTTCGAGACTGGAAAGCCTCAGCAGTACAGATCATCAAATAATGAAACGCTAACGAATGTTGTTCGCATCCAAGATGAAGCATAAATGTAACGTGATGGGGTCTATACAGGTTCGTCGCTAAATGGACATACAGCACAGAGGAGTATACGGACATTCATGGCGTTAGAACCACACGTATGATGATTCTCGCTGTAACATTAATTTTTCTACCTTACATCTAAGCTTAAATTCACATATTGTTGTAGTGGTTGATGCATCAGACACTGTTCCATGCTCGCAATCACAGTTTGGATTGCCCCCTGCTGGCCAAGATTGGTGCGATTTCCTCCGCCACAGCCAACAGCTTCTCATCGTCAAACCTCTGCCCAATCAGCTGCACCGCCAGCGGCAAACCGTGGAACTTTTCAGCGTCGTAGAGCTTCTGAATCGAGGCATCTAGCTCACTGAGGTAGTCTTCAGGCGGTACAACCGCAGTATCGACTTTCTTGTCAACCATCTCGTTTAAAGGTATCGAAATGCTTGACCAATCGAGCATGTTGAAAATACTCGTCAGCCCAAGCCAGACAAACTTGTCAAAGGGCAGAGCCGTGTGAGGCGCATTGACAAACAAAATAGCGTCCAGTTGTTTCCCGTCATCGGTAGTCCACATTCTCTTCATTTGCATTGCCAGGCGGGCAACTTGATAGTTCTTTTCATGTAGATGTTCGATGGAAAACTCTGGGGGTGCCGACTTTGGCGTGATTAACCCAGTTGCTTTGACAATTTCAGTGTGTGGCTCCGACTCCAAAAGCTTGCGTAGATAAGAGAAATCCAACACCTCGGCTAGCTGTTGTCCTAGACGCGATACTTTCTGAAACGGTGGCGGAGAGAGCTCGACAATTTCATAGCCGGATCTTTTGAGTCGATCATAGGCGAGACGTAAGCCCCGTGCAACAGGTGGATGGAAATGTAAATCATCTGCCTTGAGCCACACGCCAATTCGGGGCTTGCTGGGACACGAAATCCCCATCCACGGATGCGGATATTCAAAGGGGCTGCCATCCCATGGCTTTGCGTCCGACACCACTTTGGCTGCCAGCCTTGCGTCTCTTACCGACCTCGCCAGGAAGCCGCTTACCATAGGCGAAACAAGCGCTGTGATGCCAAAAATGCCCTTGCCGATGATTCTCTGGCCGTCAATCGGGATCCTGTACGCACTGGGTTTGTATCCAACAACGCCGCAAACGGCAGCTGGAATCCGGACGCTTCCGCCTCCATCCGATCCCAGGCCCAGGGCAGAGCCTCCCATGGCAATCAACGCGCCTTCACCGCCAGAAGATCCTCCAGCCGTAAATTCAGCATTGTATGGATTGACGGTGCGCCCAAAGACAATCGAGTCCGTGTCTGCAGTAAGCACTGTCTGCGGAACTGTTGTTTTGGCAATGATGACGCAGCCCGCATCGAGAAGAATCTGTACGGCGTGGCTTGTCGTTTTAGCCGGTCGGAAACACAGGCTTGCCGTACCAATAGAGCTGTCGTACCCCTTGATGTGAAACATGTCTTTTATGCTGATTGGCAGACCATGGAGAGGCCCAACGGGCTGCTTTCCTCGTCTCTGGTACTCGGCATCCAGCCATTTCGCTCTGTCAATGGCTTCTGAAAACATAATTTCAGTAAGACAATTCGTCAGTTGCTGAGCGACGGCAGCTCTTTTGCAGAATGCCCGAACGACATCTTCAGCAGTAACCTTTCCGGAGGCTAGCTGGGAGAGCAAGTCGGTAGCATCATGAGTCGGATCGGTGAGGGCCAAGTCCCGTTCTGTGAGGATTCCGCAGTGAGGGAGAAAGTCTATTGGCCTGCCGATCTTAGACGTAGGAGATATTCGCCATTCGGCAGGTATTTTAGAGTCGCGTTCAGCGCGCTTTCGGCGAGCAATATCTTGCCAAGGAGCTTGCGACATGATGAAATTGGAATATGTCTTTTCTGTTCTGTCTTTTTCTTTGTGTGTCTCTTTGAATAGCGCTGGAATGAACGTGAAGATTCGAAATCTGGCGGTGGCTTCAGGGCAGAATCACGCCGAGCGTGAGATTATAGGCGCCCCGATGGACAGTAGTCGCTCGAGGGACTAAGCCGAGTCAGCATTGGCGTTTAGTCATAATCGAGCATATCCGATAGTTTTCCTCGGGTTCCTACCGGAATGAATGAATTTACCGTTGACTGTAGCATATTTTCATCTTGCCTAGCCAGCTATGGCCTCTTGGAATGCCTTCAATCGGTGGATTGTATCGCGCCTGTTGTCCCTGTCACTAATTCGAGCCTTTTGCGCTCTTCCTATTGCTCAATACTATTCAGAGAGCTCATGTAATCCAGAGTACGAAGAATTAAGAGAGGGCTAGTAGATTGAATTGATTCACACTTGCCGCGGAAATGTTCTAACAGGCTCTTCGCATTAGATACTCATTGGTGCTAGTGGACTAGATATCAGCGGCCTCGAGCAATGATTGCTAACTGGTTTCAGCTGTCGTTGCTTGCAGATTTCGGCCCACCAGCTATTGGTATTTTATCGTCAGCTGACCTTTCACAAAGAGTATATGCAGGAGTAAATAGTGGAGGACATTCATGTTTCAACCACGGTATACTGACCCGTAAATTCGGAGCCTTAGGATAAAGGATATGGCTTTTTTCACCCTCTCTATGACTGCAAAACACCTTGATTCGACAAACAGATTTAACGAAATTTCATCTAAGCTCTGGCGATGGAGTAGATATTCCACCTCCAAAATGGATGGACACTCAAAACTACCTGGTACTCCTTTCAGCTTCATTGCAGTCTTCAGCTTTTTTAACCAGGATTCTCATACAGCTAGCAGCGAATATTATGATGCTAGCGAACTGAATGATAGAATGATCTGTGATTATGCTTGAGATACTACCGCAGCTCTGTCCTTGATTCAATGTGTGGTTTTGAAGACGCTCGCCGAAAAGAACAAGATCCGAGCAACAGCGACCTCAGAGTCAGGCTGGGGACACAGGCACTCGGCCGTACCTTTGGGTCTGCATGCAGGTGATTGGCATATTCATGCTTTCTTTGCAGAGGTTTTGGTTTGTAGGTAGTAGTGGCTCCTCCAGTGCCTTCAACTCGCCTAGCAGGTCATAAAGGTGCCAGAGATGTGTTGATAGCATGCTTGGAGCCGATCCAAGTGGATTGTATGCTCAAGCTGGGGGCGAAACCATCAGGCGCACTTGCCGCAGTGGACATAATTCTCCTTGGGCCTGGTAGAGATGTTTGTTGGATGCCTCGTCTTCCAGATCTTCCCTCAAACTGTGCATCGGGTCATTTGGAATAGACTGATAGTGGAGGTACAGTTATGCCTCTGAGAGCGTCTTCAAGTGCCATGCACCTTTTCTGATTGGCAATATAGTAGTTAAAGCAGATGTAGTAGATGTAGTGACCGTAATCAAGAACGTGGCCATCATCAGGCAGATTTGCGTCATAGTGCAAGAAAGATTGTTTGGACCGTGTTCCGATAGGTTGTATCTCGAAGCTTTCTTCGGTCCTGCATCATCGGGTAGATTTCCGTCATAATGCAAGAAAGATTGTTTGGACCATACACCGATAGGTTGTATCTCAAAGCTTTCTTCAGTCCTGCATCATCCACCATTTCTTGGCAAGATGAAATGCATAGCAAAGCTTGATCAAGTTCAATTTGCTCTCAGTGCCACGAAAGCCAGAGGCTGCACACACCCATTTGATAAGAATGATGAAGATATCAGGGTCGATATCAGGGATAGACCAGCCCTGCGGCGGCGGCTCGAAGACGGTGAGCGCAGACCAGAACAGACAAAGGAGAGGCTGATCAGCTCGGGCCTCTAGTAGACCCCTCGCCGACCAGCCACCACGCCGTCCAAATATCTTCCTCATCGATGCCAATTCTTGGAGATCCTTGGTCATTGCCAGCCTCTACGGCCATGCTGCTAATGGAACTAGTCGCGCTCATCGCTGGCGGTCTTGCTTGCAGTGGTAGCGCGTCGGTATAAGCTGTCATCGGGCAGAGAGATTCGCCGATCCTGCGCTCAAGCTATCCAGTATGCTTGGTCCTCTAGTAGAACCCAATATACTGGCGACGCATGGCCAGCTGGGGCCTCAAGTAGACCCCCCGCCGGCCAACCACGAGTGAAACAGGCCTCGAGATACCGCCGTCTGTCGCGAGAATAATGGCCGGGCCTCAAGCAGACCCCTGCCAACCATCCACAAATGCAACAAGCTTCGAACTACGCATAAACGGCGGCCGTCTGTCTCGAGAGTAGTGGCTGGGGCCTCAAGCAGACCCCCCGCCAGCCAACCACGAATGGAGCAGGCTTCGAGATACGCAAAAGCGGCGATGTTATTGCTGCCCGTCTTTCGCAACAATGATGGCCGACCAGCTGGGGCCTTTAATAGACCCCCCGCCGGCTAGAGCCAACCACAGTAGATGACTGACGCCGGTTCCTTGGAGGAAATATCGGCCCAAATCCAGGCAGTAAAAGATGACAAGTTGCTCCCAAGGGCGGCTAAGCAACTGGGGCCTCTATAAGACCCTCATAACGGCTGTTGAACGCGGAGAAGGTGAAAGTGTGTGTATCGCTCCCGGCGAGACTGAACACCGTGTAGGGGGGGTCTTTGGAGCGGCCACGAATGGACCTTGAGAGATGGGTAAGAATTAGGGGTGGATGGACCGTCGCTGCAATAAAGTATGATGACTGGGGATCGGACGATGTTGCACTTTTTACATTCGCCAGTGATGATCCGGCCATGTCCGTGATATCATGTGTGAGAAGAATGCCGATTAAGGTGCTTCTTGTGACCTTGCCGCCGGCATCGTGGTGTAGATTGCCGCTTCTGCTACTGCCGTCGAATCCTCTTGTATTGTGGTCTTGTTGTTTTGAATGTGAACGCACCCACAAATTCTTCTCTCGCTTCAGGGCTGGTGCTTCAAAGAGAACATTGCGTTTGTGTATTTCTGCACTCAGTTAGCGGACTATTCTCTCTCCAGTTGATGACTGGCACTTGGCTTACCATATGGATAATTCCCTCCGGGCTTCCATCCGTGATATCAGGCGTAGCAAGAATGTTAATAGAAGTATGTCTTGTGACTGTGGCTGGCATCGTGACGTAGATTGCTACTACCGCTGCCGCCGCCACCTCTGAACTTCTTGTGTAAAATTGCGGATGGAATTGATGGCCACTGTATCTCAGGGTTAGTCAGTGCCATCAGCCATAGTGTCGTCCACAAATGAAACTTACATAGATGACCATTCACGAAGGCGCATGAAGAAGCCGTTGACACCCTTGTCCTGGAAGTCAACGGTCGCAATGGCCTGGATAATGTGGTTGTCGTTGCGGCTGGCCAGTTCGGGCCTCTTGTAGACCCCTCACTGACCAGCCGCCTTCTTGACAAGGTATCCCCGTCTCTCTAGCCTCTTCAGCACCGCCTCGGCTCTCTCGCCCTGATGAAGCGGCTGATCATGGGCTGAGCTGCCAGCTGAGGCCTCTGGTAAACCCCCCGCCGACGAGCCACAGTTTCCGTCCATCCTCAATTGCTGATACGTGTCAGTTTGTGATACAAGATTCCAAGATTCTTGGGCTTTGTTGGACAATTACTTACAGCACAGGTTGTCAGCTCGTTGTTCCTAGTCGAGACTGGCGCGGTGATGAGGCCTTGGGTGCCCGCGGCTGGAATCTGCCATTTTGAAAAGGGATATGGCCGCACGGTTGAAACTTGAAGAAATAGACGGAAGGGCACCACTCAGTGGAAGATAAAAGGACTTATTTGAGTGGTCTTTCTCGAGTTGTGATGAAAAGATTCAAATAGCCAGGTCCGTGGCGGCATTTAGGGGGGGGAGCAGAAGGCAGTAGAAGAAGGCAGCAGAAGAAGGCAGCAGAAAAAAGAGCAGCAGCAGTGATTCACACAGCAGTGAATTCAGGGGCTCCACAGGTACCCACAAAACACACGTTCTCAACACAAAGTGAACCATAATGCAGGTATGAATGATGAGTGCGTCTATTCAACTGATATCAATGCACATGCTCCAGTAGTTCAGGCCCGCTGTTCATCTGCAAACGGAGTCTCAGATGCTCGCTTGCTTCCTCTGCCGCAGTGGCTCTATGATTCTAGCTTGCGTAGATATATCAATCGTAGGTGCACGAGCCATGGCCTGCATCTGAATACGGTCTCAATCTACGAGGCCTGTCATTTCGCCGAGAGATGTTTCTATCATTGCTTTTTTTAGACTAGCATTAAACAATACAATAGTTCTGTTTGTATAAGCAGCTTATCTTCTCCGAGATTGGGACTCCATCGACGATATCCCACAGTTGTCCGTCCAGGTTTTCTGAAATGCAGGTAGGCACTGTGCAACCAATGCCGGAGTCGTGCTGTTCATTGCAGAAGAATGTTTTAGAAAGCATAGCCAGCCTTTTTCACAGGCGTAGCTCCTCCAGCTACTGGATTACTGCACTGTCAGGGGCATACTTGGTATGGTCAAACTCCTCAAGAAGCATACCTCAGCCACACTGTCTAGAAGGAAATCAAAACCGGGCCACGTACTTCAGTTTGACAGGCACTTCTGCCTATTTGACCTGTTTCTAGAGTTTAATGTCTCAGTAGAGAGCGCCTCATGCTCATTTCTGGCCTTGCTGGTGGCGGCGGTTGGCCTGCTTCGTTACGCTAAAGCACGGGGCTTGTAAACAATCCACATTACTTCGGCAACAATGTGACAGCTGGGGGGTGCTATCGGTCTCAGTTGACGAAAGTTGAAGCAATAACCGGATAATGATTTGAAAGTGTATTTTGTGGCTTATTCTCATCAACAAGCTCTTTTGCTCAGCCGCACCTCCAACTTACCACTCACGCCCTCGACTAGGAACTGCTACAGTGGTCCCGTTTTCGTATGCTCTTCGCTTCCAGCAGTGCAGTGACCTATCCGGGAATCATGTTCCGGCGCCATAACTGGTGGATTTCCGGTACTACGAAGGTTGCCCATCCCGGTAGCTGTGTGAGTTTACACCAGTAGATTTAGGAGCATGTGTAGGCCCCGTAGTGAAGTTTGTTCCACCCACGATATTATAGTTGGATTTTGAGCAGTGAGGTGCTATAGAGTTTTCTTGAATGTGAAATAGTAATTGTATAATGTACATGTATAATATTTAAAACATGTTCATTGAAAATATCAGTGCATACAAAAATACCGACGGCGTTTGCGCCAATCTATATCCTGCATTTTCCGTTTCCGTTGCCTTTACCGATACATCATTATACGCATTGGTTGCTGCAAAAGTAGCCAAAATGCTACTCACATTCGCCTGAGTATTCAAGTCTGGATAGTCTTTTGCGCGCCATGTGGCGTTAAGAGGGTCTGCAAACATGAGATCCGACACATTGTAGCCTAATCCCTGGACAGCCGTGATATTGAACGCATCCATCATGGCATGGTCTTCATGGATGGCGTTGTGGCAGTGGAACATGTACACGCCAACAAATGGAGCAAATATGACAGCTATTGTAACTGTTTCTCTCGGGCCGAGTAGAGCGACATCTTTGAGGGCGACCTTTTCGAACGGCTCGACAGTGTTTCGTCCGCCTGAACGAGATAGAATCTGGAAATTGACGAGGTGTATGTGAATCTGCAAACAAGTATTAGTCGACCGAGAACCTTGATGTTATCTTTTGGCAACATACTGGATGACTCCACCAAGGATTCTGATTCTCCAAAACCCATATCTCTGTTGCTCCGCGTTGAGGCGCCGCAAGAACTCTATTCTTGACATCGGAGAAGGGGACGCCATTGATCACCCACTCGTCATTTCTGCCTGACATCAGCTTAGAACAGTCATTTAGAGTAGAATTATGCACTGTTTATCAAACTTGAACTTCCGGTTGACAAGACTAGTCGGTGGAGTATCTATTGGCACCAGGGATGAAGGGGGTGAGTTGTTGTTGGCGTCGGAAGAAACGGTCGATCCCACAGTGAACTGCATCACGAGATCAGTATGCGGAAAGTCAGTAGAGTCAAATATGTTTTTGCCGTTTGTGACAGTCAAATTTTGGTTCTCAAAGCTTGAAAAGTCAATAATCACTTCCCATCTCTCTGCCATGGCTATCAGGAGGTTGGTGGTTGTTACAGACGAGCTCAAGAATCCAGAGTCTGATGCGACAATCCCAAGAGGTAAATAGTTTCCACTGCTATTATCCACGATAGTAATATTGAAGGTGCGACTGAGAGATGAGTTTAATATGCGAAACCGGTATTTTCGAGGCTCCACCGCCAAGAATGGCCAAGGTTGGCCATTTACCTCGATGACATCGCCATAGGTACTCTCGGTCTCATTAGCCACTGATATGAGGCTTCCAGTGGGTGTATACTGCTTCGAATTGAGAGCAAGGGGGATGTCGTATTTGTCTTGGGGAAGGCCAAGCTGTGCCTCCACTTCAGGATCTTCGATGATGTAGAAACCTGCCAGGCCACTGAACAAATTGACCGAGGTGATCATATTCGCGTGATCTCCTTCATCTTAGAATCGCACCACCGGGCCGAGTGAAGAGGGCACGCACCGTGATACCAGAGAGTTCTAGCCGTGTGGGAGTTTGGAAAGTAGTAATCCTTGTATTGGCCTGGTTGGATCAAGTCTTCTGCCCAGCCATCCCAAACTGCACGAGAGTGCGATCCATGCAGATGCAGCACAGCCGGTCGGTCTGTGACGAAGATTAATGTCAATTTGGATGTAGCATAACTCAAGGCACAATTACCGTTCTGATTCACAACGCGTACCACACTTTGTCTCCCGCGTCGCACCCTAAAGGTTGGCCCTGGAGATATTCCATTGTATCCGGCGAGGCTCGTCTTGGCAAGATTCGGGTATATCTGGGCTTGAAACGATGTGATGTTCAGTTGGAAAAAATCGATGGTAACGTTGCTTCCGGAGTCTTGGTACGAGCTATTTAAAAAGGAAAATTTACTTGAATGTCAGTGACGGCAGTACTTAATCTCGGCTTTCTAAGATATTGGACTGAGAAACTCACACCAGCGGATTAATGATTGGCGGTATGGGCAGAGGAAATTGAAACACGTAATTGTAGGTTGGGGAGAGTTTGGCCGACGAGCTCGACGGGTGACTCGATAGCACCCGAGTCAATTCCGATTTCGCATGAGCGATGTAGAGAACGTGAAAGAAAAGTAAGAAAATGGATAGATTGTTTGTCATTTTGAAATTTTTGGAGAGACTCTCGGGTAGCACGCATTCAAAAGCAGCGCAGAAATCCACGCAAAATGAACGTTTAGAAAAATCGTATTTTTGACTTAATTACAGATCTAAACGCGGAATTAATCGATCTTTATGAGTAAAAGCCACAAAAGAGAGACATATTATTATTGTGTAATGAAGAGTCGTATGGCGCGTCAACAGCGTAAGCAATCGGCCATAGACGGGCATCGAACTCGGCCGATAGACTGGCTGTGCAACGTTCTGGACAATATAACCTTACAAGGAAGCATACATGTATTAAATGGAAGAGTGGAAATAATCCCAAAAATAGCCTTAATTAGAGATATCAGGTCACACAATGCAGTCAAGTTAGTGTTTACTCCAATTCAACATTATGGGAGAAAAATATAATAAATTTTCGGTATATGGAGTAATCTGTCTAATATTGAGTCTGTTGCGGCATACAGGCAGCCGTGCGTAGCCACACTGATGCTGCAAGAGAGGTCCAAGCATCGTCAAGTCCATAAAGGCCGTCCAAAATCACGACTCCAACAAATTGAACAGTGCCAATCAATATACCTAAAGACTTGGATCAGCAACTCAAACAATGATGTACGTCATCAGTCTCTACTTACACCGCCAACCCAATCTCCCGTTTCAATATTCATCCAGGTAGAGACCAAGGCAGCCGTAAAGAACATGCAGTGTAGAGGGAACCACCCATCCACCCCGAATATATCGCCGAATAGTGGAAGCGGCAAATCCTCGTTCTTATAGTGCCGGGTGACGAAACCACATATTGTGAGAAAGAGTGATAATAGGTAGATCTTGATGGACATTGTAAATGAATGTAGTATGACTCGCCTTCTCTGGATATGATACAAGTACGCAGCTAGCAGGCAACTCGCATTCACTGACGAACAACATCAAGGTGTCGAGGAATATATAAACTAGGTAGAGTTAATATAGAATGGAAACATTTTACTAGTTGCCTTATTCGTCATCGACGCGTAGTCAATAATGGGAGCAAACTGTAACCGATCGGTCATTGACAGGCCATGCTCGGCCGATACAGCGATGAAATACAACCCTTTCCAGCCTATTACGTGGCCTTTGTGGCTTTCATTCTTCAAAAAGATGGTATATATACGCGCCCCAGACTATACTTTGGTGTCTCAAAATTTATACGTCCGGCAAGAACTTCAAAACCAAGTCCAATAGCATGAGACCTATTTTGAAACAGGTCGAGTGGTGTACTTCTCTCTCCCAAATTACTATGCATGCCTGCAACGTGTTTAGAATAATTCGACGAGGCGGGATTGCAGATCCCGCAGAGAGAGGCGCTTCTTGACGAGAAAGATGCGAGCAAACTGTCAGCATGGCTGCGAAAATGTCGCTTTTGAAGAGGCGGCTAATCAGGTCCCTGTTGTCTGGCCCCCTTTGGTCTTCGAGATCTCGGTAATGCACAAGGATCGCCAAACTGCATTCCAGAGATGCCCAATACGAAACTGGGTAGATTGAAGAAGCCGCGGGATGTAGAGCGCAAGGGCGGTGAAGCACAAGAAGAATGCGACGGAAGAATATATCCAGCGTGATATAAAGCCTCGGCTTACCATGAACATTGCTCATCAAGGCATCCATGAGCTGCCGCACATAGTCGTTGTACTTCACAACTTCATCGTACAGCGGCTTGTCGGTGCTGCTGGAGATTCTGGAAATAATCTGGTACATTGACGGGTACACATCAATAAGCACAACCCATGGGTTACTTGTCTGAGAGATGGACAGCGGTAAGCGTTCGGCGAACAAATCTGCCGATACAAGCAATGGCTTCCCTGTGACCATGGCGACTTGTATGCAGAAATAGACCACTGTAGACCACAATGCTTGCTCCGACTGCCAAACACCAACATCTGCCTGCAATTCATGATGTGGCATAGGCTGTTTGTGCAAGTTAATCGCCGTAGCTGCACGGGTGACAATGCCGAGCAACGTCCAGCACGAATCGAAAGTGCGGCATGTCGCATTAAGGCTTTGCTTGGCAAGAACCATGAGACACAGAGTCCTTACAACTAGGATATCCGGTTGGACCATGAAAGACGTCTTGCCAAGACAAGCTTCAGCGGCCATGCAGAGCTCCATGGCGGAGCGTTGATCTCTCGTCGCTGCAAAACACCCCAGCGCTAATACCATTAGAAAGCTGGCTAGCCAGGCCTCATCCGCTGATCTGGGGTCATTCCAGTACTTTTCAGCCATTGATGAGAACACAGCAGTGCTAATAATGGGGAAGCTTGACTGGTAGAGGGCGAGGTAGCCATCCATATATGATTGGTATTTTTCTCGATGCTGTTGAAGCAGATCATGGACAGTGTCCATGGATACAAACTTGGAGGCTGCTGGGCTGTTGAATGGAAAGTTTTCAGGTAGTACAAAATCGTCAGAAACCTCAGAGCTCTGTTGGTGTATCAACTCCGTGACCATATGCCGAATGGCAAGATCATCAAGCCCAGCTTGCAACTTGAGCTGTAACTACATTAGTTCTGTCCGGCTATACGACTTGGAGAACTGAATACTGACTGCAGATATGAGATCGTCCCAATGAGTAGCACCACGACGCTGAGCAAGCCACGACTTGACACGGCCATCGGGGTCTTGTCCCATTTTCTTCGGTGCGCCTGTATTCAAGGGTGGATTGGCCTTTTCCGTTCTATAGCGGTACTCGCAGAATTTACCCCAGCCGGACACTCGACATCGTGAACAGGGCAAGTCTCTATCACACCTGACCTTGAGTCTATGGCATCGTATGCAAGACAGTTGCGCTCGCTGCCTTTGTTTGACAGTGCCGACTTCTTGAGTCGTAATCTCATTGTTTTTTTCCAGGCGCAATTGACGTCCAAGTTCGGTAATGGACGGGGGCGAGGGCTCTGTCCCAGACTGAGGCGGTGTCTCGATTATCGAATTTGACGAAACAGTACCGGGCTCATCCGTATCTAGACAACCCCCAAGTGAACAGGTAGCATTTGCTCTGTTACATCGCTGACAAGACGGCTTCGATTGATCGCACCGAAGCTTGAGTGACCGACACCGGCTGCAGGTCCGGATCTCCCTGACTCTCCTAACAGGCATGCTGCTGCGCCAATAGGCTAGATATGGGAAAGGGCTTCAGCAAGTAACAAAGATTCATCGACGAATGAGTTTGGGATGAAATGAAAAGACCCAAGGGCCAAGGTGTTAGGCCGAGTCGGCCATAAGCGGGCAGCAAAGTAGTTAATATAGGCCACCAGAAACAGCCCTTTGGCAAAGCCGTCTCTAGTGCTGAGCGTTGGATTCGGCCGAGAGACTGTACCGCTTACTGCCGATAGCTTACGAACGACGGAGAAATATCTCAACAGTCAAAAGCAGGGATGTAAGCCGACTAGGCCTGAATTATCCACACTAATGTCAGGGCCGGCCATGAATTCGACGAGCTAGCCCCAATCTGCAAATCTGAAGAAGCAGATGATGGCGCGTATTAAGCGGGCGATGGCGGAGGCAAAGCTCGGGAGCACTTGGGAGTATAGTTGTGACTTTCATAATGCCATTACCGGCGAGCTGGAGATGTTAGCAACGTGCTGTGAGGGTGAAATGAGGCTTGATGACTTGTATTCACATCCGGCGTCAAATTTGGAAGAAAAACAAACTTACCCTGGTGAGATGTCATTGGAGTTGAATGACGTTGTCGGCTGTAGTGAGTATGCCTTGAACCAAGCTCTCTGCCTTCAGCGATTGGTAGAAATGGCACGTATTTGCTGCCAGTCTATTGTGAAGTCTAGAAAAGAACTACTGGGTCTAGGGGTTGAGCTGAAGCTGATTATGGAAGCGTATTCAAAGGTGTATTGAGAATTCTTGGCGGGAGCAAGTCATTATAACCACCACTGGCCTAATTCTCTTCAATCATCCTCGCTTGGAGGTTATGTGCATTGAATGACAATTCTGGCTTATCACCTGTGCCATTCCATTGTGCCGAAATATAAATAGAGCTGCATGGCAAGTGGAAACAGGCACCCGACGGCGTTGTAATGCAAGGCATTATCCGAGAAGACAGGCGCGTGTTATAACTGTGGCATCAAAGACAGCCAGTTGTTCTATGTTGCGGTTTTCCTCTTAATTGCGTCTTTACTAGCAGTCAGCCAAGCGGAAGCTTACGATAGGGAACGGGCTTTTGATTGCGGAAACACTGACGTGGAGGCGTAGTAAAAGATGAATGTGTAGGTGGTGAAAATCTGGGCGTTGAGAAACAGAAGAAGACGATTCGACTGTCTGGACATTCTTCTGGATGCCTAGAGTTGGTTGATGACTCTTCCACTAAATAATTGAGATCCATTCCCTTCTGCCATGTTGTTAAAAGTGTGTAGATCATTGGTGCAAATTGTTGTACCCCGTCTGGCAGTGACTCCGAGATAAATCGCATTATCGGTAGTCGGCGATATATTCCTGCTCTCGTATGCCATCTTATAATCTTTCAGACCGCGGTGCTTCTTTTCGGAGACCATCACCATGCTGATAATGACAATGGAGCACGCGTTGCGATATGGTGGTTTAAAAACTCCAAGAACGTAAATCGGAATGCAAAAGCCGATCCTATTGTAGTAGCGTAAAGGCCGGAATGCAATCAGCTGTCGAGAAAGAGAACATCATCTCAATTTCTATATCTCGAATAAAAATAAGTGATCAAATGTCATGCCGTCAAACCCCATAGCAAAGGTCTACTCACATCCATTCCAGAATACTCTGCATCGAATAGCTCAAACAAGGATCATATCGTGTATAGAGAAGTTTGCAAAGGTCTTCGAAGGCGGTAGCCCCCACCAGATGGGCCTAAAGGAGGTATTGTGTAGACGATTGCTGATGCGGCTTGGATGAGATCCTCTGGTAAACGGAGAAATATACTGATACTGATCTGTGTTAAGCTGCAAAATAGTCGCGACCGTCATAATGGTTCCAGACTGTCAAAGAAGCAAAGATGAGACACGAGGATGATCCCGGGAGTCCGTGCTGCGGATGTCTGGGATCAGCGAAAGCTCAGAGGAGCAGTATTTAAATGCGCGTGACCTTTGCAGAAAATCGAGCGTGTGAAATCAGAGGCCATGGAAGACAATATCTAGTCTGTTGTATAAGATGACGCATTGTTGAGAATTGTTCGTGTTTGAGCTATATCATTCCTTGTAGTAGGAACAGTAGTAGAATTAAAATTCCATCTTTTTGTAATAGGCTGTACTCAAGATGATAGTGGTACACTGACAACATTTATATGCTTGAAATTCTTCTTTTTGGCTTTTCAGAAAAATGCCTACTCCGGAGATGCCCCAACAATTTCGTTATGCCTTAAGTGTCGTCGAAAAAAGAGTCTCTCATGTTGTGATCATCAAGATAGCAGTCGTCTGTATTTGCCTGAGAGAGGAGCAAACGTTCTTCGTCATTCTTGGAAGCAGGATGGAGCTCTTCACTGGGTCGACTGGGAGTCACGCTGTGCGATGACTAGATGACCTACTCAAGCAAGTCATCGACTTCGATTCGGTTGAGGAGCTCTGGGGCGTCTGTATAACTCTATGGCACTTCTACTGAGAGGCATCACTGTGAGGTTCCATCCCACGTCTCTGGTTGGCGACTATTCCCATCGTCTAGACAACTTTGCTTCCGTTTCAGAATTTGCCCTCAAGTCCGACTACCATGTCTTCAAGGCTCGGGCCTATTCGTCTAGCTGAAAACATCAGGTCGCTCCATTAGCTTTATTGGCCTCGATGAATCACGGAACTTTACGTCTGCCGTTATTGTTTCGTTTGTTTTGTCTCTTATACTTCGTAGAAGGCCTTAGTTGGCCAAGTAGTTCATGTTCTTTGCCAACAGCTGGTTGTGGCACAAAAGTTGAATGGCACGTTGGCGAGTACGAAATTGGTTGAGCTGATTTGGGCCTTGCATTCCGCTGGAGACGGGATGGTATCCCGCGGTTTCCTGAATGACTAATAAATCACTTCAAACAACCGAGGCCAGATCCATTTGATCATTAATGAGCGATCACCAGCTCATGAATGAGATGCAATAGCGTCTCACGAGCTTGTTCTTGAACAAACGGACTGTAATGATCCCTCAGCGCGGTGACGATATGCAGAAACAAGTGGACGCACTCTGGGCTCAGCTGCACTGGCGATGCCATGAGGTCCATGACCAAGGTCAGTGGAAGTTGGCCGAGAGAAAACTATTTGCAGTCTGGTATTACTTATTCATTCAAATACGCTAGATAACATGCGTAAGGCCTAGAAAGTTAGTGACATGTATAGGTGCTAATAGCATTACACCTGTAGCATCCCTTATCGGGAAAACCCCTTGCTGGGATGAAAACTCTTATATTATCTTTCCATTGCAATGATAGCTCAAAAGTGTCCTCTTTTCGGCTCTTGTATGGAGGTTGCACTATATCTCTAGGTCCCAATAGGTAAGATAAGCTGCTGTAGGTTGCTGTGTTGGTGATCTCTGGTGAAAGTAGCTTCTTGTCGCAGGGTGGCTTGGCAGCCTATATTCTCCAGAGTGCGCCCCGAATAGCGCTGCTGTTTCGTAGTAGATATGGGCTTTGATATTCAACTGCGAGTTAGGTCATGTTATCGTAAAGTTGGCATCCCGAGTGTGGTATCAACTTTGAGCAGCAGCCGTTGGCCTTGAACTAGGTGGCTTTGATCTAACAAGATGTCTACAAATGATCATGATGACCATCTTTCCTTGCCTCTAATCCCTTTGTATGTGGTATTTCTGGTTCATATACGCCATCGGAGTCGCTATCGTCCTCCACTCCTCGTTATTGCAGTTGCCTGTCGCTCTTACGACGCAAAATGTAGGGACGGGCATGTTAGGATCAAAAAGCTTGTCTTTTCTTTATGAAACGAGATCTAGGGCTACTATATAGATGTGGTAGTCTTCTCCACACTTCCTTCTCCTGGGGGTTTCGGGGCAAGCCTTTTCTAACACTATGCGTCTAATCTTCTCTCTGTCTCTGATCTTCTCTCCGCCTCATTACCAGGCTCTCTCGACGTGGCTGGCGGCGTGACTGGCGCGAGCCATCACTCAGATTCCAGGGAATCTGCACGCCAGATCGACGTGGCTAGTCAGCTAGGGCCTCTCGTAGACCCCCCGCTGCGCCCAGTGCATGACTTGAATTTTGATGATGTACATCGTCTGAGTCGCCATCGTCCTCACTATCGTCCTTGTCCCCTAAGGCTTGATTTATTTGGCAATACGTTTGACATGCGCGTTGCCTTTTCGCCGCGGTGTGCTCAAAGCTGAAAGCCTGTTTATAGGGCATCTATCCATCCATTCCATTGTCACCAAAGATTCACGGTGTGGTCGTTCACTAAGATACCCGGTTGATGCAACCTCTTTTCAGCACATAGCATGGTAAGCACTGGCTGAGGACAGTCTGAGCAGTTGAGGGCAAAGCCATCCATAGTTGAAAGATGCGTGAGGGGTAAGAGATTGGAAGGCAGCACATGTGTATATTGTCACCGCCCTATCAAATGCTGACACGGGCTACAGCCCTGTAAACACGGCATGGCGGCTATAGATGAACAGTTGCGTCGAAAGGCGTCGTTTAGTAATAGTAGTAACCTGAGAAAGTTTCTGAGACGATTGAGATGGGTGACAAGCAGGCGGATAACTGAAAGATGTGATACATAGATGTGTCGTCTAGTCTCAACAATGTTGTAGCTCCTGGAGTAGGTGAGATCAAAATACCGCCAGTCAAACGAAAGAAAAAAGTGAACGAAGGCAAATAAATAGTCGGGTGTGCCACTGGGCCCAAAGAGTCTCGTGTTGATCACAAAAGGACGCATTTGTGTTATTTTTTGGCTTTTCTTCCTCCACGTATAACATAGTATCAGCCGATACAGAATGCATAAGCGAGTCCATTTCTTTTTCTCCCATTGCTTATATCGCCAACCAAATTCTGTGTAACAATGGAGAATGCCATTGTTTTCATAGCCTCTTCAGGCCCAAAAGGAAGCTTTGCGTTTGCTTTATTCGACTGTTTATTGAGATGCGGCATTAAGCCTTTAGCAGCGTCTGTTGCCCGTCGAAGATTCCGCGTACCCCATCAACTCTATGAGGTAAAGCGAATGATAAGGGACTCGGGGTCTCATCAGTACGCTTTCGCTTGCTGCTTGACTACGACTGCGGATCTTCCTTCTGCCTCATCACTAGGCTCTCTCAACGTAGTAGTTGATGGCGGATCCATTGTAGCTAACGATGAGAGTAAGCGGAGTGTTAAACTGAATCGCCTCACGCACGGCTGGGGCCTCTCGTAGACCCCCCGCCCGCCATAAGACTCTTAGTCTGCGGATCTTCTCTCTGCCTTATTACCAGGCTCTCTTAACGTAGCGGTTGATGGCGGATCTATTGTAGCCAACGATGAGGGTAAGCGGGGTGTTGAACTGAATAGCCTCACGTACGGCTGGGCTGAAGGACCGGACGCCAGAGATCGAGAGCTTGTCTATTCTCGACACCGGCTGGGGCCTCTAATAGACCCCCAGCCGGCCATCAGACTCCGAGCCCGGGGTACAACGATGAGGGTAAGCGGAGTGTTAAACTGAATCGCCTCACGCACGGCTGGGGCCTCTTATAGACCCCCAGCCGGCCACCAAACTGAAATCGAGGCTGCCATGGGCCTCTCGTAGACCCCCGGCCGTGTTTATTGATATACGGCATTAACCCTCTAGCACCAGCTGAAGCCTCTTATAGACCCCCCGCCGGGTATCGGACTCTGGGTCCGGGGTATCTGCACGTCGGCTTGACATGGCTGAGGCCTCTTGTAAACCTCCAACCAGCCATCAGACTCTGAGTCTTGGGAATCTGCACGCCGGGCTGACATGTCTGAGGCCTCTTGTAGACCCCCCACCGGGTTATTAGAGCCTCTCGCAGACCCCTCACCGAGCCGTAAGATTTTGATACTCGTGAATTTGCGCTCCGGAGACCCGACAAGAGACAATTCATTGTGAGCATTGTCGTACCAGATGTCTCGGAATAAAGACGGTATATCCTTGGCTTAACGTGCCAAGCTGTCGACAAGCTTTAGGCGGCCACCCGCCTCGGTAGAAATGACTGACTCGCAGCTTTTCAATACTTCGACTTCCAATCTATGATCGCCGGGTGAAGCACCTTTGTAGATGTCAACTGGTATGACTGATACGACGATTTGCTTTCCATCAGTGATGGCAGCATTGAGACAACGTGGTAGAGCGAACAGCCGTAAGGCCCGTCTGTCTTGCACTTTCAAATGGAAAGCTCATGGGCGATGTGGTGAAGTTGAAAAGAGGGAGAGCTTGGCGAGTGGAACTCGACAAATTGATGGCGGTGCACCTGCGAAGAAGATACGGGACGGCGACGGCGGCGAAAAAAGCCCCCCAGGTTTCGAAACTCGTGAGGAAATGAGTTTGGTGGATGAGGCCAAGAGTCTCCAAATGAAGTATGGGGCAGATGGTACCGGTGCTGGCGAAGCTCTCCTCTCTTCGATGAATGATGTGATGAGGATAAAGACAGATTTGTCAACTAGTAACATCTCCCAAGGCTTTGGACGATGTTGAAGTCTTCCACCTTACAATCTTCGGGTAGAACACGACAAACCGTTATGACTTGAAGGCAGCTGATTCCACTTGCTGAAACTTTCGATGTTGAGCAGCTATTTTTTGCTGAATAGACAGTATCTTTGAGTGAACAGGCATCTCCTCCCGCCGATCAGGCGTTTCCTCTCATATCAGGATTGCTTCACACGTTGGCCATCTCAGCCATCCGGTGCGCGCCCACGACATCAGTGTCGTTGTTTGTAGTCATTCTCTCTCAGCCACTCCTGTATATTTTGCAACACAGACACTTCAAGCGGATGGCGCAATCAATGGTTCCAAGCTTATATCGGTGGGCGGTAATGTCGATCATTAGAGACGATGAGCTCCCTTTATCTCGATGAATTCAACCAGGCTGCTCGATATAGCATGCCAGTGAACAGTGGTCTGGATGTTAAGGATCCCAATGTTCCCGATGGCCGAGAGTTCGAAAGGGCAACTTTCGAAACGTTCTGCGGAAAGCGACAACAGGGAATGATGGAGTGTGTTCCTGGCTCCCGCCATGATAAAATAAAGGAATGACCTTGCTTAAGCTCGGGTTCTGGATGAATGTATTGATTGGCTGATACGCAAAGGTCAGATCGGATGATAACGTCGCATTCGCGCGTCAATTCCTTCTTCAGATACGGAAGTGGCAAAAGGACAGTTGGCTTCCCTCATTGAGTCATTAGACTCTGAGTGTGGAGAATCCATACCTCGGGCTGACATTGGTGACCGGCTGGGCCTCTCATAGACCCTCCGCCGAGTCACCGGAAGTCTTCAGACTTTGAACCTGGTAAAAACATGCGCCGGGCTTGCATAGCTGCAGATGGATGCTCTCGTTGACAGGCTCTGCTTGCCTCTATGAACACTGTAGCTGACACCTCTTTGTGCATGGTTGATATGTGATTGATCTGGGTCGTATGCATCTGAGTCGCCATCGTCCCCATTGTCGCCGTTGTCTGTTGCTCGCTGGGGTTCCGCGTGCCCTCAGAAGAGCAGTGCTGATCTCAGTTTTATGAGGTAAAGCGAATGAATAGGCTTGTACTGATTGCTTGATTGACATTGTCCATGAAGACGTCAAACTCATCCAAGCATCGGATCGGCGAACCAATGGCTTCCCACACAGTCAACGAGAATGACTTTTTACCTCCCGGCAGAGTCTTGGTGTTGTGGGAGAGTGTGTGAGATTCTTGGCAAGTTCATCTGGAGGTTGACGTGTCTAGCCCTGTGATCTGAACAGCTGAGGCCTCTAGTAGACCCCCCGCTTGATGAGAATGAACTGAATACGTATTCGAACGCTGATTTGCAGCTGAGGCCTCTGGTAGACCCCCCGCTCGCTGAGAAGGTAGCTGAACTGGATACGTATTCGAGCGCTGACTTGCTTCTGAACAGCTGAGGCCTCTAGTAGACCCCCCGCTCGCTGAGAAGGTAGCTAAACTGGATACGTATTCGAGCGCTGATTTGTCTCTGGAACTGTCGCCATAGATGAAGCCAGTATTCAAACAGCGGCTGACCAGCTGGGGCCTCTGGTAGACCCCCCGCTGCGCCCTGTGCAACGGGCGATGCAACAGCTGGATAACCGCTCTGTTCTTGGTGGCAGGTCGTCCTTGTTTACTGTTTGTGTCCGTTAGTTGACTGACCATAGCCCGTTACTGTTCAGGAAAATACTAACCTGTCTTTGGGGTATCATTTGCGACTTCGAAGATGCCCTCTATAGAGCACTCTTCTCCGTATTTGTTGTTCCTAAGTCCTATTAGCAAAGGGGCGCAGGTAGCCGGAATTTAAGAAGCCTACCTTAACATACAAGTTTCCCCCGAATGAATCCATCGACGACACTGCTGCCTGTCGTGATGCCGTTCTGGAGTCCGTCCAGCGGCCATCCATCAAAGATGGGGAAAATGTCCGTGTCGTAGCTGATGTTGAGGCCTGATATACGATCATGACGAGGTGGCTGAAAGAATCTCGGTAGCCAAACCGCCCGAGCCCGTGTAGGGGCGAAAATATCGCCTGGTGTTTTTTGGGCTGAACGACTGGGGCCTCTAATAGACCCCCCGCCGTCCCCTGCGTATCTCCGATGGGAGATGCCGACAGAGCGCCTTGAACAGGCAACCAACAATCAGCTGGCCGAGCCTCTAGTAGACTCCAGCCAAACAAGCTGTGGTTTTTCTCTTCTTGAATCTGCCGTTCAGGATCAGCGTGAGGCCTTGAACCAGGATGGATCATCATTTCGATAAGGTTTACGCAGACTCACGTTTGTGCATATGGTTTTCTGTTCTCAGTGTCCCTCCCAGGAAAGCACTTGACCGTGGATGCAGGGACAATCGACAGATTAACTAGAAGACGTGTCAGAGAAAACGCCAACGAAGGATTTTGGCTTGACATACTCGAATCAGAAGGGCCAGTTGAAGCCTCTAGAAGACTTCCAACCAGACGCCTTGACGGACGACATGTTGCGGTGATGATGGTAAAGGAATATGTTTGCAAGGAGCTTCTTGGAAAGGTGTAGCTCTGCACAGGGGAGAGAAAGCTTGGGTGGAAGTTTGAGAATCTTGACCAAAAGGCTGGCTACAAGATGAAGAACATGGCAAAGCTACGAAAGCATTAGCGGTTTGCATACTACGAGGCGAGCCAAGATGCATCACATACCTGGAACGAATAGCGCTCTCAAGTTCTGATGGATTTCCAAGAGATGAGGTGCACCGTGGCATTTGCAAGGCAGATGAAAAACATGCAACAGAGAAGAGAACGCCCAGAACGCAAAAAAGAAGCGTAGCAAATATTGGCATCAGTTCAAGGAATGCCGGTTCGCCAAACAAGACTGGAACGAAGGCTCAAGGAACAAACTCATGGCTTGCTGGCTTGAAGGAGATGCCAAGAAGAGGTCAGAGAAGAAAAATATGAAGAGGGAGAACAGAAGAACAGAAGAGCAGAGAGTGGGGGGCGTAGGAGGAAAAGAAAACAGCCACAACAGCTGGAGCCGTTGGCAGCAGCGATAGCGGCACCGGTCCACTTCCCTGCGAGGCTGCATGCATTTACAGCATCTCCGAGTCTCGGCTATTGCCTTCAGTTGACAGCCAAGCAGTCTAGTTCGTAGCCCATTGCTGCCTAGGGCCAGTGCTTCTCTCCTGATACAGCGGGTTCTGAGTGCCGAAATCATCTCTAGGAAAGTCTAGAACTCCCAATCTAACGCAGAACTGATGGTTACTTCTCTGATACCATCGAAACTTTGTTGTATTGATGCCGCCTCAAAGTTTCTCTGTCCCTTTGGCGTCTCTGGAAAGGCGTAAGTGCGCTCCATAGATGATAGTTGTCATGGCGAAGGGGCATATAGTTTAGATTGTGGTCCAGTGCAGCCAACATTCGTCAGTTTAGAAAGCTAAATGCAACGGTTGACGGAGCAATTCTGCTCCTAAACACGCAAGCCCGTTCATTGCCATTGCCATATCTCTTATTGCTTTCGATCTCGGTTTTACAAGTGCCTTGTAGAGTGTGATGGGAATGTATCTGCCGTTCGTATAGTGCCCACTCCTGTCCAGTAAACTTCAATGTTCAAACCAAGACTACAGGGGCAAGTTTTCACGTTGCATCGGCACAATTGTAATACCATCAATAGAATATTCGATTCAGCCAGGCCGTGACAGTGCACCTCAGACAGTCTAAAAGAAAGAAAGAAATAGAATAAAAACACAACCTCCAATGAGGATCATCAACATACAACGCCAGGGACTGCCAACACAGAGAGACTCGTTACCTCTTCGCGTCTCTCGCCATCGCACACTGGATATAAGTCCCCTCCAAAAACGTATCCGTCCGCACGACTTTAAATCCATATCGCTCATAGATCGGCTGGCCCGCAGGAGAGGCATCCAAAAAGCACTCCACCTTGTCCTCATCAGCCTTCTCAACACCGTATTTCAGCATCAGGCTGGCGGCTCCTTTGCCCTGAAACTGAGGCCTGACCGCCAAAAGCTCGAGATACCAGTGCGGCCGCTCCCTCATGGCCTCGTCATGCATATCATTCAGCCTGCCGAAGAACATGGCCGAAAACTCCTGATCGCCATCGCTGGGCCAGGCATCCACTGGCGGAAGAGGCTCTGGATGAGCTCCGGGGACAATCCACTTGGCAAAGCCCACAAACGTTTCTGGCGTAGAAGAGTCGTCCCACACGGAGAGGAAGTGGTTGGCTTCGTCGCGCATTTCGGCGTCCAGTGACGAGTGCCAGAACTCGTAAGCCGACTTGGTTCCTCTCGGGGCAAAGCGCTGGTGGATTGGGTCTTGGGCGAAAGCCTCAAAATATGTTTCCACGATCAGCGACAGATCTTTGAGTTTGCTGCGGCGAAGTTGAAGCGGCATCTTTTCTTTGTTTTCGGGGACCCTTCTTTGTTCGCTGTATGCTAATGGCGGCAATGTTCTTGTTCTTGCAAAGAGGCGGCTGTTCTCGTAGGGCTGTTCAAACAGATTCTGAGGGGTTCGCGGAGTACAAAACTGGATAGTCTGATTCAATAGTGTTCTTTTTCCCCATACAAACATGTCTTACCTTGGTGATTGGACCACGCCTCGCGTTTGATCAGCGTCTAAGAAATTCTAAAGGAGTGAAATGAACGACAACAAATCGGACAAGACACATTTCGAACGCGTAATTTGTTCAGATATACTTTTTTCCGCTGCCCTCTACTTGCAAAAGTTCTCCAAATGACGATAATGACAAAGACCATTCTATTTTCGTAGCCTTGCTTATTCATTGGTGGTGAGTCACCCGGTGAAGTGGGCAAGATAATGCGACACTAATCGACCATTATTTAGCAATCAGATTGGTGGATTTGCCTGGACTTTGTGTTGTGGGACGGATGAATTACCAAATGGATGGAGAATATATTTTGTCATCAACAACCATGAACTCGCACAACGCGTGATCCTGTCTTGCATTTTGCTTAGCTGAAAGTATCCTTTTTTTTTCTCGAGAAATAGAGTAGGCTAGCTAGCATCTCCAAAATTCGGGTTCAACAATTGCTGCGAAGCACAAACAACAACTGATGGTGGGAATCCAACGCCTGTTGCAGTCGTACCCTATAGAAGCGTCGCAAAATTCACAAACATCATTTCAAGCCTGCCAACAATGCAAAAGTGCTCACGAGCCAAAGTGTTCTATCATCGTAGAGTTCACTACCAACTGCAACAAATGGGGACTGACCAAGTGATGCAAATAAAATACAATACGCGCCCATAAACTTCATTGGGGTAAACTATAGTGCTACCCACTTCCCCAGAACGAAAGATTCATCAAATGAGGCCTCGAATGAATAAATGACCACCCCGCCCAAGCAACTGTTCTTACACCACCTGAGTACAAACGTGCCATGGCCACACACCATGACTGCACTATGGAAGATGCAAAGGTTGTTGTAAAAAGTGTCTGTAGCGACCCAAAAGGAAAGCAAAGGATACTCAGGGCTGACAGACCATGAGTCTATGGCTTGCTGAGCATCAAAATCTGTGCATTTTGGCTCCAGAATGAGGCGGCTTGGCTTGACGTCGGCCGAAGGTCGTTGATGGGGATGAAGGGCAACCGCTAGAAGAGACTCGAGTCAGATGGAAGCCCAACTGCTATGAATTTTGCGTTTGGGAAAAACTTACTGTGGTCGGATGGTGGAGACTGAATTGAAACATAATAGATGGAAGTTTGGATCTCGCGTCTGGTTCCAGAGTCAGCCTAGAATGGAGATTGGCAGGAAATAGGGCTGGCATACCTCTTTGGAGCTTGATCTTTTGCTGGACAGAGCGTGAAATGTTTGAAATGGAGAGAGGGCTGCCAGGAGAGTGGGTGCCGTTGAAGGGGCTCTGTGGTATTGAACAATGCCTCCAGATTGGCAGAAGGCTGCGGGTTTGCTGAGACCTTGCGGGTTTGCTGAGACCTCCCACGTAGACGAATGAACGCACCATTCGATGTAGATCTGGATCCAGCGGACGTCCCAGTTCAAGAGGGTCTTTTGGGCGGCCAATGCCATCCGCCGAATCCAGAATCCACATCGAATGGTTAACCGCAGGCCAGCCAGCGGGGCCTCAATAGACCACCCGCTGGACTGGCCTTTGGTTGTGACAGAAAAGAGTTTCGTATTCACACCTCTTCTCGAGGGGGGGGGGGGGGGCTTGTCTTATATGAAGGAGAAGAACGGAGAGAAAAAGGAAGGAGGGAGAGAGAACCAGGCAGCCAATCGACAGCTCACAGAGAAGAGAATCGAACTGAATCGAAGGCAGATGGATGCAGAGAGGCGTCATAATGGATTCACTGCAGTTGCCCCGTGCATCCATAGGCACAGAATTTCATTACATTGTCATTTTTCATCTGTTCTTTTCTTGTTTGATGGTGTGGGCCAGCAGACTGCGAGTGCAACAAGCGGTCAGGGCTGCAGCGAGGGAACTTGATTCGATTTTGGTGACGATTGTGTCTGGTAGGGCCTTTTGCGCTGTACCTATATGTAAATCTAGGTATTCATTCGCACATATTTACGTGCCATCACAGACCATTGGAGAGAATATCAACACCACTCCAGAGCGTATCAATGCCGTCCCAGAGCTTCAATAATCAGATCATGCATCAATACCACTCTACAATTGCACATGTGCAGTGCAATAAGCAGTACCATTGCACGCTGCAAACAATATCTATAATTCATCACGATCTTGACAATGGTGTGCTGCTCCTCGATGGGTACTCTGAGATGATGTGAAACGAGCTGTGCATATCATAACGTCGTCGTGCAGATGCAGCAGATCATGCGGCTGTCACTTTTGATTTAATCTGCTCACGCTGCATGCCATTGGTCGATCTGGAGATCAGGAAATCGAGCTGGCTCCATATCTGCATCGGCAAACGAAAATGCCGGCTGCCTGGGGTGATCGAGGAGCTCCGAGGCGACCCCACCCACGCCTACTTAAACCTCGCCTCCCCCTCGCCTCTTCTCTTTTTCTTTTCCTCTTTTCCCTTTCCTCAGCACAGCCCATCCCTTCGGGGAGCCTCTTCCGCTGGAGCAAGGCTCCAGCAACAGAACCCTGGGAGGTAGAAAGTGCTCCGGCCTAGTGATTAGGCTCTTGGGTAGGCAGCCCAAGAGCCAGAGGTCAAAATCAGTGCAAAGCACTGGTTTCCTCTTTATGAAGGTCGATCTTTTTTTTTCATTGAGCTTGAGGCTATAGGCCTGAACTCGAAGAAGAAATTCTCATCAATCACTTCATGCACTGGACTTGGAGGAAAGAATGGAAGTCATCATCTGTAGGATAGATAGCTTGTCTCGATGCAGATGGCAGTGCTAGATCATGCCCTTGATATTCAGCTTTGTGTCTATCATACTGATTACGTAGTTCTCAATCACAATTTGTGGAATGTTGGCGATGATGGGACCGAACACCTGCGAGTCTGGCGCGCCTCGCGATGTGCCTCACGCTCCTGGGAGAAATTTGCTTGTGGTGCTTTTCGTTGACTGAACATCAACTCTATGCAGCTAGCAATAGAATACAGAGCATAATAACGAGATATATTGTGCCAGTTTCATGTCATTTGGTGGTAAATGTGCCAATAGTATTCCAGAGCAGTCGTTCACGATAGTTTCTCGGCAGAAATTCTGAGCCAAAGTTTCAATGCCAAGCCCGCCACTCCAAATTTCAGGCTCCAAAACAAAATAATATTCACTAGCTAGTCGCGAGCGCTTTACAGCATCAATTTATAAAAATCATCATTTCCCCCCATTCAAGTCATGAACCGCTCGACGCGCTCCAAACACCAGTCATACCACTTCTCGGCCATGCCAGTCCCCCCTTCTTGTACGCCTCGCGATCCGTTGTCGATGTCCTCTCGAATCTTGGCAAATCGTCCCCATGGAATAGCTGCGACAGAAAGATGATTAGCACCCATATCGTAGCAAAAGAGAAAAAAAAAAAACAGTGACGCGTACCGTAGCTTCCCGATTTCTCAGCCGTCACTTCAGGAGAAAGACCGCAAAAGAGTTCCGAATACGCCCCGTTGATCGGAGGAAATAGAATAATTTTCTTGTTGATTTTAGCCAGTAGCCCGTCGCCATGGTGCCTCTGGAGATCAGATCTGAGATTTCCCGGGTTGACAGACTGCCACTCTGTCAGTGCGTGCACTGTTCACGTCTTTGTTCAATCTGAAAGCGAGACCTACTATGCTAATGATTCCTTTGTCTTTGTTTCTCTTTGCATACTCTGTGCCTTGGTAGTATGTGCCCGCCTTGCTAACGGAATATTTATAGAAAGTGCCCTCGTCTTTTTTCTCGTAGTTCATATTGTCTGGATCGAAGCCGCCCTTGGGCGATCCCATCTCCGAGTACAACGAGCTCACCCAGACGACTCTGACTGCATCCTTCGAAAACGGCAGATAGCTTCTGGCCGTTTGGGCCAACAATGGCGTCAGGAGCTCTGTGAAAAGCAAGTGGCCAAGGTTATTCACGCCCAGCTGGAGCTCGTATCCCTGCTTCGTCTTTGATCCTTGCGGCGGATGCATCACGCCGGCATTATTGAAGAGGACATCCAGCTTGGACTCTCTCGTGAGGAATTCTTTGGCCGATTTCGCGACAGCCTCCAAGTCGGACAGATCGAGAGCGAGGAATTCGAGGCGTCCAGTCGAAGAAGGACAAGTCGTACGAATGGCGTCGATGGCCTCTGTCGCTTTGGCCTGGCTACGGGCTGCGACGTAGACGGTTGCATTCTTGGAGTAGAGAATTTGCGCGAGCTCTTTGCCGACGCCGGTGTTGGATCCGGTCACAATGTACACCTGGACAAGAAATTAGCCATGACAAGAAGGATAGTGGCAAGGGATCGAGCTTCACACCTTATCAGACAAGCTGCCTAGATTATGCTCTGTAAAGGCCGGTTTCGGTGGCCACATTTGCGTCAGGATACCCATCACGAAACGGCTGTGATGTATTTTGGTGATGTGGATAGAAGTTGCTGTGGGCGATGGAGATGTGATATCGTTTGAGGAAAACTCTCTGGTCCAACATCTCTACTATATATGCATGCCGAGTCTCCTTTATCAACCTGAAAATGAATCGTAACTTCAAATGGAGTTCGGAAATTCGACTGATTTTTGATCTCCGAAGTTCTACGCGTCCTGGGCAGTGCCTGCAAAATGTGACGCCAATCGCAACATTCGGGACAGCCGAGTCGATATCGTCACTGAGATTCAAGATAACGACGCTGCCAGACTCCACTAAGTATAGGCTTGCTATTTTCAAATCGAACGTATAATAGCGTCTGTCAAGGAATCGGGTATCCCATTGTAGAAAGAATGGCTGACACAAGGGCTTCCTAGCGATCGGAATTCATGCGGCCGCCTGTGCATTAGTGAGCGGCCGCTCTCGACGCCTCTTTCGAATCTTAGAAGGGGCTCGACAAGATTCATTTCTTTTCAGACTGAGATTATAACTTGCAAAACATTACTACAACCAAATTGTATTATTCAAAGCTCTACATTTCATCAACTACGGCCATCAATTCCTCGAGGCGCATATTCGTCGTGCTCCCAATCCAAGCATCCATCTTGTCCGAGTCCAGCCCCAAACACAGGCTCACCAGACTAAACTTGTCAATATCCTTGATTGAAGTTGCTTCCCGCAGCCAATCCGAGTCATGAGGCACAACAGACAAGGGATCCTTTTGTTCCACCATGCGCAGCCACGTTGCCGCAGAGGTGGCATCCCAAAGACCACACCGAGCCGTGAAGTCTATGGTTCCGGTACAGCTGACAGTTCCATCGCGGGTGAGCAGATAGATGCACTGCGTGTAGGTGACCACCATCCAGATGCGGCGCACATTCTCCATCAAGATCCAGTTGCGCCACAGGTGGTTGGCCACATTGATTCTGTCCTCCACGGCCAGGTACTCTCCGCCGAACGTGTTGTGTAGAGTGACATCAAGGCTTACTGATTCCCACATCTGCGCCGTCCAGGCTTCCAGGACGGGAATCTGCGTCTCAGCCAAAGCTCGTTGGCGAATATCACCGTCGAAGAGGCGGATGAACTGATAGATGAATAAAGACAAGACTCTAGCGAGGTGTTGGCCGGTAGAAAGAGCGCTTGGCGGGGCAAACATCTCGACCAGCGGATCTTTGGTTTCGGAATACGCCTCCAAGAGCGCCTCGGCTTTGTATTGGATGTGCTGCATCACTACAAGTTCGTTTTGCTCGTTCTTGTTGCGGTAGACTGCGATGGCAGCATATGCGTCTTGGAGGCACGGCGGCATCCCCGTATCGACAAAGAGGGATGCGTGTATGAGGGGGCAGTGGTTGCAGTCGATCCACTGCCGGAGCCATTTCTTGATGCAGCGAATGTATTGCTGGACGGCGGAACCGCGTATCATAGGCGGCGTATGCAGCGATTGATGGTGGATGATCCAGAACTCGGCCTTAAGAAACCAAGGGCGAGTGAATGGTCGGCGATTGTTCACGTCGAAGCCATCTTGACGAGTGCTTTCATTCTCGACCTGATTCTCATCGTCATGCCCAATCTCACTCCCGGCATCGGTGAAGAGCAGCGAAGTTGACGAGTCCCGCGAAGGCTCCGACGCTGAAGCCGTAGATTCCGCCCCAGAAGACGCATCTCCTCTGCGGCGGGCGTAGAGACGACGTGATGAATAATGGCACTTGACTTGTTTGCTCAGGCATCGCTGGCAAAAGGGGAGGCTCTTGTCACAGCGCCGCTTTGCCTGGGTGCAGGGGATACACGCTCTTTGCCGCTGAAGCTGCGCCGACTCAGAGCGGGTGTCGTAATCAGCCTCTTTAGTCATGGCGGTCTCCATAGCTGCGGACAATTCTTTGTCAATCGGCGGACTTTTCGGAAACTCTTGGCAATGGGTCTGTACCTTTGTGTAGACAATCAAAAGTGCTCTTGGGTTCGTGTGCTGGCGGCAAACTGCATGTATATGGCGGGAAGTTGCATGACGGAAAAAGGGAGCAAGATTGCTTAAAGTGCTAGCATCAGCTGCGGAAGATTATGCGGAAGATTGGCGGAAAAGTCATGTTTGATAAGCTGGACTAAATGATCCAGGCCAACACTATCCACCGTCAACGTCCGCAACCAAACGATGCGATGCGGCTCTGAGAGCTGATTTCACACAGCATCTCTTTATGCAATCAGGCGTACAGTTTCAAACTGGTGAAGCTCCTGGCATGTTTCGCCGTCTACGTGTTCAGCAACTTCATGCTAACAAACTGGCCCAGCAGTGGAGCAAAGACGCGATCCAAACATCCGCAAAACATCCGCCAACTCGGAATTAGAGAGCCGCCGTTCTAAGCCACCAAAATTCATGTATCGCATCAAACGACTTGACTTGGTGGAAAAAGGAGTTTTAATCTGGCGATGGAATGCATAAATACTACAGCGGCTTCTCTCAGCCATGTTGTGACGATTGCCTCAAAACTTTCAGAACAACTTGATCCCTTCGCTTCAATACCATAGCCTACTTCCCTCTCTATTCATCTCATTACATCTACCATCATGGCCACTGCACCAGCTTTTCCCAAGCCCGTCGGTGTCGAAACCTTTCACAAGAGGCCATATGCGGCCATATCCCCTTCGCGCCCAGAGCTTTCCCAGAAAGGCCGCATCGTCTACGTGACAGGAGGCTCTGCCGGAATCGGTCTGGCCATCTGCCATGCCTTTGCTTCAGCCAACGCCGGCACCGTGATCCTAACTGCCCGCCGAGAGGGTCCCCTGAACGCAGCTGTCAAGGCCCTATCTGAGGAACATCCAAACACCAAATTTGTTGGCCAGGTCTTGGACGCAACAGATCGAACTGCAACAGACAAAGCCTGGGCGCAGCTTGATAGCGATGGAATTGTCGTCGAGGTCTTAGTCCTCAACGCTGCGCACATACCAGATAGGCCATCGTCAGTGTTGGAACTTGGATACAAGGATCTGTGGCCCAGCTTTGTGACCAACGTCGGTGCCAACCTTGATCTCATCGATCGATTCTACCACCAAAAGAAGCGTGCGGCAGGCCAGAAGCTGGTAAGCTGCTATTACCCGGATTTCAGCGTAGGATAACGTTGTTTACTGACATGGACGCAGTCGCTAATAAATATCTCGACCATGGCTATCCACCTCGGTGGAATCGTCAAAACCTACGGCGGCTATGGTGCTACAAAGAATGCAGGAACCATGACGGTGCAGATGATTGCTCGAGGAGTCTCGCCAGATGATATGCAAGTGTTGAGTTTCCACCCGGGCGTAGTCTTCACGGACTCAGTGGCGAAAGCCGGCGTTACAAAAGAGACCTTTGACTGGGATGATGGTATGACAGATGCTTCTTAACGAGCCCCTTGTCTGTTTTCCGCCCTGTGCTAACAATTGCGCGCAGCTAATCTCCCCGGTCAATACGCTGTTTGGGCAGCTTCCGAAGAGGCCAAGTTCCTTCACGGCCGCTTTACTTGGGCGGCATGGGACGTAGAAGAGCTGAAGGCTGAAGAGTCGAAGAAGAAGATTGAGGAGGATGAAGCCTATCTCCGCGTGGGAGTTATTGGGCTTTAATGGACGTATGGAACTTTAACGCTCCAAGAACCGAATGTCCGAACTGTCATGTCACGTTATATTGCATATAGACAATCTTTATCCACTACCAATTCAACCTCGAACTACAATCGACTTGATGCATCTATAAGGCTTTACTACACCCTGGAACTACTGAGATACAGCACTAGATGTCTATACTATATAATAGTCATAATCGTGAACCAGCCTTAGGTTCCATGGACCGGCGGGAAGACCGACTCCCCTGTACCATGCGAATACTGGCCAGATGAGATGATGTCAAGATTTTACTGCATTTCTTGTGCATTTTGAACAGAATTTTGCACGAAAAAATGAACACGATACCAAATGGCAGACAGTTACCTACATAACGTCGATACTAATGGAAATATCATTAGAGATATTACCTCTATATTTGTGCCAGAAGCCATGAACAGGCCGAAAGCCCTCCAAGATGTGCCGACACTCATATGGCTGCCAAGGCCCAATGGATCCTTTGTGCAGTACCAGCTGTCACGTTCAAGCCGACAGCCCTCCTTTCTCTTGTTATTGCCTGTGCATTTCTTTCATTGGCTCGCATCATCTTGGTAATTCCGTTCCGATGTTTCATCCCTCTCACTTTCACTTGGGCAAAATTCTGCATGCTCCCAATTTTCCAAATTTCAAAATCACAGGCCCCATTGCCGCCTCTTTCGCTCGGTGAGAGTTCCGGGGCGCCCAACATTCTGCGCCCACGTCGCCCTGGAACTCTCACCAAGTCTATATCGGACAGCCGAGGACCTTGCCCCTCCCTCTATACAATAATCTCTACAAGGTCCTCGGCTGTCTGGTATAGAGATCAAGACCCGGCGCCACTACATCCGCCACCGGAACAACGTGTGGCGCTGGTCTTGGTGGAAGACAGAGCTATCCAAAGGCTTCACTGGCGCTGACGGTTGATTTAAGAGGGAACTCATCAACCCTGACTCATTAACCGTCTGCGCCAGAAACTGTCCCGGCTTTGGACAGCAGCAACGGCGTGCTGCTGGAGTTATTTTCTCCAGATAAAACTCGCATTCCGTCCGTCCATCCATTCATCAAAATGGGCATTTCAAACATCATCTTGATCCAACATGATGGCATACTCAGTTTGCGGTATGTATGGCACAATCTCTGAAATATGACCTTTGCTGACGGTTCCATAACAGCTACCCCCGATGTTCGGCAACATTCACAACCTCCGAACCCATCCGAACTTTCCAACTTGAACAAGCGAACTTCTTTTCCATGAGCAACCTATCGCTTATGCCACCATTCTCTGTCATCGGCAGTAAACATGTCCAGGAGTCACCACCGAAGCTGACTTCAGACTTAAAGACTGTGACTCGCCACCCTCACCCATTTCTCAACTCATTCAAGGGTCTCTTCTTCTTCTTGGCGACTGATCTGGGCATTTGGCTTGACAAGGTAAGAGCTACCAGATGCTATGAACCTTGCGCCAATGAAGTAAATGATGCTAACTTCATGATTAGACCCGTCAAGTCACCTTGTAAATCTTGATAAACAAAAAACACGACGCAGAGAAACGGAAGTCGGACAGGATGAACAAATCATTACTGGATGCAAAGAGCAGCTATGCCTTTGACAAAGAAGCTGGGAATGGAAACGCTTGGGGAGAACACAAAGGACAGAAAGATTATCGGGGGGTTTTTTTTTTACGCATGCGATCGGAGAAATCGAATGAGATCTCATTATATATTTCGTCTGTTGTAGTTGTACATTTGGGAGTCCTATAATAAACTCAAACATGCTTCGGAAGATACGTGAAGGTGTAATCATCTTTTTTTCTCCTTGTGGCCAACGCATTGAATACACTAGACTGACATGTGAACTACTTGGCCTAGCCGCACATAAGGATCTCTAGTCATGATTTTGAAGCTTCATAGTCTCGTTCATGGCGCCAGCATTGCGTCCCCTGGCGACAGAATCAACAGTAGGAGAACAGGCATCGTAGGATTGCGGGAATGGTTAATTTCATGTTCAGTCTGATGCTGAAACATTGCATGGTCTTTAGATAGCTGCACCTCTGGAAGCCTTTTCTGTATCGAAGATGGCGATCCTTCAGGCGAAGCTTTTGTATCTTAAAGAGTAATTTTGAAGAAGCGCGACCCTAACGGTGTTGAGGTACACTCATTGCCTGTGTCTATACAGCGCAAGAACCCTATTCTAAATTCTTTCTTCATTTCCTAGCTATCTACAGGCGTGATATGCGATGGTGTCGAAAACACGATTCGCTTGGAGGCGTACCGTACTGGAATTGGCCAATCGTACACCCAAGACAAAAACAAGCGACAGAGTTACAATAAGAGAAGCTCAGTTGACTCGGTGCCACTCACGTACGTAGATTCTATGCCAAAAGGTTGTCGTCACAGGGTTTTATGACGAGATTCCAACAAAGCACAAACATTGCACCGCACTGCACTGACGACTTCAGCCTGGACAAACTACAAAGGTACAAAAAAGACAAAGCATTTCAAGCCTCTTTCATTCGGCTCTGACCCGCGATGAAAGCATGGGATATGTTCAACAACTGCCAAGGCAGGTATCTAGAGAAAGCTCGGCGTTGAGTGATGTCCACCGACACATCGACGTGAATATCGTGACATGCTTCACTCAGCTCCTTGCTCACTGGCACTTGACCTATGGCGGTGCTGAGAAACAGCGGTCAAGAGTCCCAACAGAGAGCGATCCTTTTGGCAGTAGCAGATGCCCTCATCGGCAATGGCCAACCAGTCTGTTCAACAAGGTGGCGCAATCCAAAGGAAAGACCTACTGCCACGTGGCTCTTAGCCGAGCTCACATTCAGCAGCCCTTCTTATATTTCCTCTCTGTTCCTCTCCTCTCCTCTTCTCTCTTCTCTTCTCTCCACCTTTTCTTTTTTTCCTTTGTTTTTTTTTTCTTTGGGGGGGGGGGGGGGTTGCCCTGTTTAAGAGTATGAATGCGGATGACTGGGAGGAAGCTGGGGACTGGTTCGCAGTCCCGGTCAGACAGCCGCAAAAACCAATTCTCTGGCTGGTTCGGTGAGATCATGCATAAGTTGAGGGTGGCCAGACGCAACAAGCGTCGAATGATTCAGGAGTTTGAACGCCGTCTAGCCACAACTGGTCTCAGCAAACCCGCGGCCTTCTGCCAATCTGGAGGCATTGTCCAAAACCATACAGCCCATTCAATTACACCTACTCTCCTGTCCAAATGAAGCAAATCGGCCTATGCAGGTTGCTTCACTCCCTTCTGTGCCTGCTTACCCTTTGGCGGCTCCCTTTGAAGGTAAGTGATGTCCGGAACATGTAGCAGCTCATAGACGCCAAAGGCTGACAATATGATAGCAAGCAACTGTAGACGATATTTGCAAATCGCCTTTCCCGATGAGCATCGCGAGAAAGAATGCCTGGGGCTCTTCCGAAAGCCACGCAAGAATCGACTGAGCGACCCTTCCCACAGATGAACATCATTTGCCACTCATATCTGTCCAAGCCGCACTCTGCCAGTTGCGCTCTTTTGCGACTCTTCAACCTCTCCTGCATTTACTACCACATTGTTAAGTCTTCTTCCTACTCAGTTCTTCTTTTGTCCCTTGTTTCTAATTTGTTTCTCGCAGTCTCTTTCCTACTGATTAATCGGCCTTGGCCTTCGCATCATCAACATTGTGGTTTTCTCGTTTTATATCCACGTCGCCGGAACATTTCTTCTGTAGTCTGAGTGCCCTTCTTCCCTCTACTTTTCTACATGGCTTTTACTGGGAGAATATGGAATGGCATAGTGGTTGTACTTTAGGAGCAAAGGCAGGAAATTGCACAGAGCTTTTCGCGTTCAGGAGTGGCTGAGATTCTATATCTGGGCAGTTTGGACAAAGGCAAACAAGAATCGCATCACATTCGTCTCGAAACAGTGCATTCATCTCGTGTGGGCAAACAAGTGAATGGGTAAATCATTTAACTTTGCCAAGCTGTGTGTGGTGAAATTAGCCATGAGGACAGGCTATATTATCAACAAACACTCCGGAATTCTCGCCCAAGCCTGAGTGCGTGGTAAGCTGACTTTCGCATTCATAGAGTTCATTGAGCTATTATTCAAACAAGGGTCAGCTTAATTGACTATAAATACGTAATGTGGCGTTTCACGGGAAGGGAAAACACGGGATAAACAGGTGTTCTACTCAACACTACTCTTAGCTAATATTATTATAGCTGATGTTGTCTGCACACATAATACTATCATCGCTGATATTATTACAGCCAGTATGACGGCAGCTGATATTATCGCAGCTGATTCTATCACGGCTGATGCAGTTACTTCAGCTGATGTCCGAAACATGGTGGTGGCTTTGCACAGCTCAGGTATAAAAGAATGGTCAAATCCATGCAACAATAACTTTTGAGTAATTCAATACAGCAATCACACAAAGCCCAAAACACTCTTGAACATCATGAGAAGCAATCTCTTCGGTCGCAATGCCACACCCAAGGTCGGTACTAGCCGTACAGCAACCATGGGCGGCAAAAAGCCAGTGGAAAGGCCCATGGCAAAGAAACTCACGCTTTACGTCCCAAATGTCTTCAAAAAGGGCGATTCCATCCTCCTCATGTCTGCCAGCCACCGGGGAGACATGTATCACTTCCGGGCAGCGTTGCAAATAGACAACTTGTCGGTTATCCTCTACGACTCCAATCACAATGATAAAACAAGAACCGCGACAGATGGCCTTGAAGAATACTTGACTCAATCGGTAGTGAGGAAGAAGAAGCATATTTTCATAGTTCCGTGGGATTATGAAACATTGCGTGCAAATGGAAATAA
Source organism: Trichoderma sp. CBMAI-0020 (assembly GCA_030708095.1). Lineage (NCBI taxonomy): Eukaryota > Fungi > Ascomycota > Sordariomycetes > Hypocreales > Hypocreaceae > Trichoderma > Trichoderma sp. CBMAI-0020. The sequence goes on from JAJNCI010000002.1 coordinate 878,072, forward strand.
ACCACCTACAACCACCACTGGTTGTTGGCTGGACGGACAGAAATATGAGAATCAAGCACACAATCTCATCAAGCTTGAGTTGGGCACGTTTGGCGAGAAAGCTTCAACTCAAATTATCGCCAGTACGCCAGATGGTTTAAAAGATGTTGTCAATGGGATGACTATCCTCAGTAAATCCATGGTTGGCAATAATTTTCCCGATTTCAAGCAACTTTCAGAGGAATTCCCAACCGTGTCAGATGGTTTCAAAAAGCTCTGGACGCAATGGAAGGACGCCGGGGTTGAAGCCGGCGAGAACGCGATCCTCCTCATGTATCGAGACACCGGTACGCGGGATCCTAATCCGATACAAACAATGGGTGTCTACCCAGAGCTGGACAATGGAAATGCCACCGACGATATCAAGAGACTTGTTGCTGAGATAGCGCAGAAGGAAAAGAAGCCGTTGACCATTTTCACATGTGGGCTTAAAGATTCCGGCATTGGGGAATACTGGAAACATCTTGGCAGCGTGATGCCTGAAGAAGCGAAAATCAGCAAAAGAGACTTTGAAGCCTATTTCCTTAGGTGGTCATACGAAAACGGGTATTTTAAGATGGCCACAGGGTTCCGAAGCGGCCCTCTGGATTTGTTTACCTTTATGGGCATCCCAACGGTATCGATCGGATTGCGCAACCTAATGGGAGAAAAGCGGCATCAGCTGTTGGCACATGAAAGGTTCAAACGAGTGAATATCCAATATGACCAACCACGCCACAAGGTAACCGCGGCCGTAACTTCCAAGCGCTGGGGAGATCCGCCCATGCCGGATCAGACTACCTTTGGGTCTCCATTCTGGGACGGCGATTTCCAGCATCCAGGGGATTCCAAGGAGAGGGCTAAGCCGCAAGACAAAAAGGGGGAGCAAATGCAACAGGCCCGCAACTTTGCTTCATTCGATAGGACTGTCGTGGAGATTGGGTACAGGTTTTCCCTGGAGAAGCATATGGGTTGGAATCAGACAGTCAGGACGTTAAAGGCCAACCCGGCAACGAAAAGGAACGAGCTCCCTCGCGTTATTACCACGAGTGAATCGAGATTCTGCTACCCACATGAATGGGCGAATAACAAGACAGCCCTAGAGAAGTATTTCGACACCAAAGAAGAACTCGATCACAAGGCCGTCCAGGCAATGAGGGCACGTTCTGAAGAGCTCCAGCTATCAGAGACGATGATTAAGAAATATGAACAGGATTTTGATGACAACTGGGATGAAGTGACCAGGCTCATCAACACCTCAAAGATGATCGCTCCAAAGGTCAGAAAGCGTGGATGGAAGATTAATAACGCTAAGAAGTAAACTTCTTTTCCCTCAGCTGCATCTGTCATTTTCTGATCAAGTTTTTCTCTCTCTTCTTACTAGGAGCAGATAAACTTTCGCTACATTCGAAGCCGTCGCTGACATTGGGAATCGAATTGAGACACAGAAATGCTTTGAGGTCCAACGAGGGAATTGTCAAGAGTTAGGAGGTGCCTTGAGCGAAGACTGCCACTGGACAGTTTGAAGAACCATGTGTGCGCAATATCGGCCGAGTTGCCCTTTGGTAAGTATTCAATTGAAACAGCTGGACTGCGTATCGCCTGTTCGTTGGGAGGGGCTGATGGATTTTGGAAACGAGAGTAATGCAAATCCTGAACGATAGCAAAGAATGAGAACTTGTATTAATGGCCACATTACTGTGTGGTAATTATCGACAGTCGAAAATAATTTATATTTGATTGTAGTCAGAAACTACATGTCTCTTTCTCTCCATTTTTAGACTTCGCTGGAAGAAATGGTGCAATTGCTATGGAGACGGCGCCTATTGTATTCGGCGGCAGCAGCGTTCCTTATTGAATAGTCAATGAGCTTTCCAGCGCCTGGAATCAAAGCTTCCATAAAATTGAACCCTGATGGGACGGTGAATCCACCAAATCTGTTCCTGACAGTAACGTCGTTCATGATGCCGGTCTGGTTGACGGTGAAATCGTTGAGTGGTGGCGAGATCTCTCCAGAAATGGGATTAGTTGCAGAAGCATATTCTTGGGTTGCGACGGCTTGTGAGACACGCAGTTGCTTGGCAAGAGCCTGGATAGAGCATGCCTTATTCTTGGGGTTTAACAAAAATCTATTTGCAGCGTGCATAGAGGCCATGAATCGAGTCAAGAGGTCGGCTTCGGTCTTGTTGCTCAGGGAAGACTCGCGAATGGTAAAAGCGCTCGAGGTAACGGGGGCGATAACTTCTGAGATGCGAGCGAGGATATTGGGCGTCTCTTCAGCCGGTAGTGCTTCACCTTCAACAGTGAATGGATACGTAAGGATTGTGGCATACGCGGCAGTGCCGTTGGGAAGAACTTTGTTGACTAAAGCCGAATATCTCTGGGGAGTTCCACCGACAGTCTACCGCGAGAGGAGAAACTACTTAGCCACCATATTCCGGATTATTGGTACAACTACTTGGTTTTATGCTCACCATAAAATAATAATCACCGTTGGCGAGCGACAACCCGTAGGCGGAAAGAACGTCCTGGAGCAGGTACGCATAGCCACTAACTGGCGAATCAACGATAATAGGCTTGCCTCTGAGCTGCTCGACGCTGGTGATGGAAGGAATCGAGGCGAGGACAAGATCCGGGCCCTGATCCAATTGGCCGATCACGGTTACGTCCTGGTTCTGGTTGAAGCGGTAATTGAGCGCGTTGTCAACCGTCGCCGTCAGAATATCGTATTCGCCGTTGAGGATGGAGGCGAAAGCCGCCGTGCTATTGGGAACCTGGTTGTAAACGACATTGAGGCCGCTGTCAGTGAAGAAGCCCAGTTGGTTGGCGACGGAGTAGGTAGCTGTAGCTATGCTGCGCGTCAAGGCTGTTAGAGATGATTTCGCAGGTAATTAAAAGCGCAAAGAAAACTCACAATGCGCCATATTGGACAGTGTCCAAGGCTTGGCTACAGACCACAAGAGAGGCACAGAAAAGAGCTCTCAACTGCATTGTCAACTCTAGAACTGAGAAACACCAATTGTCGCTCTTTTCTTCAAATCTCTTTTCTCTCGGCTCGCAAGATGACGAGCGGATTCCAGCACTTGACAACATATTTATACTCAAACACCATTGCGACAAGGGTCGTATAACACAAGGTCGTACTGGACTCAAGGATTCAAGCTAGCCATGCAGCGTATATCATGCAGCCAACACGTTGTGGATTCGGCCACAAACGTGGACCTTGACTTGAACTGGGGTCGAAGACAAGAGCCTAAAGGAGAGTCACTGTGGGCTAGAGAATTTCGGCGTTGAGGGAAAACTCCCGGCCACTGTATTCTTTGCTTTGCTTTGCCCATTTGATGTCATGCCATCTGGATCAATGCCATCTAGAGACTCTGGTGTGGCTGATGTATCGAATACGAGGCGGACTTTGACAGAGATACCTTCGGGAACTTGGAGAACTTGGAGGCAGCGTCGATTCTTGCCGTGCAGTGGCCATCTTGTGTAATACAAAAACAATCGTCTTATAGAACACGCCATCCGTTATTTCGTGCATCGTATAAGCCACGTATATGTAGCGGACCTAGGCTATCGGAAAGGTCAGCTTCGGTCAGTATGCCCTGTTCAGAAACGCTAAGCCGAGTTCTGTTATACACCCATTTTGACCTGTTCAATATGCCACCAATGCTCTGGCAAGATGTGGCCGTAGGCGCCGGGAGAGCTTCATAAAACGTCCACATACCTGAACTCGTGCTATTGTTCAACATTTGGGCAAGTTTTGTAGTTGGAGTCTAAAACTAGAAGCAAAACACGAAAAGATCCGGTTCAGGCGCACAATATTCATTCCAAAGCCAGACTCGTGTGATCGGTCGGTGGCTGTTGGTGGTGTTGCAAAGCTGAGTGTTATCGTGCCTTGATTATCAAAGATCTTGTTTTGCTTGGGATGTCGGCTTGAACGGCGGCTTTTGAATGCTCCCAGGCCTTGTTTGGCGAGTTTCGGCTCTTTTGAAGTGTCGAGGTTGGCGAGATGAGCTGGAGGTTTTCCATGATATTATCGATTGGCTCGCGGCAAACGTGCAAATATCGGTCGATGGTTGCGGCCTGGCAATGGTGCCAGAGTGCTATAGCGACGTGCTGTAATTACAGCGCCCATGCTCGCTATAAATACAGTGGCTACAGCGATCAGCAGCGCCGTTGCAGAGCGCTAGCTCGCCGGGGACAACGGATGCTGACTAAGCACTTTGCATCCCTTCAAGTTGCTTCCGACAGTTTCCATTTTTAGTGCATGCTCGAATTTTGAACAGCCGTCTTTGGTCAACACAGAGTCAGTCGTTGTGCCTCTATCGAGAAGAACAAGACTTCACATTTTGATCAACTACACAGTGACAATAAAATTCTATTCAATCTGTTTGATTTCATGACTCGTAAAACAAAGAAAATACGCCAACACAGCATGTAATCCAATTTAAGCCGCCTGGTTTGCAAACAACGCTCCCTCCACAATCTTCTCCAGCTCCATCACGTCTTCCTGCGTCTGACCTCGCAGCCAATCTTCCGCTTTTTGAACAATAAGCTCCCACACGTCCTTTTCATTGGCCAGCTTCTTCTTCAAATACGCCACGGCGCAAAGAGTGGCCAGCACAGTCTGAAGCTGGTCGTATTGACCAGGAAGCTCGATATCCGCCAACGCGGCCGATTCTGTCACTCCCACAATCGCCTCCAGCCCCGGACTCCATTTCCAGTTGCCGATAAAAGTCTGCTCTGAGAAGAGCGTCGACATTGGAGTGTCTCCCGGACCAGAGGCCGAGTCTGGGGCAGCTTCTTCGTCTGAATAGTCGATCAGGTCTTCCGAGTGGCCGATGAAGCTGTCAAAGTCGAAGTCGGCCAAAACGTCATCCGCCTTTAAGCGCTTGTTGGAACCGAATGTAGGAGGATTGAAATAGTCCCTCTTCATTGGGCCTCCAGGAGGGCCATTTTGGTACATTGGACTTGAACTGCCGAGCATAGTATTCCCGGCTGCCGAATTGTTTGAAGCTGGAGTTGCACCCACCGCGAGACGAGCGCTTGAAACTGAACCTAGATTTTCTTGTCCTTGGCGAGCCATCATGAGACGTTTTTTGTTTTGCTGCTCCAATAACATCAACTGCATCTGATAATCTTGATTCGCAAAGTCTGCATCCTGATTGCCAGGGAGCACAGCCGACATTTGCCGTTGTTGTTGTTGCGCATATTGCATTAGAGCCTGTTGGTTCGCTTGGGGTTGCCTGCCCATGGATTGGTTTATTGCCCGCTGTTGAGCCCATACCTGTGCCTTTGCTTGTGCCAGGGCTTGTACGCTCATTGCATTCGGATTGCCTGCCCCCCTCAAGAATTGACGTTGCTGTATTGGTTGCTGTCGGGCCACGAGGCCTGATTGAGTCCCCATTTGCGACATTGCCATTGGTACGGGCGCTGCCCCAGGTGGTGCCATCGAAGCTGGCTCTACATCACCTCTAATCTCGGTGTATGCTGATTGTCCCGTGTTAGCTGCCCGGCCTTGACGTAGAAATGATCCCATATGCAGCTCACTCGTTGGCTTCGCCTTTTTAAATCGAGCGCTGGCCGCAGTGTTCCGACGTCGAACATCTGCGCCGCCAGATCTCGTATCCACCCCCCCTTCGGTGGTGTTTGCTCCGTGATCGTCTATAATCACAATTTCTTCGCCCTCATCGGCCTTATCTTCGTCGTCTTGGACCGCAACAAACGAGCACCACTTGCCGCTGACTTGGTACTGCGTGCCCAGCCGGACGGCGTCTCTCTCGACCATGTCGCTGAATTGGCCGTCGTACCGCTTTTGCAGAAGCTGTCCTTTTTCATCCTTGGCGTGAAAGATCCAGCCTCGGCCATCTTCAAGCTCTCTAGTTGCCTTGCGAGCCGCTAGCTGGTGTATGGTGGTGCCTTTCTCCGCCAGAATGGTGATGGGAATTTCCAACGACAGCGGTCCCTGGCTGGAGGTCCCTCTGAGGATAACACTCTTGGGTTGGCGATTCGGAGTCGAGTCGGAAAGCAGGACGTAAACAGTCGTGCGGCTGAATGGGAAGAGAGGCGGAATTTGGAATGGAGCTTGGAGGTAACGGGGAACGGCGACAGCTGGCGGGTCCATCTTGACCTTGGAGGTACCAGACATTTCCAAATCCTCGTCCCGGACGCTTTGATCAAAAAGAGATATTTCAATTTTGTAGCTCCCTGAAGTGTTGATGTCTGCCGGTCCAGTGGGAGGCAGCTCCAGCGTCATGGCATCCATAATCTTTTCAATGACCTCAAAGTCGTCGTTGTCCTCTTCGTCTCTCACATCGTCATTGCCATACTTGATCTCCAGCGTATAGTCATTGATATGGGGTGTAAGAGCCCCCTTGAGCATGCGAACCAGCATCCTGTCCACTCGTTCGCCATCTGCTACGGCCTGAGCAAAACCATTACCCGCACGAGCAACTCCCTCGATCAAGGCGTGACTGGCCATTGCTCCCACCCCCAATGTAAAGACTCGAATAGCCCCTTTGCTTTCGGACACATTCAAGTTGATGAGCTGGAACAGTGCCTCTTGGTTCCAGGTCTCTCCATCAGTGAGCAAAAAGACTTCGAGATTCATGTCTTTGTAGCGTCGTCTAAATATCTCGGCCATTGGCGCGTGCATTTCTGTACCGCCAAAGCTGGCGTCAAATGAGCTGACATGGCTGATGGCTGTCCTTAGCGTGTTCTCGTTGTATTTCTGGGATCTTTTCCACAGAAACGAGTGGCGTGATCCGAAGCTGCAGATGTTAAACTTGACGCCGACAGGCAAAGACTTGAGAAAGATTTTCAAAGCCTCGACGACGTTGGGTATCTTGAAACCGTCGCCCATGCTGCCGCTTCTGTCGCACATGAAGACCACCTCGGACATGGATGTCGGCAGGTTGAATCTGGGAACAAGCGTCGCCATCAAAGCCCGTTGGTTTGGAACGGTGGGGTGCGCTTCAAGGACAGCCACAGGATCACCGAGACCAGTTGCGACAATTTGGATGACAAAGTCTTTGTTTAGCTCTGCTGAGCCTTGGGACAGAGTGGCATACGCTCTCTGCAGAGATGGCGGTTCAGAAGTTGCAGTAGAAAGCGTTCCAATGTTGACAGAGATGGGATGAGATGGAGACTGGACGCTCTTGATAGTCGAGCTGCCAGAGACATCAATATCAACAGTGATACTGATGTGCCCTCCGCCCTGTGCAAGATTCACTCCTTGTAGGGTGTGGTTTCCATATCGCGGAGCCACGCTCGTGGGGATGGTAAATCGCAGGCCATCAACTTGGGCATCATGCTTCAGCTCTCCCAAATATGTCACTTCGACTTTGACTTTTTCGCCAGCGGGGATATTGCCCAGTGAAGTAGTAAAGGCATCAGAGGCCTCCAGAGACTGCTGGAGCAATCCTGCCGTCTTTCCTTGTGCAACGGCAGTATCAAAGGCCTGCTTGGCTTCATTTCGCTCCTTCACGACGCCTTTGATGACGCGCGAGCCAACGTTGCAGGTGAAGGCAACCACTGATACTCCATCATAGAGAGGAAACAAGTAGTTGACGTTCTGAAGATGGCCGGTGGCAGCTATGTTGGGGCTTTGAAAGGTCTGCGTCAAAACAGTACGCGACGTTGAAGAAACGATGGTTGTGTGAACATCGAGAGAGACAAGAGGGAGCCATTGGCGACCGCCACTGTGGTCTGTGTAGAGTCCACAGGTAGGATGGGGAACCATCCAAGGATGCGGGTGTTGAGGATTGTAAAAAGCATACATGTTTGAGGCAGACATGATAGGTATATTGTGACGGACGAAAATAGATATGGAAAAGCAGTGGTAATAACTCGGGGGTGGTGATGGCAGCGGGAAGAGTTGGATATAGAAAGCTGCAACGGATGTGAATGAAGAGAAGGAGATGTGACAGATGTGACAAGATAAAGTTAGAGGACCATCAAGGGGCACATATAACAAGAAAAGAAGCAATCAGAAGCCCAGGACAAGTGAAGGGCTTGAAAGCAGAACGAAGGACGTTGTGATGATGGATGTTATGACGTCTGGTGGCTGAGGCCAGCGGGGTAGGAAAGTATGAGGCGAAGACCACAACCGACGAGATTGGAAGCCACAATGGGGAAAGGAAACAAGACAATTTGAGACAATTCAAGAAGAAATAGTTGAAGATTGGTCAAGAGTGATGAGACTGATGGGATGGAGGAGACGAGAGGGAAACTGAGGCAGGGCAGTCGAGGCTTTAAGTAGTTTTTGCTCGCTCTGGTGATACCATCCAACTCACACGATTCCACTTAATACAGCCAACCATCTTACACGCTTCCATCCGCATCCAATTGCGACAAGGCCTCACGAAGGCGAATCTTTGTTCCGCTGAGGCAGCAAATCTTGGCTGCCGCCTGGATGCGAACCACCAATCACAGCGTCGGGGTAGTGAGTCATCTGAGCAGTACACTGTGCTGGCATTTATGGCTGCCTTTTTTATTTTTTCTGCCTCTGGTTATCATCGAGTTGATGTCCAAGGTACTGCTCTTGTATGAATCCAGCGGCTCGTACTGTGGCTGAGGATGGCATGACCAGTACGCACGTCAATGACGAGACGCGTGTCTGCGTGTCTTGTGCCATTGGTGCCCTCATTGAACGAGCGAAATGCATGAGTTTCCCTCACATATCAGAGCATTTATCAGCATTGAGTCATTCGCAATCTTATCTGATGTATTTATCGGCATTTTCAACAGATTAATCTCTTCATTCAATTGCGACCTAGGTAGATTGAGAGACCAATCTGAATTTTCCCAGTAATTCAGCATAGTAAATCAGGTGGTTCGATCTCATCTCCCAGTGCCTCAAAGCAGCTCACACTATGCCTTCATCCTGCGTGACCAAAGTTACCCCTCTGTACGGCGGCAATTTCCGGACAATTGAGATCATTATTTCAAATCAATACAAAAACATTCATTTATTGCTTCATCCAGCTAGAATCAGAGTGCGGGAAATGAATTTTCCTTTCTTTTCCGCCAATTAATCTTCATATGGGCCACGAATCGTGGTGAGGTCTAGGGTATCCCCATTTCTGAATATGCGGCTTGCAGAAATACAACAGGCGTGCTTTCAGTTATTCGCACAGGAAAAAAACGTGACCTAAATTCATTCAAATCTATAAAATGAATTTTACCCTCGTGAAAACGTAGTGAACACGTACACACCTCATAAAGGCGAAAGTTTATAATAGACGATGGGGACGATTGAGCTTCAAGGTTACACTAGGTACTTAGAGGTCAAACTCACCATCTGTCTTGTGGTCGCCACGAGAACCTTGATAATAACTTTAGACATGAGTGGAAACGTTATTGCCACAGCTTCTAGGGCTTTTCCCACAGGCTGAATGCGCTCACTAGAAGACCGAAGTGATGTAATAGCAGAGTCCAATTCGAAATACAAGTACTTAGCGCAGAGGGACGCTGATTTCTCATCCGTCGACAAATACGCAAATCGGCCTTGATCTACCGCGCGCTTATCTCTTGGTCAACCCAAACGCTTATCTTTTTTCGGCATGAGACACGCTTTGGAAAAGAAGGCGGACTTTTGTTTCCGCCCTGAAGGGCTCAGGTGCTGGTTACTGCATTTTCTTATCCATCGCCGCCATTCAAAGGAGTGGCAGGTATAAAAAAACATCATCTACACAGCTGAAACTTGGCTGCTATTGTAGGCGTTCAAGTTACGATAGATTGTTTCGGTGATTTACCCGCAATAGCATACTTTTTAGCAGCGTAAGCATGTAAATATTGATGAACCTGCTGTTGCCAAGACTTCCAATGCTATCTGCTATCTTCCGTAATTAAAATATCCGGTGCCATCTTCTTCAATTGACTCCAGAGTGGCGCCATCTTCAGAGAGATTGCCCAGTCTCTTCTACAGATCGCACCCATAAATGACGGAGAGGCCCTTTCTCTCTACATTTAACCATTTCCGTTTAAGCCACACGCCCCGTCTTGAACACACACGACGAAGGCACGATATGGCTTTCCCGACTCACTCTTAGGATTGCCACATCCAACTGGCAGAATTCGAGATAATTCGTGGGGTTGGCGTTCGGATGACGCGAAAACATCATATTGCCCGGCTGGTTCATTGTAGGCATGAGAATTCGCGACGCCGCTTTCAGATTGGATTTCGGCATTTACGTATGAAACGGCGCTTTCCTCATCGATGTGCTCGGAGTTACTGATAGACAGAGCGAACTGTAATGAGCCCGGGTCTGCCAGGCGTGTTCGTTGAAGGCTTCATAGGGCTGTGTTGGCACCGGAAAATGCGAAGAAGGCTTGAAAAAAGTTGAAATGCTCAACCCGACTGTGGCTCATTTCTCCACCGACAAGCCCGCATGCCACGAATAGGCCAAGATTTTGAGAAGCGTCAACATCATTTCGACGTCTTTTGAGGCGATAAGTGTGTTTGGTAACTAAGCTTTTGCAGTCAGGTTTGCATTTGCTCTACTCTAGCAGCTTCCGCGCCGTCATCAAATACATACCAAATTAAAACCGGAATCATATGTGCCTGAAGAAATAGAGCGGGTATCAAAACCATATATAGCCTAATAGATCTGAAGAGCCTTGGGAAAGTATCTGAATTAAATAAACGCGATGTACTATTATAGCACCAGATGGAAACTCGGAATGCGTTTGGGCGTGTGGATTTTCACCAGCAACGCAATTGCCCAAGGACCTACCAGGTGCCCACGTAGACATTCTTATCCGATATTTGGTGCTGCAGTGGTCCTGAGCCAACGAGTTCCAACATGCTCGGCGTCAAAATTATCGCAAGCCGGTTCGTCGGTAGGCTGGCAATGGACAACAAGTTGCAGAACGTTGAAGAGTCCGAAATTGTATTATCGGCTTGTCGCTGCGAAGAGCATGTGAGAGTCAAGAAATGAACTCAATCTCGCTGTAAGCCAGGTTCCCCATCGATATAATTGGGTAATTGGGGCAACCTTGTTGTCAGGTGATGCGTTGGGTGTTCCTTCAACACAGGAGCTGCTTGGGAGCAGACTGGCATTCACTCCCCAGCAACAATTTTCAGTTTGCGCTGTGTTCTGTTTACAAATATGGCTGCTCCTGGAGGTATTTTTTCCAGCACACTTGTTGTTCTTTGTAGCTCCTTGCTTATTAAATGGCACCCTGAGCGCTTTCTCCTGAGCTTCACGTATTTGTCGTCTGTAAGATGAAGGATCCTTCGGACAAAGTGAGGGTTTTGGTCCATCAGATCGCATGAATTGGCACTTTCTTTTTCAGGAGAACTTCTTTTGCGCATTCATAGCTGAATCTCTATCCTCAACGTGCATTTGGTCCGCAATGATCTAACTTTCTGGTTTCGATGGAAGAGATTATAATTTCGTCGGCTCAGTGACCGCCATACATAGCTTGCTTCCGCCTTCATCCCCAGGATATCCAACGTACAACGTTGATTAGAAGCAACTGTATTTTTTTTTTGGTCAAATAATTGCGGCAATCTCTTCGAATAAGCCAAGAAGATGCATAGAATACAAAACAGCAGAAGAAAGAGGAAGGAACGTATCTGTCGGGCAATGATCCCAGAAGGAAGACATTCCCTCGAATGGAGTACATCCAGTATAATCCTCTCGGCCAACCAAGATGTTGCTGATGTGGTGGTTCAGACCTCACATACCTCTTTAGCGATGGACTGGACGGTGGCTATGGCATTAAGAAATCTGGCTAGGTAATTGATATTGATCAAAATGTAGGCGTGATCTTCCACGGAGGCGGGGGAAATAGGACTGATGGCCGGGGAGCAGACTATTGACGAGTCAAATTAGGCAAGTTTTGCAACAGTGTTCAACGCCACTTGGTCGGCTTCCATGGCGGCATCTTCTTCGTCTAGGTACTCATCAACCTTGTAATAATGCGTAAAAGAGTTTCACCATTCCCATATATCTCAGCCAGCCCAGTAGATACGGATGTAGTACTGGCCGCATAACGGCCGAGTGTCATGTTTCTCAGCGCTTGCGGTAAACAATAGGTTCTTAAGGGCTTCCGTTGTCGCAATATATTTTTCTTGGCAAACCAAAGATATTGATGATGCCGTGGTTCCAGACAGGCGATGACTCCAGGAGTCAGCTCCCGCCTTTGGGCTTTAGAAGAACCAAGCCTGTTGCACCCCAATAGGACTTCGTAATTTGACGCGGAAATCCCCTAGAGATGCTGGTTCTCTGTCTCCCACTCCACTTATTCACCAAATGATAGATATTATACCTAAAGCTTTCGTCTGGCCTCTCGTCAACCCGCAACGTCCGACGAACTCGTTTAGCGGCTGATCCAGACCATGCCTAAGCCTCCAATCTCCGAGCCCATCTCATCTCAAGCATGCCGAGAGAAGAAAAGGAACCCAAACGACCGCGGCAACGAAAAGTTCCTTCCAGAGAGCATGGTAGTTCTCGAAAATGGGTGAAGAACATTCACAAAGATGTGCATGCTGACAATATTCCAAGCAGTGAATGAGAATCGCCCGTCTTTCATCAATGTCTAAATCTTCGGGGGTGGCCAGTACAAAGTAAATCTCGTGCCAGTATGTTCTATTTTCGACAGCAGAATGCGTGTACCCGAGAAGAATTTCGGTGGATCGGGCTCTCCTTAGACCTTTGCTTCCATCGAGGATATTTGTGACTTTGAGATCCACTGTTCCTCCCGGGAGCACAGAATCATCTGCTCTTGCTGATACTCATCATCCATTGAGACGTTATAGTAAAAAGAGAGAGCGCTGCCTTGTTTTCTCTGCTGGGTTGAACAAACGGGTGATGGAAGAAGATGAAGATTTCGCGGTATTCTGAGACATTAATTCTCCATTATCTTTCAGCCTTGCTAGAACTTGGATAACCTATTGTATGTTAGTCTATCGAGACCAAAATTATAATTGACGACCAGCGAAGCCTTACCTTGACTCGAACAGAGATATGACTGCTATCTGCCTTGAGAATAATGGGAGCCAGATTGTTGGACAACGTCTGCCCTGACATCCCAGGAGGCAGGAAGTTCCGGGTCCTCCATTGGACTGTATAGTTCGTTGCGCCCCATATGCTAGATAGAAGATCAAGCCTTATGATCCCACCTCGCGTGTCCCTATATTCTTTACAGTAGAGATCACGTATCGGGATCGACCTCGTGTCTCTGCTCTCCACATGATCCGCAATATGGTAGCAATTGCCAACACATCCTCAATCGACAAATCCCTCGTAAACGGTCCGATCAGTCTTTGTGGCTAGGTCCGATCGTACAAAAACTTCCGAAATGCGAGCCCAAAGTATGTCGAAAAGAGAAGAGAAACCTGAGCTGCCAAAAAGTTACAAAGCTTGTCCTCGACGTTGGCAGGAAATTTCCCCATGAATCGCTTGTAAGCATAAAGATACCAAATTTCTCAACAGTGACTTCGTGATCTTTTATAGCTTGGACCAAGTCCTGGACCGTCTGTGTAAGGTGTTTATTTGAGTTACTGACATTCGACATTATATTTGAAGCAATGTGTCTTTCTTGGAGTTGTTGTCGGGTCCATCTGATTACAGCTTCCGGACGCAGTACTGAATGTTTTTGTGTGGCCTAGAAGATGTCTTTGCTGAAAATTTTAAGCTTTGTTGGCTTCTCAGCCACTTCCGTGAACTTGTTTTCGGCGACGTCACAAAGGTGGTCTAGCAATTGATGTATAGAGGTGTTTGGCTTCTCAGGGATTTCTTGAAGGGTAAGCTCCTTCCATTCATAGGTCTCTCTGTCTTCTTTGGCAGTTTTGATCCACTGGCGGACCCTTAGCTTTCTGTTGGTGACCAAATGTTCAGCGCGTCCTTTTCTCGTGGCGAAAAGACCACAGATTGCGAACTCGTAGCTCTAACAAAAATACCTGACGACGCCACCGTGCTTTGGAGTTGATGAGCTTATCTCACTCGTGTGATCTCGCGCATCCAGACAACTACGCTTGCTGTATGCCTGACAATAAGGTATATTGATAATTTTCGTTGTCTTGGATGATGATCTTGAGTCGGGCAAAGATTTGGAGGAGATCTGACTTCTTGACTTCTTCGGCATACCCATATCTTTCCAAACCGCCTCAGCCGTGTAATTCGGGGTCATATCTAGCAGTTTAGCTTTTCTTTCGAGGTCTATTTATACTCATGAACTTCTTCATTAATTTCCTCCTTCCAGAAAGTAATATTGTACAAGCGCCTTGGCTTTCGCTCAGTGGTGAATGAGGACTTTGCCAGTTCTGCTAATGACTTTAAGCTGAGGGAGTATAAGCTTGAATACTTTGGTATATTCAGGTTCATCATTGTCCTCCAGTGCCTTGAGCGTATTGGAGAAATATCGTTCCACTTGGCTTCGAGTAGTGCATATGGGTGTTTGTTTGATGCAGTAAAACTCTGCAAGGTATTGAAACATCGCCTCCTCCTTAAGTTCGAAAAGTGTTCACCAGCAGTATCGGCATTAGAAACTCCCTCCCGGGGGATAGAACTTGGGGAGGCCAAGAAAGACATGGCCCATTTTATATGACGAAGTTTCTCTGCAGTTGTGTGCAGTGTATCTCAAGATGCCAAGCTTAGCTATCGCGCCAGTGCGATTAATCGGAACAGACGTTGAAGAGTGACAATCCATTTCTCGACAGAAGTCTTGACATGTTCCATCTCAGTTGGCCGCCTACTGAGACCAACTAGTCGAGCACTGCTCTGCGAAGAAGTCGGACCAGGTTTAGGCGGATCTGTTCGCCTCTCTTTGTGGTGGTAGTATTATCCCAGATGCTTTCCACGAAGCCATCGCCTTCTGTCCATATGACAGTATTGCTTGGGCTCTGTCAGAAGCCGCGGAGTTGAAAAAGCCAATATGGGATAGAGCCTGTGATACTGCACTGCTTGCACACACCGCCGTCACTTCGAGTTCGACATCTTTCAGCCTAGTCAGGCACAGACAGATATGTGAACTTCACCCTAAGCCTGTTTCCTGCTGAACGCCATCCTCATCCGACAGATTCAACATGGGACAAAGCAACATCTCACTTCCGCTCTAACCCAGGACCTTACTGTCAGCGTGCGGCAACGTATGGAAGCTGTTATAATAGGCAACATGTAGAGACAAGTCTTATTCCATAACCATCTTAGCCAAGCCTAACTCCTCGCCTAGATATTCCGTTCAGGGCCATAAAAGGATTTCTAGTCTATATACCCCCTTACCTAACACATGTCCGTGTACCATTCTTAAAATTATCTCCGTCGTAATCAACTTTCCTCCTTGACATGGCAAGATGTACGCCGTGGACTTGAGAACTAGGATATTCTGCCCGACATGCCTTGTGACAGTTTGGTCGCCCTCATAACCGACTAGCCAGGCTCACAAATCGCCCAATGCCGCCTTCTTCGACAGTGGCTCGCCGGCATGCCGTACTGCTCCCATGTGGGAATGTTCCATTAACCGGCAGATTAGCATTTGAGTGGATGGCCATTAGCGGACACCGGCTGTTGTGTTGATCTCGCCGTGGTTCCGAAAGTATTCGTCCCAGTGGTCTGCCCAGTCGGGCTTGTGGAGGGTGTTTGCCATGAGCCGTATCTTCTTTTTTGGTCTAGCTCCCGCTCCATTTTCGACGCGTGATGGTAATATTGCTGCTGGTAATCCTATACTCTGTGTCTTTGTGGCTCAGGTTATAGCTAACCGGCTGGGGCCTCAATAGACCCCCCGCCGGCCAGTCACATCATGCTCCAGCTGTATTTTCGACGCGTGATGACGATGTTGCTTCCAATAATTTTGTATTCCGTGTCTTTGTGGTTTATTTCTTGTAATTTTCGTCATTTGCATCGCTGATTCGGGGGCAGAGGAGATGAACCTCTGCAGGGATTGACTGGAAATCTTCGTACCATTTCCCCAGCACCCCGTTAATGTCTGCCATCGTGTATCCGAGCTACCTAGCCAGGTATAGGACCAGTGCTCGGAGTATTGAGGCAAGGGCTGGGGCCTCAATAGACCCCCAGCCAGCCACATCTTTATCGATCATGCTCCAGATTTGGTTTGGCTGGGGCCTCAATAGACCCCCAGCCAGCCAGCCACATTATACTCCAACTGTATCTTTGACGCGTGATGACGATGTTGCTTCCAATGATTTTGTATTCCGTGTCTTTGTGGTTTATTTCTTGTAATTTTCGTCATCTGCATCGCTGATTCGTGGGCAGAGGAGATGAACCTCTGTAGGGATTGACTGGAAGTCTTCGTACCATTTCCCTAGGGCCTCAATAGACCCCGCCAGCCATATCCTGCTGGGGCCTCAATAGACCCCCCGCCAACCGGCCACAGTTTGGTGGTGTGCTTTGTTATGGGCCTTTCCCTCCGCGGAACCCCATGCTCTCCTCCGTTTCGCCGGCAGGATGCCCACCGCGAGAGAATACCGAACCGTATGCCAGCCAGCTGGGCCTCAATAGGCCACCCGCTGGACTAGCTGTTAGTTGAGACAGAAAGGAGTTTGTCTTCGCACATCTTCCCCGTGGAGGTTGTTTTATGTGAAGGAGAAGAGAGATAGCAAGGTAAAGGAAAAAGGAAGGGAGAATATTCGATCGGCGTTGAGGCACATTAGGGACCGCTGAAGCTTCTGCTCGCTGATTTCTCCTCTATAAAACCCGAACCGCAGGCCACCCGCCAAACCGGCCGTCGGTTGAAACAGAAAAGTCCGCGACTCGGGACATCTGGCTTGTTCGAGGTAATAAGGGGCACGTCTTCGCCGTTGTAGTCAGGAATGGTTTTGGCTTTCCGTTTGGCTGTGCGAAATGATGCTGGAAGCAGTGGAGTAGTAGCCTTGTTGTGACCATCTGCCTTTGCTGGGCCGATATATCTTCAAGATAGGCTTATGTGTGTGGGTAGCTCTTCGACAACTTCAGAAAGAATGTCGCAGAGGATAGAATGCGGTATCTCTATATGACTATGTGCCCAGTTAGTACGAGCAATAAACAAAAAAAAAAAAAAGCCTACAGATTTGACTCACAGAGTGCACTGTACCAGCGATATCAGAGTTCAGGGTTCGGAAACATGAGGACGTTGTTGAAGAGGCTCTAAATGAAGAGGATGCCATTGGGGGACTCTCCGTCTGACGTTTTCAAGAAGATTTTGACGACGTGGCAGAAAATTCGGCAAAGTTGATGGAGTGATGGGGGTGAAGTTTTTTCCAGCAGTAGTCGAGTTTCTGCAGCTGGCACTGCCAGATCAACAATAAGGTCCAAGTTTGTGTGCGCTCATAGGTCTGCACGTGACAACCTAGGACTTTGGACGATGACTGCATTTGTCGGCCCATGTCGTCCCTATTGCATGGAATGATTCTAGATGGTGTTGTTTTTGCCATTTTGTATTTAAGATGGAAATACTTTCTATTTACATGGCCTGGCTCTCTCTTACCTCATCAACATGCGGTACAACGGCAGGAGGACGCCAGACAAACAAAGGCAAGAAATCTATTCTCTTCTGGAAGCTTCGAGATGGATAGTTTGCCTTCAAAGATACTGATCCCTATTAGTTCAAAGCTAGGGAAACTGCCTTTGATCAAACAGGAAGTTGAACACGGCTTTGCGGAATTTGTTCCACAACCCAGCAAAACGAATGCGGTTGTACAGAAGAACAATGGAAAACAATATTCCATCTCCAAGTACAGCTCAGCAAGATTTTAATTGCTCGACTTGTATAACCATGGTTTCAGCCTTTGGGGTCATCCAACACCGGAGATTGAGTCTTTCACTTTATGGCTTCGAGAACAATGCCACTGGGTGAATCTACCGAGGTTTCTATTATTCCTAGGTCCGTATCATCTGACCTTATCTTCGGCTTGGGCTGGCGAACAATGGAACCAGGCTAATCAACGATGCCATTTAGTGTATTCAGCAAGACCTACATCGATCCTTCATCGGCTATTCTAGGCCATTGCCCTCTCTACTCATCTTCGTCCACTCCTAAATATCACACCAACATCGATTTTCCGGCAATAGCTTGAGCGTCTACCGAAGAAACGATCAACAAAACGGTACAAAAGTCAGGCTGGGCTTCGAACCAAACCAGAGCTCGATTTCTAGCGCTGTTGGTACGTATATTGGACACACGGTGCATCAATCCACACACCATAGGATTTACACACTGGAATCAAGGGACGCTGTCGAAAACATCTAATTACCAATGCTGACGGCACTTTCCTCTGGGCAACACAGGTCTTTCAAGAGCTCGAAGAAGTCCAATCATGGCAAACACTCGAAGGGTTGAAGCCATTTCCAGAGCTTCATCCACCCTATAACCGAAGGTATATCTATAATTTGACAGGCCTATAGTACAACCAGCAGGGAGCTCTAGCCGGACATGGGTCATTGGCTTACCAGCAACTGAAGGATCTCAATCACCTTATGCAAGCCCGTCTAGAGAGGCAGCTTGTTTTATGTAGAGGTGAGATTTGATTACTCCTTACCTGCCCTTCTTGCTACTATATATTTTAATGTTGGGGAAATCGTCACCAGCTGAAAAACTTGTTTATCTGAGATAGATCCTCGACTTTGGCGCTGTTCAAGATTGACACCCTCAACAAGAGCTCCGGCGACGATTCTCCTAAACGATCCATCTTTACTGCTGTTTTGACCGTTTACCATAAAAGAGCCTGAGCAAGTTGGGATTCTTCCTCGCTTCAAACTTTCCGCCTCAGCCAGACAAGGGTTCCTTCTCAACAAGGTATCCAAGCAAATCCTAGTCTCTAGCACTGCGTACCAGCACCATAGAGGTCGCTCAAGCTCTTCTTGTAGACTCTCAGGCGTGATATCTACGGACTTTGTGCCCCAGGATTTTCCATCTGCCACGCTGCCCCGGTCCGTTGACTTCAATACCATTCCTACGTCTTCCGTCTCACTGACTCAGAATTCCGGGTGAAATCAGCAATAATGGCTTATGGAACATGAGGATCATCCATGGCTTCTTCTATAGAAGTATTTGATTTGATCAAAATCTCTCAGTCTGTAACACACCATACCAGAGAGGGCCATGGCAGCTCGAAGCTTGAAGCTCAAAGGGTGAGTTGGCATCTTGATGAATAAATGGACATGATCTGACATGTTGGCAGAGAATCAACCAATTGCTAGAACTAAAGACGATTTCAAAGCACGCACTACTTTTTCGTTTTACACAAGCAAACTATCATCATTGCTTCGTTTCAAGAATAAGATTGGCTCGTCGCCAAATCAAAGCCGAGGACCAAGCAAATCAGCGGCACTACCATGAGATCGTCCAGCAGTTGGTTGGAGGTATGAGCTCTTCGATGAAGTGGCAAATCTCTCCAATCTCTCGCGGGTTTGGCATCCGCAAATGCGAGTTTGAGATTCTTGTTGGCAGAAAGTGTCCGTTTGGTTGTCTCGGTTGGGCAGGTTTTTTCTCCTTCTTTGGCATTGCGTATGAACTTGTTGGGGATTCCTGAGGGGAGACCGCACGCTCTTGAGGGGTCATGAGGACCGTTGACTGTGACGTTGGAAGTGGTCGATCGTTAGAGCAGGGCATTTGCTACCATATCATGTCTCAGGCTATGGTCGTCTGAGAAGAAGCAGATCTAGTGCGTGATCTCTACGACATCAAACATTGGGATGCGCAAGGGGAGTCAAAGGGCTTGATTGCTCAAACTACTATCTAGGGGCATTGAGGTTATATAGCGCTCTTCAAGACTCGACGTCTCCTGCCTTCTGCTTCCTGAAGACGGCGGGGCAGGTGTCCCCCAACAGGCACCGTAACTCACAGGAGAAAAGGACAATCGACAAAAACGCTGATGTACACAGAAAAGAAACGACCAAAGTGGCAAATCCACACAACGTCGGCTCTCAGCTAGCTTTGCATCATACTCCGCCCCAATTCAAATCTTCACAAGCCAGCGACACTCCAACTTACCATTTCTCTTTTAAAGAGACTAAGCTATCCACTACGTTGATGATTGACCCAATCCTACGAGAGCGAACAAAACTACGTCTCAATTATTTGACCAACGTAATGAAGGCCTCGGCGTAAGTGCCCACTCGTCAGATAGCCAGCGTTTTGCCTCAGACTCGTATGCTAAGACGGTTCAAGTCCAGGATTTATCAACGAGCGCTATCATACAGATGTTTGAGGTCGGCCTAGCGATTTTGGCTACGTTGCAAGGACTCAGGGTGAAGAGGGTGTGAAAGATGGAGGCATGAATCAGTTGCTTGTAGAATACCTCTGATCTGCATCAGAGGCGATGGGATCCATGGTCGTTATCGGCTTAACATACCTACATAGGTGGTATCGCTACGGACCTTGGAAACCTGCGATCGGTGGCTTCTTGGTTTGCCCCTTATGATTGAAGAGGAAGGTAGGGAGATCATTGATAATTAACAAGTAATTTTCAAACATGCATATTGTAACAGCACTAGTATGTTTACTTAAATGGTAGATCAGTATTTATTAGAACTCTTTTGGGTGTTTTTACTTTGCGGTTCCTTTGTATGCTCTTATCGCCTTCCCAGCCTACGTGACAGGACCTCGGACATGCTGCCACCTCTTCCAACTTCCCGAGCTTCCTGCGTCTTTTCTCTTGCGGCCCCTCCTCTTCTGTCTCTTCGGTTGATCCTTGCCTTCGTCACATGCCTTGAGCTCTTTGTCAACGTCCATAACCTCCACAACGGTTTATATTTCCAAGCCATCTTGCTGACTGTCTCCAGACAGCCAACGTGTGATGTCACGTCATGCCAGAAAGGTTCTGCGCGGATACTTTTCGCTCCACGGGCACAGAGTCGACTTGGATTGGACTATATATCCTCGGAGCATGCGCAGTCAACCTTGGTTCTGGTAGACTTCTACCCGGTCCTGGGAGAAGGAGCCTCGTTCGTAACAGGTAAATACAGTGGCTCCTATATCCTGAATCAAGGCATGAATATCAAATCTTTTTACACCTCAGTTGATCTTCTTGTCCCTTGACGAGAATCTCAGACAAGAAACATCGGCTCATCTCGTGCGCTGCGCTTTCCCCTCGAATATTCTTCATCTTCTTAGGTGATCGTAACTGTAGGATTTGTTAAAGAAATAGCGCAGGCATTCAACATGGAGTGATGCTCGTAGTTATCCCAGAAGAGACGGGCAAACAAATCCGAGAACAAGAGAGGGCCGAAGAAGGCGCTGGTGGGCAAGATGGAGATGGTAATGTTGAGATCTTTGAACTAGCGAAAGTCTTGAGTCGAAAATTTTCTTCCAGTATATCTTTGCAGAGATTCGCCATCTTCCAGAAGACTCTTCATAATGGTATCGTGCTTGTATGCTTCCGTACTAGAGTTATGCCTGGGCGTGTGCTATGCTCGCCTGTTCTCAGCGTATTGAGGGCATGCCTATGACCTCCCCGATGGCCGCAGCATCGTATCTACACTATGAGGAGACCGTGGTTAGTGAAAGGATAGAGTGTGGGATAATATGGAATGACACCACTTGGGAAAGGGGGCTGATACGACATACCCATATAGGATGCCATAGAAAGAGAGAAGAAGCCATCCCAAGGGCTGGATTGCCATCCTCGAGGGTGCTGTCCAGTGGGAGGACGAGTTTGTTTAAGGAAAGACACACAAATATATAAAAGGAAAGTAGGCTCAGGCTTGCTTGATCCAGAAGAGACGGGTGTGACTACCAGCACCCACACAAACATCATTTTGTCTAGGCCTTTAACCGGAGCCTTGGCCTCGCTGTTGTATGAGCTTGACGAACGTGGCTTGGGCGCTGCTGAACTGAAAGAGTTTCTAGGCTAATCGATCAGTAGTATAGAGAGAGTCTACCATTGAAGTCAGAACAGCTTCGTATGGATAGAACGAGAAAACGGCACACCTTCTTGCTTATACATGGCCAATAGCTATCGTGATATCTCTTCCCTTCCGAGATGATATTGTAGTCGCCAGAAGATCGATTCGCTCTTTGACATGTCCCCGTCCCCGCACGGTAATGTCTGCTATTAGCAAGGTATTGGAGTGCTGATTTCTTGAGTCCACAGAGGCATCCATTCCTTTTGGCAAGTTAGATAGTTTTTCATACCGCAGAGACATTCAAGAGTCGTGTAAGCTTCCTCCAGCTATCGGAGAGCAAGTCTCATCGGTAGATTGCGAAACCCCTCGATCCACCTGGACGCTGATGATAGATTCAACGGTACCATGCCCTAGAACGCCCGACCATTGTTGAATGCTGTAGAAGAAGCATGATTGTCGCCCTTGACGGCGCATTGGTGCTGGCGGGAATCGTTTCGTCGGGTAGGGATAGATGGCCCAGGGCTTTGACGATCAACTCCATTGCATCCCATTGCGAGGGCTCTGTTCTGTAGGCATTTTCTCGCTCTCCGTTGTTTGAACTAACTTCGATCGATGCTTGTGGGGGATTTGGCCATCGCCGATTGTTTGAGGCTTCTGAGTCATCAATGATGGATGTGGATAGGTTCGTCTACTGTACCAAAAAGCCCCATTGAATCGCGTCTTTCTGAATTCTTCTGTCTTGTAGTCGTCTGCGCCAGGTTAGCTTGAACAAGAGCACTGCGGTCGCCCATCTTGATATGCACCAGCGTCTCGTCTGTCTTTGTAATTTTGTGTAGAGCGGCCATGTTCCCATCAGTACTAGCTATTATGGTCCAACGGTTAAGACATCAGTTTGTGGAATTCCTACAAACCACTGAAGACCGAGGTTCGACTCCTCGTAATGGCACATCTTTTTGCCCTTTTCCCTCTTTTTTTCTTCCTTCGGCATCCTTTCTCTATTTATTGCCTTGAAGTTCTGCCCTGTGTTGTTCTGCGCTTGAAGGTGTATGCGTCTCGCCTAGGCTTGGGAGCTCTTCAGAAGACAGGTTTCGGGAGCGAGTTGGCGATGGAAGAAAAGATCGGCAGTGTTGGTACTTTGTTGTTTCTTGCTTGGGATTTGGTGAGATGGATGGACGTCTTTCGGAGGGGATGTTGGTTGAAAGAGGCGCGAAAAGGCGAAGCGGCTGAAGTGACCGATACCGCCGAAGAGGAGAAGACTGCGATGGCAGCTTGAACAAAGAAGCATACATCTCTTGGATACCAGTTTTCTTGCATGTATCGTTCGCCGATTCTGCAGGCTTTGGATCGGCAGACATTCTTTCAAATAGGAGCACGGGCAGCTTTGCAGCTTTGCATCTCAGCTTCTCACCAGGTCATAAGCGCACAAGCCTTTAAGCCAACGAGGTACCACCATCAAACTTGTACATTTTTATTCTCCATCGTTACCTAGGTAGGTAGGCTCTTGTCCACTCTGTTCGAAACAAACGCCATCCACCTCAACAATACACCAGCATCCTCCAAGCTATACATCATCGCCGAAAACATTCTGTTGACTGAAAACCCCTGAATCTTGCCCCAACAAATATTATACCGTTACATGAGAATTTTTTTACCAACAATAACAAAGAGAGAAGAACTGATTGATTCATAGCTAGCCACATGAGGCTGGTATCCAGACGGATCAGGGATATCGATCGACCGAGACAAATAATCGAATGTCTATTTGTCTTGTATCAGGTCCGCAAGCTTCAAGTCTTTGTGTCGGGCAAAGTTCGAAAAGATATAATGCCGTAGTAGAAGAGGGCAGTGAAAGCAGCAAGAAAAGTTGATGATCGAGCCAAGATCGAAGAGATCAAATGCCATAGAAGAAGAGGGTGATGAAGGCGGCAAGAAAAGTGGATGATCGGGTAGCCGATGATGGCCTTCCTCAGGTCAATCCTCTGGGGGGGCAAGAGACAAGTAGGTGAATATCAACCGCCATCAACGATTCGAAAAAGGTCGTCCCAGCGTTCTTACTTTGAACTAGCAGGCTTCCATGTTCACGCCCCTCTTGGACACGCCCGCCTTTGACAAAGGACTTTAAACTGCCGCCTCTGTTGGTATCGCTAGCCTTTCCGCCAGCGCCACAGGCGGCTCTTCCACCTCGTGACGCCTAACAAGGATTTAGTACACGTTCAAACAAATGACCAAATAGATGTTCTTTGCATAAACGACTTACTGGTGGTCCAGCTGCTCGGATAACAAGGTCTTTTCCTGGCCGAGCGAATCTTCCGGGCCACAGGCGGCTCTTCCACCTCATGACACCTGCGAGGCGTTAGCACATGTACAAAGACATCACCAAATGTATGAATGCTCCCAAAAGAAAATGGCTTACCGAAAGACTCAACCCGGCCAGGTGGTGTGGATGAAGAAAAGGATGAAAGAGAAGGAAAACAAAAGCGGCTGCCTACAGCGACTAAATTTCTCTGCACACGTAACCAGGGGGGCCGTGCTTTACCGTCTACAGTTCCGCCACAGGAGACTTTTGGCAACCTCGAAGCGCTGTAGAGAACAAACAGCGGGGAGGAGCACCTTGAGCACAGGACGTCGCCCACTATATCAGAGCACTGAAGCGTATTCTATGCGCTGATGGCTCACTATAGAAACTGATTTAGGCTGCTATATCCACTGAAATGCAGGTAAAGGGCTAGAAACCTGAGTGGTTGATTGAAATCTTGCAGACAGTGATTGATTCTACGTAGGCCTAGATGCTCTACTTGGGCCAGGATGATGTACAGAATGTCCAATTTTGAATGATTTATACGGCTGCATGAGGATGTACGAGGGTGCATGGCGACATACTGCGGTGGGCAAAATGCAGAGAATTGCGTACATAGAGATCTATCGACGATAGCGTGATATGCGACGATAAATGTGAGGACAATTTGAGGAGATGGCATGGTTTTTCAGCACTTGACTATCTAGATTTGAAATAGAAATGGGAAGAAAGTCGAATATTGCAGTGATATCTTTCCATCGCGTCAGAAATCGTAGAAGATACCAGAAGAAGCTATACCATGTGGCAACAGGAGGCTGCTTCATTTCATGATGTATCGAGGGGGTTGGCAAGAAAACAAGTTGTACCATAACAAAGTTTCATTGATTTTCCCAACATAAAATTTTTACTGTACGTAAATAATACAATAGTAAGGACTGATTTCATTCGAAATCACATGCATGACAAAGAAGTGCTTCAAATCAAGTCGCGCAATGGAATGTCTTCACGTTTCTTTCATCGCAACAATATGGACACCTAATACAATAGCATTGTGCAATTATGAGCACTCCAAAAGCAATCTTGCCTGCAGGCCACAACCCAGGCTTAGATGGGGCCCATGAAAGATCCATTGTCTATACTGAAAGATGCCCAGCTCAGCTTCAGCTCCATCTCACCTACCGCTCACCTTTAGCTGCAGCACCTGGCTCGGATTTCTTGCTGAGGATTCGAAATGCCGCATACTAGGATTGGTATCCTACACTCTCCTACACTCTCTGGCGAAGATAGATGCTGCTGCCCAAGGTGATCATGATGGCAGGTGACCAAGCACAGATTCGCACAGATTTATTGTCAATCAAAATAGATGCATCACCTCACTTGATCCTATAGTGCACGTCGCCTCGCATCAGTTGGTGGTGCAACTTCCCGCCTTTCTCCATATTCGTTCGTCTCACCTTTCTCACTCGAGAGGATGCACCTACGCCATAAGCCCATCCTCCAACGCTGGATCCGAGTCCTTGATTTTTTTCGCAAAACTCGTTTGCAGGCGCTCACTCCCGATTCTCCTCTGAATGGCCCTTTTCCAGCGTATGGCCTTCCCCCCTAGTCCTGATTTGAAGATTTGCCGTAGAACCATGTGTTGGCTTTCTTGCTTTAATCCGAGAATCGCTACGTTGGACTGTTACTCCTAGATGTATTATAGTCTTACGCGAAGCCTGAGTCTGGCGATAGGGCTATGGACGATAGGATTTCGAACGATAGGGCCACGAAAGCTTAAATCTCCTAATTTGAACGGGATAGTTACCCCCAACGTCTCACAGATGATGAATTGCGAATTATTCACAAAGAAAGATGCATGGCTTGCCTATCGATATTCAATAAATCTACTTTTTTTCGAGGACTTGATTTTCATCAAAATTATAAAGTTTATGCTTTTTTTTTTTTTTTTTAAAAACGCCAACTTTCTCACCGCGTATCCACCGCAAGTAATCGCCTCATTTATCCAGCCGAACAAAGATGCCAGTAATTAGGTTACTGAGCGCGAATTTCACAGACCTCGCTGTCGCTTCCGGCTATAAACTTTCTGTGGCCATTTGTTTTTGCCTCCTTCTATTCCGGCGATGGGCTGTGTACGTCAAGTCATCTCCATAGGTAGTTGAATTTGACGATCGCAGATTGCGTGTTTCGGGGCTGCGAAATGGCTTTCTCCCCTTGAACCTGCACAAAGAACTATACACACAAAAAAAAAATCACATTTTTTTCAAACGAAAGTCTCAATAGTTTGATTCATTCGTTTTTCTGAAAGATGTATGGCCTAAATGGCCATCATTGCATGTCTATCCAGGTACATGCAGCCACTCCAGGATGCATGCGCTTGTAATTCTAGGATTTATCAAAGCGAATAGGAAAGATATGTATCTAATCTGGATCAATGATTACGAATAATGAAAGTTTCTCTCATTCTAACTATATCCGATTGAAAAACGCGCAATAGATGTAATCGTGCCCTCCTGCATGCGAAGCAGCAGTCTCGATTCGATGCTCAACTTTAAAAAGGGGGCAGGGCTTGAAAAAAACAAGAATTCTTCATGTACCGCGACAAGCTTTTACTTTTAACAGTCGATAAGGAATACGCCTCTCAAAATATCCTGTAGTTAAATCGTCTTTGTGAAAACTTTTCATCCACTAGAAGGCGTCTACATTCCCTCTTCTCTGGGAGGCGCTTCCATCGGAATTCGGCGTTCACAATAGTCCTCCTGGAGTCGCGATCCAGCTCGCGATACCAGATCGCTAAGTAGCCAGATACATTAATTTAATAGCCCTATACTATGTGCGGCTGATTTTTTTCCCTTTTCCTTCTTCATCTCTTTTTTGCTGTTTTTCGTCTATTTTCCTGTTTTCGTCTTCGGGGAGCATGGATTTGGCCTTCTCTAAGCTTGTGCGAACGACCCAGATCTCCTTGGGTTGGCTCGATGCTATTTATGATTATTCGCTCAGCTTTAATGACAGGGACAAGATAGATAGAGGTCAGACAAATCTGGTATCTCCAAAGTCTATTGTGTGTAACAAACGCCCAAAAGTCAACTCCATAATGTACTACGGTACAACATAGAAAAAGTTTTTTTTCTTTTGGGTGGAATAAAAAGTACATACGTACCTGTGTTTATAAAAGATCAGGGCATTGTCAAGACTTTCAAAGAATCACCTTCATTCTTACTCTCTTGAACAAGCATTCAAACACCCTGCCAAGCATCTGTTCAGTCCCCTGGTGATATATTGCTGCAGTATCCCCCAGCACCAAATCAACGCCATATTGCTGCACCACATCATTGCAACACATCCGCGTCTCCTTGCTGCGGGAAGAAAAAGCACCTCGTCAACGGCCTTCCCAAGCATTTATAACCTTCTTCTCGTGCCGCTGCTGAAGCCTCTGCCTCCATCATACACAAGTACCTCTGCAACCTCGTCGTCGAGCAGCAAGACACCAACCGTTGCCCACAATGCCCGCCGCTGCACCCTTCTGCGTCTACGTGCATGGATGCCCGGGCTTCCACAACGTAGAAATCTGCAAAGAGCTGAGCACTCTCCTCAATGGCTCAGAGGTCCTCAGAATGGGCCACAACGTCCCCAGAGGCCTGCGTTTCCTCTGGACTCCGGGGCAGGCGCAAATGGAAATGCGCCGTCTCTTGACCGACGCCGTCAGTGATGTCCACCAGGCAAAGCAACATTCGTGGATCTTTGCCGACTTCCGCGGCACGCCGAGGGCACTCGGCAGCGATCTGCCTGTCCGAGAGTACGAGAATGCCGCCGACAGCTTGGGACAGCCATTCGTCCATGTCATCCTCCGCTGCCACTCTCCAAGACTGAATGGCTACAACAGGCTTGGGCGAAGCGTCCCAATCACCGATGCCCACGAGTTCACCGTGTTCGAGTCGACGTGGAATGCAGAGGGGATCCGGGCTTCGGGGAAGGCGAACGAGCTGGAGGTGGATATCGGTGATTTGGGGCCAAAGGAGGTGGCCAAGATGATATTCGAAGGCATATCCAAGATTCGGCATTTATAGAGGGATTTCACATTGCGTTTGGGTGTTCTGGGAGTAATTTGAAGAAAAGTCCATGGCCTACTGAATTTGGTCGATAGAGTGTAACGAATACCCAGAGTGTAACAGAAGAAGGTTTCTCCTGAGCATTAGGTTATTTCTATGGAAGTTTATAGTATCAATCAGTCAAATACAACACATCTCAAGTATATTGACTCGCAAGGAATCGTATTTTATTCTTTCCACAACTCTAAGTCTTCCCATTCCTGCTCTTGAAGGAACATTTCCAGCCAATTCTCGAGCCAATACTCGCGATCTGCTTGGTGAGCTCACTGACGCACAGCAAGACAAGCTAGACCAATGTGCCCAAGAAAGCGACACCAAGATTGACAAAATCATCCACGCCACACAAGTTGCACTTGCTGCAAAAATAGACGATGTCATTCGGCTTGGTAACACACACCATATTGCCATTAATAAAACTATCTAAGCAATGGAGAACAAGCTTTAACAAACCCTTCAAGTAAGCTAAAACAATCTCGCCGCAAAAATAGATGCACTTGCAGAGCTTGCCAAAGCCGACCGCGCAATACTCAACCAATGCGTTCAAAGTACCAGAGAGAACCTTATATCCATTGACCTTGCACTGAACAGAACACTATCTATACAAATTCGACCTCGACTAATATGCTCCAAGACTATAGTATCAAATGTCGGTAAAATAAAACGTACATGGAACATAGTTCCTTCAGATTTCAAATGCAGGATAGGCCCAAACCGAAGCGGCCAGCTTTTCTCGGAAAAAAAAAAAAGAAAGTAAAATGGTTCGGCATATTCAATTGATCCCCTCTATTTTGGATTGAAGCAGTTTCTTGCAGTTTCTTTTTCTTTTTATTTTCTCAAGCCACATACCCTATTTCGCGTACTACTATTAAGTCAGACTAGTGGCTAGTCGGCCACCCCCGCTAGTCGGCCACGCGTTCTAGGAAATCGCAACACGAACTTCGCGTTTGCAACTCGCGTTTTTTCTATTCAATTTTTATCTATTTCCTTTGTTTTTTATATCATTTTGAAGGGAAATGCCTTGTTATTCTGAAGATAATATTCTTTCTGCGATTACTGATATTGAAAATGGTATTTCACAGCGAAAAGCCGCCGCCCGTTGGGGAATTCCACGGTCAACGCTGCAAGAAAGGATAAACGGCCGCGTAACGCGAAATGAAGCAAATGAGCATAGGCAACGCCTTTCTAGATACCAGGAAACACATCTCGTCCAGTGGATTCTATCCCAAGAGGCCCTGGGGTTCGCCCCAACACATTATCAAGTCAAGGAATTCGCTGCCCGCGTTATCAAGGCCGGCGGCGATGACGAACCACTTGGAAAAGCGTGGATGGAAGGATTTTTACGAAGAAACCCAGAAGTCAAGACTATTAGAGGTAGGCCGATGGATTCCTGCCGCGTTAATGGAGCTGGGATTAAGAATATCAAGGACTTCTTCTGCCACTTCGAGATCCCGGAGATCAAAGACATCCCCCCAGAGCACCGTTACAACATGGACGAGACTGGTATCCTAGAAGGCCGCGGGAGCAACGGCCTAGTGCTCGGGCACGCAGGGAAGAAGGCTGTGATGACCAGGCAGCTTGGTTCACGTTATTGGACTACAATATGCGAGTGCATCTCAGCACTCGGGCGAGCCCTAACGCCGCTGGTGATATTCAAAGGGAAGACCATTCAACAGCAATGGTTCCCGGAAATACTTGACTTCCTTGATGGCTGGATGTTTGAGGCATCTGAAAAAGGCTGGACGAGCGATGCTATCGCCCTCAAGTGGCTCAGAGAGATCTTTATTCCTCAGACAAAGCCAAAGACTCCCTCAAAGCGGCTACTTATTGTTGACGGTCACGGAAGCCACTGCACTGATGATTTCCTTTACGAATGCTATAAAAATGATATCTTTTTATTATTCCTGCCGCCTCACAGCTCTCACGTCCTTCAACCTCTTGATATCTCGATTTTTTCGCCAATTAAAGCGTATTACCGTCAAGCTCTTGCAGATTATCTTAACGCCGATGATTCCACGCCGTACGGCAAGATGGTCTTTCTTCGTTGTTATCACAAAGCTCGGCAACAAGGTCTAACCGAAAGAAACGCCCGGGCAGGCTGGGTTGGCTCGGGACTGTGGCCTGTTAATATGGCCAAGCCGTTGATGAGCAAATTCGTCCTGCCCGAGGAAAAAGCAGCAAAAACGACGCCAAGAACGCCGTTGCCGGCAATAAGGAAAAGGAAGGAACCAGATTCTATCATTTTCGCAACGCCTAGGCGGTCACAGCAGATTCAATCGGTCATTAACGCGATCAGCGTTGCCGACCCGACCCAACGACTATTATTTCGTAAGATTGGAAGCCATCTAGACCGTCAGAACACAAAGCTAGCCGCCGCAGAGGCAAAGATTCGAAATCTAGAGCATCAAATTGATAGGAATAAGAAAAAGAAGAAACAGAAAGTCACAGAAAACCCGAATAGTCGGTTCATCAGGATTGAGGACGTAATAAACACAAGGGCTCAAATGGAACAGAAATTACAGCCTGAAAATGCAGCTAGGTCACTAGATTCTATAGAATTTGAAGATCTCTGCCACGAATGGCAGCTATGAACAAAAAACTAGGAAAAAAAAACGACTTCGTGATGTTATTCTGTTGATTTTCTCCCTTGAGGTTGATCCAGATTTTGATCAATTTGGGTGGCCGACTAGCGGGGGTGGCCGACTAGCCACTAGTCTGACTTACTACTATTTCGACCGGAATTTTGCTGTAGCGGCCCCCCCAGCGCCCAGCGGCCGAAAAGGTACGTGCCTGGCCCTCCGCAAATCGCCCTGGCGGCCCGGAACAACATTGTTGCAGCGCTATCCGCGATTCTGCCCCTCCCCCTCCATGTGATAACCAAAAGTTGAGTCACCTTTTCGAGCCTTTCGAGAGCGACCCCGATATCGAAGCCAAAACCGCCAGCAACACAACGAGAGAAACGGCTGCGCCAAACCAAAAGAAACGTCTTCAGCGCCTCAAAAAGGCTCATCATGGCTCCCGTATCCGCTGATCCCACCGGCGATATCGCCCTGGCGATTCTCCAGGCGCTGGCCAACACCGACCAGCTTCTCTCGACCGAGGCGTTCCCCAACGTGCCTTTTGACACAGCAAAGGCTGCCCTGGACCGCCTCTCTTCACGGTCCATGGTTGTCTATGAGCAGATTGAGAAGCAGGAGGCGATCCTGGAGCCCGAGGCCGAGGAGATTGTCCAGCACGGAAGCCACGAGGCTCGCGTTTTCGAGGCGGTCCACAAGGCTCTGGGGGGCCTCTCGATTTCCGATTTGGAGACTGCGATTGGCGACAAGAACGTGACAAAGGTTGGCCAGGGCAAGGCCTTTAGGGAGAAGTGGATCAAGAAGGAGGACAACAAGCTTGTTGCGCTGGTTAGTTGGGTATTGGGCATCTTGGAAGAGGAAAAAGGTTCTGACTTGTCCTGCTTAGGTCGACACAATCGAGGACGTGACGAGAGCTCAGCTCCAGTTCATCAAGGAGACGAAATCACACGATGCCAAAATCATTGCCGACCTGAAGAAGCGAAAGCTGCTCAACACCCAAAAGGTCATTTCCTTCAAGGTGTCCAAGGGACCCAAGTTTGCGTTGGAGATTGTCAAGGAGGAGACTGATTTGACGGCCGACATGCTGGCGTCTGGATCGTGGAAGTCGGCAAATTTCAGTCAGTGCTATTGCTCAACGAGAGGGTTACTCTTTTGATTTTGAAAGCTTGCTAACGGTGGGAATTTCGATTTTTAGAGCCGTACAACTTCAAGGCCTTGGGCGCGCATCAAGTCTCTGGAGCTCTTCACCCGCTCAACAAGATGCGACACGAATTCCGGTTAGTTTCATTCTGCTCCCAGATGGCACTTCTAAGAGACTTGGATGTGGAGTTGGGTGCTAATACGATGTTCTGGGCAGACAAATCTTCTTCGAGACTGGCTTCACTGAGATGCCTACCAACCAGTACATCGAGACTGGCTTCTGGGTATGTACCAATCTGCGAATTCCTTGCAGTCTATAAATACTGTCGCCTGTATAATTAGTAGTATTGATATGATACATGAATGCTAACATTAGACTATAGAACTTTGATGCCCTCTTCGTCCCTCAGGTAAGCACATTGCAACGGAATCTCCTATTTCATCTCCTACTTCATCTCCTTTTCCAGACGTCTAACTCTAAACCAGCAACACCCTGCTCGTGATCTGCAAGACACCTTCTACATCTCCGACCCCCTGACCGCTGGCCGGCCTGGTCCCGTCTCTGCAGATGACAGACAGAACTATGATGAGTACTTTGAGAACGTTAAGCAGGTGCACGAGAACGGAAAGTACGGCTCAATTGGCTACCGATATCCCTGGGCAGAGAAAGAGTCGTTAAGGTAAGGATTCATGCTGTAAATGATTTATTCCAGTCTAACAAGTCTTTAGACTCGTCCTCCGCACCCACACAACCTCTGTCTCTGCCGCCATGCTGCATAAGCTGGCAGCAAAGAAGGGCCCCGATGGACGCGTTCCTCCTGCTCGCTACTTCTCCATCGATCGAGTTTTCAGGTAATTGCAGACGTGTTCAGCTATAGATGGCAAGACCGGAAGCTTATCATGTCCTAGAAACGAGGCTGTCGATGCGACACATCTCTGCGAGTTCCACCAGGTCGAGGGTAAGCTGTCTAGATACTCTTCTAGTGTACAAGTTGGAAAGCTAACAACAATCACAGGTGTCATTGCCGATTACGGTTTAACCCTCGGTGGTCTGATGGAATTCTTCGAGACCTTCTTCCACAAGATGGGATTGACTGAGTAAGTATACATCTATAACCTTACAAATCTTCATACAAGTACCCGTGCTAACAAGCCTTGTAGTCTCAAATTCAAGCCAGCGTAAGACAATAGACTATCCTCGCAGAATATTGCTCTCTATTAACACAAGAAACAGATACAACCCCTACACAGAGCCTAGTATGGAGCTCTTCAGCTACCACAAGGGCCTGAAAAAGCTTGTAGAGGTAAGAACCGCAAAAGATTGCCATATAAGACCTACTGTAAATACTAACCGAAAACTTTAAAAGATTGGTAACAGTGGCATGTTCCGACCGGAGATGTTGGAGGCCATGGGACTGCCCAAGGATCTGCGAGTGTACGGATTCGGCCTCAGCCTGGAGAGACCGACCATGATCAAATACGCCATCCAGAACATCCGTGAGCTGCTTGGTCACCAAGTCGACCTGAACTTCATCGAGAGAAACGCTGC
This sequence comes from Trichoderma sp. CBMAI-0020, assembly GCA_030708095.1. Lineage (NCBI taxonomy): Eukaryota > Fungi > Ascomycota > Sordariomycetes > Hypocreales > Hypocreaceae > Trichoderma > Trichoderma sp. CBMAI-0020. The sequence goes on from JAJNCI010000002.1 coordinate 911,542, forward strand.
CGTGCGACTGGACAAGGACTAGATGGGTGAGGCGCATATAGAAGGAAGCCGAATTGCATATAATGAAGGGACGATCTTTTTTTACGACGAGGGAAGAGGAGACAAGGGGATTCAAAAGTTTTAAGATGGAACGAAACGCCTTGCCGTCAGTTAGGTGGTTGGCGTTGGCGCATTTGACGCCACGGGAGGATGGCAGATCAGATGGGCAAAAGCGTGCAACAACACAGTTGGTTGCAGAACCTCACAGAGCTAAATCCATAGCATCTCAATAGAACCCGAATTGCCAGGGAATACAAGTTGAAGAATGAAAGACTGTTTAATAGTACTAGATTAATGTAACGAGACATTTGTAGTCATTGATGGGTCATTGATGGGGTCATTGATGGCGAAGAAAGCAATTATTGGAACATAATATTTCACGACGCAAATACCAACAAGGTACCAAAAAGCCAAAATTAGTTTCTATTTTTTTTTTTATATATCTATCTGCTTTTCAAGTTTTTTTAATATTTATTTGCTTTTCTAGTTTTTTTTTTTTTTTTTTTTTTTTTTTTTTGGTGACGAATCTTCAAAAGGCTCGCCGTTATGCCTCGTCGGATTTGGCTTCCTGAGCTCTGGCGGAGAGCCTGCTTGAGAACCTGGTATTGGTCCTCCTGGCGATGTAGGTGCTTCGTGGCAATCTGCCACTGTCAGAATCGCGGCGGCGCTTCAGAGGGTTGTTCTCACGCGAGGTGTTCTCGGGCGAGATGTTCTCAGGCGAGGTGTTCTCGGGCGAGATGTTCTCAGGCGAGGTGTTCTCAGGCGAGATGTTCTTGGGCGAGATGTTCTCAGGCGAGGTGTTCTCAGGCGAGGTGTTCTCAGGCGAGGTGTTCTTAGGCGAGGTTTTCTTAGGCGAGGTGTTCTTAGGCGAGGTGTCGTCAGACGAGGTGTCGTCAGACGAGGTGTCGTCAGACGAGATAACCTCAGGCGAGATGTTCTTGGGCGAGATGTTCTCAGGCGAGGTGTTCTCAGGCGAGATGTTCTCAGGCGAGATGTTCTTGGGCGAGATGTTCTTGGGCGAGGTGTTCTTAGGCGAGGTGTTCTCAGGCGAGGTTTTCTTAGGCGAGGTGTCCTCAGGCGAGGTGCTCTCAGACAAGATGTCCTCAGGCCGGGGGATGTTGAAAAATGTCTTGAAAACGTCAACCCGAAACTTGTAGAGGTCGGTTTCGATGGCCCGACGTCTCGCGGCCTTTATAAAGCCGCGTCTGGAGACACGCTTCATTTGATCTTCAGTCATGGTATGGCAGGAAAAATCTCCTTCTTCCCTACCTACAGCTTTCAAGGCGAGGGAAAACTCTGTGAAACTCTAGTCCTCAAGTCGATCGTTGGGACCTCGCCAAAGGCCGTAGACTCCTGTACAATTCTTCCACATCTTGATCGTTCCATCCTCGGAAGCCGTGGCATATAGCTGACCATCTGGCGAGAAGGCAATTGACCAGATGGGGCCGTGGTGGCCCTTGTGGATGTTGATCACAGTCTCATCGTCGTAATTGACGACCCTGGCCCAGGTTCCAGGCTCTTCTCCAACGACGACTTTGCGTCCCCGGAGATCGAGACCGACACTAGCAATGGTGTTGGGGAAGGCAATGCTCTTCAGACGGTCAGAGGTACGTTGGCCACCCCAGAAGTAGGCGGTTTTGCCAGCAGCGACGGCGAGGACGGGAAGTCTTCCGCCAATGTCATGCTCGGAAGAGCATTTGGGTGCTAGGGAAACCACCTCGCAGGAGCGGATCTCGTCATCCAAGACCTCCTGGTGAACGATAGAGCGGGAGGAAAGATCAAACCAGCGAAGAGTATTGTCAGAAGCAGTCACAAGGGTGTATCCATCATTAGTCCAGCAGATGAACTTGATGGCGCCTTGGTGAACACCCTCGCCGATTTCGTCACCATCCCCGGCACGGATAGTGACTGGCTCATCAGAGGTGCGGTCGAATTCGCAGAGGTCAAACACACGCAGCTTTTTTTCCATGCCGCCGGTGGCCAGGTATTTCGAATCGTGACGCGCATACGCAACCGCACGAACAATGTGCTCGTGCTGAATGGTGTACAAGAGTTCACCCGTGGTGGTGCTCCAGATTTTGCTGCATGTCCCTTGTCAGAAATGGTGCACATGAACTTCAAACAAGATGCTGCCACGGGCAAGGCGAAGAAGAAAAGAGAAGAGATGGGTGAAGAAGAGAAGAGATGGGTGAAGAAGAGAAGAGATGGGTGAAGAAGAGAAGAGATGGGTGAAGAAGAGAAGAGATGGGTGAAGAAGAGAAGAGATGGGTGAAGAAGAGAAGAGATGGGTGAAGGGACGGCATGACGGAGGAGAAGAGACAGCATGACGGAGAAGAGATGACAAGAACTCACCAAGTAAAGTCAGCCGACGCGGTGGCGGCCGTGGAAGCGTCTGGGCTCATATCAACCCCCCAAACAGCACCCTTGTGGCCCATGAAGGTACCAATCCTGGTGGCACAAAATCAGCACGACGTCCCATCTCTGACAGTGCAGCACAAAAGAGAGAGACGGAGTCTGCATGCACTTACCAGTCGCCGGTGACACCGTCGCGAAGCATTGGATAGCCATCTGTAGGTCAAAGTCAGCACGAGTCAAGTCAAAAGGGAAAAAAAAGGAAAGAAAGAAAAGGAAAAAAAAAAAAGAAAGAAACGCCGCCTGCCACCCGATCGCTACGAGACATGTACATACCCTTGCAAGCTGAAAGTATAAGGGATGATTCTAAATTTTCGAGACAGGAGAACCTGATGTGAGGAACTGGACGCGAGTGTCCGTGACACGTCAATGGCATGTATGCAACAGATGGAGGAGACTCTTTGGTAGCCATGGCGATAGTTGATGGATAGATCGCGTGAGTTTGACAAATTCCTCAAAGGATACAAGAACGAGAAGACTTCAAACGGGAAAACTTGAAGCGAGGGTAGAGAGGAAAGGAAAAAAAAAAAAAGTTGGGCGTCCGGGGGTGCCAGAGATTAAATAGGACCGTTCGTCAGTGACTCATAGGTGGGAGCTGGCGAGGGAAAGAGCGTGCAGCCCAAGCTCTAGAGCTCGACAGTTGGGAAGGAGGAGGGGCTTGGCGAGTGTGGTCTGGCGGTCAAACTTGGCGAGGAAGGAGGAGGCGCAAAGACAGAAAAATCGTCACGCTTCGTCAAGGCCGCCGCAACGTATTATCTATTATATTCAATCGGATATTCGATCGATGCAGAAAACCAGATTGCGTCTTTTCGAACAATTTCGTGCGGCTGAGAGTCTATAAAATCAAATCAAAGCAAAGTGCTGTGTCGTGTTCGCATTCGTCATCTGCCTCGTCTGTTGCATGTAAGGGAAGGAGCTTCTCGCAGCCGAACTCGTGCGCTTCGCGATACGTCACCGGTTGACTCCAACGTAATGGTGCGTGCCTGAAATCGAGCGGTGGAAGAGGCGGTGATGAAAATTGCGGGCAAGAGGTGAGGAGAGAGGTTGGGGAGGGGAGAAGAATGGGTGAGGAAGAGAGAGAGAGAGAAGAGCGTCGTTGCAAGCCCCTTGGCCAGAAAAGACGAGATATAGAGTACTAGCAAGACGCTTCTACGCCGGGCTGGGGATGGAGACAAGGCGGGGCGTTTCAGTGGCTGTCCAGCGTTGGCAGCAGGTCATGGGAGCAGAAATAGGGACCGCGGGATAAACATGCACGTATACACTGGTAAAGCGAGCACTACGACTACGGAATTGGCGGTGGAAGTGTGTGTGTGTAGACAGCGTATGTGTGCACATCAGACCTCTAGTCGCGATTATTTTTGCTGGTCCCTGTTCCAAGGAAATTGGAGACGTCAGCCACGAAAGGAGGGGTAGGGACCTAGATAGAGCTTATGTGGCGCAATAGGACTGCTGATTAATAGATTTAAGGCAATTTAACGCTAATATTTTGGCTGTAGTTATTTCGGCAATAGCATAAGCTGGGGTATATTTTTATTTCTAAGACTTTTTATTTACTTTTAATTTTAAAAATTAAATTTATTAATACTAAGCTTTTGAAATAACTTTAATTATAAAACCTTTTATATATTTTGATAAGGCTTTGCAGCCTACCCTCTGCCACAGAGGGAAGTCTAGGATCATAGTTACGCCGAGAGCCGGCCTTGCGTAAAAGGATATAAGGCAGCGCAGCGCTCCCTATTAGATAGAAAATCAACACAGGTTCGTTACACAAAATGACCCCTAGCTGCGGCAGTGACCTCCTTCCAACGGGAACGAGGCCTGACGGGCTAGATCAAATGATCCCATAACCTGTTCTCGCTGTGTGGTCCAAATAGCGGTATGACAAGCAGGACTTTTGATATTATGTTTTAATGCGTATAAGCGCGTTCAGAGGTATATTCCCGACTTATTAACAAATTAGGTTGTAATAAATAATTATTTCTAGTAATTAAAAGTATTTTTCTTCTAGTTGCTTATTGCTAATTTGATAAGTTATATCATGGCCTAAGCCTACTAGAGCTGCCCGCTAAACTACCCACAAAGGCGCAACTTCTAGTGGGGTTACAGCTGTCACCGGCCATCAATGCTTCCATCGTCATCCATCCAACTCTCTCGTCTGTCCCAAGCGCCCAATCGCATGACAAAGCATTTCAGCCTTGCACTCTCGCGATCCCAAGCCGCTCTACACCGGGTCTTGCTTCTCCATTGCTCGTTTCTGCTTTGACCACAGCTTTGATCACACTCTCGTGCCTTCTCTGACGCATCAGCGACATCATCGTCACCTCCGCCAACCAAAGAATCTCTCCCAAAGCATGGCCGAGTTCAAGCTTTCAGCGCAGCTCCTTGGCCACGAGGCTGACGTACGGCAATCTCTCTGTCCCCGGACCATCCAAAGCCCTTCCAAGATCCCATCCGCTAACTCCTCTTCGGCCCTGTAGGTGCGCGCTGTCAGCTTCCCGTCTCCCGACTTTGCCCTCTCTGCGTCTCGGGACTGCACCGTCAGAATATGGAAGCGAACATCGGCCAATCCCCCAACCTTTGACGGCAGTCTCGTCAGCCGCGGCTCCGAATACGTCAACAGCCTGGCCTTCTTCCCACCGAACCAAGATCACCCGAACGGCCTTGTGGTCTCTGGAGGCAAAGACACCATCATCGAAGTCAAGTCACCCAGCGCAGTGGCCACTGATAATGCCGAGAGGCTCCTTATTGGGCATGCTCACAATGTCTGCACTCTTGACGTCTCGCCCAAAGGGTCATATCTCGTTTCAGGAGGCTGGGACGGCCAGGCCCGCGTGTGGAGCCTGAGCAAGTGGGAGACTGAACTCCAGCTAGGAGGCCACGAAGGCATGGCGGTCTGGAGCGTTGTAGCCTTCGATGAGACTACCGTCGTGACAGGATGTGCGGATAAGAGCATTCGAGTGTTTGATCTCAGGCAGTCAACAGGCGGCGAGGCCATGCCAGTGGCTACCATTTATACCCCAGACGTTGTTCGGGCTCTGTGCAAGGTCCCCAAGGGCCATCCCAGCGGCGCAGACATTGCCAGTGCAAGCAACGATGGCACCCTGCGGCTGTGGAAGCTCAACGGCCAGCAGGTCAGCGAGCTGCACGGCCACGAGAGCTTCGTCTACAGCCTCGCAAGCTTGCCCTCTGGCGAACTTGTCAGCACTGGAGAGGACCGAACCGTCAGGATATGGAGAGGATCTGAGTGCGTCCAGACCATCACCCACCCTGCGATATCTGTCTGGACGGTTGCTGTCAACCAAGAGACTGGAGACATCATCACGGGAGCGAGTGACGGCATAGCACGCATCTTCACCCGGCGTCCAGAAGCCACGGCCGATGAGGCCACCCTCAAGGAGTTCCACGACTCTGTTAAGGCGTCGGCCATTCCCCAGCAGCAGGTTGGTGGTATCAACAAAGAGAAGCTGCCCGGCCCCGAGTTCCTGACTTCCAAGGCAGGAACCAAGGAGGGCCAAGTGCAGATGATTAAAGAGAGCAATGGCAACGTCACAGCGCACACCTGGTCCATGGCCCAGCAGCAATGGATCAACGTGGGCACCGTCGTGGATGCCGTTGGCAGCACAGGCAAAAAGGTCGAGTACAACGGAAAGTCGTACGACTATGTATTCGACGTGGACATTGAGGATGGAAAGCCGGCGCTTAAGCTTCCTTATAACCTCTCCGAGAACCCCTACGAGCGAGCTACCAAGTTCCTCAACGACAACGAGCTGCCTCTGTCCTACCTTGACAGCGTTGCCAACTTCATTACCGAAAACACCAAAGGAGCCACCCTTGGCCAGTCCGAGCCTGCTTCCGGGCCTGATCCTTATGGGACCGAGTCGCGCTACCGGCCAGGAGAATCACAAGCTGCAAAGGTATTGCCACAAAAGGAATACCTTAGTATATCTGCAGCAAAGTATGAGGGTAAGTTTTGTAAAATTTTCTCAAAACAAGTCGTATAGGTTTTTAACATTTGCTTATAGCTATTCTGAACAAAATTGGCAACGTCAACAAGACCATGGTGGCGTCTGGCCGCAAAGACGTGGCTCTTAACCCTGGAGAGGAGAGTGTCCTGCACTCGTCCAAAGAAGCACTGGATGCGTCAAAGCCTATCTCGCTTCCAACATTGAACGTGATTCTCAAGGTTGTTACCGAGTGGCCATACGCTGACCGACTAGCCGGTCTTGATCTGCTCCGCTGCGTGGCTAGATTTCCTATTGCTGCACAGTTTAAAGGCCCAGAAAACGAGACCCTTATAGATTTGGCCACAGCATCGGCCATTCCCGATGACTTCCCTCCCAATGATAATGCAGCCATGATGGGCGCCCGAACACTTGCCAATCTGTTTGGCTCCGCCGACGGCCGAAGCCTTGCAAAATCTCAAGCAGACAAGGCTATTGCTTTCCTGGAGCGCATATTGGGGATCAAGGGCGGAGAGCCGATTGGCAAGTTCAATCGAAATGTGCTGGTTGCCGTGACAACTGTTGCCGTCAACTACTCTGTCCTTGTGAACAAGGAGAAGCTGCTGAGCCCCGAGCAGCGACGACGGCTGGTTGCGGTGCTCGGCGCAATCCTCAATGACCAGACAGACTCCGAAGTGCTGTACCGTGCTCTGGTGGCGCTTGGAACCGTCTTGTCAACATCCAAGGACGAAGCCAAGAGCCTGGGCAATGCAGCATGGATACAAGGCGCGGCGGCCAAGAGCTCGGAAGAAAGAATCAAGGGAGTTGCGAGCGAGTGTTTAAAGGTAATTTCGCGATAGGCACACAGCGACACACGAGGCGGATACACATAAGACAAGGGAAGACAAAAAGAACAGGCATGAATAGACATGAAGCATGATAATGAAATCTAGTTATAACTTGAAGCATGCATAGTAAATACAAGGGATCGCAATATGAGAATAAATCGTATTGATTTAAACATATTTTTTGCACGAATCCAAGCCATATGCAATCAAAGTAATAGTAATGAAGATGTATAAATAAATATCTATATATACATGAGCTATAAACGTCCTCTTCCTCCGATTTTCTTAAACACCAGAAACGCCATTGTCCTGTCCCCACGCCATGCGACCGAGAGATTGACAAGAAATTAAGCAGAAATAGCACCAACCCTCGTCAACAGAGCGAGAATCCAGGGGTATATAGTAAATTATGCAAACCAAAACAAAAAAGGCCGCAAAAATCAATAATGAAAACGTCGCGATGCTTTACCACCTTGCGCCAATTGCTCAAGCTTCCCCTTCCTCTTACCACAGAGCCAGGCCTATCGCGCCAATAGCCAGCGGCAGCCATCCCGCCCAGCCTTTGCTTAGCAGCGAAACAGCCGAGGAGGTTGTCGAGGCGACGACGTCGAGGACAGGGTTCTTTGTGGTAACAGTGTAGATCTGGGCGAAGCCGAATTGCGTCGAGTTGAAGCAATTTGTCTCGTTAACAATAGGGATACGGGGGTCACCGGGTTCGGCAAAGATGATGTCGACGCACTTGCACTTGTTAGTATTTGAACCTATCTTCAAGATCTAAAGACAAGATGATTCATTCAAAAAGAAGGCCTTTAAACTCACAGAATAAAGCGCCGCGCCATGCTGGGCCAGCTCGACAACCTGGATCGTCGCCATATCGCCCGCCTTGACAGTCGCCCCAGCAGGAAGCGGCACCTGCGGCAGGCACACCGTCCCCGGGTAGGGGTTGTTCGACGGGCCCAGGAGCATAAACGGCTTGAGCATAATGTTGGACATGTTGGGCGGGCCGCCGTCGGGGCCATCGGTGCCGTATCCGAGGTTGATCTGGAGCTGGGCCTGGAGGTGGCCGCGGAACCAGCCTGGCTGGAAGGAGACGGCGCCGCCGGTGGTGGGCCAGTACGTACGGTTTCTAGAGGTTCCTAAGCCGCCGCCTGGGATTGGGGTTTGGGTCAGTTGTGGGATATTAGAAGAGGAGTCGGGTTAGGTTGTTGCTGCTTACATGGGTACATCCACTGCATGCCGTAGGGGAAGGTGTCGTTGGTGATGAGGTTGTTGCCTCGCGTTCCGGGATAGACGAGGACGCTGTGGGCTTCGACCAGAGCCGTCAAGGCGAGGGCGAGCAGTAGTGACAACCGCATGTTGTTGTGTGTAGGTGTATGAGTAGCTCTTGTACGAATCAAGACGATCGGCTTGGCGTGATATTCGACGCTGTCTCAAAGCTGAGGCCGTCCTTCTTTGCGGATCGCTTCGAGTCAGGGTATCGTATGGAGGGAGTCGCAGATCGGTAATGCAGCTGATTCAAGCGTCGCTTTGAAATATCCTTCTCCTTCGGTTGCAGCAGCCTCGCTCGTGGAGCGAATATCCAAAAGGCCCAGCCTCTTTTCCCCTTTCTCAGCCTCTTTTCCTCAATAGCAGATATCTCGCTTGCTGGATATCCAAATCGTATTAGCAATAGACTAAAAGAGGCTTCAGTCACAGCGATTGCGTCGTTCGCGAGAACCAACAGAAACAGCAAAAAAAGAGTTGGAAAAAGAGAAGCAGCGTGCGCAAACCGCCAGTCTTAAGAAATGGCCATCTGGGGGGCCGAAAAGAGAGGCCAGGCCCGCCCTGGTCCAATCCATCCGTCTTAGTGTGGTGTGTGCCGTGCAGCACAAACAAAAAGAACGAAGAGAAAAAGCCGCCATTGCATTTTGCAGCCGCCCAACTGCCTCTCGCCCTTCCCTGAAGCAGGATAGACGCCACCCCCCGAGACGGGGACCAGGCCGGGCTAGGCCACAGCTGGAGGGCAGGCGAGAAAGACGCCGCTGAGTGGACAGCAGATCGAAGTTGTCTTGTGCCGGTGCGGATTTTCCCCGCTGTGATTCGAACTGCTTGGCGCGCATCGGCCCAATCAGGGAAGACGATCCCGTAGTTGCAGCCGTTGGCCCTTGTCCAGTGGCCTCGATAATTGCGGCCTAGACTCGGGCCACTCTCTGGTGCTTGTTCCACAGAGACGACGCTTGCTTGAGGCCAAGGCGGAGGAACGCTCGTACAAGCTGCGGAAGTCTTGGGCCAGCGCGAGGACAATGCTTGCTGGCCGTCGTAGCGAGATCAATAGACTGAGCCATTGGAGCAAGAGTTTGATTTTGGCGGTTCCGTACTCGGCCGGTGCCTCGTGTCGGTTGGCTTTCCATCAAAGGCCACTGCTTATTCAAAGCTTCTAGAGCTGCCGTCAATGCCTCGGAAGCCACAGCGGGTGTAAGATTTGTAATGGTCGAGTTTACCTTGATGATACAACGCGACATGCTGTCCTCCAGGAGCGGTAGTACAAACGTACACATTCCAGTCCGAACCGGTTCAAAAGCTGCTCGTAATCGACTCGCATAACCAACCAGCCCCTTCCTCCCAACCTATCTCCTCTTCCTCTGCGGTAGCCGGCACGCCAAGACGGAAAAGGATCGAGAATCCAGCGCTGCCGCAAGGCCAATCAACTTCCTGTGGCGCTTTCTGAGGCGTCACAATGCTGATGTGAGAATCCGGCGACGCTGGTTGGTCCGCGGGTCCTTTGGCTCTGTAATGAATTAAGCGCCCACAACCCTGTCGGTTTCGCGAGCCCGGTGGGTTCTGCGGAACGAACATCCCCCAGCCAATCGCCAGCGGCATGGGCCATGCGCCAAAAGATTGCAGATGAGGCATGCAAGGGCGGGGGCTCGGCGATGGCCCAATGGCAGGCAACGAGGTTGACGAGCCTTTTGGGTCGGAGCAGCTGCAGCCGTGGATCGATATCTCGTTGCCTGTCTGGGAACTGCTTCCGTTGAAGTCTGCAGTGACGAGGCGTGATTCTTTTTGTGATTATGGGTGATTGTTGGTGATGTCTGGCAGAGCACAGCGCATATGCATGTTGAAGTTGATGTGATGGCACGATGCTATGGTGATGGTTCTAGTTTCCTCTCACCACGAGCTTTCCATTAGCATACATATTGCCGCATCTGTCTATGGTGGCTCGATCTTGCTTCCGTTTCAATATTGATTCTTGACCTACTTGTAGCGCTTGGACAGGCAGGCGAGCAATCCCCCGGGATGTAGCTATTCAGGCACGATAGCGGCTATTGCGGCAGAAAGGGACCGAAGCCGCGGACAGGCATACAAGCCCTAGCCCTTACAGGTGTAGACTTTGTCTAAGATGAGCGTCCGATCGGCCGATGTGCGATTTGCGAGCCGCTCTCTATCCTATCCGCAAGAAAGGCGGCGGTTAGCCAGGGGAGCTGACAGATGGAAGTGGGACCAGAATTGCAACCTTCTCTATTTACTTGGAGCTCTGGCTATGCGACGACGAGTCTACTGGGCTCTGCAGACGAAGGCCTCGGTATGTATGGCTTTGTTGGATTGGAAGCGCAAAAAGACGATGTCACTTGCGGAAACTCGTAAAGACAGTGCTACTTGGCGATCATCTAGTCACTTTGCTGCGTCATATTTGAAGTGGGCGAATGCATGTGTATTGGATTGGACTTGCAGTTCTAGTTTGCCTCCGACTATTCACCCTCTGTAGCATCCCGGCCAAACTGTGCCCGTCTCACTATGCTTCTGATCAATGCCCATTGCCCACCATCCTCAAGAACAGCCATAAACAGTGTAGGAAGAGCCCGATGTGGTGTTTCTGCCGAGCAAGGGCAGTGTATGCATGTGGTTGTGTTTGGCCTCCCGGGGAATGGGCTGAATGAGCTGGAGATGGATAAAGGCAGGTTGTGTGCTGGCAGGTACTGTCTGGTCAGATCATGCAGCCCAACATGAACAGATCTTGGGAATCACTTACCGAAGAAAAGAATGGCGTCACTGGCCATGAAAGAAGTCTGACGAGCTGAAAGAAGTCTGTCGAGCTGAAAGAAGTCTGACGAGCTGAGAAACATGTCAGTTGTATTCTGTCGGGTTAGAAGCGGAGGGGAAATGGGCGAGGACAGATGTTGACAAGAAAGAGCAAAAGCAAAAGAACAGAAGCAAAGCTCAAAAGACTTACCTGGATGATAAATCGCTCGTATTTCCCCCCCTCCCTCCTCTTCAACGCAAATGTGACTTTGAATGTTGTGAGTGGAGGGAGGGGGAATGTTGTGAGTGGAGGGAGGGGGTCTGTGGTGCCCGTGGCAGGGCGATGAAGAAGAGAAGAGAAAGAAAATAAAAGTCCGGGGGAGAAGTCTCTTTAATAGGAGTAGACTAGCACAGTGGCAGCTGCTGTGAGAGGGCGGTGAGGGCAGTGTCAAAGAGTAGCTGTAGCCGTCTGTCCTCGCTGAAAGGCAGTGGCAGTGGCAGCTTGGGGGTCGTCTAGAAGGGGCCGAGTAGCGGTTCAGGGGAGGCTACAGAGGGCTTGCCTGCCATGTCCGTCTTGAGCGTTCTATATTCGGGGAAGAGAGTCTGTGAAGAGAGTCTTCATTTGGGGGCTGAGATGCAGGGACTATGGAATCGTCATCAGGAGAGGCTGGTCTTGATGTATCTGAGCAGCAAATACATCCAAGTCGTATACTCGATCAAAGGGGGTGCTTTTGAAATGTAATTGGCACATGAACGTACGTAGATACTGGTGTCAAGGGCATTATCTTGACACCAGCAACATATATTCACCAAGATGCAGTTTTGGCGGTCTAGGTGCAGCTGGTGCTTTATATTTTGTGTTCGTTGCAAACGTTCTGCAGCAAGTATGCCTCCAAACGTGCACTCCCGCTTTCATGCTCCCACTATCCATACTCCCACATCCAACGATGCTCAATTCCGGCCGCAGACTGCAGCCACAATTCCGCCGTCTCCTCTTTGAATAACGGTGTTGAACAGTATCAGAATGGCCTTTTCTGGTGATTACGCTTCTCGGCCGCCTCCACAGCCCAGCATGCTACCGACATCATCATCACGAGGGCAGAAGAGACGATATCCACATCTTCATCACCGGCATGTTTCAACAAACCCCAAACGCCCTACATCCTTGGGAAGTTCATCCGGATCCAGATTTGCTAACAGCTACGCACAGATACTTACGCAGCCAGGCCTGATTCGAAACCCTCGTCCCAAATTGCGCATCCCCCTCGCTTCTTCTTCGACAGATACAGATCGATTCAACATTTCCCCGGTATTCCAGAGCTTCTCAACCACACGGTTATACTTGGTTCCAAGTAATATACCTAGTACTCTAAAGCGGCTCTATACAATATGCCATTTTGGCAAACTCTTCAATAGAATAGATCTGCGTCTCGAAAGCCAGACTTTCTATCGAAAGCAATTGATTTAACAGCCCGATACCACACTTCGAACGCTCTGTGCCTTCAAACTCGTCCGTGATTCAGAAGAACCTCGAATGGTCAAACCTAGGGGCGAAATGTTTCCTCTCGTGCACAAAAACAAACTTCAGCCAAGTCCAACGCATCACTGTTGGATCCATCCGACGCCAACACCAATATAGACTCCTACAGCGCCACCCTGTGGGACGATTGCTGATGGTAACTGTGGCAATCGGTGTAAATAGAGTAATTTTGTTTATGTGGATTCCCACCGCCTCTATGAAGGTATACTGACCCTTGAGTTGGGACGGCGGACCTTCCCGGTCGTATGGCTTGGTGAACAGGTAATACGAGAAATAATGGAGTGCAAAGGTAAATCTAACTTGTCTTACGCTGTTATTTGTCTGCTTGTTTCTATCCGCTCTCTGCCGCTCGCTTTTCTATATATTTCCCCTGCCCCCTCTCTACTTTCCTTTTCTCTTCTTCTCTTTCTCACCTTCTCTAGATACCACAACTTCTTCCACCACCCTTTCCGACTACAGCAGGATATGGGCTTCAGGCTTCCATCGGCTTGAGCCGATAGTCTCTCTAAGAAGCCGGCGTACTGCCAAAGCAATACGGGCTATTTAGCAGGTTAAGGGCTAGCCCAAGTCGATCCCCACGGCTACGGAGAAGTTTCCGAAAACTCCAGCGACGATGACTTCTTTTTCCTTGGGGCTGCTGGGGATGAAGAACCAAGAAAGAGCTCTCAATCTGTCAATCCCCATTGTGCCTGGACCTGGTGACTTTTCCCGGCCTGGCACACTCGCGGTGAACTTGCTTCCGACTTTGTCCAGCCGCTGGTTCTGCTGGCGGTTGCTGGCGGTTGCTGTCGACTTTATACGATGGTTGATCCATCTGGTCCGGCTGGGCTCCCGAGCTTGGTCGGATTCGTGTCGAGCGTTGGTGCTGGTCTCGGTGTACACTCGTTCATGGTAAGTAACCTAATCACGCAACGGTCTTCCAATTACAGCTCTAACACATGCTCGATTACCAGAGCTAGTACATTCGGCAGGCTAGTTATTACACAATCCTTGCGAATTCCGACTTTCACGGCCACCGTCCTGCTGTCAAGATGTGTAAACGCTTTTGTGGTGTCTACTCTGGCACCATAACCTCGCGTTTGGTTCATCCTGCATCGCCAGTTCTGCTTACCAAAAATGACCCACTGGTGTTGATGCATTCGAATGCCGACGTTGAACTGAGCAACAAGGGCTTCTTACAATTTCAAGTTGAGAATAATTGGAGGCAATTGACCCCAAATTCAAGCAACAACAAAGGGTTAACCGAAGACAGAGACGGCTTTGTGTCAGGCGATAACATTCCTGGGTGGTCTATTGAGGTCCCAGGAAGCCCAGCTTGGTCGGATTCGTACGAGCTACAACTGCAATGATTTATTCTCACCACCATGGAGTTTAACAAGATTCCGCAGGTCTTCTGGTCAAAAGAGTGCTCGCTCCGTCAGTGTGGCGTGCGTGCAGCCCAGAACGTCGAGGGGCATCATAGACCTTGAGTCTCCTCTTGACTCTTCTTTTGACTCTTCTTTCGACTCTTCTTTCGACTCTTCTTTTAACTCCTCTTGAGTCTTTTTTGTGTCTTCTTCTACCCTCACAACCACAAACAAAGGGTTAACCGAAGACAGATGGCTTCGTGTCGAGCATCGATAAGACCATTGTTGGGTGGCCTGTTGAGGCCCCAAGCATGGCTTGGTTGAAAGAGCAGCAAATGCAACGCTCTGTTCCCAGCACGACAGAGTTTAACAAGATTCCCCAGCCTTGTTGGCAAAAGAGTGCTCGCTAGCTCCGTCGGTGTAGCGCGAGCGGTCCAGAACATCTAGCGACATCACAGACCTTGGGACAACGACTCATTGACGGCTCAAGAGTTCTAGTAACGTGGGGCCCATATGCCACAGCAATAAGAAGCCCAAGAATCTTCGGGGGAGACCAGCTTGATGCCCGCTGGAAAGATTAATAGACAAGCAACGCTGGTCACCTGATTGAACGAAGCTGCCTGGGTTGAATGTGGCCACCCAGATTGATTGGAGTCAGCCGGTGTGTACGAGGTATGTTACGCGCCATCACATAACTAAGGTAGTATTAGCTAGGCATGTACTAAATATAATCTTCTTGACCTCTAGAGACTCGTACTTAGAAATAGCATTCCGAGAATATATTACAATCCGCTTAGACAAACACAACATCGCAAGAGTTGCCCTCTTCCTTGATACAGCAACACAAGCTGCTTTGAGAGCTCGATATGACAGTGTTGTTTGCGCCCCAACGCCACCATCTACAAAAACATCATAAGTGACGATCTCACAAACGTTAAGCTCATCGACTACGCGTACGCAACGCGGCCTATAGAGAACCCACTCATGCCACGGTAATAGCGCCCATTCGTTGACACAAGTGCTTATTTTATCCCCGGCCCCTGTTTTTGTGGCCGACCACTCACTTCTTATTAGCTCCCCGTACCAATCATGACGTGTTCCATTGGCATGGAATCCTGCTCAATGCCGCCACTTTAGGATGCTGTCGCACATGCTATTTGGCATGGGCCATGCTGTTGGTTCGCTCAGCTTCTGCATTTTAGCTCTCTGATCCTGCCAATCTCCTATTGGGTTTTCTCCTACAGGATTCACAGATTGAGCAACGCCGTTGTGCGATATGATACAGAGACAAGACTCGGCTGACGTCAACGACGTGTGTGGCGGAGTTTGTGCTCCGGCAGCGAGTGAGACAAGCGATAAAAGGATGGAAAACGGAAACGTGTAACAGCATCTTGAGATCATCAACTCAATTTGATGGGGCTTTGCCATAATCGCCCCGAAAAAATCGTTACTGGTGCGCTCTGTTTCTCCATAATAGAAGGTGTTACTGCATGCTATGGAACTAATCATTGCAATGAAGTCTATGGCTTGAGTTTGTTGGATTCTAGAAATGACTGCAATCCGCCCAACGAATATTAACAGCGAAATGTATAAAGCATTCTCGCACCCACTCTTGGAGCATTTTATTCCACAACCACAGCACATTTGCCTTTTTACTTCATGTTTTAATACACGCTAGATTATATACAATGTCGAGCATACCGTCTTCAGCTTCGCGCCATCCCAGGCGGCCAAAAATCCAGCAACGAACCGAGTCGCTTCTTCCACCGCACCAGTCCAAGTCCATCACCAGCATCCCGGTTACTCCAGGTATTTCTCAGGGCACATACATCAATGGGGTATCAGGATTGAAAACTCCCGAGGCTGCAAGACAGGAGTATTTTCCTCGGCATCCCTTTCCTGGTTCAGCCAATTCTGCACGGTCTCAGACGTCTGGCACGAAAGTGAAGCCGCCAGCCTTGGGTCCGCCAACTTGGAAAGGCTCTGATTTAAGCGGCAATGTGCTCTCTGCCACTTTCACTCTGCCCCAGGCGATACAGTACAGCCAAGGAGGAAAATGGGTAAGCTGGAAACAAGCTTCAGCACACGAGAGGGCTGGCTAACACGAAACAGAAATTATCACAGCAGTCATACCATTGCTCCGCCCATCTAGATTCGCTCGCCTATCTCTCCTCCGACCGCTGTGGCTGGAACCATACAGTCATCGCCTGGACGGGAGAGATATCCTACACCTCAGCTGATGAAACACCTCAAGCTACGATTCCGATGCCAACGACGGCCACGCAGTGTGAGCGGCCACAAATCGACGACGAAGCAACCTCAAAGGACATCTTCATCCCCAACAGGGACAAGGCAACGCTTGAAGAATTGCTGCACTGCAATCCCATACGGACCCTGCCAGTCTGGCTTGCCGATGAACGCGACGATACGGCTGATGGAATCCGGCTGAAGCAGCAGTCGCGATGGAGGCGCTATGCAGAGCACGATCTCTGCGCATTGTTCCATTACAAGCAACACCCCCCGACGGATGGCCGCAAAGCAGACGGTCGATGGAATGATTACTGCCGGGTGAATGAGGCGTACGCAGACCGAATCAGCAAAGTCTATCAGAAAGGAGACATTGTCGTGGTCCACGACCACTACTTGATGCTTCTGCCAGAACTCCTTCGCCGGCGCCATCCAGACATGCGCATCGTATTTTACCTAGAATCGCCCTTTCCCACCAGCGAGCTTGTGCGGTGTCTGCATCGCCGAGAGGAAATCTTGAACGGCGTTCTTGGATCGGACCTTGTTTGTTTCCAGGCCTTTCACTACGCGCAGCATCTCGCCAACTCGTGCGAGAGAATCCTCGGCTGTTCCGCAAGCAGTGGATGGGTAACAACCACCAGGGGACGAGTCCACATGAGTGTGAGTCCGCTGGGCATCAACGTCTCCAAAATCACTTCCCTGGCTTTCTCGGAATCGGTTGACAAAAAGTACAAGGAGCTGTGTAAGCTATTCGAGGGAGCAAAGGTTGTCATTGGCTGCGACCCGATGGACCGCATGGGAGGCGTCCACAAGAAGCTTGAAGCGTTCCAATGTTTCTTGGAGCGCCATCCAGAGTGGCAGGGAAAGGTCGTCCTGCTGCAAGTCACAGGCCCTGCCATATTGGAAGACGACGACGGCGAGAGCATTGCATACGCCCGCAAGGTCAACGAGCTCGTCAACTTGATCAACCAAGACTACGGCTCACTGGAGTATGCTCCAGTGCAGCTACACAACCAGAAGCTCTCGCAGGACGAGTACTTTGCTCTCTTACGGCGTGGAGATGTCGCCATCAACACATGCGTGCGCGAAGGCATGAGCACCACGAGCTTGGAGTACATTGCCTGCCAGCGAGACAGCCACGGGCCCCTCATCATCTCTGAATTCAGCGGAACGGCAAGCAATCTCAAAGAGGCGGTTCAGATCAATCCGTGGGACATTGTGCAGGTGGCAGACCAGATCAACAATGCATTGACGATGACGCCAGAGAGACGAAGCCGGATGCACAAGGCCCTGTATAGGCGTGTTGAGGGAGACAATGTGGAGCGTTGCGTGAATGGCATGATTGCACGGCTGAAGAAGGTGTTGGCAGCGTGACACACATTTGAGGACGAAAAGGTTTCGCTGTAGCTGGCCTATGGTGTTTATAATGGAGGTTGGCGAGATTGGGAAATAGAGTAGATTATTTACAGCTAGACATGAAGCAATATCACGGAGACAAAGACTGAATGAGGTCTCATCAACTTTACGATTCCATGTCCCATTTGCTGATATTTCCATGAGAGTATCCTGATCAATCCTCCAGCCACCCTCTCCGTTTCTACCTTGATTGTAATTTCCTTCAAGTATGATGGCCAACCCATGCTTGCTCTAGGGCATGCCTCACCACTGCTAGACACGAAGGCATCTCCTCGTTGCTCTGTTTTCAAGGCAGAGGTTGCTTTAAGCTCTTTGACAGATTCGGCGCAGCACTCATTGGCCTGGGCTAGTGCATGTGACGGTGCGGCCATCCTTCTGTGTTTTGATAGTGTCAGTGCAGCGGGCAGTAATCTATAGCAGCTAGGGTGCTGAAGAATACTGGATCCGGCCACTACAGGTCTTTAGTGTTGTAATGCTGACTCAGCAATCGGCCCATGAACCTCCAAAATCCAACAGCTGCCGGCAGCCTTTGTAGCTGGTCCGAGATTCAATTCCAGAAGCAGTGTCAAATAATCGGCGATAGGACATATCTTCCATGATACCGAAACAGTCACTTGATCGATTCTTCCTACAGCTGCATCGATTGCATGCTGATGCAGATTGCAAGCCTGCCGCAGCCCGGCTGAGTCATCCGGTTTCTTTTCCAAAACACCACGGAACCATCCCAAGAAGCCGAAGTGGTCCGGCAACTTGCACGGATCCCGGACAATGAATTTCGGTCAACGAGCCTCTTTCTCTCTTTATGGTGACTGGTATTGCATCCCAAGCATACCGGCTTGTCAAGTCCCCATTCTTCCGTCAGATTTGCGGCTTCCATTGCCCCGTGCCTTGTCCTCGCTCGGCTCATTCCGTAAGCGACTCTTCACTCCAAATCTCCAAATTTTAGCTCCTTGTTGGCTAACATCTTTGAATCTCAGGGTCCTGTCCTACCCCAGACGAAGCTATCGCACCATGCTAGCCGCACGAGCGCTAAAGATTTCCCATCGGACGCCATCTGCTACTAGCAGCCATAGCTGAATTCTACTAGAGAGGCAGTCCCAGACACAGCGAGTCCATTTGCCTCATTGAGTAGTTTTTCCTCTTGGAAAACTCTATTGTCTTGGGTTCAGTTTCCCATTGGCTCCATCATCCCTGGACAAGCGGATCTCCTCCAGGCGGATTGTCGACAAGCTGGGCTCATCCACCCGAGGCAAAAATCGGGCCTCCGCCCACATGCGCTCATGACTAAAATGATATCACAAGGTTATCGCCGAAAACCCCAACATCGCGAATAGGCCACCCATGCGACGGCATCCTGCTGTATGGCGAGATTGCCAAAGACGGCCCACGGAGAGCGCCCTTGTCCAATCATCCTGTGGTTCGGCAGCAACTGCCTTGTCGACCCGCTCCGGTTGCAAAGCCGATCCAACTCCGTCGTGTGGTGTTTGCTGCAGCCGTCATCGTAGCGTTGCACCAGGCTGAGAGGATTGCGGGTTTATCACGCCGGCAGCTAGACTACAAATAACCTCTTGTCTGCCCGGGTTTTCAGATCTGAGATACAACTGGACTTTAACTTTCCCAGCCTCAAGTTAACCGCTCAACGTTTTGAACCGTAGCTTAACGGCTTGCTCCAACTTCGCCATGACGGCTCAACTCCACGCGCAGATCCCCACCGATAACCGCACAGCGTTTGGGTCGGTCAACATCCCTCCCGTTGTGTTCCCTAAAGCATCTGCTCCCCCTCCAGATCTGGATGTGAGCAGCACCGCTACCACCGCAGTCAATGCGCTGAATGAAGCGCTGAAAAAGGCCGACTATTCGGCCGCCGCCAAGCTCTTTGTCGACCAAGGCTATTGGAGAGACCACCTGGCGCTGACTTGGGAATTCCGCACCGTACAAGGAACCCAGGGCATCACCGGCCTCTTGCAGGACAGCTCCAAGTCGAAAGATGGATTTCGCTTGAAGGAGGTCACAATAGATACGAGCTCGGCGGGGCGAGCGCCCAAAGTGGCTGCTCTTGACGGCGAAGGCGAGGTTCCGGGAATTCAGTTCTTCATTACTTTCACGACTGTGATTGGATCTGGAAAGGGTGTCGCCAGACTGGTGAATGACAATGGCACCTGGAAGTTCTTCTCAATATACACGGCCCTCGACGAAATCGACGGCCACCCAGAGCTGCTCGGTGAAAGACGGCCCAAGGGAGTCAAGCATGGACAGAAGCGAGGCCCTCAGAACTGGGCCGAAACGAGGCAACAGGAGATAACATACCAGGGCGAGGCCCAGCCAGCTGTAATCATCATCGGTAAGGATTCTCTCTGGGCATGCTCTTGATCCTATTGCCCTTACCGAATGTTTGCTAATACGTACCATAGGCGCTGGACAAGCTGGATTGACAGCGGCCGCTCGGCTCAAGGCGATTGGCGTCAATGCCTTGATCATTGAGGAAAACGGCCGCGTAGGAGACAACTGGCGAAAGCGCTACCACAACCTCGTGCTCCACGACACGGTTTGGTACCAGCACCTGCCGTACATTCCCTTCCCGCCGCAGTGGCCCATCTTTACTCCCAAAGACAAGCTGGCCACCTTTTTCGAGGCCTACGCAACCCTGCTCGAGCTGAATGTCTGGACCAAGACGAAGCTTGGAGATGTCAAGTGGGAGGATGCTACAAACAGCTGGTCTGTCACGGTGCAGCGACAAAAGGAGGACGGCACGACAGAGACACGAACCTTCCACCCGCATCACATTATCCAAGCAACCGGGCTCTCGGGATTCAAATTCGTGCCGAAGCTAAAGGGAATGGAAAACTTCAAGGGCGACCGTCTGTGCCACTCTTCAGAATTCCCCGGATCAACGCCAAACAGCACCGGCAAGAAGGCCGTCATCGTGGGCTGTTGCACTTCGGCCCACGACATTGCCCAGGACTACGTGGAAAACGGCTACGACGTGACGCTAGTCCAGAGATCAAGCACCTTTGTCGCCTCGTCCAAGTCCGTCAGCGACATCCTCTTGCGGGACTTTGCCGAAGGCGGCCCCCCCGTGGAGGATCTCGACTTGCTCTTCCACAGCCAGCCCACGGCGGTGCTCAAGGCCCTGCACACGTCTTCCGCCAAGAAACAGACCGAGCACGACCGAGAAACCCTCGAGGGCCTACGCAAAGTCGGCTTCAACGTGGACAGCGGCCCAGACGGTGCAGGTCTCCTCTTCAAGTACTTCCAGCTAGGAGGACGCTACTACATCGACGTCGGCGCCTCCAAGCTGATTGTGGACGGCAAGATTAAGGTCAAGCAGGGCGCGGAGATTGCCGAAGTGCTCCCCAACGGGCTGCGCTTCGAAGACGGCAGCGAGCTCGAGGCGGACGAGATCATCCTGGCGACGGGATACGGAAACATGCGCGACAAGACGCGCCACATGCTGGGCGATGCCGTGGCGGACAAGATTGGCGATGTCTGGGGCTTTGGCGAGGGCGGCGAGCTGCGCAACATCTTCCAGCAGACGGGCCATCCGGGCTTCTGGATCCACGGCAGCAGTCTGGCGCTGTGCCGGTACTATTCAAAGGCACTGTCGCTGCAGATCAAGGGGCTTGAGGAGGGCTTGTACAAGTACGGCGAGAAATAGAGCTGGGCTCGGCTGAGGCAACTGTTTTGGTTCTGTGTATTAGTCTTTAGTTTGTATGTTGATACGATGCTAATGCTGAATTCAAGTTTGTTGTGCTCGAGGATACAGATGCTTTGAAGCTTGCGGCGTTGTGTTTGCGCCTAACGCCACCATCTCAGGAGCGTCGTGAGTAACAATCTCATAGCCGCTGAGGCCATAACCTGAAGCATACATGAGTTGGCCATTATGGAATGGAGCGAAAACAATTATAGGAGAAGCGGAGAGGCATCTATCCAGACTCTAGGGTACTTACGGAGCATATACTTTATTACACAGCTATAGAATCCCCACAGAATGCCTGGCAGCGAATTCTAGATTAAAATCATAGGCAGGGAGCATAGTGGGAGCTGTAGTGCTACATGTATTAGACTACATGTAGGATTAATAGTGCTGCGCCAGCAATCTGTCAAAAAGAGCTTAAAACAACCTCTGCCTCGATTGTTGAGTGCCCCACCAATAGTAATACTCTACGCTCGACCTTGGAGATACGCAGCACCCAAGCCAAAATTCAAAGCCCCTAGGAGAAAATCAAAATAATACCATAATCCCAACCAAATAAATCTTCATCATCTATACTCTTTCCCTTTCTCTTTGCGCCTATCTCAAACTCTCTTCTTTCCAAGTTGCAGTTCCTCCAAAGTGGCCCGTGCATGCCAAGAGTGCAGCGCTAGACCTATTTGGGCACAGCTGCATGGCTCTTTCCTACCGCAGCAGGAATTTACAGATCTTGAATCTCAGTTTGATATCGCTGCAGTTGCCAGTTGCAAGTCAGTTGAAATACAGACACCGCTCGCAACTGCCCGCCATCTGGCAAGCTCGACGGCCTGAGGTACCAGCTGACGCGTGCCTGGCGGCCTGAGGTGCCAACCTACTATATAAACCCTCCTCTCCCCTCCTCTTCTTCTTTTGATTTTCTTCCTTCCTCAAGCTCGTTTGATTTCCAACGCAGCAACCGCCCCGCGATGGAAAACAAAACGATTGCCGAGATCATGTCTGAGATGGCCCGGAATCCTCCCGAGGATGACTGGGTTCAGGTGCCCTCGCGCAAGAGTGCTCGTGCCAGAGCGGTCCCCGACCCGATGGATGCTAAGGCCATCCTCGAGCTGCCGACGATCCGCCCCAGCTCTACCATCCGCCCTGCCAGCAAGGAAGCCATTGCCGGCCAGCACTTCTACACCCTCCGCGCCTACAAGGAAAGCCGTGAGTGCCGCATCCTCCGCGCCCTAATCAACGTCTTCAAGGCCGAGCTGGAAGGCGCCGGCTCCTCTGAAGATCCCATCACTAAGGCCATCTGCCTTGGCATTGGCCCCTTTGATCCCGACAACGGCAGTTGGATCATCAAGGACAAGGCCCATATGCAGTTTGCCGCCTTTACCGTCATCGTTGAGGAGCTTCGTAAGTTCATCTCCCTCTTTGTGCTCTTCATCCCCTCTCTCGGCGAGTGATTCATCTCGCTGACGCAAAAAATCAGAAACGTTGTGCAAGAACAAGATTGAGGTCATTCTCCAGGAGCCTGCTTTCAACGCCACCGACATTGACTTTGTCACCTCCCTTGGCCACGACGTTGTTGAGTCCCCCATCGCCTTTGAGGCCGTCGATTCCAAGACTTTTGTCTTTGGCATCCACCTCTACCGCGACATCTACGCCCAGGTGTTCCAGAATCGCGTGTACCCCGCGCTCTTCGTTGGCACTGGATGGGATATTTGGTGCGAGTAAGTCTCTTCCCCTCTTCACTGCGTCGTTTCTTCCGGCCCCAGATACTGACAGTTTTTTAGCGTCAGCTACCGTTGGACCGAAGAGGAGAAGGACCGCCTCGCCTTCCTCGAGGAGATGGAGACGACTCACAAGAAGTTTCCCTTCCCTGAGAGCCGTGGCAACAACATCTTCTTCGGCACCTCCATCTTCTGGAAGTGATTCAGTCGAGTCCTCATCGGCACCTCCGCCTACTAGGAGTGATTCAGCCCATTTCTCATGACGTTGACGAGACCATGCAAGTCGTTTAATGATTTTATACCCATTTCGGTCACATGTGTCTAGATACACATTTCAAAGGGAGTTTATAGGGACCTAGGCTAGATAAATGGAATACGGCGCAATGCCACATTTACAGTAAACACACGTTTGTATTTTGCCTGCCTTGCATGTGTGAAAATGAAAGGTGCCCTGTCTTGGGGAATGTAGAAACGAAAATAAACACACGTGATCCTCGCATGCCTTGCCCTAAAACGCCCAGCTTTCTCTGTGGAAAAAAAAAAATAATACGATACATTGTGTGCTATGCCTTGTCTCGCAGCAGACAGAAAAGTAAAGAGAAGTAAAGTACAACAGTAAATGACATTGAATACCGTCCATATGTGATGACTTCCCAGCTGTGTACAATTAATCCAGCATAGTATTGGGAACGAAGAAAGTAATATAGGCAAGACGAAGGAGAAAAGATTGAAAAAGAAAAATAACACGCAACAAAAAAGACTCTAAAAGTCTATCGCGTGAAGAAGGACAGAACCCTCCGGTATGATTACAAAACAAACAGATAGAATCGCAAAAAACTCCATTTTCCCTTGCAGTCATGCCTCGTCATCAATCAGCCGTGAAGAAGAACATATTTTTTTTTGCGTGTTTCCAAAAGGGTGTAATCCTCGAATAATCATTCAGGTTCCCTCCCCCTTTGTACTCCTCATCATACATCATCTTTTCTTCTTCTTCTTTAGATTGTTGTTCTTTTTGTTCTTCACGAAACCGTCTTGCCGCCGCAGTCGGGGATCTTGACGCCGTCCTTGAGCTTGCGGTTGGCATCCATGAGGCCCCATTTGTCCTCCCACGCCTCGGTGGCCGTGTTGTAGACGACCTTCCACGGCTCGTCAAAGGCCTCAAACCAAAAGTAGTTTGTGCCGTTCTCGAGCGCCTGGCAGACCCAGTCGCTCATAAACGTGTTGAGCTCGTCGATTCCAGCCACGGCTGGGTTCGCGCAGGTGCTGGGCCCGCCGCAGTCCTTGCCGCCGCCCGTGGGCCAGCCCGTCTCGGAGATGATGTTCTTGGACTTGTCCTTCTTCCAAAAGGGGCCGTCGTGGCCCTTCCAGAAGCTGTACGTCCAGTCAGCAGCCTCGGTCGCCGTTGTTCCACTAAAGAACGGGTGGACGTTGGCCATGATGTAGTCGCTGTCGTCGGCCAGCTCCTGCGTCCAGTCGTCTCCCAGGTCGGAAGTAGCGACTGGGAGATCGTACTTGTTCTTGGTGAGGTTGGTGCGCACGTCGTCGAGCAGCTGGCCGAGGCTGGTTACGGTGAACTGCTTGCGGAAGAGCACCTCGTTGGCGACGATGATGCCCTCAAAGGGGTCGTCGCCGTACTTGTCCAGAATGTCCCACATCTGTGCGAGCTGGCGGGCATTCGTAGTGGCGTTGTTGTCCTGCCAGACGCCCATCCACACCTTGATGTCGCTCGTCATCTCGAGGGCCGAGATGGAGTGCAGCACCATCTGCGTCTGGTTGCAGTCCGTGCCGTAGAGGCGGATCTTGTTGGTCAGCTGGCTGAGGACGGCCACGTCACGCGTGATGTTGTTCTGCGACGGCGGGTTGGCCAGGCAGTCGGGATACTGCGTGTTGAGCGGCGTGTAGTCGATGCCGGGGAAGACCTTGTGCAGGTCGGGGTTGTTGAGAAGGTCCTTGATCTCCTGGCTGTTGATGGTGAGGTCGCTGCCGTCGTCATCGCCTCCGCTTCCACTGCTGCCGCCGCCTTTGGAACTTCCGCTGCCGTTGCCAGACTTGCTGCCGCTCTTGTTGGCGACGCGGCTTCCAACGACGCCGCCAACGACGCCGCCGATGATTAGCAGGACGACGACGATGGAGATGATCCAGCGCCACTTCTTGCTGCGGGAGGAATGCTGGGCCATCCAGGCGGACTTTTCTTCGGTGCTACCGTTGTCAAAGATGCCACCGGCGTCGCCTGCTGCGGCATTGCCTTTGTCGGCTGATTTTGCTAGATGTCGAATACATGTCAATCATTGAGAATATCAAGAGAATATCAAAGAGAAAAAGAAGAGAGAAAGAAAGAAGAAGCAGATGGCCAAGAGTGTGAAATGAAGAGGCAGATGAACAAGGATATGAAACCGTGATATGGGGAGACGAGTAGCACAGTTGATAGACATAAAAGCCATATCAAGTCAGGAATCTTCACTCACCACTGCGTCCCAGGGCACTTCGAATCGCTCCAGCCCCAACCGCCGCCGTCGTCACCGCCGCAGCTCCCTTGGCCGCATCAGCGCCGAGGGTGGAATTCCGCTGACTACGCCGAGAATAATCCAGTCCGTCGTCGCCGTCGTCCACAATCTCATTAGGATTGACTATGCCGAGCATCGGATTGCTATGTCGAGAGCCTGCGGCATACATCTGCGGATAGTGGTCGTCGGCATAGGGGTCCCTTGCGCTACGAGACTCTCGGGCACTGCGAGAAGGCGAGCGCGAGCTACTATTGGCACCCGACATGGACATGCCCATCGAGTTTCGCTCAGAGCCCGGGTGGTAGTAGCCGCCGTTGCCAGGTCCGTAGCCGTAGCCGTTGCCGTAGCCGCTGCCGCTGTCGGGATATCGAGAGTGGGAGGGCGGAGGAGGGAGGCCGCCGTGAATGGCCTGCATGCCGCTCTCGCGAGCGTTGCGCTCTGCCACGCCGTAGGCAATGCCCGCCATGCCGCCCGCGGCCATCTCGCTGAAGTTGTCAGAGCCGGGCGTCACGTTATTCTGGGAGAATCCCGGGGAGTTGGAGTCTGCTGTCTGTTGCGCATACCCGTCATGGTGGCCATCGCCTGCAAAGTAGCCGGCGTCGCCGTGGTGGTGAGGCGGAAGAGGCGCCTGGCCCTCGTCGTATTCATGCTCGTGCTCATGCTCGTGCTCGTAGCCGTAGTCCTGGTGCTGATGCTGGGGCACGGGCGGCGGAGGCTGGCGGTAGTGAGGCTGAGACGAGACATTGTCGTGATAGGGCGTCTCGGGGGGGTAGGCTGGGCTGTGAGGCGCGTCATAGCCGTCGAGGGGCTCTCGCTCAGGAGAGGAGCCGTGCTCACCGTAGCGCTGCATGGCTGGCGAGCTCGGGGATTTGGAGAGTCAATTGGTTTTCGACAAGATCGATAGGCGAGATAGTTCGCGACTTGTGCCGTGGGGAACGACGATAGACTGCGCAGCTTCTTCGATTGACTCAACAAGCGTGGGTTGATTGTCAGGCGATCTGATGGCGCCCTTTTTGTCTGGTTTCTTTTTTGTTTTTTTTTTTTTTTTGTTTAGCTATCTGAAAAAGAACCCAGCCCAGTGGCGGGCCAACCGCTGATCAATGAATTGGATTAAAGACGGGATCAGAAAAAAAGAGGATCTGGCGCTTCTCCAATACGTAGCTGACCGACAGGCGCACAACGATGCGGGTGAGCACAGGCCGCGCGAACCTGCAGCTCTACCAGATGAGACAGCAGAGACAAAAAAAGAGGGCCTGGGGAAAAGGGGAGAATCAAAGCCGATGACGACGACGATGGGCGAGGCTCGGTTCTTTGGTCAGCGGCCGGGGAGAGAGACTGGTTCAACGATCGTGAGAAGTTGCAAAGTGAACGGCTTGTGAAGGGCTCGTCTCGTTGCTCTGCTGCTGGCTGATTGAAATTGCCTCGTCAAGTTAGTCGTGCCAGCTGATGGGAAACGAGCGTGGAGAGGCAGACAAACGAGAGAGAAAAGGAAAAAAGGAAGCCTCAGAGCAGCTGCCCAAACGCAACGCTCCACCTGTCTGGCTTTTACTTCTGCTTCCTCTTTATTCAATCACTCTGCAGAGAGAAAACACGACGACAACGTAGAAAAAATAAAGAGAGAATAATCGTGAAGGGGAGAAGTTTCGTCAGCTCGCGATGCGCCAGAGTTTCGCAAATCGGCATCACGGCAAGGTCAGGGCCCCCCAAGTCGAATGCTACATTAGCCCGTTGCGTAGCAGCTCGTAATGGTACAGGCGCTGAAGCTCAGCTGCTTTAGGCCGCTGCCTGCGCAAGCAAGACACCCAGAAAATCATGCACATGTGCCCTCGAGGCCGCTATGGCGGCGGCTGAGGCCCCCTGGGCTGCCGCTAATTCCCAATGGCGCAGGTCAACCGCATGGGCTGCTAACTGAGAGTGGCGGTAGCGGCCAGTCTAGACGAGCCGGGGAGATTATTGTGGCGGCCAGGGGGTGGAATTCTAATGAGGGCGAGGCTGATGGTGAGATTTTTGTTTGTTCGTTCTTTTGGGGATCTACGGGCTATACGGCCCAGGCTAATCCTGGAGGGAAATCTTGCTGGGCAGAATGTCCTGGTTGATTATTCTCCTAGAAGCATCGATTGCGACATTCACGGTGCCTCTATAGCTGCGCTTTCAGGGCCTCTGAGCCGGTGGTCGAGGCGCAAGAATCAAAGCCATTGTCCTGCGCCGTTATTGGTACTGTCTGGACCCGAGCCTGTGGGGCTTCGGCGACATCTCGCTCGCTCCCCCAGATTTTCCCCCCTCGTATGTCTCATCTAAGCGTGGCCTTTGTTTATTCTTCGTATCTTGTCCAAGCCGCCTAAAATGGGCGGCAGATTGGGAGGCAATCATGACAATCTCACCGAAGGAAAAAAGGTTGAGACGCGGGAATAGCGGGATGGACGAGGGCGCCGGGAAGGAAGCTTCAGCGATGCCTGCAGCGCAAAAAGCATAAACGCATCATTGCTTCGTATATGAGTAGCAGCGTCAGCACTTTGTCTGCAGGCCCGGTGTGCTAAATATAAATTCTGGTTCTGAATCAAAAGTGGCCGCAGTGCCGCTGCGCCCATTGTCTGGTGTTTGGCGCGCGTTTCGATCGTGTCGTTTCAATTCCAGTCGACAAAATCATTGATCCGCCATCAACGCAAGTCGCAAATAAATAGATCTGCGATTTGACTCGGCCAAAAAAATATTGCCAAATCAAAAATCCAAATTTATACCTTTTCTTGAGGCGCCTGTCAAACTCGCGTGGCCGCACGTTGAACGCCTCGGCATCCTTAGCCGTGGGATTGTGGCTGGCCTCGTAAACTTTCCTTTTGCCTGTAGATTCTATTTTAGCCTTTACCAGGCACTTCTCGTGTGCGTTGGACATGTCGATGCGTTCAAATATGCAGCATCGCTCCATTTATACGAAAAACAGAGCCGTCTGAAACTTTTGCCTATTTATGCATCTGCTCACGAATATCTGCTAGCATTACAGAGTGAGCAAGGGCAGCTTCGGGCTTTCTCGCTGTAATGAGAGCCAGCCATGTCTAGCCAGATCGTACGGTAAATCAGCATGCATGGATGCTACTGCACGCTATTAGAGATCACAGCTGCTAAGCTCAACTGCCCTGTCTCCTCTTTGCCCTCTGCACGGCCAAAGTCAAGAGAGCTCTTCAGCAGCTAGGCTCAAATCACACATGCAAAGCAGCTAAAAATTGCCCTGAACGGCAACGCCCATGCGTGAGGCTTTATCCACCGAGGCTATTAGCGCAGCCTCCACCGACGCCCTGTCCTGAGCCTTTGTCATTTCATGTTGTGTCACTTTTGCAATGGACGGGCGAGTATAAACGTCTGTCTCCTGTGCCGTGTCTTGTTCCATTGCTCTGCACATGTACTTGACTTGGCGGAATGAGGGCAGCGAGCGGTCTTATTCCTCTCTGTGCTTCCAGTGCTTAGCAGTGGATAACGCCACTAGACGGCATTACTCGCCTTGCCCGCAACGATCGAGGGGCGAGGCTCAGCCTCAGATACAAAAATAGACGGCAATGGAGGGATTCTAAAGCGTCCATAGCGTCGCCGTCCCGCCGCCACCGTTGATTCTCTATCCAAGCAATGAGGAGCTGAGAAGCTGCTAATAACGGATCATGGTACAATAAATCCCTTACTCGTACTTGACACCCAGTCCTATGCCCGTTGTTCGGCACTTGGAGAATTCTCTCAGTCTAAGGACGGTATAAAGGGCTCCTCTGTGACCTCATACCTGCAATGCTTCATCCAACTAAGCACGGACGACGGGAAAGGCCTAAAATAGAGCCACCGAAATCAATCAGATCCAGCAGACCAAATGCCAAGCAACTCACAGGTCAATGCATCCCACCTTGCCCACCACGTAGCCCTACAGCATGACGTGTTTTTGACGGCTCGAATCCTAGCCCACCGGCGCCGGGACCCTTTGTTGATCATGCTATCGCTCTAGGGAAAAGAAACGGCGTGGCATGGTGGATTTTTGTGGGCTGAGCTCCCATAGTCTCATTTTCCACAGACAAGCTTCTGTTGCTAGCAGATTTCCGATCCTACGAGCTTCGCTAATCATCACATAAGCACTCGGGCCTAATCAAGATTCCGTTTGGAGAATGCAATGTGGTATTTGGTTTGGCCAAGCAGCTATCGTTGCTTGCGTCAATTCCTGATAAGGTATTATCCCGATGGAGCTTGTGGGCAGTATCCCTCTTCAGATCTCGGGAAAGCTCCTTGCTTCTGTTACAGGATCAACGCCATGTGCCTTGCCCACGCTGATAAGTAGCTCGGCAAGCAGTTATTAGGAGTATTCCAAATCATCCCTGCTGCAAATCAGGCGGGCATATAACTGCGGGCTCACGGCCAAAGGGAGCATCTATAGTCCCCAGCAAGATGATGCTGCCAGTATGAACACGCGTATCGCGGCATCGAATCTGTAGATGTTTTTTATGCAAGGCCTTGTCATGGATCTCTTCGCTTGGCAGCTAGGGAAGGAAGAGAATATGGACCTATGGCAGAATTGCCAAGCACCGGTAGTTGATAGATGCATGGGTCCATTATCTCCTCATTCTCCTTTGTCAAGCTTCGATTTATATTCGGTCTCTCATGTCTTGAGCCTCGCTTTGTCTCGGTGATTGATATTGCTGATTATTCCGAGCCAACTCTGTATCAGCAAAGTGCCACGCTGCATTGATTTCGGGTAGCAATGGAAATCCTTTGATTCTCGATTTGAAGCCAAGTCTTTGTTCGTTGCAATCGGGTGGAAGTTTTCGGAGAATACTCTGTAAAGAGTTAGCCAAACACGTCCTCTCGATAGGGATGGAAGAAAGCCACTTGCCGTGCTCGAGACATATCCTATTGGTCAACCAATACATACCAGTTACCAACCCCGAAATCTCGACAGGAGAAAACAAGGAAATTGAAGTGGAATCCACCCGCGTGGTGTAGAGTCTTGAGATCGGCACTTGGCAGCTCTCGACAGCTGCATCCCACGCGTGACCCCGAAAGAGATTAACGTCCGGGTTTTTGCATATTTCTCATCCATTATCAGAGCCTACAATGCCTATCTGGGTAATCCAGAAACTTGACTAGCAGGTAAGCAACAGAAATGTATTGGTCAGGTGCCTTTGATTAGGTCTAGCATTAACGGCAGTTCTTGTCGGTGACGCCGTTTTGGGCCTCGAGGATAGCGCCACCATCACGAGTGCTAGATGGAGTTAACTGGGGCCGTGGCAACGCCCTACAAGAAACATGGCAGCCTGGAATCGCACAGAGAGCTCGGCTAAGCTTAAAAATTAGATGAGTGCTTAATTGTCGTCACCTCTGAGCCAATATGCGTGACGTTGTTGCGTACCTGTGGTGGTTATCAAGATTGGGGTTTGCCAGCACAGAGCAGATTTTGCCATTCTTCCTCTTTTTGAGCCCCATTTCGCCCTCTAGCCGTAAAATGTATTGAAATATTCAATAGAGTATCCCCGGATAATGTACTATCGCAAAAGATAGCACCTGTAGCTCCTCCATCTCCCGTGATGCGAGCCTCGGCTTGCGGGAACAAGCTTCAACTTCCCCCTTGCATGGCGCCTTTTAAGCAAAAGATACGCTAGAGATATCTTGCCGAACATGACAAGCATGCAGAGCTTCGTATTGCCGAGACATTTGGTAATCCGCTTCTGTCTCAGCACAGGTGACGGACGGGAAATTACTCGGCAAAACAGATCCAGGTATTAATAGCCGCAGCGCTGGTACAAGCCAGTATCCGCATCAGCATTCTTCACTTCGAGAATAGTACTGTATGATCAACCCCAGATGATACAAGCCCAAGAGTCTGTGCCGTTTCTCCTCCTCTATAGCAAGTCGCATCAAACCCATCTCGACGGCCAGCCCCATATTAAACCGCGCTTCAGCAGCACCAACCGCCAGCTAAAAAAGATCCAAGGCCCCCCTGTCAGGCGCCGCCGGTTTCTGCTTCCGACTCAGCACCCCTTGCTCGTTGAAGCCGTGAGAAATAGCGGCATGGCATCTTGTTTTGAGCCTCTCCACTCCTACCTGCCAAGGTGCGTGTAGCCTTTTTTCCTAAGACTAGGTCTTTTGTCTTTTGTCTTGGATAGTCGTGCTTTTTTCCCTCTTAACCTGCCCCTTGTCCACGCGGATACAAACGTTACATCTATCCAGATCCAATCGTCGTCTGTCGTTTTCGCCCGCGAGCGTCCCTCTTTTGAAGATCAGAACTTTTTTGGGTTTCGTCTTTGCTTGGCTTGCGCTATATAATCCTAATTTGTTTCGTTCTTCCAGTCGGCGCCGCGCTCTCGGTTTGCAACTTCTCAACGCAAAAGCCGTTTTTGTCCTTGTCCCCTCAATAACTCCGTTCCATAAGGCTAAAGCGCAGATCATGAGCTAAATAACTCTGCAACAATCTGGTTTCATTTTTTTCTTTTTTTCCCTCTCTTTTTTCCTTCTTTTTTCCCTTTTCCCGCTCCACGGAAATCTCCGCCGTTTCAGTTTGACGAATGGAAGCAAAAAAGAAGGATAGAAAAAAGGAACGAAACAGGAGATGAGCTAAATAAATAGAGCGAGACAAGAACGAACCGGCATCGAAGAAACAAGGATCCAATACTTGCCGCGGCATCGACAGTCTGTAATATAAGCCTAGGCAGAGCTGTCAAAAACGACAGAAGCCCACTCCATTTTTCTGGAGCGCATCTCCATAACGCCAACCAACAACACCAGAGCAGATCGAGGCCCCGCCGATGCATCGTCACCGCGACAAGCCATGGAGATTCAGTTTACGCTGCCGATAAATACCGCCAAGGGCGAGGCCAGCACCGCAACTGCCGGGTGAGTCGAGTCATGTCTGGGCCTCGTTTCTTTGGCTTTTATTGCTTGCATTGTCGAAGCACCCGATTCGGCCTTGTTTGGAGCCATTCACGTCAAACTATCTGTGCCATGCTCGCCTGCCTCTAACCGCTGGTAACTGACAATGAAGATTTCTCTCGAGAATATAGCCGCTCAACTCCATCATCATCGTCGTCGTCTTCATCAAGAGGCCGAGGCGGTGTCCATCGCTTTGCTCTAGACTCAAGAACGAGGCACACTCGACGCAGCTCGACTCGCGCACGCACAGGCTGCAATACTTGTAAGTGCATCTTCTCTAAGCGTTTCTCAATATGCGTCGCTAACCAGCATACCAGGCAAGTAAGTTGCCTTGAGACTGACTACCCGGTTGTTGGTCGTTGCATCCATGCTTCTCGGCCCTCACTAGCTTTTGACACGTTACAACGGTTGCGGGCACTAACAACGCCCCTTGTCTTTTCTCTTAATGTAGGAAACGCCATGTCAAATGCGACGAGACCCGGCCGGCCTGCCTCAACTGTATGAAATGGCGTGGCTACTGTGATTCTTACTCGGACGCCGCCGACTCTTCACAGCCTCAGTCTCGCTCTTCATCGTCCAACACAAAGCTCATCCACACGAAAAAGGCCCCTTTGCTCATCGTTGAGCCATCCGTCAACAGCATCCGATTTGCCAACAATGACCAACGAGACTATTTTGCCGAGTGGTCCAACCTCTCCGTCACCTATCTCGGCGGATTTGTCGATCAGACTCGCCTATGGACGGCCACAATGCCTCAGGTCACGCTGGAAGACAGCACTCTGCGATACGGCGCCATGGCGGTGGGAGCTCTCCGAAAGGCGTATCAAGAACAAGGCTCAGAGATGGGGCTCGAGCTTAACAATCGGCACTACCTGAATGCCATTGTCTACTACTGCGAAGCCCTTCGCATGCAGTCCGAAATGAAGCCCACGAAAGAAGGTCTGAGGACAGCGCTGCTTTCTTCTCTGTTGTTTGTGTGCTTCGAGGCTCAGAGAGGAAACATTCCCTCGGCTTTAAAGCATGTAACTCACGGATTTACAATGCTCAACGAGCTCGCCAACTGCACTGATAAAGCGCCCGACCTGGTCAGCATTGCTCCCGCGCCGCCGGCCCTGGTGCAGGACATTCTCGACTGCTATAAACCCCTCGAGTTGCAGTCAAGATCCTTTATGGGGTCATACAGAAAATACTTCCTTTCGTCACAGCCGCCTGTCGCGCTTGGCCAGCATCCTTCATCGCCTTCACCTTCCTCATCCTCATCCGCTGCTTCTCCTTCGTCGCACCTGCAACAGCAAACAAGCCGCAGGAACTCTACACTCCAACCAACTCCTAGGAGCTCCTCGAGCCAGCCGGAAACGCCTCTCGGATCCTCTCATCAAAGCCCTCAGCCAACCGGCTTGCCGAGCCCGCAAAGCCAGGGCTTTCCGTCCTCACCTCAAGCTCCCCCCTTTAGACGACCGCCTGGAATACTCCCATTTACCAAAAACTCTCCCTACTTTCGACCAAAGCTAACCAACATTGTCTCTCTAGACGATATGCCACGTGCGTTCAAGTCGTGGGATGAGATGCGGGACTACTGGGGACTGGTCCAGCGCCAAATGGTGCGCCATGTCCCCATGCTAAACAAACTGACCTGCGAGCTTGCTCTACACAGGACCCATGACGTTGCCGAGATTGAAAGGAAGTTTGGGAGCCTCAGATCGAACCCGACGCTGGTCAAATTCATTGCAGAGGGTCGGTACTGGCTGCAGCGCTGGACCGAAACGTACGAGCCGATGCATCAAGCCATTGTGAGAAACGCCAAAGCCAATCGTTCTCTCTATCTACAAGCCCTGAGTATTCGCGTCGAGTATCTGATCCTGTACATCTACACAACCGTGCCGCGCTACTCGAGCCTCATCACAGTCAAAGGCCTCACTCCGCAATACCGTGAGATCAATGCTCTTGCCGAAGAGCTGCTCCGTTGCCGGCCCAACTGCGGCTTTGCCATGGATGCCGGATGGACCTGGCCGTTGTTTGTCGTCTCCTTTGGCTGTCGAGATCGTCAGGTCAGAGAAGACGCAATCCGAATACTCGGGCAATACCCCATCCGCAATGCTCTTCGCGATAGCCGAGTTTTTAGGGCCATTGCCATCAAAAACAACGAAACAGAAACCCTCAACGAGACAGAAGGCGACGAGGGCGAACAGTGGATGCGCCTCCGACGCCGCGAACTCATCTTTGAAGACTTTGGCTCCAGCATCATCTTCCGGTTCGTACAGAGGGATTCCATCACGGGGAGTTGGGATCTGGTGGAGGAAGTGGCCGACTATGGCGTCGGATCCGATGGTCGACTGGCATGGCGGAGACAGCCAATCTCCGAATCCGAGTCGATTCTATCTGGCGTATGTTGATAACTTTTCACACACACTCAAACATATTCTTATTTAGCGGACTTGAGCTTTATAAACCGTTGCCGTTACTAAGCGCTGCTAGGTAGTGTAACCCCCTTGGCGAGCTGTTCTTCTTCAGATTCACCCATGAGTATGAGAAGGAGAGGTATTTGGAGGTGTTGAAGCAATCATTGGAGCCATAGAAGGCAGAGAGGGCTGGGAATGATTGCTGTGGGGCATGATAAATACTCGCATAATGACTGTAGATGTGGTTACAGATCTAGATGCGATGTATGTTGGCAGTATTTTTGCTAGAGGTCTATAATAAATAATATTGAGCATCCTAATATCTAAAGCGTAATTGGTTTAGTGGTAAAATTCTCCGTTGCCATCCGCAACGTCGGGGAGCCCTGGGTTCGATTCCCAGATTACGCATTGGTTTCATTTTTGAATTTCTTACTTTTTATTTTTTGAGGAAGTTATTTAGCTTTTCCTGCGCAAATCGAATTTTTTTGTTTTCTCGCTGGTGTGACTTTCCTTTTGCATTTGGTGGCGCAAGGGACGAACGTTGGAGATTATTTGCTTGCACAAGCGTGCCTAACCTGTAACTCGGGATGCGTCGCCAGGGATTTTACACACCAATCCAGCACAATTAGAAGCGGATATGATTTTGACGTGAGACCTAAATTGGCTGGAGATATTGGGTTATTGACTTCAATTATCTTCCATTAACTGATGGAGGGTTTGGGCCGGGGGGGGGGGATGCCAACAGTAGAAGCAAATAGCAAAATCTACTGATATTGTCCATATCGCAGATATTACGATCATTAGAGTGAAACGGGCATTCCAACATCGAAAGACTCGAAGCCATTTTTTAAAGGACAAGTAAGGACAATATCTGCCAGTTACACTTGTTGAAAAAAAAAAGTACCATCTACCGATCTTCTTTCCGCGGGCGTTCGGTTGTCTTGAAAATTAGGGGGTCTCAAATGCTGCAAGCAACGGGATGAAAGAGATATCACGGCGACTGGATCGGCCTTTCAGGAATACAGGCGAATGCTATAATTGCTGCAATGCTACATGTATGCGAATACAGGTCACTTTGGCTAACAAGATATATCACTGGCTCTTGAGAATTGTCCAGCGAAAGCACAACGTGTAGCAAATGCACGACGAACAATTTATCGAGAAAAAGTGTGTCAAACGATTTCTTTTGCTTGGAAATATATGAATGTCCCATGTCAAATGAAACAGCTTCTGTTTACAGATCCAATTCTATTAGCTCTCTTTCCTTTGACGTGTAGACATCAACTTAGATTGTTGCTATCATGGTGAATCTCTGTTGCATGATGTGGGAGGAAGAGTAGACTATCCTTTTTGCGACCGATGGCGAGGCGCTCCGACTTCTCATCTACAAAGACAATTGTGTCAATCTCCTTCTTACCTACTCCTGTCCCATAGCGCCCACAAGGCCAAGATATTGAGGGCCTCAGATCTCGAGTCGTGTTTCAGAGAATGCCGAGCTTACGGCTGATCCCAGTAAGCTCAGCAGAAACTCATTTTCGTGTGGTGGAGATATGCCCTGGGATCTTGATATATGAATGCCGCTCGTCGTGACTGCAGGCAAATCACAACTAGCGGACCAGGGATAGGCTACCAGATCGTAGCCATCCCGGATTGTGAGGAACCCGTAATTACCTACCAGATGGATAGTCAGCCCCCCATGTTTTTCATAGCGTTTTCGACCCTCCCCTAGGCTTCGTGGATTATTCAGCGTGTGCTACATTAGAGCTGCAATGCTTTCTGCTCAGCAGTCTGAGCAGGTAGCTTTGATGGTATGATCTTGATATCGGTGGCAGAGGGAGAACGCAAGCGAAGGAGAATGCATTTCATACAATGGGAACGACAATATCATCGTCATCGACACTCACTTGCAAGTCATCATTCCAGAAAACAGTCCATTACTCAAGCATCCCCGAAAATGCTTTCCTTTTAATTGGCCCAACTCGTTATTCGCTATATACTTCGTTTGTAGCAATAGACTCATTGAACAAAACTAAAATTGCTGTGAAACAAGGCACTAGGTAGAAAGCTAGGTAGGCTCAAAACAGTACATTGCGTGGCTTGTGAAGCCTGAGGGGAGCCTAAAATTGCTATGAAAAAGGGCGCATTAGGGATAACCAATCGGGTCAAGATTCTAAGAATGCCAGCCGCTACAGGTAGTTATCTGCACAAGGTATGTCGGAAGCAGGGAACTTCAAGTGGGACTAGAAGCACTTGAAATATGCTTAGCTTCCCAGTCGGGCCTCACGGTCTAATTGAATCGCCCATATCGCGCCGCACAGTCTCCTATCGAGGTCACTAACTTTCCTTTAATATGTTGGAGTGGAATACATTGGGCTCAGCAGTTGGGGAGTAGTTTATGAATATAAACCAGGAAATCAAATTTCATTACAGACTCTGGCAAAGAGGTCATGATCCAATAAATGTATCAAGATGGGAATATACTCGACTTCGAGGAATAGAACGATCTCTTAATCGACGTGGAAGAAATAAATGTCGCTATATAACATAAAAGATCAAAAATGATCTAGTAGAAGCCAGCAAGATTAAGAAGATGAGAGTCTCGTCTGCAGTAGAAGCTCAACAGCGAAGCGTTATAACCTGCCGTTGAGTAGAAGCACATTTGGCCGTATGAGACGGGATGTCCATCATCATCTTTTCATCAAGCGAGAGACTGGCGAAGTGTATTCCGGAACATCACTGAAGCAAATCCATGCTGTGACCAAGGTGGCGTGGCGGGGATGATGATCTTTGGCGTGATGTGGCAGTTGTTTGGCATGAACAAGAAGGGACCAGAAAAGGGGATAATTTGTTCCTCGGTATTGGCTACTGCGTTGGAAGAAAAAAATGAATCGCTGTCGAGCGACTGGCACAGCTCTCGAGCTCTCGGCTTGGTGGCCTTGGTCTTTCCACTACGGCGCCGCATTTGGCCTCCAGAAAGTTGATATAAATTGTCACCGGCGCTGATATTCCACTCGAAATTGTTAGACTAGATACTCAAAACAGGTAGCTGCAACATAACATACCTAGCCCGCCCAATATCTCATGATCCTGCAACGTGTCTGGCTCCATGACCAGATACCGCCTGTGCATATGTCGATATCTGGTGTGGTCTAATATCTGAGACCGGACTCTTTTCGACGACGAATGCAGTACTTTTGCTTTCCGGCTGCCCACTGGATTATTCGGCCGGGATTGACAATATTGAAGCTTCTCATACCCGTCGTCAATGTGGTCTTTCACCGAGACGCCTGATTGACGAAGCTTCTTTTCGGCACCCAGCTTAGCAAGCACTGGCTCAGAACCATCCAAGGGCTTCATGGCAACGGCGTCGAGGCCTAATGACTGAGCTTCGTCCAGAGCAACACAAATAGTTCTTTGGCCGCCATAAAGTATCCTGAAGAATGGCTTCCCATAAATCTTTACCCCAATAAGCTTTTGGGCACGTCTTTAAACCCAGCTATTGGCGGTGGTTGTTGTATTTCCTTCAAATGCAATATTAGCCTCGAAGACGACCATATCCCCAGAATTGCTGCAGTGTACACTCGTAAAAATCGGGGTTCTTTCCATTGTTTTACCCCATACTCGTAGATGTGCGCAGAGTCTCTCTCCTGTGCATATAAAAACGGTCTCACGCAGGTACGTACATCTGACAGGCTCTCGGTCCGCCGCCTCCTCATTGGTGAATCTGCCATGAGCCGTTGCCATGGCGCGACTGACGCGCAGCAGAGCGGATTGCCTAGGCGGTTCTTTGTGCAGCAGTTCATCGATGGTATAGGTTGCAGAGCCTTCGATAATCCTAGACTTGGGATGGACAAAAGACTGTGGCTTGCCAAATCCCAGGATGCCTTAGGTCAGCCGCGGCGGCAGATGATGGAATAGTAATTGTTAGGGCGGTATATATCCCCAAGTGCCGGGAAGAAGCAAATTTTGCCGCCTGGAATTTTTGAGAGAAAAAAAAAAGTTCAAAAGTGCTGCGCGTTGTTTGCGCTAATTTGCGTTCTCATATGCCGCTTTCTGTGCCAGCTGCGTACAAGCGACTCGCTGCCAAACGAAGGGGCTCCCGCGGAGACTCTCTGTCAAATCGACTTGAACGGCTTGGGCAGCACCTCGCTATACTAGTGGCACAATGATCACTGTTGAACATCTTCAACACAAGCGAAAGAGTCATCTCCATATGCGAGTTTTCGGAAACTAAATCTTATACTGCTTCACAAACTCGCGTTAGCATTTGGATCTCACGGGCAACGATAGGCTGCTGGGGGCTTACGGACAGGCAGTATAAAGTGGAAGATTGGATTACATTTCACGATTCTGAGCGGCAATCACATCTGGGAGTATGTTGTTGAAGATGAAAAAAAGAAGCAAGAGAGTGTATGTCGGAAGCTATCGTATTTTAGAGATACAAGGAAACAGACATTGCCCCAGTAACGGTGAGCGAAGCGACAACAGATCAATTCCACCGTGTAGTTGGGTATGAGGTAATGGTGCCAATTTCCCCCCAGTGTCACTGTGAATTTCTCCTTCCGTGACAGAGCCCGCGTTGAGCGTCCGGAGGCTCATGGAGAACAGAAATCTCTAGTAGTGGGACCTCAATAGACCCCCAGCCGGCCAGCTGAGGCCTCAATAGACCCCCATAAAAATTTCTTTGACTTTGATCTTCAGTGTGAATACAACCGCCGTGTGTTTGTGCTTTATAAGGGGTGATGATGCCGATTTCCCCCAGGGTCGTCATCAATGTCTTCCGTGCTGGAGTCTTCCGTTGGTCGTGGCTGCCCCGGCAATGGATGTGATAATATCTGTAAACGCCAGTCAGTCACGAGCCATAGCAAGTTGGTAAGCACAACTGACATTTGAAATCAAGACGAACCGAAAGCGAGGTTAAGGTGCCAGAGCAAACACGTGAGGTTGCAGTCGCGATAGTCTCTTCATACGGCGAATGTCCGTCATGAATCCGATACCGCCCGTGGAGCTAGCTCGGACACAGGAGAAAATGATAATTTCGCACTCTCGTCCTTGGAATGCATCTGTGGTGTTGAATTCGATGATATCTGTGATGTTTTCCCCGTATCGGGCCCCAAGGCTAGGCCGCTCAAGGGTAGGTCAAATAAAAACAATGAGGTGAAGAAGAAAGAAGACTTTTGAGAGCATGAAGGCTGGCTAGAAACTTTATAGAAACTGGACACGTCAGCATGTCCCGTTACCGAGGAAGGTGGCACATCTCCTCGCTTAGAAGGCCAGGTTGCGGAAGGCATGTCAACAAGGTTTGGCAGGCGGGAAGAAGCGATGTCATCTACCAATTTGCACTCTGCGCGATTTGCTGCGTTCCAAGGAATAAGACAAGTTGTCTTTGGTGACAATTGTGACAGTTGTAGTAGAGCCAGTCCGGATTGTTGGAATAGAACGCATCCGTACGTTTCGTAGGCAGTCAACGACTTGGCATCTTTGACCGGGATCGACTGTTCTGTAACTGCCTGGTTCTCGCACAGAGAATTGTCGAGAAACATGAAGATTTGGAGCTATAGTACATCGAGAATTAGTGTGATCAACGGAGGATATCTCGATACAATAAGGGGGGAACTGGGCTGAAGATGCAGCAACTGATACCAAACAAGGCGCAATCGCGAAGAAAATCACAGTTACAACACATAATATGCGATAGATTAGTTGCTTAAACTGGGATTGAATGCAGCCATTGATTGAACGAGCCTTTACAGCCTCTATGAAACCTATAGCATCTGTATGTGTAAATGTATTATCCACAAACACAATCGTGGGCTCTCCTGGCTCCATCCGTCGCAACGCGTAGTCGAGATAGTTGAATAATGCCTCGGCAATAGAACTGCTCTTCCCGTGTGCTGGCTCTTGGGGCTGATCTCTAGAAGTGCAGCCAGCACATGGAGAACAATCTTGAAATTCGGGTGTCCATCATTGGCTGTCGCCCCGGTTGGGGCACCACGGATTTTGGCAGCAATCAGAGGTCGGCTGTTTTGAAACTGAACCACTTGTAATATTTGGTAGATGCGAAGAGAATTCTCAAGCTCAGTTCTCGATATTTGCTGTATTGCCACTGAAGCTTTTGGTCCAGGAGATCACCGACAACAGTAGGCAATCCGCTTGGCTTGTACTTTGGGAAGTCGCTCTCAGGAAGGGTCGATAATGAGTTTGGACGAATCGCTAGCTGGGTTTGGAACCTGTAAATATGTTAGGATCATCGCAATCAAGTGAATCTGGCAAGAAGTGATACCAGAGGAGACGAGAAAGTTCTCGCCGATCGCTCTCTTTGTTTCCGCGGGTTCTTTGTTTCCGCCTACGTCTCGTAGGCCCTCCAAAAATGGACGAGCTTAGCCACCAAATTTGGCTTCGTGGTTCGGACAACTGGCACTCTTTGCTCGCTGCTGCATTAGCGAAAAATTCGAAATCCCAGAGATGGACAAAATAGGTCGACAGAGCCAATGCGCAAAAAAGAAACGATCCGACGGAGACAGGATTCGAACCTGCGAGGCCGAAACCATATGATTTCTAGTCATACCCATTAACCACTCTGGCACTCCGCCTTAATTGGATGGTTGAAAAAGGCGCCATTCTAGCGCTATGAGCGTGTCGCTGTCCGGCCGAGCTCTGTAGAGCTCCATCGACGACGAATTGAGAACTGTAGTTCGAGAATGCTGCTCAAATTGGAATATGTTGGAGTAGACAAAAGCCCTTGCAGAGAATGTCAATTCGCTCATTTGGGGTCAATATTCGACAGATTCTCTCCCTTGTTTTCTAGATAGGCAGAGTCTTGTCGCAGTCCATACGTGGGCTTTGTCGCCTGACTCTAGTATGTATTGAAATCATCGAGCGCGAGTCGCTGGTCCCATCCGCTTCGTAGGCATAGCAGTAGCCCGGTGCCCCATATAGGTTGCTGATAGAATGGCTTGTTGAACAATAAGCGCCGTGGCAATAGATATAACACTCCTACGTCTGTCGTTAGCGTAAAGCAAGAATACAGCCGGGATATATGAACATACAGCCAGTGAGTCCTCTTGACTCGCCTAATCTGGACAGCAAAAGCCGGAGTTCTGGCTTCAAACATGACCGAGTAGATACATCTATGTAGAGAGATCATGTCGTGTTCGCTATCAGGCATGGGATTGAAGAGTCCTCAAGTCGCACATGTCGTATTTGGCTAGTTGGAAGAGGTAATATATCGTTATCGCGCTTTTCTCAGGTCTTGATGGATCTAGGTCAAATGAATCCCTTCTACACAGTCAATTAGCCCTCTGCCTTTGTGACACTGTCTCTGAAGGATGTACAGCTGGTTGGAACCGAGTCGCTCTTTTCCACCCACCTTGAAAATGCATGGTCAATCAGTGGCCCTTCAGCTGCATTTGAGACTTTCGGTTCGATCAAGGTATCGCATGGAGGGCAGGAGAAGGAGAGAGGGCACATTGTTGCTGTTGGGTATCTAATAAACGTCTGAAAAGAATGTCTGTAAAGCGACAGCAGGCAGCTGAACAGAGCAGAGCAGTGAAAACCAAGGAAAACCTCGACAGAGAAGATGTTGTAGAGAAGTGACATTTTTGGCGTTGCCGGCAGCTGTGCAGCTGGTTAGAATTTGTCAACGTGGTGGAATTTGTCCGCCATATTTTCGTTTGCGGCAGCACTTGCCACTGCTGGCTCTGCTTGGTGATTAGCACTCGTACCCACTGAGGAGTCCAATGAGAACCACTCCGCCGATCAGGCTATTGGAAAAATCAACGTGATTTTGCCATCACCAGTTCCACAGCCTGTAAAAATTGATTTGACTTGTGCTGAGAGCTTCTTGTACGGGGACCCAATGTTATCAGTCTATCTAGTATTCATACCACAGAGAAAGCCTCAATCTTGCCCTAGAAATCTTTTCTTATGTCGAAGAGCCCTCGCCGAAGCAAGATCTGTAATGCGTAGGATTATTCACCATCAGTATTCTGGCTCTTCAATCTGAGCAAGCTTCAGCAGCAGTCCTAACCACCATCATTCACAGCCGCCGGGCGGTTTGCAGCGCGCTGTGGCTCCCTGTAATCGAAAAATAGCAGCAACTTCTCCCAGGATAAAAAGCAATGCGCTGTCTTTTCTAGATGCTCTATCAAACGTTATTGAGATTCCAGAACATCTGAATACAAAGAGCTCTTCTCCGTATGGCTGATATCCCACACTCTCTCATGGACACATGTGCAAGTCCAAAGCTCGAGATTCAAGGTCTATGGGCTTCAATATCGACCGCTCTACTTTACGCCCAAGGACGACCGTGCACACAATTTCTGTAAACAGGAAAATCAAGTCAGTAAAAAGCTTCTACTTGATAGCTTGAAGTGCTCGGAGCCAGTACTCCTCGGAATTCTCTGATGAGTGACTATTCGGATCGACGAACTCCCCACCAGAGTACTAAATCATACACAAAGATGATAGTCTGCAAGATATGTTTGGAATCGAACACGGGGATGGCAACATCTGAATAACCACTCCTCACACGGCAACTACGACAATACATACGGATTACGTGTGATTCAAAGCATGAGTGATGAGGTTTCATTGTGCTAACTAAACAAAGGGAAAAGAGGGGGCGTGATTGACAGCGAGAGAACTTGTGCCGTGAGAGTCGGTGAGCAAGTTGTAGCTTCTCAGTGTTTTCGGACTTGATAGGAGGCTGTGGCATTCGAGTGCAAGCCGAGCGTCATGCAGTAGAC
This sequence comes from Trichoderma sp. CBMAI-0020, assembly GCA_030708095.1. Lineage (NCBI taxonomy): Eukaryota > Fungi > Ascomycota > Sordariomycetes > Hypocreales > Hypocreaceae > Trichoderma > Trichoderma sp. CBMAI-0020. Next base: position 955,277 of record JAJNCI010000002.1, read on the forward strand.
GATCTCTTTCGTGATTCCTTGGAGCAGTTTTGCCCTTGTTGGTTGTGGTATCCGTCAACGTTTCCTGTTTGCCTCTGAAATACTGGTCAGCATGTATGTAAAGTCCGAGATTGGGGCTGGAATATACCTAAGTAGATTGTTCCTCGCCTTGGATTCATATCTCGTACAGAAGCGGATAGATATCGTGCAGACCAAAGAGGAGAATGCCCAGGGGGATTTGGCAGAGTACGTTCATCCCAACATTGAGAATGCGATCAAAACATCACGATCCGATACCAAACGCTTCTTCCAAGCAGGGCTTTCGAACGGATACAAATTTGGAAGCTTTGGATTCCAGACTGTTGAGAGGTTGCCCCGAGATTGAACAAAGCGTGTTGAAGATGTCTTTGGTGGCGGCAGTATGCGAATAGGATGAGGACGTGTTCTTGAAGGAGGCGTCTTTCTCTGGCAAATCGATCAACGCTCTGCAGCAGAGTTTGAACCTTGTCCGAGCAGAGTTTGTCCTTTAGCGAGCAGTTCCCAGCGACCATTATTGCGAGGGAACCACGATTGTCTCGGGCGCTGGTCTGGCATCGGTTTCGCCATCGCAGAGGCGTTTGCAGAGGCAGGCGCCAACGTTGCGATTTGGTATCACAGCAACAAGCACAAAGAATCGGCTGCAGCTATCACCGAAGAGGCGTCAAGACCAACCGGCCCAGTGCAGGGAAGAGAGGCTGTATTGCAACAGACGAGAGTACAGGTATAGAAAAGAGGAAGATCATGGCAAACGGAACAACAAAGTGAGTTTGCCAAGAGGGTGGGTCGGATCATTGATGTTGGTAACATCCCTAGGCCTAGGAAAATAGGCTGCTAGGTGCTGATTCTAGTCCGTTTACAGCATCCATTATAGGGGAACACCCCCAGCCTTGTTTAATCACTGGGAAGAAAACCCCTATACTGTATTTCCACTGCGGCTACGGCCTATTTCAGCTTTAGGTGCACTATAAATCCAGGCCCTTAACAGGTAAGCTAGGCTGCTGTAGGCTGCTGTGTTGGGGTTTCTGTAGTTGGACGTGCCCTAATCACCTAGCGCGTTCACCTGGAATCCAAGAAGCGGTGCCGACGGGTATGCATAAAATGAATCAGGGGATTGATAGTAAGACGGATTTTTTTTTAAACAGGAGAATACCTAGCGAACGTCTGCACAGTAATCATCAAAGGTGTCGCTGAAAATAACCATATCGGTGATATATGCACGGGCAAATGCTTGATACGGATAAAGGCGTTGGACTGTAAAGCGCTGTGCAAAGGGCGGCGAGTCTCTACATATCATTAAGATGACAGAGCATCTCTCTAGCCCCATCGGAGTTACAATTGTCATGGTTCTTATGGTTAGAGTACAACAGTAGCTGGTGGAAAAATGGGCATACATCGATTCTTGCCACGGAGTGAAGAAATGATGTCTTCGTGGGATGGAATGAGAGAGGCATCTAGGACTGCGATTTGATCTAATGCTCGTAGGTTAATGGCCATACGGCTCTTTCTTTGTCCGTTAGATGGCCGCGAAACAAAAAACACAGGGCTGACAAAGGAACAGTCGATACATGTATTCAGTAATAGTAGCCCCTTGCTGAAGGGTGGCTTTACAGCCTGTATCTTCGATTCTGAATATACCCAGATAGCGCTGCTAAAATAGTAGATACGGGCTTTAGTTTTCGACTGTAGGCTATCTGTAGGTCCTGTTATTATAAGCCAATGCAGTTAACGGCTTGGGCGCCTGCCAGCCTTGGGCAGCAGCTGTTGGCCCCAGCGATGGTCAAGTCTGCTGGCGATGATTCCCAGCCGGATTCAAACCGACTGCCTTGCCACCCATACAAGGCCTTCCAAACTCTGTGCCACTGCGCCATTGGGGTGAAATTCACGGATAGTCCCAGCAAGATAGATCGACAGGGCCTGGAGGGGACTTATAATGCTATTTTATTGTGAGCTAGCCATGGGGCTGGATTGAATTGGGGAGGAGCATTTTAAAGTTTGATGGAGGCGGGAACATATCACCCGCTGAAGAAAATGGATCGAGGTTGGGATCGCTCATCTTAGAGAGAATGGCAGCTTTCTTGGCTATTGAAAAACGCCTGACACTCTGGATTATCTGGTCATCGAAGAACGATGGTAGTATAGAAATAGTCTATTCTACAAGTGGTTAAAGGTATGGCAAGGAGGAACGCTTGAAACATGAGAGAGCATAATTGCATCGGAGAGCCAGTCGTGTTGCGAATGATATCAGATCTCTCACCTTTGTGTTCAGAAGCGTCCCCAGGCTAAGTATTTTCTGCTTGAAGGATCAAAATTCTCTGTGTAGTTGATATATTTCCGAGATCAAATGATATCTTCAACTCTTGGCTCGTGATCGATTAGGCTTCACGCAGAATCCAGAGGTCTGCTAACGACTCGGTAAAGCAAGGAGATGAAAAATTGTAAATGGTCGGCAGAGACTCCATGTCCGCCTTCAGTTTCCGCAGCCCATCCATCAGATGCTGTGGGAGATGTCTCGCGCGCTCTAGGAAGTGTATATTCTGAGGACGTGGTTTAAGGGTTTCTAGCATAGGTGCTCAAACTTGGACGTTGCGTACTGAAATGTATATGGGTCTTGAGATACTGATCTTGATGTGCTTCAAGGCAGTTCACATGATACTCGGCCATGATGCCCATATACAGCAGGCAGTAAAATTCAGTAAGAAAGTGATGGGACTTATTCTCAAGACAGATTGCCGATTGCGAGTGGAAAAGAATTCATGCTGGAGATTATAGAGCTACTCATGCAGAAGGGCTTGACGAGCCTCCAAGCATCCAGAGTGGTGCCCATATCCAAGCCTGCCACGCGCTTTTACCGCACAGCCTGGAAGACATATTTGAGAGGGGGGCTGAAGTGTGACGATTGAATATTCTCCTCTCCTTTCTCTACTCCGCCCGTTTTCCTTTTCAACCGCTCTTTTTGTAGCGGTCTTCAGAGCTCCATCAGAAGCTTTAGCATCAACTCCAAAGTAATATGCAATTCCGCGCAGATATTTACGCGTTACAGGTATTTAAGGATATCTTCTCGTGTAAGGAGCTTATGGGAGTTGATCTCAGAGTATCCATGCTGATTGGAGTTTACCTCACGGTTGAGCTACCCGCCGATGCATTCTATTTCTAGGGATTGTGGGAGTTGTTTGCTTCACTCTTCATAGGAAATGACAGCTGCTATAAAGGCTTTTTCGCTCAATTTGGGTGGCTGACTCGAGGTATGCCTACGAGTTTATTATGTTCCCCGATGAGCATCATGATAGTCAAAAAGGCACATATTCACCTCCAGGACAAATTTGGATGCTAACAGGCCGTAAGTAGATCCTTGAGCCAAAGGATTTGCTGGTTTAGCATAGAGAGGTGATGGGCTAGATCAACGAGTGGAGCGGAAATCTCTCAGCAAGAATAAAAGTTTCTCCCTCGTCTTTGGTATTTTGGGATAGGCTTTCATTCTACTTGTTGGTTATCTACATCTTGCGTTTGACACATTGCATCTGGATGGAAATCTTTTTTACTTCTTCTTGATTTGACAGTATATACTCAAAGACATAGCCAAAACACCATTCTGGCATATATGTTCCAATCTAAGCGACTTCATGTTCGCTTTTATTAACGAACACTCCGAGCATGAGTCTCAAACAGCCTCTTCATCAACTCCCCATTCCTTGCCTGTGTGGAGGACCGCGAGGACGAATCATGATGCGGACGGCGATTTCAAGCTGTGAGACAGTTAAAGTCAGCCCCTTGACGGGGCGTGACAGCATCTGGGTGCCAATGTCCCTTGCAGGCTTCGGCCGTCCGGCGTGCGGTTAACAACCAACTTCCCACCTGCTTCATACGAGCCTGGGGCATTGAGCTCGATGCGTTTGGTGCCCAAGTCCTGAGCGTCGAGGCCTGAAGCACCGCTGAAGACGGCAACTTCGCAGTTGAGCCTGGTGGATTGGCCACGTCTCTCGCCCCTTTTCGCATTTGGGCACCGCACCCGGGTCGAGGCCCTGCTCAGCGGCCCTCACCGCAATGGTAATTGAGCTTAGTACGAGAAGAACCGCTCATTGTTCCGACGGTGGCTCGCTGACATGCCGCACTGCTCCCACGTGCGAATGTTGATCTCGTCGTGGCCAAGGACTTTGAAGCATCCGTCCTCTTGTTGAAGCTTGGTGGAGATGGTCTTGATCAAGAATGGCTTTCTAGATCCCCGACTGCCATGCTCGAGTTCCGTTTGCGCCGCATGATGGCGACGTTGCTTCCGGACAAAGAGTGAAGAGGGTTGTATTGCAGCATCTAGAAGACAGAGGCTATCGCAACAGAACGACAGATAAGTGGGCTTGGAAAAGAGGGTGAGTTGAGGTCCATTAAGGTGCCGAGAAATAGAGACATCAAATATAAGGGCACTCACAGATGTCTTAGCTTATTAAAGTCTTGGTCTTGATCATATCGCCAAGTCTCGAATTGAGATTATCTCAGCCCCGTGGATGTAGTGACTACAGACTAAGCGTCATCCTGAGCTGCCATGAGCTACTAAGGCTGCCCGGGCTCATAACCTGTTGGACAAGAAAGCGAGCGTCAAGGTGAAATACAATAGCATTATCAACGCGACAACGATGTTGATTATGTATGAGTGAAGAACTAACTAGGTCTACCGTAGATTAAGTTATTATAGTAGTTTATCATGTAACCTAGGCAACCTAGATGATCTGTTGACTAGTTCTTTCCAACATAAACCCGATGTAGTGAGCCATCATCCGGTATATGACGATGAGAAGGCCCGGTAGGATCCTACGGGAGGTCGACACACGCCCCCTTCCAGTCTACCGCCAAGCTGTTCCAACGCCTGGATCTCCTTTGACGCTGGTCACCGGTAGGCGCATCATGTATGTGTTTGTGTCCCCAAGCAATTTCTTGTGCTACCACAAGTATCATCCTTTCCTCTTTGCGCCATATTCACCTCCGCCTTTGCAGGTCTTTGCAAATCATCCACGATAGATCGCTGTCTTGCGGTAGAGGATCCTCCACCAAACTATATAGCTCGTCGCGCCCCCATATTCCAGATAGATAACAAGCCTTCTGATCCCACCTTTGCGTATCCTCCGTTTGATATCGTAGACCATGCTGCAGGATCTTGCTCCTACCCTCCGATTTCTACTTGAACCGCGACAGTGATAGTAGAATGATCTTGGATGACACTGACAGTCCTTGACTTTTTAGCCTTTGTTTCAAGTGCCATCTTTGCCTAAAGCTCAACACTTTCCATGAGTTTATAGTCTGTGTCTTTGTCATTTTCTAGATCGTCAAGGAGATTTGTCGACTTCTCTTCCTCGATACTTCCTGCTCAGCGGCCTTTGTTTGACGGTGGCTCGCCGGTATACTGTACTGCTCCCGTGCGAGAATGTCCCACTGACCAGCAGATTAATTAAGTAGGTGAACATCAGCGAACGCCCGCTGTTGTGTTAATCTCGCCGCGATTCAGCAAGTGTTCATACCCTAGTCTAGGTACTCCAGGTATGCTAACTGAAGAGAGCATTCGTTCTACCTAGTAGGCGAAATTGGAATTAAGGCAGAAGAGGGCAAAGATAATAATGGAAGAGATACGTAAAATAAAGGTGGCATTAGCAATAGAACTCGAGGCCAGAAGCTGCAGTAACTCAAAAAGCCTACCTTATGCCACAGCACTACATAAAATGCCCTCCTTAGAATCAGGGAAAATGTAGTATTAACAATATACGATGGCTCTACCTCACCCATCTATACTTGATCCTGCGCTGCTCTAGTCGCCCACGTTACCGACATCTGCACCAGTTGAGCACCGCTCGCCGCTGTCCTTGGGTCGCCATCTCGCCAACAACGTAATCACACCTTGTGCTCTCCCCAATCCCATCTTATGCTAAGCGTTAGTACACATCTATGTAATCGTAGGAGTCGCAGCGAATAACGCTGCTCCAAGTGCTACGAGTGCCAACGTCCATGTGCGTATGTGTCGCTCCTACACAACGGCAAAATCTTTGGAACGCGAAGAGCGAGTTAAAGATAAACTTTCTGTATTTTCTGTATGAGAACATTCCTATCCGCTGTGGCATACACCATGCCCAAAGCGAAATACATTGCTTAAATCGTAGTAGAGAGAGTCGCATGGCTTGAATCTGATGCTCGAATATGTTAATAAAGAGGACTCTGAGGATAAAAATATTAGATAATATGTGCCCCGTCGCGAAAAACTGCCATCGTGCGTTCATTTCATTTAGCAACATGTGAAACTAAAATGATATCTTTTGTGCCATAAGATAGAGCATCTCTGTAATGTTTCTCCATACGTGCATCTTTCCTTTGGTCACGATAGTGCCTAGCAAGCCCGTCTTAGTGCACACCTGGCACACAACCTGCAAGATACACATTCCCGTCTAGTGGAGGGTGTTTCCCAGGTGAAGCTTGGTATTTATTGATCTATTATTAAAGTACTCTAGACAGATTGCCGAAGGCCTAAATTACAGGTCTATAAGTGCCAATTCCAGTCCTCCCCTCCTATATGTCCCTTGTGAGGGATCACAACGAATAAAGGGCCACGAACAAAAGCAAAGCAAATGATAACAAACACAATAACCAAAGGCACTGACATTCGAAGTGCATTATGTGATTGTGATTAAAAACTGTGATGATCATGAAGAGAAAAACTAAGTTGATGACAAGCAGAGGAGGGAACATATCTAAGGTGTCGTTATAGTGATGTTGCTGCCGATGGTCTTGTAGTCTGTGCCTTTATGGTTTTCGAGAGTGTAGAGCAGGTCATCGACTTCATCTCCTCGATGTTGTGCTGTAAGGCAATGCACGCCATCGGCTGTAGTTCCATTTCCGAATTCATCCATGAGAACTAGGCTCCGTGACTGACCGGCTGGGGCCTTAATAGACCCCCCGCCGGCCAGCCAACCTAACCGTCTTCGTCTGCAATCTCAAGATCATAGAGCAGGTCATCGGCTTCGTCACCAGGAGAGCCAGCAGCGGGGTGTCCTGCTGCGTGTTTCGGCTGCTGACCAGTTACGAGTGACGCTGAAGTGAAGACTGTGTGATATGATACTGCTCGCCAGATGGCCTCAGCTGTCTTGGGGAGGGTTCTTCATCCGCGAGAACAGACAATAGTGCTCAATCCACTAAGAGAGCAATGAAAGCCCACCTTACAGGTGTCGAAGCCGCTCACTTTCCAGCGATCGTGTTCCCCCTGGGCAACTGACAGCCTTGTAGCGAGCTAGGTGACGTCACAGTACAATGTAGGCAGTAGCAGGGGGTAGTTTCCATGCTAACTGTAATATAGAGTTTCGTTTGCCCTTTACCTGGTATCCAAGATTTCTTCTTTGTGAAATTCCACACACGCTGGCCTCTACCCACAACAACACAAACCACGCACTTTTCTTCACGATGATGATGACCCAAGCCTCCATGACAATTTCTGTGGCACCATCTTTTCTTCCATCGTCAGAATTAGTAGCTGCCCAGCGTCAAACACATTTGAAAATGGCCAAACGGCAACAACGTGCAGCATGTTCGCCAGCGTCACACACTTTGGCTACACGCACTCATCTGCCTTTCATCCTGTAATGTTGTATTCTATGTGGCCGTCTATACTAAACTGGTGACTAACCGTGAGTATAGTAACTTTCGGATGACAAGTGCTGTCCAAATCAGCTTCGTATCGGGCAATTAGTCTTTTATCGACGAGACCCAAGAAATAACAAACACGGCCTCATTTGACTAGTCTGCAAGATGTGGTACCACCACTCGCTGCCTTTCCCATCGTTGGTTCCTTCGGATGTTCCCCTTTCCTTCGGATGTTCCCCTTTCCTTCGGATGTTCCCCTTTCCTTCGGATGTTCCCCTTTCCTTCGGATGTTCCCCTTTCCTTCTGGATGCTGGCTTCGGCATTCGGACTCGTAGTAGCACTCCAGCGCCCCCAGGGAACTCCCCAGTGGAAGAACTCGCCGCAGCACCCTCATTCCTTCAAGAGACCTTGCCAACAGGAAGGCTTATGGAGTTGAGGGAAAAGAAGAAGAGACAAACAAACAAAAAAAAAAAAAAAAAGAGAGAGAAAGAGAGAGAGAGAGAGTCGGAGGCGGATGCAGAGAGATAGAGACAGAGGCAGATAGCAATGGATAGCATGGGGTTTCACAGAGGGAAGGCCCGGCCAGACCAGTACGCGGTGAGGTGGTGTCGACTCCATCAAGCAGACAACACGCCAAACCATCCATTTCGATTCCTTCTGACTCCCTTCCATGACACGGGATGGAGGAGCAGCGTTCGATGCAGAAGCTCTCTCAGCGGGCGGTCGCAGGCTGCGAAAGAGTCAATCCCTTCTGACTCCCTTCCCTGGCTCGGAATGGATTGCAAACGAGAACGACAAGCAGGAACATGGAACAAACGCTACAGGGCTTCCTACAGCTTCCTCAATGGCTGTCAACAGACAAGCATCCCAAACACCATGCCCGGTACTGGAACCTCAGTATTTACTGCCACCACCACCATCTGCACTAGGGCTCACGTCCCAAGCTTCGGGCCGGCAAAGATCTGTCAGTTGCCCAAGGTTATTTCATATACCGAAGTAGCCTCAAACTCCCCTTCATATCCGAGAGATTGAGGGAAATGCAAAAGAGAATGACAAACAGGAATATGGCACAAACCCTGAGCGGTAGTGGCCAGTTTGGACGCCTCACTGAGCCATTCAATCGGTAGTAGCGACGGGCGGAGTGTACAAAGGGCAGGGGCGCTACAAGAATTCCTACAGCTTACTTGATGGCTGTCAACATGAAAACCGTCCAAAACGCCATGCCCGGTATTGGCTTTCGCAGCGCCATACCGTTCAAGAACTTGGAGCATCTTCTTCTTTCGTCGAATCACCTACTCTTTGTCACTTTGCGTTATTCAGCAGCTCAAAAGGCTCTTCCGTCTCTCCAATGCACAAATCTTCTCGTAAGACAATTTGGAGATGTCCGATTGTCTGTCAGTTGCCTTATTCCGGCATAAATTCTGGCTTGGAGGCGTTCAGCCATTCTCCAGCAGATGGTACTTCGCGGGTTATTTGCAGATACCGAAGCAGCCCCAAACTCCCCCTTATATCCGAAAGATTGCGGTAGAGGTTCAAGGTGTTATTGAAGCAGCTGAAAACAAGGCGAAAAGTGCTACAGCTGAAGCTCAGACCAAGCTGAGGTTCTCAACCTCTGCGGCGCCCCGCTCCAGGGAACTCGGGCGGCATCTCACCAATGAATACCAGCCGCTGAAGTACGCGAAGAAGTGACTGAGGTCTCAACTTATTCTCGCGATACAATACCTCCGATCTGTCATACTTCTTACTTCCACGCTTTAGCGGTGACTTACCATCTTCTGGCCGCTTAGATGCCTCTAAAGCCGTTGATAGGCAGCAGGCATATCTACAGTTTCGACAGGCCCGCGAAACTCAGAGTCTTCCAACCACACCAAAAGGTTTTCCAAGCAGCCAGTGCCCTTTCTCAAGGGCCATTGCATTGCATATGGTTGATGATATCCCGGGTGAAACCCTAAAGCCGGTTCAATGAGTCCAACACGTCGCAGAATGGATGTTCCCGTTTCTCATGAGCCCCCCTTCAGGACACCTGCGTTATGGGTTAATATAGATTTGCATACCTGGTGTCTTCCCATCGCGAAACGCCGTGCGAAAAGGGCCAAACCGAAGGCGCTGGAACCGTGAAGATATCCCAGAATACCCCCCAGCCAAGAGCGCAGACCGAGACGTTACTGCCTAGCGCAGCCTTCACAGATGAAGAGAAGTTTCTTCCTGCGCTGTATACCTCATCGAGTCCAAACACAAGGGTGGCCTCTTTGGCAGAGAGGAGTGTCAAGCGAGCTTCGATTTCATTCGAGAACAGAGACTTGGGCGATTGTTCGAAGCTCCTGCTCGAGATGTTTGCTGGTGTTACCCACCCAACTACCAATCTACCGGTGCGGGCAGTCTCCATGCGAAACTGGAGCAGTACCAACACCAACTGGAGAAGGAACAGCACTCGATGTTCATGGGCATGAATGCAGATGACTGGAAAGAAGCTGAAGACTGGTGCGCAGTCTGGTTTGGCAAAAGTCTGCACAAATTGAGGGTGGCTGCCAGGGATCGCAAAGGTGGAAATCACAAACGAAAGCAAAAACAAGGAGCTCAAAGAAAGGGAAGTGACTGCGACCGGAAATGTGATGATGGTGAAGAAGGAACTTGTGGCGGGCTGAGGAGGAAGCAACAACTGGGCGTGCCGCAGTGGCTCACGGGACAGTGGTCAGACAGAAAAAACGTCGAATCATCCAGGAGGTTGAACTTGGGATGCTCAGAGATATCATCATCGCCCTCTTCGTGATGGGTCCCCCTTGTGCCACAAAACAACATAGGGCCAACGATTCCTTCAAGAAGGTATCGACAATGTGTGGCCAACTGCCGGATTCTGGGCCTACATTTTTCTCCCGCGCCAAACTGATACTGGCCTAAACACAGTGAAGCACAAAGAAGCAGCCTCCGGTTGCAGACGGAGACAATTTACCAGCACTCTTTTCACAACACGGGTGTCAAATCCCATCGAGAGAGCGGCCACAGTCTGGTTCGATCGTTGGAAATCCTGCAACACTCAATACCGATTAACGCCTCCAGTTCAACCCAAAAATGCAGATGCGCGGTCCTCGGTCCAGCGCAGGGTATTATGCAACGGACTATAACACTCCCGGAGGAGATGCATATAGCATCGGCTGGCCCGCGAAGCCCACAACCCTGCAACCACACCAAGAAGCTTTCCAAGCAGCCAAAGGGCTTTCTCAAAGGATATCGCAAATAGTTGACGATATACCAGGAGAAACGCTCCATGAGTACATTGAAAGAATGGCGGGCTGGCGGGGGGTCTGTTGAGGCCCCAGCCGGCCAAGAAAGAAGTCCATCGCAGTCGCGTCTGCCTGATACAAGATACTATCATCAGGGCGTATATACCGGGTGAAACGCTCCTTGAGTACGTTGCCGGCGGGGGGTCTATTGAGGCTCCAGCTGACCGGCTGGGGGTCTATTGAGGCCCCAGCCAGTCTTGAAGGCAATGAAATACGCTGCGTCGCGGAGCCTAGTTCTCAAGTGGCGGGGGGTCTATTGAGGCCTCAGCTGGCCGGCTGGGGGTCTATTGAGGCCCCAGCCGGTCTTGGAGGCAGAGGGCGTTTCGCGAGGGATAGAGAGGAGGATACTCGCCCTGTATCCAGATTCCAAGGATTGGCAGAGGCTGAGATGGGGGGCAGAAGGATAGAGGTGGTTGATGAAGATGAGAATGGAGACCAAGATGATGGCACGTCTACCAGAGGCGGCAGTGGGGATGGGCGAGAAATGCCGCGGATGAAGAGGCATCTCTTATCGCCACAGCGAGCTGTTCTTGAAAACGCCTTTACAACAACGATTAAAGCCATGTCATCATAATTAAGGCTCTCTCTCCTCTGGTCATGGCCAATTTTCGCTTTCCAGCGATTGCGAATCCAGGAGAAAGGCTTACGGTATGTCTGCATCTTGTCCCTCGATATTGGCCGCTGGGGAGTTCCTAACACTCATTAGCTAGAGCAGAAGTTTACTCAGTTCGCGTACGCATTCCCGTATTTTCGGTCTCGGGCCCCTCTTCAAGATTTTCCTTTTGCCGAGGCTTCTCTCAGAGTCAGAGCAGACGTTTCCTTCAGGACAATCCGGCCCCAATAGGGCGCAGCTAGGCGCCAGGTATGTGACATCCCATTGATCTAGTCATTTCTTCGTCTGACATCCTTCAGGTGACTGGATTGGCTTTCCACGATATACTCCTGAACTACGAAAACTGTGTCCCCAGGAGCTCTTCAAAAGCGCTGGGCTCGGACTGCTTTTCTCATGACGCCTCAACCAGAACTTCGACCTCAACAGAGATTGTGTGGTTTTTGTATGGCATCTCACATCTGTTATTTTGGGCTTTTCGCTGGAGCCGAGTCCTTTCCCTCCATTTTTCCACGCCACAACATTTGGACAAGACCCAAACATCGACAGTTGATAGGCAAGCAATTTCAATACCGGAACAAATGCCCGCTTTGGTGCAGAAGATGAAGCAATGTCAATCTCAATGCTGCTCATGACAGTCAGGGAAGGAACCCAGCTGTAAGGAGAGCCTTAGATGTCAAAGATGAGCAATCAACACCGTTTGGCCAGCTCCAAACTACTGTTACCAACGCGGCAACGTCATGGTCGTGCTGGAGCTTGTAGAATATCAATCAGGCACCGACATTTTCCAGAGAGCATACGGAGATGGAGCCTGCAGTTCTGGCCCCGTTTTCTGAATCAAGGGATGATCTTAAGAATGACCCTGTTCGACGATGTCGAGTGTTCCAAGCTTTGCCTCAAGACTCGGAATGAGTGCCTGCCAAGATACTGGACAATTCAGTGGTTTACCTCCGTCTTCGTGCTTCAACTACAGGAGCCATGGGCTGGCAAGAGCACAAGAGCGGCACAATAATTAAAAGGTCACAGTTCTCAACATGTTTCGCGCTCTCCTCGGTCATGCCAACATCCTCTGCACAACGCCAGCGCTGGCATGCAAGAATACTTTCGAGCACTAGAGAGAAGAAAAGGCCTGGGGAATTATAGTCGACAAGGCAGGCAATATTATCAACCTGATCTGTACCTTCCCGCTATCATACGCATCAACAAAGGGCACAAGGAAGGCAAATCCCTCAATCGCCTGAGCAGAGATAGCAGGATCTCTACTTTAAATTTCTCCAAAGCAGCTAGCTAGCCCGTCTTCTGCTTGGTGACCTAGCTTCAGATAGCCAACAGTCTCTTCGGCACCTGCCATCAAAGGTTTTACAGTGACCTCCCATTTACCTACAACTGGACAGTGGGCCTACCATTTTCGACGCCCAAGGCTAATAATTACGGCTATGGGTTACTTGTAATGGGAATTCGCGAAACAGCCATCAAGGGGCTGGGATCTTGGGCGCTTCGAACATACCAACCCCCAGAGCTCTAATAAAGAGCCATTATAAAACCCCAACAGTTGATCATGACATCCAAAAGGGTCCACGAAGAAAACAAACACTCGAAAGCCCTATGGATGTGAGGGAAGCCGAACTGCAAACGGCTCCGAGCACTTCCAGCGACCTTACAACAGTCGCTCTATAACACACTACAGTGATCGTGTCGCGCCTGCTCGCGAACGTACTCTTGCTATGCACGTGCTGCTGCCAACACGGTCTTTCTGGCTTCATATACCTGCTACAAACAGGCCAGCTCGACGCACATATTCTCCAGACTCCAAGCTGTGCGAGGATCGGCGGGGGGTCTACTTGAAGCCCCAGCCATGCCAGCCAAGCACATCTTTTCCAGATCCTTAGTCTGATGGCTCGCGCCAGTCGCAGCGCCAACCACTACATCGAGAGAGATTGATAGTGACGCAGAGAGATATTTTCTGGTACAAAGGGAGAGAACCATTAGCAAAGCAATTACTCAACTCCATCACTGCAAAAGCCATTAGGATGGCCGTTGAGTGCATTATAACTCCAAACGCGACTTCACAAAATCGAGCCAAGTCCACCACAATTCTTGCGCTATGAAGTGGGATCTCCTGTCTGATCGTATATACACTGCCAAGAAGCGAGTTGTGGATTATCTCTCGTGAGGTAGATTGTTCTTTTTGAGCTCCTAGCAAGCAACATACAGGACCCATCAACCGATGACCACCTCTATCAGTATCGCTATATCATTCAGCCTAAGAGGCAAGTCATATTTCCACCAATTCATACAGTGGCATCTCACCAGCGCCGAGGCTCCCACCTATTCTACACCTCCTATGTCTTTTCACACTGTCAGACTAGGCTACCGCAACCTTTCCAGCCGCCTCGTCGTGATCAAATCTCAGGCCTCAATATTCACTTTGAAACGCCGTTTATCAGCTACGATGCGGACCATTTTTACTATTTTGAATGGATGGTTGTTGAAGGGGTCGAAAAGGCATTTTTACAGGTCGCAATGCCGTCGACGGATTTATTGGTTTCGAGCGCTCGCGCATACGCAACATTGCAGTCGTCAACGCCATCTTAATCAAGCATAGCTGCGAAGCGGCGTTGCGAGGGTGGAAGAGGGTTCGGACAGGATAGGGACGGCAGGAGGTCTATTGAGGCCTCAGTCTCCTCGGGACAGGGATGACGGGAGGTCTGTTGAGGCCTCAGTCTCCCCAGAGTTCCTAGCCCAAATTCATCTTCAATACTTGAAGGGCGTCGGAAGGCCGATGACGGACAGAGGATCCGTGCAGTGACGGCGGGTGGCCTATTGAGGCCCAGCCTCCTCTCGGATTCTCCTCTACCAGGCGGTTCCGACAAGCAGGCCGCTCAGTCTTGGGGCGCCACCGAGGGCAATGCCGAGCTTGAGGACGAGCAAGCCGGTGAGGCCATGGCCGAGTCTGAGAAGAAGGCGAGGCCGAGAACGCCGCTGCTGAGGGCCCGCTGAGCCTGAAGACAAGAGCCATCAGCTATACACAATTAATCGGCTGACCTCGATCAAACCGGCTGATTTCGATTAAACTAGGTGACCAGCTTTGCTTGCCACTATAAACACTCATCCTGGGTATCAAGCTTGTGAATACGCTCCCAAATCTGGGGGTGTTTACGATTATCAAGGGATTCACCAGCGATTTAGAAGACGTTCTTTGCGCCTTTTGAATGGAGAGAGAGAGAAAGAAAGTGAATTTTCACCAGCGATTCAGAAGATATTCTTTGTACCTTTCGGGGAGAGAGAGAGAGAGAGAGTCACGAATATTGCTCTACAGACGCTTTCATACTAAAATTTATGTCAGAGGAGATCAAAGGCTGTATAGGGCACCCTTATGTCGACTCTGTGTAACAAAGGGAACAATATCCAAGCTCCAAGAACCATGGAAAACGACCCATGTGTTTGGAATCAACTCCATCTTGATCTGCGCACTTCTTCAGCTATGCCACTGTCTCCGAAATAGTCGGATTAATGACTATGCTGCAAGATGAGCTCGACGATGAAAGTTTTTCCAGCTGAAGCCATATTGTGCGCTGATGGCGGATCAAAATAAGGCACAGCTATGCTCTCATCTCTTGTTTTCTTTATTGTCAGGTTTCTTTCAATTTACAATCTCTTTTCCAATAAATATTTAAGGATGATTTGAATGGAGCATAGTTCTTTTTATATCAATTTTTCATATACGGCGTCATTCTTGAGCAACATTTGGTGATTGATGTACCATGGGGAAGTATGTTGAGCATGAGATTGTTCAACGAACCAGCTGAGCGGAGTCCTTGTTGGTGATGAGCAACACAACAAAGTCAACACACTGGTTGGAAAGCGACTTGACACGAGAGGGCGTCACCATCAGACCGAATACTACAGCCTCATCTCTTGATGACAAAAATGATCATCTTGAGTATCTATGATAGGAGCAACCAGCATGGCAGGAACATTTACTGAATCAAACGAGTTTGACAATAAGCCCCCTTTCAGCAGGGCCACGCTTCGCCGGCCCTCCCTGCTGCGTGTTCACGGCTTCTCAAAACCTCGAGGGCTCCACCTACTACAATGACCCCGATAATAGCCAAGTAAATGGATACCAACGACAGCACGACTACTGCGCCTAAATGTGCGAGTGAAAGTTTACCGAACATAAAACCCTCAATCACTCGACAATCGGCGACCGTCCACGTCCAACATTGACCGTGCCGAGAATGATGAAGCTTCAATCATAAACTGAGAAGACGATTCAGACGCAGACGGTGTGGAATTTATCAGCGAAATAGTGTCAATCTACAACATAGAGCCATGGCAGTCGAGGTATTGCCGGTACCGTTGCTGGTTAATGCAAATATAGCAGACCAAGCTGTTACACCGCCATTATATTGGACTGGGTAGGGTCGCCCGAAGTTTTTTTCTCGCTGGAGATTCGCATGGCGGGATATTGCCGATCATGCGGTTCCATTCTCTTCAATGCAGTCATTAGAATGATCTTGGTCCTGTAACGAGTTATACATTTTCCATGAGCGGATCAGGCGCGCAAAGCACCACCTCAATATTCTCAAAGAACTTATCCATCCAACAAACACCAGCAACGCAGCACCCAGGAGCTGGTTCGCGATCGTCAAGGCCAGCCAGTCAAGCACGCAGACCAGCAAATCAAGCCCAACATGGGAATCAGCCACGACGGCACGTTGCAGCAAGAGCTTGAGCCTGCAGCGCAAGACGTCAAAGAGTTCGATAAACCCACCTAAACAATTATGAATATGATGGCCCGTATCTGCGATGAGTAATTCGACATCTCTAGCTTCGAGGGGACCAGAGAGTTAGGATTAAAAGGTAGCAGCAAAATCTATATCGAAATTCCCGTTAACAGATGATCAAATCAGCGAGACTTGTGAAGGCTGGGAAGTTGAAATGATTACCAATAAGAAAGCGCACTTTTCTTATCCTCACAGCGGAGACAACATCCTCAGGTGGCATGTTGACAACGAGAAACGAGAGTACAGTCTAGCGGAGGGCGGAGGGCGGGATTTGCTGAAGCTGTGCCGAAGTGCAGGCAGAGCCAAGAAGGACGACCAAAGGAGTGATTGACGAGAAAGCCTAAAGAACAGCCAGTTCGAGTACTACGAGAACAGGCGAATACATCACCGCAAATGTGAGCAGCAATAGGAAAAGAGGATGTCCAGAAGTAGCACGAAACAGCCAGCAAAGATAAGACACGACACACGCCATGAATGGCAAGAAACGCAAAAACAGCCAGAAGCTCGGCAATGGTCTTTGACCAGTCTAAAGAAAGACATCCGAAACCGACCGATTGGCGGGATTTGTTGCCAAATAGCAACACGAATCAAGCAAAGCCAGTACACAAACCAGCTGAAGAAATATAACTCCATAGCTGCACTGAACAGGAACTTGTTATCAAATCAGGACCTTTCCATTATGTTTGCCATGTAAGCTGTTTCTCATGGAGGTGCTGCTGGCATTCATTCTTTGGCATGGATGGATGAGGTTCGAACAAGATGGAGAGTAAGATGATGAATTGAGAAGACCAAAGACTGGGCAAATCGCAAGATTCACCTTCACCAGTTGACACACTGCGATAAAATGAGAGCGGAAGAAGACAACATATGAAAGCAAAAGAAAAAACTAAACTATACGCCTAACATCCGTGACCGAAGTGCGTGCCCAAGGTTTCTATCCGAGCTTCGTCTCTGCCTCAACTTCGAGAAGCATTTTTGTTTCCTCTGAGCATAACTGGCGTGGCTTTTCATCTTTTATTTCGCCCCATAAGCCTTTTGACGATCAAATCTCCCCTTTACATACTGCCCCCCTGGTCTATGTGTATCCTAACATGCCCTCTTCGCTTCTCGGCCATGAGCCTGACAACTCTCTTTTTCTTCTCAGGAGTAGTGCCACTGGCAGTTTTGCGCCTGTGTGGGGCAACATCAACTTGCATAGCCGTGTCGATTACCTGGCTGTCTGTCTTCTGCTCCGGCTTCAAAGACTCGGAAGAATCTATTTCGAGAGTTCTAAGTTTTAGACTTCACGCTCGCTTTGAGGTACGAGTAAATGTGGTACTACGACGACCGCATTGGGCAATTCTGCAATCCAGAACTTTTCTCTCAGCGACTTGTCCAAGCAAAGTCAGAATTCCCGACGCCACTCTCTAGGCTTGCTACAATAACCCACATCAAAATGTGGGCTAGGAGCGAGAAGAGATTGCTCCAGGAGCTAGACTTGGACAATAACAGACCGCTGTACTACAGATGCTGGCGACTAGACGTTCTTCCTGAACCCCCAGAATTACCGCTACTAAGCACTTTACTCCATAGACTATATGCGGAGAGGTCGGGACATGGAGACTTCATAGAATACTCTGGAATACCACAAAAGGTTTAGATATTATACTAGGCCTACCTGCAAGGGCGGCGAGCTCAGGACATAGGGCCATTCTATGGAATGTAGAATGGTATGACGCGTCCTACTGGAAGTCCCTGAAAAACACTACCGGATGGGCTTTATCCCTTCTACCGCCCTGATAGATATAAACACTTTTAGATACTAGTGGATAACTTTCGTCTGTTTCATATAACACATAGCGCAAGCTCTGGACCTGCTACTCCTACCGTCCGATTGCTCAGAAGGGATTAATGTAACGAGCTTACTTGGTGGATGATGTTAATAATAATAATAATAATAATAAATTGTCCCAGCAAATCTGCTTTGCGAAGGTGCCAACCAGTCAATGCCAGCTTACTACTTACAGCTTTGCTTGTTCTGATCGGACAAAATGCCAATGCTGATACAGTCTAATTACTCCCAACTAGTAATTTGTCCTTTTAACCCAAGTATACCGCTTGAGAAAGTAGCATAGGCTTTATCCTGTAATTGCTTTAGATACTATAACTACAAAGCATTGAGATGTTACGTTCAATTACAGTACCCGGAGCATTTCAGTCATGTGACCTTGATCAACAACAAGGTGACCGTAACCACCAGGCAGCTCCGATCAACAAGCAAAGCTGCTTTGCAAAGGTACCACTGGGGTCAATTGCCAGCCTACCTACCTCCCGAACACTTCAGTCATGTGACCTCGATCAACAAGGTGGCCTCGATCAAACAAGGTGACTTCAAATGATCCTGGCAACTTTGATCAAATTGGCTGACAACGATCAAACAAGGCGGCTTCGGTCACGCCAGGGTGACTTCGTTCGAACAAGGTGACTTCAAATGATCATGTTCACCTTAATCAAATTGGCTGACGACTATCAAACTAGGCGGCTTCGATCAAACAAGGTGACTAGCTTTGCTTGCCTCTATGAACGCTTCTAGCGGGCATCAGATTTGCAGCCGGCATCGTTGAAGGAGCGATCAAGTCGGCTGCAGATATTTGCTCGCCCCAAATCCGACGACGACGTCAACACCACCACGAACATCGACATGCCCACAACTGCCGTAGCGCAGCAGAACCGCGAGTCAAGGCGCTACCAGAGCTCTCTCGCAAGCTAGTACGGTCTACTTCATATGCCAATACAAGTAGCGATAAACAGTTTGGCATGTGAGATCTATCTCGAGGAAACTTGTTTCAAAAGCAAAGCAAAAGGCACTGGAATCGCTTCTCAACAAGAACATTCATACCAGCTCATACCAGCACCACAGCCTAGTTCACCACAGGATCGGCCGGTCTTGCTGCAAGACAAGGCAAGGGAGGACACAGCCACGGCTCACGAAATTCTTTTTCCCCTCTCTCCCCTTCGAAGACAAAATACAGGGCTGATATCCTGCTTGGGACCGATTCCAGCGCGCAAGTCGAATTAAAACTTTTCAAGGGGCGCTGTCTTACGAAGCAGCTAGCCATCAACAAAGCAGATTTTCTATTTTATCTCATCTGTTTTTAAGGGGGATAAATCCACTACACGATCAACATTGTGAGGGATCACGAAATATGGATCACGAACGAAAGCAGGGTAAAAGGAGGACGAGCTCAAAGACCAGGGGCACTAAACTCGGCAAGAATCAAGCAAGATGACGGACTGGACAATGTGATGAGGAGGAGGAAGAACCGGATTAGCGACAAGCTGAGGAGGAGTCAACGTATTATTTGAAGTCACAAGCGTACTGCCAATCAAGGCACACAAAGCCCGCCTTCCTTGCTCTTTCCTAATAACACCAACAATCCATCCCAAAACAAGCCTCAAGAGCGTTGGGAGTCCACATGACATTTTTTGAAGTTGACAAACGGCAAAGAGGGTCATATCGCAACACATATAAATAAGCGATTGAAAGGAGTGAACGGAAATACACCCTGAACAGAGCAAACGGATCATTGTAAAGGGAACAGTAGATGATGAATGGGTTTGCCAAAGAGTGTTTGTCTGCCTGGTCACTTAATGGAAGTCATCATCGCATTGTCACTTCTGGGTTTCCACGGCATACCAAAGCCCATTGTTTGGCAGTGGAAGCAGTCGTGTGGGGGTTATTAAATGCGGACAGAGAATTATGGTACTCAAAAGGTTACATTTGCATCAAATCAACACAAAGATAAAGTGTCAGCATTCCTCACTCTCCTGTGATTTGGAGCACAGTACAGCAGATAAGAAGCTTACCTTTCGTCATATCACGCGTGCACAGGGCCCAAGGGCTGCAGCATTGCGGACGCCGAGAAAGCCTTTTCTATGGGAAGCAGACTGTCGGTCATCGCTAGCAAATCCGGGCAACTTCATACACGGCAAGACAATCCTAGTCCTCGCCCAGGATGGGAAAACGAAACAACACCATAGCCACGGGTTGTCTAACAAGTATGTTACTGAAAACCATCTCGGTGATGATTTTAAGACGCTTGCGGACTCGTGATGGCTTGAGCCATGTCAATGGAATGACAAAGAATAAGAACAATGATGATACACAGGATATGGTATGGACGGACCTAAGCCAGGACACCCAACGTTGAAAGCTTTGACCACGATGCGTGCTGGAGGAGATGAGATGAGACCCGATCTCTAGCAGTCTGGCTACTGAAGTCATGAGGTGAAGCAATTTGGCCTCACTGTTCCTGTCACTACATCCACTGCTCCCATTATCAGAGCTCCTTGCGGTAATCTAGCAAGAAATTTCTTTCTCGCAGCGGTCTCGCCTTTTAGATTCAAGAGGGCCTTCACATGAAGGTCATTGCGGAATGAGAGGAGAACAGAGATGAGGGGCCGATCCCGGTATGTGATCTCTACAACAAATCCGCAGAGACACGAGATGTGAGGTTATAAGGCTTGAATTCTCGACGCAATAATCGGGGGGAAGCTGGTTATATATCCTCTAGTGGGATCTCCTTCCTTTGGATGACTTCTTTTCACTGTTCTTTCCAATACAACCGCTGCTGTCATTATCAGAACCCCTCCACTATAGCTGAAGCTATGTGCCTCCTGGAGCATACGGCATACCGCAACCTCAACCGCAGTCGCAGCCCCTGTCAACACACTCTTGTCATGCCGCTAGTACCAGGACTCATCTGACGAATGTCCCCCTTTCTATCCAGAAATTCGGTTGGCTATCTATTTTGGATCTTGCGGCGTCTGAGCCTGCGGCAAATCCTGCCTCAATCTATGGGGATGGAATTTTACTCCGCGACCCAAGCCTGCACCCAATTCTAACAACGGAGGAAACGAAGCCCGCCAATGCTCTCCATGATTAAAATCCCCACAAGACAAAGAAATTGATGTATAAGCTCATTATGAAATGAACCTTCAATGCTTCATCTGTTGAGATGCAGAGCAGCGACAACACGACAGCTCTATATTTGGCCACATTCCCGACCCGCAGCCTTGGCCGCTTAGCAGCGAGCTATTGTCAGTGAGTTATAAGAGAGTGAGCGTTGCTGATCAATCCTTGCTGCATGGAAAATTTGGAAACGATGACATTGGCTTCTCATAACGCCGCTACTTGGTCAGTCAACCCAGACAAATTGTTCTCCGTCTGGTGGAAGATATCTACTACTGTTCTTGACAAAGCTTTTGTTCAAAGGCTCTCTCTTGGTAGCTGTTTATCTACAACCACCCGCTCTACTATGACACTGTATTCTTTGAGATTTCTTTTTCTTTCTCTAGCTCTTGCGGTAGACTTGACCTTTTATCCTAGCTACTTATGAAGATGGTAAACTTTGAGACTGTTCAACCACCGTCTTTTAGAAGTCCCAAGGCCTTGGCCTTGTGCCTTGTATATCAGGCCCTACGGCATCATATACACTGTCCAGGAATAAAGAGTCTGGGGAGTATCCTTAGGCCGTGAAGAGCTCCCAGCTAGATTCTTTCTGGCGTGGCCCACCGGCGGATTCAACATGGGACTGATTGCCTTTCGGACTGGAGAAGACCTTCACATAAAGATGACACCGGTCTCAAGCACCAATCATCACAACCTCTCCTACATACGCGACGATTTTGATAGAGACGCCGCCAATGGACATAGCAGACCTGCCCTGCATTACCGAACGAACTATATTTGTACTCGGCCAGAATGCTCGCCGGCAAACAGCCCAATCTACCAGCGCTTGACGATAATCAAGATATTGCAGGCCCTGGCAGGGGAGGTGGATTGACTCATTCAGTGGTCTCTTTGCTTGTGTCTATTCTTTCCGCCTGGCATTAGCCTTCTGTATTGCTGGGTGTTGCCATTTTCTCTGCCAATCCAGCTGGCGTGTTTGCCCTGCCTCTCAGAACTGTCAAGGCAACGCCGCCAAACCTATTCAACACTTTCGACTCTGAAATCACAGTCGAGATTACAGGTTCCGAATTCTGCTACAGTTTTTGTATCTTTCGTTTGTTTCTTTTTGATACAAGTGGTATTAAATACCCAGCTCTGCTTCTCTATCAAAAGGTTTTTTTCTCTAGAGTCGTAGATTCTATTTTTGCGAGGCGTTGGCGCATGCGTTTGTATTTAGACACACAATTGCATGTCGCCTTTTAGCTCCCAAGCAATCGAAAGTGCTATGGAGATACGAGTGGGGGAATACTTTTTTTCAGACAGTAGAGAGAATTTTTATATACATTCATCTCCCATATATGGTCTGTCTGGTGGCCAAATGCCTTTGCATCGAAATTTCTTAGGCTCAGGATCGATTTGCTCACAGCCCGCCGCTGTTCCCACAGAAGATTTGCTCGCTTTGTTCCTTCGAGCTCTCATTGTGGCATTTGCTAATACATCCGAGATTTGCATTAGAAAAATCCCGGTCATATTTCACGAGACTGGAGCTAAATTCCACGCTTTGCTAGTCCAGAGATTTCGCATGACAAATGTCTAAGAAAGGCTGCAGCAGAAAACTAGCTCTTTAGGTCAGTAATTGCAATTATCGCCATGGTCATGGCAACATATCAGCCACTTCAAAGATCAGGGCAAAGAACACGGAAGAGCGATTGTCGCAATGTAGCTCTAATTACATCAAGTCAAGGCGCATTGCGCCAACTCCACACATCCAGCCCATCACAGATTGAGTCCATGGCGTTTTCACATTAGCTCACGAACAATGAAGAAAACACCACTGTTCAATTTACAACGATGTTCCACATATACGAGAACAAGTCGTAATACTGCGGATATATCATTGGAAATGGAGACAGAGCGCGACGACACCAAAATGCCGCAGTTGTCGCCGGAGTTTCAAGAGGATGCAATTTCTTAGACTCGAATCTATGAGTCTCTACAAAATCACTTCCAATCAAGCTATAATTGTTCTGGGGAGAATCCTTGGTTGATAGATAGATGATCAAAGTTATCTCTGCTAGCATGTACTCCGTACGGACGTCGGAGTCAATCTCAGAGTGTGAAAACAGGGCGCGCCACTCTCAAACCACTCAACGCCCGATCACAATGTCGAGACGAAGTGCCGCATCCACTGTTATTCTTCATCAGCATCGCGAGGACTCGTTCGGCGTAGGGGACATTTCATCTGCCGACAAAACTGCTCACATATACACCAAGTCTCCTCTGCAACTAGCGTTCTTGCGACGCATAATCAGATTTGCGATGACAATCGCTTAACTTCAAGTTGTTAGACGGTCATGTACCCACCTGTATTCATCAAGGTCATCCGTTTGCACGAGCATTTGCTCACACACACAGGATAAATTCTCGAGTTTGCCAAGTTCCTATCCGGCAGGCAGGAGCTCTCGCACTTTACTACGAAGATGGAGAAGCAGAAAAGGTCCGACTGCAGGACGGCTCTGCGAATATGCCCGGTCGCAAGAATGTGCCAGATAAAACAACGACACAAAGATGACCTTGTCAAGATGCCAACCTCTTGAGAAACAACCCGAATTTGACTCTGCGGAAAGGCTTGACGGGGATAAACAACCTGGAGTGGCAGACGACCACTAGAAAAACAACAAGGAAGAATCCCAGAGATGAGAAGATAGCAAATATTGACCTGGAAACGAAGGACTACGAGATGAAGATTTGCCTGGAAAAAAGAATAAGAATAACAAAGAACCTTGGAATGGAGAAATAACAAGATTAAAGGCTTGGCTCAGCCTTTGAAAGGTCGTGGTGGCCCCATTTGTCCGCAGGGCTTGAGGGAAGATGGTGTGTGGTCATGTGCCACCTATATCTGTCAAGTCCATTCTTTGCACGAGCATTTGCTCCTTTTTGAAACACATTCCGCAAACACCACCACACGACATATGCTACGCCGCCGTCAAGCCATCTCTGATAGACCGTAGTCTTCGGAAAGGAAACACGCCACTTCCAACGACTTCTAGCATACGGAGACGATAAACTGTTGAGTCGTCACACGATTCCATACTTGTTTACCAAGCCCATCCATTTGCTCGAGCAGCTTACATATACTGAATCGATCATCATTCCCACTGGATTCCTGGAGACCGCAGATATATCATGAGCACTCGAGGCTTTGCCGTAAAAATGCGGAAGAAGAGGGGGGAGAAGGGGGTGGGAACAGTTGGACAAGCAGCCCTCCACCGTGAGATTGTGTCGAATGAAACGTCACGCGAAGATGACTTTGAAAAGATGCCAACCTTACATGCCGAGCACTACGACTTATAGCTAGATGACCTTGCAAGAAACAACCCAAATTAAACTCTGATGTGTGACGAGTATAAACAAACAAACAAACAAAGATTCAGCCTAGAAATTAAGGGTCTCGAGATGAGAGATTGCCTGGATATGAAGGATTTGGATAAGATCTCCAATGAAACAACGACAAGACGGCAAACTCAAGGGCTAGGTCAGGTTCCAGAAAGGTCTTTATGGCTTCTTTGGTCGCTGGGTTTGAGGGGAGGTCTTGAGTGGTCATGTGCTTCCAGTCTTCTCTATCAGGCCTGTTGTGGGACACCTGCCCAGCTCCCCAGGGAAGAAGGAGGTCCCTTTATTTGTGTCGAAACAAAACGAGTGGCTTCCACCTCTAAGTTCTGTGGAGGTTAGAAAGCCCCCCTCAAGGTCTCCTCGTCCTATGGCAAGGAGCTCCCACAGGAGACCATAACTCACTCCATAATTCGCGCACGTCGGCATATACGGTTATAGTTGGGGTTACAACTATGATCAACGAAAACCATGCCACACAAGCACGTTCCGTCAAATCAACTTCCAACCACCAACAAACCTTGTTCTCGTGGTCTCGCCCGAACATACAAGGACCTCCGGTGTCAGCATATAAATTCGATCTTTATGCTCGAACCTCTTGCTCCTGTCCTTAGTCACACACTTGCGCCAATGAATCATCAAACTCCTTACGATTCTGGAGACCTCTGATGTAAAGTACTACGTGTCTGTTAAGCTTCGGGGGTGTGTTGAAAAGAGGGGGAGGAACAGGGATATATGCAAATCACTTGTGATTGAAGTCAAACTCATATCAGATCTTGTTTGTGGCACGAGATGCAAGCAAAACACCTGAACGAGGCGGCAGGTCAAATGGTAGGGTCATCCCTCCTCTTTATCCACTGGTTCTCCTCGTGCCCACAAATCTTCCATTTGACGAGGTATTTCGCTATCGAGTCGCCTCTGTATTATTTTCTTTACTCTCCAGTGCTAGCCATCGTCCATTATGAAGATCTGGGGCTCACCAGGCATTTGCTCATGCGGATCATCTGTTTTTGGAGCTGGAAATAGATGTGCGACTGAGACCACGTCATGTATCTTCCAAGCGGGACGCAGTTTCAGTTGATAGCCAAGGGACCACCCTTGCGCAGAACTTCGAAAGGGCCGGCTCTCCATTGAGACCATTTTTGGGGGGTCAAAATATGATATAACATCCCTTGTGCAGATGGAGGCACTCTTTATCGCCTGTTTGAAGACTATCGATTTATGCCGCTTGTCATAGGCAAACTTCGCAGACATTGCCGTGGTGGTCATGGATGAACACATACTTGACAATGAAGACGAAGATGAAGAGAATATTTGCCCTTTGGCGCTAGGTGGTTGCGGTGAGCAAGAACTGACGATGGACTTGACGGGTGAATTTGATAGCGGGCAGTTTATCACGACGGGACGCCTCTGGCCCCTCCGACGACCAGAGATATGAATGTCGATATGTCGAATACCACCAACATTCTCCATAAGGCAGGATAATTATTTGTGTCGATCAAAATAGGTGGCTAAGAATGAGCAGAGAAAGGCCAGAAATCGCAGGAAAACAGCACAACAGTACAACAAGCAGATTGGAGAGAAAAAAAATCCAGTAAAATGCCAAAAAGGGTGTACAGGGGGAATATATGATGAAGGCTCGGGAGTTGTCGGATACTCCACCTTGATGGCTTACTTCGATTAAGTTTACACGCATATATACACGGGCATTTCCAGACTGCTTAGCACCATCGACGAATCCGAACATACCATATACCACGTCTCATAACCTACTATTTCCATCATCTCGCAGAACAACAAAACACGAGAACAATTTTTTCACCTGTTTAATTACTCTTTTGGAACACAAAGAGCCTATCTAAGGCAATCGGAGATTCTTCAGGATAAAAGGTGGCGGAAAAGGTATGGAGCTTTTAAGCCGCGCTCCAGTCAGCCGTCATTTTCGGCTGCCACTCGTCCTACCTTTCAGCCTTGGCCGCACTCTTTACCGCAGCAACTGTTGCATATGAAGAACAACTATTGCAAGTCAATATCTGCTCTCTGTGTTATTGCCAGGCGTTGGATAATGCTTTATTTCTAGATGAACATACAAAAAGAACAGCAGCTCCCATGGCCTTTCGGAATGAACAAAAGGCATTGACGATGGTAATCGAACCTTTGAAGTAGTGAGGAAAACTATTTAGCAAACCCTTACTTGCTTTTTTTCGGTATTATCTGGGCCTACATGGTACGCGATCACGCCCCAGGCTACTGAAGTGGTTGCTTTGCTTTTTCGAGGCGCTTTATTCAACAGACCACGGCATCCACAACGCTATTTGTCACTTTACAAGAACTTGTTGGGCATTTGTTCAATTCTACAAACAAATGAATTGCATCAATCAATCAGTATTTTTAAAATGCCTGAGGCACTAGGCAAAAAGCAGAGGCTATTTTGTTGTATACCGCCGAAATAAGCACCAATGTATTGCTACCGAAGCGAAATACGTGGCAACCAAAAGCAAATGGGAAAAAATGATCACGCATTTTAATAGAACGAATTTATTTCCTATTCTTCTATTTTCTTATTTTCCTTTCATATTTCGATCTTGACGTTGCCAGGTAATGGAAACATACTGCCAGAAAATGGCAGTAGTCACCGGACCGCAAACAACGGCGAAAGCGAACTATGTACGTCAAAATACGTGCAGCCTCGATCAACATTTCCAATTCCACACATACGGATTTACCATGTCCCACCACGCTGTACGTACTCCCTATTGCCTCCATCTAATGCCAAAGCTCTTCTGTCGGGAACAGTTTACTAAATATTATACACAGAGAACGTCTTGAAGTCCCAATCACTCGTTCAACCAGAGAAAATGGCCCCAGCGACGAACCAAAAAGAATGTTCGATTGGCAACTCCTTAACAGCCCAAGATCCACATCGAAATCGAAATATCGACTAGCTAGCTTCTCTTCTGCCACTCACCCCCCCTTAATTGCTCAAGCGTCTTTTATTCCAGCCGAGCTCCAAATCTCCTTCTTCAACGCGACCTTAGAGGGGCCTCCAAACGCGTTGCCAAGAAACAAAAGCTTTTCGGTAGTGAAATATTGGAAACTACAGTCTCGCCTCGACTTGGTATTATACTAGAGGCTGATTTCGGCGTCAAAAGCTTTTGCTAAGCCGTTCGTGAACATGTTTCGTTCCTCATACTTGGTCTCAACCAGGACACGATTGATCCATCGTAGGTTCTTGTCCTTGTTTTATAACAACCTTCATCTGATTATCAATATTTTTTAGTCGCTAACTTCTCTTTGATACAGCCCACTCTACAGATACGCGATAAATTCATGGGTATTAAGCGATTTCCCCAGCAAGAAGATTCCAAAAGCCATACGCCAGCATGTCTACGGCCGATTCATCGAGGTGATAACAAGGTCCGAGAGTTTGATGCAGAAATTGGTGGGTTTTGGGTATATGGCACAGGCATAAACAAAGAAGTTCTTTCCCAAGCTGATGCTTCCCTGGGATCATGCCTCTGGCCGCTTTCTTGTCTCCTTCGAGACAATATCGGCCCATGTGGGCATTTAACAATTACAATCTAGGCTTGTGTTTAACCTGATAAGCTTCCCTTAATCTTTAAGGGTAATATTCAAGGACTATGAAGAATATGTTTCGCGGAGAGCTCGTCCACCCTTTACGCGCGCTGCTAACGTGAGAATCTTTAAAGAAAAACTACACATGTATACAGCGCAGTGCACACCGCTCACGGCGGGCAGTACATGTATCTTTGGATATAATCGAAACGGTGGAGAGGCTCAATTGGATCCAGAGAAGTGAATCAGTCCGAATTCATCTCCAAGAGCGCTAAACATTGCTGTATGTTTTCATCCCGGCCGGTCCGAGCCCGAAGACAGACACAGTTTCAGGGAAGAAACTCGAATAGTCCCAACAATAGAGATGCTATTGTTTTTGCCATGCCTAACTAGCCAGCAGCATTTCTGACTACCTACTGAGTCGGCTCCAGCTCTGAGCTACGCACCGACCGCAGAACAGCGCTTCTATGGAGCATGGCTATCAACCTCGCTTCTTTCTCTTTCTCAAGGAATCTACCTTCTTTCTCATCAACAAAATACATCTCAGAAGCCGTCAGCCCACGTTAGTCTCTGCGCAACTGGCCTAGAAATTCGGAGGGGCCGCCAGTCTCCTTCCCACGAGCATGCCAGTGAGGATCCCAATTCTTGATGCTAGCATCCCAGCGATGTGGACTTCAAGAGAGCCAGGTATTATTCTTTTGCGAGCTCCCAAAAATGAGCCTATTCTTTGTAAAGATCGAGATGTGCTAAACAAAGAGCCGGTCTCTAGCTCTTGTCGTCCTATTATTGACACAAAATGGCTTCTTAGCTAACAGTTGACAGTGAAACAGACAAACAAAACGAGACGCTCACTTCTTCAAAAAACGCGACCCAAGATCTCTTGCCCCCCGTCACAAACTACAATTCCCGCGCCGAATACCGTGCAAGCCATGGGCAGAAATACCAAGCTATAGACACTTTCAGACATTGCTGTGCTGTAATGATCGTGGGAAGCACTTTGCAGGATACGAAAAACTCAACAGCAGTCATTCAAGGTCTCCAATCGAAGGGTGCAGACTGTGAGGTTATGGCTGGGCCTTTGTCGTATTATTCGTCTAATCCAAGGCATCCTAGAATTGAGTGACAGCCAAAACAAAGATATACAGCTGCCGACAAACTCGATTTCTCTCAGGAAGCCACATGCAGGGGCTATAGCGACTGGTAGGTCCTTCATTATACAAGGGCCATCTGGAACCTGAAAGATTTTCACCACTACTGTCGCCATCGATAGCTTTGTTGAAACCTAAAGGACTGCATTTGTTGCCTGCGCCTGCCATTATCCCCATTCAAATAACCATGCGCTGGATCAGCTGCTAGAAGAATGTGTCTGCTTGGAGGGCAAAGCTGTGCGTCTCGGTGGACAATCATGCACTGCAATCATTGCCCCTCTTACCATTTGCAATGCTCGCACATCCTGCAAGTTCCGGAGCCTGATCCTGGGAGCTAAGCAATGTGGAATCAAAACTCTGCAGCCCTTGGGGGGTGTTTGGCGTGTATTCCCGCGATGTGGTCTACTTCTTGGTTCCAGCTTGATTACTGATGAACAACATCGATCTCTTCTCGATAATGCAGCCCTTCACGAAGGCAAATTCGATAATACCTCTGATAGGTACACATATTTTCGCATGGCTTAACCCTGGTTCTTACAACGGCCGACAGCATACAAATGGTTTGGCGAGCTCATGCTTAAGCCAGTTAGATTGCCCCTGCCACAGAAGTATAGCAACGTCAGCGACCGGGAAGCAGACAAAGCTTCGAGCCTCGCGAAGGCTGCGCTCCCTACGATGCCAAATTCAAGTGTCGCGGCATGTTCTTGCCTTTAAAGCTACAACACTCTACGTGCCAGGTGCCAGACTCTACTCACTCTTCTCCTAACTAGACCTTTGATCCTTGTTCTAACCTCTGGAATTCTTATGCAAGACAAAAGGTTTTCTGTTACCTTAACATACTTCTCAGAGAGTATGCTATCAATAAAATCCGAAAGCTACTTCTACAATACCAAGGGCTTTGTGATTTCCTGGAGGCAGCTCACTGGAATACTTCTTGCTATATCATCAATGAAGGAGGCTTCTAAACCATTGCTTGTACAACAGCAGGGCTATTCAAGTACCATAGCCTTGTCCCCTCCATAAATCCCATGTCTTGTTTGTTGAAGCAGCTGCCATAGCCAAGCAATCGACTATTGTAGCTGTTATGTATGTTCCTATCATTAGAGCGATTGATCGAGACTATCAACAAACCCCTTATAACATCTACAGCCTAAACCAAAAGGCTTTTAACATCCATATTTCTATATGTGAGCGCTTGCTTAAGCTTAAGATTCTTTGTTAGACTCTTTAAATGACAATGTGTAGCGATAAGTGCTCTTGCGGGCATTCTTGCAAAAAGGAATACCATCAGATACACAATTACTAGCAGCATTGCTTAGGGAGAGCCTTCTGAGGCCATCGCTGTATTGAAGCACAGGTTTGCTCATGCTTGTACAAGTACTATGGAGCTGGAACTGGCTGGAGGAGTGCTCTAGAAACGCTCCAAGGAGAATCCAAAAGGCTCCAGCGGGTTCTACAAGGCCCCCTTGCCTGCCAAACGCCTCCAGCTTGGCCCTTTCCCAGTCATGGCCAGGGCTGGAAAAAGCTGTACAGACTGTACAATCGATGAGCTGTTATTCTATAGCTACCGAAGGCTGGTGATAAAGTACATGTAGAGAATAAGAGGGCGGCATCAACTAAAGCAGCTATACCCCAAACACTGGCTTAGAAGCAAGCTTCGGGTGCATACAGCAAGAAGGGGGAGGGCTATTAATTAATTTTAACAGTAACTAAATAAAAAAAAAGAATTCCATTTCCGCTTAGTATTTACTCTTATGTTCCAAAATCTATCCAAAAGTTTTCCAAAATCCAAGCGCATACCAAATAGCTATGGGTACTAGTAGATAGTGCCAGCAGACTTGTAACTATAAAGTGGCGTCAAGTGGCTCCAGGGTGGTATTAAAGTGGTCACATAGTAATGAATAGGTGGCAAATAAAATCAAAGTAAATACTCTAGGAAAGGCCAAGTAGCCATGTCCAAGTGGATGAAAGGTAGAATTCAAGTGCCAATTGTAGATAATTACACGTGTTCTAGACCTTTTATGCTGCACTACTGTCGTATGGCCACCTTGAAATAGTCTCGGAGATGGTGGTGGTACTGCATGCAGCCTCTCAATTGGCCTATCACGGCCGCTAAACAAGCTGCCAGGTACCGCTAAAGTGGCTCCGGGGTAAGGCTGCGGAATCGGCGCCAGAGGCTAAACTCAAAGCGATATCGGTCGGCATTACGTAAGCAACAACGGCTCAGCCTCGCCTGTTCTCCAGGCTGATGGCGTCGTTCCACAGCTCTCCACCAACTGCGGCGTCACTGTGAGCTTTGCATCGTACTCCACGTTCGTCTCCTCCAGGCAGCGATGCATTGCCCGCGACGGTACTGACTCAATGCCCGTGTGCCTCTAGACTGAACCACCGACAGCGCGACGACGAATGGACGAAGAGGAGCAGTCGCGGGCAAGCTCGCCCACGTCCGACCGCGACAATGAGCCTGACGAGGTCATGGAGGATGCCGACGACGGCGACAGAGACGAGGAAGGCGAATTTGATGGCGACAACAACAACGAGGAGGAGGGAAGCAGGAGGGGAGAGACGGAAACCGGCGGCGACGAAACCGCCACAGTGGTGGTGATGGGCGACGACAGCCAGGCCGCGACCAACCCGTACTCGCTCTCGAATTCGCATGCCGACGTCGACGCCGACACCGACGACAGAGTCCCTCCCAAGGAGCATACATCGCCCGAGAAGGAGGCCGACTCGCCAGGGCTCGACGAGCTCCCGACCCTCTATCGAACGTGGCGCCCCAAGATCCGATCCGAAGTCTACTCAGCGCGGTTGTACGACATTGTGCCCACCATGGCAGCGCCCATGTCGACAAGCATCAACGCCATGGCCATCACGCCGGATCTGCGGTACTGGATCACGGGAGGGGCTGACGGGTACATACGCAAGTACGACGGGCAGGGAACCATCAACGGCAAGCTGGCCCTGACGGTCGCACAGAGACACCCTTTTGTCGACTCGGTCACAAAGGCGGGCATTCTCATGTCGTACTGGCCCAACGAAGAGCCTGCAGCACCGGGACGCAGCGATCAGGAGCATGTCCTCTCGTCTGTCTACTCGCTGGCCGTTCATTCAGAGGCGCTCTGGCTTCTGTCTGGGCTCGAGTCCGGCGCAATTAACCTGCAGAGCGTACGCCACGACGAGGGGAAGAGGATATCATGTTTGCAGAAGCACACTAATGCTGTCAGCGTGTTGACACTGGCCCCCGACGAGAGAAGCGTGCTCAGCGGTGCATGGGACAAGAACATCTTTGACTGGGACCTCGACACGGGGAATGTGAAACGAAGTTTTGACGGTAGTGGCGGTCAGATTTCGTCCATTGAGCTGAGACCTGCAAGCGGTGCCCCAATTCCTGCAGACGCCGACGAGCCTTTGCCGTCAAGCACTATAGCCACCAATAACGGGGCGCCAATGAGGAAAGCAAGCTTTATCGGGGGAGACGATGATGGAAGCTCGAATGGAATTGACAAGTCAATCACTGTTGCGGCTAGAGGGGAAGATGAAATCGTTGTTGCAGCCTCTCCAGCTCATGAAAGTCTTTTTGGAGGAAGTGATGACGCGGGTAGTTTATTTGGCGAGACAGCAGGCGAGCAGCCTTTTGGGCATGATGACGACGAATTTGGGGCAAGCATGAGCATGGGGCAAGAGAATGATGCGAGCCTGAATCACCCAGACGACACAACCATGGCTGGCTTGGACAGTACAGTATCTGGAGAGGAAGCCAAGCCATCAGAGCCTGTGAAGTCGCCAGCGGGAGCGGATGCTATGGATGTAGATACCCCTGCTGCCGCCGCTACAGCTACAGCTACAGCTTCAGGCCTTGGAGACACGCAGGTTTCTGCCATGTCAGGCATCTCAGAGCAGACAGAGCTGGCGACAGATACGGATACCATCAAAGCAGAGGAATCTAGCCAAGCACTGCAGGAGCAAGAGCAGCCTCTGGAAAGCCAGTCCATGGCTGATATATCTGAGCAAGTGGACACAAAGAGACCGCAATCTCCTATGATACTCAGCTCGCAGCTGCCTCCCACGCAGCACGAAGCTTCACAGATATCACGCACGACCTTTTTGTCGTCGGCCATAGACGGCACGATTCGAATATGGGATCGCCGAGTACCCAACCCTGTAGCGAGAATCAACAACCGCGCCGGTGTGCCGCCCTGGTGCATGAGCGCTTGCTGGAGCCCAGACGGCAACAAGATTTATGCGGGCAGACGCAATGGAACGGTGGAAGAGTTTGACATAGGAAAGGCAAAAAGAGGATGGCAGCCAGAGAGGGTGCTGAGGTTTCCAGCGGGAAGTGGTGCGGTGAGCGCAATCAAGCCCATGGTCAATGGGCGACATCTAGTCTGGTAAGTCTGCGATGATTTGTTGATGAAGAAGGAGAAGGAGAAGGGGGGAGAGGATCAAGGAGAAGGAGAAGCTTTAAGAACAGAACAAAAGAGAAGAAGAGAAGAGAAGCAGACAAGGAAAGTAGGAGAAGAAAGAAGAAGAGAAAAGGCAAAAGTGAAAGATGAAAAGGATGAAGGGCAGAACAAGCAAAGGGGAAGGCAAGAAGGGCAAGATGATTATAATGCAACGATGCCACGGTTTGGGGTCACCAGACTGTTCATGGGCTAACAAGACTTCTTGCATTTAGTGCCTCGCATGACATCCTCAGGCTGTATGACTTGCGCGAAACTCGCGCCTTCAAGCACTCAACCGTGCCGTTTCTCATCATTCCAGGACCTCCTAGAGCCGGTGTCATCTCGAGTCTATACATTGACCCATCGAGCAGATTCATGCTCAGTGCGGCGGGCACGAGAGGATGGGATGGAACGAATACAGAAGTGCTCATTGGGTATGAGATTCATGTCGAGTCTAATGCTTGAGAAGGCGCGATGGGACAACAAGGACGAAGCGAATACCTAAGCCTAACGACGACGATTGTTAGCAACCTAATGATGTACAGTGGCGTTGGGGTTTGGGAGCTTGCAGGAATCAAACTAATGTCGAGGGATAGACGATTTGAAGTGAGCATCACCAGATAGAAAGGACCTGGAGCTGGCTTTTCAAGAGTGCTGGTCGAGGTCAATGGTGGAAATGGGAGATCAGCTGATGGAAGCGATTGATAAGGGAAATAATAGAAGACGCAAAGAAGTAATTCGAGGTCAAAGACGAGTTGGAAGGAAGACAGGTTCGAAAGCCGAGAGCAAAAGACGGAAAATGGCATTCGAAGCGGTGACGCCTGAGGCACCAGGCAAAGCAGATAAATAACCAGGCAATGCATACCCAAATACTTGAGATAAAACTATCAGCATTTGAAATAGGAATTAGGAAAAAATTGAAATGTTTGGAAAAGAAGAAAAGAATCAGCGTGCATAGGCGAACGGATAGGAAAGAACTCGGGTCCAGGTCACGTTATGCTGCACCTCCAGACTCGGCTGGCAAGCATTCGCTATCAATACAGCACCATTAATTTATACTGTGAAGATGGGAGATCAATATTTTTTGCTCAAATACATACCAATGGCAATCTTGCGTGTCTATCTATTGTCAACGAGTGTCCGAAATATCTTTTCCTTTGCGGCCTTTCCCCTATTTACCCATGCTTGCCTAAATGTCTGCGCACTTGATCCTTTTTTTTTGTTCTTTTCAATGTTATAATCCCTGGTATCCCAACGAATATCGATGCTCCAGTCTCCTCTCTTCCTTCACGTGTCCGTGTCTGTGTCTTCCATCCCTGATCCCTTGCTGTTTGTGAAAACTTCTCTGACAAGCCTGGCCTCACGAGCAGCGCACGTCTTTTGAGAATGTTGGGTCCGACAAATCTTCTATCGACAATCGAAATCTTCCTCATCCTCGGTTTCCCTTAATTCTATCGACAATCGAAATCTCCCCCATCCTTGGTTCCATTTCTTTCCATCTTCAGTCGATTTCCCGCGATTCACAAATAGGCGACGGAGGATGGCTATTTGCCTCGTGTTCATGTAACGCAAGACATCGTGCTGATCAAAAAATTTTACAACTGAATTATACTTACACTTCTCCTCAAATCCATCCTTGTCCATTTCTTTCTCAAATTCTTGAATCAGCTCATGCTTAGTTTTCTCGGGAACTTTGATCTCGACGGCATCTGGCAACCTATCGTCCTGAGGGTTGCAGCCATTCTTCGCCATGAGCTTCTTCGATACAGATCCAGTCGCCCAAAGCTTCGTCCAAAGATCGTCAAACTCCATCCACCATTCCTTGTTCACTAGCTGCTGTTCGGTCTTTTTATATAGAGCCCCGAAGCTCTCTTGTTCGGCCAGGTTCATATCTGCATGTATAACAAAGAGTTCTTCAATTGGATATTTTTTGTCCTTCTCTTGCAGACATTCATGAACGTGTTCGCGTATCTTATCACGGTCTAGGTCTGCGCGCAGAAGGGCGAATTTATCGCCGGTGCTAGAGGTCTCCTCGCGGTCCCTGGCTGATCGCGATTGGCGCCGGACGGCCCCAAAGATGAGTTTTTCTTGCATTTCGGATATGTATGGAGGTTAAAGGGAATGTGTGTAGTTGCAACTTGGAGAAATAAGTATCTTGTCTGCTTTTAAACGTCGGTGATGATGTACCAAGTTAATATTCGGGAAATAGTTTTAGGTTTTATAGTATACAAAACACGACTAGATGGATTTAATGTCTTTCATTAAGCCATTATATACTCCGTTTGCGGACATTGGTCACTTGACAACAACCCTTTGTTCTTTCTTTTCGCCCTTTGGTGTTTGAGCAAAATGCTAGAACTCCTCTTCCTCGGCATTCCAATCATACCCCATCTCCTTGAGCCAATGCGACCCATGTCTATCTCCCCAAACACCGTACCAAGCCTCGTCGTACTTCTTTACCCAAGCCCGATCGTTCCAACTTTCGTAAGTCCTAATTGCGGACAATAGGTCATAGAAAAGTTGCTTTTCCTCCAAGGTCAAAAGGTGTTTGAATGAGAGGTGGTCACCAGCATGATTATTGCTGATTTTCATATACTCGAGAAGGGAATCCCTTATTTGTTTAGGGCTTTGGGCTAGAAACTGACGCTTTTCACGTTGGTCTGCAGTTTCGTCAGAGTCCCTGGGTGCAGACTGGCAACAGCCCATTTTGGATGCGTATGAACGTGATGATAATGTCTCTCTCTCTCTCTCTCTCTCTCTCTCTCTCTGTTTGTGTGTGTGTGTGTGTCCCTCTCTGTGTGTGCCTCTCTCTCTCTTTGTGTGTGTGTCTGTGTGTGTGTCTGTGTGATAACTTAAGGTGATGAATATCTTGTCTGCTTCTGAACATCAGAGATGATACACCAAGTCAATGTATGGGAAATGCTCATGATATTTATAACCTATCAAACACGACTAAATAGATTGAATCCCTTTGATCATGAACCTCCATTTCCCTTTCCATATATTTCAGTAGTCACCTGACAACAACCCTTTGTTCTTCCTGCTTGCTCTTTGATGTTTGAGCAAAGTACTACTATTGGGACCTGTGATAAACTCGAATCGGCAAGCTATCCTCCTCCTCGTTCCAGCCATACTTCCACGTTCTTCCCGATCCAGAATTCCAAAATTTATCCCACTCCTTTCGAAACTCCTCCTCCCACTGAAATATCTCCATTCGACTTTTGAGCTCGGCAAATCGGGCAAATAAGAGCATAAACGTTTGTTTTTCATCTTGTTTCGCCATGTATTCCCATGAAAAGTGACTGGTAATTCCGAAATTTCCTCTCCTCACACAACCCAAGAGGTGATCGCGTATTTCGTCAGGGTCTGGGTTTGCGCGTAGACGGGCGATTTTTTGAGCCTCAGTTTCGATGGCAGAGGGCCGGCCGCGTGGAGCCCGATTCAAAAAAGGGTTGTTCGAGCTCATTTCAGATACGTATAAAGGTTGTAGATTGTGTGTGTGTGTTGCTGTGTAGGAATCAAGGTAGTAAGTGCCTTGCGCTCAGCTCTGCTCTCAAAATTGGTGATAGTATATGAAGCTCATCTATAGAAAACATCCATAGCTTTTATAGCCGATAAACCACGATCCTACAACCTCAATGCTTTTGCCTATGACTTCCAATCTTCTGTTCACGGTGAATTCATCGCTGAACAGTAGCCATTGTTTCACTTGCTTACTCGCTGAACCTTCTCAGAGGCCAGAATTCACACACATATAAGTGACACAAGATATATTAAAGACACTTTCATTTACCTGAACAGCTTGCTCCCGTAGTCGATTCCCGCATTCCGAAAAGGAAAGAACACCAGCATATTTCATCACTATCCATCACGGGGACCATATGACCGTTGATGGCTTCGTTTTCTGTCATACGTGAAAGCCTGTGTAGTCCGTAGAGGTGGGTGAAACAGAAATACGCTTCAGCAGTAAGACCATGGCCTGGCCAGAAACACTCACCAGTCATCGCATGAACAATAAAGTCTTTCCAGTCAAAATCCGTGCAACGAAGAACATCGATCAAAGGTATAAATGCGCTCATCTGAACAGCCCGCCCGCCGCAGTCCATCTTTGCATCACGTCAAAGAAAGATGATGCGAGAATGTCTCGTGGGTATCCACGGTGATCTCGTGGCTATTTCCCTTTTGTTCTTTTGTCAGCATGTGTCGTTGGTGGGGTCCAGTAATTTGAATCGCCCTCTTCAATGTCTGGTGGCAGAACAAAGCCACCTCGGAGTCATCCGTCACATGCAGACCCTAATGAAAGAAAGTAGACTTGCTTCTCAAGATACGCAGGTGCATGACTACATCAACATATAAAGTCTCCAAGGTCATGATCTGAACAACCAAGAGTCATCATTTATCCGTCTATACGCTCCCCTAATCCACATACATGTACCAGTCCTATTGCAGATTCCATCCCCTCATACCTGTATACATTGGCCGATTAACTGCTAGGAACAAAGATAAAAGCAAGCCAGAATCAAGGCAAAAAGACAAAACAAAAGATCAAACAGCAATCGAGTAATCCAAAGTCCTCCCTTTTTCATCCGCGCGCATATATAAGATCCCGAGCATTTCCAGTAACAAAAGAAGAAAGGAAAAAAAAAAAAAACAAGACCCAAGTTCCGCAAGCTTCCCAAATCCAAGATCAGATAACAAGCCCATTAGAAATCCATCTCGATAGATTAAACCTCCAACTCCTCCCTTGTCGGGGTGGATTCCGCGATATAAGGCACTAAATAAAAGACACACATGATAAAAATAAAGGAAATTTTAGTGTTGTAGACCGAGGCTGTAGCAGAACAAAGGCTCTCAAATCAGGTGGCGGCTAGATGCACGCCCAGCGCTTTTCATTCGTAGAGAAGAAAAAAAACGGTATGGGTGTTTTGGTATTATCATTATTGACCAAGGCAGCGGATAAAAAAGTAGGTGTTGTTGCCTTGCGATTGCGGACATTTCGATGCTCGAAGCTCGGTGTTCAATGTCCGTTGAGCAGATGATAATAAGAGACTGACAAAGACATGCAAAGGAAAAGCGTTTGCTGAGTAGCGCTGAGGAGTGATAATAGTACATGGGGCAAAAACACACAAGATTAAGGAAATATTTTGATGCAACGTCGACGTGAAGAGCAATCGATGCCAACAGCAGACTGCAGCAAGTGCCGGTGATCGGTGGTGATTAATAAGAGAGCGTGATGGTTTTTTTGTGGCGTTTTCATTTCTTTTTCTTTGTCTTGACCAAGGCTTGCCCTGGTCAATTGACATTCGGATCGCTATAGAATGGACTCATTCCCCAGCTAGCACCTTGGTTCTGCTGCTGCTGTTGGTGGGCCGATGTGTCCAGAAAGGTTGAGCTGGCGATGCTCTCCCAGTCCTCGAAGATGACGGGATTGGCGGAATATTCAAAGTCCATCATGCCCTCTGCCATGGGGGCACTTGAGCCCTGGGGAACAGGCGGCAGCTCGCGCTTGTCAAGCTGAGAAGACTGCTGCTGGCCCGCAGGGAATGCCTGAGACGGCACAAAGGCAGAGGGATTCCGATACGGCGTCGAGTTGAAGGCGTTTGGCGCCGCCGGAGAGGCCAGCATCTGCTGCGGCGTCTGTGACGGCAGCGGCGTGGCAAAAGACATGCGAGCATCCGCCTGCTGCTGCGGATAGCCAGAGGCAGGAACCATGGCGTTGCCGGGAGCAAACTGCGGCTGCGGCGACGGCTGGCTGTTGGAAAAGGCCATGTCGGACAGGTCAAAGGCGATGCCCACAATCCACTGGGCCTCGCTCTCGTCGCCCGAGAAGAACTCGAGCAGGTCCTGCAGCTGGCCGGGGTTCTCCTTCTCCAGGAAGCCCTGCGCGCGCCCCGTCTTGCTGGGATGCCAACTGAACTGCGGACGACGACCGCCAAACTCGGCCTGCTTGCTGGCCACCATGGCGTCCCAAGCATTGTGGATGAGCGGCTGGTGCAGCAGGCCGTAGACGACGCGCGAGTGCATCCAGTCGGCCTTGCCCAGACCAGATTCAAAGTGCCGGGCCACATGCTCGACGTGGCGCTCGCGGGCCGGATGCAGGGCCGAGCAGAAGCCGCAGGCCCAGTACTTGCGCTTACGCAGAAAACGGACGACCTTTTCGGCGTGCGGGCAGGTCTTGCAGCCGTGGCACTGCTTGTGGTGCTGGTTGAACGAGTTGGAGCCCCAGAAGCTGCGGTTGCAGCCGGGCTCGGGGCAGGGATACTTGCGCCAGCGCTCGTGGAACTCGTCCTCGTGGCGCTTCCAGTCGTACTTGCGCTTGAAACTCGTCTCGCACGACGTGCACCAGTAGATGTTTGTCTTGTTGGCCGCCGCCGGCGAGGGCGTCATGGGCAGCGACCGCGACGAGGCCGACGCCCACGACATGGACGAGCGCGCCGAGTTGACGGACCACAGCGAGGCGTGGCCCGACGAGCCCGAGCTGGTGGATGAGACGGAGATCCGGGGGCGGTGGTTGAGATAGGGCATCGACGGCGCGATGAAGGCCGGGTCCGACTTGACGACGCCAGAAGCCGAAGGAGCGATCCGCGAGACCTGCTGGAGTTGGCCGGCGGGCACTTGCTGCGGCGGCATGCCGTTGACGTTGACGGCGGCCCAGGCGCGCGTCACATCGTCCGCAAACGACGACGGCTCCGTCTTGATGATGGCGATGGAGGGCGCGCCAGGCCCGGGCGACGGCGCCGTGGCCGAGCTGGAGCCGGGAATCGGCGATGTGGCCGCCGACGACGTGGACAGAGACGCAAC
The DNA here is from genome assembly GCA_030708095.1 of Trichoderma sp. CBMAI-0020. Classification (NCBI taxonomy): domain Eukaryota; kingdom Fungi; phylum Ascomycota; class Sordariomycetes; order Hypocreales; family Hypocreaceae; genus Trichoderma; species Trichoderma sp. CBMAI-0020. Next base: position 995,871 of record JAJNCI010000002.1, read on the forward strand.
GGGCGATCCAAGCACGGTGGACGAGACCGGCGCAAGGACCGAGGCCTGGGGCGACTGCAGCAGCGCATGCGAGGGGGACGAGGCCGGGTGAGACAGCGGCGACGGAATGGGCGTGGCGGCGGGCGGCGAGGCGGAGGCGGCGAGATTCTGGTCGACCCATTGGTGGAGGAGGTCCTTGGAGAGGCCAAAGTCGATGAGGACCTGCAGGTTCTTGCGGGCCTCGACGAGGACGTTTTGGGCGCTGGGCGACTCGATCTGCTGTTGCTGTTGGTGTTGCTGTTGGTGGTGCTGGAGGTTTTGGTGTTGCTGCTGCTGCTGCTGCTGTTGTTGCTGTTGCAATTGTTGAAATTGTTGTTGTTGCTGTTGTTGCTGCTGCTGCTGCTGCTGCGGCATCTGAGGCTGCGAGAACTGAGACATCATCTGAGACTGAGACTGTGGAGGATGAGTATGCGAATTCTGCTGAGGCTGGCTCAGCTGGTGGAGCTGGTGAGACTGAACCGTGAGATCCATTGCGAGAGCGCCTCTCACATTTGACGCTGGTGGAGGGCGATGGAGGTGTTTTCCGTCGGTTCGATATCCCTCCTCTTGGTGGCCCTTTTTCCCTCTTTGATTTCTTCTTCCCTTTTTATTCTTCTTCTCCCCCTTTTGAGTGCGCAGCTATGGTATGTAACGAGTGGCGATGTAAATTGGGTGTTGTTGTTTTTTTTCGGAGTCGAGCGCCGGGAACTGAGACAAGCAAGATAGGGTGCTGCTCAAGTGTGTGTATGTTTTTGCGGCAGCGGACGAATTGGACAGGAACGAATGCGGTAGCGAGAGTCGGGCAAGCGATAAAACGAATGGAAGCAAGAAATAAAAAAGATGAAAAAAAAAAATCAAAAAGAGCGAGAGGACGTCGGTTCAGAAGCGCAGCGCAGAGGAGAGAAGAAGAAGAAGAAGAAAGGCAAGATACGGATAACGGGATGAAAGGAGGAAGAAAGATGCAGTGTAAAGAAGAGCGCAAAAAAAGAATTGCGTGAGAGCAGACAATGGGAAAGAGCGGCTGTGGCTGCGGGAGGGAAGAGAAGGAAGGAAAGGAACCGTCCGAAGGGTACTCAGCGGTACAGCCAAGGTACAGCCAGGCGTGGTTGCGCGCCCCAGCCGATGGACGGCGCCGGTACTTGCGGCCCAGGTACTCCCGACACGTGCGAGAGCGATGCCAGCAGGCAGGAAAAGGCTCCGGCCGAGCCCTGCTGCGATGATTGGCGCCGCGGTTTGCTGGAGATTGTGCCCGGAGCAGGATTTAGGCGAGCGTGGGAATACGATGGAGGCCAGAGACAATCAAACAATGTTCCAGAGGCAAGCAGCCGCGGGCTCGGGTTGAGTGACGAAGGGGCTGCTGCGTAGCAAATAGAGTGGCGGCAGCAGAATCGAGGCTAGGCGCAAGGTTGCCAAAGAGACTCGGCCGGCTTGTAGCTGCGAGGTTGCTTGGGGGTGTGGAGGGTACTGCGGGACGAGGTAGCTTCTGGGTCGGGGACCTAGAGGCGCGCCAACGCCGGGGACCCAGGGCTTTAGGGGAGAGGCAAAACAATGAATGGCGATGATGGTGAGAGCGTGCTAGAGGTAGCGCCAGCTAGTACGCAGGCACTAACAGCGACGACTACTAGTATAATATTCAAGTAGCAGCAGTAGCAGTAGAGGAACAAGTAGGTATGGAGCTTGTATAGCAGCAGCGGTAGAGGTAGCTATGGCGGTACCCCGTAGTGGTACGATGCCGATGCGGTACGATGCTATACCGAGCTGCTTAACGTTGTGTGTAATAGGAAAAGAGCGAGAGCGTGGGAGAGAGGAGAGAGAGAAGATGGAGACGGAACTGGCGGAGAATCAGAGATAAGAATGGACCGGGGAAGAGATTGGGTGAGAGAGAGAGGAAGAAAAGAGGATGTGCAGGGTCAAGCAAGAAAGCCTAGCTCTAGCTGGACGGGATTGGATTGGATTACTTCCCAAGCAGAAGCAAAGCAAATGGTGCATGTACCTACACACTGTTTCTACGACACTGGGCTGGACATGGGATCCGGAGACGAGCGAGCAGTGAGTTGCGCACAGGCACAGGTACAGGTACGCACGGAGTTACAGCAACCATGTCTCGCGCCGTGGAGAATGCGTGCAATCAAAAGGCCCTGAAGGGATTAGCGGGCTGGACGTGGTTAATATGGATATGGATATGGATGTTGGAGGGCTGGCCTTTGCTTTGGGCTTGGGCTGGATAATTTGCAAGGCCAAGTATACTAGCAGCAGAACAAGAGAGAGACAGGGTTTATTGGATATGGAGTTTGGAGAGTGTGCCTGTCTTGTACCGGCTACGGGGTGTGAGAGCGTGATCCGCGGAGAGGCCGCCGTACCGTGTACCTCCACGGGTCGCATTTGAGTGATGTCGGCCATTAATATATTTTGGTGATATTGCAGTACAGCCGATGGAGCAGCGAAGGCGAGCGAAGAGGCAAGAAGGAGAAGCAGACACCGAAAAAGAGGACGAGACAAACAGCCGCTGCTGCTGCTGCGGAGTGGCAGCAAAATGCGAGCTGAACAAGCTGAAGACGATGAAGCATCCTTCGACTGCGCTGTTCGCTTGCTTTTGCCTGTCTAGTATCAGACAAAAGCGACAGAAGCCGGGGCGCGCAAGGCTCCGGCGGAGTCTTTTGCAAGAGCTGAGAAACAACAACCAACAGGCCCCCCAAGAAGCACGACGCCGCTAGACAAATGCAAAAGAAAAAAAAGAAAGGAAAAATCAATAAAATGAGGGTCAAATTAAAAATAGAGCGCGAGAGCAGTGCTACTCCAGAGCTAATACAGGCACCATCTCAGCGATAGTCTGCCATTGCGTCAAGAGGCCCCAGTCCGCCTTGTCCCGGTGCTACTGTAGGAGAGCCTCCACCAGAGCAATGCAGGCTAGAGCAGCAGCTGAGCTCTCGTCGTGCTCTTGCGACTGCTGTTCCAGGCAAGGCGCGGGAATCAAGCGCAAATCCAGAGCAGCTGCGGCACTAACAAAAGACCGGCCTGGCGCTAGATGCCAGTTCTTGGCCATCGTTGATTTGTTTGTGCTGTATACGATAGGTACATGTATGCTGTAGCAAAACGTGCCTTAGTCGGTGCTAGGACCCGGAGCTTTATCAATCGAAAAGAGGCTGGGCTGAAGCAAAAGCACGGCCGTGGATCACTGCCAGCGCAGCCCTGCGTCTGCGAATAAGAGGCGGCAATGGAGAAAACAGACGAGACAAGAGACATGGTGCTACGAAGAAAACGTGCCTGGGCTGATGAGTCTGTGTCTGTGCCACGACGCCATGCAGAATACGGGCATCGATAGTAGCAGCCGTCTCCAGCTCACGGCTCTCCCTGCGCTCGGTAACGCTGCGTCTGTGTGATTCGAGGCAAGCCTTCTCGCCTCGTCATCGTCAACATGTCTCAGGAACCCGCGTACAGGAAATCGACAAGCATCGGTATGTCTCTCTTTTTAGGTGGGACACGCCACAGGGCGTTTTAAACGCGTACAAGTGGCGTGCCGTCAAGACGAAGAAGAAGAAGCAATCTGGGCGATAATGATGGCATGTCCACTGTTTTTTCCCTTTGTGTCCCTATCCATCGGTTTTTGACTATGGATTGATGGATGGGTCTCTCCTCTGCCGTGTTGCCAGCAAAGCTTCGCCATGGCAAATGGCAATCCGTGCGCCCCTGTTTAGCGGCTCTGGATGGACAAGCCGGCGATCCTTTTTGTCTTTGTGTGCATGTATGGATGGATGGATGGATGGATGGACTTGTAAGGTACCTTAGTAGTTTGCAGTAGTACTCCAACATACAGTACGCCGACCTGTCATGAAAGGGCGTCTCGAGCAAATCCCTACAACGACAGTATTAGAAAGCATGCTCAAGTAAGTAACATTCCAAAAGAGCCCGGCGTATCATGTCCCCCATTCGCAAAAAGCCAATTAATCCAAGTACGCGTGTTGTATATGCATGCAGCTGCTGCACTTGCAAAAAGTAATCTGTCGTTTTCTTCCTGGCCCTCGAGAAACCTTGTCCTGCTGAAAAGATGCAAGACAGCGGGCTGTGACTGGTCCGCGGGGTGAAGGGGTGGGTGATACACGTTTTTCTGCCCTTCCCTCTGGCCCTTTTCTTTTTTAGCTCAGGGGCCCTTGATTTGCTCAAGCCTTGGCCTGGGGGGCAGAAGAAGCGAGAGAGGGAAAAAGTGTGTGGGTGGGAATGGCCTCTGTATGGCAGGGATAACCCATGAAGTCTCTCTCTCTGGACTCTCATACAAGCACAGAAGACAACAATTACTAATTGGCACTAAAAACGCTACTAAAAGCTTCGCTTCGTGCCAATGACAACATTTCAACCCCTGGTCGCTGTTTTTGCTGTTAGTGGCTCCCCCCAAAAAGCAAACAATTGAAATTTCACAGCAAAAAAAGGAACAGCCCGCATTTTAACCCCCCCTTGTCCCTTGTTCGATTTTGGCTCGTACCCGCGCAAAGGGAAAAAGGGACGGCCGTTCTCTTCCTTTTTCTTGTCATGGGGATGGGATGAAAGAGGAGACGCTGGGCTTCGGAAGGCTTCTCCGTCCCGGGCGCGAAAACGAAGAAGCGCAGCGGCCGTTTAAGATTTCTGCCTTCCTAGTCGATGGGCCGTGATCGATGCTCATATGCATCTCATCTGGAGTGCTAGGTGATGCTACAGTACGGTGTACATTCCTCCAGGTGGGAGAAGTAGCACTACTTGCAAGCCCGGGCTTACTTTGTATCGTACAGTTTCGTTTTTTTCTTGGCTTACAGTACCGGCTGTTTTTATTTTCCTCGTCAATTGCCTCTTCCGATTTGCAAGTAAACAAAACAAAGCTTGAGCAAAGGAGAGGGGTGTGTGAAGACCGTCTCAAGCTCGTGAGCTGCGTCAATGTCTCACTCTGCATTTTTACAACGTAATGAGAATAAGATGGGAAAAAAAGAAACAAAGAAAAATCTCATCTCACAGCATCCAATCGCTTCTTGGCAACTGGAATCGTTTTTTTTTTTTTCCTCTTTAATCCCGCGCGACGATCACTGCCTACCTAAATTGACAATTTCCTCTTCCTTTTTGCTTTGATCTTCCTCCGCTGTGATCTTCACGCCACTAATGCAGCGTCAACACACACTCGCGCGTGCTTTGTGTCTCATCATGTCTCACTTTTGCCCAACGACTGCAACCGCACCACGCCCTAATTGTCTTTTAGCATCGTTTTTAGCTAAGAAAAAAGGGAAATATTACTACTAGCAAAAAGGCAAAAGATGAACCCAGCGCCAGGATCACCAGGCACAGGCACAGGCACGGCTCACTGGTCCAGGCACCAAAATAAGTCGCGCAAGCACAGAGACAGACACGAAAAGATAAACTCGTACAAGTACAGTAGACTGCAGCGCCTGTTGCAGTTCGATGGAGAAGCCCGCGCCAAGCAGGCGAAAGCATGGCTTGAAACACTTGAGCTGCGGCTGAGCTCGGAGCTACAGGCGATTGCGTTAGTACAAGAAGTCGTCGTGAGCAGGTCCCAGCCCATTGGGAATAGCAGCAGTGGGCTTGAAACACAGAGCAGTCCGGCTTCTAGGCTGGATTTGATCTCTTCTTGCGCGCGTCATAAACGGCAGAGAAGCTGGTGCCCCCCTGGCTCTGGAATACGGACAGTGCCCGCTCGGAGTAATCCGTATTATGTGCCATCTAAGCCTCTGGCTTCCGTTACGCTTGATTACACGCAATTATCTGATCTGCCTGCCTTGTACTTTGAAGTGCTACAAGTGATAGACAATTTGAGCACCTGTACAAACAGCTTACCAGTTTCATCATATCAATTAATAAAGATTCTACTCTCCGTCAGCTTCGGAATACTAACCACAACGCCCGCGCAAACGGTACTGCAATCACAGCCAAAACCATCTTTCTTCACAAGTCGTATCGCATCTCTGCACAGCCTCGCAACGTATTCAGTTCAAAGGCCCTTAATAATCCATGACTGTACAAAACTCCGTATCGAAGCAACGAGAGAAGCAAACAGAATCCCAGCCCCCATGCCTTGGACCCCGGCTGTGTCAGAAATAGATTAAGCAACCGGCGTCTTCATCTGGCTCAGTGGCAAGACAGTGACATATTCACTTCTTCCCGTCTTCCGTTCGAGTGAGAGAAGGGTCCTTTCGGTTATTTGCTCCCGATGCTGCCTTGCTTTTCTAGAATAGACAGGGTCCCACTACTCCACAAACAATGCTCAACCATTACATACTGGCGACTCCAGCTCTGGACGCATCAGGAAGCTCATCTACAACGCCACGCACAGACAGGAACAAGACAGAATATGCGTCTTACACGCATTCCCACATAAACTCACATATACGCAACGCAAACAAAGACAAAGAGCGTTGCATTCGCCCTTCCTCACATGTCATTTTTTCGATTCTCCCGGCCTAGACTCCAGGCCGACAAAAAAACGTGGCTTTCTAGATTGAATAATTTGCCCTTCTCTTATCTCGCCTCCACCGCGCTGCTACCCGGCCACGTTTCCCTCGGCTCTCACTCTTTCCTTCTGTCTGTTCTTCCATCCAGGATTGTCTTTATTTCGATAGAAGGGGATCCCTGCCAATGCTGTCAGCTCCTTGTCATTTCTAGCACTAATTACGGAGCTCAGCCCTCGAGACAGCGTCTGTGCCCTCTTTTTCATCTTTGCCCCGATTGCGATAGACCCTTATGACAAAAGCGTGGATGCTAGTACATCGTATCTTAATCTTCAGTCTCTTTTCAGGATGAACATGATACACTCGTCATATCCATTTCCATTTTTTATTCACAAGTAGACAGTCGGACTGCTAGCCATCACTAAGCAGTATAGTCCTAGTGAAACACACTATGCGTTTCGTTTCCAAACGCCTCCGCCACAGACAGCTCTCAAAATAGCAGACAAGACGCCTTGAATTTCCATATCTATCCAGCATGAATATTAAAGATCCACTTGCCGTCGGGACCGTTCCTCGATTTGCCTTTTTCTCACTCATTCATGCTATTTTTTTTATTTTCTAATTGCTCTCCAAAGACCCTGCCAGTAGCAAATACGGACAAGGAAATGAGGGCTCGATATTAGTCAATGCGCCATGACGATGGTCGGCGATCTACGAGAGACAAGCAATCAATCCCTGGAAGCCACATGATTGCGCATCATTCCTCGACCCATGATGCCGGCCGAAAAATTAGATAGTAAAGCAACGCAGCAAGGGTTTGCAATTTATTAAGATTTGTATCCTAATAGTGCTTGTACAAGTATTAGAGAGCAAAAGTCTGAGGATTGAATCCCTGGCAACTCGTCACGTCACTTCACATGGATCGCTTTCAGCTTTCAGCTTTCCATGTCATGCCGATAGTGGAAGTTGTAGCCATCCAGCTATTGATCATGTGTGTTGTGTTTGCTCGGCACAGCCGCCTCCTAAAGCCTAAATTGAGACAAGCAAATGAATAGACGCAAATGCATGAATTGGATAATAATACAGTTCCGTTGAAAACGAACAATGATTAAGAAAAGTAAACAGCTGGAGACAATGTCTTTGCCTTGACGCATGTACAAAGAAAATTACCAAACAATAAACCACGCGATAAAACCGAGTTTCATCCCATCCCATCCCCTCCAATTCACAGTGAATCCTCCCAAGAAAGAAGATATTCTACAAAACAAATAAGCTTGCCAAAAGAAAAAAGAATAGCAATAGAACCCTCAACTATCAATAACCAACAATAAACAATCAACACCCTTGCCTATGAAAAATGCCAGGCTATTTTCCCATCTCTTCCTCCAAAAGACTCTGCGTCATCTCGGTCCAGCAAGAAACCAAGGTGTCTCGGAGTTGGCAGTAGAAAAGAGAAATCGCCATCATGTCGTATATAGAAGCAGGCTCCTTTCTAGCTGATAGTCCGTTGCTGCATCGTCAAATCAAAACAACGCAATGCAATCAATCAATCATGCCACGCGCATCTGTGATGTGAGACCCTGTCCGATTGATATCTCTTTTCCCGGCGCTCCACTCGGAATCTCCGCTCTTGCCGAGGCACAAACATTGTACAAGGACAAAGTGACATGTAAATGCTTTGCAATCATTCCATCATCATGCCTGTTTGTATTATACCGCGCTGTCTATTAACAAGTCCGCGCAGTTGCCATTTCGTATTCAGCTTCTCTTTCCGCGGCAGGTTTCGTGCTCGTTTCAGCTCCTTCTCTTGATTCCCAAATCCAGAACAATCCGGCTCTCGGCCCAGTCCGCTCTCAAAGCCCTTATCGTATGATTGTAACGCAAAGATACTACTTCGTATAGAGTAGTAAAAGCAGTAGAAAAGTAAATAGTATCTCGCCAAGTAATGTCGCACAAGTAGCACCAAAGGTAAGAGGCACCACCTGGATATAGGTAGTAGTAACATATGAAAGGGTAAACGCCACCAACACGGCTGGTTATGGCTGATCATGGCTGAGTTCTCGAACCAAACCATGTACGCTCCTCGTCCATGGTCTCGATGTAGTATCAAACCAAGCATTCGTCTTGAAGCAAGGTCGAATCAGTCGAGCATTCATGCTGTATCAACCAAGCTCCCATCTCGAAGCCCTCAAGCACTCGTGCTAAAGTAGTAATTCTCCCACAAATACTCATAGTCCTCCAAAATGCCCGCAATAAAGCCCGGCATCCTCCGCGTCATCCCGCTGACCGCCCCCTTTGTCACATTCTCGTAAAAGGCGCCTCTCATCGCCCACCAGATCATCGCCCAGCCGCGCTTGTTCCACTCGTCGCGCTCCAGCGCAGACGTCCGCAGGCTTCGCTGCCTCAGCTGGCGCGCCGCGTATTCCACCGCCACGCCCACCAGCCACGGCGTCCACGACTTCTTGTTGCGCGTGCGGGCCAGCGCCACGGCGTAGATGAGCGGCGTCAGGATGTGCAGCATCTCGGCGAACTGGCCGCCGCCCTGCAGCGAGTTGAGCAGCTTGTTGGCCGGCCGGATGTCGTCAGCCGTCAGCACGCGGCCCAGCAGATACGTGCTGATGTCGCCCGGGTTCGGCAGCGAGGGCAGGCTCATGCCCGTCCGCGGCATCGCCCACTCCTTCTCGTACGCCGTCTTCTGTGGGCTGAGCATCACCGACCCGTTGGGCGACGTTTCGTCCATCAGCTCGCTCTCGCTGCGCGCCGCCGCCAGCTCGTCGTCATCACCCTCAGCCTCGGCCTCGTCCTCGGGAACCGGCTCACGCTCCGGCAGCACCGGCGTCACCAGCGGCCGCGACCGCGTGACGCGCAGCAGGATCAGGCGGCAAAAGGCCTTGATGCCCTCGAGCAGGATAATCACGTTCCACCGGCCCTTTTCGCCGCCGCGCCGCTTGGCGCTCATCTCGCACAGCAGCTCCGTGTAGACGACCATCTGCAGCACCACGGCGATGCGGCGGTACGTCTTGCTCTTCTGCGTCCAGTACCGCGTGTAGCGCGCGTGGGCCGACCGCAGCGGCGGCGTCGGCAGCTTAGCCACGGCCTGGGAGAGGATGCCGTCGTGGTAGAGCGACAGCAGCTGGACGCCCGAGTGGATGGACTCGGACGCAATCTCGGCATCGCGGAAGCGACCTGGCGTGTTTGAATTCAACAGTTAGCTCGCATTCTGATTGTATGTGAGAATATAGATCAAGGTAGGGCCACCAACCGGGAATGATATATGTCAGGCTCCTCAGCGCGCTCTCAATCTGCGACACCTGGCCCGCATTCTTGGTGATGAAGTCGTCGTACATGCTCAGCCATCTCGGCGGCATCGACAGAATCTGGCCAACCGTCACGCGCCGCTGCGGCCGATTCGTCGCCGGCTTCGTTGGATTCGACGCCATTGCATCTGCTGCCTGGCTCTCGTGTCTTTCCGCTGGTGGTTTGCGCCTCCCTGCCGTCTCCTCCTCGATATCTGGTCGTCTCTCCCGTATTTCGCGCCCTTTCCGCGACGGGCGTATGCTCAATCTCGCTGTAGTCTTTTCGCGCGTCGCTTATTATGCCAGAGAAACACGGCCAGGCACCATGTCGAGGTGGCGATGGCGATGGCGACTGCGGTTTTCTTGTTTTGTCGTTGTTGTTGTCAAAGCTTAGATTTCAGCTGCGGCACGAGAGATTGAGAATGACGCTTTCAGTGGAAGCCGAGGTAACGCCCCTTGTGGCGCATGCCGCGGCCGGCTGTGGCTGCGCAACGCCGTCGGCTACCCTGTATTTGTACCAACATACCGATTACAAGAGAAAAAAATGATGAAAAGAAACTTTCTGGTGAAATCAAATAATCGATTATTATTGAATAGATAAATGAATAAGATAAATGGTAAAATCAAATCAAGATTTAGGTTTAGTGGCTTGCAATATTGATACCTTCGTAAATCTACGGTTTCAAGTATCTTGCCCTATTCAATAACCTACCTATACTTTTTACAATAATTGTACTGGGTACGAAACAAACAAGTAGAATATCCAACCATGGTTCACTTAATTTCCAGTATATACAAAATGTTCCACGGGCGCATTAAACACTAAATTACCCAGCATGCTATTCTAGCCCTTGCGCGTCCGTGAGGCGCATCACTCGTTTACGTATACGCCCTGATATCCTACCCGTCATGTATGGCCCGATATGCGTTTCCAAAAAGCTCAATGACTCATGGAGGAAAAAAAGAATAAAAAGCAGTAATGGTATCGAGTAAGGGGAGGTAAAAGAAAATGGGGGGGGGGGGGGGGGGGGCTCCGAGGCATCGCTACAATTTGGCAAACCCTGCATCCTCCAGCTCTTGCCCGGTAGGCAGCATCGGCCGTCCCTGCATTGGAAAAGGCCAAAAGAGCGGATTCTCTGCTGTTTCTGCCGCCTTCTTTGTGTCAGGCGCCTGCAGCGTTTCTATGACTTCCGGGGTGGGCCCAAAGCCGCACATGTAATCGCCCTCCCGAACGTTTGGTGCGAAAAAGTTGAGGCTGCTCGTGTAAGGCCTGACCAGGTTGTCGGCGTCCTCTGGCGGCATCTTGTCGCCGTCAACATTGACCTTGATCTTCCATTTCTTTGCTAGGAAGCGAAGAATGTTCAGCGCCTGCTCGGCAAAGTGATGACACGGCGCCATCTCTGTGAGATCCGCGATGCCCTGATTGAGGGCATCCGTCACGCGCGGATCGATTTTGGCCGCCTTGTTCATCCTCTCTTCGTTTGTTGCGGCGTCGTCGGCGTCGACTCCGGTAGCGCCTATGGCAAGGTGCATAATGGCCGATGTCAAAACAAAGTAAGGGACAAAGGATGGCGTCCTCTTTAGGGTGTATAGTTGAGAATATGATGTTAATAAGCCTTGGATGGCGTCGGCAGCTTGCGAGCAGACGTCTCGAGGCGAAACCTTGGAGCCAATGATGCGTAACTTGATCAAGGGTCTGAAAAGGAGGAGTATGGCAAAGTGGTAGTACATGCTTTTGATTTCATCGTTAAGTTAGCATCGACAACTTGAGAAATGGGGAGGGAATGGGGCCTTGGAGTGAAAAAGAAGGGTAAAGAGAAAGGGAATAGAAAGAGGAGAGAAGGGAAAAAAAAAAAAAAAGGATGAAAAGGAAAAAGTGCAGGTTCATATATATATATACTGTACTCACTGCGCAAATAAGACGGCCGGAGTAAAGTTATGCCCCAGCCTCAACACCTCGGGTATCCGATCGTACCAGTTCAGGTACTGCGTGTAAATGTTCAAAAGGTCCCGGGCAGTAAGGGGCCTTCCTGGGGAATGGAGCACGTAGAGGGACTGGTGCACGAGCTCACTCAGCTCGCAAAAGCACTTGTATACTGACCGCACGTTGGACGGCTGCTCGCACGACCGCTGTAGCGGGGCGCCTTCGGATTTGTTAGTAGGCAGCCCTTGTAAATCAACCCCAAAAGTAGTCGTTCGGTCCTCACCGTCGTCGGTATACGGTACCCATAAAGACGCTTCAATGTCGTCGATGATGGCGGGTTTAGGTGGTAGATGGGGGAAGGAGGAGCACTGCGGCAGCGAACCAGTGGCCAGGGACCATGCACTGGAGGGAGCAGCCAGGTTAGAATCATTTCTCCATATCATAGATCCAATGTATATATGTATGTATGTATACATATATGTGCATGTGTGTATTTGGAAAAAAAAAAAAAAAGGTGGTAGACTCACTGATCCAATGCAAAAGCCCCCCAAAACGTCGCAGACTGAACGGCAAGTTCGTCTTCGTCGTCTTCGTCATGAATGCGATGCAGGCCCATCTCAAGAGCCAGCCTGATGCTTTGACCAGCATAGTACCAGCTCTCAGAGTCCCGGCCGCAGCTCGCTTCGCGAATCGACATGATGCCCAGGGCCTGGATGGTCGTCAAGGAGTGATGGTCAATCTCCTCGTTGAAGAGCCGTTGGCTCTCCTTGAAGAAGTGGTCCCCCGAAGAGTAGGGGTCGTTGGGGTTGGCTCTTGTCATGGGCTGTGTGGAGAATCGACAGCCAAGGGCCAGCAGCGCATTGACCAAGATTGGCGAGCAGTATCGATGTCGTCCGTCCTGGAAATCGCGGAGAAAGTGCTCCTTGCTGAGGGACGCAAAGGTTGGGTATTCCCAGCAAAAGTACAGCGCCAGCAAATGTTGGACCAGGTTCACATCGTTGGTGATGCTGGTCCAGGACCCTGGCGGAGGCTTGGGCTCGTCGAGCGGCGATAGTATCTGCTCGGACCCCCGGAACCGCTGGATGCCATCGGGCAGATTGTCGGCCTGCATCGTCTCGGCCCAAGAGCCGACTCGGGTCTGCGGCGGCCCCGGCTCGGCAGCCCAGTTCATCAGATCCGGATGCGAGCCGCTCCTGGTAGAGGTGGCCTGGCTTTGCGACGAAAAGTGCCAAGGACTGGCCGGAGCTCCTCCCAGCTCGGCGCTCAAACCAGGCATCTGCAGCGATCCGCCTCGAGCACCGACCGTGAGGGTCATTGGCTGCAAAGAAGCACCAGAAGCATCGCCGTAAGGCTGCAGCGAAGACAGATCATGGCCGCCACCGGCAACGCCGCCCAGGTGAGGGCCGGTGTGCGCATATACCGAGCCTGATGCAGGTCCGCCCGGTGGAAGGCTTGTAAGCCAGTCGGAGATGCTCTCCACGCTCTGGCCTCCGCGAAGACGCGCCAGCACCTCCTCCCACAGCTGCGGCCGTATCAGAGCAGCAAAAACCTGCTCGCTGGACCGCTGGCGCAGGCGCAGACTCTCGATTTCATTGCGCAGGTGCTCTTTGGACTGGCGCACTGGTATCTCGTAGACGCACTCCACGTCTTTCTGGGCCTTGCAGCGGCCGCAAGGTTTCTGTCCGTCACACTATGGAAACGCGTTAGCACACCGATTGTTCCTTGATCCTGTGCAATCCAATCCAATCTCTCCCAGAGCCTTGCAAAGGGAACACTGAGGGATGAACAAGTGTACCCCCCCGGGCTCGCTTCACAAGGCTGAGATACAGACGCAGCGCCACTACCAACACAACGAGCTCACCTTGGCACGCTTCTTGCGACATTCCGTGCAGGCATTGGGCGTCACAACCCCCAAGCCGCGCCGGCGCTTCGACAGCTGCAGCAGCGCACTCGACGCCGGAAGGCCCTGCGACTGCGGCGTCGTGCCGCTTCCAGTGCCCGCGCTGGTGCTGGGCTGGCTCTGGCCCGAGGGCGTGCCCAGATCCTCCTCCATCGACGCGAGGCTGCCGAGTCGCTTCTAACGGGGAAATGTCCGGACGCGCGCGCGAGAAGACGCAGAACCGAGTCGAACTGAGTCGAATCGAATCCCCGCGGGCTTGGGCAAAGGACGGGACAGGGCGGGAGGCGGCTGCTTTTTCAGCGATGGGGAACCAGCGTGGTTCCAAGGCTTGAGTTGCGGTAGCTGCAGCCTCGTGGGATGAAAGACATGCTGCGGGGGAAGCTGTCCAGGGCCTGGCAAAGCAGGGAGCGAGCTGAGAAAGGACGATTGGGGGTCCGAATCGCGACAAGAGGCGGCTTTAGTGTCGAGGACGAAGCCGAGGCGGAGGCATCGGTGGGAAAGAGGACTCGAGGCTGAGGCGACAAGGAAGAGGAAGAAAATTATGGATCGAGGTTGGAGGAGACGAGGTCGGGCTGCCGTGGATTCAAGTTGCGGTGGTAGTGACGGAAAGCTGCTGTAGAGCATCGCCAAATGGCGGGGCCGGCGGCAGCTCCAGTGGGCTCGCAGCACGTCAGACTCAGCCGCTAGAGCTGGACGCTGGCTAGCCGTTGGCGCTATTCGCCCACTAAAGCTCGGGGGGCTGAGACAGCGACTCGAGCCGACATCTCCATGTATCAACTCGAAGACCAGTGCACCTGGTACTGTCAGCCAAAAGCTTAGAGCTGATGGTGGCTGAACGCTAGCAGGCCTCGGATAGATGCCCAAAGCCAAGTGATTGTATTCTGCCTGAAAGAGCAACCTATTGTGAAACAGAAGGATTTCAAAGAAGAAAAAAAAAAGATAGCACGGCCTGGAGGCGATGCCCTCGATTGGATCGCGGCCGCATTTCCGCGTATATGCAAACTGCAGTGATACATGTCTCCCTGCGATTGGTAGCCTTGTCCAGGAAATTCATATTACAGGAGCTCATGCAGGCGATAGAGCCCTGGACTTGGCGCTGTGATAGGCCTCGCTGCAGCGCCAGGGAGCTTAGCCGAAGTGCTGTTGCAGCGGCCCCCAAATTATAGTGGGGAGCCCGGCCAGTCGATGCGCAGGACGGGATATTAAATTGATTTTCTTTCTTTTCCTTCTTTTCTTTTTCTTAATCTGGTTTTCGGTGTGCAATTCTCGGCTTCAGTCTTCCAATTCTCTTATCGTAACTCCTTTTAATTACGTATTGAATTTTAGTAGTTACTACTGGAAAAACTAGTTTGAAAAGTGGCCAGCAATTGTGCTAGATTTGCTTCATGCTCGCTGTGGCCATGATGGTTCGATGAGGTCATCGGGAACCGCGCTCTACCAACCGGTACCTGGTATCAGCCGCGCGTTGGCCCTAGCCGGCGGTGCCATCGAGGTTGCCGCTGCGTACTGTCGAGTAGCGCCAACGCGAGCGATTGTTCTCCGTACTGGGGCTATTATAGAAAGCTTCCTCTCTAAAACATTGGCGATCTGGGTCTGATCGCTAGGCACCTAACCTATAGTAGTGCTACTAATCACAAGAATAGGATAATTGCTGTGGCCATATAATATCTCTTCTAGTAGATTCAGCTTGTAAACAAGCGATTTATTCTACTTGGTCTCAACGCTAAAAAGCGAAAGGAACTTAATTACCCTGCAGCTGTATAAACGGAAAAAAGGAAGAGGCAGCATCGCTCATATACTCGATGTGCTGCTAGCGAATCACACGCTGTGAATGACAATCTACCAAGTGTTCAATAATAATTCTTCAAGCTGTTTTTGCCAGACCAAATGTGCCGCCCTAATGCCGAATTCCGCACAGCTTTCCACAGCTCCCTACAAACGCCGCATAAAAGACATTTCCATACCATCCATTCCATACCATGAAACATGCAAGAGACCAATTTTCCTTAGTGTACACTAACTAAAATGCAAATGCCCATTCGTCAATTTGTTTTCGTCTTCTAATATCCTCTTTGGGGGCTTCGGTAGCTCCTCATTGAACTTGCCGCCCATTCCCCCTTGACCGGGCTGCGACGCCCTACCGGTGTATACCCAAAGCCTTGGCCTAGAGCCTTGGGGGTTGACATGTCGAAATCGGTGTCTTCTTCTATAAACGCATATCGCTGTGATCTGGGAGTTGTAAAGTGCGTTCTAGGAGTCTCAAAGTGTGTCCCGGGAGTCTCAAATCGTTGTCTGAATTGCGCCGGCGTGATATCTGACCCCATTACAGGACCGTGAGAATAGGCGGGCGGATGTACTGGCCCTGGCTGGGTCTTGGATCGTCCCCATCCAATCATGATGTTGGCAAAGATGACGAAGATGGCAATGGCGCCGAACAAGAGCTGGAGTGATAAGTTAGTAAGAGAGCGTAGTATTGATTTGATTTTGATTCATGCTTACCCAGGCCTTGAGATTCATTGCATCGGCAAACTCGTTGATAACATCGGCCACCTGTTTAATTGTGACCTTGACGCGCATAATGGCATCTGAATCCTGCGTCATGCAGTCGTACCACTCGGCACACAGCTCTATGAGCGCTGGCCGGTCATTTTTGGTGCACCCGTTGCTAATGTAGTGGTTCTGGCACTCGGAGATGCGGCTCATAATCTCCATCCGTGCCATCTCGTTGGCGTTGCGGATGTCTGATCGCACTGCGTCAACAACGCTCCAGCCAAAGAACAGAATAACACCGATAATGAAGCAGTTGAGCCCCAGCTGCATCCATCGATAGATGTGATCGGGGGCTCCTGGATATCGGTCCATTGTGCCCAGCGCAGAGACAAACCAGCTCTCGCGTTTAGGGCCATGCTGTTGCTGGCGCTGCTGTGAAGATGATGGATGAGGTAGCGGCGCATTACTGCCCAGAGGCATGCCCCCATACGACGCCGCGCTCGTGTCCGTGTCCGAGGCATCGCCCTCCCAATCTGGCGGCATGTGTCGGATCACGCTGCTAACGTCCTTGTCGTGATTGTGGCGCTTCCTCTTCCTCAGCACCTGCATGTCCTTACGAGGGGACTCTCTGCTGACTGGCCGCACCTCCCCTCTGCCGGCTGCAAACTTTCGAGGCGACCCCTTGTTGTAGCGAGAGGTCTTGTCGATCTTGGTGGGAGTCGTGATGGTGCTGGCCGTCACGTCGCTCGAGGTCTCTGATTCAAAAGTGTCATTGGGCAACACTGAAAGCGCTGAACTCGCCGAAGCTTCGGCGGCGTCCGGGCTGTCTTCGGCGACGGTGGTGAAGGAGGAGAAGGACTCGTCCATCTTTCTCGGCGTGGTGAACGCTGGGTTTCGGAACGGCGGCGCAACAACCTTGGGGGCGAGCTGGGGGGTGAAGAAGGATTTCGTGGGCGGCTTCGACGACGGCGTTCCAAAGGCAGAGAACGAGCCACTTGAAGCAGCTGATTTGACGGGCGACGAACTACTAAATACTGCACGTTTGATACATTGTGAGCCATAATCACCATCATCATCGTCGTCGCAACAGCTACATGATACTCGAGCCAACAGAGCAAGGGGCACTTACAATTATCTGATCGCTTCTTGGCCACCTGCGCAAAGGGGCTCGTCAGGTCGATCGGCCCTGTATTCTGGTACTCCCACTCCATGGGAGCTTCAAACGTGCGGCGCTCCATGGCCGCGGATGTCTTTTTGTCACAGCGTTATAGCTGGTAATGGCGATGGCTATAGCGACAGCGATGGCGTATCTCTGCGTGTTTCTGCGACTTCAGACGAGCGAGCCGCAACCGCATCGTCTGGATCAAAACGTAAACTTCAGCGCTGTCACATTCATGCATAAATAAGCCGATCCGCGCTGGTCAAGGGTGGGCGTGGGCTTCTTTTAGTCGCCTCGAACTCTTTTGCTTATCCACACCCAATCTGCATATCGTCACAGTGGCAACGGCTCTTAGTGCTTGCGCCAAGTAAACAAACCAAGAAAAAAAGAACCGGCGGCATTGGTGCCTGAGGCTGCACAACCTAAATTCGCAGCCGGCTGCTTATGTCAGCAACGCGGTGGCTGCGTCTCAAAGGCAACCGCAGGAATGAACCTTTTCTCTGATCTGAAGATTGTTTCACTCCTCCGTCACTCTCCGCCTGGCTTTGGTTGCTGCCGCCGCAAAAAACGGGAAATTGCCATTAGCAGAATTCCAGATTCATCTCCACACATTTCACTTCCTGCTGCGCCATCGTCTCTCTGCAAATCCCAGCTTCCATCATGTCTGACCAGGGTTCGCCCGTCGACGATGGCCAGGAAAACGAATTCCAGGATGAGGTCGCCGACGCAGACTCGGACCGCGAATCCGACCTCTTGTCCGAAATCGACGAGAATCAGTTTGAAGACTACGACCCCGAGACGGCAAACATCGAGGATCGTCCAGTCGAGATTGACGAGGACATTGCCCGTACGCTAAAGGCCAGCAAGCGCAAGCGAGCGGAAGGAGAAAAGGCAGCCAAGAAGCCGCGGGAGACTCGCCGTGAGAAGCGACGGGATCGAGAGGAAGATGCGTCGCAGGATGTCTCCAGCGGCGAGGCGGAGAAGAAGCCGCGGAGGAAGCGAGCAGAGGCCGAGAGGCGCCCCCGAGCCAAGCCAACATCGCCCCAGGACGACGCAGCCAACGACGAAAACCTCACCGAAGAGCAGCGGCAGAATCGAGAAATCGACCGACGTCTAGATGCGGCGTTGAAGAGCCGCGGAACGGCCCCCAAGCGCCGGAGAAAGGATGAAATTGTACGTCTTTTATAGCACTTTGAGAAGTAGATCGATCTAGACACTAATCAGCAATCACCAACCAGGATCTCGAAGACGAGATTGACGAACAGCTGGCGGCGCTCAAGGTCCAGATGGAGCGTGCCTGTCAAGCAGATAACAGCGCTCGTGAATCTGGACAACCTGCCCTGCACAAGCTAAAGCTGCTGCCCGAAGTCGCTGGCATTCTGAATCGCAACAACGTCCAACATGCGGTGCTCGATCCGGATACCAACTTCTTACAGCACGTCAAGTTCTTCCTGGAGCCGCTCAACGACGGCTCACTGCCCGCCTACAACATCCAGCGGGACATCTTCACGGCTCTGACGCGTTTGAATATTGAAAAGGAGACTTTGCTGAGCAGCGGCATCGGCAAGGTGGTGCTGTTCTACACGAGGAGCAAGAAGCCCGAGCCTAGCATCAAGCGAATGGCCGAGAGGCTGCTGGGAGAATGGAGCCGTCCAATCCTCAAGCGGACCGATGATTACAAGAAACGCCATATCGAGACTCGCGAGTTTGATTATGAGTACGTATCTGCCACTACCCCTATTATATCACATGCTGTTTTCTCTCGATATGACCATGGGCTAACACGATGAATGATGCAGAGCTGCCAAAATGGCTCAACGCCGCAAACAAGGCTCTCAGTTCACTCTCTCTGAGCGACCTGCACAGTCCGCTGCAGAAGCTGAGCGTGAACGATTCCTTGCCCCTGTCCGTGGTGGCAACCAGGCTCGCATGGTCAACCTTCCCGCAAGTTACACAATTGCTCCTGTGAGCACATTCGATGGCAGCAAGAGCCAAGACCACCGACCTCTCGGTGCTGGAGGAATGGAAGCTTTCAGGAGAATGACGCAGAAGAAGAAGAAGGCGGCTTAGAGAGCCTATTAACTTTTTTTTCAACCTGCACCACGCATTACACTCATCATGATATCCTCTCAAAAGTAGTCGACTGCATTACTTTGTGTCGTCTTTTGAGAGTGGATTTCTATACATATGCTTTTTTTTAATTTCAGGGAGATGGCCCAAGATTCGTCTGAGGGAGACTGGCGTTTTTAGGAGCTTAAAGGGGGGAAACACAATACTAAATGCAAGAATGGTCATATGACAATGGTTTAAAAGAAGTATAATCCGAATGAATACCTATAATTCGCTGCAAAGACTGTCGCTCGAGGTGGAACATAACTGCATGTCCTCTTTAAGACTTTATACGTTAGAGCAACTATTACTGACCTTTGCTCTGTTAATGGTTGAAACAAGTCTGTAAATCAAACTGAACATGTAAACTTTCTATTCAGCTCCAACTGTAGGCATCTAGACTATACCATGGCTTTTATATTTTCTTGCGTGCCAGAATATCCTTGCTTATATATATACAAAAATGTGATCAAGTCAAAACTAGCTAGATGGAGACCATATTTCATAGTCTTTCAAAGCCCTGTTGGCCCGGTATTGATAAAAGCTCATAAGCAGCACACTCTTCTCTCAACTTGAATTCATATCCAGCCTGAGCTAAACTATGCCTTGAGCCTTCGCAGCTCCTTCTTCGCCTTTAGATTCTCCGCCCACGCATCCTCAAAGAGCGTCTTCTTCGGCGCAACCTCCCAGTCCTGGATATTCAGCCTCCTCACGACCTGAAACGAGCCCGTGCCGACGCTCATCGTCTGTCCCATGATGATGCACTCGGAAACACCCTCGATGCGATCAGTCTTCATCTTGGCAGCCGCGTCGAACAGATGGTCGGGCGTCTTTTCAAACGACGCCAGCTGCAGGACGCTCTCTCGCATCTTGGACAGACCGAACCGCGTGATGCCGAGGACTTCGCCCTTGAACGTCATGACGTCGGCCAGCAGCTGGATATGACGGGGATCAATGTCCATGCCTGCCATGACGGCGGAAATCTCAACGACAATGGTGGTTCGGGCAGCCTCGATGCCCAAAACATCACGGGCTTCCATGACAGAGTTGGAGCTCGCCTTTGTGCCAATGACGCCTTCGGTAGTCATGCAGGCGCGCAATCCGTATCCCTCAACCAGCACCATGTGCTCGCTCTGCTCGGACGTCTGGATAATGGCTCTTGTAGCTTCGTTGTATCCCGAGATGGGGATCTTGGGAAGTGTACGGCGGAGGTGGTTGACCCGCAGGAGGAAGTCGGATGTCTCCTCGGTCATGGTGAGAGAGGCGCCGCTGCGCTGCCTCTTCTTGGCCGCGTCGGGATCCACCCAGCTGTTGAGCACAAAGATCTTGATGTAGTTGGGGCCGATTGATATATCGGATGGCTGAATCTTGAGCTTCTTGAATCTCAAGATAGCCTCTGCAATATCAACAACGCCAATGCCGAGGTGCATGCTTTGCAGCGCCTCCATGTCAATGTACAGAATGACGGTTCCACGATCAGAAACCCACTCATCCTCGATTGCCTTTAGCACATCGATCACAAAAGTCTTTTCGATTCGCCCCTTGACGATGCGCGCGGCCTCGATTTGTTTGTCGTTTAGGAGAGGGCATGTAATGACTGGAGTACTAATGTTCTTGGACGCGTTGATGATTTCCTTGATACGCGGCACACCCTGAGTGATACTCATACCGGCGACACCGGCGAAATGGAAAGTCTTGAGTGTCATCTGCGTACCCGGCTCACCAATGGACTGCGCTCCGACAGCACCTACGGCATGGCCTGGCTCGACGTGGGCTTTATGATATCTCTCCAAGCACTCCTTGACGAATCTTTGGAGCGTTGTCAGAGATACCTTGGTCACCCGCTCAACTCGGGCGAGCTGCACCTTGAGGTCTGCTGAAGCATCGGCGATGATATCCTCGTGGGTTGGGTCAGGATCCAGTCCGACGAGTGCACGAGCTTTGGATATCTTTTGTGCTCGATCGGAGACGTAAGAGTAGATGGTCTCGATGAAGCCTCGAGCGCTTTCGTGCTCGTCAATGTTTTCATCAGTGGGATCAGAATAGTTGAGTAGCGCATTGTCCACCAAGCGGTGTCTCTGGTAACGCTGCTTTTCCTTCTCTAGCATGCTACTGCATACTGCAAGCACTTCGCGCGGAAGCAAAGATCTTTCGTTGTTGTCCCAGGTGGTGCTCTCTGAGTGAGTCCATGTGCGGTCAAACGCCACAGGCACTGCGGAACCCTCCATGTCGACGGGGTCCAACTTGTCGGCACCAAATTGGAATTGCACAATGCCTCCTGCTGACGTCCTGACGGTGTTATCGTACTGGGTGGAAAGATCCTCCAGGGACTTCATCAATCGTCTGGACATGTATCCTGTTTCCGCAGTCTTGACGGCAGTATCAATCAGACCTTCTCGACCTGAGATGGCGTGGAAGAAAAACTCGGTTGGGAACAGACCCGAGTAGAAGCTGTTTCGTACGAAACCCTTTGACGCCGGCTGACGGGCATTCTTGTGGAAATGGGGCAGACTGCGGTCCTGGAAACCATCAGGCACACGCTGACCGCCAATAATCTGCTGTCCGACACAGGCAACCATCTGGGCGACGTTGATGTGCAGACCTTTGGAACCAGAGTTGGCCATGATCAGAGGAGCATTGTTACGGCTCAGGGTGTCCACACACTGCTGGCCGGCCTGCTGTCGAACCTTGCTGAGAATACCAGAAATGGAAATTTCCAAAGTCTGTTCCATGTCACATCCGGGGGCCTTTTCAAGCTTTCCCGCCTTGAAAGTCTCGATAAGCGCGTCACTCTTGTCGTAAGCATCCTGAACAAGCCTATCTCTGGATCTTGTCAACTCTGTAATGGGGAAGACATCGCCCACACCGAGTGAAAAGCCTTGGTTTCCTAGCGCCCTGGCGCAAAGCTTGGTCAGCCTGTTCATGGCAGCAACGGCGTGGTCGGGACCGAAATCTCTGAGGATAATGTAAAACACTGAGTTCTTCTTGCCAGATCCAATAATGGACTTATCCATGCGACCACACATGACCTCTGAGTTTCGAATGACCAACCAGGCATCGTTGGGATCCATATCTGGGCATTGTCCAGGCCTAGCCGAGTATTCTCTGCATCGTGCATCCAAGTTTACAAGGACTGGTGATTCCTTGTTCGGGCGCATAAGCACGTTGAAAATCTGCTTTCCTGTCCAGAGGGCTTCCGGCTTGATAATCGACGGCGGGGGGAGATCAATGTTGACTACACCGTCCATCATATGCGTGCAGATGTAGGTAAAGGCCTTTCTGTTATAAAACCTATCCTTGCTACTGAGCAGATATGAAGCGGTGATGAAATCCTGGGTGGCAGCGATAATGGGTTCTCCGTTTTTGGGAGTGGCCAAGTTGTGTTTGACACCCATGAGAGTCATGGCCTCGGCACGAGCCTCTTCAGATTGCGGAACGTGTAGGTTCATCTCGTCACCGTCAAAATCGGCGTTATAGGGACCACACACACATTCGTTCAGACGGAATGTTCTCCAGGGCCTGATCTTTGCAAAATGGCTCATGATACTGAGCTTGTGCAGAGAAGGCTGTCGGTTGAAGAGAACAATGTCTCCATCCTCGAGATGCCGTTCGACAACGTCGCCTATCCGAAGGTCTCGGGCAACAAGGGCCCTGTCACCAAACTGTAGATCCTGTTTCCAGTTTCCGTTGTCTTTGATAACGTGGTTTGCGCCTGGGTGCACTTTTGGTCCGTTCAAGATGCACTGTCTCAGCTTTTCCAAGTTGTGGCTCTGGACTCGCTCAGGAAAGGTCAGGTTCTTGGCGACAAGCTGTGGAACGGCGACTTGATTGATAGCCAAGTTTGGATCTGGCGAAATGACTGTTCGGCCCGAAAAGTCGACTCGCTTTCCAGACAGGTTTCCCCGGAACCGTCCCTGCTTACCCTTGAGACGCTGGCAGAAGCCTCTGATGCTCTTCCCGAAGCCCGGCTGATTAAGTCCAGGGACATCACTGTTGACATACATGGCAATCTGTAGCTGCATGTACTCCCACTGTTCCATGATGGTCTGCATGGGCTTTCCCTTATTCAGCGCCGTTCGAATCAATCCGCTTATATAGACAATCTCGGCCAGCTTTGCGGTAAGGTCGTCTTCTGTACTGGCTCCTTCTTGCGCAACTGACGGTCTGATGCACACAGGAGGAGCAGGGACAAACTGCCAGATGAACATCTCGGGACGGCCCTCGGCGGGATCCAGTCCAAGCAGCTCGCAGTCTGTGGGGCCAATCATCTTGAAGTGGTTGAGCACCCAGAGAGGATTCAGATCCTCCATGGCCCTCACAAGATGCTTGTCTAGATCCGGGTTCAACTTCTTGGCTTCGTCAAACGAGGCATCAAACGCAATCTTGCTCTCCGGGGGCATCTTCTTCTGGGACGTCGACTTCTTGTATGCCGAGAACTTATCGTGAGTGAGCTTGAGGACTCCGACCTTGCGGATCTGGCCGTTGATCTCGCCGCAGTACGGACATGTCCTACATTTCCTGCACTGCTCGTTGATCCTTTTGTAGATTGCGGTTCGACGGATGTTATCCAATCCAGGTCGGCGCAGGTCGTGGAGGAAACTTCGTCGCTCTTCTTCGGTGAGGAGTACTCTGGCGCAGGTTTTGCAGACGTTTTGGAGGATTGTCTGGATGAATCGCAGGTAGCCAATGTGGAAAGCAGGAAGTGCTAGTCGAACGTGGCCAAAGTGGCCGATACAAAACTTGAGAGGCTCTTGACAGGTGCCGCATTTTCCCGACTTGCTCGACGTTCCCTAGAACAGAAAAAGGTCAGTAGGCCGTCGCATACCGACGTGAGATTGCTGTGAAATACAGCATCGACAGCCCAAGACCGTAACCAGGCCATGCACTCACCATTCGCAGATCAAGAGCTCCATTGGTGAGGGGAGATCGGTTGTTGTCGATGTCGTAGAGCATGCGCTGGGAAACCTCCAGCACTCCCTGGTTGACGATGTCTTGGTTGGACCTGCACAAGAGCCGCTGTTAGAAGACGATCGAATTCTTCACCAGAGAACAGCAAAACCTACTGGATGCCAAACTTGATCCCCTTGAAGCGCTTGGGGAGATTATCAGTGAGCTGCTCCTTGGTGGAGCTCACAAACGCGGCGTGCGCCATGTTGTCGCTTCTTCAGGCTGGGGTTCCTCTGCGGGGAGAAATTCGATGTGCGCTGTGTATATCATGAGGACATGATCTCGACTCGATGCTGAAGACCCCGGAGCTGGCGGAAGCGGCGGCCGGAGGTTTGCGATTGAGCTTCCGGATAGCGGCCAGAGGGTGGTTCGGATGAGGCTGGAAATAATTTTTGAGATTCAGTCATCCGTCGTCCCCCACCAGGCAATCGATAAGCCGCACAGGTGCAGATACAGCGCCCCACCTGCTGTAGGCTATTTTTTAGCAGCTAAACGATAGGTTGCCTAGGATCGAATAGCGCTAAGAGTATAGCCTGACCTGACAGCCAGAGTGGTATACACTGTCTATGCGTTGTAAAAAGAGAGAGAAAGAGCTGTTTATTGATTGATAGGCAGTATCAAGCACGAGGTGAGATGTGCCAGATGAATTTCTTTTGTATTTATTTTACTCCAACAGTATGGAATCTATTTTACTGTATTTGCTGCTATTACTCACTGCAAGGAGGAATGGCGAGGACGAGAGCTAAATTTGAAGTTCTTCGTGGGATATATGAGGATGATGCTGAATTCTCGAAACACAATAGGAATATATTCAATCTGTAGTATTTATCAAAACGAGCCAAAAGGAAAGAATACAGTTCAAAAAATATACAACTCTATACGATACTGAGTTGCATATGTTTGGCAATGGCCACTCAGTCCCTCACTCCATGCTCCTTGATCAAGTCACCAATCTGCTGGTCGGAAGAGTTCTTGGCGATGGCCTCGGTAACTTGGTCAAAGACGGCAGTATTGTCCTTCTGATGCAACAGCCATGTTGCTCCATCCTCCTCCTTCCACCCAAAGACATCAGGGCCCACCGGGGTACAGTCTTCCTTCTCATCAATCGCCCGCCCTGCCAATTCCCAGTCGCCGGCGGATATAATAGGACTTCCATTTGGGCAAACACATACATTGTTGAGCGCCGATATAATAAGGATGCCGCATGGGTTTTGACTATTAGCCAAAAACCAATGCGCCACACCATTCACTCCATTGGCCGATTGCCAATTCGCGCAGGTAGCGAGACCTACTAAGAAACAGCATTGGTCGGGAGGGAGATTGGTGCATTGAGCAAAAAGTCCCGTCGAGCAGGCAGTATCTTGACTGAAAAATTGGAGATTTGCTGTTTGGGCAAGGGCCACAGAAAGCAACGAGCTCCAAGCAACAGCCCGAATATTGGACAGCATATTGGAGTTAACAGGGATTTCCTTGGATTCAAAAGTCTTGTGGGTTTGTGTAAGTGAATAGATGTTGATCGAATGTGTTTATGGCACTTGAGTATAGCAAAAGATGAACAAATGAAGTCGGGTCAGTGCAGGTGTATAAATACCCACCCACCTACGTAGTGAAGCAGACTTTCCCTTATCCCATCCAAACTCCAAGTTCTAACCAAATGAATTATGATCAGGAGACATGATTGAATTGCCAAGTATTATCAATCGAAAGTCATGAAAAGCAGCTCACTCCTATACTCGTATAGGCTTCTCTTCTATTCGCCCGGCTGTTTGCCATGTGCTGCCACTAGATCCTACTAACGCCCGCGTATCTGTTATGGTTGCAAGTTACGAGTCATATTTTTCGGTTCACCAGATGACTTAAATAGTTATTGTCAGGTGATTTATGTTATCTGATATCTAATACTATGCTTGTACCAACTCCCACATTTCTGATACATATCTATGAGCATGTTGGGTATATACTTCACTTTTGAGATGTATTATTTAAAATCGAGGAAATTCTCGAGTAGTGGGTGGATCAACAGTATAGTAGCTATTTATGATGAGTTCTGTCCTCTAAATCTCCTTGTTCAAGGTATCGATAGTGTCCTGATTCTCTAGGAACAAGGCCAGCGCTCGGGTAAAAGGATAGACAAAGAGCATTGCTGCAGGAAGAAAGCATAAATCTGACTTCCTGTCCAATTAGTGGGCTGAAACATGTAGTATTTGTGTGTAATGGTTGATGTAACATTGGTTATTGAAAAATACAATGTGTGTGTAAAAGAATGTGATATACTTTTCAGCAATATTAGATGCAATTATTTAGACTTGAAAGGGCATCAGAAAAACATGAGAATGGTAGAAATACCACCGAGATTATTAAACAAGGAGACAAAGAATGAACTGCGCACATAAGGGCTTACTCAGTGGGTTGATCATGTAGCAGGTGGTCTGCTATACTCCCCCCTCCCCCCTCGACAGCCCGAGTATGAGATAGGTAGGTAATATTGCTATTACCCGATGGTCCGGGGATGTAAGTCAAACATCTTCGTATTTTATAGCTCCGGCTTGTTTCCGGTGTACTATGCTTCGCAATATGTAGCCCTACTAATAATTAGCCTATACTTCTTAAGTATAAGCTTATTTACTAGTATATTCAACCACTGCCTAAAAGAGGTTGTTTTATTAGGAAAATGCCTTCATTTACTCTCATATAGTATACACTACATATAGATATATATTATGACCCTAGTATCACTAGGAGACTTCTATATAATAAAATGTATTCTTGGTATTAAATAACTTTTATTGGTTTTCTTTTACAGGCTTAATTATGATATTAATAATCATCTTATTTGTTGTTAATATTGTTATGAATTCATGAACAACGACAACAATGAGCGCAATAGGTCCATAACCAAGAGAGAGAAAGTTTACGCATGATTGCCAAGAATCAATGGGTGCCCTCGGAGTGTCCTCGGGGAGTATTCGATGAAATCAAGTGATTTCTGCGCCCACAAGAACAAAACTATTGGTTCATGGGTTGCCATCCTTCTCATATCTCATAAATAAACATATAGAACTAGCTTGAAATAGTAACCTAACTAAACTGTGCAGTTTTGGTTCTTACAAGCTACCTGATCAAGTAAATCAAGTCTTGTAATTTACTGCCAAATTACATGAACACTTGAGAAGCAATCTCCTTACAATTGCTGTTTGCTTTGAAAGAGAGACTTTTGCAATATATATAGGCTGCATCACTCCCTTCAACACATCATGAATGCTATATACTCATCCTTACAACTCATACATTCTTGACTCACTTAAAGATAACCGCAACCATGTTGTTCTTTAACATTCTTTCACTTTTCACTGCTACAGCTGTAGCTATCAACGTCATCTTATACATTGTCGATGAGGACCATCTTTGTCCTACTAGTGGAGTTGTTCTTGTTTGCAATAACATTCAAATTGGCTTCTGCTGTACCACCAGTGAATTTACGGACTTTCCTACAACGGTAGTCGAGGGGATCAGCACTGACCCAACGGATGAACAAGTTGCCGTTGCTTTTGCCCAAGTGGGAAACACTAGATGCGGCCGTGTTTGCGAATCCGAGCTTTCACAAAATAACGTCTGTATGACTTGCATTGTCAATGGCGAGGATGTTATTAGTGGCGGAGGTTGGAACGTTCTTCCGCGAGCAGATGAATCTACGGAGGCGCTGTCTGACTGCAAAGGTTCCGTGCAGCCTGACGAGCTTAAATACCAAGGCCGCTCGTACAATGTTTTTCATGATGTTCCTGAAAGTATCAGTGCTCAACTCATCGATCTGGTCAAGAGGAACGTCGACGTTGCCGATTTCCCAGCGCACTTGTCTCAATATGAGAAGAAAGGTACGGAATGAATTGCTGTATAAAGCCTTCTGCTAATGCGTTCAACAGTCTAGGTACCTAGCTTCTAAGAGCCAAGACGTCGATGCTTAATGACTTTCTCTTGGGAGTCTGGCGTAGACTCTCTATCAACGGAGCGGTGTTGGCTAGCCAAAGAGTCAATTGGTGGGAAGATCAAAGTGAAGAAGGAACATGAATTTATCAAGGAGGAATAGTTTTAAGGCACAGTCGTTTGTGAGGAGAATTTACATGCAGTATATTAAAAAAGCCTAGGTATACCTCATTCCTTTAGCAATTCAGCTCTTTTACCTTCAAAGTGGTTCTATTCATTCGAGTAAACATACTGGTATCAATTCACCATTTAGCAAAAACACAGCGGTCATTCATTACATAGTATAGCAAGTATGATGGGTGATATAAATCAACAAGCAAAGCAATGAAGGTACTTACTTGATATATACCTGTTGGTATCTTCATTGCGCCTAGCTACACAATAGTTGAAGCCCAAATCTACTTCCTGACAAAAGCATAGCAGAGCCTAACCTGATTGGCCACAGCAACCGGACTACATAGCTTCCGTGCACGCTGAACCGAAATGAGCCGTGGTGACACAACCCAACTGCCCTGTGTGCCAAGGTAACAACCCTCGGTCGAGATCTCTGTACCAGCTGTATAAACGAGCAAGGAGATAATAACCGAACGAGGAGGCTGATATATAGAATGTTGAGTGATAGGATTTACTAATTGACATCAAAGGACTGCCAGCTTCCGTAATAGGCAATTGCAGATATCCAAAATCAGTAAGTATATGAGGAATAAACTGAAGCGGAATTAAGTAGCAACAGTCCAAATAACAACTGATGCGAATATATAAACTGACTTTCTGCCAGCTCACGAAGTAGACGGCCACCATTCTGACTTTAGAACTTTCAATACTTCGATCCAATCCACCGCTTCTTTGCATCCATCTCTTACGCAAACGCATTCGCAGCTGCTGTGCGGCACACAATGACAATGACAATGACAATGACAAAGACAAACCTGAGAACCCTTCTGTGTGTTCTTGCCTCGATAACGACGGTCGTCAAAGGCCTGGAAGAAGTCGCCGTCTATCTGGGGTCCGACTGTTCTTTTTCTCAAGTCATATCTCTCGGTCCATTTGAAGGCAGCCTTGGCCCAAACAACTGTCCCATCTATCCATTGGATAAGGTAGAAGGCGGAGAGCAGCCTGATGGGACGTACCGCCTGTGGTTGTCTCCTCCCGCGTCATTGTTCGAAAACGGGAACCAGTTGATCGTGCGCAGTCCTGCAGCAAACGGGCAAGATCAGTGCGGTCCAATCAACGACATTATAACAACTGTGGGATGCTATGAGATAAACACTGCTGCGGATATTGTCTTGCAACTGTGCGTGGATCCAGAAAACTGCGGCGCATCTTCGTGAACGGAGAAGAGAGGACGAATTAGCGATGACCAAAGGAACAATTGCAGCTGTGTGTCACCTTTACGCATTGGCTTCGGCATAGCTTGATGAAATTTCTGTCAGATAAATTAAAAATGTATTACTAGCTTCTAGCAGCTCTATTGTGACATCGGCTAATTGTAAAGTCCACAAGTGACAGGTCGTATGTGATGTGATGCATTTCTATGCATCCAACTCCCGGAGTGTTGCATTCTTCCGCTACTGCTGACCCGCAGACGTAAATGCTACTGCTGCATCCACGAATCTTGTCCATTGGCCAAACTCCTCCTCATCTCGCGGCGCATAAATCATGACATACGGCAATGGAATGCGTCCCATCACGCCACTTAGCGGATGCAACTCAGCCCATCCCTTCGCCATTGCTTCCTTGGCATCAGTTAGGCTGAGAATCATGTGAGCGCTTGCTTCTCCGTGTACGTGAACAATTTCGCCCTTTGTGCCTTTCTCCAGGTATTTTGGTAGTGGGCTGCCAATCAGGAATAGCGCAGGATTTTCTTTGGCTTCCAAGCCAGACGCCTTCACAGCAAGCTTATCCGGGTGGCGGGTGGACAATTCTTTCAAATAGTTGTTCATTCGTGTGACTAGAGTGGCATCGCCTGTTTCTGTAGTCTGCCTCTGAGGCGCTACGTAGTTGGGGATGGTTGGCCGATTGCCCCGACGTTGCGCGAGCGGTTCTTGGAGAAATCGTGTATTGCCATGTGGTTCGTAAGGAGCGGAAACTCCAGGCTTCTGAAAAACGCTGATATCGACGGTGCTGCTCAGACTAAGTGGGCGTAGACTTGCTTGAAGAAGCCAGCCAAAGACATTATGCGGGAGGCCACCGGGGCCGAGGTCGATATAGCCGTGATATGAAGGCATGACGAGCGCTGCCAGGGGAGCGACAGCGACAGCAGATGTAAAGAGAATTGGGTGCTGGCGTATATATGAAAGCACAGATGAAGAGAGGTGTGATGGATCCCAGGCTGACATGTTGGGCTAGAGACTGTTGATGGGTATAAATATATGAAATTCTAGTTGTGTAGGGCGGTCTTATTGGTGATGTTGAAGTTGTAAGATCAGATTTGTTTTCTAGAGGATATCTGTGCAGAAAACAAACTGTGTGAGACAGGAAGGAGCTTGCAGATATAGGTCTGTTGACATCAGAGCTTCTGAATGGCATCCAAATCCGAACCCCGAAATCCGTTTCGTATCTTGGTGTCCGTAGGATAGGACGGTAACCTGCCAGGCCTCGAAATCTGCGAGCAGAGTCGCGCAGTCGGCAATTGTTGTTGGAACTTATTCTCGCTCTTTTCACGCCCATGTCTGATCTTTCTGGTACTCTGGGCCCGGATTCGGCCAGATTTCTCTGCCGTTGGACTGTCGGTTGCGGTCCCGGCTGATGGTCGCCATTTTCGATGAGATCGGAGCTCCGAGCGGCCGTCGCCAATTTATAGCAGGGCCCTATATGCCGGTAAGCGAAAAGAGAAACATGGGCTTGAGAGTAATTGAACCTCACACGTAGAGCGCTGATATGCGCTTTCGGCGCCTGTCCTCCGATGACCAATTGGCTCTCTATGCAGGAGAGATGTCAGGGTTGAACTTGGAGAGGAGGTCATTGCACATGGCGGTAGTCAATTAGGCGGTCAGCCCTCTGTAAACAACTGCTGCAGATGTTATTCAACCTCTACCAAGGCATCCAACTATTTCTATCCGAGTTTGTGCTGACATCAAAGCTTCAACTCTGCCATCCACTCCGAAACTTCTTGTCCAATGCTATGGGGATAGTCTTCTTGCACATAATGGCTTCCAGGCCCGAGGTAGACAGTCTTGACATTCTTCATCTTTCCGCTCAATATCTCGAAGTGTTCCTCTCTAATAATAGCTCCAGGCTTCACCCAGAAAAACAGCTTTGGCAAGTCTGATCCCTCAAGCCATTGCATGCACCTCTGGACCTTCTCCCACACTTCTTCTGGATGTCCATCAATCGGGATCTCGTTGGGGAATCTCCAAGTGGGCTCACGATCTACAGGAACAAGAAATGGTCGACGATATTCAGTCATCTCCTCCTCTGTCAAGGCTCGAAAGATACCCCTAAGCAGAACAGTCTCGACAAAGAAATTGTCCTCAATGATCATCTTTCGACCGAGCTCTGGTGTGCGAAGTGGTTCAAAGGTCGCTCTAAACTGAGGGGGATGAGCGTCCCAGCCACCACCAAGAGCTGGAACCCACTCCATAAATGCGATGCCTGCGACGCGATCTTCGTGGCGGCTGGCCCAGTCAAAGCCGAGAGCAGAGCCCCAGTCGTGGATGACGAGAGTAATGCGCTCTGTTGGCAAAACGGCATCGAGGAAAGCATCGATATAGTGCTGGTGGTCGCGGACTCTGTATTCCAACTCGGGAACCTTGTCGGAGTCTCCAAAGCCGATGAGATCTGGTATGATACAGCGGCTCTTCTTCGCTACATGAGGAAAGACATTGCGCCAAAGATAGGAGGACGTTGGGTTGCCATGCAAGAAGACGACGGTGGATTCTGAAGAAGTGCCGACGTCGACATAGGCCATTTGATTTCCTAAAACTTGTACCTTTTTCTTCTCGTAAGGGAAGGCAGCTGAAATCTCGAGACCTCGATCAGTCGACATGTTAAAGATGGAGGAGGAAGATTGATTAATTGCCGAGAGTTTGATCAAGCGATTCTTCTAATCTTGAGCTGCCTATCGGGATCTCGTAGGAAACAAGTAGGAGATTCTGCTTGTTTATATACCGGACTAGTGTGACAAAGAAGGCGGCGCAAGAAGGGAATACATCAATACTAGCATCTTGA
Organism: Trichoderma sp. CBMAI-0020; assembly: GCA_030708095.1. Taxonomy (NCBI): domain Eukaryota; kingdom Fungi; phylum Ascomycota; class Sordariomycetes; order Hypocreales; family Hypocreaceae; genus Trichoderma; species Trichoderma sp. CBMAI-0020. The sequence goes on from JAJNCI010000002.1 coordinate 1,028,287, forward strand.
ATCATCGGCCAACCTTCCAATCGACCAATCTTTTACATCAAGGTGATTTGAAATCCATTCCAGTTGAGGAAAACTGACCCTGGTTCAATAGAAATCCCAAGCTAGGCAGATTGCGCGATTATGAGTAATTCCCCCGACAATCTATCCCACGCATTCTATATCATACGCCCATTCAAGTATCTACTTTTCGAGCATCTCCCAGTCCTAGCGACTATTCGTTTCAATAGTGACGTCAGGCTATTCTTCTGCCTCGGTCTGTCTACTATATCGGCTGTTTACTCATCTCTATTCTCCATAGCTCCATTGCCCATATATTCGAGTTTCAGGTTCAGTAATACGAAATGCGACCAACATATGTTAACGTAGAGTCTTTTTTTCACACCGTCTTCCAAAATGATTAATCTGTGCAAACACTTTGCCAGGTAGCCCGAAGCCATTTCCCAGTCCAGAAACCGAATCAACTATTTAGCTGCGTGAAGCCCAATGTAGCTCGTGGTGCAGCAACAATCGCTTCCGTTTCGCAACTCTTCCACGCAATGCCTTCCAATAGGTACTTCTACCAGGCTGTTCTCTCTAGTGTCTGAAGTTGGCGTTTTACAATTGGAATGACTACTAACTGCCGTCCAGTCCCGATCTTCTGTAAAGCGTCATCGACGCTCATGGTGGCCGAGAATACTGGGAATCGGTCCTCTTTCTCGCTGTAGAGTTTGAGTTCTCGGGGCCGGCGCTGGCCAACAAAGGGCATCCGGGCCCCATGACGTCAAGATAATAGTCGATACAAAGATGCAAAGAGTCACCATTGAAAAATTTGGATCCTACTACGGATCCTGGTCGCCCGAGCGCACTGAAGTCACCAAGATTGGTTCTCCAGATCCGTTGGACGTTCGAGAGAATCCGAGGGCTGCATTCGACTCGCATACCTATGAGTCGAAATGGGATGCCCACAATCTCATCTATTTCATCGGCTACGCATTTTGGAACTATTTTAATTTCCCTTTCCATCTCCAATCATCGGACATGCAGATCCGTGAAGTAGAAGGATCGACGCCTGAGAATGGCGAGAAATGGAGGACGTTGGAAGTTGTGCACCCTGACGGATACCCAACACACACAAAAGTCCAGAAATTTGACTTTGATGCTGAATATCGGCTGCGGCGCATGCAGTATCGCGTGGACGTGATGAAGCAAGGCCCTCCGGTGTGGCATACTTGCTACAACCACGCTGTCTCTGGCAAGTTTGTTTACCCAACTCTCCGAGTTGTGAGCGTAACTGTCCCGGGCAAATCTTTCTTTTCCCCTTTTGTTTTGAACAACATCACAGTGGAACCCTTTTATGTCTAGACCTTGCGGTGATGAAATCCAGATGTGGAAGAGTGCTTCATATCATATATAGTTGGCTTATACATCGCATGGTAGCTTGTTTGTGGCGGATACAGTTAAAGCGATAGTCCCAATAAAAGCTCCATGGAAGAATTGTATACTGGAATGGACTGTCATTCTCACACAAGTAACCGCTTGACAGTGAGTTCGGCGAGAAAAGCACCAAACAATACGACTGAAAACATTCGCAATGATCCATACTGTTGAGAAGCTAAAAATGGGGACTCTGAAGCTTGAGACTCAACGCTATATCGCAAATAAAGAAGTTCTCATGGCATTGCATCTACACCGAGGCTTCAGCAGCATATGGCTGCCTCTCTTGTGCAATGATGGAGCGCGAGATTCGATCTCAACTACTTGGGCCTGTATATATTTGTATACGCAATAAGTCTGGATGAAACCGAAGAAGAAGACTATTCAATCACGCTTGTGTTTAATACTGGTAATAACGAGTAGCACCCGCCCTGGGCAGCTCTACGACTACTACTACTTAAAATCTCGCCAACTAAGCAAAAGTCGCCCATCCAAAACGCCTCAGAATCTGGTATCATAACGTCGCCGGCATTTCTCATATGGTACATGATAAGAAAAGCAAATAGAAAAAGAAAAGAGACAAACCGGGGGGAATAAGAATAACAATACAAAGAAAGCAAAAGGGGACGTCATTCACTCTTGGTCTTGAAGCAAAATCTCTCTCATGGATGCATACAGCCCTTCGTCTACTTGCTCCCATAGTTTTCCGCCTGGAAATACCGCCGCTCGCAATCTGTCCATCACCGGAATCAGCGGCGAGTAAAAGGGCGTGAAGATGGCCTCTGCCCGTTTGCAGAATCGCTCCGAGGTCAAGATGAGGACAATTTTCAGCCCTGCCAAGGCCTCGTCCTTGGCGTAGTTCCATTCATCAAACTGTGTCGTGATGGCCTTATTTGGCCCGTCGTAGTGGATGCATGTCCAAAACAAAACCCAGAAAAAAGACTCGAGGTCATGCATAAAGGAGTGTCGCTCGCCGAATAAAACCCCAATGGCCATGAAAGCCCTTGTTCCCGTCTTTCCCTTGGTTCCTGAGCCCTTGATCCGCTGCTCTCTTATAGCAAGGTCAAGGTCTATCACAAAGCCTTTTCGTTCAGGGGGGCCGTCTTCGTCAATGACGAGGTTATTGATGGAGATGTCTCTGTGGAGGAAGCCGTGTTACCTCAGCGACTCGTGGCCTCGAATGAAGCTCTCCAACGCAGCTAGGAGCGCTGCTGGTTAGCTGGCTGTGTAAAGTGGTCTTCCGTAGTCTTGGAGAACGACTCTCCGATGAACTCGATTTGTCAACGGCTTGCTGGCATCGTTGGAGTTGGCCGAGCCTGATCGGGACCTGATCGGGACCGTTTGGCTGGCCTTTCACCAGCGGGAGTGGCCAAATCGGCTTCGCTCTGCCCTCGCTTGGTGCCAGCACCGTCAGGGATGCCATTGTCGCCGCAGCCGTTGCTGTTACTGTTGATTTCGCTATTGCTTCCCCGAAGGTGCATCACTCGGCTTGTCCTTCTGCCCCGTGGCGCTGCTGAGCGTCCTCGTCGATGGGTAGAACTTGTAGTGGCTGTAGTTGTAGGCGTCGAAGATGTTGAAGAACCGAGAGATGCTCTCCTTGCGATAGCAGTCATCGCCGACACGGTGCTGGTAGTCGTAGTAGCAATGGCATCAGTCCGGGCTGCTGTATCAGTCGTAGCTGTAGGAGTATCCGCAATGTCGGCCGTAGCGGGTGCAATACCCAGGCCCTTTCTAATGCAGTTTTGAACTTCGTCTTCAGCACCGCCAACGTGCACAGTCTCATGGTAATAGTACCGGGCTATAACCTCGTCGATGATGAGGCACTCTGGCTTGCCGTCTCGCTCTATCTCGATGAACCTCTTGCGTGTGTCTTTGGATGTCATGATGGTGGGATCAAAGCCTAGTCCTTGTTCATCTATCCAGAGAAACCCAAGAACAGTGGCTACAAATTCCCGGCCACCTTTTGGCTCATTGATATTGAATTGTTCCGATGCTATTCCACCCACACGATCGTATTCCCACAGCCTTAGATTAGATCCGCAAAGCGTAAAGGCCAAGACAAAGCGGCGAGTATCTTGAGCCGAGAGAACCTCCCTGGCATACGTCGCAAGATCAATCCAGGCCACTGCCGGCGCATCAGCAATCGGGTTGCTCTTGAGCTCGCCCGGCACCAGAACATGTGACCAGCGATATCTACCCGTCCTCCCCAGTTTGGTTCGGAACGTGAAGTCGTCGTTGACGAAGCCGATGTCCATGCTGCGCCTGCCCGTAGAGCCAATCAAGGGCGTCCTTGGCTGGGCCAGCAGTTTGCGCCGATGCGTCATCTCCAAGCTGGCAAGCCGGTGATGTGCCGCAAACTCCCCCAGCCTCGTGATGATATTCCCGAAGCGCTTGTTGTTGTCGCCGCCGGCAAGTTTGCGGATAGCGAAAATAACGGAGGAGGCGTTGCTTCGAGGAAAGCTTTGTAGACTTGAGCCCAGAAGGCGGCATCGTCGCCAGAGTGGTGGAGGACTGCCTGGAGGAGCGGCTTGACTGGGCCAAGGGCGAAGTCGCTCGATTGCGCATGGGCGTAATAGTAGGATTTCGTCTAGAAGAAACTTGCTGCCGCGAGGAGAAGGAAGAAGCCGTAACGCTCGGAGCCCTTGCAGAGCTCCGAAGAGGCCAAAGGCAATGTCACTCTGCTCAAGCTGACCAAAGACATCAAAGGCATCGGCCAAGGGAGCAAGGCCCCTGGAGCCGCACATTGAGGCGGACTCATCGCGAAAAGCGTCTAGGCGGGTCCCTATCGGGTTCTCTAAGACGATTTTCAGCTTGGCCTCGTCCATCGTGGAAGAAGCCTGTAGCGTTGACACAGAGCGGGTTCGGCCTAAATTGAGCCTAGCAGCTCTAGCTACAGGTAATGCTACTACTGCTACTGCTACTGCTACTATTATTGCTACCACTACTATTACTGCTGCTAGGCGTATATAATACATAGGTAGGTAGTTAAATAATGGGTTTTATATATAGTCCAACTGCTCTATTGAGCTACAGCTAGAGTGCTGTAATAGCTGTAATAAAAGTACAACTGGGATGCTGGATAACTCCTCGGGTCGTAGCAAGATGGCCATGGGTTCGACAAGTTAGCCGACACACGGGGAAGCTCGTGCTTAGCGAGGACTCTTGGCCGTTATCCGAAAAGATGGTGCTGCCGTTGCAAAAGTTTGTTTGTTGCTAGAGGAGGCGCTGACATGCCACTTGACAGCCCAAGATGTGACAAGTGACGGCTGGGCCTTGCTTGATGCTCAGCTCCAGGCTCAGCTGTCCAGGCCCTGACTCGGGCGGGCTGAAAGAGCGGGCAACGGTTTGTGGCCTTTTGGACAGGGCTTCAGCGCGGGGATCCAGCATGCGATGCTGATGATGCGTCGTTGCCAGCCATCATACGAGCTGTACACGTAGGCCAGCAAGCGAAGTCGCAGGCATATTGATGAAAGAGACGGTGAAGCAGCAGAGCAGACAGAGGCAAATGAGAAATCATCAAAATAAACGAGGGCAACTGTTGCTTTTCCATCTTCAGCCGCCGCAACGTCCCAGCTGAGTCTGTGCTTTTGCCTCTTCAGGACTCTCGCATTTGTCTCCAGTATATACCTACATGTAGAGTAGACGACCCGGACCTAGGCTCGGCAAGCATGAATCCTGGAAAACGCCCCGTCGTGCTTGTACTTGTAAGAAATCACCCTTTGAGACCCTGGGCAGCTGGACTGTGCGTTGTCACCGATACTTTGGCTTGCACGCAGCGTTGCATTCAATCTCCAGTACCTGCAGCCAGTCCACTGATCTAGGCGGCATGGGGCCGGCTTCTCTGCGGCGAAAGGCATAGCATGGTCTTTTAAACGGCTGCGGGAAAAGCTGTGATGCATCAGCAAGCAAGTTTACCGAGTCCCCGGTGAGCAGTAGCTTCAATTGTGGCTTCCGTCTTATCGTCCGCCTGACTTGTGTTGTCGGCATTTCAATCTATTTTGACATGCCGATGCTCCCAACAGCAACCAACATGCAGAAACGAAACCACCATCAAATCCATGTCGGTCCACTGGACGAATCGGTAATTCCCCGCCCACGGAACCAAGACCCTGCTGTACAGCTCGCCGCCAGCGCAGTTTTAGCACGTTTTTCTGCCCTGTCAGTTGGAGTCACAAGCCGGCAACGAGACAAGCAGAAGAGACAAGTCAAGGCAAAACCCCTGTCCGTGTCCGCTTCTTCTTCTTCTTCCCATTGCCCCCTTTCAGGGATAAAGATACGCTTGACCCTCCCAAGAAGAGTTTAACGCTATTTTTTTTTTCCTTCTGGGAGGGCAGAAGATGGAGAAGAAGAACCAGGCAGGGAGGGTGAGTTTGCATCAACCCGCGGCCGCCTTTGGCGAAAACTGACTGGTTTCTTTTTTTCCCATATTTTGTGGTGTAGCTACTTGCCTGGGTGCCTTGCGCTAAGCTTTGCGTTCTTGGAAGAGTGGCGGACATAATACGGCGTGCCCATTGGAAAGAGAGAGCAGGCGTTGGGGAGCCGTCAAGAGAATCATTTATCATACGAGTGGCCCGCTGGATTTGGAGTTTCCTCTCCATTGCCTCGTCTTCCCTCTTCTTATCTCCTTATCTCTTCACTGCTTGGATAGGGCTGGTTGACTTTGGCATCAACACCATCGGAGCTTGAACCTCTCTGTATTTGTTCTGTCCATTCCACTCCAACCAACCATGGACGGTGCAAAGGATGAGGTTGCCGTTGCAGAGGCGCAGCCGCAACACCAGCGTCTGTCCACATGGCGATACAACTCGTGCGTTGAATCAATATCCCTCAGCGCCTGTTTCTTCGTTCCACTGACTCTCCATCTCTATCTCGTAGGCCATACGTCCAGACCATCATCATGGGTTTCGTCCTCTTCTGCAATCCCGGCACATATCTCGCCATCACGGGTCTCGGCGCTGGAGGCAAGCAGCCGCAGCTGATTGGCATCGTCAACCAGGCAAACGTCATTCTCTACTGCTTGTTCGGCGCCTCGGGTATTCTGGGCGGCAGCATCATCAACAAGATTGGACCGCGATGGGCACTGATGATTGGTGCCACAGGGTATCCAATGTACGCAGGATCTCTCTGGTATGTCTAATTCCATCTGATACCTGGATCCTGAGTTGGGGACTGAGCGTTTGGAGGCTAATTCTGGGACACGCATAGGTGGATTGACAAGGGCCAAGGCAGCTGGTTTGTTCTGTTTGGCGGTACTTGGCTGGGTCTCTCCGCGGGTCTTCTCTGGTCTACTCAAGGTATGTTCATCTAGTACGTCCTGCGAGCGTAGTTTTGGTGAAACTAAAGCCATTGCCTAATCTACAGGTTACATCACCACATGCTATCCTACCGAGGCCGAAAAGGGAAAATACATTGCGACGTCGTGGGTTCTTAATGCATCGGGCTCGATTGTTGGAGCTGGTATGTTCTATTTTATGTATCTTTTCTAAATAATTGATTGCTGATGGGGAATGCTTCTCATAGCCATCGTCCTGGGCGTCACCGTCAACAACACCTCCGTCTCTGGAGTGCCCTCGTCCGTCTACACCGTCTTCATCTGCCTCGAGTGCGCTGGTCTCCTGATTGCTGGTTTGCTTCTGGACCCGTCAAAGATCCGACGTAATGACGGCCGCCCCATTGCGTCGTTTACGCCGCTTCCATGGTATCAGGAGCTCAAGGCACTTGGCATGACTCTGTTGGAGCCCAAGATGGCGCTCATCACGCTGTCCATCTACAGCAGCGAGATGTACCTGTCACTGACGGGAGCATTCAATGCGTGGTACTTCAATGCCAGAACACGATCCCTTGCCAACGTAAGCGGAACTTTTCTTGCATCCCCATCCTACTCTGCCAATGCTAACATCGACGATAGTTTTGCTACTGGATCTTCCAAGTTCTGGGAGCCCTCGCCATTGCATGGATCTGCGATGCCAAGATGTTTGGCTCACGTCGTCAACGAGCCTTTGTTGCCGGAGCGTTTGTCGCCGTCATCATTGGAGGAACCTGGATCGCCATGGTTTCGTTCCTCTCCGTCAACGACATCGACCGCAACCTGACGCCCCGAGCGGTGGACTGGACCGAAACAACAAAGTTTGCTGGACCCTTTGTCATCTACATCTTCTTTGGAGCCTGCTACCCCATCTTCCAGAACTTCCACCACTGGACCTACAGCACCTTTTCCAACGAGCCGCACGTTTTGGCACGCTACAGCGGTTATTTCAAGGGCTTCCAGGCATTCGGCACCGCCACGGCGTTTGGAATCGACACCCACAGCGTGCAGTTTATCCGAGAGGCGGGCGCTTACTTTGGCATGATGATTGTGGGCTTGTGTCTCACCATGGTTGCCATCTCTCTGTACACAACAGACACGCGGTACGGCCAAGAGGAGGGCGTCGTGATTCCCGAGGCGTTTGATGAGGTGGTCGAAGAGCGCCACGAACAGGTTCAGGAGCAAGTTCATGAAAAGGCTGCTGACCCGAGCGAGTCTGCGGGCTCTCACAAGGAGTAGAGCGATGCGTTCTGCTTTATGATTTTTTTTTTAACGTTGTATGAAGCAAGCCTGGAATTATGGAAGTTGCTGTCTTTTTGACGATTACACACACATATATATTATCTTATAGTAATGTTTTTTTTTGGATCCTGGTTGGATATGAGGTTTTATTTTTGAACCGCAGCTTACAGAATGAAGAGCTTTTGATGCCACTCATGTTTTTGGAACCATGGCTCTCTGAAAATGAACAATGCTGACATATTGTCCAACCTGTAAAGTTGCCAACGACCAACAGACCACCATTTCTAGTGGTGTTGATGCAATCCCCGTCGCATCCGGACCCAGGCTTGGCTTCGACTTTCACTGTAACAGTCACATCAGGCCATTTACGCTCTTTTTAGCCACTTCCTCTCCCCTGTATTCCATTAAACCGAGCGTTTCCCACGAATGAAGAAGCAATCCCTGACTAGCTAGCCTCTGTCTAAAATCCACCTACCCCGCACGCCGCGAGAAGAGCCTTTTTCGAGCCGTTCCGTGATCAAAGGCTCGTCTATTTTCTAGTCCCAGCGGAGTTTAGGATATTGCAGCCAAGCAGAGCTGACAGAAGAGAGAAAAGTGAAAACCAAGTAGGGTCCTAGGCTAGGCCACCGGCTGGAAGTACCGGCAGGATGATCTATGCCCAACAAGGCAACAGAACGTGCTAGGGGATTGAAGCAAGTTTCCCCATCAGATATTCGATATGCGATGCCACTTTTGCTTCGCTGCCCCGTAAGGTGTTTCTGGTATAGGCATGTTGGGCATCGATCCACTTTGATTAGGTAGCTGTTTTTGCTACCACTTTTGGGGAACTGAGGGGTGAAGTGGGATTGAAAACGAGGTGGTGATGGTGCTGTCACTGTCAAAGAAGAGCTGAGGGGCAACTGACAGCAGCATAGCATTGCAGTTGCAGTTGACAGTCCATGCAAGGTACGGCCTTTTCCTTTTTCCTTTCCCTTTCCTATTGTTTTTTTCTTTTCCCCTACTACTCCTTGTTTATTTGTAAACAACAGACAGTGATGCTAACCCAGCATCGTCATTCTCTCTCAGCCTCGCCATGACTGGGTCTCAGGACAACATTCGCCTCGCCATCTCGCTGCGCGATGGCTCCCTCGAGAAGAGCGTGCTGTTCTCGCTTTCGCAGATCACGTCGCTGCCACAAGATGTCACGTCTGTGCCGCGGTCCAGCGACTTGATGACGGACGCCGAGCTGCAGCTGACAGAGGACTACGATGCCACGGCGCTGCTGGAGAGGTTGGCGGCGAAGAAGATCACCGCGGTTGAGCTGCTGGCGGCGTTCCGAAAGCGGGCAACAATTGCGCAACAGTGTGTAAGTTTTTGATTTTTGTTGCTATATTCTCTGCATGTGGTATCATGTCACTTGTCTTGCACTCCACCCAAACAAAGGCTGACCCGAGTTTCAAACAACCAAGACAAACTGCCTCACGGAGCTCCTCCCCGAAGCCATCTACGACGCCGAAGCCTGTGACCAGCATCTCGCCATGACCGGCCGCCTCATGGGCCCCCTCCACGGCATCCCCCTCTCGCTCAAGAACCAGATCGGCGTCAAGTCGCACCTGACCAACGCCGGCTTCGTCACCTGGATCAACAACACCAGCAAGGACGATGCTGCTATTGTCAAGACCTTCCGCAAGCTGGGCGCCGTTGTCTTTGCGCGCACCAACCAGCCCCAGGCCGGCATGCACCTAGAGACGTCTAACAACATCTACGGCACGACGGTGAACCCTAGAAACCGCCAGTTGACGGCGGGAGGAAGCACGGGCGGAGAGGCGGCGCTGATGGGCATGAATGCGTCGGTGCTGGGCATTGGAGGCGACATTGGAGGCTCGATCCGCGTGCCGGCCGCCTTTAACAACGTAAGTTGACGGGGGAGTCATGAATATCGTCACGAGACGGTATTGGATGCTGACAAGACAAAACAAACCATAGCTCTACGGCTTCGTGCCAACCCCTGGCCGCTTCAGCGGCATTGGTGTCACCGTCCCGACTCCTGGCCACGACTCCATCGCAGGCACTCTTGGCCCCTTTGCCCGCTCTCTTCGCGATATCGAGCTCTTCTGCAAGGCCTACTCGTCCACCCTCCCCTGGATCGAAGACGTCTCCCTCATCCCCGGCAACATCTTCTCGTCCTCCATGGGCCGCCAACTGGACGAGACTCGCCCGCTCAAGGTCGGTCTCCTGCTTGACGACGGCGTAGTGTCTCCCCTGCCCCCTGTGCGAGCCGTGCTGCAAAAAGTGGCCGACAAACTGCGACAAGCCGTCGACGTCCAGGTCGTGACGTTTTCGCCAATGGACCACGCTAAGGGCTGGGAAATCATTGCCGCAAACTACTTTGAGGACGGCGGCGCCAATATCCGCGCCATCTGCGAAAAGGGAGGCGAGGCCGTACTGCCCCTGACGGAATGGATCATCAACGAGTGCCAAAAGGGTCGAGCGGCTGTTGCCCCATCGCCAGAGGGCCTCAAGGAAGCGCGTGACGCCTACCGCCAGGCCTACAGCGACCACTGGAACCAATTCGACGTCGACGTCGTGCTGGCGCCGATATACCCGAGCGTGGCTGGTCCTCACGGTGCCACGCGATACTGGGGCTACACGGCCATCTGGAATCTGCTGCAGTATCCGGCCGTGGCGATGCCGGCGGCCAAGCTCGTGGGAGGCGCGAGTGCTGCCGAGCTCAGGGGCGAGTACACGCCCAAGAACGATTTGGAGAAGCACTACTGGGAGATTTACAGTGCGGAGGACGCTGAGGGACTGCCGATTGGAATCCAGGTTGTTGGGAAGCGGTATCACGAGAGAATGGTGCTGCAGGCGTCGCGGGTGATTGAGAAGGCTTTGCTTGCCAAGTAGAGGATCTTGGAGGCAGTACTGACGGCAGTGGCCGCTATGTGTAGATGGATATGATTGATATATTTGCTCAAGAATAATCACTAGTAGATTCAATGGAATTACCAACTATGTGGTATTACTACAATCCGTACTTCCTTCTCTCTAGTGACTCGCGGCTAAAATTATATAACTGGTTTTTATCCTAGCATGCCTCATGATCCAGAGCCGTTTTCTCTCGCCAACTCCCCTGATTCACTCTTCTCTCGTAAACTTCTTCAAAGCAGATGCCAACCTTTATTCCTTCTTTTCTACGACAATGGGACAATTAAGTATCTCAGTAAGACGCTGTTGTATCATTCAAACGCTTCAAGCAGTACGTGAGTAAATCGCTGCCAGAATATCCCACGAATCAATCCATCGATTACCTGGATACTTCTGGAATCGGACGCCAACATCTTCCCAGGCTTTTGTAGACAATATGGGCTGTATCGTGGTATCATCAAAATACCAAGTAGTGTCTCAGCAAAACGCTACTATCTCGAAGAAAAATCCACCAGTAACCCTTCTAGGCCCTACTCGTTCTATTTGTTCTGTTTCTTGAATGCAGTTGTGCATTCTGGAGTGATGGGGTCTACCTCTGTCGACTTCTTGACGTCACTGGCGACAATGTCCCAAAGATCTGCAAACTCGACGGATCGACTGAAGGGAAAGGAGTTCCCATGAAAATAGCCTCAACGGCCGTGACCCATAATGTCCCCTTGTACATTATGCCAACCCTATAACTATAGATTTGTAAAACAGATAGCTACTAAAGCATTTTATAGGAAGAGCACTTACACAAAGAACACCTAGTCTTTGGTGGTGACGGCAGTGATGATGGGACGGCTGCGGAGGGGGCGGGGGAGAGAAAGGGAAGCATCTCTCTCAAGACTGATGTAACATCAGTCAAACGCATCTATTAACATCCATCAATTCAAGACTTACTCAGAGGGGCTCTTGGGCTGATAGCTTGTTGAGAGATGAACTTTTCAGCTGTCTGCTGTCGAGAGGATGAGAGGACTATATAGAACGTAGAAGACTAAACCAAGGTTTGTTGTAGACTACATGTAAGCTGCGTCATATATGTGACTAAGTAACCTAGGAGACCTTGTGTGGTTCCTTCCAACACTCTTCATGCCAATCTCATCCCAAGCCTTCCGTACTGTCTGTTCCATCTCAAGTTCTCCGCGATGTCGACAGTGGCGTTGGCAATCTGAAGAAACGCCACGTGACATTGTGATGTCGGACCTTCATCCCAGGCATCCTGCTCCTCCCTCTTCTCTCCTCTGTATATTCTGTCTTTTATATGTCACATCATTTCTCTTTCCCCATGTCCTTCTATTTGCCTGTATTTCTTTTGCAATGCCATTTTCTTTCTCTCGATAAACCAATCTGTTTTTACCCCAGAATAGTAGAGCTCCCCTATTTCCGGTTCTGCTTCAGCCGCTTACTATGCCGACGGAGCATATACATGACTTCATTGCGCGGTAAGTTGGTCTGTTCTTACGCTCCATCGGTGTACTGCGTGCTAATGGTAACAGAATCCGTCAGACTACCCATGCACAATCAGCGGTAGATCCCATAGCGTTGTGGTCGACAAAGAACGAACTGCCTGGCACTGTCACTGCCTATGACGATGCTATCGGGCGCCTTGGGATCAATTTGGCATATTCAATGGTTTATTCATTTACTGTCTTTGTGCATAGCAGCATACCAATTTGATAGGCACTTTCCACTTTCCACCTGCTAATCAGAGACTGGTCTATTCAGACACGTTGTGGTATTCTCGTCGTGAGTTTCCCTCAACATCGAATTCTATCATTCTTCTCACATCGCGGCGCCAGCTCAGGCAAAGATGGCAGCTGAGTCCAAGGCTGTCAGTGCCATCCAAGATTTCTACTACCGCGGTCACGCACTCAAGCTTGAGACTTGGCCAACCAATTTTACGTGTTACTGCAAAGAACAAATATCTGCCCGTCTAATTACAGCACGCTGCTTTCGCCGTCTCCTCCACCAATGTCGACTTGTTCACCGCCTGCTGCGAACTTGGCACATCCAAGGCCGGATTCTTCTCGTGGAACCCACTCGGCTTAAAGTGCACGCTCAGCTTCTCGACAGGCATCACCGGAAAGTCTTCCGTCCTCGGGTTATGCGTCAGCGCAAACGTGTGCCAAAACACCACGTCTTTGTCCAGAACATCATCGCCTCGCGCCGCCCACTTGTCCACGCCGGTGCTCTCACGGCTCTGGTTGGTGAACTCGCCAGCGGCAAAGAGCTCGTCGTCCTGGTAGCGCGTCACCCAGACGGGATGCTCGTGGAAGCGCGCTCGGCGGGCGTTGAAGGAGCGAGCCGACATAATCATGCGCTGGCTGGCCACCGCCTGCACCTTGTAGGCGACGGGCTTGCGGCTGATGGCGTTGATGACGCTGTCGTTGCGGATCTTGAAGACCCGTCCCAGCTCGACATTGGTGTCGGCAAAGCCTGCGCGGTCGAGCACCGTTGTTCTGGCCACGTATCCAACGCCGTAGGGGTCGTCTATGCCATGCTCCTCGGGCACCAGCGGCACGCTGTCCTCGTACACAACCGTGTTGTTGAAGCCGTCAATGGCCGGGTCGACTCGCAAGTTGAAGATGTGCTGGTGGAACGGGGCAGAGACGCCGGGGCCCACGGGGGTTGAGAAGGGCAGATCGAGGCCTTTGTCGTCGTCAATGGGGATGGTGGACAAGATGCCCGTGGCACGGACCTCAAACTCGACGCCGCCAGCCTGGTCCAGCACCCAGGCGAAGATGTACTCGTAGTTGGACACGGTGCAGATCATCTGCACCACCAGCTGTCTGTTTCGCACCACGGTGGCCTGGCCGTTACGGTAGTTGGTGTGCTTGTGCAGGATGCCGGCGTCTTGCTCGTGGAGGCAGATGACGTTCTGAAGATGCACCGGCCGGCCCTGGGAGTCAATGCGGAATCCGTCAAAGTACTTGATGTGGCCCAGACAGTCGCAGCCCAGGCTGAGCTGGTTGCAGGTGATGCCCAATCCAACGTCTCCCACGTCAAAGGCCTGCTTGCGGTGGAAAGGCCGTCGTGGATCACCGTACGGCACCGTCATCTCCGACAGTGACAGGCGGTAAAAGACATTTCGGCCGTCAAAGGTCAGGTTGTACAGCACCAGGCCCTCGCGGTAGTTGAAGCCGACGCGGAACCGCCATTTCTGCCACTGGACGAGCTGACCATCCAGAGAGAATGAAGGGCCCTCGGGCTGCTGCACAATCAATGGCTTGAGATCCTGCCTCAACGGCGTCTCAATGAGGTCGTGGGCGTATTCAACGGCCTTGACAGGCTTCCACGGCTGCGTCTCCGTGGTGCTATGGTCGCCCCCCGTGGGCAGGTAGTCAATACGGACAAGCTCGTTGGTGTTGGCGTCCAGCACCGGGGAAAAGGCACACGGCAGCGAGTAGTGGTTCGACTGCGGGTGGTCCACGGGCACGATGAACATGTAAAACTGCACCAGGCGGCGGTGCTCGTTTTCGTCGTCGGTGCCGTAGATCCATGGATCCGTGCAGACGGTGGCTCCCTCCGGCAGCTGCAGCTTGGCAATCTCCTCAATGACTCGCGGGTGCTGCAGGCAGACCGTCTCCAGGCCAATCATCTCGTCGACGTCGACCGGGCCCTGGATATGGCTCGGCAGCTCCTTGAGCGAGATGACAGCCTTGGTGTCTACGTTGATGACGGCCTTGAGGAAGGCATGGGTGTCCAGTCGGTGCAGGTAGCTGTACAGCAGGCGTGGAGGTGGTGGGGGGAGCGGCTGGCCTGTCCGCTCGGCCTCAATATAGGGGACGACATCCTTCTTGATGGGCTCCTTGACGTCGATGACCTTGAAGCGGAGGTTGACGCCGGGGAGGGAGGCCTTGAGGATGCTTGTGGCGAGAGAGATTTCGTCTGGGCGGATGGGATCGAAGGGGTGGTGGTGAGACATTGTGGCGGGATACTCTCGAGGTATGTTGTCTCCCATTCTTCCTTTCTTCCTTTCTTCCTTTCTTCCTTTCTTCCTTTCTTCCCCTCTCCTATGCTGTACCCCTCAGTATGGTGTATGATTAACGGTGTATGAGATGTGGTTATGAATAATACCTATGCCCCTGTTCCAAGACTAAAGCGTTTAGGTATTGTTCAGCAAGGATGTCTCGTATGCCGCTCCAGTCTGTAACGAAGCCGAGATCCAAGGTGACTAGTCAGAAACCCTCCGAAGGTGACAGGTGCCCAGGGTTCGATGAACCGAGAAGGGGGCCGGCCGCCATCTTATACATACCGACCATGGCCTTATCTGCCGCATCTCTACGGAGTACCGGTTGTGAGACAAAGTACTACTGTACGTGAGTCGTGCATTGGTCCATTGCTCGTACTATGCGGCCCTTTAGTCTTGGCACTAACCAATGCTACAGGTCGAGAAAGTATATCCTGCTGATAGCACCATCAGATCAACTGTCATATCTTCGCCAGCTAAGGTACAAGTTACGCCTGAGCTTCCCAAACCGGAAATAACACGCCAGCAGCCACAACTGGCTGTCCATTCACCCATAACAAGAAACCAACAGCGAACAAATGCGGAGGTTTTGCTTCCCCAAAATAGCTGTACTGTGCCGCACTCCGCCATCCTTTTCCATGCCCCGTTTGGGCCAAAGATACGCGCACTAAACATGCCGCTGTGGGGGGCTTCCTGTCTATTTTCCTTCTTATTCATCTCCTTTTCAGCTTTGACCTTTTATATATTTGGGTTGTGCCCTTTTTTTTTTTTTTTCACTGCTGCTGGTCAGGTTCATCTTTACAGTTGCACAACCTGTTGCAGCCAACAAACAAGCAGAATGGCGCTACTTTTTCTCGGAATCAAAAACGTGGAGACAGCACTAACCATTCCCCATGATCAACTCTGGACCAAACTCCATTGAACCAAGTGTGTCGAGCTAAGAGAAAGCTCAAGTGACAGGACCCCGGTTTTTGTCGCCCTTTGATGATGGAATTCTCAAGGATTTGCCGATTTTGGCTAATGTTTCTTCATTTTTGCTATCAATCAACAGCTACGACATAACGCCATATCCTCCATATCTTGTGCGCCCCATGAGATACTCTGCAGATATCACAAACTGATTAAGCATGGAGCTCCAAAAACAGCTCCAGAACAAATAATGGCAAAGCGATGGCGGACGAAGACAGCGCCAGACCGAGGAGAAGCGAGCTAAGAACGCCGAAACGACCATGTCGAGAAAGCACAGGACGAGCAACAAAAGGCATCATTTTAGATTGGAAATGCGACACGTCTCTTTCACGCCAGTCATGAACAATGAGATGGAGTCATGATCAAGGGACCACTTCACAGAAACTAGCTCCATGTACCTGAAGAGTTTTTCAAGTGATGATGAGATCCCACTGCAGCTGCGCCAATAGTCCTCGCCAATCATGGAAATTCGGCTGCGTCGCCCGCCTCAGCCACACCTGCTTCAGCAAGTCGCTCGCACATTGCACGTTTCCCAACCCAATGTGGCACCCCAGAGCTTCGACCCGCAGCAGAGCCTCCTGTGCCTGATCTTCACGGGTCGTCTCGACTGCTACGATGAAGAGTAGCGGCAAAAGACCGGCTTCTTCCGGGGCTCCAAGCGGGACTCGTGCTATGCCGGCAAGGCATTCAGTCAGGGCATCGGCTTTGGACATTGGAAGAAGGGCGTGCAGGGATGCCCAGTCGATAAAGGGCTGTGATGAAGACTGAAACTGACGAGACCCAAACTGGAACTGTTCCTCAGTCATGATCATGGGGGAGGCGGCGGCTGCGGCGTCTCTCTCGGCTACAACATCGAGTATGGCGTGGATACAGGCGATGATGGCACAATAATACGCCTCAGCAATGGTGGTTGAGTTTTCAATCGTCGACATGCCCATGCCTTGGGGGATGGCGAAGCGGTCTGCGTCCCAGCTCCTCCTGGAAAGCAACTCCAATCTATCAACCATGGGAAGTCAGTCAGGAAGCAACAACACCCACAAGTCTGGAAGCAGACGGGGTTTGAGGAAAAGAGTGGGAGGCTTTGGTTCTCCACATACATTGTATCGATTTCTCGCCGCAGCTCGTGTGGCCCGTCTCTCGTGTTAATCACCAACAGATCGCTGACCCGGCCCAGCAGGATGATGAGACTCTGCGAGAATCCCATGTACGGATCTACGGGGAACAGCTTGTCACGTTCAAACGGCTCGTACTCAAACTCGTCCTCTGTCGAATGCGGCGCATATTCGGTAACGCGCGCAATGTTTTTATGGTACGACATGCTGCAGATCCTGGTTAGTCTTGTTCATGTCCATCGTTTTCAGGGTTCCATGACAGCATACAAACTGCGAACATAGGCCAGCGTGTTGGCCATGGACGCCGTCTGGTCGGCGCTCAGCGACCGGCAAAGCGATTCGATGCCTTTGAGATGGAGGCGCCAGCTTTCTACGCCGTCTTTGATAATCTCGTACTTGCAGAGGAAGATGGACGCCAGGATAGCCATTTCGGCCGTTTCAACGTCCTCGACGCCCGCCACCGCCTTGCTCTTGTTTTTGCTGTTCTTGTTAAAGTTCTTGTTCAGGTTCCTTTTACTGGTTTTGTCGCCGTGCTTGCTGCTTCTACTGCCTTTGCTGCCAGGACTTGGTTCTCCTTCGGATATCATCATCGTACTGCTGCTGCTGCCCGGCTTCAACAACTTTGAGCTCGAATTGGTCACCTGGGGGATCAAGTCGCGCACGGCAGACAGCACACGGACGTAGTACCGCGTCGCCGCATTCGAGTACGCCGATCGATCGGCATCGGATGCGCTGGACCGGTGCAGCGACGCCGTGGCGCAGATGGCGTCCAGCAGCAGATTCGACGAGGCGATGCGCGGCAAGATGAGCGACTTGAGCGGGTTGGAGTCGCTGTTGGCGTTGACCAGCACGTTGCTGAGCCGCTCCAGGTAGTACTGCAGGAAGAAGTATTGGTTCGTAGACAGGTAGGAAAAGGCCGACAGCGACGGCACTGGCCCGGCCATCGACCCGTGCCGCATGGCCGATGCGTTGCCGCGAGTGCGGAAGACGATCTGCTGTTGGCCGTACGGCGGTGATCGTGATGAAGATGATGGTGATGATGATGACGGGGAGGAGTCCAGCAGCATCAGCTCAGAGTGTCGCCACACTGTTGTCGATGGTGTCGATGCCGGGATCAACGCCACAGACGAAGACGACGATGGCGACAACTCTGCCGCACTGCTGGAGACATCTGCATCATCAACCGAGCCCGACGAGGACGGACTCGACTCCTCCTGGTCCTCGCCGTCGGCCACTGCTCTGGTTGGCCGCGAGTCGCGAGTCGGCGTGACGACGTTGATGGGACAGAAGATGTCGAACTGCACGCACTCCAGGCCCAGCCGAAGACAGGTCTGGCATCTACAAAGGCCGTGCCGTTAGTGGATTTCCCTGGTTAAAAGTTTCTATTTATAAATGCCCAAAGCCGTAAGAATCATCGTAGTAGGGGCGGCAAAGTCGGCTAGAATCTTTCTAGAGCCGTTGGCAACCCTTCCGACACCGCATATTGACTTACTTTGGTTTCTGGCCGTCACCTGCAGTTTCAAACGGTTCAAGTCAGCCATCTTGTCTGTTGTTCTGTCCCAGCATCTCTCTGTCGTTGTTTGGTGTCTGACACACACTCACGGAATCCCGCGAGAGCCGTCGATGCCTTCGCCAAACAGACCCGTCGGCTCGGAGTTTAACGCCTGGGACGGACTGGAGCTTGGGCATGGAACTAAAATAAACAGGCGAAAAACTCACATTTCTTTCTCCGGCGCTTGCAGGTGCTGCACCCTGTGCGACTCCACGGCGTCTTCCTGACTCTGCGTGGCATGGCGAGTCGCGAGCAACCTGGCGAATTCAAGTGTCCAAGATGTTCACCGGCTCTTCCATGCAGGCAACTCGTTTGATCTCCCGACAAGCCTTGTGCGGTTGCCGACTTTGAATTACAAACCAATAGTTGAGCCTCAAAAGAAGGAAAGAAAAAAAAAATCGGCTAAAAAAAAGAAAGAAGACGAAACTGATTCAAGACATGCTAGAAAAATATTATAAAAAGGAAGAAGAGGCCAATATCAAAGGCAGCTTTTCAATATCGCTTGCTAAAAGAAGATAAAAATGCTACACACTGGCGGTAAAAAAAAAAAAAAGTGTCCTTGAATGAATTGAGGAGAAAACCGGCCGGGGTTGGTGGCCTGCGAAATGGCGGAAAAGAGAAGCAGTCGACGCTCAGGCCGCGCGCAAGGATTCGAAAGCCTTCTTCCAGATCAGCACAAAGGCCTGGACCTGGCTGGGGCCCCCCAAAAATTATGAAAGCGAGAAAAGGCAGCGAAGAAAAGGCTCGGACAGGAGTAGAGAGACAGCGACGCGGGGTAAGTTTGCCGATTGCTTGCCAGTCCAATTAGCCATTCCTGCTGGGAGCATGCAAAGGCAAAGGGGCGAGAGTCATGGTATGATTGACTGGAAAAGAAGCAGGAAATCACATTTACTGAGAAAAGAGACAAGGAAAGAAAGAGTGTGCGAGAGCCACGGGTTTCCGAGAGGCAGGAAAAAAAAAGGGGGTGAGGCGAATCGCAGCAAATCTTGAACGGATGGATGCCCTTGGATTTGTGCTAGGCAGGCAAAGCTCTCGTAGTCGTCGTGCTGTCAGCGGCCGTGTCACGACCAAAGCAACAATACCGTGAAGCACAAAAGGGACTGGTCAGATTCCTACGATGGCGGGATTCCAAAACTAGCCGCACCGCCCACGATTAGCAGCGTCGAGGCGAGCTATCCGTCCGCCGTCTGCCTCTTGGCCACGGTGCTTCTCGCAGGCTTCCACGGAGTAGATCTCCGGCTAAGGACGCGTATCATAGAGCAGGAACAGCCCACAGCCTAGAATCTGCTGCTAGGCACAAATCGCGACGGCCACAAACCGATACCCGTTATGGAGTTTAACATGATTTAGGCTGCTGATGGGCGCGCTGAAAGTGCTGACGGGAGGCGTCCGCGAAAGGCGCCAAGATTCGCCCTACCGACGAGACTACTGCCAACTCGGGGGGAGCGGGTATGAGTCTAAACGCCTTGGATGTTTGACAGCTCGATGTAAAGCTGTGGCAGTCGGATGTGAACGAGTCATGCTTGGCTGCACTTCTCTCGTAGCCGATTTGCATAAGAAATGCCCATCTCCGCGCATTTGCAGTGAGGCATCCGACTCGCATAAAGCAAAGTCCGCAACTCTTTGTCCTCTGGCTCGGAGCCGCATAACGACGACAGCGAGCAACAGGTAATAACCGAAGAGCCCGAAGCGCGCTACGTGTTGCCCAAAAAAGCAACTCGACTACCCAGACAAATGCCTGCAATCGGTAAATTCTGCTGGGAGCCAGGCCACATGCACGAAAGCAGGAGAAACGCAAACTATATCACAAGTCATATTCATGCGAGGTGGGAAGGGGAACGGAACGGTACCCTTGCTTGATCCAGAACTTGCTTGGACGACGGACACACACCACCCATTCATTATTCAGCCATGCTCGGTGTTAAGAGCCAATGGGTGGTGCAGGGCTTCTGTGCCACTACTGTTACAGCCGGAGCTTGCATCGTATATGCAATGGTTCGAAATGACAAACATGGAATGCCCCTGCAGCGTTGAGCGATGAAGGATTGCCTGCTGACTGGTGTCCTCGTTCTCGCTTGCTGTGCTTGTTATGCTGCATATGTGCAGAAACGATGCAAGAAGAATCACACTGTGATGGCAGAGGAGCTGTAATTGGCCAGCGTACGGAGAAGCTATTCTGTTTGCCATGGCTGTTCTAATGCTACGCTACTCTATTCTGGGGGAGCAAAAGTGGAGAAGAGATGGTCGAAGGAGCACACTTTGCCTCGGTTGCGGGTATAAATTGACCAGGTTTGCGTTGCGGATAGCAGACTGGAAAGCATGTCAACATGGAGTGAAACTACAGAGGAAAGTCAAATGTTCAGAGCGTTCAGAGAGCTTATGCTTGCTCATCCTGCTGCGTGTATAGGGGCTCCTCAACGATACCATCCAGCCCATCTTCAAGGGCACAACAGAAGCGCCATTCATGGAAGATCGACAGCTAGGGAGTCTTCCCCGACGACGCGGTGACGGCTCCTCCCAGAACAAGCTTGATTAAGGACGGGCGGCAGAGATCCACCGCCAAGGATGAAGAATTCGTCATGAGGCTTCCTAGGAGAAGAGGCAGAGACAGAAGGCTAGACCGCCACAAGGTCGGTAGCCAACAGTGATTGACTATAACATTGATCTCGTGTAAAGCATGGACAAGCTGCATGTGACGGATCCTCTGCTGTATATCCACGCGGTGGGACTAGATAAGCGACTCTGCGAGGAATTCTCAAAGAGGGACTGCAGGAGCTTGGCAAAGATAGACTTGGACACGATGGTCTGATAAGGTACAGGAGAGTCATGTCTCTTGTAGGTATTATCCAATTCGAATACGTACAGATGCTTCATGGCGTATGAAAACATGTCGTTATGCTCTAACCACCATTCTTGTAAAACAATGCGTGATTCCAAAAAAAAAATTCTTCCAGAAAAACAATACCATCCATCCATCCATCCATCCATCCATCCATCCATCCATCCATCCATCCATTCCAATCAAAATCCCGTTCCATGTTGCCTGGGGTTATCTACCATCTATGCTCCAACCAGTTTGACCCATTACGTTTCGTTTCCCTGCCTTGCGTTAATTGTTGTGTAGGAATATCATCTTGTTGTATATGCAATCTGCGTTTGCGTTGCCGTCTCCAAAACATCAAAACACCATATCATCAGCGTTCTTTAGTCACCGCCGCTGTTTGTAGATGCCGCTCCAGAAGCCACGCCAGATCTCGGTGCGCCCAACGACCGTCCCGAAGCAATACTCAGTGCATCGACCTGGAACTCGGTATCGCCCGTGCTAAACAGCTCCAGCTTGATCCTATCGCTGCTCACGCCAAACTCCCGCAGCCGCCGCGCCATCTCCATCATGAACTGCTCCGGCCCGCAGACAAAGTACTCCGTCGTCGAGTTTTCCAGCCAGAGGTCCTCACGGTGCACCTTGGCAAGGTCAATCTTTGCGTCGTGGTCGTACGTGATGCCGGCCAGGTCCGAGTCGGCCAGCTGCGTCTTGAAGATGTTGACCTTCATACTGGGCCGGTCGCGGGCGATTTTGCGCACGTGCAGGTAAAAGGGCACCGAGTCGCGCGAGCCCTGGATCCACGAGATGGGCCGGCTGGGCTGCTTGTCGATGACGGCGTTGAGGATGGACACCATGGGCGTGACGCCCACGCCGGCCGAGAGCAGCACCAGCGGCGCGTTGGCCGTGCTGAAGGTGTCGAGGAAGAACTCGCCGGCGGGATGCGTCAGCTCCAGGATATCGCCCACGTTCTTCTGGTCGATGATCATGTTGGACACGACGCCGGGATGTGTGCCGTACGAGGACCACAGATAGCTCGGCTGGCGCACCGTCTGCGCGCCCCGATCTCGCTTGATGGTGATGCGGTAGAAGTCCTGCTTGGGCTGCTCGCTCAGCGAGTACTGCCGGTTCTGCCAGTAGCCAATCTCGGGCACCATGACGCGCACCGACACGTACTGGCCCGGCATGAAGGACGGCAGCAGCTTGCCGTCCTCGGGCACCAGGTAGTACGAGAAGACGTCGTCGGATTCCTCCACCCGCTGCTGCACGCGGAAGCGCCGCCAGCCCTGCCAATGCTGCCAGTCGTGATACAGCTGGGCCTCGCGCCCGATGAGCATCTTGGCGAGCACCCAGTAGGCCTTGTTCCAGGCAATCTGCACGGCGGGCGTCATGGCCGGGCCGAGGATCTCGCCAAAGGCGGCGATGAGGTACTTGCCCACGATGTCGTAGTGCTCGGGCAAGATGCCCAGCGAGCAGTGCTTTTGGCACATGCGCTCCATCTTGGGGATCAGCTCGGTGATGTGCGTGATGTTGTTGGCGAAGCTGAGGATGATGGCGATGAGGGCCCGCGGCTGGCGGCCGTTGGCCATGTTGACCGTGTTGAAGTAGTCGTTGAGCTCGGGGTGGGCTCTGAGCATGTTGCCGTAAAAGGTGCTGGCAATGAGCTCGCCATGCTCCGTCAGAGCTGGGATGGTATCCCGGACCAGCTTGACCTGCTGGGCAGTCAAGGCCATTGTCTGAGTTGAGGCTGAAAAGGCTAGGCTGCTCCAAGGGTATAGTACAAGAAGATATAGCAAAGCACTTTCAAAACACTATCAAGCAACTAACACGACAGGAACTTGGAGAATGAAATAACAGTAGCAGTTGTACTCGGAAGGAAACAAACAGCAGTGGGAAATCAAGGTTATATAGTTAATGGTTATATGCGGAGAAGGAAAGATTTCAAGATTCCGGGGACAGACAGGGCAAAAGACGTTTATCTATAAAAAAAAAAAAAAGATTTTCAAAAGGTCCACAGCCTCAACTGGTGAGAGAGAAAGCATAGATCATGGCACGACTTTGTCTCGCCTTGTCCCCGTAATGACCCGGCCAAAGGCCGCATTCGTGCCGCATTTTACAGCGCCAATCCCGGCGGCAACTAGAGAAAAAAAGAGAGAGAGAAAAAAGGAAAAAAAAAAAAAAAAATCTGAATCCCATCTGATCCTTTCGCTATACAAAACGTCACCGCGTTTTCTAGATCACACTTGCGTCGATGGAGGCTTCGAAAACCGAGTGAAATCGTATGATTCGAGACCAGGGGGGCTTGACTGCGTGGGAACGGCTCACAAAGCACCAATCTGAGAAGCCCGTTCTAGAATTGGTACAACTTGGATACAACAAGCCTCAACTCCGCACTATTTCCTGGACCCATGGAAACAGAGCTCGGAACTTGGGAACAACTAGAAGTCTCCAGAGACGAGGCGAAAAGAAAGGAAAAAGACTAAAAAAGTGGAAAGCACGCGAGCAATCGGTTATTCCGCCGGGATGCTGTCACTCCCAAATTAAACTATTGCATCAGGGTCTTTGTAGATTGGCACCCTAGCCTTCTGGGGCGGCCGAAAAATCGAACGACTAAATATGGGGGCTTGCCGTCAACAACACGCCATCAGAGGGACATGCAGTACTAACAAAAAGGATAAAAAAAAATTCTCTGGTTTTAGAGACACCCGGTGATTTGAGCTCGGTTCCTGGTATGCTGTGCGGGCAATATATGCAAGGTCACTTGCCGAGAACCGGGAGTTGGGGGCCAACCAAGCCACGGGAAATACCAAGGGGTTCTACGCTTTTGTCAGGGTTCAGCGCTCGGCAGTAGCATCTGTTGTGACTCTTTTGGAAGAGACTTTGAGCTCGGCCGGGAAGAAGAGGAAAAGCACCCCACGAGGAGACGCCCATGGCTTCTCGGCCAATGCCCCTCATGTCTATCAGATAGACTAGGCTTTGTCCTGGTCGTAATTGGTAGCTTCATCTGTATAAGCAGTGTTGTAGTTACTTGTACCGGATATTCAGACAGATACTAAGAGCACTGCATGGTAGTATCCGGGACTGAGGCTCCAGCCCTATCCACATGGTTTGATGCCGCTACTCTGGCCAACACGGGCCGCACTTTGGCGGATGACAGACGGCGAGACTAAGAGTCCGCATGTGCATTTAGTCCTGATTGGCATTGGGAAAGTTGCCAGTGACAGCAGTAAGAGGTAGGAGCACCTCGGCATGGAATGGACCGTCTGGCCGCGCTACGGAAGAGACCATCTCCCGTGCTTGTTTGCATGAACAGCGTCGCGCCAGATATCAATCCCTTGCACGTACGGGCGGCGGTTTGTGCTTGCGACGCCTTGGAGATAACGGAACAGCTCCTTGTAGTCCCTATAATCTTCCCAGTCGTATAAGATACGTGCGTATTTGTGAAGCTACAGGCTGTTTCCCCCTTTGAGACTCGTCAGCTGCTGCTTGATCCACCAGCAATACCACCTAGGCCTACCTGGGCACCAGCTCTTGTAGCATTCGGCGATTTTCTAGACGTCAAACCCAAGGGCTTTGGCACCTTGGTATTGTCGCATCCCGCGAGCCGGACATGGATGTAGAATCGTACGAGGTGGTGATGTGGTGCTCCCTGCTGTTACGATGATTGTTAATGCGCATAGCTCTTCGGGAGGCTGAGACAGGAGAATGTAGGAGGAAGAGAGCTGTATGACCCAATACTACTACATACCGGTATTTAACTGTATTGTTTGAAGGGATTCAAGCAGGCTTTAAAAATAATCGCGGCGTCTGTGCTGCCTTCGGCTCCGGTCTGCACATACCTCCTTCAACGCCTACTTCGAATAGACGAGAGCAGAGGAGAACTATTGGTATGATACGTCACATGTGACAGCACCAATGGGAGAAGTCGGAATCCCAATGGCTCCCCGTAGATCCAGGACTGCAGAACATTCGTTGTACTTGCTCCGTATATGCCGCGGAAAGTCGAGATCCCGCAATGGAGTCGAGCTCCAGCTTTGAATGTGGAGAGGGAGAAGACCCCATACTCAGCAGCCCAGCCGAGATTAAATGGAAGAACGGACAAAAAAGAAGGAGAGAAGAATTCGATAGGTGGAGCCGGTCTTTTCTGCTCTTCAGCTGGGCCATCAAGCCATCAACGCTTCTCTCGGCCAAGGACTGCATTCCTAGTGCTAGCAGCGTCATACTTCCGGCCCCCAACATGTGTTGATCGCCATTGTTGCCAGCCACATTTCCATCGCACGTGTATAGAGAGAGAGCCACGAGCCAGCTTAGTCCCAATTTTCCTGCGCCTGTTTGCTAGGCCCAGGCCGGATTGGTCCGGACCTGCTCAGAGGTATATCACCCAACGCCAAAGGATCGCTACAGCATCTCGGGCAGTGTGTTGTCTCGTGGAGAGGCGCCCCTTGCAATGACACTGCTTTTCGATACTTCTTCGTCATCGTGTAGCCGTACTTCCTGCCCAGGCGAAACGGCTTAGCAAGTGATCAACTGGCCCGAAAAAGACGAGGTGAGAAAGCACATTACCTGAAGCGTGGAGTGATGCCACCCATCTTAGCCGGCCGCTCTCGTGGGTCGATCTCGGCTGACGCAGTCGTCTTACAACAGGAGATTTTTCTTTCGCATGGCCAACCAGCTCAGTTTTGAAAATCGAAGCGCAGTACCCGACAGTATTGGTCTCCCATCCAAATAAGCAAAAAAAGTAAAAAAAAAAAAAAAATGATTTTTATTTTTTTTTCTTTCTCCCCCGCCTATTCCTTTCTATTGAATTTGGATCCGATTTCGCAACAAATCTGCTTACCGAATAAAGCATCCGTCTCACAACTCGAAATCACCAAATCTCGAGGCAGCCCCAGCCAGCAACTGCGCATCTCTTGCGATGACCAATCGCACGCCTCGGATTCGTCTTGCTTCTGTCTCTTGCCTTCTTTTTTG
The DNA here is from genome assembly GCA_030708095.1 of Trichoderma sp. CBMAI-0020. Classification (NCBI taxonomy): domain Eukaryota; kingdom Fungi; phylum Ascomycota; class Sordariomycetes; order Hypocreales; family Hypocreaceae; genus Trichoderma; species Trichoderma sp. CBMAI-0020. The sequence goes on from JAJNCI010000002.1 coordinate 1,054,588, forward strand.
TCTCTTGCCTAGAGTTTCTTTGATATCTCGTCAACTGAAACAACATGCTCAAAAGTTCGGTCGAGCATCGCCTACTGCACGGTTCCTGTGTAGTACCTCTTAGCATTGGCAAACTATGTCTGAGGGCAGGTATCCGCCAAGTGCCTTTTGCTATGAGTTGCGCAGAGAGAGAAAGAGCGCCGGTAGTAATGGTTGATTGAGCTTCACCACCTTTGTTCTGTTACCTCGCACCATTTTCCTCCAGCCGGCCACAATCAATTTTCACAATCCCTTAGCCATCATCCGTTCTTTTTCCTCTGTTGCTATCCTCGTTTGCTTTTTATCCCTTTTGCTTTGTCTTATTGCTTCCTCCTCCTCGTGTTTGAGTTTCGGCCGCCTTTTCGTCGTCTTTTATATACGCAACAACGTCATCCTGCAGATGAGAACTCTGGTATGTCATCGGATTGATTTCCTATGCAATTTCCGCCTGCTGAGTACCTACCTGTTTGAATCTCCTCTTTTGTTCGCCTCTCGCTCCATATCTCTCCTCTCTTCTCTCTTCGTCAATCTGCAGCACGTCGTCATAGGAGCATCTGAGCTGCGCGCAAAGCTGCGCAAGGATGCGCTCGAGAGCTGATTGGCAAAACGCCTGGCCGGGTGCCTGACCGAATTTGCCCAACTCCACCGTCACATCACGCATCATGCCGAGTTCCTGTTTGCTTCCCCTGCCCGCCGTCTTACATTAGCCTTTTACCATGCCCTGCGCAAAGCTGCTAGATCTGTTTGATAGGCGTGCCGACCTCAAGCCACTGCCCTGCCCCTCATTCTTTCCGTGGCTTGTGCCCGCTTTATGACATGGCTGGCTCCACCACGAGTTTGGTGCCTTTCCAGCACGGCATTTGGGCGTTGTTCAGCCCAAAAAGACCACATGGTTTCTGTTTTGATTGCCTGCTTCAGCCAGCTCTGTCAAGTGACGAGCCTGGTGAGCTTTTGATTTCTTTTTCCACATGTCCTTCTCCCCCAAAGCGGTTTGATTTTCCACCGTCTCCTCCTCTTCCTTCGGGGCTTCGGTTTATTACTGTCATGTAGATTTACTGAGTCGTTTGCCGTTCGCTCTGCTTGCCTCCCCATGTCATATGTACGGTCTGAATGCCGTGCCGATCCCGTCTGTGTGTGCTGTGCTGCTCGGCATCCCCCGTTTGCTTGTCTGTCCCAGCCGTGTACATTGTGCCTACATGTATGATACTTGTCCATGACAGTACAAAGCACAGAGCCTTGGTGTCTCTGTCCTCATCTCGCATCTTGTCCCTCTCCATCGTGTGTTGCCTCCAAGTGTGCTTTGTCCCGCAAGGCAGTGCTTCAGGGCGCTTTGCCGCTTGCAGAGCGCCTGTGATGGCCCCACTGGAGGTCTTGGAGCATGGACAACGCCCCAGCCTTGAAGCTGGTTGGCGCCGCTTTCAGCTGCTGGTCGCCGTCATCATGGCGTGCCCCGCCAATGAAGCCTGAACGCTAGAACTCGAGTGGCCCTCTGAGCGTGTATGAGTGCGTGTATGAGCGTGTGCTCAGCGAGCGAGTCTCACGCCAATGCTACTGTACCGCTTGCTTCTTCCGTTTCTCATTCTTCCTCTCTCCCCTCTGCCTGCCACTTTGTCACGATACCGATAAACCCTCACCCTCACCTGTCACGTCTCATATTTTTGCTGCCCAGAAAGAAAAGCCCGCGCCTCTGACTCGCCACCCGATCTCACGTCTGCCGTCCCTGCTTGCCTGCATTCGCTTTTGATTCTCCTTTTTTTGCATCACATTTGCTCGTATATTCCGCTCTCTGCTCGCCTAACCGAAATAGACGCCTCTTCTTCTTCGTGCCCATTCTGCCTATTTATGCGGCCTTGGGAGATTTAGATCCGGCCGCCTGACATCACCGCGCCCAACCACTTACCACAGCGACGCCGCATAATGTCAAGGGCAACATGAGCTTCCTCAAGACTAGGTATGTGGTAGTTTTCACTCGCCCGCCTTGGGCATCTGTTTTGTTTGCTATTATTCCTTTTCATCTTTCTTCCTTCTTTCCACTCTTCTTTTTCTTCTTCTTTTGATCCCTTTTATAGATACCCCCCTTTCCCCTAGCAACAGGGACTTGCCCCCCCTCAAACTCCCGTTGCAAGGGGTTTAATTCTTTGCCTACCTGCTGCTACATCACATACATCACATACATGTACGCCACATACACATGTGCCTTATCTATCGTGCCCCCAAGTGGGCGGCCCGCCTTTGCGCTTGAGGCCTCTGCTCGCCGCTTGCTGCTTGCTGCCTGCCGCTGCCCTCTGCCCTCTGCCCTCTGCCGCCAAGTACTGCTTGCCGGTGGCTGCGGGCTGCACAACAGCAGCAGTCGATCATCGATCTGGCGCTTCTGCAGCCGTTGCTGCGCTGATGCCGGATTTTGGTGATGCCGTCACCCCGCAAAGCGTGCTTTTGGCCTCGTCCACGGCTAGCCTCATCCTGCCCCCTCTTCGCGCGCTGACCGCCCAATCATGTGCCGCCATCCCTTGCGCCCGCCAGTCTCTCCAAACCAGACCCAAGCCAGGCCAAACGTCCAACCCTTTTATCTCCATCCCATCAGCCTCTCCCCTCCTCCATCTCGTTTCTGCTCCTGCTTCGTTGCGCAATCGCCGGCTGACCGCGCCTCCCGTCTCGCTCTCTCGCGCGTCGCAGAACCCAGCAACTGCCGAGCTCCTCCATGACTCGCTCCCAGTCCTCCGCGTCCACGGCCGACGACCCCGCCGAGAACACGGCCGACGAGGAGGATTCCGAAGACTACTGCAAGGGCGGCTACCATCCCGTCCAGATTGGCGAGAACTTCAAGGACGGCCGGTACACGGTGGTGCGCAAGCTGGGATGGGGCCACTTCTCGACCGTGTGGCTGTCGCGCGACAACAGCAACGGCAAGCACGTTGCGCTCAAGGTGGTGCGGTCCGCCACGCACTACACTGAGACGGCCGTCGACGAGATCAAGCTGCTCAATAAGATTGTCCAGGCCAATCCCGACCACCCCGGCCGCAAGCACGTCGTCAGCCTGCTGGACTCGTTTGAGCATAAGGGCCCCAACGGCACCCACATGTGCATGGTCTTTGAGGTGCTGGGCGAGAACCTGCTGGGCCTCATCAAGCGCTGGAACCACCGCGGCATCCCCATGGCGCTGGTTAAGCAAATCACCAAGCAGGTGCTGCTGGGCCTGGACTACCTGCACCGCGAATGCGGCATCATCCACACCGACCTCAAGCCCGAGAACGTCCTCATCGAGATTGGCGACGTCGAGCAGATTGTCAAGCGGGTGCTGCCCCAGGGCAACGACAAGGACGACAAGGAAAACAACCGCAACGGCCGCAGAAGGCGCAGGACTCTCATCACAGGCAGCCAGCCGCTGCCGTCGCCCCTCCACGGCAACTTTGAATCCTATCTGCACGCCCCATACTCGAGCATCGATCGCGCCTCTGGTAAGACGGAAGGTATGTCTACCACCGAACTTGACACTCTTTGTTCTCTGACACGTCTCTAACCACACGTTGGCAGCGGGTAAGCAAAAAGATGATTCTCTCAAGGCCGAGGACGCTCACAATAAGAGAGAAAAGTCTGCGTAAGTATCGACCATCATTTCACTCCTTTCCCACGTCTGCCTTGATTTTCTCTCGCCATCGGCTTCGCCCCTGTTGCCATTTTCTTTGTTTCCATGCCTCTAACATCAAGCACCGTTGCCAGTGACCTTTTGTCTCGTGAAGTCTCAGGGATTTCCCTCAACACCCCGACCGAGGATGGCCATGATGTGATCAGCGTCAAGATTGCGGATCTGGGTAACGCCTGTTGGGTTAACCACCACTTCACCAACGATATCCAGACGCGCCAATATCGGTCGCCGGAGGTGATACTAGGAGCGAAATGGGGAGCAAGTACCGATGTATGGAGCATGTCTGCCATGGTGAGTCTCTTGTCTCTCTCTTTTCTTTGAAATACCCCGCCGTCCCCTCCTCCTCCTCCTCTTCCTCCTCCTCCTCCTCCTCTTCCTCCTCCTCCTCCTCCTCTTCCTCCTCCTCCTCCTCATAAACATTCATTTCATCGCTTCTTCTGCTAACCATTCATCCTCGCAAACAGGTCTTTGAGCTGATTACGGGCGACTACCTTTTTGATCCACAGTCGGGCACAAAATACGGCAAGGACGACGACCACATTGCCCAAATCATCGAACTGCTTGGCCCCTTCCCGCGCTCGCTCTGCCTTAGCGGTAAGTGGAGCCAGGAGATCTTCAACCGTAAGGGTGAGCTGCGCCATATTCATAGATTGAGGCACTGGGCACTGCCCGACGTCCTAAAGGAGAAATACCATTTCAAGGAGGACGAGGCCAAGCGCATCTCCGCTTTCCTGACTCCGATGCTGGAGCTCGTGCCCGAGAAGCGGGCAAACGCCGGCGGCATGGCCGGTCATCCATGGCTGGACGATACCCCCGGCATGAAAGGCGTCAAGATTGAGGGGCTGGAGGTTGGGGGCCGCGGCGAGGGCATCGACGGCTGGGCGACGGAGGTGCGAAGACGATAAACGGGGAGTCGTGTAGACTTGATGCGTCAAAACCCCGCGATCGCGCATAGAGATTCCTATCGTCAGGCGTTGTGTGTGTGTGTGTCATTTTCATGCAGTAATACAATTTTTGAGCGCGCTCATCAACTCAGAGATGGCGACTGCTGCCGGTATTGATGATTGACGATATTCTCTGGCTGGAGTGAGGCAGAGCCCACCCCCTTACATGTATTCAATCAGACCTAGTTTTTGTACCCGCCCATCATGGCAAAAAAATAGAAGTATCTTTTTTAGAGTTTCCGTCTTGCTTTGCGTGGCAGCCATGCTTAAGTAGCCCCAGCCCCAGCCCCAGCCCCAGCCTTGCAGCTAGCCTTGCGGTACCTTGCAGCTCATTGCTTTCCGGTTTTCTGTTTTTTTAAGCTTAAGCCCTGCTAACGCCATTACATGATATTATAAAGATGCCAGCCTGCCGACAAGATGGCAACTGAACGCTGGTGACGATACAGAAGAAGAAAGCTAGTTGCTGCCTCAGGCATCAATGCTTTCCAAGTTGATAACTATTGTCTCTTGACTTAACATTTATTGGTGATGGTATTATCTAGAATAAAGAGGTAGTCGTAAATATAACAGTGATGCCTCTGCCTCTTAGAGTGGATACGTCACTCTGTACACGGACCACCATCGACAAAACCTCATCTATACGCGTGTTCAAAGGATATGTAGCCCCGTATTTTTCTCGAAAACAGGGATCAGATAAGTTTCTTCATTTTTTTTCTTCAGATAGATGGCCCATTTGTTAAAAAAACACGACCGAAAAAAGAAAAAAAGAACAAAAAAAGAGTAAACCACTCCATACCCACCATCCTGCTCCATCCATCCATCAATGGCCCATACCAGCCTGTGAATGGAGTCGACTTTGGTAGCTAGTGACACGCCGTCGGACAGTCCGCTAGAAAGCTTCAGTCTATCATAGATACCCCTGAAAGACCCTCCTCAGCCCCCTACTACGACCTCTTGTTTCTGGCAGAGCGCCTGAGCTTGGGCGTTGCGGGGTGGTTGTCCTCCAGGGGGCTAGGGGGCTGCGAAGTAGCGGAAAGGGGCGTCGCAGGCTGGCTCTCCGTGCTGGTTCCAGGCTCGGCTTGATGGTCACCAAGGTCAGTTACGAGAGTCGTGGCAGGAGTATTGGTGGCATTGTCCTTGGCAGCTGCTGCTTTGCCCCCCTTTTTGGCGTGCGATTCAAGAACTTCTCTTACAATGCGCTTTCCCTCATCCATCTCGCCGTTACGCGATCCACAGGCCATGCACTTCCACATGCCGAGCTCGCTGAGGCTCTTGGTGCCGGGTGGGGCCTGTCCGTTGACTAGGCGACAGACTTGGCATATCAGGACGATGCGGTTCTTGGCGGCGGCTTCGTCCTCGCCGAGGAGGACGTCGAAGATGCGGTCGTACCAGTGAGGCTCTGCGGCGGCCTGAGGCCCCCCCGGCGGGAAGCCGTGATGCTGGCTCTGGGCGGACTGGGGGCGAAGCAGGTGCTGGCCAATGGCGCTCGGCTCGTCGTTTGAAGTGACGCTTTGGGTCAGGGGAGTGACCGGCCTGCTGCTGGCGAAGGAGGCCGGTGAGAGATCACGACGAGGGATGTTTGCAGTTGCTGGGGGTGGCATGTGAGTTCTTTCGGGCAGCGTGAATCCAGCCTGTTGCTGTTGCTGCGGAGCGTCTTCCTTGATCTTAATCTGGGGTTTGCCGTCTTTGCCTTCTGCACCACCATACTTTTCAAGGAGCTCAAGAGTGGACTCATACTTGGTTGCCTCTTTAAGCTTCTGGATGGTGTCTTGCCGCTCTTCTTGAAGGGCTTTCAGCTTTGCTTCAAGATTTTCAATCCGAAAGTTGTAGTAGCCTGTGATGACCACGCGCGTAGTGTAGATGCTATATATCTTGTTAGCTTAAGTACATGCAAGTATGGGAAGGTGCTGTCCATTCAATCTGCGTTCACCAACTCCTATGCTGTTTATATAGGTAGGTAGGTATTGAGTGTGGTTATATCAAGTCTTGCAGTTGCAAGGTCCAAATCAAGGGAGGTACAGAAGAAAAGTGATGTGTGACAGTGAGTGTGGGGGTAAGGGTGAGATATGTGGAAGCAAAGTGCAGAGGGCAGAGAAGAGAGGACAAAGAGAGCAAGAGAAAGATGAGGCGCAGAGAGCAACAACTCACAATACGGGACCTCCGGCCATGCCAGTCCAGTCCATGGGCCCCAGATTTGGATATCCAACAACCAGCAGCAGGACAATGACGGCAACCAGATAGGCAAAGGACGTATACAGCGTTCCCAGCACCTTGATCTTGCGGAACCGCAGACGCGTCCACTCAAGGCGAGACTGCGTGGTGGCAATCTTCTTGGAGAGGCCGGAGAGGGCCTTCTCAAAGGAAGCTGGAGAGGGATCGCTTCTCTGCACAGCGCGCGCCGGAGAGGTTGCCAGGTTAGCCAGATTGTTTGCAGTCAGGGAGAAGAAGCTGTGTTGTTACCTTCCAGGGCCAAAGCCAGTCCATGACGGGCATCTTGTTTTGATGTGAAGGAGAGTCAAGAACGCAGAAAAATCAAAAGAAGATAAGAAAAGAAGGAGTAAAGGTAATGAGAGTAGGCGGATTACGTTGTATGAAATTATGCGTAGCTGTCAAGTATGGGCAAAAAGGAACGAAACTGCAGGTGACGCAGAAAAAAGAAGGACACGAAATTGAGTTCCGTCACGAGGAATCAAGGAAAAAAGTCCGGCGTTCTATGACGGCGCAGCCGCAGTGCAACACGGATGGTGATGCCAGATCGTAAGTTTGTTTGCTGCTGCGTCTGCGTTTGCTGCTTCTTCCTTCAGTGTCGCCCAGCCTCGCCCAAAGAACAGTGCTTGACGTTTGCCAGAGGAGAGAGTTTCGCAACGAAGCAAGGCACGAGACAGGCCAGAGAGACAGGTGATGCTCCTTTGCAGCCTTAGCTCCTGCCTGGGGCGGGCATGAGCTTGTGGTGAGTTCATTGGGCAGGTGCAAGGGGGTGGGGTGGGGTAAATTGACAAGCTGGAAGCTGCCCTTGCCCCCTGTAGGTCCTGGGCCTTTTTTGCCTGTAGCACGCTTGGACATGGCGGTTATAGGGGATCGAGGCGCTGTGGTTTAGCGTTTGGGTGAGGCTGCGCCACGGCTGCATCGCGCACCTGCAGAAAAGCGACGGCCCAGAGCCAGAAGCCAGGAATTGCCGTGTCAGTTTGTTGGCATCAGCATCAGCATCGGCATCAGATTTGGGTACCAAGGCAGCGGCAAATGTCTCTAATTTCAAAGGTATTCGTGCCTGAGAATTGCCATGGATCTTGTGTCGATGTGAAATTGTGAGCATTTGCGAGCTGTCTGCAACAAGCTGGCATCAAGCAAAGGCTGTCCCCTTTGAATCTTGCCGTCCATTCAAGTCAATACCTACATATCCGCATTCTACCGGCGATATTACAAGATACAACCCTTGAAACGCCATCCTTGTTTCAATCACCTCCCCATGCCAGGCACCGCCCGTTGGCCGATCGGCATCTTTGCCCACCCTCAGCGCTAAAAAAAATCAGGGACCCTGACTGCATCAGAAGAGATCTTGCATAATCCATACATACGTATTTTGGGTGGTGCAATGCACGATCTGGCATGTCACTGGCGAATGTATCTTGTAAACTGAGAAGAAACGGTGAACAAATGGATGAAAACATTATACTTCTAAAACAATCTTTGCACGTCTTCCTTGCTAGTAAAGCTCCAATTCGTTCTAATGCCAGATCTGTTGGCTCTGGAGACATGAATTGATCGTGAGAAGGCATTCCGTCCAGCCTGTGTATATATAGCCGTGGTCCATTTCCCCATATCCCATATTCCATATTCCATATCCCATATCCAGCGTATTCCGCGTATTCCATATCCTGTGTATCTCAAGTAATTTGAACCTCGTCGAGACGAGCCGAAAAGAAGCTTCGTCGTCGTCATAACCGTCACCACTAGCATAAGCACTAGCATCAAACATTGCCAACATTGGCAACCATCTCATCCCTATCAACGTCATTCCCATTGACATCATCAGCATCGTAGATATCCTCATTAATATCAAAGTCACCAATTCCATACTCGCCACTCTCATTGCCATTAGCATCGAAACCATCACTGTCCTCAACTCCAACGGCCCCAGCAGCATCAGCATCAGCATCGGCATTCACATTCGTATTCGCAGCTCGATACTCGGGCACCGTCCCAAAGTGGTAGTTCCAACAACACTTGTGCGCCCTCCATACGTGCGTGCCATCCTCGCACATCTGGCCCAAGCTGATGCATTCCGTGCAGATAATGAGCCCGCCGGCGCACGTATCGCAGACATACGCCTGCTCCTCGTGCACGCTGGATCGGCCGCAGATGCCGCATTGACATGCCGAATAGTCATACTTGTATCGCGTGCGCTGGCCCGCAGGATCGTCCAGCCAGATTGGAATCCCTGCCTCCTGTGTATATCGCTTGAGAAACTTGACAAACTGCTTCTTCTTCGATCTCTGGGCCGAGGCAAAGAGCGTGGCACCTAGGAAATCCCTCTCCTCAAAGTTTGCTAAGCCTGCTTTGATCAAAAGCTCGACCACGCGGCGGTGGCCGTTTCTGGCGGCGGCAAAGATTGGCGTTGTCCCATAACGGTCTCTACGGTTGGCCATCTGTGTCAATGGGAGAAGCTTCTTCACGATGCCTACATGCCCTCGCATGGCGGCATGGAAGAACGGCGAGCGGCCACAGTTGTCGAGATGGTCCATGTCAAGCCCAGGGACCTGCAGAAAGAGGTTTAAAAGCTGAAGCCCCCCGGAATGGGCTGCTCTGATGCTCGGAGTCCATCCGGCATGGGTCGTGGCCATGAGATTGGCGCCGTGGCCCAAGAGAACCTTGCAGGCGTATAAATGGCGGCCGTCGGCGGCACAGACAAGAGCTGTCCATCCGGTCTCGCTCTTGGCTTCTATATCGGCGCCCTTGTCGATCAAGAGCTTTGCAAGTTCGGCATGCCCATTGTCCGAGGCCATCATGAGGGGAGTCCAGCCTGCGTTGGTGGTCATGTGGATATCAGCCCCATAGTGAATCAAGAGATTGGCAGCAGGATAGTGGCCATTCGTTGCAGCCAGAGAGAGCGGAAACAGTCCACCTGCTGCTCGCACCTCAATGTTCGCTCCATAGTCAAGCAAAAGCTTGATTGTGACAAGATCACCATGGTCGGCGGCCATGCAAAGGGCAGTCCACTGATTGGTGCACGACTGCTCAATGTCAACTCCCCTCTCGAGGAGGAGCTCGACTGTATCATGATGGCCCTTGTCGGCAGCGAGAGTCAGGGCAGTCCACCCCTGATACGCAGTATCTTCCGGGTTCGCCCCATGATCGAGGAGAGCTTGAACCGCGCTCGTGTGTCCCTCGTCGGCCGCCGAGTGCAGACAGGTCCAGCCAACGTTATTCCTGACTCTGATATTGGCGCCCCTTTCGAGGAGGTATTTGAGTATCTCTGTGTGACCATAGGCAGCGGCAGATCGCAGTGCCGACCAGCCAGTCTCGCTTTCGCACTCCATTGAAGCCCCGTAGCCGTCCAACAGGAGCTTCGCAACGCCAAATCTCCCATGGCAACAGGCCAGGTTCACCGGCGACCAGCCGCCCCTGGTGAGCGACGAGATGTCGGCACCGTGTTCCACCAACTTCTGGACAATGTGCGGGTGCCCGTAGCTGGCTGCAAGAGTCATGGGCGTCCATCCGTCTGTGTCCTCGGCCATTGGATCGGCCCCAGGAGCCGCCAGCACCACCTCGGCCACTCGGCTGCTTCCACTGCACGAAACGACAAAGACGAGATAGCCGTGGTCTTGGAGACTGATGCCAGCTTGGATGGCCCTTTTGAAAGTCTCAATCTTGTCTAGGTTGGCAGCCCACATCAGGCAAGAGCCTTTGCCGTTCTTTTCGTTGTCCCGGTACAAATAGTCGCCCAATAGGCTGTTGAGGCGTCGGCAGGCTCTCGTGAGAGCTGCAATGTCTCCAGCGCGGACCAGCAGAGTCCCAATCTGGATGAGTATCTCGTTGGGCATGTCGAGCAGGCCTGGTTTGGTCTTGTCCACTTCCATGATGGTGATGGTCTGAATTCGAAAGCGTTAGCTGAGAGGAACAAGATCGAATACAGTAACGCTTGTGAACAGATTGCTGCTTTCTATAATGACGGCATAAAGTAATAGAGGAGAAGGAAGGAATCAGAGAAAAGAGAGAAGTGGGAGAAGCGGCAGAAAATACTAGTAGCAGGACGAAAGCAAGGAAAGACAGAGACGCCCCTCTCTCACACAAAGCTGAGTGCCCATGAGTAACAAGGTCGGTATTGGAGATTTAGAAAAGAAAAGAAAAAAAGCAATAAACTGGGACAAGGCTGTCGGTCAACAGGTGGCTGGCTGCAGCTGCATACCTACAAACACTTCAGCCTCAGCGCCAAGCTAGACGGTATCCCCAGGCCACTGAGCCTGTATCATTCGCTGCCATCGTGCATTGATACCTGGAGAGGTAGGGAGACACAGCAGGTCCTAGCCGCGTCTGAAAGAGGGGGTGGCCGCGTGGGAGACGTTGTTTGCGAGGACTAGTATTATGTGCGTATTTGCCCAAAGGGTGGGAGACTGGGCAATGGGCTGGCTGGGCAGTCATCATTGTCTTAGAGATTTGAAACAAGCGTCCAGAAACGAGTGCCCTTTCCTGCATGTTGCTATATAGATGAGCGAATACTCGGGTAATATATATACGGCTAGTAGTCTACTGGGTAGTATGTATAAGCAGAGAGATGTCAAGTTTCCTGGCTTACGGATACCTGCCAAGAAAGACCTGGGAGGGCATTTGAACCAGGCTGAGATGTAGGTGTAAATTGCAGCGACCTTTGAGGTGCGTTGCAGCATTTGACTCCCAAAGAGGTCATGATACTACTACTACTGCTGCTGCCCCTACCTACATGTATGCGTCTCTACTAGGATGATGCATCTTGAGAACGTGCCCGACGCCAGAGATGCTTCCTGATAGTGGTACAACTACAGGTAATGAAAAGTAGCACAGCACATGGCGTATACAGCCCAATGAATGAAGTACAAAGTACGCAACAGAAAAAGCAAAGTCTCGGGTAGGTGGCACCCTGTCTCAGAACCCCGTAGTTTTGAGCCCTCTTATTGGTCAGGACCAACTTCGGAGAAGGATACCCCAGTTCCGTGGGACGGCAGGCGCATAAAGGTGGGCCCAGAATGCGACGGAGGTGCTGGGAGAATCGACACACGGTGTGAATATCACTACTAAGAGCATGTCTTCTACTGTATTTACACTGTGTATCTCTCAGCTGCAACCTCATGTACCCAATAAGCCAATTTCCAGATCTCGATGTACCTGAACTAGGTCCGTATCAGCCATAGAGACGCTGGATATAATACGAAACAGAACAAAAGCGTCTTCCATCTCGTCCATCTTGGATTAGCACCGTCCAAGCTCAGCGGCTGCCCGCATATCCCTTGAACTCCCCAATCTGCTGACGAGGACAAACACAAACATTGTCAGAATTCGAAACACAAGGGCCTTGTTCTGCTGGTATCATTGGCTTTGATGCCGCCTGTTTCTCCTCTCAGTTCTCGGTCAGACAGAATGTACCCTCCCTCCCTGCCTTTGTACATCAAGCCACTCTCTTTTGCGGTCAGTTTGTACGACATCCCACCCACGCAAGGCAGCTGGTGAAAAGTTTGGACCAGCTGACTCTCTCCTGGCCTGGGATTTCCCCAGTTTGTCTGATTACACCCGAACTGTTCCGAACGTGCTGCCCTGATAGATGCCCAACGTTGGGTGAATTTTCAGGCTCCTCTGCATCAAGGATTTGCGCAGTCTGTCCTTTCATGCTCGAACAGCATATCAAGCAGCATGCAATGCACTCACAAAGTCCTTCCTGCATCCCTCTTCCTTCTCTCTTCCTCTGCGCCGTACGTGTAATAACGGAGACCTCCCACAAAAGGGTATCTAGCGAACGCGATACCAACCACACCTTTTACGCGCCTCCCAGTTCAGCCCAAGCAGTATCACAAGCCAAATCGGCCAGACAAGCCCTTCTTGGAGGCATTCAACCCGATCGGTGTCTTGTTTGCTCCCTATCCATGACCATGTAGCAGTCGCTTAAGCAGACCGTCCTGCAAGTCGACCGGTGAGCCTGCTCGGCAACCAACCATGATCCACCTGCTTCCGCTGAGGCTGGTGATCCCTGTTCCATTGATGTGATTTTCGTGTTGACCGACTAGATTGGCCTGACTGGGTGTCTTGCTTTGCTGGCAACTTAAATTGCTCTGCAGGCGTTCCGTTGACATCACCGTGCCCCTCGCCGGTCTGGAGAGAAAGCTCCCTGTGCTCTCGTGGCTCTAGTCATCTGGTGTCTTGACTGGTCCCGGTTGAATCGTGATATCCACTCGAAAATGTGATGTACCGTATGGTTGCTCATGACTCAGGGTTACTGCACGGTGAGTCAGTAATCTACTCACAGACTCCAGAAGAATCAACAAAGATGCTCGTACTCTATTCCACTACAGGCCGTAGCATTAGCGAGAAGCAATTTCTTTCTCCATTTGAAAATCGTTCTCAGGGCGTCTTCGGATAGCCCTTCCAGCCTTGCAGCACTAATGCAATATTAAATCAATAGATTGCCCGGTTACGAGCAAAACCCTTGTAAGGTCGAACCGGCAGGCAAACAAACATCGTGCCGTAATGTCCTGCTGACTCTCGCTGTGGGTGCAATGAGCTTCAAAGAATAAAGCGCCCATTGCTTTTCTTTTGCTTGATTGTGCGATATATCATATTCTGTTCCGGGTGGAGCAGATTCAATAATTGTTCGGATTTCGGATGGCTTACCCAGCCAGCACAGCAGAGAGATTTGTTTGCTAGCCTCAGCTCCATCGCCACACTGTGCCTCAAGCCGGCAGAAAACAAATTGGCACCGTAGTAACATGCTGGAATGTCTAGAGAAAAGTTTATTGGAGCCAGAGAGAGCCAGAGAGGGCGTAGGGAGCATTCTGTCTCGCCAAGGCCCGTTGCCGTGTCAGCGGAAGCACCCAGATTTGAAAAACAGGTCCAACTTCTCGCAGGAATCTTGTGTCGGATATTTCGGAAGCTGGCGCAAACCCACAGGGTCGTATTACCGATGCTCTCTAGATGTCCCAAGGCAACAGAAACCGTCATCGTGCTAGGTTCGAAAGGTTTGGCCGGCTGGCGTTGCTTATGGGACGGCGATAGACAGGCAGTGGTCGAAGAGAAAGACACAATCATTGTTCCGTATAGATTCGATAAACGGCTATTTTCCTTTGGAATGCTGGTATTTGAGCGTGGAGAGTCAATCTGCCCAATCAGTTTGAATTAGCATATTGCCACCTATAAGACAGCAAGCACGATTGCTAGAAAAGAAATAGATGTACACACTACCAGAGCGGCCGATCTGAAGAATCCATGCCAGGGGCGCATTAGACGATACCTTACAACAATATGCATAGAAGAGGTTCCTCTCCATCTCTTGGCTTCGTTCGCGAAATGTCATGGGCAACGCTTTTGGCAACTCTGGGTCTCTCGTATGTTGCTGGTTGATCAAATTGGCAGCACTTGGTGCTTATCTGAAGCTGGATCTGGAATTATTGAGCGTTGTTTTTCGGATATGGGTGATGTGAAAGTTGGTGCTTGTGTTGTGTGAGCAACGGCCACAATCATTCTCTCGAGTCCCAAGCTGCCAAGTTATCGATTAGAACCGTAGCCTGCATCGAAAACATGCACCCGCCAGCGAATCACAAGCAAAGCGGACTGTACACGAAGAGTAATTAGTAGCCAACATACGCCACTATAGCCATGGATCGTCGATGGAGAACAAGATTTAGCAGAGGCGACCTCGGAATGTTTGCAACATCCAGGGTAGCATTTGGCAGGCTGCCTCAGCGGGTCGGCCCGTGTGGGGGAATTGGGTCGATTATGGCGCTGAAGCTAACAAGCATCAATCCCGATCTGCGTTGGAACTGTCTTTGATGAAATTAATCGTCGTTTGATCGGTGGCCTGCACCGTTAATCGTAGAAAATCAATTGATCAGCGTAATACCCAGGAATGGACGGCAATTATCATAAAGCTCAGTCAATTCTAGCGCAATAAACTGAAGCTATGTGCTCTATAATTTAGCGATGAACCAACAATAGCACAAATACTATCCACCATAATTTAGTGAACTGGGCGGGAGCGTATTGCAGCCCACGATCAACATTACACAGAGAAGCAATATAAGTGTTCAAGATGACAACTTCGTGATTTAACTTGGCCGCTATCTCTTGACCAATCCCACAGCGAAACTGAAACTAACAAGCCCAAATCCATTTGCGTAAAATCCCCTTCCTGCTCATTGTCGCATGTAAGACAGGTGAAGTTCTTGGCCTGGAGTAACGCCCAAGATACGGCATCCTCATCCTTTGCTACCAACCATTTTCTAGCCTCGTCCTATATGATAGCCACCGGAGTGACACCAGTCTTGTGGCTCGCCCTCTATTAGGCTCAGCCCCTTCAAGTCTAAACAGTTGTTGCAACAAGACGGAATATCCAACCAAACTTCTCAGGAAGACAATACTGCCGCCTACTCTCGCCCTCTACGCCCCGAAGAGCGTGCGCTTTACTGCTACAACCTTTTTCCTTACTGCTCCATGAGTCTATGGCAGTAGGGAGAGAAGTGGATGGCTTAGTTTAAGGAAAAAGAGAGAATCTTGGAAAAACTCGGACGTATTGAGCTGGAATAATAAAGCTTTTCTTTTCTTTTCTTCTCCTTCTTTCTTAGCATGCAAGCAGATGTGATGGAGAGGTGAGAAGCTCATTTGTTGAGGTGCGCTGCTCTTGCCCACTATCGGGGAAAGATAGGACACCCACTTGCTATCAAGGCTTCCGTAGGATTTTTTGAGCCGCCAATTATACATAGTTTTTGCATCTGTATAGCTACAAATTGAACTAAAATGATACCGCTCGTGAAGGAAAAGAGAAAATCAGATATATATTGCTTAATATATTATAGCATCGCAGACGATTGTGCAGCGAACCTTTTGCTACAGTCAAAGCAATATGCAACAGCTGCGCACAATAAACTTCCTAGGTACAGGGCAGCGCTAAGGGTAAGAGCGCTATATTACAGTGATTCACTACCCTATAGTTTAGTGCCTCTCTGCTATATTTTCAGTACCTCGCCGCTGTAGTTCAGCGCCAGTCCCACATATTACCCAATACAGCTAGGCTGATCTGGATGTCACTTTCCCATCCCACTCCAGCCTTGTGCTTGCCTTTACGAAGCCTCGACGATCTACGCTTTTTAGCTTCACCATCATCTGGCAAGGTGGCCCCAACGCAACGATGTTCCAAGTAAGTGGCTGCCTCAGCTCTTGTGCACCCTCAAAAGGGAGAGAAGCACCCGTAGGAGAGCATATCTCGCTAACTGGCCGTGATTTTCCCAATTGCAGCGAATCAAAGGAGCCATCGACCGCACCATCGCGGAGGAGCAAGCCCGCCAGCAGAAGGCGCTTGAGGCGAGCTCCCCCATGTCCAGATCCGCCTCGTCGACATCGCGAACAAATGAAGGCGGCGCAGGCAGACGGTCTCGCTCCAACAACCCAGACTCTGACGCTGGAGGCTCTGCCATAAATCCTGACCCTGCCTTTTTCGAGGCAGCCTTCGTCATCGACGATGGCGACGAGCCCAGCCGAGCAGGAACTCCCAAGCCGCCTGTTCCTCCTGAGAAGGACTCGCCGAACGAAGAACCTACTGGCCACGCTGAGGCTCCACAAAAATCAAACTCTGGTGGCAATGGCAAGGAAGGCTCGTTGCGCGAGGGCCATGCCGCAGGCGAAGGAGCTGCCCATACGACCAAGCCGGTGCTGACTCTGGAGCTCAAGCAGAAGCTTCGCAAGCTGGAGAAGCTTGAAGCCACTTATCCTGGTATGTGGTGTTTGATTGTTGAATGACAGATATTTATAAAGAGGGGGAGAGCTAACAGCACCACGTGATAGAACTTTTACGATCGTACCGCGTTGCGCACCGTCGTGCCACTGCCATCGAGCCTTTTGAGAAGGCGCTTCGCGAGAATACACCTCTGGCCACTATTGGCGACCCAGAGTCTTTGATCGAGTATCTCAACCAGCTGAAACTCAAGGAAAGCATGATAATGGAGGAACACAAGCGAGTCTCTGTCGAGAAAGAAGAGCTCACGAAGAAGAACGCAGAGCACGAGGAGAAGATAAAGCTTCTTCAGGCTGACGTTGATATGCTAAAGGCTGAAAAGCCAGCCAAGAGTAACAACGAGAAATCTGAAGGAGAGGATGGAGATTTCTTTTCCTACGATGACGAGGTCCCCAAGCTCCAGGCTGAAATCTCCACAAAGACGGAAGAAATCGAAACGCTCAAGGCTGAAGTGGATAGCCTGAAGCAAGAACTCTCCAACGTCAAGAAAGAAGAGCCAGCTGAAGTTGACAGCTCGAAGCAGGATGACTATTCTGCCAAACAAGATGAAGAAATTGAGACGCTCAAAGCTGAAGTTAATGGCCTGATGGAAGAGCTCTCTGCTGCCAAGCAAGACAAAGAAGCCGAGTCTCTCAAAGCCAAGTCTCTCAGGACTGAAGTGGACGGTTTGAAAGAAGAGCTCTTTATTGCCAAGGAAGATAAAGCAGCCGAGTCTCTCAAAGCCAAGTTTCTCAAAACTGAAGTGAAAAACCTGAAGCAAGCGCTCTCCAACGTCAAGAAAGAAGAGCAAGCTGAAGCACCTGACGCTGAGGTTGACAGCTCGAAGCAGGATGACTCTTCTGCCAAGCAAGATGAACAGATTGAGACGCTCAAAGCTGAGGTGGAAAGCCTGAACCAGAAGCTCTCCACTGCTCGCGAAGAGACACTAGGCTTGATGAAGAGCATGGAGCATTACACCGAAGACATGAACAGGTTCCGCAAGGCCTGTGAAGCAAACGATGAACTCCAGAATCAACTATATGCCCGAAGCGGTGAAATGGCCAGCTTGGTGGAAAGACTTTCCAATGGAGACAACGCCTACAGAGTGCTGGAGGCCCAGGCTGCTGACATGAGCAATCAGCTTACCAAAGCAGATGCGGCTAAGACGATTTCTAAAGCCGTGATTGACGAGCTCAAAATAAGAATTGACTCGTTGAAGAAGGACAAGGCCGATCTCCAAGCCACGGTTGATAAGCTCGCCAATTTGATTGAGGCTCAAAGCGATGCACCCCCGGCGCCTCCACCACCCCCAGGACCTCCTCCACCACAGGCTTCTGATCCTGTGGAGATTCCTCCCCAAGCTTCTGATTCTGCAGAGGTTCCACCACCAGCTTCTGAATCTCTGGAGGATCCGCCACAAGCTGACGACCCTCTGGAGGATCTGCCACAAGCTGACGGCTCTCTGGAAGATCCAACTGAAGCAACGAAGACGACGCGCGGCGGCAAAAACAAGAAGAAAAACAAGAAGAAGAAGGGCCGCGGTGGCAGAGCTGCTAGTCCTGCTCCCTCCGCTGCTCCCTCTGTAGGTGCAGGCGAGGCTGAAGATGGCATGCCGGCTAAGACTCCTGCCACTCCTACCACCCCCGCTCCTCCAGCTTCCGACGCTGCTCCAGCTTCCGACGCTGCTCCAGCTTCCGACGCTGCTCCAGCTTCTGACGCTCCTGAAGCTGCCACGCCTGCCCAAGGCCAGGATACTGCTGCTTTGGAGGCTCAAATCGCCCTGCTGAACAAGGAGATTGAGGTTAAAGACAGAGAGATTGAGCGACTATCCAAACGACGTAAGACCGAGGAGGATCTTCGCGAGGAGATTGAATCTCTGCAGGACAACCTGATCAACATTGGCCAAGATCACGTCGAAGATAGGCAACGCATCAAGGAGTTCCAAGAGGAGAACAAGAAGTTGACGGCAGAGATTACCGCTTTGGAGAAGCAAGTTGCTTCCATGGGCTCCGTAGCCGACTCTAGGTCGAAGGTGCAAGAGGAGCTTAAAAGTATCATCAAGGACTATCATGACTTGAAGGAGAAGTTTGAAACTGTCAACTCTGATCTTGAGGCATCGCAGCAGCTGGCGCAAAGTCGCTTCAAGGAAGTGACAGTATTGCGCGAATTAATCCAGAAGTTGCAGTCTGAGATTAAGAACTTACGCCAGGAGTCTGCTGAGCTCAAGAAAGCCAAAGAGGAGCTTGCGGCCAAGGCCAAAGAAGTCAAGGATTTGGAGAAGAAGGCAAAGGAGCTGGAGCGGAACCTGGTCACTTCTCGACAAGAGGCGGCCAACCACGTCTCGGAGACCAAGACTCTCAAGGACAAGCTGGCAGCAGAGACTGAAGCAAAGACGCAGCTTGAGAATTCCCAGCGCGTGTCGGGACGAGACCTTAGAAAGGCTGATGCCGAGAAGATTGAGCTGAGTGCCAAGTCGGAGAAGGTGGAGCGCGAGCTGCACAAGGTCCAAGAGGAGATCTCCAAGCTTAGACCGCGGGTGACGGATCTCGAGGACCAGGTGCACAAGCTCAAGCGCGAGAAGGCCGCGGCCCAGGAGGAGACTGAGTTCAAGGCCAAGCAGTACACCACGGCCCAGGGCCTGCTGAGCAGCATGCGCGACCAGGTGTCTGAGATGACGGTGCAGCTCAAGGAGTCGCAGTCCCAGGCACGATCCCTGGAGGAGGAGCTTAGCGAGGTGCAGCATCTGTTGCAGGAGCGCACCAGAGAGGGTGAGACAATGCGGCGGCTCCTTGCAGACGTGGACCAGCAGGCCGAGACCAAGATGCGCGATATGCGCAACCGGATGGAGGCGGCAATTGCCGAGCGAGAGCGTCTTGAGGACGAGTCCAGCATCACGATGCGCAAGAACTCCAAGACAGTCGGAGAGCTCAAGTCTCGAGTGCGGGAGCTCGAGGGCGAGGTTAAGGACCTTCGCAGCGAGCAGGAGGGAGTCGAGCAGCGGGAGCGAACCCTGCGCCGCCGCAACCTGGAGCTCGAATCCGTCGAGAGCAGAAGCGAGGCCGAGGCTGCAGACTTGCGAACCACAATCTCGTCGCTGCGATCTGCCTTGGATGCCTCCGAGCAGCAGGTCCGGGACGGGGAGAAGCTCAAGACGTCGCTGCGCAAGGACTACGAATCGCTGCAGCTCATGTACGATAAGATGTCCAAGGAGCTCAAGGCCATCCAGGCCAAGGCCACGGCCACGGCCATGGCTACCCCGACGAGCGGCACGACGTCTCGCACGTCGATAGATTCGACTCGCACCTCGTCTGTTAGCGGCGAACTGTCTGAAGTGCTGTACCTCAAGACTATTCTGCTGCAGTTCCTGGAGCAAAAGGATAGCAGACTGAGGGCGCAGCTGGTGCCCGTCTTGGGCAAGCTCCTCAAGTTTGACAAGTAAGTATTCACTACTTCTTGGTTACACACCTACGTATCTCTTGGCTAACCCGTGTTCTTCTAGGGCTGATGAGAAGAAGTGGCTCGCCGCAGTTCAACATATCGAAGTTCGTTAGAAAAAAAAGGCCATTTGCGAGTGTACGATAAAGAGGGTATGGACGCAAGTTCCAACAAAGGATGCATATTATCGTTTTAATCAAGTTCGTATTGTACCAATATTGCTTTTACAAGGTATATAGTCAGGCACGTCTAGAAGATTACGTTCCTCGTGTATTTTCTACCTACCAAGCAGCCTAGATGGATTATGTTAAATGGAAGATCGAAAGGGAAACAAAATCAAAAGGGAGGCGGTGGTATTATTTGATTTCTGATGAACGAGGACATTACTAGATCCATAGGTAGGGTACATTACATTTGCTAGTATCGAGATAGTGCGATAGTTTACAGATTATTGATTCGTTTGAACCGCTACACCCAACGATGCCATCTCCAAAAAACGCCAATCTTCTTATCAATCGGTCGATCCAATCTGTTCCATGAAACTAGCCTCGAAAAAGTTCTGTCTCCATCCTCGGCCCGTCCCCCTAGACCTAGTACAAACACGGGATTATACGCCTCTGGTGCTGGTCCTCTTTCTCGTCATCTCCACCATACCATGCCAAAAATATAAAAAAAGATGCTAAGCAAAAAAAAAAAAAAAATTAAAAATAAAAATATGCCGTCCTTCTGTCCACTCAGGACTCGTCTTGGACCCTCAATCCTTGTCCGATCTTGCTGCAGCCCGATACGATAGACACACACACGGCCCTGCGAGATTTAAGATTGTACAAGTAAGAAGCGATGAAAAATTTTTTCTCTCACCCGCCCCGAGATGAAACCTTGGCCTTGTGTTTCTTTTTTTAAACCTTGGATGCTACTAGTACTACTAGACGCGCCCCTCTTCATCTTGCAGGACCCGTTGAGATCCCGCTGCAGGTCTGAAGATTGCGATACAGATCTGGCCAGATCGGATCGTATTGCTTGGTAGGGCTGAGAGCCACTCCCAAGGCGGCAAGAGTCTTGAAGCAGCTTACTCTCCGTTACTACGGTGTGGAAGGATGGTGGAGATTGCGTATCACAAGTCACATGGTCGTTCTGAATTGCAATTTATACTGATTGTCTTGATTCGCACTGATACCCATAACCCTAAGACTATCATGATTCCAGCCACTCTGTGGAACAAGCACTGGCAATCCTGCATGTAGACCATAACTAAATGACCTCCATAGCGAAAAAGCATCCCGTGCCGTGTTTGGTGTCGCCACGAAACTTCCAACAGAGCCCGTCATAAAGTCGGGCGAGGCGGTCGATCATGTCGTAGCCTGCCTCACAAGAAAAGAAGAAACCCTGTAAAAAATGGCAAATGTATGCCTCCCTCCGTCCTTCCAGCTAAATCGATTCGGCTGTGCTCGTCCACGGGTTTCACCGTCAAGGCAATCCCCATCGTCTTCCAATCTTCTGCACACCGAGTGGTATAGTTGAATGCAGGAAACAAAGGGAAAAAAAAAAGATTCAAACTGGGGAGAAAAAGAGATTCAACGCCGTGCACGTATGCATAGGACTCTCGTCCCTGATCTCATCCTAGATGCATGTCCCTAAGCGAGGCTAAAAAAACAGAAATAAGAAAGACCAAACTCATTGTCGTATCAAAGGGGTAGAGGAAATTTCTGTAGAGAAAGGTTCAAGGAAATAAAAAAAATCAGGGTTAAATAATCAAGCAGTAGCCTCCCATGCCTAGTGAATCAAGAGATAAATACTCAAACGACAAAGGAAATCGTGTATGGGGCGGCGCCAACAGGCTGGCGCATTCGCCCACTGGGTATCATGGAAAAAAATCCCCCGAATGCTTGGTGTATGTGTACGATCCTTGTGCTAAAAACAATGCAAAACCAATTCCCTAATCCAGTAAGATACCATTGTATCGTGTAAAGTAAAAGAAAATATGAAAGGTTGATAAGAGTGGGGAAAAAAAGTAGTAGCTTCAAATCTGCATTGGCTGCGTTGTATACGACGATCTGCAAATTCATCGTCTAGGACAAGGAATTTGTACGGCCGACAAATACAGCGCTGCCGTAGCAAAAGAATTTGAGCGAGAAGGAATCCATAGAAAGACGTAATTGGGGGAAGTGAATAAAGAAAAGAAGAAGAAAAAGGCGAGTACGAGATTGAAAGCAGTCGTAGCTCCAACTAAAGTAGTTGAACTGTTCGTTACATTGAATTCGTTTCGATAGACGTCGTAAAAAAGTCATGTAGCGGGGATAAGAGTGGAACAATTGGCGTTAACGGGACATGCGATTTGGATGAGCAAGAAGAAGACGAGAGTCAGGCGGCTGAGCAACAAGAGACTTAACGGGTCGTGGATTCGATCTTGACGTCCTTGAATGGAACCATCCAGTGAGGCTCGAGCCAGCCAGCATTGTGGAAGACAGTCCAGAGTCTGGAGGCCTTGTTGACGTCGATCTTGCAGGCCTGTTGGGCATCGGTCTTGCGGAACTCCTTGCCGTTCTGGAAGCGCTCGAGACGTCGCATAAACATGCGTCGCTTGCTGGTGAGGTACGTGGCACAGTCCAGGCGGAGGCCGCTGGCGAGGTTGAGCTCAGCAGGGTGCAGCAGCTTGCGGTTGGCGTCGTTGCTGAGGTCGATGGGCTGGCCCTTCCACTCAGGCTTGAGCTGGGAAGCAGCACGATCCGAAAGAGAAGCAAGAGGCGGGCAGAAGTCCTGGAGCATTTGGAAGTTCTTGTCCTCGCGGCTGGGGGCAACGATGCGGCGAGACGGCTCCGGCGTAGCACTAGGACGGCGGCGGCCAGCAGAAGATCGAGCAACGGCAAGGTTCGAAACCAAAGCATTGGAAGCAGCAGTTGCAGCAGGGTTGGAGCCGCTGCTGGAGCGAATTGCTCGCGGGGCCTGTGGCTTGGAGACCCGGCTGGTGGCTCGATCAAGGACTCGATCAGCGCGCTGAGATCGGGCTGGCTTGGCAGCAATTGGCTTGGCCGGCTGGAGAGCAGGCAGGCGGCGAGCTCCAATGGCGGCATCGCGATCGGCCTTGAGATAGGCTCGCTCGTTCTTCAGCCATGCTCTGGGGTTGCTGTTGAAGTTCTTCATGACCTGCGACTTGATGGAGATCATCAGGTTGTAGTCCTCACGGCGAGGAGGCGGGACCACAGTGAAGATGTTGGCGGTGGACTTGAGGGCTCGAACATGGTCATCGACGATTTGCATGTGAGTGTCTTCATCCTCGACAGGCGCAAACAAGGGCGGCTGAGGCAGGCCCGATGGCGACGCCTCGTCAATGGGATACAGAACGGGATCCTGGATCGTCGAGCTCTGCGGCGTGCTTGGAGAGTTGTCGGCGTTGCTGGCATTGCTGGAGGCATACTTGGTATAAGGCGAGATGGGCGGCGACATGGGCAGCGGCAGCTTGTCAGACACCGAGGCGGCGCGGCCGCTGTTTGCCGACATGGTGGCAAGAACCGAAGTCATTTCGTTGAGCGTCTTTGAATCTTGATGACGGGCCTTGGCCTGGTTAAAAGTCTCGAGCAGGTTCTCAGGGGGGGACATGAGATTGCTAATGTCAAGTCGGTTGCTGGTCTTGGGTGGTGCCAGGGCAGTGACTTTTGCTGGCTGGGCGACAGCGGACGAGGCGCTGTGGGGGAAATTGGCGGCCATTGTGCGAGATTCAATGGCCGATTGGCGGTTATTATTGAACAAGGCGTGAATAGGAGAAGGGGCCAGGGTGGAGAGTTGAACTCTGAGCTGAGACTGAGAAGAAAGAGAAGGGTGACGATGCAGAGACTCAGAAGAAAGTGACTTCTGAGCTGATGTGTTGAGGACCTTGTCGAAGTGAGTGGAAGCTTGCTGGGCGGCGCGGAAACGTGCGTGGCTTGCGGCGGGTTTGTCAGCCATTCCCAGATGGCGATGACCCGTCTGACGTGGTTTGGGTCGGTGGCAAAGGCCGAATCGACGCAGGCAACACAGTGGGTCGGCTGGACAGATTGGATTTGATGTCAAATCAGTTCACACAGCACAGCCCTTTCGGAATTTAGCGTTGCGAGCCGGAGATAGAAGGCCGTTGAGCGTGGCTTTGTGGTTTGTGCAAAGTCCGCCTCTGACAGCTAGTGTGGAGATGGAATGTGTAGTTGATTGGGGATGGTGGGTAAGAAGAGGAAGAAGAGGAAGAAGAGAAGAAGCCCGGTTGAGAGGCTCGTTGGACTTATATCTGCTGTCACTCTGGCGACGGCAAGTCAGTAAAGATTGGGAAGGCGAATTGGGTTGAACACAATCGATGAATGAATGGAACAGGCAGGTTCCATTCAAGCAATGCGTGCGGTGGCGCTGGGGATAGACTTCACCTTTTGTGGCAGGCTTCGCTTCGTCAAACGATAAATCCAGGCCCTCACTCAAGGAATTGGAAAGATGCGTTGGATGAAGAGGCAAGAAGGGTGGTGATGGTCACCGAATGGATCGGCAGAAGGCTCCCGATTGCTCTGGTCCTGGGTAAATTGAGCGTTGCGGACGACGCAATTGGCAAGATTGTCTGTGCAAGATCAACTGGATCTGTCCGCGGCAGAAGCTGCAGGTACAGACTCGGTGGCTAGGAGGGTTTACAAGGCGAGGCGAAGCTGAAGACGGAATCTGCAGCGGGTTTGCGGTTTGTGTTTGGTTTGTGTTTGAGTTGTGGTCCAGAGAGAAAGGGAGGCAGCAGTTATAGAAGAAAGAAACGAAAAAACCTGGCGGTCTGATTCCTGGACTGATGGCCTCTTTGGCGGCGTTTTTTTTTTTCACTTTTCGACGTTATGGGTATCTCTTGCTCCTGAACCTTGCTCCTGGAAGAAGTAGACTTTCGCTTGTTTGCACGGGACCCAGGGGGCGATTCAGCCAGAAGCCACAAGTCAAATGGGAGACAGACAAACGGCCAAAAGGTCCAAATCACTCGGTGCTTCAGCTTCCTTGGAGAAGCGAGAGAAGCAGTGAATCACTGTTGATACCCGACGAGGAGGAAGCGTCCTGGTATTAAAAAGCCGTGATGTGGCGGCCGGCGAGACCCTGATGCAGATGCAGGCACCACAGAAGCGCCCACGCCCCCCCGCAGGGGAAGGAGCTTAGAGCAGCATTACCGTAGCAGAAGAGCGAGCGGGAGCGTCAAGGAGGGGGTGGGTGTATAAGCAGCATGCAATGGCCCATTTGCTCTGGAGACTTTGGCGATGCTAGTCCTGATGGAGTAGTGCCTGTGACTGACTGGGTTTCTGGCTGAGCTCTACTGACAAGCCAGGAAGAGAGGGGGCGTGTGGATAGAAGATAGCGGTATCAGACAAGAAGACGCTGTCTGTCCGTTGCTTGTGCTGCTGCTTCGGCCTGATACCTGCTGCAGGCTTCATATGTGCTGCCTACGCGCAAGCTGAGTCTTGTGCTTGGTGGCGCTGCTGCTAGTTGCCTCAAAGTATCTTCACCGTTGTTGATCCGCGGATGGCGCCATTATTCCACTTGTATAAGCCTACACGTATACATACACGCAACTCATATACGCACTTTTGTTATGTTACCCGTGTTTCTCCTCAGCAGCGGGATAGGCATCGAGTCATCCGTGCGGAATCTACACGCAAAAGCGACGCAGGCAGCGGCTCAACAAATAGGCGGGCTATGATTGGGTGGGCGCGCTGCGGTCAGGCTACACACCATGTCTCTTCCTCTATCGTTTCTTTTTTTATGATACGGAGGAAGAAGGAAGGAGAGGAGGCAGTGATGCCAGGCCGGGGTGGGAGCGAAAGAGAAAAGGGGCGTGTGGATAGACAACAATCAATCACTCTACCTATTTTCATCTCTATGTATGAGTCTTGCGGGAATGCTGAAACATGGAGCCCTTCGTATCAGAGAGATGACCGCCATTTTCCCTCACTCTACTTCACATCAATCCATCATGACGTTTTCCATGCATGCTCATGCCCCCGAGTAGCGGTGGTAAGACAATAGCTACCCAATGATCAATTGATATTGAGAAGTTGGAAAAAGGGAAAAAGGACCTGCGTCTTTTCGCTCTCCTGCGAGGTACCACCCGGGAACCGCCGCGATCTCCATTGTGCCCATTACTACTGCACATGTCCAAGTGCATGTATGTACGTGACTGCATAAAAAGGGCCTTGCAACAACGTGGGACTTGCTATAAAAAGTTACGCCCCAAATGCAAAAGGGAATCCGTTGCATCATCGACGGAACGAAATCAAATGCAGACATGGGTGCCACGGCCGGGATTCTTTAGTGGCATCGACTAATGTATGGAGTACCCTGACTCTGGGTGGCGTCCTGCAGGGCCGCGCGTGTAGCATCTACTGTACTGTACAGTATGGCTGGCCATCCCGTCTGGGAGGCGTCCCGGTGACTTCATTGCCCTGCTGTACGTTGGAAATAACGGGCGAGTTTAGAGGCGAATGAGTTCTGTGGTAAGGCTTAGCAGCGAGGCAATTGGCAATTGGCCCAATTGAACGCGAATTGATGCCTATCAACTGGCTGGGCGTTGGGCATTGGAGACGCGTCATGTTTCTGATCGTGTAACGCTGGCTGCCTGTCACTGAGGCAGACGCAGATGAAGAAGAGGCAAAAGGCTCAATGTTTGTACGAGACGACAAATAAGGTACTGCTATCAATCGACAGAATACGGAAGCAGGTCACCAGTACTTGCATGCACACTGCCGTCTACGCTCTGGAAAAGACATCTCGGGCCAAACAACAGCAAAAGCAGCTTCTTTCTTCTGCACGGAGAGTTTCATTCTCTTCACGCACGCACTTGAGCTTTGTTGCTACGCCCACGCCCCTCTCCATCTCACTCGGGACCCAGTCATGTGCGGCCTTCAGGCGGTCATCAGGCACACCGGACAAAGGCCAAAGGGGTGGGCTGAGGGTTGATTTGATTTTCCGCCTACCCCCTCCCCTCTTCGGGGCTTGATGGAATCCAGGACCTGTACCCAGCTGGAAGGATAGTGGCTTTTTTCCCTTGAACTGATCTAGATGCTGTACAGAGGGAATCAATCGTGTACGACATTTGCGATCAACATGCAAAAGCTGAGATTACTGTTACTCTACAGTCGCCAATTGCGAATGGCGTTTGCACTAGAAACTTGAAGCAAATGAAAGCGGCCATTGGCGCTGCTTCTTCTTCCCTTTTTACCAAAAGGACTTACAGCTGCAATCAATTAAACTTGGCTTTGTGCTCGGCGGCTGTTAGTGGAGAGAGAGGGACCCTTATAGCGCCTCCTCCAGAGCTTCACCGCAAGAGAGGCGCAAACCAGACCAGCCCTAAAGCTTCTGCAAATTTTTTTCCAACTCAATATACAGGGGACAGAGGTGCCAAAGACGTAAAGAAAATAGTTCGAATGAAGCTAAGAGCGGAGAGAAAGAGGGTCAATTGACGACATGCGCAACATGATTTCGCGCAGAAATCACATGGCGTGGGAGGATCTCTGGAGATGGACTTTTTGTCTCTCATTCGCCCTGTTTTAGTGGGTGTGGCTGTCATATGGCCGGCGGCTAGAGCGTCGCGAGAAGAGAAATCAGAGAAACATACCAAGTAAAAGAGGACTATGAGATTGTGTAGAGTAGTGCCGAGAAAACGTTGCCCCGTCGTCATGAACAGATTATATCATAATCGCCTGATGATTGACCAGTAAAGCTACAATGGACGGAGATTCTTGCCCGCGCTCTACGGTTCTTCAAGCTTGCAGTAAAGTCCCTGTATAAGCACTGTAGCGATCTGTCCGTGTTTGCAGTGGTGGCAGAGAAACCAAATTGGAATTTGGGTCTGCAAACTCACGTCAATGCCCCTAGAGAAAAATCAATTGCACTAGCAATGCTGCCCAAAGTCGAAAAAGAAAAGAAAAGAAAGAAACCGAACTTGCAAGCCCGGCGGTTGACTAACAATTAGAAAGAACTTGGTGATGGGGTCTGATTGATAATAGACTAAACGCCGATAGAGGGGCAACTTTTGGCGATTACGGGCGATAGCAACGATAAAAAAAAGTACCAGCCCAAGAAAGGAGGGGCAATTGGTTTATCACCCCTCATCGATAAGGGCCTTTTTTTTCTTGGGCGTACAAGGAAGAAGTGTAGCACCAATATTCAATTTCGGGCGATCTGGACCCGGTTGGTAGGATTTTAGGAACGGAGGCAGAAGAGGGGGAACGGTTTGGGGCCTGTTTCGGTTAATTGGCCGCGAGCAGTTGACGGGGACGAGAGCATGAAGAGAGCAACAGGGACAGAAAAGCTGCAATTAAATTCCTCTTGCAATTGCTTCGTTCGCAATCAAGCGAATAGTTGCAGAGCGGATGCTAAGCACCAGCATAGAAGCAGTAGAAGCAGTAGAACGACATTGCTGGCGGCAGTGGCGCAATAAGCCGCTGGCCTCGCTCAGCTCAGCTCTTCTGCTCGCACTACTGTAGTCTGTCCCTACTTGCAGCGCCTCTGGTGATGATGAACTGGTGGGCAGGCCGGTGGGGTGACTGCCCGACTGGCTTGCCTCGACTAGGCTGCTTGATTGATTGACTGATTGATTGACTGATTGATTGACTTGACGGAATGCGGCGATGGTGGAAAGGGGGGGGGGGGGGGGGGGGGGTGTCCGTGGCAAGGTCGGGAAAAGAAATCAAATATCAGAAATGGATAAATTGAAATAAACGAAATCAAATACCTGCTAGCAAAGAGGCTTCAATCAGCACCGGCAAGAAAGGACCGTCCTACGCAAGGATTCCCAAATGGCAGGGCTCCCCCTCGTTAGCTGGACGGACGGACTCGAGACTGACTCTCTGACCGTGACAAACCGCAGACAAAAGAAGCCAAAAAACTTGACCAACAAGAACCAAAGCCCCTGGTCGGGACCCCCTCTCGGTCAAGTTTTGGTGCCTGATGCCCAACGAGCGGACTACCTATTCTGGGCAACGACTAGCCGGGCAGCCCAATCGCAAGAGGCATGTCGTTTGAAATAGTCATTGCTGCCGTTGCGTGTATTAGCGCAGGCGTGGACGTTGTGCTCTCTGCTCGCCTCTCACATGCTGCTTGCTGGCACTCGTTTTGGTATGACTTTTTGAACGGGGTGAAGTGAGGCTTAGCTTGGTGAGCAGCAAACGACTGGCTGGCGGTGCTTCTTTGCTAGTGTCGGCTGGAGTCAGTCATACATACTGTGAACAGCACAGCAAAGCACAGCTCTCACTGTACAGCAAACGAAGCTGAACAACGGAAGAGGGGATTGCAAAATCAAAAGTCAACCAGACACCATGACTCGTTGGCGCAGATCTACTGGTCAAAGACGGCGCACGTACCGTGTTTCGGGTTGCATTGCATCTGCATTTGCTCATCTTGTTGTTTGTTCTCTTCTTCGCTGTCAGTATGCGAGAGGCCTCAGCTGCTGCTGCTGCGTGCCTTCACCGGCTGCACAATGCAATGCCTGTCAGAAAGCAATCAGCCAGTCGAATCAAATCGGCCAATTCCCATAGTATCCTCGTCAGCACTCGGCGTCCTCCTACATAGCCTCCCCAGGCCCCATAATCGCTGGAGCCTTGTTCCCAAACGCACAGGTAAGAAAGCTGCAGGCCCTCGTCTCTTCCCACGTCCACCGTCGCTATCCTATCGGAGGCACGCTCGGTATCTGCCTAGGGAAGCTGAAGGCCAGGAGTGGCAGCACAAAGCAGCTCCTGGGTCAATTGGCCAGTAGCCAAGCTCGGCGGCACGCAGGCGGAATCCATTGGTCAATGGCTCACGCCTCGGCATCCACCCCGTCCCTCGCGTGACTCTGTCCACCTGAGCTCTGCCCTCCATTACAGCGAGCATGTAGGCCTACAACAGGTATCAAATATATATAAACACCCCGTTTTCTTGTCTCATCTGGAAATGCGATATGCGATAGAATTCGCTCGGCCGCACTTGCTAGAGGAGGAGAAATCAAAGTCAGCTTTGCCAATCAATCCACCAATTCGACCAGAGCTTGACTCGCAAACTGAGGGGGGGAAGGAGGGGAGAAGCGAGGCACAGACAGAGAGACACAGTGACCAGAAAACAAACAAGGCAAGGGCGGGGGGTGTAGACAGATTAAAAAAATAAAAAGAGGAGGAGAATCTGGATCTGAGAAGCATAAACTGCGTGCATGATACATGGACACAAGCCAACCAAACGCGAGAGACTAACCAGCCAGGTGCCTTGCTCCGCCTGCTCTAGCACGAGAGTGAGTCACAAGGATGGGGCTGACGATGGGAAAAGGAAAAAAAGAAAGGCAACTAAAAAGGGGAGCCGAAGCAAATGGGATGCATGTTCGATTGGGGGGATTTGGCTTGCCTTGACCTGGCCTAGGCGGCAATCCCACGAGTTTCTGTCGCTCCAAGGCAGCCGTTCTATCGATAAGCTAACGTTTCCTGATGAATTCTATTGCTGGCTAAGTATGAAGTGCTATTATTATTCTTCAACTACTATGCAGTCCTACTATCTGACATACGTCATGCCCGTAGGCATCAATTGGGAGCAGGCGAATTGGCACTCTGCTGCCTTGGTGACTTGACTTCTTTTTTCCTTTCTTTTCTGTTCTTTTCTTAGGGCTGGGAGCTAACTCTCTTCTTTTTCTCTTCGAGGAATCCCAGCCCGAGGCGGCTGGAATGCCCAAACGCGGCGATCCCTCGTCCTTTTCCGCCCCGGCAATCCAAATCAGGTCAATCCCATCAATCCATCCGTCAATCGATTCAAATCCGATTTCTCGATTTCAGCGCCCATGTGAAAATAGGCCTGGCCTGACCCAGAGACAAGACAAGACGTACGTCAACGTCATCCCAGCGGATGCCTCCCAAGCCCGCTTGTGGCGGGCGGTTCGACCACTCTAGTTGGGGTCTGGTGAGTGTGGGGGAAAAAAAAGAAAGAAAAGGGAGGATCCATCACCGAGAATGGAGGGGGGGTGGCATTAAAGAAGTCGTCTCATCCGCGCGTGTGTCTCGACGGATGACAGAAAACAGAAATAAGTGATCAATGGAGATAATGGAGTTTCCTGGAGTCGACTCTCCTCTCGGCCGGAGCAAACCAGCGCAGTAGGGGTAAAATGTTGCTCTCGACACAGACCAACTGACTCTATCTACAGCTGGCTGTCAATTGGGTTTCGATCGGACCAAGCTGGACTGAATCGGATTGGCTTTTCTCGGATCGCTCACCCTCCATCAGCAGTCGTCATCGTCTCTCGTCAGTCTCACTCGCACTCGCTTGACAGCTCAGATCAGCTTCGCTTGGCTCGGGGGCTTTGCTAATTGATTTTGAAGTCGATTCGATAGCAAACCCAGAAAAACAAGGGAGAACGCTCGCAAAGCAATGGCCATTGCGTGCAATCCTCCAAAGGGACGATCCGGCCTGACCGGATCTGCTTCTCCCATTGCATTGAGCCCTTGTTGGGCTTGGCTGTTTCCCTTGCTTGCCGGCTTGCTTTCGACAATTTGTTATTCGCAATACCTACTACTTGTGTATTACACACGCCCAAACTCCGAAGGGGAAGGGGGAGCTCTTTGATTGATCAGCAGCCGAGCGGCTCTCTCAGAAAGCGACCAAGCAGCAAAACCCGACAAACGAAGAGCCGCCACCCCTGCTCCCCATCAAACCCCAACTAGTGTCCACATCTGGGCCCTGCCGTTCCATCACGCTTGCTGCTAGTTCCCAGGCCTAGTGTACCTGTATTTCAGCGATTATCCCGCGGCAGCCCGCGCATGACACCCCAAATCGCATTCTGGAGGGGGGAGAGAATGGAGAAGAAGAACAAGAGCAGAGAAGAAGCGCGTAGATCCTGTCGCACAAGACGCGCGCCATCTCGCTCAAACATGGTGAGATGAGGTGAGGTGAGGCACCCATCCAATTGGATCTTTTGAGTTGCAAGTTCAGTCTTCTCACGGGAGGGCTCAATACGGGCCGCCTTGGCGCCTTTGACATGAAATAGAACACCCACTCCCGCGACGCCTCTCCGCCCTTGGGGCTTTGCCTTTGTCCTGTTGCTACAGTACAGATGCTGGCTCTAGCTCCACGGGAAGCTTATCTCCAGATAAAAGATGTCTAATGTAGGGAAACAAGATGGATGGGGGTTACTACAATGCGACATCGTGACAGTGACGGGTGATGGGCTCCAACAGATCACGGGCTCGTCGTCGTCGCCCGTAAAGCATCAAGCACTTGCGTCATTGCCTCGATTATTTCTCTCGTTTTTCTTTACCTCACGCCCCCCTCCCCCAAACCTCTGTCTCTCTGCTTCTTATGTGTACAGTATGTTTCGTCTTGCTTCCCCCTCGTTTGTTTCGGCTCCGACGTTTTGGCATCTGCTGCTGCGAGATTTGCGATCCCCCCTCCCTTCCCCCCGTTTTCGTTCCCAGCTTAGCTTGCCCGTAGAGTAGCACATGGGCATCTCTAGTCCGTCTGCAGACCTGAGTGAAATGCAGTAGATAACTCCGTAGCTTCTCAACAGACGAGATTACTCCCCTCCCTCTCGCCATCCTAGTCTGTATAAGTGTGTGTGTGTGATTATCCCCCACCTACGGCTCTTCCCACTGCGTTTTTTGCGGAATTTCCCTCGGTCTTCAAAGGGGGCGTGTTGGAAAACAATCCCCGCTGCTTGCTGCTATCCACGGCTACTACGGCTGCAGTTCGACGTCGTGCTCCCGCTCCTTTTGCTCTTCTGCCCCCTTGCGAGGAGAGCAGCAGCACCGGTAGGGGGATTGCGAGCGAGCAGAGACGCGGCATGCACCTATTTTGCATAATCGCCCATCTACATGTACTTGTATGCATTAGGGAATCGTCCCATGTGGCCGGAGAGAGGGCCCTTGCGGATCAGCGTGCTTGTCACTGTTAACTCGCATTAATTAAGGCACAGGGCAGATCCAGGGTGCTGCGCTGTGCTTCTGTTCTATGCAGAAACGGTATAAGATGGACCGAGGAGCGCGGTAGTTGAATTAGCCTGTATCGATGAAGCACACTGCCATATGAGGGCTATCGGGAGGTTTGCTCTCTACTTGGTTGAAGAATTAGAGAATTCATTTTAAAGAGGAATATCTTTGAATTTAATCTATCTCATTGTTACAAGTCTGTATCTACGAACAAGAGCAGCTACTAGTAGGCATTGGGTAACGCCTATAAGAAATGCCTTAGCGACCGCAAGCCTTAAAAATAGCAGCAACACCCACTACCCCGCCCACTGATTCCAAGAATATCTTTCGCGAATATTATAGAAGAACAAGGCAATAAGAATGGGAAAAATGTTTAAGAACAGTAGTGTTTGTTAATTTACTGGCTAATTTAAATTCCAGTTCGATAACTATTCCCATTCCGTTTGCATCGCATCATATCGCGACATATAGTAGTCCACTTGTTTGAAATTGGAGTAGGGTACACTTGCAAAAATCACCACCTGTGTCGCCATCTTACTTACATCAGATCTTAGCAACATTTCCATCAAAGTACCCTTCCAAATAAAGAGAAGAGAAAAGAGAAAAAATCATTCTACAATCCGAGGCTCGCATTCTCTCAGGATCATCAGAGCCGCAAAATCTGCACCACTGCCGCTGAATTCGCAAATCTGCTTCAGCACATTGCATCTCTTCTTCACCCCGACCGACATTTGGCCCACAAGCACCTGCAGGATCTTGTTAGCGAGCGCCCGTGCCGACCAGCCATTCTTCATGTTACGAGTTCCCCAGCGACCGATGCCGAGAAACTCAACACGCTGAGCATAATCGTAGCAGTCGGTCCACGCGGGGATAATGACTTGAGGGATGCCGGCACTGTGATTTTGTGTTAAACTGTTAGCAAACTATAATATCTTGAGCGGCGTAGAAGGAAAAAACTTACACAACAGCCTCGTTGTAAGAGTTTGCTCCTCCATGATGAATAGAGCAGACGACAGACCCGGTTCGAAATACAGCAAGAGGGTCGGCTTGAATCCATTCTTTCACTCGGATCCGGTCCTGTTGGAATGCTTGGCAGAGAACTTGCTCGATTCTGCATCCGGGCAGAAACACAGAGTAGGCGCCATACTTTTTGAGCTTCCAAAGCACCTGTATACGGCCCTTTTTGACGTCTTTGTCAAGCTCGTTGATGACAATCTTCAAGGCTTTCGCTAGCTCTACAGCCTGGTCCTCAGTCATCTTGACGAGGGATCCCATGTTGACGTAGATGGTTCGTCCCTCTGTGAGCCACTCAGCCAAGTCAGGCTCGGAGACCCAGACAGAGGCTGGATGGCGGATGATGGGGCCACAGGCAACAACATGAGCAGGAATCTTGAGCGGGAAATCCAGCTGCGGGAGAGAGGCCACGAGAATCTTGACGTTGTCAGGACGACGTCGTATAAGATCCATAGGAGTTTTGAGAACTGTGTGTGCAGTAAGATACGACTGAACGTCCTTTCTCTGGGTGTCCTTCTTGAATGCCTTGGCAGTGAAGTTGACATAGTATGCGTTCAAGAGGACCTTGTGCCAAGGGACGGGATACGAGAATCCGGAGAAGAGCCTTTAAAACAAATGTTAGCATAGGTTAACACTGGTAGAAGAGAGAAAGGATGGGCACAAAGGTCGGGAGAAAACATTTTTTTGGATTTACTTACGCAGGATACTTCCAAAGTCTGGCTCCTCGAGGCTGCTCAGATGCTGCAAACTCCTTGATGGATTTAGGGCTCAAGCAAATGAATTTGACATCCAAATGGTAACAAGCCGTCAAGCCAGCTGCCATGGAGCTGTTCACCACAACCAGAGTAGGGTTAACACTTCTGATAATGTTGACAATAGAGGCAAAGAGATCAACCATCTGGCGTCCCGTGTACGGCATGTGGACCGCAGCAGCATCTTTGATCGCTTTGCGAGTGTTTCTAAAACCAGGAGGTTGGATGAAAGACAGCGGGAAGGTAGGGCCGTTTTGCTTGCGGTTGAAGGTATCTTCGACTGCCTGCTTCAGCGGCAAGCCGTTGATCTGGTGATAGGCAGCACCTGCAGGAACATCATCGTCGAAACCGGGAGTAGTAGCGAGATGGATTTCAACAGTATAGTCTGCATCGCGGACAGCCTGAGCGGCAGCAAGAAAGACGTTGAGCTCGCCAGGTTCAACATCCGTGATGAATAGAACTCTCTTTGGTTGGATTGCCATTGCGAGAGAGGATTGAGGAGAAGAAGAAGAAGAAGAAGAAGAAGAAGAAGAAGAAGAAGAAGAAGAAGAAGAAGAAGAAGAAGAAGAAGAAGAAGAAGAAGAAGAAGAAGAAGAAGAGGGACAGAAGAAGAGGGGAAGAGGGAAAGAGGGAAGGAAGGATAGGCGGTAGGGGATTTTACCAGTCATTGTGCGCACCGCCTTGCCAGCTGCCAGTTGCCGGCTGGGTGCACCCAACGAGCAGTCACTCGTCAGTCACTCACCAGTCACTTTTTGCTTACTTTTCATCTTTGCCAAGACCCCTAAATGCAGGGCTTTTAGATAAACAGTGCATTTGCGTCTAAATTATAGTGTGAATCCGTCTACTGTATATAAATGCTATTGTCCTGGGAAGCTGGTAGCAGAAGTGTCTTACTACTAATATCTGCCTTAGGTACATTAAGTTTTAAATAATATGTAAACTTTAAAATTTCGATTTGATTAAAAGACGGAAGCGATTTGCATGCTTTCAGCACTATAAGCATGCAAAAATAGATGAACAAACGACTTTGTAGTTGGAGTTTCCAAAACCGCTTTTGGAGGCTTCCTCCTCCCTGCTATAGACATTTCCGGGTACAATATCGCTTCCGGCCAACACTCCAAATAATTACATCGGCTTCAGGACAAATGAAAAAAAAATTATTTGGAAATATACTATTCAATAAAATACCAATGCGCAAAAGCAAGAAAAGGTCTTTGGTTGTGCCATCTCTAAATCAGGGCTTACTATCTGGCGCGCCGTGATTAACAGACTCAGAAGCCGAAAAATAGCAGTCAAGTGTATTTCTTTGGCATAATTACATGCTTCTAGTTCCCATCTTTGATTCTTCTCCGTCTAAATATGCTCTAATTCCATCACTAGCATCGTGCCGCCAGCGCAAAAGTCCTCTCAATTGCCTCCGAAAGCTCCTTCACAGTCACTTCGTCTCTTGGAACCGTGTGGCCCTTTCCATGGTCGAACAAAATGGCCGTGTCCTCGTCACATATCCCATACAGCGCCACTGCGCCATGGATGTACGGATCGCTACAGCCTACTACGTGGCATGTCGGAATATCAATCAGCACGTCGTGCTCATCCGCGAGGAGCGTCTGGACACGCCCGTCGACGATTTGGACAGGGGGCCAGCCGGCAAAGAAGATGGCGCTCTAGCAGGCAATTAGCAAGGTATCGACATCTCTATTATATAAACGAAGAAGAAAAGGTCTTGAGAGGAGGGGAGGGGAGATGGGGCCTCGAACCTTGATGCGTCGAGGACGGCCTTGCTCTCGAAAGAGGCGCTGCTCTTCGAGAATCAACGTCGCTGCCGTCGTTGCTCCCTCAGAGTAACCAAGGATGCTCTTATTTTGACCCATCTTGCGTCAGCAAATCACTTCCAGATCTTACAGAAAGCGACCAGATCTCACATCAATCTCCGGATCGTCATCCAGAAGCTGCACCAGGCGTTTCATGCTGTCAATTACAGCTGGGGCAGCAAACTGCTCTTTATTGGCCACCAGCTTCCGCATCGTGTCTTCGGGCGAGCTCCCCTGTGGCATGTCCCTAATCTTGACAATCATTTGTTCCAGCTCGCTCACGCCATCAATGTTCATGAATCGGTACAACGGCGGAGCGCCAAAGTAGTCGTCGAAGCCAGGCGGTGGCGTCGCTTTCGTAAATCCGTTGATCCATTTAAACTCGACGCCAGGTCGCGTTGTGGCCTCGGTGAAGATGCCGAGCTGGACTTTGAAGTTCTAGGCGTGTACAAGATGAAGAGCGATTAGTAACATGAACAGAGCCCATATTTGGTCCGCCCAAACTCACCGAAGCACTGCCAAAGGCTCCGTGGAGACAGAGGACTTTCATACTGGCTAAAATAATTCCAGGTAAAGATGACGTGAATTGGGCAAGCTGCCAGCTCAAGTGAAGCGACAGAAGGCCAGCCAAGATTTCCCTTCAAACGCGTCTATCAGTGTGAAGCTAATTCTTTCGCAGGTATTTTGGGAATCTATGCGCCACATCAGTAACAAAGATCACCCATCCCCTGATTTGACTCAGATTATCAATTGCGTAATTGGTCTTGCCTTTGCTTTCAAGGGACGAGATCGCGGCAACGCGACGGTGGAGAAGTCGCGTCTAGTCTAAGACACTCTCGTGTCGTGTCTCTTTCCAACCTGATTCTGGCGATTCGATTACGAATGGTATGTATTTTCTGGTCGCAGTGTCATTTTCCGCATCCAACCTATTCCCATAACCAAAGTGTGTCAGATATCGAGACTTATCAGAAGATAAGATGCAGGTGATCAATATCCGGGCATGAATCTGTATCATACAGCAAGACATCAACCTATGGTGGCAACGGCAGCAGCAATCCGGGACAAGGCCACATTTTGAAGCCATCAAACGAGTTTGTTCCACAGGCTGACGACGTTTTTTGTCCGAGCTGTCATCATATCCAGCAGGTTAGGATAATCGAGTCTCTAGACGGCGGGTGTTCCCGTTACACTGCACCAATATTTTCCATCCCTGGAAGCTCGTTTTTTGACAGCCCTCGCATATTCACCGAAGCAATATCATCTGATTCCGCCCTTTTCCTGTATGGCATTAGCTGAATGAAAAATAAGGCCAACATGGCTCTATAGCTGACCCTACCCGTACATGTTACAAGATCTCCCTTCAATCCAATGGATGGAATAGCATGTCTGTGCTGTTGATTAGTATGCATCAGCGGCCGGTAACCCTCGAAAATGAAAGACTTACTAAGAGATAATATAGGTATGAGCCATTACTAAGGCAGCCTTGATCTGCGCAGAATAGGCTTTACCCAGTTTGCAAATATCTGCGCCCTGCATGTGACCGTAATTCCGCTGATGTTGTACTGCATTATCGTAGCAGGAGCTCTGACAGGAAATAGAGGGCCATACCGTTTTCAGCTTTGCTCCTGTCCATACGCGTATCCCAAAATAGCAGGATCGATGGCTCGCACAGCATGCAGATGCCTGAACTTCTGACCCTCCAAAGGCTCAAGCTCTCCGGGGTTACTCTAGAAGTAGTAATCCAGAGTCCCTCAGCTTCTCATCGCGTAGCCCTTTGACCAAAATAGAGAGTAATTTAAGAGATCCTCATGTTATCCCTAAAAGCCCCCTTGCAGCACATTGGAGACACGGCTTGGGGATTGGTGAGACATTCCAATCGCGGATGAATGCAGAGCGGTTTCTATGTTTGTACCATAAGACTGGGGATTTCCGTGATCAAAGAAATGGCATCGACATTGGTTGATGATCCGCGAGCTGAAATTCTTGTAATACCGACAAGATGATTGAGTGACGTATTAAAAGTTCAAACACCGCAGGCCCTTGATGCCAGTAAGCCGCAGGAATCCCGGTCAATATTTTCGACCTCAAATGTAGGTGAAACATCTTAAATGAATATTGTCTCTCATCGAACCCTTCTTAACTGTTTACCCCTATCGGATCTTGCTGTACATTGGAAGTTGGTCCCGTAAAGCACTATGTCGAGAGGTCAATCTTAAATACACTCCTCCCCACCATCGTCGCCTCTACCTTTGTTTCCTTCTGTTGGCATCTTTTTGTAACGCAATGTAAAAAGAGCCCCACGTAAAACCTCGACTCGTGCTCCTCGAGTTCTCGAAAAGAGACGCTCGCTCACAGCTCATCATGGCGTCTTCCAACGGGGATGCGCCGCAAGAGGCTCCCATGCCCATCGCCATCGTCGGCATGTCTTGTCGTCTATCGGGTGGTGTCTCGACGCTTGACGACTTTTGGACGATGCTCTCGCGATCTCGTGATGGCTGGAGGCCGATTCCTGAAGAACGATACTCAGCTAAGGCATATTATCACCCCGATCCTCACAAAAAGGGCTGCTTCAACCAAAAGGGCGGATACTTCATGACTGGCGACATGTCAACGTTTGACGCACCATTTTTCAACATAACAAGGCAAGAAGCAGAAGCCATGGGTATGTGTATAAACATATGTATGTGTGTCTATGAGTTTTAGTTGGCTCACTCTCGTCAGATCCACAACAGAGACACCTCTTGGAGTGCACATATGAAGCTCTTGAGAATGCCGGTATTCCCAAACACGACATTGCCGGTAGCAAAACAGGTGTTTTCATCGGCGGCACCGCCTCGAATTATAATCTCG
The DNA here is from genome assembly GCA_030708095.1 of Trichoderma sp. CBMAI-0020. Lineage (NCBI taxonomy): Eukaryota > Fungi > Ascomycota > Sordariomycetes > Hypocreales > Hypocreaceae > Trichoderma > Trichoderma sp. CBMAI-0020. The sequence continues at coordinate 1,093,916 of JAJNCI010000002.1, forward strand.
GTACCTTGAAGGAGGTGGATCAGGTACCAATGTATGATGCCACGGGCAACCACCAGTCCATTCAGGCTGGACGCATCTCTTACTACTTCAACTTGCACGGCCCTTCCTTTACAGCAGACACGGCCTGCTCATCCGGTTTATACGCACTGCATTTGGCAGTACAGAGCATCCGTTCGGGAGACTCCGATTCTGCAATTGTCGCAGCGTCTAGCTTGCATCTGCAGCCTCATTATATGATTTCCATGTCCGGATTAGGGTGAGTTTGTGTTGTTTGGTCGCATACAAGATATCCCTCTCTTCAAGTACCGAATGAATTCTGACATTTTCAAGGCTTTTCAACGAACACGGAAAGACGTTTGCTTTTGACCACAGGGCAAACTCGGGTTTTGCTCGAGGCGAAGGCACTGGCTGTCTCGTCCTCAAACCGTTTCACCAAGCATTGGCTGACAACGACAAGATATACTCAGTCATTGTCAACACTGGTGTCAACCAGGACGGCAAAACCTCAGGACTAACATATCCCAGCGGTGATGCGCAAGAACAGCTAATGCGTGACGTTTACGCCAGAGCTGGTATCTGTCCACAAGATACTGGATACGTCGAAGCCCATGGAACCGGTACACGAGCTGGTGATCCTATAGAGGCCAAGTCCGTTCATCGAGTGTTTGGAAATGGGCGTACAAAGCGTGCGCCGTTGTACATGGGCTCAGTAAAGTCCAACGTCGGCCATTTAGAGAACGCAAGTGGAATTATTTCCATTATCAAAGCATCAATGATGCTAGACAAGGGTTTTATTCTTCCCAACGTCAACTTCGAAAAGGCAAACGAGGCAATCCCCCTCGATGAGTGGAATATCAGAGTCCCAACCAGTATTCGGCCGTGGCCAAGGAACAAGCGCTTCATCAGCGTGAATAGCTTTGGATTTGGAGGCTCTAATGCGCACGCTGTTCTTGAGAAGGTTCCAATGGCTCTCGCAGATCTCCCACAAGATCGCCAGAGCACAACTCCTAGGCTATTCGTATTATCTGCCCACGATGAGAGTGCTGCCAAGCGAAAGGCTGAAAATCTCGGCATCTACATCGAGCAGCATCCCGAAGTCTTCCAGAAGCGACTAGTCAACGACATGGCATATACACTCGGGGAAAGGAGGACGCATCTACAGTGGCGCATTGCGATTGCAGCTTCTTCATGCAGTGAGCTTGCAAATGCTCTCAACACCATCAGCGCCACTCCTGCAGTAGTAGCCTCCAGAGAGCCAAAGTTGGCATTCGTATATACTGGCCAAGGAGCCCAATGGGCGGAGATGGGGAAAGAGCTCATGGAAAGCCATGCAATCTTTGCTAAAGCCGTCAAAACTTGTAGCAACTATCTGCAAAAAATTGGTGCTGAGTTCTCTCTGCTAGAAGAGCTCGCCAAGAACAGCAAAGAGACGTTGGTCAACGAAGCACACATCTCGCAGCCTGCATGCACAGCCATACAGATTGGCCTCACAAAGCTCTTAAAAGCCTGGGGAGTTTCACCGTCTACAGTTGTTGGCCACTCCAGTGGTGAGATTGGTGCTGCCTTTGCTGCTGGTGCCATCACCCTCGAGGACGCCATGACTCTAGCGTATTGGCGCGGCAAAGTTTCTTCAGAAATGAAGTTCAAGCATCCAGATCTTCGAGGTGCCATGCTCGCTGTCGGCGCCAAAGCTGAAGACATTAAAGTCACTATCAAGACTTTGGGGCTTAAAAGGGTCAATGTAGCTTGCGAAAACTCTCCAAGTTCCATAACGGCTTCAGGAGACGAAGAAGATGTCGATAGACTGGCTGCCGAACTAGAAAGTCGAAGCATCTTTAACCGCAAGTTGCGCGTGACGACGGCGTACCACTCTGCCCATATGCAGCTGGTTGCTGATGACTACAAGGCCGCCATCAAATACGTGACACCCAAGGCCTCTTCAAAGGTTGAGTTTTATTCATCGCTGTTCGGGAAGAAGATTGACACGACATCAGCCCTCGACCCGTCATACTGGGTCGAGAACTTGACAAAACCTGTTCTCTTCTCTTCAGCTTTCAAAGAGCTTTATCTTGAGACAGAACCAGACATCGTCATTGAGGTCGGCCCGCACTCTGCTCTTGGGGGTCCGATCAAGCAGATCCTAAAAGCTATCAGCTCTCAGGTTGCTTTGGGAGTCAAGTATTTGCCTTCTCTTGTTCGTCAACAGCACGCTACCTCATCCATCTTGAACTGCGCGGGCAGTTTATTCGTCAAGGGGTACCCCATCAACTTGCGTGAAATCAACCGTCCCAACAGAGGCGTACGAGCCCCTGCTCTTGTCACAGACTTTCCTCCGTATGGCTGGTCGGAGCACAAGTACTGGTTTGAGCCTCGGTCAGCCAAGCAGATGCGCCAGAAGCCATTTGGTCGCCATGATCTCCTAGGTCTCTTGGAAGACTCATATAGCGAGGTTGAGCCAAAGTGGAAAAATATCATTTCCACAGATGATGTGCCTTGGCTCAAGGATCATCGCATGCAGTCTCTAGCCACGTTTCCTCTAGCAGGTTATATCTGTATGGCTGTAGAGGCTGCATCCCAGCGAGCACAGTTGCGAGGAATTCCAACTGCAGAAATTGAAAGTCTCCGTCTTCGAGAGGTTCACGTTTCGAAGGCTCTCATACTGGACGATGGTGTTCCGTATGAGACTGTGTTTTCTTTGAAGCCTTATGCCGAGGGCACCAGGTCATACTCCAATGAGTGGGATGAGTTTCGAATTTTATCGTGGAACTCAGCCAGAGGCTGGCTGGAGCATTGCAGAGGATTGGTTGGCATCAAGAAGGCCGCCTCAGCCAATCCAGTCAATAGTACTTTGCTCCAAGCAGCTTCTACTCGCCGCCAGCATGTCAAGGTAATGGACTGCCATCGGGTTTCCATTGATGATTTCTACTCTGAGCTGGAGGCCAGAGGAGCTGGATACAGCGGGGTCTTTAGGATTTCACCAGATGCCGACTTGAGGCGCAGTGAGAAATATACCACTGCCTCTATAACGATTCCTGATACAGCAGTTACCATGCCGTTGTCGTATGAAACAGTATCTATTGCGCCATCCGCATTCATCGACCTATTCTTTCAGCTCACGTTTCCGCTCCTCGGTGCTGGCAGTGGCAAGATGCCTTCCCTGTTTATGCCCTCCGCCGTTAAAGAGATCGATATATGCAGCGCATTGCCAAACAAGCCTGGCGATCGGATGCAAGTCGTTGCGAACGGATACCTCGATATTGAGTCCCCTGGACCCGTTGACTTCTTCATTGATTCCTGGCATCAAGATTCCGCTGCGCCTATGGTCAAGATGAGTGGATTTAGGATGACACCGGTGAATGGCGATATCGCTGAGGGTATGAGTCCGCGATCCATCTGTTACAAGGTGGAATGGGAACCGCTCGACGCGAGGGACAAGCCGAAAAAGGAAGACATAAAGAACGGGGCTACTCAAAACAGTCATAAGAGTAAGAACTCTATTGATCAAACATCAGCCATCGGTAACGGGCAAAAGAATCACGCCAATCATAACCATCAAGCCTCCAATGGGATTAATGGCACTAATGGAACAAAAATCCCATCAAACGGACACCACAGGCTTAAAAGCCTTTCTGAGAAAGTAAATGGAAATGGTGTGGGAAATGGCAACACCAAAAAATCGAATGGCCATCCTGCAGAGGACAGCGCGAATGATGGCTTCAGTGATGTTGAATTCATCGTCATCTCCCACCATGGTGAAAACCATCAGCTGGAAAAGGCTCTCATAGATCTGCTGGCGTTGCGCACTGCAAAGACTCCACGCCTAGTTGCCTTGTCCGACGTCGTTCCAGAGCCGACTGCTTGTTATATATGCTTGTCTGAAATAGACAGGCCAATATTTGCCAACATGGCAGCTGGAACTTTTGAGAAGTTGCAGAATCTGTTTACCGTCTGCCATTCTATGCTCTGGGTAACGTCTGGGGCATATCGGTTTGCAGAAAGCCCAGAGAACAATATTGCGCAGGGTTTCTTGCGCACAGTTCGTTCTGAGGCAAACAAGGCCGTAGCTTCTCTCGATTTGGATCCTCATTCTAAGCTCGATGCCCGTGACACAGCTGAGCTGATTATTCGCGCAATCAAAGTCTCAATTTCGACACCCGAGGGCGATGCTCCTGTGAACTATGAGTTTGCGGAAGAGGGAGGCAAATTGATGGTACCCCGTATTGTCAAGCAAGACGATATGAACCTTGCAATTTTCCATGATACAGAGACTTCCAATTCGCCACCTTATTTACAACCATTTGATCAGGCTGGACGGCGTCTCACTGTGACTGTCGGTACTTATGGTGCTCTAGACTCTCTGTACTGGAAGGATGAGCGTGAAACGCCTTTGGGTCCTGACGAGGTCGAAATCAGGGTGGCGTGCACAGGAATGAACTTTAAAGACGTTGTCATCGCAATGGGTCAAGTATCCAGCCCGTATCTTGGCGTTGAATGCAGCGGCACTATATCTCGCATCGGTTCTCATGTGGGTTCCTTAAGGGTCGGAGATCGAGTTTGTGCCATGTCTCTGGGGGCATACGGCACATATTCTCGATGCCTTGCTTCCAGCGCGGCCGTTATTCCCAGTGACATGAGCTTTGTGGTGGCAGCGTCAATCCCCGTCGTATATTGCACTGCATACTATGGCCTCATGGATCTAGCTAGGCTAGAATACGGCGAGAAGATATTGATTCATGCTGCATCTGGCGGCGTCGGCCAAGCAGCTATCCAGCTAGCACAGATGGTAGGGGCTGAGATTTATGCCACTGTCGGCAGTGCAGACAAAAAGCAGTTTATCATGGACAAATACGGCATCCCAGAGAGTCGCATATTCTATAGCCGAGATACTTCATTCGGTCCAGCGGTTCGAGAGGCTGCAGGCGGTCGCGGTGTCGATGTCGTGCTCAACTCGCTTGCGGGCGACCTCCTCCGTGAAACGTGGGATTGCCTTGCACCTTTTGGGCGCTTCATTGAGCTGGGAAAGCGAGATATCACGAATAACACAAGGCTTGAGATGGCAAAGCTCGAGTATAATTGCACTTTCAGCTCGGTTGATTTAACACTTGTTGCTGCGGAAAGGCCCAAGATCATGGAGCGCTCTTTTGCGTCAGTCATGCGACTCTTCGAAAGCAAGACAATTAGGCCCATTGAGCCCATCACTTCCGTCAGTATTCAGGATGTGGAGGGAGCGCTTCGCAAGCTTCAGAGCGGCAAAACAGTAGGAAAGCTCGTGGTGACACATGGTGGCTACTGCCAAGTCAGGGCTACACATCCTCCGCCTCGCTCGGACATGCTGGAGCGCGATGCGACGTATATAATTGTTGGTGGAACAGGAGGCTTGGGACGCTCTATCACGCGACGAATGGTTCGCCAGGGTGCTCGACACATTGTCTTGCTCTCTCGGGGTGGTAAGATGACAGATGATGTGAATAAACTGGTGAAGGAGAGTCGAAAGTTGGGTGCTTCGATATACGTGGTGCCTTGCGATGTTGCCAATGAGAAGAATGTTTTGGAGCTAGTGGAGCAATTGCAGGATGATCTTCCGCCCATTAGGGGCATTATTCATGCCGCCATGGTTCTAAGAGTATGTTCTCCTCTCAAAGCTCCTTTTGGTCCAGCTACTAACCAATTCTTAGGATGTCCTTTTCGAGAAGATGACTTTCGAAGATTATGAGGCTGTTGTCCAAAGTAAAATATCGGGAGCTTGGAATTTCCACAGGGCCCTCTTGAAAACTCCGCTCCAGTTCTTCATTGTTCTCTCTTCTGTCGCTGGTATAGTGGGCAACCGAGGCCAAGCACATTATTCTGCAGCGAACACATATCTAGATTCTCTCGTCCTATATCGGCGCCGCCAGGGCCTCACAGCTGCATCTATTGATCTTGCTGCTGTAGAAGGCGTTGGATACTTGGCTGAAAATGGAGCCAAGATGTCACAGGTCATGAGGAACTTGTCGGACAACACCCTGGGCGAGGCAGAAGTTCTGGCATTGATTGAATCTGCAATGACAGGAAAAGTCGACTCTTTCTGTCAAGGCCAGGTGATTACCGGGCTAGGCTTTGATAATGCGTCGTCGATGCCATTCTATGCCTCGGATGCCAAATTCTCTCATCTGCGTGAGGCCTTGCTCGCCGCATCAGCCGATGCCGACGTCTCTCCGGGTTCTGAGAGCTTGTCTATTTCTCAGCAGCTGCGCAAATGCAAGACTGTTGAGGAGGCACAGGATATCGTGACTCTTGGCCTTCGCGACAAGCTCGGCGCCATTCTGATGCTGTCGGAAGAGGTGATGGCGGCACGACAAGGAAACACGTCCATCACTGCCTTTGGGTTGGATTCTCTCAATGCGATTGAGCTTCGAAATTGGATTGGAAAAGAGCTTCAGGCTCACTTGCAGGTTCTGGAGCTGCTGACCAGCGGGCGGGTTGCGGATTTGGCTGGCTTGGTGCTGCGAAAGTCGAGGATTGAAGGAGTTTGGACCAAGAAGTAGGACGGATTCAGTGATTGTCTGGTTAGAGTAAGGTTGTTAGCCGTGGCGTGAGCAAAGCGAATTATAACTTAATAATATCAATTGAGCATTACCAACCATTTGAATCTCTGTGCGGAAAGAAACATCTTCTTTTTATTCCTTTATTGAATGTTGGTGATGGTTCAGTCCCGCCATCAAAGTTACAGTGACGTGCATAGGCTGCTGCTACCTTAGAACCGCGGGTGCGCAATCGATAACGCAAATCTCCTTATCTAAGCGGATTCTATGCGACTTTACCCAGATAAGCAATTATCTTTTAATACAGAAAGCACACCTCAACAATCAAAAGACATCAAACTATTCCTTGCGCCGCAAATAGTCGCTTACAACAAAACATTTTGTGACGACAGGACGCATCTTAAAAAAGCAGCGAGGCTTACGGCATCTTCCGCAGGGCGCTAAACCCCTGCTGAACAATTTTGCCAGAAGAGGAAATGGGGATGCACTGGCCCGCCACTCGCCCTATTCCGCCCTTGGGAAAGGGCGGTGGAGATGCTTCAGCAGCTGAAATCGCGGTGGTGACATCAACGGCGCAAACCTACCCTGAGAGACTGGAATTACCGAAAAGGGAAATGGACGAGAAGCACGGGATCGACGATAGTTTGTAATGTGGGGAGGGATGGATGCGAAATAGATTTGCTGATACTATCGAGATTTGAAATTCAAGATTCTGATGAACATCTGGCACAATTCGAAAGGGTATATATAGATGCGATGGATTCTTAGAAAGTTGATTTGTTTCATCCAGCATCACAGCATCAGCACAACAAGCAAAAGCCATCAACGCAAACATCGAACCGACTAACCAACACCAGCAAAATACCTTGCAACTCTCTTTACAAAGCGCACACATATCATCATTCACCATGGGCAACAACGTTCAAACCAACAATCTCCCTCTTTCTGGCGTCGCCCGAGATGGCTGGTCAACCGAGACCGAAGCCACAGCCACCTGCTTCTGCGGAGCTGTGCAAGTGGTAGTTGTACGTGGCCTACTCTTCTATATCATTTATATAACTACGTTGAATACAAAAACTAACACCATGATAGCCCATTGTAGCTCCAGGCCTGGTCAACACCTTTGTCTGCAACTGTTTCGACTGCCGCAAAGTCACTGCGTCCATGTTCGCCTCCAACTTCACCATCGACAACTCCTACCTCAAGTTCGTTCGTGGCGAGGACAACCTCACCCGCTGGGGCAACAACAAGACACCCACCTCTAGAACCGAAATGACAAACGCCTTTTGCAAGACCTGCGGCACGCTCATGTATCGCAGGAGCGAGGTTTTCCCCCACCAGAGCTACATGAGAATCGGCACCGTTGACGACTTCAACCTGCACGAGACCAAGCTCAAGCCCGAGGTCGAGATCTTCACCGGTAGCCGTGTGAACTGGTGGCATGGAGTGGATGGAGCCAAGGCCACATCAGGTCCTCTCACGGGTGCCTCCATGTGACTGCGCGAGAGGAAGACGAGATTGTAAATAACTATTGGCCTAGGGATGTACTATACTATACAATAGAGGTGTTTGCGGGAGTGTTCTAGATTGCTGAATAGACTTTTCTTCTATTACTCCGTATTACTATATGCATCCCTCTCCTGCCTGACGTGTCAGAAATGGGGCTGCTTACCGTACAGCCGCATTGCATACCTACTAGTAGATGTTTAAGCATAGCTACATGCTTCGTATATGTGCCATCCACCAGCGCATCCAGGTACTCAATACGAAGTAGAGGGCCTCCCTTCACCTGTGCCTTGGGCTCGTGTGGTGAATCATGCGTGATGCTAAGAACATGATTGGTGCAGCCATCGCCAAGCAAAAGAAGCCCTTGCCGTGTCTCGCGGTGAGCTATCCGACTCGAAGCGGTGGTTCCGTCATACATTCCGCTGTCACACAACACCATGATGCCACCTTTTCCGCAGCGTTGCATTTCAGGTGCCGACGTGGCACACGGCTTGGCTTCTCAGTGGCCTAATGCAGCGGAATATTTTCTCCAGCTGGGCGGGACGCAGCGGGTGCAGCACTGCAGCCATGTGCCGATGACACCCTATGGGCTGATGCCGAGGCCGAGATGCGACTTTCCAACCTTCAGCTCCGATGAGGCAACTTGAGCTCGAGGGAACATTGTGCTGCTGATACTCTGAATTTTTTTCTGTTTCCTCGAATCCTTCCTAAGGCTGAGTCCTTGGCACGATAATTGTCTGAGAGTGAAGCCCCCGCATCCAAAATACGATGCTTGGCGCGTCGATCTCGTCTAAGAGCTGCTCTGTTAGCGACTGACTCTGCCTCACTTATAGCCGACGCCTTATTGTGCTCTCTCGCCAACCTGCAGTAGTCGATGGATTACGCAATAGAAAGATCGAGACATCATCCTTCGGCCCTCGTATTTGTTGTACGACTATTTCATGCGCTTTAGGCCGCTGACTCGAGGGCTCACCGCTAGGTAGATGCTCTTTTGGGAATCGCGGTGTTCGTATTCTGAGAGGCCTTAAGCTTAACCTGGAAATTTGGGTAGCGCAGATCCCCCGGGATGTCGGTCGTTGGGAGTGGGGTGACGGCCGCTTCTGTCAAAAATAGTCCGTCTTGGCCGTAAAGAGAGCATCAACTGGGCGGATTGCTCGGTTAAGGCTCGAGTGAAGCGTCATGAGTGAAGCGTAGCATTGAGGCTCAATAGCCTGATGCTGTGAATCTTAAGTGTATAAAAAGGGTAGACGTTTCCTACTAAGATAATGTTTAGAACGACCATCCCAAGCTCTCAAGATCTCAAGACTCACAAGTCTTCTAAGCAATCTCAAAAACACTTTTCAATATTCTTTTGAAAGAAAATTCCAAATCAATCAACATGAAGTTCACCACCGCTGCCGTTGTCGCCATTGCTGCTTTCGTTGAGTCGGCTTCTGCCCTCGGCAAGGCTCGCGTTGTCAACAAGTGTCCCTTCAGCGTCACTCTCTGGTCCGTTGGCAGCGCCATCTCTGCGCCAACAACGCTCGGCCAGGGTGGCTCATACGGCGAGACCTTTTCTCGCGATCCCGTCACCGGCGGCCGTGCCATCAAGGTCACGATTCAGCCCGATGGCCTCTACACCGGCAAGCCAGAGACCATTTTGGCCACAAATCTCCAGGACAACACCATCTGGTACGATCTGTCGGATGTTTTCGGCGACGCCTTCAGCGGAAAGAAGGTGACTGTTTCAAGCGCAAACACTGCGTGCCCTAAAATTACGTGGTCAAACGGTGTTCCTCCTGCGGGAAGCCAAGTCAAGAACTGCGGCGCAGATAAGGATGTGACTCTGACGCTGTGTGCTTAAAACAACACACCAGCTGATGAAAGGGTATAAGTGGGATCATGATGTTATATATAGAGTTGAGCCTTTTCGAGCATATGTTAGTAACGAATAATGACATGAATTATGAAACTTTCATCCGTCGCATAGTTGGTCAAGACTCAACCTGCGTTCTCAAAAGGTGAGAATAATTCACAAAGTCGCTCAACCAGGATCAATGTGAATTGGGTTATAAATTGGTCAAACAAGTGTAGAAAAAGAAGAAGAAAGCTCACTGCTCTGATCAACGAGAATTGGCCTTTCGTTCACGCGTAGCGACTCGTTATATGCAGATATTGAAATGGTGTAGCCCACCCTCCCAAAGATCGATTGCTGTTGCTCTAGTGAGACTAATTAAAAGCACTCAATAGGTTCTCTTTCAATGCGACATGAATACCAGTGTACCGGCTACTGTGGCCATGGTGGTATATCATTAAACGCCCATGCTGGATTCGCTCGCCTGCCGTTAGACTCGATCATACAGCCCGAGGTAGTTGTAGAAGACGGTTTAGTATGAATGATAATTGAGACTCGCATTTCCAGACAATAGTCGAAAAAAAAAAAACTGTGCCGTCGATTCTGACAAAAGAGAAATCTCCGATACTGGGAATCGAACCCAGGGCTGCTCGGCGCTCGAAAAATGAGAGCGAGCGATGTTAGCCACTACACCATATCGGATGTGTTCATGCGGGTTGTCGTATTATTTCTTGTAATATAATGTCAACAAACCAGCCTTTTCGATGAACTTCTCGTCTCTCGTCGTTTTGTCCTTCTTTTCGACCCATTTCGTGTACGAAAGGAAGTGGTTCTCACTTCTTGACTGAATAACAGGCTGATAATAAGATGCGGCAAGTCCAGTATCTTCTGAAATGTCGCTGAAAAGTCTTGAAATTGAGCCGTTCGATGCTGCTTTCCTTTGTCCCTCGACGACGATACTGATACAGTCGTTATTCGGCACCTCTTCTCAAATAACCCTTGGCACGTTTTCCAAAGCCACTAACGAGAATAAAAGCATGGATAATCAGCGTCGGATGGTTCTTACTTCGAGGGCTTGGTTGTCATAAATGTAGAGGTTGGTGTTCAAAAATCCACGGGTACAGTGGTGCAGCATTGATAGCTTAATGCGAGTCACCTAGGTTCTTTTCAAACTAGTTCGTATCTTTGACCATTTGTTTCTTTTGAGAGAAGATATTACTCAACCCAGCCAAAGATAGACTCCAGCGCCACGCTCACCCAGCTTTATTTCGTAGATTCTTGTAAAAACTAACCGGGTCGCAAACAAATTATTGACAATAGCTGAAGTAGACTTGGCAGGGATTTCCAACTTGGAGATCTTTTGGGCTGATAGTTTGTGAAGAATGCGAAGATGATGAACCAGGTGAACTGCAGCGTGGCATTGGTGATGCATGCAGGATACAATCACGTGAGTGGATTCGCATCATATCTCCAGTACTTATACAACGCCTTAGCAGCTGGCTGATTATATAAATATCTTGTAATATTATCCATAAATACCGTTTAATTTACGGAGATTGGAAATTGATATTGGTGTTATTTTTAGTGTCATGAATTTGAGTCGCAAATACTGCAAATTTCCGAAGAAAGTACAAGTTTAAAATCACAACTATACCTATTGAACGTTGAGCATTCTTACATGTACCTATATACAACCATTGAACTCCACTTCAAAGCTTCTCCCCTATTTACATCTCGCCTTCTTTAAGAAAAGTTCGATCCAACTGTCCCATCCACTCTCTTACCTCGACGTTGCAGCAGCCGTCCAGTTGTATGCCATGTTAAATGGCTGAGTGAGCATGCTCTCGAAATCCTTGGGGTTATTCACGTCACCGTAGACCTTTGCTGCACGGACTAGGAATTGATAAGTTCCTGCAGGAGTGGCGATGCCTTCTTGAGTCATGCCAGTGTATGCAACAATCCATTCTCCCTTTGGAGCAAACGGGATAGGGAAGCCAGGCAGGGTGCCAACGATATCGGCACCCAGTACATTCGTTGTGTTCACCTTGGCCTTTGTATCGCCAACAGCAACGAGGTCGACTCGGAACAAGGGAGATCCAGCATCAATCTGAAGAAGAATTGCCGGATAATCGGGCAAAGGCACAAGAGTCTCGTTCCACACCGTCGAAGTTGGAACTGGTACGACATATGTATAGTTTGCAGGGACTGGGTCCAACACGAAAACAGTTTCCCGAATCATGTAGTTGAAGTCTGTATCTAATACGGGGAGCTTGGCCAGGCTGCCCACGACTCCTAGGTATGGAATAGCAAGATTCTCGCCGCTCGTGGCGTTGAGGGTGATGAATCCGCTATAAACAGGCACCTCCGTTGCATTCAATCCATGAGGAGGGGTTGCTACAACAGTGATGGCGGCTGAGCCTCCTGCTGGTACTGTAATCTTCTTCTGCGAAAAGGCAAGGCTGGCTGCAGCACCATCGGCGATGGGATTCGGGAAAGGCGCAGAGTAGTGGCCAGTAGAGCCGTCTCCAAATGTGTACATGGTGAGAGTTGGGTTGTGGCCGATCGTATACGTGACACTTTTTTTTCCTGTGTTTTTGATCTCGAAATTTGTCTTTTTAACAAAATTGTCCGTGTCGTTGAAAGAAATGCTGGAAACGCTAAGTAGAGTTGTTGCGTGAGCAGCATCATATGCCTGAGCCAGTCCACCACCCTGCTGCGCAACGGGAGCGAGCTCATTATACAGCGTTGTTCCGTCATAGAATGGCAGCTGAAGGGCCGTTGATGACAGCACATTCAAAAGAGTCTTGGGGTCTTTGGTGCCTCGTGCCTCCATAAGCAAGGCATAAATCGATGCCATCAGCGGCGTGGCCATGGAAGTGCCACTTTCAACGGCGTATCCGCCTGCCCATACTGGATAGGTGGACAGAATAGAGCCTCCTACTGTGGAGATTGACGGGTTGACATCTGCTTGCCATGTTGGGCCCCAACTAGTGAAGGTGTCAATGGTGTTGGGATTGGTAGGATTGGGGAGGAAACTTGAGCCATTGGGTGCAGATTCCGCGTCGAAAAAGGTCAGGTAAAGCTCTTTGCCGCTGTCTAGTTGATCAATCCAGATCTGGCCTTGCAGCTGAGTAGTCATTCCGAAGCCTGCGGCATCCGAGCCAGGAGCGTAAGTGCTGCAATGAGGATCTATTAGCTCTATTCCGCTACTGGGAAAAGGCAGACATTGACTTACTGTCCTGGCGCGTCGAGCCAGTACAAGATATATTTCGCATTGTTATTCTTCGCGAGGAACTCGGCAACAGTCCAAGTATCACATGTGCCAAGAGTATACTGAACAAGAACAATGTAGCCACTGAGATCGGCCGGCGCATTGCTATTGAGAGGGTTGCAGGAGGCAAAAGTGCCATCAGTGGTGACATTGGGGGTAATTGCGAACAGTGGCAGAGTGATATTCGGGAGTGGATTTGCCCCGTTTGCGTAAACAAAGGGAAGCTGGCCATCTGTAGAAGTTTTATCCGTGTTGACATATCCAATGGTGCCGTAAAACGGCGTCATTGTATTCTCGACAGACGAGACTGCTGTCACTCCTTTGCCGTTGGCCGGAGTGCCTGCAGTGAACAGTCCTGACGAGCCGGAATTGCCGTTAGCAACCGCAACTGGGACGCCGGCATCTACGATTCGTTGCAAGAGAACCGAGAAGGAATCTTCCGTCCAGCCGGATGCTCCGCCCAGAGAAAGCGAGAGAACGTCTGATCCGTCCTCGAAAGCCTGAGTGACTCCAGCCATGGCAACATCTGCTCCAGCATCGCCAGTGCAGCCAAAGACTCTGTACATGCCAATCTCAGCTCCAGGGGCAGCACCGACAATCCCCACAGGGTTTGATCGAGCCCCAATGATGCCAGTGACATGTGTTCCATGGCTAGTACAGTTCGCATATGGCTCAGGTCCAGGAACAGGAGTATTGGAGCCATCGTAGTTATCGCCGACCAAGTCTGCTCCGTAAGTGACTACACAGCCTTTGCCAAAGCATCCACCTAGGGCAGGGTGGTTGAAATCAACTCCAGTATCGATGATACCGATCTTGATACCCTTGCCCGTGATTCCTGCATTGTGAAGCTTATCGATCTGAACTGCAACGTGGGGCGAATAGGTGTCGTTGGCAGACTTTGCTCGGCGGATGATATTTGCAACTTCATCGGAGTGGCTGGAACCACCACTTGGCGCAGTAAGCGTTGAGTTACCAGGGCGCTTCAGCAGATGAACAGGCCAGGCCTGCTTCACAGAAGGAACTGATGCGATCCTGGCAGCCGTCGAGAATGGATCAAGATTAATGGAGTCCAGCTGGAAAGAAGCTCCTTTAAAAAGAGTGGAGTTGATGCTCAGTCGCTTGGTTGCAGCAAAGCCGTGTCGATGAAGATCACCAAACAAGGCAGTTTCATCCTGCTCGAAGACGTATGTCAGAAATCAAACCATCACATCATGAACCGGACGGATAGGATACTCGGAAATGGCATCGCACAGAGTGAAAATTGGGGCACAAACTTACATTCTCATCTTCAAATTCAACAATGTAGGCACCCGGAACGAAAAAGGATTGACTCTCTTTTGTCCACTTTTGTCCTTTAGATACTCCTTGGACGCCTTGAGCAGCTACGCCTGTTCCATTTGCCAGAAGCAAGCCCAAGAAGGGCAGCAAACGGAGATACGCCACCATTCTGTCTTCGCGACAGTTGCAAGTTTTGGACTGGCAAGTATATGTCACCTTGGCTGGCCTGAGAGAATGGTAGAGGGTGCTCCTTTCAAGCTTATATACTTGCACAACTGCCGATCAAAAAACAGTGCCATATCTGAAGCCTACCAGCGCCGTAACGTCCCATCTGCGTCCTGATTCTTGCTTAGCACTCCTAGCAGACATGGTGAGCTGCCGTTTACGATAGGTCTGTGGGGTCTTGGTTTTCCAGTAGTTGGCCGAATAGCGACACAGATGTACCTGGCGTAACAGTGGTGGGTTATAGTAATCTACCATCGCCGGTCCTGCGGATTCAGGTACATCCTACCCGTGGTGTGGCACGGCAATGCAGATACTGTAGACCTCCAGTAAGCCCATCACGATTCAAAGAGGAAGGTCGGATTGGATCGGATAGCTGTGCCAATATCTGTTGTGAATAGTATCTGTGTGTATCCCGACGTTCCCAGTCAGCACTCAGGGACCTGCTAAATAGGGACGTGGAAAGCTTACCTTGACCAGGCATAGGGCTTAGCTTTGTCTGCTTCCCATCACGGAATTCTTCGTCTCGCTGACACGAGTTCATCCTACGGGTATTAATCTCAAAATTGCTTCGTAGTATCGTTTACATTGTGGGGCAGAAGACCCCGGTCCAAGGTGATGCGATTTGCAATCGAAGCGTGCTAGTATGCCTAGACGAGTTGCGCAATATTTTTGACGTTTAACTTATAGACTGTTATTGCATCGAAATGGCCAGCGAAAACCACGAAACATGTACGTATTCTTGATCCTTGCAGAGCCCTAGTCTATCAAAGACTGGAAGAAACATTGACGTTTGTACCTATTCCAATCCTGATGTCAATAATGTCGCGTGAAGTATTATACGCAGCATTGTAGAAGATAGTCTAATATCCTGATATATAGTCTTGACGTCTTATTTGAGCAGTAATAATTCTTCAGAAGCCTAGTCGCAAGTATTGTCTTTTAACGGATGGCGCCAGCGCATTGCCTGGATGCATGCGATTAAGGTCACGCTCATACATTCCTAAAGCAGCAGTTGCATGTCAAAGAAATCCTTTTCTGCGATCCAATTATGGGAATACCATGTATTAATCCCTGTATTCGGCTTGGGTAGTATTCTCGTCTGCGCTTGTCTATGCAAGAGGCGATTGGGAGGCTTTGAATCCGAAGAAGGCTTGAGGGGACCAAGTCCATGTGAGCCAGATCTCATCCCTGGCTGTAAGCCTGGATTTGTCTTTGCGCAGTGGAAAATCCTGGCTGTGCCATTCACCATATAATTCAGCTCCGGCTCTTTCAAGCAAGTCGCTTGTTAGAATTGCCCCATAAAGTTTTGAACATTTTGTCAAGTACACTCTGCCAAGTACGTGTTGAACGAAGGCCCCGTTTCAACGTTGGGCCAAAGACAAGCCGTGCTTCGGCAAGATGGTGGTAAAAAGGAGTGTAGAGGATCTTGGAACATAAGCTAATAAGCTAACTCGTCCAACTCGGGAAGAAAAGACTCGTTTCTACTTGTCTGTTCAAGCTGCTGGTGATGTATCATTTTTGAGCTGACTACTTTGTCTCGGCTTCTTTAGGCAGTATGGGTCTTGGTCAGCCATCTGTGCAGGTCATATTAGAATCAGGGCTTCTCCGCCATCTAGGATCAATGGAAAAGAACATTTCTTCAGGAGAAAAGCAGTTGCCGTGATTAGTCTGCCGCACGCTGTACCCCAAATGTAACCCCTCGCAGAGTGAGGCTGTTGTCGTCAGATTCTGTCAGATTGTTTCCGGAAATTGGCAAAATCGTATTGTGCAGTATTCTTTATTGCCAAGATTGTACCGATGTTGGCTCTAAAATCCGAGAATCGAAGCCAGGCGCGTAACAAAGAGGGCGAGCTTAACCAGTTCGCAATCGGAGCCATCAATCACCAGCCATAGGCACCATCTCTGCACAATGATCGTCTTTCTAGCGTCAATCATACTGGCCGCAAGCAGCAATTTCCCCATGTGTGGCGCGGCAACTCTTTCGGACTCAGCGCATCTGGGTAGGCCTCTTGATATCGAAGTAGGGGGCGCCTTCGACTCGTTGCGATAGAAGGAGCACTATGGAATGCCATTACGAGACTGTTATCGTCTTTGCATCTCGAAAATGGAGTGTAGTTGAATGCGGTCGAATGTCGGCGGTGTCGCCAAGAGCATCTTCTTTGTTCGAGGCTTGTAAAGTATCTGATGTTGGCTCGCGTGATATAGGCTGCAGATATTTTGAAAGTCAGAGAATGAAAAAATCAAGACTTGAAGAGAAGATATACCAAGTTAATACAGCATTAGACAAAGATCGAGGACGATGCGGATATTCAGGCTACTTGACTTTTACGCCTCGGGATGCTGGCAAAACAAGGGTTTTCTATTACCAGGCAGTTGAAAGAATTGCCCTCGATGAAACAAAAATTCTTCCTTTTGAGTCGTTCTCCCACTCGAGGTGCAAGAAAAAGGTATGGGGCAGTCGGGGAATTGCGCCTTCAGTGACGAAACGAAGCGATAAATGCCAGGTTATTCATTTGCAGCTAAAGGCATCGAATACATGGAAAGGTGGTGACAGCCAAATGAAGACAACCATGAAGAGGCACCAAAAAAAAAAAAAAAAAAAAAAAAAAAAAAAAAAAAAAAGCTGTTTGAGGTTTGTGCGTTATGGCAGAAACAGTCAAGGCCTCCAGTTGACAGCTGACTTCAAGACCGTCAAGTGCAAAAGTATAGTGGCCCAATACAATGGTGTATTTAGTACATCTATAACTCCCACGCTCCATGTTATTTCCTCCATCTTCAGCTCATAAAGTAACCCAGTCTAATACAAAAACCCTTCGACGTTACATTCACCAGCCTCATTTTGGCAGCTTCTCAGCTACAGCTCTCATCTCGGCTATACGGCCGCCGATAGCTTCAAGCCCAGTGTCAACTTCGTACTAGCCTGCCGAAACAATAGGCGATCCGGAAGCCGATCTGGATATGTGACCCCCACTTCACTAATACGTAAATTGGGCTGATTTCTCTCAAATTTGGTGTTCCGACAGTAGGACTAACCTGAGCTGTGTTGGCGATCTTCTATCAAGATAAATCACAAGTTGCCTTTGGGTTCGACATCATTGGTGGAATTGACTGACACATCGACAGTCTGCATCTCTTACCTATCGCGGTGCTTTTCGCTCTTAATTTGTCGTCAATCCCGGCTAAAGCTCCGCTTCAACCCGGCCGTTTATCCCCATGGGGTTGTTAACTGTAACGTTACGCGGTTTAATAGAAGATCGGTGAAGATGACTGCCAAACTGAGAGCATCATGCATTCCTATTTATGGATTGTGACGGCTGTTTTTGGCATTACTTGAAGATGTCGATGCAGGTGAAAGGGAAGCATTGTCGCAGCAATGAGGTTCCTCCTAGTAGCCATGGGATTGGTTTCCCTAGGTAATAGTCCAGATCAAAATTCCAAATCTAGAGTTCGTCTAGTTCTAACAAAGTAGATAGCTCGCTCGCAACTTCTTGGAATACCGACTGTGCCATTCAATATCACCTCTGCCAAGACATATGATTTAAGGAATCTCCATACCATCATTGTCGACCTCTCGCATTCTTCTACCCGTGATCAAGATGGCCTGACCTTGATTCCTCCTTCTCTGTGGGAGTTTGCAGAGACTTTTCAAAATGATCTTGCCGGCATTGGAGTCAACGCAGTGGTGCTTCCAGGCATCAAGGCCGTGTCAAATGCAATTTACCTCACACTCGATAATGACAAGTCGCAATTCGTCAATGCCGCGGGAAACAAGACTTCAGAAGGCTACCGTCTCTCCGTCACTTCTTCAGGAATCACCATCAGCGGCGCAAGTCCTCTTGGAGCATGGTGGGGAACGCGAACAGTCCTGCAGCAGGCGTTGATCAACGATAAGAAGCTCAAGATTGGAACGGGCATCGATTCTCCAGGATGGTCTGAGAGAGGCATGATGGTGGGTAGCTCACGCAACAAGAGTCCATGAATTAATTGGTCTTTACGATAGCTAACTTACTTAGTTGGACGTTGGCCGTCATTATTACCCGGCAGACTTCCTCGCAGAGCTGTGCTCTTACTTGTCGTTCTTCAAGCAAAACGTCTTTCACCTTCATCTCAGCGACCATGTCTGGGATCCCGCCAAGCTCGGTAGCCATGAGCTCGCTATCGAGCTCTACGCAGGTTTCCGCATCGCCTCCACAGATCCAGCGGTTGCCGGTCTCGCACGCCCAACAAACGAAACCTACAGCCCTTCTGTATTCGACAACTTGCAGCAGAAATGTGCAAGCCGCGGCGTAACCATCTTGCCAGAGTTTGAATCGCCAGGACACTCAATGGCAACCACGGATTGGAGGCCCGAGATTGCTCTCTCTGACTTTAGTATGCTGAACTTGAGCCATCCGGAGACGCTGCCCACGGTCAAATCTTACTGGAAGGCCGCTATTAACAATTTCCACTCCAAGATTGTGCACATTGGAGCAGACGAGTACGACAGCAACTTTATCAACGAGTACAGCACTTTTGTCAATGACATGAGCGAGTACATCCAATCCATCTCGGGCAAAAGCATTCGTATCTGGGGCACGTTCCCTCCTTCGCATGCACCAGGCTCTATCAGCATCAACAAGGACGTGACGGTTCAGCACTGGCAGATTGGCCAGGATAACGGGCTGTTCGACTTTATTGACAACGGCTACACCATTGTCAACAGCGATGATTACTTTTACTTGGATCTCAAGTATTCAGACGGCAACCAGTATCCTAAAGAGCTCGACATCCAACGCGTCTTCCACGGATCTCCCGACGGCAGTGCCTTTGCGCCCAACATTCTCGACGCCGCCAACGCAACCAACAACCCTCCTCGAGACAGCCCCAACGTGCTGGGCCACTTGGCTGTAGTGTGGAACGACTGGGGCCCAAATGCCAGCACCTATCACGAGGCCTACTACATGGTTCGCAATGGTTTGCCAGCTCTGGCTGACAAGCAATGGGGTGGCTCGCTGCAAGAAGAGGACTATGCCGGCCTATTTGCCACTCTCCAGCCTGCAGTGCCGGATCAAAACCTCGACCAGCGGATTCCATCTAAGGGCGCAACGATCCTGTCTTACACCTTTGGCAGCAATGTTGTATCGTCTTTAACAGCCACTGTCCGAGATGGTTCCGGGAATGGCTACCACGGCAGCCTCGAAAACGGCGCCTTTGTGAGCGGCGGCGCTCTCCTGCTCAACGGACGCAGCGCCTACCTCAAGACTCCTCTAACAAGCAAGGGACGCAACTACACGCTTTCCTTTTCTGTGCTTCCGAAATGCCACGGCGGCGCGCTCTTCTCGAGCCCAGACAGCAGCTTCCTCAACGGCAACGGCACGTCAACCAATCTGATGCTCGTCGCCGACAACGTTGCGTATCCAGTCAATTTGACGCTGCCGCTGAACAAATGGAGCGACGTCAAAGTCGAGGCGATCGGGCCTCAGACGTTTATCTCGGTGGGCACTCAACGCCAAGAAGTGACCATCTTGATGGGCATCTGGGGAGGATACATGGAGGAGGGGCCGATGGCGATTGAGGCGCCACTTGCGGCGATTGGGAAGGGACTTAATGGTCAAATGAAGAATATCAAGCTGACTAGTGACGTATTATAAAAAGGCTAGCTTTGAAAAATATTAATTGTAATATTTCTATCGGGTGCAAAGTCAGAGTGGTACAATTGGCCGCCATGTGGTGAGTGAGGCTGACGCCACGAGTAAATTCATTGGTTCCTCTTCACACAAAGAGAACTCTTTTTCACGTGTTTCAAGACCATGAGGTATCGATTTAATCACACCGTGCAGATCATGCTTTATGCTTGAGATTAGAAGTAATCTGTCATTTCTGTCTCGTGATTCTCATCATTTCGGTGGAGAGCGCATGATGTAATGCGCTGGCAACGACAACACTATGAGCTCATCGACTCGCCTCTGATGAATATAAATACTCCTAGGCAAGCGAACGATGGAGTGAGTTTAGACTACAGTTGAATAGTTGACAATCACAATCACATTGATTTTATAACATCACAAGAATTGACTCTGAACAACACAATCATCATGTCTGAACATCCTGCGCACTACTCAGGCGAATTCCATGCTCGCAAGCCGGGATCTAAACCCATGATGAAAGGAGGCGTAAGTCATACCTAAATAATATACTATATTGAAATCCTCCTACTGACAAAGCAAATCCATCGCAGCACCAACCCGGCATCAAACTCGGCAACGACCGCATCCCAGAATCTCACGTTGAACTTTATCCCCCCGGAACCGCCCCAGCCGAAGCATCCTACCAACCAAACCCCTACTCAGAAATCCCTGGCCAGGCCAACAACCCCGAAGTCGACCCCTCTGGCCGGTCAGACCCCCTAGACTTTCCTGGCGCTACATCAAAGGACGTGAATACGGGCTACGGCCGTCCATTGGAAGGTCAAGAAGGCCGAGAGGTGGCTTCACAACTACCAGGAAAGAAACACACCGGCACAAAAATGCACGGTCACGATCACAAGAAGGGAGGCGGCTTGGGCGCCGTGGCTGCCAATGTCAATGCTAGCGATCCTGTGAGGGAGCACGGATGGGATCTGCCAGAGGGCGTGGAGAAGGGTGCGAGAGGAAAGGGAAATGCGGATTATCCTGGAGCAGAGGAGGGAGAACCTGCAAAGGCGGATGAGGTTGCTGCAGAGAGGTTTTAAGCAATGAATGGAATGTAACAAATAGTGAAGAACAAAGGTAACAAAAGCGTTGAATTTGCCTATGAGATTCGTCATGTATTCACCCAGGCCGTGATACAAAACGCCTATGAGATTCACATTCACCCAAGCCAAACCGTGGTAGACAAAAACACTGCCCTATTCTCCAGTCGGACCAATTAATAACAAAAGTATTCGGAATCGGCGCAACAATTGTATTTATTATTAAAACACCAACTCGTTTGTCCTATTTCTTTGCAAATGGAAGCCATGCAATTAATATATACTGAAATCCTACGCCAGGTTTGCCAGTCTCATATACATTAGCACCACACCCTCAAATATCCCACACTTAAACTATTTCTCACGCTCACAAACAAGTACTCCAAAGGCATACTGCCCTTGCTATCCAATGCTGGCCAACGCCAAAAGCAATGACATGTACGAGCTGTCTTTCAGCTCCTGCCCCTCCCTCTCATATCAAGGTTTCCAAGCATGAATTTGAACCCCCGCGGAGTTGTTTACAGCGAACGCCTCATGTTTCATAGGCTTGTCGCTAACCAATTTACAGTCGCATCGGGGCCACCCCGGCGCGTCTAGCAGGGATGCAAAACGAGCGACAGCCGGCTGGCTCTGTTGTGTTTGAGGGTAAGCGAAAGCAAAACCTAGAATGCTTATTGTTGCATTGAACGGGATTCATCCGATGACCGTGTGCTGAGGCTGGCAAGATGCGTAAAAACGAGCATCTAAGAGGATGAGAATTTGAAATGAGCATCTAGCCGATGAGATGTGAAAATGACATGTGCGGTATTGGCTCAGAATGGTGCATGTACACAAAAAAGGGAAGGCATGATGAAAAGAAAACTCGTGAACAGATTGAGAGAATATGCTGAAATATGTCTGATTGCATTGGAGAAATCGCATTTCATAGAAAAAAAGACTACAACAGCGTTCACGAGTTTCCTCATTGCAGTAGCACCATCCTCTCATCACACGATGTGTGCAGTCTTCAATAGGCACCAAAAGTAATAAGAACAGTGCCAGATTTATGAAGAAGAAAAAAAAGATAAAATAGCCTTGAAAATAGCTAAAATGAGCTCGCCTGCCAAATATTCCGAAACCAAAATGCCCTCGCTCTCAATCGCATCCAAATTTCCTATCCAAGTATAAAAAAATCATTCTTCTTCCTTCAACCCATCCAAGGCCATACACGCCATTTTATTCTGTTCCCTTTGATATGTCAACATTCAAGTGAAATCATACGTGACCAAGCTCTCTCTCCCGTCCGACGTCTGCCGAAGAACAGTCACCCTCTGGTTGTCAGTTCCAACCCAGTTCCGCCGAGGTTCGACACCTTCTGATGCGGCAGCGTCTTCAGCATCGCCAGAGCTCCTATTCACCCGCGGCCTAACCTCGACACTCGTGCTATCGTGGTGCCCATCCAGATCCCAGACTCTAATCTCGTCGCCACGCTCGCTGACGCTCACAGCCGTGCCCGCCGGGGTGATGTCGGCGTCTGCAATGCCCGAAGTGTGGCCATAGAGCTTCATGGCATTGGAAATGGCAAACGACTTTTCCGTGGCCGTGACGACAAAGAGCACAAGGGTGTTGTCGTGCATGGTGGCAAGGAGATACGGATGGCTGTAGCAGAGCTTGGCCGGCCCGCCCTCGTCGTCATCCAGGAACAGATCGGGAAAGTTGGAGCAGGTTGGGCACTTTGGCCGGTACTGGGTCGAGGTGACAAAGTGGCCCGTCTCAGCAGGCAGCGTGTAGGCAACGCGAGACGTGATGACATCGGGCTTGGAGCTGCCCGAGGGCCGAATGTCAAAGTTCTGGATGCCAATGGCCCAGCCACCAGCAGTGTCGAAGGAGTAGGCGATGGAGGCAACGGCCGACGACTTGAGCTTGCGGAGGGACAGGACGAGAGGCTGTCGCGAGTAGTCAGACTTGAGCGATGATAGAACCTGCGGGTGGGAGAGAGTTCGGCTCTTGACGACCTCGCCGTACACCTGGAATATGGATGGCTGTTCTTCGGCCACATCGCCGTCTTCATTGCCGCCATGATGTTTGGCAGCCTCTTCAACAGACACAGAGCAAGTACCATCGCCAGCTGCAGCCGAGGCCAACCCAGTCTCAGGCTCTGCTCTAGGCCGCTCAAATGAATACAGCGAGATAAAGCCCAGTTCTGCAGCCGTCAGAGCATACGGATACGAGTAGGCCACCGATACGAGTCTGCCCACGTAGCTCTTGGCCTGGCGATACAGGACAGACAACCGCCCCTCAGAGACAATCAGGCGCCATATGCCAAAGGTGCCGTCGTTGAAGCCAAGCATAATGTCCAGCACGTCGGCAGAGAGCCTCCCCCCGTCTAGGGCCAGCGCCGTGGGCACCAGGCAGATGCCATCGTCCGTCTCGGTGCTTGTCTGCGCAATGGACTCTTGAGTACGCAAGTCCCAGGCGCGCAGCCCGGCCTGCATGTCCACCGTCACGGCGAGGCCATCGACGACCTTGACGAGGGTGCGGCGCTCCTCGATGGGCGTCAAGGCAAAGTTGACGGGACTGACTTGGACGTGGCGCACCTCACAGAGGCCGCGCGCCCAGTTGTGCCGCAGCCGGTACTGCTGCTTCCAGTCGACATCGGAGGCTTCCCGCTTCTTGCCCGACGGGTCTACCGGGTTAAAGGGCGGCTTGATGGCGTCGATTTCAAACTCGGCCGCCTCAGCTTCAGCCAACGACGACGAGACGCCGAGGCTGCTGCGGTTGGCGATCCTGCTGCTGCTGCCCGGTCCCGATCCGGCCCCCACAGACGCTGAGGCTGAGACCAGGCCTCGGCTCTCCTGCTGGCGCTGTGCCTGCCCCTGGCCGGGAGCCTCACGTATGCTGGGGACGCGGGCGTACGAGCGGTTGGCGACCTTGAGGCCCGGAATACGGTTGGCGCGCGGCAGGATGAACCTACGGTAGTAGTGCTGGCGCCACAGCTGCGGATCAGACGAGACTCTGTAAAACTGCCGCGACACGGCCGCCAGGTGCAGCAGCGTCTGCTCGTCGGCGTAGGAGAAGATGCGCAGCAGCAGCTCGTCGGACACGCCTCGGGTGACGTCGTACGCGGGCTTGGCGAGGCGCTGCCGCTTGGACGAGGCATCGCCGCGGCCGGGATGGGGCAGAGGATCAGCGTTGCCGGGGTCGCTGTGCGACGCCTTTCTCTTCATGTTGTGGGAAGACATGGCGCGAGTAAGTCTGTGTGGAGGTAGATCTGCGCGCAAGAACCGGTAAGAACGCGAGTATATGGGACGGGAAGGAGAGAAACAGAAAAGAGGAAGAGAGAGCACGTACGTGATTATATACAGCGGATGTGTTTGTGTGTATGAATGTATGAATGTGCTGTTGTGTGTTTGCAACGGTGATGAGGGGACAACAAGCACAGGTGCAGGGAGTCCCTATGCGCTACAGACAGGCCTCTCTCCGAGCAAGTTTGAATAAGAGAAAGACACCATCAATATATGCCTCCCAACGTCGTAGCTATCTCGGTCCTCGGCCTGCTGCTCTTGGCTTGCCCTTTGGAAAACAGGCACACACAAAGGGAAAAAAAAGCCCACAAGCGTAGCCTCAGAGGGAATTGCGGTGGAGCAAGGTGTGATGAAAAGAGTATGTGAGGGATGGCAAAAGTGGCTTTCAATAAATAAGAAGAGAAAGGATGATGAAATCTAGCGAAGCGGGAAAAGAGCAAAGAGAAAAGGAAGGGGGGGGGCGCGGAGAGAGGAAACGACCGGATGGCCTGCTTCTCTTCCCGAGGGAGGCAGAGACAGAAAAAAAACCGAGTAAGACCAGGGTCTAAGCAAGAAGAAGAGAAATTGGAAAAGACTTGCTTTTCGGTGACACGCAACGTGGGAATATGGTGTTTTGGAAGGGATTGAAATTCTGGGGTTCCAGATAAGCCACTTTTGTCTCAGGCACCAAAAGGGAAATGGGAACCGCTAAAAACGACTGGACGCAAATCGCAAGAAAACACAGTTGAGCACGGCCACGCAACCGGCATGTCACTATAAAACGGCACGGGTCCGAGCGTGCTTAAAAAAAAAAAGCAATCAATCAATCAATCGCTAGAGAGGCCGCTGCGGTCGAGGTTCCCAGGTTCTGAATCAGGGCGCTGGAAATTGAACTCGGGTCTCGCCGGGCTCTTATATAGAAGGGCGGCCCTTCCCGCAGAGAGCTGGAGAGGCTCTCTTTGCAGTGCTACAGTAGCTTTTCGAGCCTCTCGATTTGTCGGGGTCTGCGGGACTGCGTCTGAAGTTGGTTGGGGTTGTTTATTCATTTATTTGATTTTATTATTTGTTTTTTTTTTTAATGCAATTTATTTTATGTGATTTTTTCGTTGCTTTTTTTTTTTCCTTCTCCCCTTTGCTCGAGCTATTATTTTCTCCTCTTACATGGCCGCCCCTCACCTCCCTCAGACTCTCTCTCGCCCAGCATCCATCCCACATGCCGGCCAATCGCTAATGCAGCCGCTATCCAATCCCACTGCAAAATGCTACATGCACCTCATGTCGATGGCACCGAACCCCCAGCGCCAGGTACATCTGATATGGCGTTCCCCGCAAGCAGGTACACGTAGCCACCGAGTAATTGCACTGCAGTAGTGTGTATCTACCGTCTAAACGTAGGCCCTTGATAACTCTCCGTCCAAAACACCAAAAGAGGCCATCACGAGACCGTTTCTTATCGTCCTAATCGAGGCCTTCTCGAGCCAGGAAGCTCCTCCCATCTCACATCCGTCGTAAGAAATGATAGTCTCAGCAGCTGAAAAATCCAAGACTTGTCTATTTGTCTAGCCCAACGGTAGGCTCTGCGCCGGCTTTGCCCCTCCCTGCTCAAAAAGTCACTTCTAAAAGGAGACGCCTGCAGGTACGCTTGTATCAGCCGCGGAGGCCAGAGCCAATAGACGGCCATACAGGCAGCCCAGGTCGTGATTCAAGGTGCAAATTACATGCATGCTAGTAGCAGTAGCAGAAAAAAAAAGGAAAAAAGAAGAAAAGAAAAGAAACAAGACAGCGACCAGCATGACATACCGCCTCCTGGCCGTCTGGGCGAGCGCAGAACAACTCAGCAGCCCCTCCCCTTGTCTATGCAGCTCAGCTGTCGGAGGTTTCTAGATGAGGGCCGTCGAGTTCAGCTCTGGTTTTAGCCTCTTTTCCTTTTTTTTTTTTTTTTTTTTTTTTTTTTTTTTTTTTTTGCTTTTTCTTTCTTTTCCTTTCCGGCGAGATTCCGCCCATGCTGGCCACCGTGGTGTTTTGCCTCCTCCCTCTCTCGCTCCCATTTCTCTGTTAGGATACTCTCGCCGGCTTCTCCAATTTGCCCCCTTCCCCCCCTCGTCTCCGCCTCTCTTCGCACTCACTCCCCATCCACACGTTCGGGGTTATGCGGAAATGAAATTTATAAATAAAATAATAGATGGACAAATCATCCGCTTGGAGTAGTATCCTCCCGATGCTTCGGATAGGCCTTGCCTGTTCCCCTAGCGCAGATCATCCGCATATTGCCGTGCTAAGCCGTATTCACGATTCATCTTGAACCCTCCTCGAAATGCGCTCCCATGCCCGTGCCCATGCCCAACGCGGTGCTTGTACGTACTGTACGTGATGCTCGTATAAAGGTCGTGTGTCTTCGTTCGTCGTCATTGTCGTCATTGCTTGGCGTAGCTGTCAACCCCTGGCCGGTGCTGCCTCCACCGTCCAATACCCGGGCCTCGATCCTCAGAGATGGACGTGAGCAAACAGATCGTCGTACAACTTTCCAACCCATCCTTCGGACGCTCCAGCCCGCGCAACAACCCCGAGCCCTCCCACCGCCCACAATGCAGCCGCAGCCACTACTGCAGCCTGAATCGCCAGCCAACGCCGCCTGCGCTGGCGTTTGGTCTTCTTATCAACCGCGACTGCTTGGCTCCCCCACCAGCCGCTGGTCGAGGGTGCAATTCCGAACCACTTAGCCAGTCCCCAAACCATATGACCGCATCCGATTCCAATCAGACCCCGGTAAGCAGTAGCCGCAATCAAGGGGTGCCTGGCGAAGCCGTGGGAGACATAGGCCAGACCGATGTTGGAGCTGTCTCCCTCCACGACCAGGGGCAGGATTCTGTTCATAAAGACATGGGCGCCGTAAAAGGCCGTGTAGACGTAGCCCGACCAAGAGATCCAGCTCACCTGCGGCCAGAGTCGAACCGACGAGCGAGAGGAAGACGTCGTGCTGTCGGTTCGTGAACTAATCAACGAAAACATGCCCGGTGTCGACCCTCCATATCTCCGTATGTTTTCCGATCTCCTCAGCAGGCGTAGAGCAATTCCCGAGCCGATATGCATCAGCACCGGCAAGCCAACCAGCAACGGCTCCGTAATAGACGTCTGGTAGAGCTCCCGGCCCATGAGGAGGTAGGTTTCCGAGCCGGCCACGCTTCGTGTAATCGCCGGAAGGAGAGATACATTGGCCAGGTGCATGGTGGTGAACACGGACACGGCATAGCTGGAATACTTTTGCATCCGGGTGACTATTGACAATGCATCATCAGAGGCAGGTTAGCAGAAAGAACACACCGAATACAGCATACACCCCCATACGCCACCACCCAAGCCAAGGATACAATGCATGGAACCAAGCCAGGCAAAACCAATAAAAGGTGCAAAAATCAAGGCAAAAGCGGAACGCAAACGAGGCCAATCAGGGGTCATCCAGGGCAAAACGAACGGTAGTAGATGGCGCCGTGGCCGCTGCCACTCAGCCCCGGGGCCATGGTCGAGCCAGACTTGAGGCTGCCCACACTTCGCTCAACAGAGGCGCCATCCGCAGCCAGGGAGTCCATTGGATTCTGCTTTTCAGTCGGCGTGTCCCCGTCAGTGTCCATGGGCGCAGGGTCGAGCTGCATCAGCGAAATGAAGGTCGAGTTGGAGTCTCTCCGATCTCGCCGGGAGCGCAGGCTCTCAGCGTCCCAATCGCTCTCCATGGCGATTGGCAGGTATTCTTGAGGCTTCTGTCGTGTCTTTTCCTCCTTGCCTGATTTTTTGAAATTCCCGCTTTTGAGTTTAGACTGTGGAAAGATTCCGAATTAAAGACGAAAATGTCCGAGTAAGACTTGCATATGTGATCAGTCCAAGCAACAGGCCATACCACCTTGTGTTGGGAAAAAAAAAATCAAGGTACCAATAGCCAAGGCCGGGGGACCAATAGCGACGGCTGCAATAGCATCATGGAGGGGTGAGTCTATGCCTATTGGGGAAATGGGCAGGTTGGAGCCGTCGCCAACTGACCTGAAGAGAAAATCAAAATGCACCACAACTCGACGCAAAAAGAGCAAAAGCTGGATAGAAATGTTTTAAACCCTTTGCAATCAAGCTCTTTGGCTTTTTATTCTTATTTGTAAAGCCTATTAAAGACCTGGATTTCAAATTGAATTTGTTCTTCTCTACTTGGGCCACTCGCACTCTCGTTTGGCAACATCTCGGCCACCTGAGCTGCTAGTTGACCGCCGTCTCCAGCATCTTTCCTCAAAACGCAGCTGTCTGTCCACATCAGAATATCCTACCCCATTAGTTCTAGCATATCATTCAATCCAGCATAGCTTCAACAACTCGGTGTAGCATCTTAGGCATCCAGCAGCTTGAAGCAGCTGCTAAAGCATGTATGAACACGTATTTACACAGCTTACAGCTTGCACATGCGAGTCTATGGAGTCCTTCCATGCAAGCCACACCCACTTGACACTATATCCCATCCTATTGCCGTCCTCTCCTCCCTTGCATGCCACCGCCATAGCGAAATGAGCTGTCTAATTTGCCAAATCCATTCACATTATCAACCATAAAGCCACTCCGAGCCCGAAGTTGAAGCGCGCAATCCTAACTCTTCTGCCTCTAGCAGTGTTTAGTAGCTCGGCCGTAGCGCTACAAGGGAGCTCTCCCGCTGAAGCCGACCGCTAACGTGCCGGCAAGACAGCAGCCCTCGCCCTTTGACCTTGCCGGTACCCCGCACTCTGCGCTTCCAGTAGGACCCGGCCAGTATCCGCCAAGTACAGGGTACCAACGGCACGTCCTCCCAGGCACGGAAGCCCCACCATAGCTTCCACGGAGCTTCGGGCTCCGAACTTCCGACAGCTACGCCTTATGCTCTCCAATCGTTATCGCCATCGTCATCACCAAAAAGCTGCGAATCGCCAGCTTCACGGCAGCGCATCCGCAAAAGCCGCGCCTCGCGCCAGCGACATACGACGCGCGTTACCTCTCATCCAATCGCATTCGATCCCCAATCGCGAGCAGCAGCCACAATGCCTCCTGTACGTGCAATTGCCTTCTCCCAGTCTCGGCAATGCGCCATCACCAAAACTAACGCGTCTCTCTCGCCAGAGACACCAAACCCTCCCTCCAGCGCAGACCACTTCTGCCAAGGAGGCCCAAAAGTCCTTCTACTGCAGCCTCTGCTCCAAGGGCTACTCGCGCATGAACGACTATGAGGCCCATCTCAGTAGCTACGACCACAGCCACAAGCAGCGCCTCAAGGACATGAAGGCCATGGTGCGCGACCCCAACGCCGGCGCCAAGGCGAGAAAGGCCGAGGCCAAGGCAGACGGCATCGTCAGCATCAAGCTCAGCGACCAGGATGCGCCGTCTTCGAGCGCTGGTAGTGCCGGCGGTGGAGGCGGTGGCGGCTTCAAAAAGGGCGGCTTCAAGAAGACGGGCTTCAAGAGCGCTTTTGCCCCCGCAGAGCCAGCAGCTTCAGCCGATGCGCAACAAACAGATACAAGCCATACACTGGTAGATCAGCGATCTGGAGGGCTGGTGGAAACAGGGGAGACAGCTTCAACTCTGCCATTGGCGTATAAGAGCTCGCTGGTGGAGAGTGACACTGAAGACGAGGGGTACGAGCTGTACGACCCGAGATTTCCCACTGATTGACTCTGTGAGAAGCATGCTGAATGCCGGTTTCTATTAATGGGTATTGAAATAACTACAAAACCGATGATACCTGAAAATGTCGTCTCCTTCAATCTCGCCCTAGCCCAGAATCCCTACATCTCATCACCAGACTGCATCCACCTATGGGAGTCTATCTGAGAGAGGTCCTCTTCCAACAAGCCAATCATGTTACGGCTGCCAAAGAACCAATCTGCCAGCTGCGATACCTGGCCACTGCCTTGAGCCGGCACGCCAGCATCGTTGGTGCTGGCATTGGCCATGACCTGATCCTCGTTAGGGATGAAACCCAGCTGGCTTAGGTACATGTCGAACTCATCTCCGATAAAGGTGGAGTTTTCGTCTTGCTGCTGCTGAGTCTTGGCCTCCACGTACAGCTTGGCGATATCAAACATGACTTTGCAAAGCAGGTAGAGCTTGTCAATGGGCTCTGAAAGCCCTTTTGCCCCTTCGAGTGAGTTGACAAAGTCTTGGAGAACCTTAAGATCTGCAAGTGAAGATGTTTCGATAACATAGCAGAATAAGACAAAAAACGGGGCAAAGGGTGTCAAAAGAAGGTTCCTAAGCATCACAATATAACATCAGCATCTAGCAACAAAGGAACCTGTGTACCCTTAGGGGTCCAAGGGCCTTATTTCCATGGAGAAAGGTGCCTTACCAGTGGATATACATGGATCGCATATAAGTGCTGATATCCATGAATACAACGCATTCTTGGTGTGTCTTCATGGCATGGCGTGCCGCATCCAGGCACTCGTCACAAAATCGAGTAATGGAGCCTTCTGGCGCCGGTATCACTCGATAGATGAGCGTCTTGGTGACATAGAATTGAACTTCGTCGCCTTTGATAAAGACATCTACAACTTCCGAAGTTCCTATCGATTTCAGAAGCGTGTAGACCTTTTCGCGCGTCTCGTCCGTCTCAATCTCCAGCTTGCTGCTTTCGGCAGCCAGAGCTTGGGCACGTTGGACCAAATCAGCCTGAGGGCTTGCCAGGGCAACCGGGCTGTATCTGCACGAGGTCAATTAGTATTTGTAGCATAAGATGAAAATTATCAAAAGAAAGGGGAGAAGGAGAAGAGAAGATGGATAAGAGAAGGACAAGAGAAGGACAAGAGAAGGACAAGAGAAGGAGAAGAGGCTCCTTACAGCTGTTCGTAAATCCGACTCTGTAAACTGCTTATCTTGACCCACAAGGTCGGGAACGTAGTCGAGGTTAGATGATCAAAGCCATTCACTTCAAACTCGCGTGGAATATCAATGTCGCATTCTGCAATCACCGAAGCTCGTCCTAGTCTTAGTCCCAAGCCCTTGTCCAAGGTATAGACGTGCCAGAAGACAATCTTCTTTTGCCGCGCAACCAGCGGAGGGTCGTTTCTAAGCGACTCTGTTCGATGGTAACCGCCCGCTTGGCATAGCCAGGCTGCCATTGTGATGAGATGCCAGGCCACAGAGGGTCTGGAGACGTCGATGGCATAGAGGCACTGTGTGTAGATGATTTCAGTATCAAGGACTCATGGAAGCCTCCATACGAGACAGGTGATTTAAGCGTAGAAAGCATGAACTCACCCCAAGCAGCAATGCCTGCACATTCTCAATCTTTGGCGACAGGAACAGCGGAAAGTTGGCCAGCGTCGTCTCCAGATTCGTCTTGCAGATGATGACGTATTCGCTGTACTCTTCTCGCACCGCTTCCTCCTTCGCCAGCGAATGTTGCTCTACAAAGAGGTTATACAACATGGCGTTGACCACGGCAAAGGTTGCGTCGGGGTAGTCCTCGGTAGGGAAATAGACGGCGCTGCAGAGCTCTGAAAAGTCCTTGATGCCGACGAGCGTGCAGAGGATGGTAAAAAAGGTAGGAGGTGCGGCTGATGGTGTTGTCGAGTCAGATTATCATGTTCTTTCTTTTCGCTTGTTGGTAATAAACTTACTTTTGACATGTCTCAAAAGAGCAGCCACAGTTCCCTGCGGCGGCATCGCCAGCTTGCTCACGCCTCCTGGAGGAACGGGCTGCTGCAACGGGAAGCGAGGCCCATGGCTTATAGAACGCTTTTTTTGCATCTCGACGAGCTGGCTGAGATTGGCCAGAGCAGTTTCCATCTTGGGGTTCAGAGCTCTTAGAGGCGCTCTCTTAACGGCACGCTCGAGGAACTCGCTCGCAAAGGTGGTGTGCACGGTGAGCCCCGAGTCGCCGCCGAGGGCCGATTCTTCACTGGCGCTGTCATAGTCGGCATTGGACGAGGTGGTTTGGATGTTGAAGTCTGTTGCTGTTGTTGCCGGGGTGTGTATAAACTTGGAGGCATCTGTGGCTGTGGAACTTGAGATGTTCTTGAGAAGAACTTCGATGTTGCCCAGGCGTGTTTCGATCTGGTCAATCTTTCTCTCGCTGAGGGAGAGTGCAAACTGATCAGCAACGTGATATGAAAGGGCGAGAAGCAATATGGCAATATATGGCAATGAATATCACAGACAAAGGCACCAAAAAAGCATAGTAGGCAGAGATGGACGTACTATTGTGATGATATCAGGACTCGTTGTCGCGGCTCCTTTGGTCGTTGGCCAGCACCAGTAGACGTGCAGGTACGCTTCGCTGTTCTGCAGTTGGAACACGGCCACTCTTTGTCACAGCGAATCTATTGTTCCAATCCAGAAGCAAAGAACATCAGCTTGATCCCCAAACAAAGAGAGACGATGTGCCGCATATCATAGCGTCTTGTTGCACTCTCAACTCACCTTTTTAAGACGGCATTGGTCGCACTGAGGCGCAGTCGTCAGCAACAAAGTCATGTTGGAATTCAACCAAAATCCCACTGTAGGCTCCCTCAACACCCTCGCAGGGCAGCTATCGTAGCATTGCAGGCAATGCAGGGCACGACCTGCAGCCCGGGCAAGGGATGATAATCATTGGCATGGACTTACAGCTCTGCGAGCGGATGGATCATCGGCGGCCGCGGACGGCGCGAGGTTCTGCATCGTTGGATCTTGGCTGGGAGATTGGCGTTTGAGCTAATGCTCGGCAAAAGATATGCTGGTGGTCGGAACATACCTAATACTGTGGTAACGGTACTTCTATTCGGGAGGATTCGAAATGGGTGGTCCCTTGGTTCGTTTTCATGGAGGAAGCGAAGAGAAGGTGAGCATGTCGTTGCTTCATAGCATCCTTTACCAGGTACCGATGTTAGGGCCTGTACGGAGCATGTTGGTGGCCTCTGGCTACTAGCAATTCCGCAGCAATTTCACCAGCTTGATTGAGGAAGCGTTTGCTGAGGAAAGTATAGAATTGAATTTCTTGTTGAATACTAATTGAATTTGGATCAATTTTTTTGGACGCAATTCGTCGACACGAGTCGTTGAGTTGACAAAGATTGATGAGTTGACAGTATCGCTAATACTCTGCCTTGTCAGCATTGCAGAAGCTTCATGTATCTTTACGTGCTCAATGTGAGGCAAGGTACCTACGGAATTATCGCTCATCCGCGGGGTCCGGCAATTCAATGGTGGCTGAGGCGAGTTACGTATGAGCTGAAGACGCTGGCGGACCTATTGAATTTTCAGAAATAAAAGAGGAAAGTTGGAGAATCGGAAAACGGTTTCTATTTGCAATCTCAAGAGCATCGTTGTCAGGGCGTCTACTTCAATCTTACTCTTTCGCAGGCTCAAAGTTCCCCAGGTCCCACACATTGTCCCAAGATATAACCTTTCTATCTAGAAGAGTCACATGTGATTGGAATAAATGCCAAGCTGAAAAGGCACTGTCAAGCTCAACCAACCATGGTCACTGTATAACGGCCAAATACCTTGATGTGAAAAAGACATATGTGAAAGATACTTGTGAAAAATACCCATGTGATAAATACCTATGTGAAAAATACTTATGTGAAAAATACTTATGTGAAAAATACTTATGTGAAAAATACCTATGATATGAAACATACCTATGATGTGAAAGATCTCGATAAATAACGAAGTAATTGATGCTCATCTCATTATCAATCTTTGTCAACCATTTCACTGTATCAATTAAACCGAATATCAAGATAACGAGAAGCTATACCTAGAGGCGATGAAGCGTCCGCAACAAATGCGCAGGTAATATAGATGAAAAAGTCTTAAATAAGTCATTATAATAACAGCAAATTCAATGAATCATCTAAAAGAATAAATTAAAAAAAGTGTAGCAGAGTCTACCTCTTTGCTATCGCCATTAATTACATATGCAATACATAAAGTGTTGTTTGCCATCCCTTTTTATCGCGCGCATTGCCATCATGCATCTCAAATAAAAGCCATTGTTTGCTCTCGACGCCGCTCATATATAGTGCGCATCTTTTTGTCCCGCCGCTCCCATTCGTGTTGGGGAATTCTTCACTCATTACTCCATGTCAATT
The DNA here is from genome assembly GCA_030708095.1 of Trichoderma sp. CBMAI-0020. Classification (NCBI taxonomy): domain Eukaryota; kingdom Fungi; phylum Ascomycota; class Sordariomycetes; order Hypocreales; family Hypocreaceae; genus Trichoderma; species Trichoderma sp. CBMAI-0020. Next base: position 1,128,602 of record JAJNCI010000002.1, read on the forward strand.
CAATGGTATCAAAAATACAACATCCCTTCCGCTTTCCTTTCTTAGAGACGTCTAAGCCTCAGGCTTGCGGCCGACCATGAGGTACATGGGCGTGAAGAGCTTCTCGCGACCACCAGCAACCAGGCAGTCAGCCGCAAGAGCCAAACTGTCGGCAGTCTTCTTAGTGCCGGCAGGCGCAATTCCCACCGTCTCCAGCAGGCCAGCCAGGTTGTGGGCAATGGCACGTCCCCACTTGGTCATGCGGACAATGGTGAAGACATCGCCAATCGTCTGGATGTACTTGAGCTCGCCGGACAGGGGCCAGTACCAGGGCGAGTGGTCCTCGCGGTCAGCCAGATCCTCGTGCCTCAGCAGCTCGAAGCCGGCGGCGTGCATGGCGTCCAGGGCCTCGGAGACCTTGCACATGTTGGAGATGCCGTCACCCTGCTCGATTCCGAGGCGGATCTCGCGGTGGTGCAGGTTGTTGTTGTCGTACTCGTCAGTCATGAGCCACTCGTAGACGCCAAAGACACCGCCGGGCTTGAGCACGCGGAAGATTTGGCTGTAGATGCCCTCCAGGGTGGGGGCGTGGACGGTAGCCTCAATGGCGTAGACGGCGTCGAAGGTGTTTTCAGCGAAGGACATTTGCTGTGGCACTTGTTAGTCACTCATCAAGACTCGGCTTGTTTGAAATTTGGCGGGCTACAACATACCATGAAGTCGCCCTTGACAAAGGCCAGCTGCTTGGAGAGACCCTCCTTCTCGGCATAGTGCGTGGCTCGGTCGATCTGGTAGTCGTTGTTGTTCAGGCCGGTGACGTGGCATCCGGTGAACTTTGCAATCTCACGGGCCGGGCCGCCAACGCCGCAGCCAACATCGAGCACCTTCATGCCTTCCTTGATGCCAATGCTGTGTGCCAGGTAGTGCTCGTGGCGGGCAATGGCCTGGTAAAAGGGCTCGCCGGCGGAGAAGCGGCAAAAATGGAAGGACTGGCCCCAGCCGTACTCGTAGATGTCGGTGGCCAGGTTGTAGTAGTGCCTCGTCAGGGTGGCATACTCGGCTGTTCGCGCCTGTTGTCATGATTGTTAGTGTCTGGATTCATCTGGCGGGCTTTCTTTTCATTTCATCTCCTCGTCTTGCCCTGGGCGGAAATCACTCACGGCACGCTCCTCGGCAGTCTCGTTCTCGGCGGGCTTGTTGTCCCAGTGCTTGAAGTACTCATCCACAGCGGCCTTTTTCGCGTCCGAGCCCTTGGAGAACATGGCGGAAATGCCTCCCTTGGCCTTGGCCGAGTTGCCGTGCAGGGCCTTGTTGAAGGCGGCATCTCGGGCCTTGTCCTCCTTCTCGAGAGTAGCGGGAGCCATGTTGAAGTGGAAAGATGAATTAAAAGATTAATTTAGAAAAATAAAATCTCTCTATTACTAGAAGTAACTGTTAAAAAAAAATGTAGTGGTTAAAGAGGGAAGAGGAATGTATCAGAAGAGAAGGGGGAGAGAGAGAATCAAGGACAGTAGTAAAAGACGCAGAGCGAATCAATGGCGGGAAAGGAAACGGTGATGTGGCGCCGCAAGGAATTGGGCGGAGCTGTTGGACCTTTTTATGCGTTGTCCTCTGGTATCGCAACAATTTCACAGGCTCCCTGCATCCGCCGCTTTTTTTTTTCTTTTACCCCTGACGAGCTGCGCTGGGAAAACGCCAATCTCCAATTTCTGGGCTTGTGATATCGCACTAGAGGCGGAATTTGGCGATCTGGTTGGCTGGATCGACGATGGAGGGGCCTGGGGTTGGGCTAGATAGGCCGTGATAGGCAGGCGGTGAAGGCCCCCGCAATGTGCGAATACGAACGCGAACTCGCTTTTGCGAGAAATACGCGTATTTGGTTTTGGCGCAGCTGTTGCTCTTTGAACGGAGCAATTCGCGTGGCCGAGCAATGAATTAGAAGCTAACTGCAATGTTGCAATACAATATTCCATCCGAGGTCTATAATTACTAATGTACGACCTGAGGTAATTAAGTCCTAGGAAATGGCAACTCAGGGCAGAGTTGAACCTGTATTCAGCGTTAGACCCAGCCCTTCAGGGTTCTGGTTTCCAGAAGCCCAATTCCGAGCCTAACAAGCGGTGCCTATAATATTTTCCGTAGCTGGAATTGCCTCGAACCCACCTTTTCTTCTCTTTTGGGCTGCTTTGCAATCCATTCTCTCCGCTTATCGATAACAGATAAGATTCCACATCATGATTATGTAACGTGCCGGGTGGCGGGACTAGCGGCAGGTCTCCACCAAGATTTCTCTGCATGCCGCGATCTTGGATTTGCTTGTTCGCAAATCATCCTTTCCTGTCCTTCCAAAGACACAGCAGAATCATCACTCGTCAATTCATCACAGCCACTGCATCGCCTCACAGAAGCTGTGCCCGCCATGCCTCCCCAGATTAAGCAGGACCTGAACCGGTCGGGATGGGAGACGACCGACTTTCCGTCCGTCTGCGAAAACTGCCTGCCCGAGAACCCATTTGTCAAGATGCTCAAGGAAGACTATGGAGCTGAATGCAAATTGGTATGTCCTCATACAATCTTCTCTTCTTTTGTCCTTTTTCTCCACAATTTACCATTTTTCAACCGAAACAAATCATATGCTAACGGATCTCCAGTGCACGCGACCCTTTACCGTCTTCAGCTGGGCTGCCGAGCGCGCGCAGGGCCGCAAGAGGCGAACCAACGTCTGCCTGACGTGCGCGCGACTCAAAAACTGCTGCCAGAGCTGCATGCTGGATCTCAGCTTCGGCCTGCCCATCACCGTCCGCGACGCCGCGCTCAAGATGATCGCGCCGGGTCCCCAGTCCGAAATCAACCGAGAATACTTTGCGCAGAACAACGAGAAGCTGATTGAGGACGGCAAGGCTGGGACTGAGGAATACGACAAGACGGACGAAAAGGCGCGCGACCTTTTGCGACGCCTGGCTGCCAGCAAGCCATACTTTCGAAAGGGACGGACCGTGGACGAGTCGGAGCTTGCTGCCGCGAGAACCGGTGGCAACGCTGCTGTTGGCGCTGGTGTCGGAGGCGCTGGACCGATCCGAACTCGAGACTCACGGGCTGCCGCAGCCACCGGTGCTGGTCCGCGATCCGGTGGACGAGGAAAAGGCCGGCCTGCGTTTCCTAGCGCGGCACAACTTCCACCCAGCCCAAAGGACTGGCTGCCGCCGGATGATCCCAACATCATGTCTCTCTTCGTCACAGGCGTAGAGGACGATCTGCCCGAGTACAAGCTCCGCGATTTCTTCAAGGTCTACGGCAAGATCAAGAGCCTGGTGTGCTCCCACATGTCGCACTGCGCATTCATCAACTACGAGACGAGAGACGGTGCCGAGAAGGCTGCGGCCGCGTGTCAGGGCAGGGCAGTGATTGCGGGATGTCCGCTGCGGATCCGCTGGGGACAGCCAAAGGCGATTGGAACAATGGATCGCGAGCAACGCTACCAGATGCTCCAGGATGCCCGCATCAGGCGGAACAACTCACAGCAGCAGCAAAACGCCATTGAGGGAGGGCAGCAGTCAAGCGCATCAGGCATAAAGGCTATTGCGGCAGCGCCTCCTGGCGGGGAAGAGACACCTGCCTATGCCAGTTTGGCTGGAGAGTAGAGCAATTCGATGCTCCATCTTCATTTATTCATCTTTACATCATATTCCGGAGTTTTGGGCGTGTTTTAGGGAAACTATAGCGGGGAAATGCAGCAGTTTTGGATGCTTGAGGAACCAAAGAAACAAGAACAAGGGAGAAATGTCGATATATATTGCGTTGGCTGATGTTTGAATGGATTGGAGGGTATCATGACAAGTTTCTATAGTCTTACATATTTCTTTCCTTTCTCTTCTTTATACAATGATAATACACACGAGGCTTGCCTTGATTATTTGCAGCCACAGCCACCACCGCTCTGTTTGCCGCTGCCTGCCGTTAATATGCTGTCGTTGTCGCCTCGCTCGGTGTGTTCGTGTATCCGGAGCTCTGTGAAGTGTAATAATTAGTATGGATGAATCTCTCATCTCCCATCACTTATCTCTCATCCTCCTTCTTTGGAGATTTTCAAGTCTCCCTTCTTCTGCTTCTCTGGGATCAAGTCTCACTAAAAGTATGGCTGTCGCCCTTGCTCTCCATCTTCTGTCCCTGCACCACGTTTTCGCGCAGAATCGTGGCCACGTCCTCGGCATGCCGGATTGCGGCCTGGATGCCGGAGGACTCGAGGCTGCGGTTCTCGTGGAAAGTCTGTCGGATCTGGTTCTGGGCGGCTGAGAGGACATGGACGTCGCCTGGATTTCAAACAAGGATTCAATCAGCCTCTGTTGCTTGAAGATGACAAATTTTGGAATATGAGATGTCTGGTTTACCTTGGAAGGCGATGCGCGCAGAGCGCAGGAGGTGTCTGTAAGCGGCCAATGACATGGTTTTTCTCTGGTGTGAAATAAGCAGATTTAGAAATAACGACAAACCAAACAAAAAAGTACAAACTCCATTTGTATGGTGAAGACGAATCTGGATTTCTTCTAGTCAACGGCTTCCGGCAGCGAATCACGGAGCCCCGGTTCTGCCGTCTTCCGCCAGCATCCCACTAATGCCTCCCCTGTCCCGAAAAAATCCTGACCCCACCATTGAATTTTCTGGCGGGAAAAAAAAAGAAAAAACTGGAGATTAGATAGGCTGACCTCACCTCTCACTCTTCCCTCCCTCTCTTCTTCCTCGTAACAACCAAAACACCAAAAAAAAACATCACAATGGCTTCCATCTCGCAGGTCGTCACCCTCCCGCTGCCGGCGCTCCCCGAGGGCTGGAGCGCCGAAAAGGACTTCAAGGCCGTCGGAAAGCTTTCCGGCGCCGTGCAGCGCAGCATCGAGCCCGTTGGACCGCACTTCCTGGCCCACGCCCGCCGAGCTCGTCACAAGCGCACCTTTTCCGAGGACGACCGGATCCAGGCCCAGGAGAGCGCCAAGAAGGTGGAGGACCTGGACGACGGCGAGGAGAGCGAGGCCGAGGACCCGATGCTGCTGCAGCTGCAGGCCAAGGACTGGAAGGTGAGACATGTGATGATGTCCAACGATGGCATCACAGACTGCCATTGAGACGGGAGATGCTAACGAGACTCTTCACCCCACAGACCCAAGACCACTACAAGGTGCTCGGCCTGTCCAAGTACCGCTACAAGGCCACCGAGGACCAGATCAAGAAGGCCCACCGCAAGAAGGTCCTCAAGCACCACCCCGACAAAAAGGCCGCCCAGGGCCGCACCGAGGACGACCAGTTCTTCAAGTGCATCCAAAAGGCCACCGACATCCTGCTCGACCCCACCCGCCGGCGCCAGTTCGACTCGGTCGACGAGGAGGCCGACGTCGAGCCGCCGTCCAAGAAGCAGCTGCAAAAGGGCGACTTCTACAAGCTGTGGAGCAAGGTCTTCAAGTCCGAGGCCCGCTTCTCCAAGACGCACCCCGTGCCGACCTTTGGCGACGCCAACGCCTCCAAGGAGCAGGTCGAGGAGTTTTACAACTTCTGGTACAACTTTGACAGCTGGAGGAGCTTCGAGTACCTGGACGAGGACGTGCCCGACGACGGCGAGAGCCGCGACCACAAGCGCCACGTCGAGCGCAAGAACCAGAACTCGCGCAAGAAGAAGAAGGCCGAAGACAATGCTCGTCTGCGTAAGCTGCTAGACGACGCGTCCGCCGGCGACGAGCGCATCAAGCGCTTCCGACAGGAGGCCAACGCCGCCAAGAACAAGAAGAAGTTTGAAAAGGAGGCCGCCGAGAAGAAGGCCGCCGAGGAGGCTGCCGCCAAAAAGGCCGCCGAGGAAAAGGCAAAGGCCGACGCCGAGATTGCGGCCAAGGCTGACCGCGAGGCCGGCAAGAAGGCCAAGGAGGCGGCCAAGAACGCGCTCAAGAAGAACAAGCGTGTGCTCAAGGGCTCCGTCAAGGACGCAAACTACTTTGCCGCCGGGGGCGATGCCTCTGCCGCCCAGATCGACGCCGTGCTGGGCGATGTCGAGCTGGTCCAGGGCAAGATTGAGGCCGAGGAGATTGCCGCTCTTGCCAGCAAGCTCAACGGCCTGACGGTGGCGGACGAGATCAAGGGAGTGTGGAGCGCCGAGGTCAAGCGGCTGGTTGACGCTGGCAAGCTGAAGGAGGGCGATGCCAAGAACCTGGCGTAAAATGGTGGTGTGGGAACGGGGTGTTTGTGTTTGATAAACGAGCAATCAGTGGTATAGACGGCTTCGTGATGGACGAATAGACATGAGTTTTGATGGGCAATTTGTATGGCTCGGTGTGATGAAAGTGAAGGTGTATAAACATGTTGCTGCTTCTAGCAATCTCAGTTACCAACATTGATATGATTGCAGGTCTAATATATCGTGTTAGTTCAGGATAATATAGCATCGTATCAACAGGGGTCAATCTTTGCGTCCATCTGCCATTGTGCCTCAGAACCAGCATGAATCATGACTTTACATCTCTAATTAATCCAACTCACCACGACAACCATCCCAATTAACGCCCATCCCCCATCTCGACGCCTTATCTACGACAGCCAGCAATCGGACCGGCCCCCCAAATCTCCGGCAGCGGCGCCCTTAGTCAGCCGCATTTTCCCTCACCTGCAGCCCAATTTTAGCCCCTCCCCAACAAAGCAACCAGCAAAGACGCCCCCTGTTTGGAGGGGCTGCAGCGCTGTACTGTAGAGACCTAGACCACTATAGTAGCTGCGAGCTTTTGCACCAGCGCAGAAAAAAAAAAACTGGCTGGTCGCTCCAATTGGCTGGCAGCACCCAAGCTTGGGAATTTTTTTGCCCCGGCGCCGGAAATTCCCTCTGAGAAAGATAATTCCCAAAACACCAAGAGCCAACCTCAACACTCTCTATCCACCACACCGTCCCTCCTCTCTTTTGATTTTTTTTTTCTGCTTGATTCTCCCCGCGAGCAGCAAAGGACGGCCAGCTTGTAGAAAAGCCCGTCGACAAGCAGAAAAGAACAAACAACTGCCAGCGAGCACTTTTCTTTCCCGCCATGTCCCGATTCCTCCGACCCGCAGCCCGCCTGGCTGTCTCGACACGAGCGGCCGCCATCACCAGAAAGGCCTCGCCGGCTTTCTCACAGGCCATTGCCCGCCCCGTCTACTTTGGCGGCTCGTCGCAGCACCGATCCTACGCCGAGGGCGCGGGCGTCAAGGAGTACACGGTGCGAGATGCCCTGAACGAGGCGCTGGCCGAGGAGCTGGAGAGCAACCCCAAGGTCTTTATCATGGGCGAGGAGGTTGCGCAGTACAACGGCGCCTACAAGGTCACCAAGGGCCTGCTGGACCGGTTCGGCGAGAAGCGCGTCATCGACACGCCCATTACCGAGATGGGTTTCACGGGCCTGGCTGTGGGAGCAGCGCTGAGCGGCCTGCACCCGGTGGTGAGTTTATATCACATATATCATACATGTACCCATATAAAACTAACACATTCCGCAGTGCGAGTTCATGACCTTCAACTTCGCCATGCAGGCCATTGACCACGTCGTCAACTCGGCCGCCAAGACGCTCTACATGTCCGGCGGCATCCAGCCCTGCAACATCACCTTCCGCGGCCCCAACGGCTTCGCCGCCGGCGTGGCCGCCCAGCACTCGCAGGACTACTCGGCCTGGTACGGCAGCATCCCCGGCCTCAAGGTCGTCTCGCCCTGGAGCGCTGAGGACGCAAAGGGCCTGCTCAAGGCCGCCATCCGCGACCCCAACCCCGTCGTCGTGCTGGAGAACGAGCTCATGTACGGCCAGAGCTTCCCCATGTCCGAGGCCGCCCAAAAGGCCGACTTCGTGCTGCCCTTTGGCAAGGCCAAGATTGAGCGCGCCGGCAGCGACATCACCATTGTGTCCATGTCGCGCTGCGTCGGCCAGGCCCTGACCGCCGCCGAGACGCTCAAGAAGAGCTACGGCGTCGAGGCCGAGGTCATCAACCTGCGGTCCATCAAGCCCCTGGATCTCGACTCCATTGTCCAGTCCATCAAGAAGACGCACCGCCTGCTCGTCGTCGAGTCTGGCTACCCTGCCTTTGGCGTTAGCGCCGAGATCCTGGCCCTGGCCATGGAGTACGCCTTTGACTACCTTGACGGCCCTGCCCAGCGAGTGACGGGCGCCGAGGTGCCCACTCCCTACGCCGCGGGCCTCGAGGAGATGTCCTTCCCTACCGAGCAGCTGATTGCCGACTTTGCCGCCAAGATGCTGCGAGTGTAGATACCCTAGACGAAATGGGGTGGAGTGAAGGGGAAATGAAGGGGAGCAATAAAGAAGAGAGTTTAAGATGATGTACTCTTTTCACAAATTATATCTACGGATATGAATATGACAAAAAGAAGAAGCAGAAGAAGCAGAGGAAGAGGAAGAGGACTCATCACACAGGCGAATGTAATATCTCAAAATACGAAAGGATAGCTTGGAATCCCAAGGGAGAGAGAAGCCTTTAGGAGAGGCAATCGGGATCAGTAGTGCTACCTAGTTTAAACAAAAAACTCTTGATAGACGGGGCGGCAGAGGCGGCGGGGAATCATAATGGACTTGTACTTGTAATTACCCATGCATTTCTTTTACGGATAAACTCCCTTTCTTTGATACTTTTTATTCTTGTGGGTTAAATTAAACCAAGCTTCATGCTTCTATAAGACTTAGAGATTAAGCGATATGCAGACTTGTACTTGTAATCACCTATGCGCTTCTTTTACGGATAAACTCTCTTTTTTTGATACTTTTTAATTCTTAAGGGTGTCAGAAGTCTATCTGTATCCTAATAAATACCAAGCAACCATCTAGAGATTTTCATGATTCGTATTACCATCAAAACAAACCCCAATATGCTTGTAACCATCTCTAACCAGTTCCCAAAGCCTCAAAGCATGTCGATAGTATTTTCCCATCTCACATGTACAAACTGGCCACCGCCGTGATATCCCTCTTAATCATCTCCTGCGCCGTCTGCATCTTCTGATACAGCTCCGGGTCGCCAATGATCCTCGCCGCATTCTTCACCTCGCGGCACGTCTCGTCCAGCCGGGTAATGGTCCGCACAATCGTGCCCTCGAGCACGTCCGTCAGCCCCGTGATATTCTTGAAGCTCATGCCCCTCGCCCACTCGTACACGACTTCCATCAGACCAAAACGAGGCCGTGACGTAAAGTCGTTGGAGTCTTCGCTTGACTGAATCACCTGCAGGCGCGTCTGCACGTCATTGACCTTTTCCGAAATGGCAATGATGGTGTCGCGGCCCTTTTCGAGATTGCCCGTCAGCGTCGGCTCGATGTCGGTCTTTTCCTGGAAGACAAAGGAGGACAGCAGGGCGGCGATTTCGGCGGGTTCGAAATCGGCCAGCACGTTGTCGAGGATGAGTTCTGTGAGCACGAGCTCGTCGCCCGAGTGGACTTCACAGGCGACCTTGCCCTTGAGCTGGATGCGGGTTGCGTCGTCGATAAAGTCGAGCTCTTTGAGGACTTGGACGCGCTGCTCGTAGTCGGGGAGCAGTTGGAGGTTCTGGTCGGAAAGAGACTGCTTTAGCTGGGCAATGTGCTCCGTGATGAGCCACTCGTCATGGCACATGGCAAACTGATTTGATGATTGTCAGTATACTGTGTAGGATTATAATCAAAGAAACATGCAAAGGAAAAGGAGAGAGAAAATCAAAAGTCACTCACATGCTTCAAAAACGACGGGCACTTGACCGCCGCAGAGTTCGTCATCGTCTTGGCCAGCTGCACCCTCTTCTCCATCATCTCCTGCAGCGGCAGGCTCCTCACCTTGGCCATGTCCATCTCGTCCCACCGGTCGTCCCAGCTTGCGCACATCTCCTGGATCTTGTCCCGCGCGTCCTCGGCGCCGCTGCCGCCCTGGAAGATCTCGGGCATGACGCCCTTGAGCACCCACCGCGTGAGGCACTCGACGTCGCTCAGGGGGACAAACATGTTCTTAGTCGTCAGCCGCTTCTTGCCCTGGGGGAGCCGCGAGAGGTATTTGCGAAAGGCCGGGATAAAGGGCAGCTGGTCTGTGGCGTCGCGGCGCTCTCTCAGGGGCTTGATGGCGCAGACGTGCAGGATGGGGTCGTCAAAGCTGCCCTTGGGGCTCATGCCTTCGGCAAGCAGGATGCCGGCGGTGCGGATGCCCTCCCAGTTGAAGACGATGAGTCTCTGCGGCGTAAACATCCGTCGTCCAAAGGCAATCCGCAGCAGGGCCTTGTATAGATCTGTCGTCAGGCGCTTGTAGTCCTGGGCAGCCTGATGGCACTCGTCCACCACGCCGTCGCAGATGCCGCAAGACTCTCTCTTGACCTTAGCAAGATCGGCCTGGGCCAGTTTGACGTCTTTCTCGTGCTCCGGCAGCAGCTGTTGCGTGGCATGCTCCGAAAAACTTCGCTTAATCATCTCCTCAATCTTGAGCGCCTCCACTCTCAGCAGGTTGAGAATCATGTTGTACGTCAGCCTGAACTGAGACCTGAGCTTGGAAGGCTCTCCCAGAATCATGTTACGCAGCTCAGCAACGGGGGGCGCATCGTCTCCGCCAGGCGGCACAATAATGACCGAACCAACTTTATCCAGACCTCGACGACCAGCTCGGCCGGCCATCTGGGTGTATTCTCCAGGCAAAAGATTGCGGAACGAGTGGCCATCGTGCTTGCGGTATCCGGAAAACACCACGGTTCTCGTAGGCAGGTTGAGTCCCATGGCAAAGGTCTCGGTGGCAAACAAGACCTTAACGAGAGTCCTGGCGAATAGAATCTCCACCAGCTCCTTGACAATGGGCAGCAGGCCACCGTGATGCACCGCAATACCCCTGCTGAGGAGTTCACGCAGTCTGATAATCTGCGGGAGAACTCGGTCCTCAGGCTTGAGACGAGCAATTGATTTTTCAATCACCATGTGGATGGCGCTCTTTTCCGTGGCCGTGCAGAAATCCTGGTTGCTCAGAGCATCCGCATTTTCCTCACAGCGCTTCTTGGAAAAGACAAAGATGCAAGCCGGCAGCAGCGTCTGCTTCTTCAAGAATTGAACCAGATGAACCCACAGGTTCTTGTCTTGAGCCGCGGTCGATCGCCCACCAGGGTTTCCGGCTCGTCCCATGTGTCCAGGGTTGTGGCTGGCCCGAGGAGGTCCTCCTCGTCCTCTCTGCTGGCCACCACCGCCTCCTCTGCCTCCTCGTTGCTGCGGGCCGCCTCGTTGATTGCCACCTCTTCCACCTCGTTGGTTGCCTCCTTGACTGCCTCCCCTCGTGGCAATCGCATTGCCAGCAGCAGGTGCTTTATCTTTGCTTTGCGCGGCCTTGTGCGCGTCTTTCCAGCCGTTTTCGAGGAACTTCTTGTCCGAATCCACAATCTTGTGAATATCCTTGCCGGCCCAGAGGTAGTGCTCCAGGGGCACCGGTCTCTTGGCCGTGGAAATCACGTAAATGTCTCTTTGCTTGGTTCTACCAACCCAAGAGGCGAATTCGTGCGTGTTGGGCACAGTCGCCGAAAGCAAGATGAGCGAAATGTGCTCTGGCAGCATGATGATGACCTCTTCCCACACGACACCACGCTCGTAGTCGTTTACGTAGTGGACCTCGTCAAAGATGACAAACTCGACGTCGCGAATCAAGTCTGCTCCGCGGTACAGCATACTTCGCAGAATCTCCGTCGTCATGATGAGACAGCTGGCCTCGGGGTTGATCTGCACATCGCCCGTCAAGATACCGACCTCGTCAAACTCCTGTCTGAAATCACGGAACTTTTGGTTGCTGAGAGCCTTGATGGGCGACGTGTAGATGGCCTTGGTCATGTGCTTGGCCGCCAGCGCAATGGCGTATTCAGCCACGACAGTTTTTCCGGCAGACGTATGTGCTGCAACAAAGACTGAGTCGCCGTTTTCGAGATGGTACACGGCTTCCTTTTGGAACGTGTCCAGCTCAAAGGGCCATTCTCGAGCCATGTCGGGAACGAGCTCTCTGAAATTGGGCATGTCGTGCTTGATATCGACCATGTGTGCCCATTCTCGGCCAGCTCGTTTAGCACTCGAAGCTGCGAGAATGCCATGTGGTTCGAGAGACGGAAACTCCACAGGCAGCAGGTCGTCGATGTCATCTCCGTCTTCCTCTCCATCCTCTGGGGAGGCACCAGATGCGCCATTTGGTGGCGATGAGTCCTCGTCCTCGTCCTCTGCGTTGGCATCTCTTGCCTCTTCTGGATCCTCTGCGAGCTCCTGCTTGATCGCTTCAGCAGCGTCCGTGTCCTTGTCTGTCTTCTTGATGCTAAAGTCGATGCCACGAGTCATTCCAGGGGCAGTTTGCAGTAACCCTCCCTCACCACCAAGCTGAATCACCTTCTCCAGCCTGTTCCCACCAGCAGCATCGTCGACAGCAGCTGTTCCAGCATGGATCTGGTCCTCCAAAGCCGCCGTGGCCTCGATTCCCTCCAGTCCACCAGGGGCAAAGGGAAAGAATCCGGCAGCACCTCTGACGAAATCCGCCCTGTTAGCCGGTTTACGCAGAAAACTGGTCGAATTCTTTGCAGTGGCACCGCTGATGGGAACCGTGACATTCTTGTATCCCGTAACGCGGCCCTCCAGTCCATGCCTCAAAAACCTCGTCACAGTTCGGGTCTGGGGCGGTGCAATCTTGAACAGAGACGTATAGTCTGTCTCAAAGTCCCATCTCTGCTGAAGACGATCCAACCACTCGACAGGGAAGTGGGGAGAGGGCATCAGCAGCTCATCTTCCAAAAGTCGCTTTAGCTCTTCGGGATCCTGGAGGCGCCGCTTCTTGGAGCTGGAGCTGGGGACGAAGTCTTCTGCATCCTGAGAGATGAGAAGAGCGTCGATGCCAGCCATGGCTCTGAAACAGCTGAGTGTGAGATTTTTTCTTTCTTTTTCTTCCAGAAAATCAAATCAAGCAATGATTTGTTTTGTTTAGAGGCAACTTGTGATGAAAGTTGACTTGAGGTGCAACTTTAGGTTGAGGTTGGAGCGCCTAGACCCCGCCACAAAGGATGGAATTGCGGGTCTGGGCACCTGCATCTGCTTGTTATCCGAACGTTTCTGCAAGTCAGGTTGTACATGCTGCATATTGAAAGAGCAGAAGCAGTTTATAAGGAGAGAAATTCAAACAATATCAATAGTCTGTAGAGAGAGAATCAATTGTAAAATATTCAGATATATATACTTGTATGCGTTTGTAAGATATGTATAGACGCTCCAGGACCTCGATGCGTCAGGCAATCGCTGCAGCAGGAATCATCCAAGCAAAAGCTGCAGCTCTAATAATGGTAGCAATTCAACAAGTTCTCGATCCAGTCATCATGATCAGTCAGAAACCCAGCCCTTGTGCATTTGCCCTCTCAGAAACGCCGATAACGATAAAGCCCTCATGTCCCAAACAAAGAAGAAACCTAGCAAATCAAATCAATCAACTCCCGGCTGATCCATACATGTGTATCAACCCAGGGAGCGACGCAGCAAGCACGAAAAATCAAACAAAGTAGTCCGCTATGAAATTCACTCCTCGCGAATCTAAGCCCGCAACGCCCTCAGTCTCTGCTGCAGCTTGTCCTCCTCCTCGGCTGTCGGCTCCGCGGTCTGGGGCTCGGCCGTCGCAGGCGTGGCCTTGTTGAGCTCGAAGCTGACTTCCAGGCCAGCATCGTCGGCGAGTTTGCCCAGCAGCTCGTGGACGGCGTCTTCACCGACTTGGACGGATGTGGACTGCGTGATGGCGTCCTGGTAGATGCCGTTGGTCATGGCGTACTCTTCGTTTTGTTGCTTGAACTGCTCCAGGGTAACGAGGGTCTGTAGAGTGGTGGTCAGTTAGTCTTGAACAGCTATGAACAAGGAGTATAGCGAGCCGACGCACCTTTTCCGGGTTCGTATTCTTCTGCGCCAGGTTCATCGTCCGCGACGACGAGGCCATCATGTGCGTCATGCGGTTCATCGAGTTGTTGGCCTGGATCTGCGCCGCCGACAGCTCGGCCATGTCCGCCATCTGGTCCATCTGCTGCGCCAGCGCCTGCTTGGACAGCAGCATCTTGGCCTTTTGGTACGCCTTTTGCGTCTCGCCCTTCTTCAGCAGGTCCTGGATCTGCTTCTTGAGGACGGGGTCCTGCTTGGCGGCCTTTTGGGCTTCGCGCCGGGCCTGCTTGGCCTGGAAGCGCGCCTGGAACTCGACTTGCATGTCGCGGGCGAGCTGGCGGTTGGACATTTTGGCTGGAGGCGATTTAGGATGAGAATTGGCGTGTTGTGAGGCGGTTTGTCGAGATGGAAACGAGGGCCGTGTAGGGAAAAAGAGGTTCAAAAGGCGAACTTTCGGCGACTAGGAGTGGCGGATAAGGCGGGGTGACGCAACAGGAATCGGGCGTGCACCAGCCATAATTATCGCTCTTGCCGACGGCTCACTAGCCACTTGTCTCAGCCACACTTCAAGCTGCCTACAGCCATACTCTATCCATGATCTCATTGTAAGTCGAGCAGAAAGAAACTTGAAGAGCTTATTGATTTTCAATTCCAATACTTTTCTCTCTTGTTCAAACTATTTCAATTCGAGCTCGAGCTATGAAATGCTCTCATTCAAGGCCGTCAGAAGCGCTTCACCCCCCAAGATGAACGTCCAGACTTTTCCCCGGCCGCCACGACTAGACAAGATCTCACGGCACCTCCGCATCACATACAAGGATGTCGAGATTGCAGACACCAGCGATGCGTACTGGGTGTTGGAAACGCATCATCCTCCAAGTGCGTGTGAGCTGCGTGCATTTCAGAGTCGAATACATGGCGTCTAGCATTTGGAATTTATGACTGAGTTTATCGTTGACTGAGTTCATCGTTGAATTCTGATGAAATTGGCCATGGCATCAAGCGATGCTACATCTTGTCGACCTCCACCTATACAAAACCAAACTCTCACAAGCAACTTCAAAACTAACCTCCCTCAGCATACTACCTCCCCCCCTCCAGCATCAAAACCCCCCTCACGCCCACGCCCCGCTCCAGCTGGTGCGAGTGGAAAGGCGCCGCTACGTACTACAGCATCGCCCTCCCCGACGGCACCGTCTCCAACCGCATCTGGTCGTACAACAGCCCGTCCGCCGGCTTCGAGCCCATTCGCGGGTACCTGAGCTTCTACGCCGGCCCGTGGGACTGTTTCGTCGACGACGAGCGCGTGGAGCCGCAGCCGGGCGACTTCTACGGCGGCTGGATGACGTCTGAGATTGAGGGCATCGTCAAGGGCAAGGCGGGCAATCTGGATCCCGTCGTGTGAGACGGGCTTGAAGACTGTGTCTCTGTTTTGATTGCCGACTTGTATCTGAAACTGTGTCCTGATTGATAATCAGGATGCCATGGATTGATTATCTGGCATGTAGGGCTCTACGCAGTATCCGTGGCCGCGTGGCAGGTTCCAGGCAGACATTGACTTGAAATTGCGATGCGTGGCAACGGCGAGGCTTGGGCTGCCAAGATGCTTGATTAGCTAGACGTGTTATGGTAAAGACTAAATGAAATTGTCTCGACACGAGTTTCAGATCAAAATTGGGTTATTCGCATGCGATGTAGGGTAGCTTTGGCTGGAGCTCAGCAGGGATGCATCAACATGATTGGATAAATTGAATCACAGTCAAAACATGCTACTGGATGACGTTCTTATCAATCTCTCAATCGGATCTTGAAGTTCAGAGAATCAATTGTATTGGTCCATAGTCCCTGAGCGATGTGCTATTCGATGGTGTGGGTTCAAAGTGCTGTTTCAATTCACACTATACACTGGGACCTACAATTTTGAGGATTCTATGCTCAATAGACACGCGCTAGGGTCAAATATATGATCCTGCGTCCTGGCAAAGCTGACATCTAACCTTGGACACGGAATTATCGTGCCAATAATATGCATCTCTTTATTGGGCAATCCATGGGTAGCTCTCCGCGGACACCGAGCCGCCTGGGCTTATGTGGGAAGATACCGTAGCCATCACATCCGCCAAAGGAAGGAAAAAAAAAAATGAAATAAAATAGTAGTAAATAGAAACCAAAATGAAAACAAGTCAAGGCATTTTCACGGGAAGAAGAAGTCGATCTAGCTATTGATAGATGGTTAGACCCAACTACTCTGATATTTGTTATGGTGACGATGAATTGTCGAAATCGCTCTCGTTTCGAATGTGCCATAGAACCTCAACCGACTGCTCTACTACCAAATCAAATCATATCAAACAGCTCGCAAACAGATTCATCGAGTCAGTAGACTGCATCGAATCACACAGGCATCTCCACTACCCGGAACGTGATAGAAATCTCTCTTCTTGCATGCATGCATGCATGCATCTCTCTACGCGCAACAAGCGGTCTGCAAAAGCGCATGCGAGCAGATACTCGACCAGGGCCGCTTCCAGGATACCTTGCAGCCGCATAAACTTTTTTTTTGTTGGGCTCTAATATCAAGTCCCTGAGTTGGTGCATGCAATTCCTCAGGATGCTTGCTTTGCCTGCTTGCAAGTAAGTGGCGGCCCCCAAACAAGCTCGATTGTCCACGCCAATGCATTGAGCGTCCGACGTGGCAAGCTTCAATTACAAGCTCTCCACAACCGCCGTAAAGCTTAGGTACGCTTGGCACCCAACTTTCGGAGACAAACTTTTTGCATGTGAACTGGGGGACCTTGGAGGTTCGTAGCTGGACGGAGTAGTTGTATGGTCGATCAATGTTCTCAATGTTCAACGACTAGATGTGAGAGTATGCACATGCAGAGGACTGGACGTGGGAACGCCCAACAAAGGCGTCCTCATACGATGTTTGCTTCATCAACTGCGAAGCCTTGCCAATGCTCCTTACAAAGTGAAGCTTCTCGATGCTCCACCAAATGCACATGCACCTAGAAAGCTTCCCAAGACGCGAGACCCGCCATTGCTATGCTCTTGTGTATGTGTAAATGTAGTCGAGAAGCGCGTTTCGCGTTACCCCGCGGGCGATCGAAAGGCTCGATGATGGCAGTGGCAAAGGTTGGGCTGCAAGCGTGCAAGGTTTGAGCTACTGCTTGTCGTCTTCTCCCTGCTTATAGATAGTCTGTCGTGTGATGTCTTCTGGGGCATTGAGTTTGTTCGTAAGTAAGCAATCTTCACATGCGAGTTGGAGTGAGGGCAACAGAAGAAGCTCAGAAAACAACTTCCCCGCATGCTCGCTTCAGTGTCAAAGTACATGCTTGGAGATGGGCCTTTCGTACTCGTACAGGGACTGGATGGTAGAATCAATGTTGCACTGGCAGAATCAATGCAGCTTCTGCATGGTCCGATAAATGGAGGCCCAGAGCTTGAGCTGCCCACTTGGGCGCCACTGCAGGAGATGGAGCTGAACAGTATCCTCTGTACATGCACGCTGGTCACAGGTAGGTGGTTGAAGGTATAGCGGCGACAATAGCAAAAATGGCATTGAATATAGCAGCAACATCAATCATTTGAAATTGGCATGGCAGACGAGATGTAATTCCCGGGTAAAGTGCCAGTCAAAAGCAAAAACCGGCAGAATGGAAGGCCCTCTTTAAAACGTTCAAGAGCCGGAACATAAACAGGCACAAGGCGTAGCGGAAAAAAGGAAAGCAGCGAAAATCTGGGGTCTCGCCAGAAAGAGGGGGAAAGCAGATCGGCCTAATCAAGGGGAAAATTGGGAGAAGAGAGGGAAGGTCTCTAATCCACCGTAAACCGTTCCGGAACTATTGCTAGAAAGTACAAGTAAAGTAGCATTTTGATCCATCCATTGGGGGAGGTTGCATCTGGGCATGGGTATGCGATTTGATGAGCAGCGGCATGGAACGGAATGCCTTGCCGGACGGCCCTGAGCCAGCGTTGATTCAGAATGTGAAGCAATTCCATCGATTCCAACCGCGCACCATTGATAGCTACGAGGATCCTGAAACCGCTCGTCTTTTCAGCCATAAAGACTAGAAAAAGGGGCGGCGCCAACGGCCCGCACTCCGAGATGAGATGCTATTGAGGGACGGCTGCCACACCAAACGAGAAGGCGCAGCAACTTGGTGCGGCACTCTTCTTGAGTGCGACTTTGCTTGAGGAGATAGGGCCGAAAGTTGGAGAAGACGGGACCCCGCCCCCTCTCCTATTGAATTCCTTTGTACAATATCAGCAGCGGGTTGGGAAATATTGCGTGCTTTTTGGCGATTCGATTGGCTCTGGTTGCAGAGGCACCAAGAAGAGAGCATTGGACGGTCGTTCTGATAAAGCAATTGGTAAGATATTTCCGGCACAGCACGCAGCAATGCAGTAGTGGAATAGGGAATCATCCAGCTGCTCCTTTCGGAGTATTTTGCCTCCCCCCTCCATACCGTACAGGCAATTCCTCTGCTCGCAAGGGTGCTGCCTCTTTTGGCATGTAGGTTTACAATCAAACGGAGAAATGTCTGGGGTCCTGTCTCTTCAGGCCCTCTTCAGGGTTCTTTCCAGGGCTTCAAGTGTCTGCGCAACATCCGCCCTTGTCAGCAGCATTTGCCCGCCCGTTCGATCGATGTGATTCTTGTCGCTTCTTCTCCTTCCCTCTTCAAACCCTTGCCAGAACCCTTTCTGACCGCGAGTGAGACAAAAGAGTGTAAGCGTCTGGCGAGTTGGTGAGACTTTTCTCCCAAAGAGAGCAGCTGCAGAACGACTATTACGGGGATTCCAAACAGGGCGATGTAGCACACGTATGTATTTAGTGAGATAACCCTTTGAGCCACGCAGTTGGGAGTCTCAAGAGCAAGGGGCCCATGAAGAGGCGATGGAGCCATCCATTGTTTGAATCCGATGCTCTGGAGTGAGCTTCCTATAATTACTACTGCATTTACTGCTTATAGCAGCGCTGTCGTCCATCAGGCAGGCATGTAACCTGCCATCCCGCTGCGAGCCCTCTAGGCAAGTGAGCCGTCAATCCGGGACCTTTTTTCTTCTGGCGATGCCGGAGGTGGGGAGACTCAAGGGCTTACTGTGCCTGCTGTGCTATCATTAGCCTCAACGAGAATGCCGTAGTGATTACGTGCGCAGCAGCTAGAAGCAGCGGATGGAGACGAGGACGAAGTTCTTGGCTTCAAGGCCAAGCGGCTGCTGTAGCACGGCCTGTTGATGCTCACCACGTGTCGCTACATGGCGCTACATGCCCGAGTATGTAGAGCTAATGTGAGCGCGTGTAGATGCACGTACACGAGGACGATCGACTTACAGTGCGTATAGCGATAGTGTTGGGCGCTATCTTCAATTGGTGGCGCTGATCAATAAGGATGAGAATAGCAACACAAGAACATCCATTACGAGACGAGACCACACCGTCTCCTGTCCCGCAGATCGTATCAGTGGCTTGGGAGGCACGAGTGGGAATCGAGAGGAGACGATCCATCGATCCGGCTCGTCTTGTCCAACCAACCAGATCAACCCCCCTTTTTCGTCGGCCTCCTCCTTCTCCTGAGCTCCTTTCCTTTCCATTGTCTGGCATTGAAGCCCAATGACGTTTGGATGTTCTAACCCTTTGCCTGGACAAGGCCGCAAACAAGAAGAAGCTTTTCCTCAACAAAATCTGCAAATGCACGCTTCTGTCTGCTGCATGCTGTGATATCTGATGGATGCACACGTAAGGTATATGCAGGTATGTCATGTTTTGGGCGTGTAAGCAGCGTGAAATCAAATGTTTCCCTGTCCATGTCCATGTTCATGTTCATGTCCTCGTCCCTGCCCCTACCCCTGCACTGAGACGGGCTATTGCACGTGTCTCGTAGTGCATTTCGATACTGAACAGTTGAGAGCATCGAGCTCCAGAAAATGAGGGGATTGATACCAATCCAGGGCACAGACAATGACAATACGATACTGTATGGGGAGTTCTGCCACACGTGCTTGTACTGCAGTCTGCATCCAGCAAAATCAAACCACCGTTTCTCGTATAATGCCAATCTCAACACCCAATTCACTAGCAATATGCGCGTTCATTGCCTATTTCCGGCTTCTCTTGTATCCTCCGGTTCAGCCGGGACTCCCTCTTTATCCTCTTTCCCCAGAGCCTCCAGCCTTCGTCTCTTCTGCCGGGATGCAACCAGCCCTTCTGGAGCGCCCTCGGAGGATTTGGAGCCCATCCACAGCTAACGTCCCCCAACTGTGCTGTAGCTGCGCTGTGCGTGCCTCTGCAGCAGCCGAATTCCAGCGCCCAGCACCCACTGCGCCCCCTGCAGCAGCGCTAAGGCGCCCCCCCTGAAGCCCCGAGCCTGGCGCCTGATTCGAGGCTCTGCCGCCCCCACCGCGATCCACCGCCACTGTTCAATGGCCTGCCTGGTTCGATTCGATCCGAAGCCACCCCTTTCCCTGGTCTGTCTCGCGGCCTCAGGCATCCAGACTGCTGCCCGCAAGGCCAGCGTGGCCTCAAGATAAAGAGACGGGCATCGCCGCCAACCAGCCCGACTCGACTGCATCCTCACCAAGAAGCCACTCTGTCCTTTCCTCTCCTATAGGTTCTGACTCATCCAACTTGGGCATAGCCACGCAACCTCATCTCGCTGACTCATTCTTTGATTGGGTCGTCGGCTGCCTGCCATGAAGTGGGCGCCTCTGCACCAATAACAGACTGCTGGAACGAACCATTGCTTTGACAAGCAAACACGCCGTTTGACATCTGACGCTTTGATCTTGCTCTCTTCATCTCCACAGCGCGCCGTTTGCTTTAAGAGAGGAAACAGCCGCTAACGTTTTGTTCACGTCACTTTGCATACATTGCTTTGCATATTCAACTCTTACACGGCGTGAACAAGAGAAAAGAAAGAAACAGAGATTCAGCTTCAGATATTCCAAACATGGCGTTCCAGCAGTCGTCTCCGCTCATCAAGTTCGAGGCGTCTCCCGCCGAGTCCTTCCTGTCGGCTCCCGGCGACAACTTCTCCTCCCTCTTCGCCGTCTCAACACCCTCCTCAGCCACCACCATGGATCCCATGGAGATGATGACGCCACAGTCATACGCCGACGAGAAGCTCGAGCGCCTGTCGGTGATTCCCGAGCAGGAGGACATGGACGACGACCGAGACAACGACGACGCAGATGCAGCCCCCGCAGAATCCTCTTCATCAGAAAAGAAGCCTGCCAAGAAGAGGAAATCGTGGGGCCAGGTGCTCCCCGAGCCCAAGACCAATCTCCCTCCCAGGTATGTTGAAACGGCATCAACTCTTCTCAAAAGCTTCGTGTATGCTAACCACCTTGGGCTATTAGAAAACGAGCCAAGACTGAAGATGAAAAGGAACAGCGCCGCGTGGAGCGTGTTCTCCGGAACCGTCGCGCCGCTCAGTCATCTCGCGAGAGGAAGAGGCTCGAGGTCGAGGCCCTCGAGAAGCGCAACCAGGAGCTGGAGACGCTTCTGATCAACGCCCAAAAGACCAACCTGATGCTCGTCGAGGAGCTCAACCGCTTCCGACGAAGCTCAGGCGTCGTCACCCGTTCCTCCTCCCCCCTAGACTCTCTCCAAGACAGCATCACATTGTCACAGCAGCTCTTTGGCCCCCAAGACGGCCAGAAGATGGATTCTACCAAGCAGTCCTTGATGGACCAGATGATGAGGTCCGCGACAAACCCCACCGTGAACCCCGCCTCTCTATCCCCCGAACTTAACCCCATCCCCGACTCCGCCAACCAAGACTTGTCTGAAGACCTCGCCTCGGAAGAGGCCAAGGAGCCAGAGATGACGGAACAAATCGAGCAGACCAGCCAACAGCTGACTGCCGGCCTCTCCACTGATTCGACACAACGTCCTGCAGAGATGTTGTGCGACCTGCCGTGTCAATCGGTGGAGACGCCTCAGTCCTTGGCGGCCTCTCAGACTCCGACGCCCACTGCCTTGGCCTGGGCTCTGTACCTCAGGATGATGGTCCTTTCAGCCTCGGCTCTTCTTTCAGCATGTCAGCGGCCCTTGATGCAGATCGCTATGTCCTCGAAAGCGGGCTTCTCGCTTCTCCCAACTCCTCAACTCTTGACGACGATTATCTGGCTGGTGACTCTGCCGCCTGCTTCCAGGATCAACCTCCCTACGACTTCTTCGACATCAACGACTTCCTCAACGACGACGCAAACAACGTCGCCTCCGACATTGTGGCAGCGAGCAACTATGCCGCTGCGGACCACGAGCTCGACCTCGAGATCCACGACCCTGAGACTCAAATCTCTTCGGACTATCCTATCCAGCAGCCCCAGTCTGGCGCGTCCTCTTTTGGATGCGACGATGGCGGCATTGCGGTTGGTGTCTGAGGGACGCGACGATCGGGACGGGAGCTCAGACAACGAGCCTTGTGCGACGCGCGGCGACCATTGCGAGCTGACTCAATCTCTACGCAACGTCAACTTGCCGTCTAGGGAAGTCCTCCTCACACTCCTGTGGGCCCTGAGGGTCGAGGAGAGGAAGATTCAGCAAAAGCGGGCCGCGCTTCTCGTCCCCGAGAAGGGCGCCTCAGCAGACCAACAACAAAAACCATCAGTATCAGATTCCATTGTCCTTAAAGTAGCGGGTGTTAAGCGAACTAAGCCTTCTCGACTTGACTATGGCGGTGGCTCCAAGCGGTCACGATTGTCGAGGTAATCCTTTTTATGTGTTTTCTTCTTCTTTTCTACTTTTGTGTTTTAAAAAAACTTTGCTTCATTGTCTTGACCTATGGGAAAAAAGAAATCCCTGGCTTAGGGTGGTATGGGACGGTGGCATATCTTCCAATTGTGGCTTAAGGATATGTGTGGGAAACGGCGCAACGCGGAAACGGCCTTCTCTACGGAAGAGAGGATAGAAACAGAATAGCCATCATGACCTGGCTACACTTGACGAGAGGCTGTACACTATTTATAATTGAACGGGCGTTGCCGATTTCCTCTACACTATGATTCTCTTTCTATTGATATGGTGTTCATAGAGTTCTCTGTAGTAGAAATATAGTGTACTCGCTATTCGTCCGTTGATAGCTGTAGTAGTTTGATTTAAAACGTGATGCAGATTAGAACCTTCCAAACGCCTGCTGAATAGATGTGCCCTTTGCCCTTTCAAAATCCATTGTTCTACAATTACCCTTTAATGTTCTTTGTAATTTCACCACAAACCGTCCATCTCCCGCATAGCTTCCTCTTCGTCCGCAAAGTCGTCTCCCTTGTCTCCTGGAGCTGAGCCATTGCCCGTTTTCTTTGCAGGCTGCTGTTGATCTTGTGCTTCTGCTTCTGCTTCTGCAATTAGGGCGTTTAGATAATCGTCGTCGTCGTCTTCTGGGCCATTTGCACTGGCAACAGCAGCATTAGTATTTTGCTTTGCGGTAGTAGTAGCAGCAGTATTTGTCGTGGAGAAAAGGAGCCTCCGACTATCCATGCCCCCTGCCTCCGCCATGAGCGCTTCCAAATCATCATCATCAGGCATATCGTCATTCGTCGCCGGCGCCGGCGCTGCCGCTGCTGCTGGTGCATCATCACGAAGCATATTCACAAATCTTCTCGCCCCTCGAGGCGTAGCATCGTATAAATCGTCATCTTCATTGATCGTGACGGCCCCAATGCCCAGCTCGTCGTCGTCATCGTTGCTCGCCTTGGGCCGCCCTTCGTTGATCCATCCGTCTCGTGCCGTCACGAGGGCCTTTTTGTGGCCGGCCTTTTCGACCATGGCGAGGGCGTCTAGAAAGCGGGCTTTGGGGAAGAGGTCGTCGAGCCAGAGCTGGTAGAAGAAGAGGAGGCGGGGTGCGTCTGAGAACTGCGCCAACAGGTTCTAGTCAGTGGGATGCAAAAGGACAGAAATAGAGAAGCGTAGAGGTTGAGTTAGTTGCATTACCTCATGGCCTTTGCCTTTGAATTTGAGCCCGGCTGCTCTTTTTCTTAGCTTGGGAATTCCATCTGGACCCAATAGTCTATAGATTGACGATTAGGATAATTGCCGTTTCGTATGTATGAATACCTAGTTGATGGATACCTTTCTTCGTCAAGCTTCACATTTGGCACCCGCACACGCTTCTGCACCGAAACTTCCTCCTCGATTCCCAGCCCAGACGGTGGTTCTTTTCTCTTCTTGCCTGATGATTCTGGCGGGGGACTTGGAGATGCAAAAGGGTTGTCCAAGTCGTCTTCGTCCTCTTCCAGACCATAATCGTCTAAATCGTCGCCATGATCTATCGCGCGCCTGATTGCCAGGTGCCGGGCTGCCTGGCGCTCTGCGTATGTCATGATGTCAGTATGAATTTTTGAAAAAGAAGATCCGTTTAGCATAACAAGCAGTAAATTGTTAAATAGATTTGACCATCATGAAGCTACCGCTTGCTCTTTAGACGCGTCTCTACCTTATCGATTGCGGGGACCGCGTCTTGGCTTGAAGCACCCCGCCAAGGCCTTTAATTGATTCACGTGATGCAGACGGCCAGAATCGTCTCCACGTGATTTCTCGCATCCTCAGGCACTAGCAATCGCAAGTTGCGAGCTCCGGGACATCAGATCTCTCGATCCAGTTCGAGCTGCCGCATTTCGGGGGTCGCAAACCATATTCACAAAATGGCCTCAACAACGACCAAGCAGTCCTACGTCGGGACGAGCAAGGTCGTCGAGACCAAGTATCCGGTATGTTTTGCCTCTTGTATATGGCGCAATTGGAGCGTCTCAATGGAGGAGAAAATCAGCATGGCGATGTGAGATGGGACTGACGTTTTGGGGGATTTTAGCTCATCGACAACGACCCGTACGTTCTCTGCTCTTCTCGGTTTTTCGATTTTGGAATTTGAATGGCTCTGGAAACGATAGAGGTGGAATTGGTCAATGCTGATGCAGTATCGTGGACAGTCACTTCAAGCGAGTTGTCGGATATGCGCGAACCTCAGACTACGTAGCTGGAGCAGCTGCCGCGGCTTTTGCTCCTGCCGGACTCTACGCTCTTGAGAGACTCGCCCCGTCACATGTTGGCCGAGGCGGTTTTGCCAAGGCCATGCGCCTGGCCGGCTTCATCGGTTTGGCCGGCGGTTTCCTCTACTTTTACCAGCGATCAGCCCGTACGTTTTGACATGCGACCCCTCACTTTGGCATATGGACAGACAAGTTGGAAAAAGTCCCGTGGAGCTGATACAGTATAACCCAAACAGTCCGATTCTACGGCGCCACCGAAAACGCAAGAGAAGTCGACCTGGACATGCGGGAAATGGTCGCCAAGGTCAAGGCCGGCGAGCCCCTCTACGGCGAGAGCAGGCTGAACTCGCACCTCCAGGGCGTTGCCGCCCGCCAGAGCAGATACTCGGCCCTCTTCTTCAGCACGGTGCCCTGGTTCAACTTTGTCAACCACAACCAGCACGGCGTGGACACGGCAAAGTACTATCAGCAGGCAGAGAGGGAGCTGGAGGCGGAGCGAAAGTAGACGCGAGGGGGAAGAAGAAAGAAAAGAGAGAGGCGAAGAAGACATACTTGTGTATATTTTAGCGAGAATATCTATCAGTTCTTGCGGAGAACGAAATAAAGAACAAAAAAATGTTTTGAAATTTAGGCACCCCTTGGATTTACATGTTTTTTAATTTTACTCAACTCCGTTATGTTCTTCTCTTCAGTCTGCTAACTACATGGTTTTCAAGGGACAGGAACACTGACCCAATTCTCAGCGACAAGTGCAGAAACTTAGCAATGTCACAGCATTGGACATGTTTTGAGACCCTCACGGATTATATCAGCCCTGTAATCGGTGTCATTGCCCATCTACCCATCCTCATGCCCCAGCAATCTGCGTTTCAACCTCCAAGCTTGATACGCCTGCGACGGGTATCTTGCCGGAGTGACCTCTGCCAACTCTTCAATCCTCTGATTACCAGATCCTACAATAGAAGCATCAGTGTCCAGGTACCTGTAGACGTGCGCGTCTGGATCAGCAATCAGACGATCCCGCAGCGCAAAGAAGAGCTGGAAAATCTGATTCGTCTGCCACCTCGTGCCGAAAAGCTCCGTCAACACGCCCACAATGGCGCTGCCAAAGGGGGCATATGCGACAATGTTTCGGTATACGTCTCCATCACCAATCTGCCGGTCATCAGAGACCATTCTCTGGTCCGCCGCCGCAATCTCCTCGTCAATCTTTTCAGTAGAAATGACCTGCCCGCTTGGATCGTTTACCTTGATAGCCTCGAGCATCCACTTCAACACGAGGTCGGAAAGCACTTCGTTTGGCTTAATCACTTTGCTCGCCCAGTCCCATCTGGCCAGCAGTCGTTCTAGCCACCCACCGCCAAACATGCGTAAGAATTTGAAGCGTTGCCGTCCCAAGTCATAATGCACGCCCGGAAACCATTTCTGGGTGATTCCAAAATCATCTGCCTTCTCCGAGTGTTGACCCCTTGTAGCATGACAAGGGGGAAAGATGTAAAAGTCATCGTGCAAGGACATGGCGTGATACACAAGCTCGACGACGGATGAAACCTGCTGGTCACGAAATTTGGGCCAGTCTAGCCCAACTCCGCCTACAAAATCTGGAATCCCAAGGCCGCCTACAGTGTCGAAAAGGCCCAGGAATTTCACCGGCGGTAGTAGTCGAGGCTCTCCGTCTGCTTCGTCACCAATCAGAGGCCAGCTTGCGTGTTGACGGAACTGCTCAGATTGACTCGAATGCGGGTTATTGATGGGGTCTTTGGAGCGGTAGATTCTGTAGACTTGACGGCACAGAAGATTCGTCTCGGCGCAGTCAATGGCGCCGTCTGGTTTTCGTACGGGCTTGACGATGCCGCAATTGTTGATCATGCCAGCGACTGATCGCACCATGTATGCGCCTCTCGAAAGGCCAAACATCCATATTTGGCGATCAGGGTAACTGTAGTGATCAACGATGAATCTGTAGGCCTCCACGCATTGGTCGGCAATATCTTGAGCTGTTACTCCGTTGAAAACGTAGCTGGATTATATTAGCCGCCAGCTCTCAAACCATACATCGGTTGCTACGACGCACTCGAGGAACGTGCTTCCGAGCCCGACGCCGTGGATGTACCACGCCTTGTTGCACAGGTGGTGGATGTCGGTGTCGTTAACGTCATCTATACCGATGCCAACCATCTTGGCTAACATATAGATGTTGGACCGCGTATCGGCCTCTCGGCCACACCAACTGCCATCGGCGAGGATGATGAGAGGTCTAGGCCCAGCTGCCGGTGAGGATTCCGATGTGCCAGATTTGGAACTGGACATGACGCTCACAAATTATGGACTACAATTTACGCAGAATCGTAAATATGTGTCAAATCTACGAGATGGGGTAACGAGGCCAGGCTGTGCCATCTCAAGAAGCTACTTTATATACAGATATGACCTGTGAGTCGTGTTGATCCCTGGGCTGTAAGCTGGAATCAGTAGAGCTGACCGCCTTCTACATATCATATGCATGGACTGTAGGGTTCAGAGCATAAAGTCACCAACATAAACTTTGATAGTTCTAACCTGCATACCTTCCAAACCGTACTATGTAGTCAAGGGGTTGCTCAGCTGGTCACAAGCCAAGGACAAGCACAAGCACAAACATACATGAGAATGCTGCAGGTAAAAAACCAGCCATCATCAGATCTCACCTGCATGCCCTGCTGCTCGACACATCACGCGGCTTGAGTTCACTGTATATAAGGTTCATGTTGTGATGAAGCCGGCGTATTTGAGATTCTCCTTGGCCAATGGGAAGCGGCAGCTCTTTCCGTGGGGCTGACGAAGAGCTGAAGGTGCCATGCAGCCAAGAATGGACTAGAATGTGAGGCTGGCACAGCTGGAGACGAACTTTGTGTTTGGTGTGTGTCTGACGCCATTGATAGAGCCAACAGCGGCTGAGAGATCAGCCAACGCCAGGCCAACTAGCCCCGAAGATTTGCACTGTTTGAAGAACTGGCAATAGACCAAGCAATGCACCATCTAACGGTCCGTGGATCCAGCCTTCTAGAATTCTCTTACAGTGTCTCCCTTGGCGCAGTCCTTGTGTGTGTGGATGCAATGTATGCATTTGTATTGTCGCCTAGCAGGGACCATCTGGCGATCGATGCAGGCTGGGAACAACCTTCACATGCTTCTTCACGTGAATGCCCAGCTGCATTTTATTGACGCAACCTGCTTTCATCTTCACCCCAAGCCCCAAGGCATCTGTTTCGGACACGCTGAAGCCTGAATTAGCAGTGGGATCCTACCAAGGAGTGCACTGAAAAACAGGGACTACAAAAGAACCGAAGTAGCCTGCGATTAACGGTAAGCCGTGGCTTCGCTTCGTACATCTTGTTAAAGAAGTCAGCCCAGGACAGGTTCTCGCTGTACAACTCGGGTGCATATCTGCTAAAGCATCATTCACGTCGAGAGACTTGAGAATTTGGGCATGGCTTTGTATAAATAAAACCAACTCCGCACAGATGAAGCACTTTCCAGCGTAAGTGATTGTAACAGGGAGATTTTCAGGCTTCAAAGCCAGCGGAAAATAAGGCGGATAATCTTCGAGGCCGAGTGGATCTGAAGCTTGGATATGTAAACGCTTGAGGCCCATCATGTAGCGGGAAAACGACAGTTAGCCCGGAGTCCTACATAATCTCCAAAGCCAAAGAGGCTCACTGTTGTAGATTCAAGTTGACCAAGAAACTGGCGAACTGCATCTTTAATACGTAGACGTCCACTTTGGCGGAAGTTCATCAAAGACAAGCTGCCTGACGACATGTTGGCCGCAACAGCCTCTCAAGTCTCATTACATGCGTCCGCCATTCATGTTGCAGTTCTTCCGTAGGCACGAGGTATGAAGAAGAGGGAATTCTTAAACAATCAGCATACATCTTAATTTTACAAACCATACTCCGTAATAACACCAGCGTATCAATAGGTACTTGCTGCTACTGCTGCTGCTACTTTAAATGTATATAATTAAATATTTTTTCACGTGCACTAATCACATGTACTTGGTTAAGCTACAGCCGGGTAGGATAATAGGACTGAGGTACTGGATAGCTTTCCCTTCAAAAAGCGCTGCCGCTCTAAATAGCTCAAAGAGTATAGACCCAGCTGGAACTGGCAAGTAATTGTAAGACTCCAGGCCAGGCTCTTCTGCGAGCTGAAAAGATCATTGCGTCTGTCCGCCACCGTGCATTGTTGGGAAAGGCTTGGTTTCCTCATTCTTCAATCGGAGGTGGGGATTGCAGATCAAACCAACAACATAGACTCCCACCAACAACGAGGCTTTTCTATTGTCCTAGCATGCACTATCAACACTCGAGTCAAACTAGTGGCTTGGAGATGCCGAAGCATCTAAAGTCGGCAATGGGGCTGTTGTCTTCTGAAGAGGTCGGCCAACACGTTCTGGGCGGTATGGTGATATGGGTACGCTTAATGACTAAAATACACCGTTATACCTCGGCAGGCTTACAGCAGAGGCTATCTGGAAATGGCTTTGAGGCCCGTTTGGCCAGATCATACCGATATAACCTGTTTAACATGCTCTGCCTATTTGACGATTAGCGAGGAGTTTCAACCACAAAGCAGATGTATCCCACACCACCAGCAACAGCCTCTTCCTCATCGGTAGATGGCGACATCCTTGACGATTTTGCCCATCATGAGGACCATCCCATGATTGAAAACGATGGCAACACTCCCTTCCCACGGATTTCCAAGCCCATAGAACACATACGAGATTCGTACGATTGTGTTGTTATCGGTTCTGGCTATGGAGGCTCCATAGCTGCGTCTCGCATGGCTCGAGCAGGCGAGTCTGTCTGCCTGTTGGAAAGAGGGGAGGAGAGATGGCCAGGAGAGTACCCCACAGGGACGATTGATACGATGAAACAGTATCGCGTCACTGGAGATTTGATTCCAAGCTCCTTAGGTGGCGTTGGCGTCAACATAGGTAATCCAACGGGCATGTTCCATCTCATTCTTGGCCACGATCAGAATGTCATTGCTGCAAATGGTAAGCAACAGCCTCCCAAAGCTAGATCTCTTTACTTACTCTGCATCATTCTCGCAGGCTTGGGTGGCGGAAGCCTGGTCAACGCGAACGTATTCCTCGAAACAGAACAAGACATTCTCAAATTAGGCCATTGGCCCCCAGAGATTAGAGACAATCCGGCGGGCCTTGGTAAATGTAAAACATACTGGACCTTGTCGCAGCTGTCGATAGAAGCTCGTCTGGACTAACAATCTCTCCACGTCCAGATTACCAAAAGGTTCGAGACGTGCTTGAACCAGAGCCGTATCCCGAAAACTGGCCAAGCCTCAAGAAGATGGAAGTATTCAACGAACAAGCAAAGGCCCTTGGATTGCAAGACAAATTCCGCAGAGTTCCCTTGACAACCCGCTTCCGAAACGGCCCCAACAGTTGCGGCGTCAACATGTCGGCGACAACGCTTGCTGGACAAGAAACGACCGGTGTCAACGATGGCTCGAAAACTTCGACGCTGGTGACATACATTGCCGATGCCTGGAATTGGGGTGCCGAGATGTTCTGCAAATGCGAAGTGCGGTATATCGAAAAGGTCCAGGATGGTCGCGGCGGCTACTTGATCTACTTTGCCTGCCACGGCAAAGGCCGCAGTCGTTTCGCAGCAGGCAGTGTCTATGGCGACTTGATGTGGGTGCATGCCAAAAAGGCCGTCTTCCTCGGGGCTGGATCCATCGGCACAACAGAGATCCTGCTTCGGAGCAAGCACATGGGCCTGAGTATGAGCGATTGGGTTGGCCGCGCAATGAGCGGGAATGGCGATGTTTTGGCTTTTGGGTAAGCATCAATATCAAATGCTTCGGTACCGTGACCGTGATGTCCTAATGACACGAGGCGTTGTATAGACACAACTGCGACGTGGAAGTCAACGCTCTCGGAAATCCAGACCAAGACCCTTTGAATCCCGTCGGTCCGACCATTACCAGCGCTATTGACAACAGAAAAGGCCATGACAACCCACTGAATGGCTACGTTGTACAAGATGGCGCTATGCCGCAAGCATTCAAAGAGATAATGCCCTGTATACTGGACATGATGCCCGGAAGCCGAGCCTACGAGATGTCGCTCTTTCAGCGAACTTGGGCTTTCATGGGCCATTGCAAGAAGGCCCTATTCGGCTCGAATCCGGAAAGTGGTCCTCTAGGAAACACTCAGGTCTTTTTAATCATGTCGCATGATGGTACACTTATGCCTCCTCTCTCAAGAAGAAAGCATACATCATCAGTGCTGTGTTGCTAACCAAGGCCCAAACGAAACAGGAAACCAAGCAACTCTGAGTCTAAAAGACGACAAGCCGTTCTTGGAATTCCAAGGAGTCGGGAAAAGCGACCGAGTCAAGAAACTCAACGATCTTTTGGAAAGGGCCTCAGCTTCTGTCGGCGGCACCCTGTCGCTGACTCCCTTTTACAACTTTATGAGCGAACAGCTCATTACAGCGCATCCTCTCGGGTGAGAAAAAAATCCTGGGCTTGAGATCAATACGTATTGATACTGATATGTACTTTATTTAGGGGAGCATCAATGTCTCGGGACAACACTGGAGCGAATGGCGCGACAAATCACCTGGGCCAAGTTTTCACTGGCAATGATACCGCAGAGACTCATGCCGGCCTCATCGTGACTGATGGTGCGCTCATTCCTGGATCCATTGGTGTGAATCCGTTTGCCACCATTGCTGCTCTCGCTGAACGCACCATCGAGGCGTATGCCAGAGAAAATGGTCTTGTTATTAGCGAGGAAAAGAATGGCATTTTGGATCTCTTTGGGAAGCCGGCGCATCAGCCAAGGGATCGGCGCCCTTTAACCGCGCTCAATGGCAAAGTTCCTCAAAAGACAACAGGCAGAGCCAAAATCCCCAGATCAAAAACCGTCGAGTTCGCAGAACTCATGTCTGGATTTATCCACAGAACCCAGCTGGATGTGGCAGTTGATAAGAAGGCGGCGTATGAATCGGCATTTCGAGCAGGAAAGGGCAAAGGCGAGACTGGCAGATTGTTGGTCAGCGCAACCATCTTTGAGGGCCATGACATGAGAGATGAGACCCAGCCTAGCGGCATGTTTACAGGCACGTTTGTCTGCACATCTATCGAAGGTTCCCCATTCATGATCCCTCAGGGTGATTTGGGGTTGTTCAAGAAAGATCAACAAGTCACGGGGACCAGCAGATTGACGTATGAAGGCGACATGGTTGGTGGCAACGGCAGACGACTTCACTTTTCTGGATACAAGCTGGTTGATGCCTCTGTTTCTCTGAGCCCTCTTCAGATGTGGCGCTCCACGACGACCTTGTACGTTACAATAACAGAAAGAGCCCCCTATGGAGCAACAGAGATGGCAAATCATGATCATGATGCCTTTGAGGACAATCTCAGCATGTACCAGGGGACTCCTAATTCAGCCGATGAGAAACTCGTTGCGAATGGCATCTTGCGGTTGCGCCCTAAGGATTTCGCCTCCGAGATGATGACGCTCTCTGCCTCGGGCAAAGATGTCCTGAGCAAAGCGAAAAACATGACGAGTTTCTTAACGTTCTTCGCCTCCAAATCCGTATCACACCTGTTGACGCCACTTGCTCCCCTCGAGTATACGGACGAGGGAGCCGTGTTGTACGAGAACCATACATTGCCGACTCAGACATTCAGAGTGGTCTCTGAAGACGGCATCGAAACGCAGTTGCACATGTGGGAGCCAAATTCGACGGCCGTTGCCACCGACTCAAATGGAGTGCCCGTAAAGATTGAGAATCTCTTCATGATCCCAGGCGCATCTGTTGACCATCAGATATTTGCATTGCCCACTATTCCATTCAATGCTGTAAATTATTTTGTCAGGGCCGGTTACCGTGTTTGGGTGACGGTTCATCGCATATGCCAGCTGGAGACAACGCATAGACAGCCTTGGACGACATACGACTCGAGGCTCGATATCAAGGCCTGCTACGAGCATATCCGGAGAGCCCATGGAACCGGCAAAGTCTATACTATTGCTCACTGCATGGGATCAGTCGCGTTTTCTTGCGGCCTCCTTGATGGTACCATCCCATCTGAGTGGGTTTCAGGCATCACTTGCAGCCAAGTATTCATGAACCCCATATGGGCCACTCTGAACATGATCAAGGCCACGTCGCCACTGGCATTGGACAAGGTATACAAGTCCGTGTTTGGAGACTGGTTCGAGATTGGGTCGTCTGTTCAAGATCCCTGGTCCCAGAAGCTTTTGAACCAGCTGTTGCGGCTCCACCCCGAAAGAAAGGAAGAAATCTGCAAGAATGCCGCCTGCCATCGCACAACATTGGTGTACGGCCGTTGTTGGAGCCATAACAACCTCAACGAGGCGACTCATCGAAACGTTGATCGCTTTTTCGGCGGCTGCAGCATGCATTTAACCAGTCTCCTGAAACGAATGGGAAGCCGAGGAGAAGTCAGCACCAATGAGCCCGAGTATACAGAGCTCACGACACCGGAAAACGTCGAGCGCCTACGCGGTCTCCCATTCCTGTTTTTTGTTGGCGGAGACAGCGCCGTTCTCTCCCCAAGAGCCACAGAGGCGACGTATGAGCGCTTGATTGATACATTTGGCATGTCTGCTGGCCTTCCTGGAGGAGACATCCAGTATCGCCGAAGAGTCGTACCCGGCTATGGGCATCTGGACTGCTGGATGGGGCGCAATGCCTGGAGAGACGTATACCCGTTTGTACGCGAGGAGATTGATCGAGTTGTCCGAGGCGAGTCGTATAGATTCCGGGAACCGAATGATAGGTTCAGACAATTCACGGAGAGGAGGTGAACGGCAATCAATGACTAGGTTTTCCCCTCTTCCTTTCTTGTTATTTTTTAGAGTCGACATAGACTATGAGCACATGAAGAATATTGTATGATATGGACAATCGTTATTGCGGGCTACTAGAAGCGTCTATGAATAAATATAAACTGTTGATCTCTTTCCGTTTGTGTTGTTGACTCGTCAGTTGTTGAAGAATTCACCGGCTTTTGAGACGATTGCGACAGTCTTCTCAATGCCGCCAAGAAGTCCGTATAAAACACACCAAAAGAAATGAAACCTGCTGCTCCAACTTGGTTGATCCCTTGTAGTATGGGGGATAAGAAGTATCTGGTGGCGGTATAGACGCATCTTGCCCAAACCTCGCAACTGTATGTGAACAATCCAGTTTACCAGATTTGGTGATTGCAAATATTCCAAATAGTCCTAGTCCCCATCATGTTGCATTATGGACCGGGCCAGGCTCAGGATGGCGCCACATCCTCTCTGGAAGACCGCGGTTCTCGAGTTGCAGGACCGTTATCAGTCTTCATTACAAAGACAGTAGAGTAGCAGTGTCTTCTGAGAATGCTCTTTACCGAATAGGGCATTATAAGCCGACCGTCGAGTTGCAGTGGATCCGCTCCGATCTGCGTGTTCAACATCGTAGCGTCCTACATCCCCGACTTGCTCTGCAAAATGTCTTTTGATCTTTTTTTTGGACAGGCATCTCCAATGCAAGCATAACGCATAAGACTACTCCTCGTGAAAGCAACACACAAGGGTCATGCGCCTATAACAGTATCCTCGTTGGGCTGGCAGCTCACTGCTCTGCGCTGTTTCTCCCTATAGCAAACAAAGTAAAAGGTCTGATAAACACATCTATAAACTTTGCTTGCATGATGACAGATCAAACAACAATTTGCGGCTAAGAATACACGAGAGGTGCATATCTAGCGCTGTTTTGAGTATTGACTAATGTGGCGTCTGTCTCTGCTCTCAACATACACGCAAGTATGGATGCAAGGCTCTTTTCGAAAAAGGTTAATCGTGTGATTGCTAGGTCGCCATCGGCTGCGTCTGAAGGAATCGGACCGTCATATCCAAAGGAATCGGAATTAGCATGCATTCAAAGCTTGGCAACATTGACCCAGAGATCCTCATTCCTGCTGGCCCACATTGATATTGTTGCTACCCATGATGATGAAAGCCAAGCTTGGTTAGACGCGTCAACTCTTGCCAACCCTTTCACGCTGCTCCAGGCCCTTGCTCGATCTGCACCTTGTATCGGAAATTTTCAGCCGTTCTGGCCATGTCGGGGCCGAGAGCGAGGGCCGAGAGCGAGCAAGCCGGCAGAAAGTGTCAACGATCCTGGATATCTTTCTCCCCATATTTTCTAGGTTCTCGGCTATGCAAAGGATTGGAAATGGCTGCGTGGGTGGTATCCTTTGTGGAGCAAGGAAGAGAGATGGATGGATGCTGCAGCTGAAGAGCATATTGCATACTTTCAGCTTGGTTTGTCTGGTGTACAAGTATACGCGATACATATCGCGAGTACCCCGGACGAGCGTAAACGTCGCATACACTATACGGCGTTTACGCCGATGAAGCGGAGTTTTACAGAGAAACATGCCCAAGAGATCGCCAAGGAAAAGTAGTCCTTCCGGATGCGGATTTTCATCCGCGAGATAACTATGAAACTACCAGTAGGTATTGTCGTTGTTGATTCCCTGAGCGAGAAAATACCTTGCCCAGCGCAAATCAGCTCATCGGCTATTTAGCTGCGACAGACTCGGGCGCTACTGCAATACGATCAAATGGGCATATGGGGCAGCCACATGGAAAAAAAGGAGCGGCACGCCAAGTCCGGCTGTCGCTGACCTGGTTGATGAATCCTTCCGCAACAACCGCAAGAAGAGATCGAGCCACTCAAAAGTAGAAAGAGCAGAGCCATGATTCAGTGTGATTTCGCCGCAACCTAAAAATCCCTGCCGCAAAGCCGATATCAGTCAAAGACGGTGCTCCCTGTAACCCATCCTCGTTGCCCAACATCTCCTGGGCTGCATTTAGCATATTAGCCGTCGTGTTACTAATAGCCTGGTGGAGAGAGCCGCTTGCCCAGTATCGGGACGGAGCCGAGTTCGGGAACGTGTGGGGAATCCTCGGTAGCGCGATTGCCAAAGAAGGAAATCGAGAGATACTGAGTTGGTATCTCCATTCTCCAGCCAGTCTCCGTCTCGGACGGCTGGGGTTGATTGGGTTGCGTAGTCTGTCAAGTTTGGTGGAAGAGGACGAGTGAAGCGAGTAGCCGGCTCGCTAAACAAGCCATGGCTTGCTGGTCGATTCCGTCTTCGAAGCAGAACTCGAGCCTCATGCCGTTGAGGTGACCGCAATGCAATTGGAGCAGGGGCTCATTGCGAGTCAATGCTAGCGGCCACGGCTCGGCAGCGCGGCTCAAGGTCGAGTCTGGTTCCACAATAACGTCTTGTTTGACGTCGATCTCCGGGTTCAACTGCCCGCAAAAGGAGAGTCTAGCAGAGACGAGGGCTGGCAGGATGCCGCGGATTCGAAGCCTTCGTATCTTGTTTGCAAGGCCAATGCCATAGGAGACAAGGATGCGCTTCAAGTCCCACGCCAAGAGTTGCTGTCAATCAAAGTATGTATTCTTCTAGTTGTAGTGTAGGAGCTAGAGTGATAGACGGCAATGCATCTGCAGCTTCAACTTTGACAGGTTTCGTGGGTCCAAGGAGGTTGTTTCGAGCCAAGGGATCGGTGGATCAGCGCTCTGCAAATCGTAAGCACCGTATTTCTGTAGCGGAGATCTTGCAGCGTCCACCAAGAAGAAGCGAGCGATGAGTTGATTTGGAGCTTGGCAGAACGAGACATTCCAAGAGCCTCATTAGGAGATTGAAGTAGCCTTTCGCCACTATCCAGGGTCGCATTGATGTTCGACCGCCAAAAACGCATGCTGCATCTAATCCTTCTTTACCAAGACCGCAAAGCTCTCTTGAAGCGCGATAGGACGAATGGCTGTCTGGATTCCATCCAATAAACTCGTCAGTGCCATGTTTGATAACTTGGTGGAAATTATGGGCGAGCAGCATGCCAGTTACCATGTAATTGATTTGCGATCTGGGCAATACGAAACATATTGACAATCCGAGGCATCTTGTAAGCCACATGCATGTGCATATTTCTTGAGATTCAAGGTTTGAGTTTGGTTAGTTCCTCAGGCATCAACACGGCCTCTTGCCTGCATCGCATTAAACCAACACGACAGAAATGAGCATGGACCAAATCCTGGCCCCACCTGCGCTCTTGCGGATGGATACTTCTCCCGAAATAAATCCAATGACAAAGAATATATTCCATGCCACGGGGCTTTACAGCTCCCGTAAGTTTGCCAATCATCATGACATCTTTCGGTATTACTCCCTCGGAAGAATCCTTTGCATCAATGGCAAGGCCGACTTGCTGACTGTGGAACTCGGCCATAGAGAATGCCGACACACAAACGCCGAACGAACTGGAAGAAAGAGAAACGCAAACGCCGACAATCAGATCAACCACCGCATTTCCAGATGACATATTTCTTCCATCGCTACGTTGCATTGGTAATTCCACCACTGCCGAGTCAGACATGACCTTGGATTCCTATGGGGAATTTCCAAACAAGGAAAAAGTCACGACCGTGTAATCATGATTCCAGCACTTGAACGGCTACGCATCAAAGGCTCATACATCTGCCATCCGAAAACTCAGCTCCACCAAGAGGTGTTGCTACGCAATTGCTAGCCGCTTCCCAAGAGCCGCTTCGCCGTGGATCGTGCTCCAGAATCATGCGCCGATTCCATCGATTCCATGAACCCAGCTTTTCTTCCTAGATGGGAAAGGGGGATAGTAGAATGTCATTCTTAGCGCAAATTCTACCGCAGGCTATCCAATACTAGTCATATCCTTCGCTGGCGGGATAAGCGGAGATTCGCTTTGAGCCCCCCAGAAAAAAAAGAGCTAGATGCCGTGACCATTTGGTAGGGTGTAACTTCCATTTTGGGACAACGGACCCGGTAGGGATATATTGGACGATGCTGCTGTCCCAAGATCTTGGCCAAGGCATGGGGCGGAGCTGAAGGGCGTCATTCATTCAAGTACCGGACATTCCCACCGTTCGACGTTAAGGAGCCTCTCGGTATTATTTCCTTCTTCCGTAAGTGCAAAGTAAAGCACCATTTGGAGCCCACACAGCAACGAAAGTGTATGAGGCGTATTCGATTTAGTGCATATATCGTTTCAATATTAGTCCGACCTATACATATACCTCCAACACCTATCCATCTCGACGCCTTTCTTCTATTTCTTCATAAACAAAGAATTCAGTTTTCATCTCCGAATACTCCATTTTTTGCAAAAATGTGCGCCCAAAAAGCCAAAGCCGTCGAAAATCACGCGTCGGGACCAACCGGCTTCGAATACTATCAGTCACAGCTAGCTATACAAGCTGAGAAGACACACAACCAGCTGATAGAGCTGCTTGAACGCCTAGAAAACCAAAACTGTGGATATAGATCATCTGAAAGTGCGACGAGGCAACACAATACGCGAAGCCAGGACCTCAAGAATTCTCCTGTGTGGATAATACCAATGCCTTCAGCCTCATTGCCATCGTCAACGCCATCAGCCTCATCGCCATCGTCAACGCCATCACCATCATCAACGTCATCATCTTCTTCCTCTTCTCCCTCTTCTTCTTCTTCTTCCATTTGAGACACCACTGTGCGGAAGACGAGGATTGGTCTGAAGCTGCCGCGAACATGTTACACTAGTACTTGGCGAGTGTGGAAGGTTATGTTTCTTTGATGCAATTTTGGGTTTGAATTCAGCAAAAATACCCTATTAAGCCATTCTGAGCAGGATACTCGGATATTGCGGGTCGGAGTTGAGGTGTAAGGGGTAATGATAGATCAGAATTTTAGGGCAGATATATGCGGCAACATGTTATCGTGATGATTCATCATTGTGGCCCTACAAGCATAGGGCTTTGATGTGATATGAACTAGGTAGTACACTAATGCAATGAAAACAGAAATATGCCAATCTCTTTGTAGTACCAGCTATTCGCCGTGTGTTGAAGAACAGAGTGACTTTGACCGTACTGAATAATAGATGTCTAACCTCCGAAGACAATCTCCTGAAGGAATATGTCCTTTACACCTTTTCGAGTCATATTATAGACTCTCCCTGGGATCGCCTTCAAAGAAAATAGTGCTTTTACGCACTATCTAGAATTTCTTACATCACACCATATAAGCAGTGTCTGACATCTCAGGGCGCAGAGTGGGTAGGCAGCGTATGAGTAAACTGTGAGTAAGCATAGAGAATTGTAGACTGAAAATGATGATTCAGCTTTAAATTATGCAAGAGTACCTGGAAAAGCAAATACCCACGTTTTCAAATAGGATACACAAGCTTCACTCCCGAAACTCTTCCCTCCCGCATCTCCTGCAATCCATCCAAAACGCCGCTCCAGCTTCCCCTTCTCACGCTCTGCGGATGTGGCCGAATCCGTCCCTGCCACAGCAACGCCTGCGCCAGCGAGACAAACTTGACGGCGAAATCGTAATTCTGTGGGTTTGCCGGAACTTCTTGGCCCCCAAAGTCGAAAGCCTCTCCAAAGGCCGTGTAGGCCATGATGGCAAGGTTCTCGACGTCCTTGCGGGGAAGCTCTTGGAGGCCACTGAGGCCGGCGTATTTGCCTCCTTGGCTGCTCATGGCGTTGCAGCATATCTCGGCCGTTTCGGGCGTGGAAACGGTATCGAATACATGTCTTAGTTGATCGTTTGTGATTTCGCGGATGGAAGCGGCGCATTTCGGCGACTTGTAGTCGAAGACGTGATCCGCCCCTAGGCTACGAACGAGCCAGAAGTTTTTGGGGGAACATGTTGTGACGACTTCTAAACCAGACCTGAACCATGGTATTAGCGACTGACAAATAAATGGTGTCCTTACACCGTCCCATTCCATCAATGAATACTCACAATTTAGCAAATTGAATTGCCAGGGTGCCTGTTGCCGTGCTACCGCCATATATCAAAACTGGAAACGACTTCATTGGAGGGTCGTCTGGCCACGGCAAATCCAGAGACTCGTAAAGGCCTTTTCCAACAGTAATCATGCCAGCGCCTAGTGTTGCGGCCTCTTCAAACGACATGTAGTCGGGTATCTTGAGCTGAAGGTCTCCTTTGGCAGCAATGTGTTCTGCAAACGCTCCGTCTTCGTGGTTCGAGTAGTTGCCTGTCACAGAGCATTAGGGGCACTTTTCAGGCAGATTAGGTAGCAGGCGTAGACGAGGTATACGTACTGCCATGAACCATGCCCATGACTCGATCACCAACATGAGGTCCATGCTTGACAGCAGGGCCAACTTGCTCAACAACACCACTGTAGTCACAACCCACAATCGCTCCGGGGCAGGCTAGATCGTCAATCTGCTTCCAGTCCACCGGGTTCAAGGCAACAGCGACTGTCTTGACAATGATATAGTCATCACGAAGTTTGGGCATGGGAGTATCGGTGACGATCTCGGCCTTGCCAGGGCCTTTCATCTGGATTGCGATTTGGGTAGCCATTGTGATCTGCGTAAAGCAGAAGAAAGAAATGTAATGGGAATACTAGAGAAATTACGCACCATTTGTCTCATGCTTCCCTATTTCAGCGACTGACAGATCAAACTACCCCGCAAAAGACTTTTCCCACGTTTGTTCTTCTGTCTCTCCACGTTGCGTTCATGTAGATTTTGCGACAGCGCTACCTCACAGCTACTCACACGAGACTGAACGCGACTGGGTGCCACTACATAGTGACAAATGTCCATAAAATGTATTGAATACAAAATTATTCGTCGATCCATCCCAAGCCTTGTGTCGTTTTAGCTCAGCCAGGCGTATGAAAGATCGACGGCGGTAAATAGAGTTTGAGCCGCCAAACGTCCTCGGTGTCAGGCTTTGGTAAATACGTCACAGTTTAACACAATAGAACTAGACAGATCTATCAGAGTGAAATCACAATAGCTTCAATTCCGTCTATCAAGTGGCAATCTGTCTACTTTGAGGGAAACACCGACGCAAGTATTCCAGTTGCTTGCAGGCGGTTGCTCATTGTGAACTTTCGTCTCCTCCATCAGATCAGCTTGACGGAGACGCTGGATCAGCTTGACGGAGACGCTGGATCAGCTTGACGGAGACGCTGGATTAGCTTCATGGAAACGCTGGATCAGCTTGACGGAGATACTGGATCAGCTTCATGGAAACGCTGGATCAGCTTGACGGAGACGCTGGATCACCTTCACGGAGACGCTGGATCAGCTTGACCGAAACGCTGATGCAAGTATTCCAGTTGCTTGCAAGCGGTTGCTCATTGTGAACTTTCGTCTCCTCTATGAGGGCGCTTGAAAAGGTGTGTTGAATAGTTCTTCCAGTTGCTTTCAGGCGGTTTGCTTATTGTAAACTTCATCGGACTCTTCATCAGAGCTGTTGACCATAATTTCGCTCCGTGAATGATCTCGTCTCCTCCACGAGGGCGCTTGAAAGGTCGTATTGGGCAGTATTCCAGTTTCTTGCAGGCGGTTTCCTTGCTCTCTAAGGAATTTCGTCTTCTGGTGCCACGGGAGTGCTTGGGAATTCGATCCCGCGGTGTCGCCCAGTGATGTCCTATGAGGCATCGTTAGAGAATCTGAATGAAACCTGAAAAGAACCCGGCTGCAATTTTACCACGTAAAAGTACCTTTTCCAGGAATCGTCTGACCGTGTCAGGGAAGAGGGAGAGGCAGCTGGATGGT
Source organism: Trichoderma sp. CBMAI-0020 (assembly GCA_030708095.1). NCBI lineage: Eukaryota > Fungi > Ascomycota > Sordariomycetes > Hypocreales > Hypocreaceae > Trichoderma > Trichoderma sp. CBMAI-0020. The sequence continues at coordinate 1,170,111 of JAJNCI010000002.1, forward strand.
TTTAAACCGGTGATTTGGTGATCTGTAAGGGGCCGCTCGTCCAGTATAAAGAAGCCGTTGCAAAAAATTATAGGTTGAAGAACAATCCCAGAATAACGGATCTGGTTGTGGTTTAGCTCACGGCCAGACTTCTCTCCAAAGTGTGTCTGAATGTATGACTGCTTTTTTTTCTTTTGTATTGGCCAGATAAGCAGCCAAACACACCCGCGTAAAGAAGATGGAGGATCCGTACTAACACAAAAACGCATCGTCCGGCGAGCCATTATTCCAAGACGACACTACCCATGGGGGAAACAAAGGGTCCGAATTTCGCGTATGTGTAAAGTCCAAAACGCTACAATATGCTGGGAAATGATTTCTGGCCCCGTGCAAAATGAAAGCCGCGGATCTCTCTCGTGGCTTCTAGTCCATTCATTCTAGGTAGTGGGATGTCCATTAGGACCACATGGGAGCTGCTAGTTCTCCATTTTTTCACCGCGTCACGACCATTCATGGCCGTTGACATGCCACAAGAAGCAAAAGGGAAAAAAAAGAGGAGGAGGAAGAGGAAGAACAGGAAAGTCGTGTGCCGCGTAAATAGGGAGTTCAGAGACAATATTGAAGAAAAGAGAGAGAAAAGAGAAAAGAGTAAAGAACGGAAAGAAAGAAAAGAAAACAACGTTGGCATAGAAATGAAAAAAGACATGTCAGCTGGACGGGCCTGGCAGCTGTGGGTCACCGCTGATATGTGGTGCTTCAGCTCTTCCTCCCATCGTTACCTACGCTGAGCTCACCTTCCATCATCAAATGCTGCAAAAGGAATCTACTAGCATCTTGACCGCCAAACCAGATGCCTAATTCTACACGTTATCTGCTAATTAGATGCATTGAGACAGCAACGGCCCCCTTTCTCCTCGCTAAACGGAGACGCTACAGCAGCAACAGCTAGCAATAACTCGCTTAAAGGATGCCGGGAACGGGCGATAGGACGTCACAAGACATTAGTTTCCAGGGCAAAATGGCAAGTGCCGTGCGGAGCAAACAAACGGTGACCCTCTCAGAGAGATACTGCTCGAACCTCTTGTGCGAAGCAAATCATGGCACGGCTCGGCAGTATCACAGCAGCAATTCAGCCACTTTTGGACTTCTGATGGCCCCTTTCGTCACTGGCACAAACAATTATCAATGTTTGCTGATATGCAGTCTTCCATGTTTCCTTTTGACAGCCAGGCAGCAGAACGCTATTCGCAGCTGGCCTCGTGCCCTCCCTGAAATCGCAGCCGTGGGATGTTGCTTCCCACTTCGCCAAAACTCCATCGAGCAAGCATCTACAGGTTATTTTACTCCTCATTTTCGCCAAGAAAGCTACTATGGCGCTCCAGCAAGCTCAGTCTTTTCTATCACGCCCTTCCGTGCTCACTCTAGCTCTTCAAGACCATCTGGCTGAGTTCTTGGCTGAAATAATTGGCCTCAGCTAGCTGGTGCAGGGTACAGCAGAATTTGGCTTGAATTACGCAATCTTTGATTACAGTTCGACTCGCAATCTTTTGAAATGCCTGCTGATTCCCTTCAAAAGCGCACGCGCACTTCACGCCGCTTCAGCATGGTAAACAAAGAACTTTCCATCACCATGAACTCTCCCGCTTTTCGTCCTCTCGAGCACTACTGAAGGGTTGATATCTTCTTCGGTTATCTCAAGACTACCATCGCTCGCTTCAATACGTGGCAAAAGAAAAACTCTGGCGACATAGATCGATACAGAGTACACCAACCGTTTGGGAAGAAGGGGGTGACGCCGGAGGGGCTATGCATCTTGCATCATTTCCACAGCTTCAGACGCGCTTCCAACAGACGCTCAAGGGAATCCATCAACCTCTTCCGATTTCCCTTCCCCTTGTATCATCATATCCATGCGATACAGCGGCCAAGACAGCCAGACCTACATCTGCAGGAAAGCAAGAGAACAAGACGACAACATTTGCAGTGAGTATTGTGCATGTTCTGAATTATTATAGAATACAGATATCAGCGCTAACGCTCGTATAGCAAGCATACATGTAGTCTACGCAGAGTTTTAGATACGCATTAAGTCTAATATGGCATGCTTTGATTCAATATGGGTATGTTGCTATTCTCATTTTGCCAAAAGTAACTAAATCTCTAACTCGGAAGCTAGACTCTCCCAGAACGCACATCGACTCATTTGCGCCTGTGGGACAGCCTCAATAACTGTGTTGTTGTTGTTGATTACAATCCTCGACCCTCCTGCTTGTCCGTTCCACTGTGGCCACGATGGCGACCCGGAAAATGCAAACGTGTTTGGATTCAATGATCGAACAAAGGAGATGTAATAGCCCTGCAGCTGATCAATGTTGGTCAGGTTGGAGTTGTCATAACCGCCTCCAAAGACTGCTCCCAGATCAAATCCGTGGGGAACACCAACTCCGCTCTGAATATTGTTCTGGGTCAATACATTGAAGCGGTAGGCCCAGACGGGCTGCCCGGCCTGTATAAAATATTTGCCAAAGTTGAGTCCGTGGCAGGTCACGAGCACATCGCCATAGGCAAGTTCCGCTGCTGGGAACCAGGCCTCATGGCCATTGAAAGCAGGCTCAATGTTCTGGGGATACTGTGCGATAATTGCGGATGTATTTTGGCTCGACAACCGAGAGTAGTTGTTCCGGAAGAATGTTTCAATCTCTTCAGGTGACGACGCGTTGGGGGCACCCAAAGTTGTGCCTTCATCTGTGACGCTGCCGAAAAACATGGGAACTTTGACAAACTTGCCGCTCTGGAAAGCCTCATAGGCGCCAGTCTGGAGAAACACACCATCAACGCAAGGCACATATGGGTAATTGGGAGAATTAGGCCGGCCTGGATAGACGATGGGTACGTTGAACTGCTGCAGCGCGGTGGTGCTGAGGCCGCGAAGGCATGACAGCGAGTCGGAACTGGAACCGCATCCCGCATTGCTGACGAGAGCATTATATTGGAACTGAATCTCCGACACCTTGGGCTGAGTGATCTGTGGCAGTGACTCGAACATGGCTCCAACGAAAAGATTCTGGTTCTGGCCTCCGTTGGCGAGAAGTTGCAACGACGCAGCCTCGGCACCTGCGCTCTGTCCATGAAGGATGACATGGGCTGGATCGCCACCAAACTGAGCAATGTGCTGCTGCACCCACTTCAAGGCGGCCTGCTGGTCGTATAAGCCGGCATTGGCCACTCCGTTGGCCTGGATCTCCGAGCTGGCAAGGAAGCCAAAGATACCCACGCGATAGTTTAGCGTCACAAGCACGATTTTGTTTCCAGAGTTGGCCACTACGCCACTGCCATCCGTTCCTGCAGAAGCCAAGCTCTCAAAGCCTCCTCCCTGAATAAAAACCCAGACAGGGAGCTTGGAGTTGGTACCGGCACCTGAAGGGGCCCAAACGTTGACAAAAAGGCAGTCCTCACTTTCGCCTTGTGGATTTGGTCCAGCATTGGTCGCCATGCAAACATTTCCAAACTATAAGCCAGGAAACAACATATCAGATGCAAAGACTACAATGGCAACGAGGCGGACTGACATTCATACCTGGGTAGCAGACTGGACTCCAGAGACTGTGGGAGGGGCAGTTGGAGCCTTCCATCTCAAGCTTCCGGTTGGGGCTGCGCCATATCGCATGCCCAAGAACTTGTTGATTCCACCAGACGTTGAGCCTTGGTATGTGGCATATCCCAAGTTCACCTGTGGCGACTGAGCACTGACAGCTGTGGCAGAGCACACCAGGGCACAAGCCAACTCCAAAGGCCGAGATACACGCATTATGACGAATGGAGATGGTGTTTTGGACTGCTTTCGACGATCCAGAGTTGAATCTCTAACCGATACTGTCCTTCACATTCGCCAGTACTTATACTCCTGAACGGAAACATGTTGATGCCGGATAACACGGATTGATAGTATTGATAATCCCGACGGGACGGGCTTGCATCCGATTCCGACCACCAGCTCTGACAGGCCTTCCCATGAGACTACTGTACGATCAGGCACGATGATGAAGCTATTTATTACGTTTTACTGTACAATTCACCTATGGGTTATATGCCAGACCCATCCTCACGCAGATTTGACAGTACCACTTGCCTTTTATACATTTGACGATTTGAAGCAAGGGGCGGCTAAAATCGTATTGGCTACCATTGTATTGGCCGACGGGTAACCCAGCTGCCTTTAGCGCAGAAAAGCCCATGACGATTGGTGCCCAGCAGGGGATAATACCTGCTTTGTGGCTTGCTGATGGAGAGTTTTGTGGGCAACTATGCTTACAACCTGCTCATGCGAGATTCTGGAAGAAATACCTAGTGTTGAGTATGATTTGCTCAATGCAATTGTATCAAGGCCTTTACATGGAAGAAGTGTTCCAAAACAATCTGAACAATACCTGGGATAGGAAAAAGAAGCAAAGTAAGTGAACGGCTGCTGCGGACGTATACGATCGATCCATATGAGCTATACGCTTACTTCCGGAGGATATAGGCATGATCGAACGACGACACGAGTGTTTCCAATCTAATTAGCTTACCCAATGACCGAGGACAGCAAGGTTATTTTGTCACGTTTACATTGGGTGCTCTCCTACGACATAGCTCCTGCAACAAAACCAAGCAGCACATCGTCTCTTCTGACTTGACGAACCTCCAGAGTTGGCGTTGAAATGTGAAAAGCGGAAAAAGAAAAGGCGAACAAATGGCCAGTACGAGCCTTGCTGCCAATTGCAGGAGTAGCAGCTGTGTTTTATGCTGGCGATATTTGTTCTCTATCCAAAACAGGCAGGTATACAAACCTCAATCACTGTCACATTACCCATCACGATCAAATTGAATCCCCTCGCTTTCGTTTTTCAGCTACGTCATATGGTGTCTATCATCAATAGCTCAGCAGTCGCAGCTAGCACATGAAGACGACACCGGCATCCATCTTGCTTACTATACGACAGCGTTGGCAATGGCGGTTGTGGCATGTGAGGCTGAGCTATCCTCAGCTACTACAGATGCCCAAATTGTTTAATCTAGCCAAAGAGAGGAAAGGATGTCACCATAGCTAATCATTGACAACATTTACGAGGGCGGCGTTTTATTCGCCTGCTTATCTCTGACAGGTTTTGGGCGCTACGAGCATCAGGCCTTGATGCGTTGAGCTGTTGCATATACACGATACCTGAGTGATGAGAGGGGTTGCCTTGCTATGGCTAGACAAGGACAAGGACAAGGCACGACACGACACAACAAACAAGACAACTCAGAGCAAGGCGAAGCAGGCTTGGCCGTGAGTGGCTCGAAAAGAATGTCGTGAGCTGGCACGTCTTATGCAGGTACGAGTTGCACGAAAGGAGAGCTCTCGAGTGGACCACGGAAGTACCCAGTCAATACTGTCTTGATGAGTCCCGCTTTTTGCGCATCCAGATTGCTGCACGGGCAAGACCAGCCCGGAGTTCTAGACCTGAGGTTTCCGTCAGATCAGGGCCACGATCTTGGGAGCAGGTTGTGCAGGATCGAGTGGCGCTTTCGGAGGGAGCTTTCGGAGACTCCCTTGAGACGCTGGCGATGTGCCAACGCTGCCTGCCTGTGGTGCTCTGCAGGGAACATGCAAATACAAGGGACCTGCCTATGCAGCGTATATGCATCCCGCGGTCATGACAGCGAAGAGACAAGATGCTCTACCTAGGTACGTACACCCGAGTGCTGAGGGGAAGAGGATCCCCGGCATTTGACGTGACTACCTTGCATTGAATGGAGGACTGACTACAGCTTGCTTGTGGCATGGTGGTACATGGTAATACTGCACTAAGATGAAGCTATCAATCAATCACTGCAGGCTTTTGCACACCACACGCCACACTCTGCCAGTTGCGTTGCTAGCAAGTCCCACGCCCAGAGCTGCTATGGTGTGGAGAAAGGGTTGCACGGCTACCACCCTGCTGGCGTCTATCCCAGAAGAATACTGTATGTACTCTATTCCGACTTGATAGCCGCCTGGGCAAGATTCAGCACACACACACACACTGGGGCCATGGCCCCATCTTTGTCTTCTTCTCGCCTCTTTCTCCGTTTCTCCCACCTTTGTCTGCTGCAGCGCAAAGAAGAGCAGTCGAAAGCCAAGGATGCGGAGAAGTAGAAGCAGAGTGAGTGAGTGAGTGGCAAGAAGAAGCAAGAAGAGGAAAGAAGAGGCAAGAAGTCAACATCTGCGGAGGGTTAGCTCCAGTGAAGCTCCCGCATCCATGTGGAGGCCCCTAACAATTGAAGCGGGCAGCCGCGTTCTCCCAGCGGCCATAATAGCGATACTGGGACAATGTACCGGTACCTCGAGCTCCAAGGACGTCGAAATCTTCAAGAGGCTAGCCGTGGCTGCATGGCATCTGTAGCATGGCATGGCGAGCGCAACGGGCTTGGGAACGCATAGCTGACCACAAGGGCGTTTATGATGCATCATATTTGGGTGTTGCAAATGCTTGTACAGGTACGAGGATGCTCGCCCGTTCATGCTGGATGTCAGCCACCATGCTGTCTCTCCATGGAGGATCCCAAGCGGGATATATACGACAAGTACACCAAGACACGGCGGTCCACGTTGCAATGCGAGGATACCTCAATGGACTGCATGTACGCCGGCTGATAAACCGGATCCAAGCTACCGAGCACGCAGCTCTCTGGCGGATGCATAACGACAGCCCGGACAGAGCCAACAGCTTCACGCGCGGGCTCCTTTTGTCGTACGATGCCTGCAGCAGTAGCCAGTGATGGCCCGTGACGGCCCATGCGAGGATCAAACGCCCGTGAGCCGTGGCGCCTGCTGTGAGACTCGCACGGCCATTTTATGTGCGAAGAGGGGTATCACAAGCATGCGTAGCGTGTATATGATATGATATACATGTACAGCGAGGCATGGACACCCCGAGCTGGCTCCTTGTACAAGATGATGCCAAGAGTGGTGATGCTTGGCCTGGGACTTGTTTGGAGGAGCGGGCTGGCACCATGACTGGAGCCACGAGAACCAGCCGGCAGTCGACGGGGTTTCGACAGGCAAACGAGAAAAAGGCAGATCCATCGCCCTCCGTTTGATCGCATACATAGATATGTGTGCTACAACGGGAGCAGCAGCAGCACTGCATGCATACCTTGCTGGCTCAACATCAAAGTACAGATACTCATCCCCACCACGCTTGATGGATAAGAAGCGCCACCGGCGAAGCGGCGCCTGCCATTGGAGAAGCAGCGCCCATCCCTTCAATGTTGGCTGTTGTGTGTGCGCGCGAGGAGGAAGCTGGATGGCTGTCTCGCCAGCGGCGTTTCCAGTATCTGATGGCCCGTGTCTGCTGGCAGATTCATGCATAAACAAGTTTTCAATTGGAAACGCTGGGACATTTGTGCAGCCTCGGACAAGAGCAGCCCCGGCAAAGGGCAGAACAGAATCGAGATTCCACGTTGTCATGCGTGAAAGCAGATGTTTGGCCGACATGGATTGAGAAACAAGACCAGATTGACGCCAAAAGGCCGGCGAAAAAAAAAAAAAGCAGCTGCGGAGCTTCCCCTCCAAGATCAAATTCAAGCTCCCCTCGCTGTCTGGTCTGTGCAAATCCCTGGCTGCAGGCGGGTGATTGCCCCCGGCGCATCCGCCTAGAGCGCCCAGCAAGGGATCCTCGTCAGCCTCAACTGGCTCCAGTCCCCTGTGCCCTGTGCTGTGCCGCTCCCCTGTCCAGACGCAGCCTCTGGCGCTGTGAATAGCTTCAGCAGATGTGCAACAAAGGGGCGGTACTGTACATGCTTGCACAAGTATCAGTATGCCATGTGCAGGGTCTGATGGAGGATTATTTATTGCAGAGCATGGTTGGACAACGGCACTAGCTGCATTGCTTGGATGCAATCTCACTTCATCTCCCTCCACGGCCATCAATCACGTCCATGTATGCACGAAATACGGAGCTGCCCATTTTATGGAGTGCCGCTGCTACTAGATGGATGGCTTGCTAGCACTTTAGCATCTGGCGAGCGTGGAGCTCTGCCTCTCTAGTGCGGGCAGACTCACGGGGGGGATCGAGAAAAGAGATGGCGATCAATGAATGAGATGCCAGAGCCAGAGACAGCCAAAGTCGTGCCATGCCGCCCAATGCGACATCGTCAAAGACCAACTGCACTGGCTGCTCCCCCTGCCGCCCATTCGCTTGGCCGTGTCCAGGGTCCAATGTCTTCCGTCTCTTCAGTCCCAGGTACCGTGGCGTCCAGGTTGCCAGCCAAATCTGCTGGCGCAAGCTCCCGAGCGGTACTAGTTCTCAGCCACCGAGCCACCAGTATCCGTCCATCCATCCACGGCCCCCCCTGGCTTGTACCGGTACAGGCGCAGAGCAACCGCTGCAGCACGTCGAAATACAGTGAGGCGTGCAGCTACTGCCGCTGCTAAAGCTCGAGCTGCTGCTGAACAAAACAAGGGCCTGGCTGCACGGCCTTGATCCCGAGAAAGAGGAGGCTGCATCCCATCTGGCTCTGGTCCTGGTTCTGGCGCAAGCACCAGCATATAGCAAGGCGACGCAGGAGTGAAGCAAAGCAAAAGCGAGGCCACGAGAAGAGCAACGAAGCTCAGCGCAGCGCAGCCTGTTGTTGTCTGGTGGTTTGCCGTACCGCCCATTCAAGTACCTGCCCTTCCGCGCCGCCAAACGCCGGGAGCCCATCACCCGCATAACAATCCATTCAACTGATTCATCCCATTCATCCTCGCCTCTTCTCTCGCTTCACCTCGCCGACGAACAACCGCCAGCAGCAGCGGCAGAGCGTCCAAGCGCCCAGAGACTGCATGCGACTGATCATGCGAGCTGCATGCGCTGTCGTGATGCCCTAACGGCCTCGGCGACTTCCAGTTCTCCTCCTCTCCAGTCGCTTTCTCGGCCTGCCTGCCTGCCTGCCTCGACTCGACTCGACTCCGTCTTCCTTCTCTCCCTCTCGCACCCTTTCTCTCACCTCTTGGGGAATCCCGCTTCGTCTCCCACTGCCTCTCCCCCCTTCCTCTCTGTATCCTCTCTTTATCCTCTCCTTACGATTCACCACCTCTTGTTATTATTTGCTCTCTATTGTGTCGTCCCTCGTTCACCAACCCAGGCCTGGCTGGTCTGGCCAGCCGCCTGGATTTTTTTTCCCTCTTCATCCTGACTCGTTTTTTTTTTTTTTACCTATTTTATTTTCCCGTTTTCAGCCAACCTGGTAGCTCCCCCCTTGCACTCTGTGCCTCCTTGGATAATCACCAGAACAGATCAGATCCCGCGGCTCCAATCTCCGGCCCCTCGCCATCTCTCTCTGTGGTCCCCTTGTCTCTCTTGCATGGCACACGTCCCGGCAACGCCATTTCCAAGTCCTGCTCCTGCTCCTGCTTCAGGGCAGCAAACGAGGCTGAAAGAGGATGGCGCCAGACATTGCTAACAAGCTCAAGGCTACGCTGTTTCGGCGGCGGCGACGCCAGTCCTCGGTCTCGACAACTGAGGACCTTGAGTCGATGTCACCTCCGGCAACGCCTGGTGTCGCCACAAGCTCGCGGAGACCCTCGTTTCCATTTCCACGTGAGCCCTCGTCTCAGACTCTGTCGTTGTCTCGGGAGCTGATGACGGAAGATGCAGGCATTGGAATAGGAGGCTGTGGCGGTAGTGACGACCTCAGCGACGCTGGCGACTCTGCCCAGACAAGCAACGACGCCGACCAGCAGCAGCAGCAGCAGCGTCCGAAACAGCAGAAGCATCATCTTTGGAAAGGGAGACGGTGGTCCAAGCAGGGATTTGATGTTGAGAAGCGACACAGCCTCCCCGAGGACGGCACTGGCGACCAAGACTTGACGCCGCTGGCACCTCCAGACACGCCGGTATCACCAACATCAGAAGTGCCGCCACCAGTACCAGCAGCCGCACTCTCGCCGCTCGAGGAAGACCGAGACTTTGACACCAACCCCCCCGCTGAGAGCGAGAAAGAGGCCAAGGACGAGCACAGCAACGACAACAGCGCTAGCAATGGCAACGTTGTGACTTTCAGCGGCAACAATATCAGCCACGGTGACAGCAACGACAAGGACAACGGCAGTGAGCGGCAACAGCAAGACATCAACCGCCCCAGCCCGGCAGCCACTGTAGACATGGAGACGGCCTCTGTTTCTGCAGCTTCGGCAGCGTCTGTCCTCACCACTGCCTCTGTCACCTCTGCTTCGACTTCTGCCGTTCTGCAGCAGGCCATCGAAGCAGGAGAGCAGCCGCAGGCATCGCCGCCAGCACTAGACCAGCCGCAGCTACAGCGCCCGCACCAGCTCCCGGCTTTGGCAGGGGGTCGCGCTGAGGACCAGACGCCGAGCCGAAGCCTGGACGGCCACGAAGCGAGCCGCCATCAGCACCAGCTCGACGGACAAGGTTTGTCGGTTATTAACAGCGACCAGGGAACCTCCCCCCAAGCTGGCATGACAAGCAGTACTCTCGCTGCCACCACGGCCACCACGGCCGCTGCTGGCGCTAATGCCGGCGCTGATGCTGCTCGTATTGCTTGTACGGCGGCCTCTGCTGCTGCTGCTGCTGCCGACGCCCCAAGTACAGGTACCACCAGCCCTGGCAGCGACGCCAGCGCCAGCGCCAGCGCCAGCACCAGCACCATTGTCTCTGCCGGCCCCGGTTCTGGCCATCTGCAGCAGCAACAAAGACAGCAGCAGAAACAAGCGCAAAAGCGCCCACGCCAGCCAGCGCCACCGTTTCCGCCCTCTGCGCTTCCCACGACGTCGCCTCCTCTTTCGCAAGCGCTTCCGGCTGCGGCACACTTGAGCTTTCCTGTTCTTGCACCCCCCACGCCGCTTCCCAGTCTCGACAGCATCACCGAGGACGAGTCGCAGTCGCATTCGCAGTCACCATTGAAGCGACTGCCTCAATCGCAACCACCCGGGTCCGAGACTCGGTCTCAATCTCAGTCTCAATCGCAGTCGCAGTCGCAGTCGCAGTCGCCGTCGCCATTCCAGCCGCGGCAGGAGCAACTGGTACTAGCCGAGTCAGATCAACAGCAGCAGCGGCAAGAGACGCCTCCTTCTGCTCTGCCGTCCACCGCAGCAGCAATTCCAGCAGCTCAGCAGCATCTCGCCTCAGCAGCAGTTTCTGGTCGCGGCTCCCACGCTCCGTCCTTGCCTGACGCCGGTCATGGCCCGCTGAATCTGCATCCCGCATCGCCATTGCCGCCCATTGACGCTCAGCAATTGCCGTTTCAGTTGCCCGTCACGTCCTCGACAGCGCCCGAACCTTCCTCCGCGACTGCAATCTCTGCGATTCCGGTCTCGACTACAGCTACTTCAGCTTCGACGCCCGCCGAAAAATCTTCTTTTCTCATCACAAACACATCCGCGCGACCTTCTGCACCGTCCCGTCGACCGAGCCGTGAATCAACCCAAACCGTCACCTTTGACGAATCTGTGCAGCAGTCCCCCCCGTCTGCCAGGAAGAGAAGCATCAGCAACAAGTATAAAGTCGTCCGCAACAGCGACGATACTGCGAGTTTTGCCGTTCCCTTAGCTGCTGCCAACGCGCCCAGAACGCCCGGCACCGAAACCCCAGTTTCAGTCATCATCACTCCGAGCTATCTCGCGCCCCCCGTTGTTTCTGCCAACGCGCCTCTACATCCCTCGCATCTCGTCGAGGTGGAAACTACGTCATCGCTAGGCGACGACTTTGACAGCAGCAGCATGGCCGAAGCTGCGCGCAAGATTTGGGTCACGAGGCCCAAAGCCTCTGCCACGCTCGTCACCATCAATGCCAACGACCTCGTTGACGATGCGCGCGACATGATTCTGCGGAAATACGCAAACTCGCTGGGCAAGACGTATGACTCGCCTGATCTTACTCTGTACCTCAAAACCCGCACCGGCTTCTCTCGTGTCATGGGCCCCGAGGAGCACATGGGCACCGTTATGGAGGAGTTCTTCCCCAATGGACAAACTGTCGACGAGGCCTTCATCATCGACATTCCCCGCAACGTCCCAACTCCCAGGCCCTCGCCACGGGCGCCGCTTCCTCCCGTTTCCGGGTCTGCTTCGGCAGCTTACTATGCCGACGACGTGCGTCCATCCGAGTCTGGCGAGGGATACTTTCCTCCAGTGGTCGGCACCGCGACGTCGCCCCGTCTTCCCACCAAGCACTCCAACGCATCGATCCCGCATTCCATGGCCGTCATTAGCTCTGGCCACCTTCCCAACATTCCATCTCCGCGCGCGCATGGGAATCGCGAGTCGCAGCGCCAAGACCACTCGCGAAGCGCTGCAAGAAACCATACGCCTTCGCCCGTCGTGCACAATGGAGGCGCTGTTCCCAATTCCGCCTCGTTCCATCCCACGCGACATTCTCACTCGCGCACGCAGTCCAGCTCGTCCGAGCACATTGCGGCGCATCCGAGCAGCACCATGCCCAGATCGCCGGGCCATGAAATCGTCGCTGCTGCGGCACGAATGGGTCCAGGCACTCCCCCTTCTCCTCCCCAGCGGCTGGTGTCTCCTCACCTGCCCCCCGGGCGCAAGAAGGGCAAGAGAGGCCAGACGCAGCAGTCGCAGGACTACACTCAAAACCCTCCTCCGCCCGCGTTGAATGCCAAAGTACCGCCCATCAGTGTCCTTATTGTGGAAGACAACCCTATCAATTTGAAGCTGCTTGAAGCGTTTGTCAAAAGACTCAAGGTGCGCTGGCAAACGGCCATGAATGGCCGTGACGCGGTGAAAAAATGGAGGACCGGTGGCTTCCACTTGGTCCTGATGGACATTCAGTTGCCCGGAATGAATGGACTCGAGGCCACACGAGAGATTCGTCGACTGGAGCGCATCAACGGCATTGGTGTATTTTCCAACGCGCCCGCCGAAGAGGCACTCCCCGAAGAGCCGACTGAAGAGGATCGCCTCGAGGGTCTGGCCAAGTTCAAGAGTCCCGTTATCATCGTGGCTCTGACGGCCAGCTCTCTCCAGAGTGACAGACACGAAGCTCTGGCGGCTGGTTGCAATGATTTCTTGACCAAGGTATGTGTACTCTCTCATCCCAACCAACGTTGTGCTGCCTCATTCATCCTTCATCCTCGCCCATTCCCTCCCACAGAAGCACACAAAACTAACATGTCGTCTCTCAGCCTGTCAACTTTGTTTGGCTCGAGCGCAAGGTCATGGAATGGGGCTGCATGCAGGCCCTCATCGACTATCAAGGCTGGCGAGAGTGGAAGCAATACTCTGCCAAGGCGGAAGCAATGGAGGCTGCCAACAAGCGAGCGCAGGCGTTTAAGAAACAGTCGAGGAAGAATCGCACTCAACTGTCGGAATCGTGAAGATGCAGTGGCTTATACCGGAGTCTAGGACTTTTCTTTTCTCTTTCTTTTTTTCCTTTCCTTTCTTCACACTGGACGAGGGGCAACCCGCGGGAAGAGGATTCTATTAAAATGCATGGTAAAAAATAGGAAGGCTCACAGGAGGGATGGATCTGCGCTGAATTTGCTAGCCCTTTGCTAATTCTTATTTTTTTCTTTGTTCTGGAACGGACGGATGACGACGAACACTTTATACTTTGCTCATTTCATATTTTTCCTCTTATGGTCGGCATGGCCCTGCCCATCAGCAATGATGGTGGAGCGGCAGAGCACCCCTGAGTGCCAGATACACACACTTACTTGCTTCTTCTTCATATTTTTTTTTTTGGGCGTCGTTGCACACGAGTGGCGGCGAGTTTAATATACGGGAATACCTTTGTCTCCCCCTTCATTTCTTCTCCTTTTTTTTTTTTTTTTTTGCAGCCCATCATCTCGTTTTATAGACTATGTGTGACCCCAGCTCTGTTGCCCTCCTGACTGGCGATGACTGCCTAGAGGGTCAAAACGCCCACCCAGTTGCCTGCAGCCTACCGCTAGTTTGGCCCAGACACAATGCAGCCGGCCGTCGATACGGAGCAGAGGATTTGCCTCGTCCGTGTCTTGTCCTCTTTTCTGTCTTGCACTGCCATGATGAATTTGTTTCCATGTCTCGTTGCATACAAGGTGTCCAATAGTGCCATTTGATCTCACTTTCCAGTAAGGAGTGCTTAGGTAATAGCCTCAATTCCCCTTGCATTGTTGCTGCTGCAAGTTTCCCCAATTTCGAGCTGCGTCTGCCCCTCCTCTTTCGGAAGCGGGGGAACGAGACGCCGGGGCCGCAAAATTTGGCTGAGCTAAATCATTGGCCACCAAAGCTTTGCTTTTCTGGTTTTTGATATTTCCGCATATCCTCTTGAATCATACGACGAGACTTTTTGTGTTGTCCTTGAGCCATTGATCTGATCCAATACGTCCTCTGATGAGACATTGGTCAATCTGGCTGAAAGCACCTTCTCCCATCTCTAGATACCCCCCTCACAGCAGCCTCAAGAACAAAATGCCCCCCAGATTACCGGCGCCGCTGACCCCCGTGGTCGAAGCGTGCGTCCTCCCCTCGTGCAAATCAGCGCCGTTCGTGCGATCCTTTAGCTCAACGCCGTGCAAGCAGAAGATGAGCCGGGCTCGGCAGCAGATGTACCAGTGGCTCAAGGGCAGGGAAGGCTCCGAGCTGGCAGAGGCCAAGGGCGGGCCGCGGTACTTGGGCCCGCTGCAGGACCAGCCTTTCCCGCTGAACCCGCTGTTCCGGAGCCAGCCGGTGCTGGACGAGCAGACGAGGGAGCTGATCTGGGACAAGGTCATCATGAGGGGCGAGGCGCTGAAGGCGGTGTCGGCGGGGATGGGCGTCGATGTGAGGCGGGTTGCGGCTGTGGTGCGGTTGAAGGAGGTGGAGAAGCAGTGGGAGAGAGAGGTAAGCTTGATATTTCCTACCCCTGCTTTTGTATCTTTTTGTTTCTTTCTGTTTTGCCTTGTTTGCTTGAGAGAGAGCGTTTGTGTTTTGCGTGATGAGACAAATTTCCAAAATTCGATTAGTCTTGAAGACTCTATTCATGGTTAGAAAAGATTTACCTAGTCTGATATTACACACACATGTTTTTATTTTCTCATATGGCGGCATCCTGAGTTGGAATACAGCTTTGCTGACTCTTTCTTTTGAAACAGGGCAAGAAACTGGCAACCCCCTATGCCAAAGCCGTCATGAGCATGCTGCCCAAGACATCATACCGCGAGGGCGAGAAGAACCTGCCGCATGAGCCTGTAAACGAGATCCACGTCCACAAGCTGACGATGCAACAACTCTTTGTGCCCGTGTCCGAGTCACGGCACTTTACTCGGCAAGACGCCGCAAAGGCCTTCCACGACACCATGCTCTCCGTCGATGCGCGATCACCGCAGCCAGAGCTCATCAAGATGGAGCGCGAGATATTACAGGGCAAGTCCCGGCAGGACAGCCTGGCCAAGTTCAAAGAGGCGACGCAGAAGGAGGAGGACCGGGTGGCACAGCGCATTGCGCGCGAGGCGCAGCGGGAAGAGGAGGCGACAACGAGGGTGGCCACGGACCGCTACGAGTTTCGGTTCAAGGAGATTAACGCCGATGACGTGGGCCGCACTGGCCGGTCGAGAAAGGGCACTGGCTGGAGGTATGGTGCGCCGTTTGACGACCGCAAGCGCGGGCTGGTCAAGATTCCTACGTCTGTGCCGTAAGGATGCTTGCTGGCTGGCGCTGCAGGCGTGAGAAGAGAGAAAGAAACGTGAAATGATAGTCGAAATGAAAGAGAGAGGTCGACACGAAGCTGTATTACTACATACCTATACATATCATGCATATACAACCCGCCAAAAGAAGTCTTGTACAACTAGCTGATGTATATATATCTTGCAACACACAAATCCTGCCTGTTGATCAACAAACATATACCTGTCATTCGCACTTTGCACAAAAGGGAATTGCATCATTCACATACACAAACACAAAAGAAGAAACACTTTCTATAATGCATGCTGGGAAATCTGACATCTATAGACTCTAGTTGCTGACAAGAAGCTTCTGTCGAACGCGGGCAATGGTCTCTGGCGAGACCTTGCCCTCCTTGAGGAAGAAGCCCTCGGCGGAGCCCCATTCCTTGCGGATCATGGCGAGTGTGGCCAACATGGATTCCGGTCTGTGGTTGTACCACCATTGTCAGCATTCAAACAACGAGCATTGGAAAGAAGCAAGAAAACAAAAGAAGAGAGAAAACCTACTTTGAGCTCAGCAACCGTTCGGCGGCCTCCTCGTCTCCAGCAAACGCCGGCGTGGCAACCAGATACTTGATCAAGCCCGGCTTTGCCGCCGCCATGCCCTGCGTCGTCAGGCCGTACTCGTCCGCCACCACCTCGTCCGGAACGTCGCACAGGCTCAGGATCAGGGCGCACAAGACGCCCGTGCGGTCCTTGCCGGCCGTGCAGTGCACCAGGATGGGCTTCTGGGCCGCAGGGTCGAAGCTGTCCGAGGCAATGTGGTTGAGCACCGTGGCAAAGGCCGGCGCACCCGCCACGGCAATGTCCCGGTACGCCGTGACGAAGCCCTCGGTCGGGTGCGAGTCTGCGTACTTGCGGAAGCGGATGGCCACGGCCTCGGGCCCGTAGTCGACGCCCTCGAAGACGGGCGCGTGCACGCGGCGAGGGCCGCCGGGCCACTGCTCGGGCGCCTCTGGGTTGCCGACGTCGCCCGACGAGTTGGGGCGCGCGGCCTCGAGGGCGGACCGCAGGTCGAAGACGGTGCTGATGTTGAGCGCCTCGAGCTCGGGGCTGGCCACGGTGGGAGGGGCGGCCGACCGGAGGATGAGGTTGGGCCGGACGATGGAGAGGGAGCCGCCGGCGAGGTCTCGGAGGTTGGGGATGGGCGGCTTGGAGTCTGTGGCAGACATGGCTGCGGTGGTGGTTGTATGTATGATTTTGTCTGATTCGCTGCCGCTGCGTTATTAGCTTGGCTTTGGAGAGTCTTGAGTGGCTTGTTGCTGCGGATTTTATAGGCGCGGTGGATGTTTATGCGGTTAACAGAGGCTCGCAACTGCACCCCCTACAAGGTGCATGTATCATTTTTGACAGGTAGGTACAGCACGTTCCGCGGACAAGTTGACAATTCTCTAATTTTTTCTTCTTCCAGTTGTGGTTGATTTTGTCAGCAATTACGAAAAAAAAAAAAAAAAAAAAAAAAGTGGAAGTATATACATATATAGCTACTCTCCGCCATCACAATGCTGCGGGCTGCTTTATACCCCGTACTAATGCCTCGATTCGGGGCATACGTCAGGTACTCGTGCGCGTGGTACTCTCAATATCGAATGAAATAAAATCAAATAAAAATGGTGGTGGGCACCGGCTCTTCTTTACTGCTTTCTCTTCTTCTTTCCCCCAAAATCCTTTCTCTGCAAATTAAGCGGTCGGGAAGGAGTCAAGCCCCGCCTGACTTGTCAGCTGTTTCAACAACTTCTGACAGAAATCTGCTCTCCTTGTTTTTTTTCCCTTCTCTTCATCTTCTCTCAATCCACTCAAGCCTTTTATGCGTCCCCCGCAATTCCAATTCGACGCCACCGGCGCTTGAGCAAATCGCCAATAAATGTGCCGAGCATGGGTGGAGAGCAAGGGGGGGGGGTGGTCGCTTTCGGGATGTTTTGAGTCCAGGGCCATTCAACGGGCTTTAAACGGGAGCCTAAATTAGACAAGACATGTGAATCCTGTGTACGCACTCTATCTTCTTGAGAGCTTATTTGCTGGTTTGGTTGGTTTAGCTCGTTCCCCTGTTTTTCTGGTCTTCATTTGCCTACTTTTTTTGGAGTTTGAAAATCTTCCCCTGACTAACGATCGTCATCCTAGGAGTGGCTCTCTACCTCATACAAGCTATTTCAAAGACCGATATTTTACCCCCCCTCCGACGATAGAGCCCTATGGTAATGGGCCGATGGGCTTATTCGGCCCTTTGTCGGCCGGGCATGCGTGTTTGACATGTTGAAGCTTGGGCAGATCTGGGATCGGCGTCACGGGATGCCTATAACAGGAGGTCTGTAAGTGGTCTTTCCGATGCTGTTTGGCCGCGGCATGTTTTATTGCCGGGGCGAAGATGGCGTCTCAATGCGCTACGGGACTCTTTGTTTTAGTCTGTTTTGGTTGCGTCTGGGCAAAGGGGGCATGTGCGATATCTGTGCCCTCG
Source organism: Trichoderma sp. CBMAI-0020 (assembly GCA_030708095.1). Lineage (NCBI taxonomy): Eukaryota > Fungi > Ascomycota > Sordariomycetes > Hypocreales > Hypocreaceae > Trichoderma > Trichoderma sp. CBMAI-0020. The sequence goes on from JAJNCI010000002.1 coordinate 1,188,199, forward strand.
GGGATATATATATGGCTTGCTTTTTCTGCTCTTCCTTGGATCAGCTTGCTGACCACAGACTTCTTGCAGACGCAACCTGAACTCGAGCATCCCAAAGCCACAAGATGAAGCTTCGATCTGCCGTCCCGCTGCTGTTGCAGCTTTCTCTCCCGGCCGTCCTTGGCGCCGACACGGCAGACTGGAGATCTCGCACCATCTACTTTGCCCTGACAGACCGAATTGCTCGCAGCTCAAGCGACACGGGAGGCTCTGCGTGTACAAATCTGAATGACTACTGCGGTGGCACGTTCCAGGGCTTGGAGAGCAAGCTGGACTACATCAAGGGCATGGGATTCGATGCCATCTGGATCAACCCCGTCGTAACCAGTGAGTTACCCATCTATCCCCAGCCTGGAGTATCAATTGTCCTCTTGATTGTTGGCTGACATCTCTTGAAGACAGTGATTTCGGCTTCCATGGCTACTGGGCACTGGATCTAAACACCATCAATTCTCACTATGGTACTGCGGATGATTTAAAGAGCCTCGTCGATGCTGCACATAGCAAGGTATATATATTCACACCATTCTCCCAACTCCTGTGGGTCAGTGCTAACAATCAAAAACAGGGCTTCTACATGATGGTCGACGTTGTAGCCAACCACATGGGAAACGCAAACATCACAGACGACTCTCCCGCCCCTCTGAACCAACAATCCTCATACCACACAAAGTGTGACATTGACTTCAACAACCAGACCAGCGTTGAAAACTGCTGGCTCGCCGGCCTCCCAGACGTGGACACCCAGGACCCTGCCATCAGGAGCCTCTACCAGGACTGGGTGTCCAACCTGGTATCGACGTATGGCTTCGACGGCGTCCGCATCGACACCGTCAGGCACGTTGAGCAGGACTACTGGCCCGGCTTCGTCAATGCCTCGGGCGTGTACTGCATCGGCGAAGTCTTCAACGGAGACCCAGACTTTATGCAGCCCTACCAATCGCTCATGCCGGGCCTGCTCAACTACGCCATCTTCTACCCCCTCAACGCCTTTTATCAGCAGACGGGCTCTTCGCAAGCCTTGGTCGACATGCATGACCGCCTCAGCTCGTTCCCAGACCCGACGGCGCTGGGCACCTTTGTCGATAACCACGACAACCCCCGCTTCCTCAGCGTCAAGAACGACACCTCTCTCTTCAAGAACGCTCTAACCTACACCATTCTCGGCCGCGGCATCCCCATTGTCTACTACGGCTCCGAGCAAGCCTTTTCGGGGAGCAACGACCCCGCCAACAGAGAAGACCTCTGGCGCAGCGGCTACAACTCCGAGACGGACATGTACAATGCCATCTCCAAGCTGACCTTTGCCAAGCACACGGCCGGCGGCCTCGCCGACAACGACCACAAGCACCTGTACGTCGAGCCCACGGCCTACGCCTGGAGCCGCGCCGGCGGCAAGCTGGTGGCCTTTACGACTAACAGCGGTGGTGGCAGCTCGGCCCAGTTCTGCTTCGGCACGCAGGTCCCCAACGGGAGCTGGACGAATGTGTTTGACGGCGGCAATGGTCCGACGTACACTGCCGATGGCAATGGACAGCTCTGCTTGACCACGACGAATGGCGAGCCGATTGTGCTGCTGTCTTCGTAAAGCAATGTGACGATATGTTATACACATGTATATTTGTACATACTTTGTTGGAAAGATTAGTACTTGTTACTTACGCGGATACTATCAAGCTTTTGTTTTTGTTTACTCTTTTATGGACATACTATACAATCATGAAGGGTGCATAATTTAGTGATGACAAAATTGCTAGGCATTTACTACCTAGACCAGACTGTTTGTTGTTGATCATGTAACTAGAGCAAGTGATGAACCATGCCACGATTTCCTTTCATCTCCCAGGCCCGTGTTTGAATTGCCTGTGGATAAATGTGCTTGAAAAAATATATATCGTGTGCTCAAAGTAAATGTTACTAAATAGACCGTCCCAAAATATTAACTGCAATGCCGAGATGTCTGTTGTTCCGTCAAGCCTGTTCAACCTGCGTGGATAGACAATCTCCATGTGCTCATGAGTGCATATGTCCCGCACTGAATCCTCCACTTCCATAATAAAAAAAAAAAAAAAAAAAAAAAAGAAAAAAAAAGGAAGCAATATTATAAAAAGCAAAGTCGTCATGTCGTCAAATAGCCTTCATAGTCCCGTGTATGCTCGCAAGTCTTGTCCGTCGTCGTTGGCCGGTATCATTCACATGCGTGAGTCATTGGTGGCCTTGTGTGTCTCGTGTCACGCGATTTGATCTTGATATTTACCAGATGCTTTCGGTAGAATGAGCAAATATATATCGCGGTGGTGGGTAATGAGAATTTTTTTTTTTTTTTTTTTTTTTGGAGTTTGGGTTTTTTTATTGCTCAACCATGCATCCAGAGTTGTTGATCTCTGTCGAATGCGGGAGATGAAAACTGTAAAAGAAGCAAATAGAAAAGAAAGAAAAGAAACCCTTCCGGAACCCCGATTCCCTTTTTGTGTTCAGCCTGCGTGGCCGGTAACCTTTGTCTTTGTCCTTGGCACTCCTGAAAAAGAATTTCCTTTTGTATGCCGGAGAAAAAGAGACGCAATAGTAAAGAAATAAATGATGAAGAGAAAATAAAAGATGCCATCTCAATATCTGCAGATTGTAGTGTATAAGCTCTGAATCAGTGAGATTCGTTTGACGTGCTGTTGCTTGTTTTTGGTGTTTTTAAGTTTCTGGTTTGGCCTAATCGCGCGGCTCCCTGCAAAGTCTGAGCTGAGATGTTGAAAAAAATATGTGTGTGCCGAAAGTAAAATAGAATGCGAACTTGAAAAAAAGCATGAATATGCGGTCCGATGTGCTGAGTGACATACCACTCGCAAAGTGAAGCTAATAAGAAGTAGAAAATAGAAATGCAAACTGAAGAACAGGAAAAAAAAATTGATGTAAGAAGATGCAAGAATGGGTATCATATGGGTGAGTATTAGGCAAGGTGTGTGCCATTCTTGGTCACCACAACCAGGGGCTCTTCAGGAAGCAGTCCTCTGGATCGAAGAATCATGCCCAGCTCCTTAAGCTTGACGGGCTTGGTTAGGAACAGATCCACGCCGCTGCCAAAGGCCTCTTGCTGCGCGCTCTCCGATGCCAGGCCCGTGAGTGCAAAGATGACACAGGGCTTGAGCTGATGTTCGCGCTCGTAGGCTCGAATGCGACGTGTGGCCTCGAAGCCGTCCATAACTGGCATCGAGACGTCCATGAAGATGTATTTGCAGTGCTTTGGATTCTCCTTGTAGGCTTCAACGGCCAACGAGCCGTTCGTAGCGGTGTGGTAGGCCCGGCCAAGCTTCTTCATGTAGATGGCTAGAATGTCGAGGTTGATGCTGTTGTCCTCTACCAGCAGAAACTCGGGCTCAGGCGTGGCCTCGTCTTCCTTGGCCGTTTCAAGCATTGGCTCGCCCGTCTCCTCCCGCGCCGCAGACTTGGCATCGTTCTTATCAACACAAAGAGTCTGCGTGGGCTGGACACTGGGAATCGGAATTGGCAGCTGCGTCTTGACGTCGCTTAGAAGCTCTGGGACAGCAGAAGCAAACTCTTCGCCCGGGCTGACGGGAGTGATGGGAATAGACTTCATCTCGTTGCCGCGCCTAAAAGCCATGGCAACTGCTTTGGCGAGTTTACGGGGGCCGACACTAGGTGGGAAGAAGCAAAAGGTTAGACCGAGTCTGTGACGGGAGATGGACAAACGAGCACAAGATTTCAAACTTACGGCTGTGCAACAAATTCAAAGATCCGGTGCGCCTTGACGCGCTCAAACTGCGCCGCGCTCTTGAAAGCCACCAGAGTGTTTCTGCACAGGACAACACAAGGAGGTCCATGCATGATCTCTTCCAACGGAGAGGCGGCAAGAGTATCCTCAACCCAGATGACGCAGTCGGGGGCCTTCTCGTTGGCTTCGGCCTCGGTAATGACCTTTAGGCCAAGCCACTCGCGACAATTGCGATCAACCTCCACCTGGAGATCCGTATAGGATCCGTCCAGCATACGCCGCCTGCCTCTCTTGCCAATGTCGAAGCCCATCAGGCTGACACGCAGACCTGCTGCCTCTGCAACGTGCTTGTCAAAATCGCCTTCGTTCTCAGCAATTTGCGGAGTGCCATCAGGCGCATTCACCGTCTGCATAAGCGGTAAAGAGACACGAACAATGGTGCCCACGTTGACTCGGCTCTCCACATGAACGCGCCCTCTAAGCTGCGACGTGATTTGCTTTACAAAGCTCAGGCCCAAGCCAGTTCCCGGGGCGAGATGATCTTCCTGAGAGAACGGCTTGTACAGGTCATTGCGCAGGTAGTCTTCGCCAATGCCCTTTCCGGTGTCAGACACGACAATGTTGACAACAGCATCCGCCGAGGACTTTCGCTTCGGCTTGGATTGGCTGAGGCGCACCTTGATGGAGCCCTTTTGAGTGTATTTGAGCGAGTTGCCCAGCAGATTCATCACAATGCGCCGGATTGCACCAGGCTGCGTGTAGAATCGCCAGTTGCAGTCGTGGTCAATTTCAAGGAAGACAGTCACCTCTCCCAGCGCAACCTTGCCGTTGGAGCCAAGCTCTTCCACAGCTTGCATGGCGTCGAGACGGCGCATGGCAGTAAAGTCTGTGGAGTGAGCAGAAGTCTTGTGCTTGGCGAGCTGCAGGGCCATGTGCATAAAATTGAAACCCGCGTAAACGCCGTCCATGACTTCTTCAACAATACCATCAAGCCGAATGTGCTTATACAAGCTCAGCATTCCTTCTTCGACCGATCGTGCAGCGCTCTGCCGTAGCCCTCTAGGCTCTGACGTCTGGCTACCCGTTTTCCTGGCTTGGATGAATTTATTCACCTTGGAATAATCAAGGAGATGGTCCACGGTGTCCACCAGCGTGCGACAGCAAATCTCAATGGTATGGGCAATGTTGCCTTGGAAGACGGTCAGCTCAGTGTCACGAAGCAGCTCGATGCCGAGAACAGCGCCATGCAGAGGGGATCGCAGTTCATGGGACAGAGAGCTCAGCGCATCCGACTTGGCCTGGTTTGCAGCAAACGTCTTGAGGCGAAGTGTCTCGGCAATAGCCAGGATACTGACGGCCTTGAGGAAAGTCAACTCTGCTCCCACTGTGAAGATTCTGGTCGGAGTCAGCGTGTAGATGAAGCCTCCAGCGCACCATCGCTGTTTTCTGGGATCCCAGACGGGGACAAAAGCCACGCTGCGGGCCTTTGGAAACATCTCTTGGATGATTCGCCCTTCGTTGTGGCGTGCCCAAGGACGCCTATGGCGCTTAGACTGGGAAGCATCGTCTGGCACTGGCTGTTGTGGTGCTTGCTGAACAGGCTTGATGTTATCAGAGTCTTTGGAGGGATCTGTCATCCAGCCATCGTCGTCTGACGAGTCGCTCGACTGCAGCTCTCCGTTGATTCCAAAGTTGAAGATGTGGCCCTTTGGATATCGCTGAAGGAGCTTGGCGAGGAATGGCTGTGCCATATTGATTCTCGGCAGCGAGCCATCTTCCAAGTCCTTGCTACGGCTTTCCGTTGTGGAATAGCCCAGCACTTGGCAGGACGGCCACTTCTTGGCGTCAGGCTCAGTAGACGTACCATTAGTAGCATGAGCATGAGCACTGGCATCGTCACCACCGGGCTGCGAGTGAAAGTCCTCTTCCTCATCAATGTCACTTCCGCTGTCGTCATCTTCATCCTCGCTGCTGCTCTCATCATCCCGGGACGGGGAATTGGCAGCGCGATTCTTTCGTGACGCCTTGGAACGACCGCCATATTCGCCAAAGGATCCCAAAGAGGAGTCTAGGAAAAGGCAGCCGTCGGTCTCAAGAGACTCGCGGATTGTTTGTGCAGCCTCAGAGAATGTGTCAACCATTGGGTTGGGACCAGGGACAAAGCTGTCGGCCCATTTTGTCTCTGCTGTAGGCTTGGCTTGCTTGGCCTCGGGCACTCTGGCACTGGGCTCTCTGGCACTGGGCTCTTTGGCACTGGGCTCTTTGGCCACGGGCACTCTGGCACTGGGCTCTTTGGCCACGGGCACTCTGGCACTGGGCTCTTTGGCCACGGACTCATTGGCACTGGGCAGCTTAGCACTGGGCTCTTTGGCACTGGGCTCTTTGGCCACGGGCTCATTGGCCTCGGGCTGTTTGGTACCGGGCAGCTTGGCCTCGGGCTGTTTGGTACCGGGCAGCTTGGCCTCGGGCTCTTTGCCATCCGGCGAAAGAGATTGTTCAGTATCTATAGTACTGTGAACAGTAGCTTCTGGGAGAGGCTGCTTGCTGGGGCTTTCGCCGTCTTTCAAAAGTGCTTGCCGGGCCATGCGTAACGCATCTGGAGTTTCTGTAAAGGTCTCCCGACCAGCAGCAGGACTCCGAGACGATGCTGTGGCTTTGCCTTCAACGAAGAAGCCCAGGCCTCGAATCATGCGCTCGCTGCGCTTATTGGCAATCTTTGAAGAGTTGGCCTCCAAATGGTCCATGACGGCCAGGGAGAGTCTGCGCATCAGCGTCGAGAACTGGCTGTTCCATCTGCAGTTTGGCATGGAGCTGACAACGCAGAGGGCTCCAATGTTGATGCCTCGCTGCGTGCGAATGGGCACGGAAGCATAAAAGTGATTGCCACCCTCAGGCTGGCAATAGGGCTTTGTCTTGAAACGAGCATCTGTTGCCAGGTCTTTGACCACAAGAACTGGGAGCTGATCGCCCTCATTCTCGCAGTGATCAAACTGAGTTGCGTCTCTCTCCAGAGAAGTGCTTCCAGACGATCGCTCAAGGCGGTGAGACTCGAGAAGAGTATACTCACAAGTGCTGTGGGCGCGAGGAATGGCAGTGCCGCACATCCAGAGGCCGAGGCTGCTATCCTCTGCCGCTATAGGAAGCTCTCTGGTGGCTTCGGCGATAAAGTACTGGTGCTCCACGTCAAAGAGCGAAATGAAGGCCCGCTCAGTGCCGGTTTGAAACAGAGCCAACTGAGCCAGGCCGGTTAGGACCAGATCTTGGGAAGGCGTCAGCTCAGAGCTTGGGCGAAGCTGGCCACTGTCGTTTACTTTGCTTGTAGACAGCAAAGTCGGATCATATCTGTTTCCACGCGTTTTTGTCAGCAGGTTTCTCTCTCTAGCCCACGTATCGACTCAATAGGGTTTTTTTTTTCCCTCTTTACCCCAACGCCCATCTCTTGAGAAAGAGGCGAGGAGGGTCTAGAGCAGAGTGGCGAGGGCAAAGTCAGTAAGAAATCTCATAGGAACAAACTGACTTGAAAGTCTCGCGTTGCCGCGTTGCTTCGGACACAGCCCGATAGGGCGGCACGGGGCGCCCATCCATTGTCTGGCGCTGCACCTATCCGATGCAGTGATGGTGTTGTGCGGAGGAGACAAGAGAGAGAGAGAGCGAGAAGAGGCAAGGATGTTCCTTGGGGTCGGTTGTATGGGCTCTGTTCCGCGGTTAGAGTCATCGAATGAGAGTGCGCAGTCAGGTCTACTGCTTACGAAAATTCACTGAACGGATGCAGACTCAAATGGCTCTGCAAATAGTGCTGCAGCCACGGGGTTGAGGCCGGGATTCACCACCAAACAAAACCAAAGATGATGTTTTTGTGACAGTGCCCGACCTAGACGATGCTTTTCAGACTGGCAGCGTTGGCAGGTTGGATTCTGGGCCAGAGTGGAAGACGGATCACAGAAGCGGAAGAGTGCAAGAGTATCGAAGAGCAAGGGTTGATGGCGAAGACTCGGAAGAGTTGGATGGACGGAGATGAGGCTCGAGGGATGGAGAAGTTGAGATGCGGTTGCCAAGAGAAGATACGAGAAAGTGAGAAAATGCAGAGGATAGAGGGCAAGGTTGACGGAGCGGCAACTCAGAGCCAGTCAGTTGCAAGGACCAGCCGCTGTAGCAGGTCCCGCTAATCCGGGCGCGCAACACCTGCAGTCGCTAAAAAAGCTTCCAACGATGGACTGCAGCGTTCGTGAGCAGGGGCAGAGGGGGAAAAAGTCACGGTCAGGTACCTAGGTAGGCAAGGGGGGAGAAAGCTGGAACATTGGAAATCAGAGGGTCGGGCTTCTAGTGGCTGCAATGGCCTAGAAGAGAAAGAAAAAAAAAGATCGTCTTCTTCGGACAGAGCAAGCGAGCAAACAGCAAACAAGCGGCTGCTACGGGTAGGGTGGGCTTTTTGCAGTATCGTGGCGTTGATGCCTTAGTCCACGGTCTGCCGCTACGACGGAACTATCACGGGGAGTGGATGCTGTGTCTTGGGTCTCTGGGGAGGGGGACCCTGAAAAAAAAGACCAGCCGAGAACGAAAAAGAAAGAAAAAAGGTAGCACAGGCAGATAAAAATCCGAGGACCCTGAACAAGGCTGTGGTGGAGAGCCAGACCCTTCGATGGGCTCATGACAGGGCATCGTCGAATCAGAAGCCCACCGGTGCTGGTAAGACCTAAAGTGCGGAGACGGCGCAGTGGCTAGCGAATGCCACCACGCGCTGTACAGTAGAGTAGCCATCAATGCTGGCCCAGAATGGCCCGTCCGCAGGTGCTTGCTCGTACAGAACTTGTATAGAGGCGGCTTTGAGGCCTCGAGTTTGCTGCCGGGACTCGCAGAAGAGCAGGACATGCACCGGACGCAGATACTCCATATATACTTGGACAGTAAACAGCACGAGACACGCCCCCTCCCTTGTATGCAGAGCAGTTCAATTTCGCCATGTTTGGACAGCCAAGACAGACAGTAGTGCGCAGAGCAGCAACGACCATTGGCTGGGGCTGGGGGCCATGCCGTGCCGGTGTAAGTTGTCGGGTGCTTTGATATGCAAGGCGGCCTATTGCGATGCGCTCAGCCTGCTCCACGTCCAAGCAAAATCAAATACCAAACGCCGTACCTGTACTGCTGCTTGGTGCCTGAGAGCGGTTCTGTGTCTCGCAGCTCCCCGGTGGAAGAGAGACGCAGAGCAGCAGCTAGTACTGGTACACAGGCTCAGAGCTCAAAAACGCCGCGCCAGCCGCAGCAAATGCCGAGCAGCCAGCGCGTCTGCGGGCGCCAGAGAGTCCCTGAGGTCTGGACCCGAGACAATGATCTGCCAAATTGCCGGGTAGGATCCGACCTGCCATGCAACATGTACAAGGATTCACAGGCACCAAGCAATACTACTAGTAGTATGCATGAACACCATAATACCTGCCTAGTCCCTCGGCACTGATCCGATACTGGCGCAAAGGAGCTGACAGCTTTCCAGGCGTGAGAAATGCTTCCTTACTCGTAGCACCACGCACACTTGGACAAGGAACAGCAAGCAGCAAGATCCATACTACGCTACTAGTAGTAAGATAGAATATGCAAGGGCCGATAAGATCTGCTCCCACTTGCTCTTTTTTTTTTTTGTGGTGCCTTCTTCTTTTGCTTCCTGCCTAGCCTTTGAGCAACGCCAGCAGAGGAAACCGTGAGCTTCGCTGCATGCGTGGTTCATCGGCATATGCTCCGCAAAACCCTTTTGCCATCAGCTGATACAACGTGCGAGTAATATTGCATGCTGGCATCAGGCAGTGGAGCAAGATCTGAGCACTACTGACAGCAAATCTGGGAGCACGTTCGGAGCTTTGCGAAGGCGGAGTCTGTAGATTTCTATGGGGCATCTCGAGCACTGCATCACCCATCAAAGGGCACTGGAGGACCGCTGAGGTCTCTGCAAAAGACCTGAAGCTCCAGCAGGCCGTGCTATCCGCAGGCCCTGAAGCCCCCCCGAGGAGATGTCGTCGGAGACGCTGTTCACAGCGCACCTGCCTCCAGTCGTCTTTCCCTCCAGTCTCGCTAATATGTGCCGGTTCCGAAGCGAGGGCTGCTCTTGCCATGCCAGACTCGCCTTTGTCCCGTGACTCGTGGGCACAAGGCACACATTTAAAAACCAGAAATTCAAATTTGATCTTCTCTCCCCAATCCTCACAGCTTTTCGACTCAAGTCAAGATCTTTCAGTCCAGCAGTGACTCCAGCTTCTCGAACCCACCAAGCTTCACTGATCCACCCGGAACACAAGGGCGGACAAGACACACACCCCTGCCAGAAACCAGCTAAAAACAGCCTGTAAGCGCTCGGCCAGCCCCGCCAGCCATCCCACACCCGCCCCTCCCAACCCGTTGTGTCGATCTCACTAACTCGCTAGTCGTAGCCGTTTTTACCCACTCAGCGTTCAGGATGTCTGACGAGGAGCGATGCTTCAGTGAACGGGCTCGTCAAGACCGGGACGACGATGAAGACTGGGAGAACCATGAAGACCAGGAAGTCCAGGACGGAGAGGAAGAGGATGAGCAAATGGATGAACAGCAGCTCGCCTTCGAGCGCTGGCTTCAAGAACCCTGGGTCCCTGACAATGAGGAAGAGGAAGAGCAAGTGGATGAACAGCAAGTCGCCTTCGAGCGCATGTTTGGAGAACCCTGGGTCCCTGACAATAAGGAGGATAACACCTCCGGCTCTGAGTTTGGCAGGGGTGACTGTGACGGCAATCACACTGATGGCCTGCACTGCGAGATTTGTGCATCGTCCGATTACTGTCACTGCTATGAGTGCTCCATGAATGGCGCCAACGATGGCAATGATTACAACGACGGCAATGAATACAATGACTACTACCACGCATGCTATTGGTACTACTATCATTACTATTACATGCAGTTGTGTCCCGATGAAATCGCTCAGGGAGCCGCTGGTGGATACGAGTTTCACGAAGACGAAGATGACAACATGTACATGTAGTCGCCCCACCCGCTTCCGAAGCATACGGGGACCCAAGCTTGCATTAGGTGGCTTTTGTACGTTTGATCGTGACGAGATCTAGGAGGCAACATGGATGAGCAATGTCGGTTATGAATGATGGAATGTGTTTCAAGATGGAAGTCCAAATAGTATAGGCTCATCTGATAGTATTTGTTCAATTGTCGGGCAGAACGCCCTTGACCATATAATGCAGAAAAGTTTGCAGCTTGCTTCTCGGTTTCCCTCTAGTCTTGTGCCTCAAGTTCCATGTCGAGCGTCAGCGATTCATTCAAGACTCCACCCCTTCTCCCGCTCCTGTGGCAAATTCCCATCTCGAAACCAAGAAAAAAAAAATACCGGGTACCGACTGGGGTTTCATACTAATGGAACACAAAACATGGAGAAGGGCTGGGACACAGCGGGAAGAACATGGGGTAGGGTCGAATATTAGCTGTCGTATATGAACGAGTACTACAGACATCTTGTCCGGAAGTGCCACAAGAATCCCGAGCCCACGCAAGGAGAAGGGAAAAAAGGAGAGACGACACACACACACATTTCAAAAAGAGAAGAAGCATGCTAACACTATTCCAGAGTCCTATGCAGTGTATCAATTTGCCCTTGCCAAAAATCTAAGGAGAAAGAGAGGAAGGAAAAGGAGAAAGGAGAAATATCAGCCTTCACGATTCGCTCAGTTCATTGGTATGCTCCGTGCACCATCGGGCTCAACCCAGCCATGTCGGCAAAGTTGACAATGGTGTACTGCTGCTGGAGCCCGTCCAGCCTCTCCCGCAGATAGTCTCGCTGCTCCCGCTCCGCTCGCTCGAAACTAAACAGGAAACGCACCAGGAACACAAAGTCGTGGATGCGCCGCCTCACGTCCTCCTCGGTCTGGCCGTAGCTGAGCGGCAGCGCCAGCACGTCGGCCACGGTGCTGGTGATTTCAAAGACCTTGGGCACCAGCCCGACGCCGTGCGTGACGACGGCCGAGATGCTCTCGAGCTGGCTCACCAGGCTCCGCAGCTGCGCCGAGAGCCGATATACCTGCAGATGGATGGCCAGATCCTCGCGCTGCGGCGCCGAGCGGAACAGCCGGTGCATCAGGCCGTACTGCCACAGCAGCGAGCGCATCCAGAGCCGCGTCACCAGCAGGTCGACGTGCTGCAGCTCCGTAAAGGCGCCGCGGCCGCTGTCGATCAGGCCCTGCTCGGCCTCTGAGGCGCCGGCCTCGTCCTGGTCTAGCTGGGCCTGCTTGCCCTCGATCCACTGCAGCGTCACGCCGGCGACGGGCTGCGCCGGGTTCTGCTGGGCGCTCCAATATAGTAGTAGAGGCCCGTCCAGCAGTTGAAACAGGCGGATCAGGCGGTTGAAGCCGGCGTCGATGTGGGCGGGGATGGCCGCGTCCCTTGCCGGCAGGCCCGTGGGCAGCGGCGCCATGATGCTCGGGTAGCCGGCCAGGATGGTCAGGAGGCGCTCGAGGATGAAGACCTGCCAGTAGATGCGGTGGAACTTGGGCACGTCGCGCGGCTCCAGGGGCACGGCGCTGTGCGAGCACTGCTGGACCTGGATCGTCTGCACCATCGTCAGGGCCTCGCGGAGCAGGGCAAAGCAGCGGTCGAGGCGGCCAAAGGCCATGACGGACACGGCCAGGAAGACGCACGTCATGATGCGGCGGAAGGTGGCGCGCACGTCCATCGGCCGGGCGTTGTGCACGTCGTCGACCACGGCCTGCGCCCTCCGGTAGGCACTGAGGCTCTGCCGGATCAGCTCCGTCATCTTGGCGCCGGCCTCGCCCTGCACCGTGGGCGTCGTCAGATGGATCGTCACGGCGCCGACGGCGTAGACAAAGGCGGCGTCGTCGGCGTCGAGGTGCATGCTGCCAATGGACTGGCGGACCTCGTAGCTGGTGATGATGGGGCTGCCGGGATACACCTGCTCCTCGTACTTGGCCAGCATGCCGATGAAGAAGCCCGTGGTGAAGGTGCGAGCGTCCCAGGCGGGAGGCGGCGGCGTGTCTATGCCAGCACCCACACCAGGTCCGGCTCCCATACCAGCGCCCAACGCATACCCATTGCCAGCACCGGCAATGGCTATGGCAGCAATGCCGGCAGGTCCCCCGTCCTGGTCCGGGTTCACGATGCCGGCGATGGACGTGACCGCTGGCCCCGGCGGCCTCTCGGGATAGTCAGGCGGCGACGCGGCAATGCTGATGCCATGGCCCGAGGCCGCTATGCTGGACTTGTTGCGCAGCTGCGTAACCAGCCGGTTGCGCACGCTGGGCTTGCGCTTCGTCGACGGCGAGTAGATGCACCCGAGGCCCAGGTGCGAGCACTGCGAGCACGGCTGCGTGCTATTGCATTTCACCTTTCGCACCCTGCATCCGTCGCAAGCTTGTGCTGCTCTGTTACTCATGGATGGATAGCGGCATGGGGGAGAGGTCCTCAATGTCTCTTTGACGTGCAGTTTGGACGCTGCGGCACTCTCTAGCTCATGGCGTCACTAATACCGAGACTAAAGGCCGTCGGATGCGAGAACAGACAGATAGTATAGGGGACAATCTCACGAAACAAAAATAGCAGTAGCAAGGGGGACACGACGTTCTGGAACCCCGCCGGAGACGTCGTTTAAACAAAAAATGAAAACAAGAAAAAAAAAAGAAGAAGAGAGAGAGAGCTGTGTGTGGGGAACCGGATTGGGACTCGCACGCATAAACACGCATACAGGCACAGCAGAAGAGAAATGCAACGGCAGTCAGGTCGAAAGGGACAGAAAAACGAAGCTGCAAAACAGAACAATAGTAATGGCGATCGATAGAGAAAGAAAACCACAGTTCAAGGATCCGTCGGTCTGTCTCCGGGATTTTGATATTTAACCCCCCCCTTCCCCCCCACCGGCCATCCCGCTCTACCGTGCTCGAGGCGATGGCATGGCAATTGCACTTTGGGTATTCAAGTGGAATATTAATTAGCCGCCAAACGTTGATACACGAAGCAGCCCAATGTGCGTATCTGCGTGCGTGTTTTTGCTGCCGTCTCCACACCAAGGCTGGCCTGATAGGTTTTGATATTCCCGAGACTATTATCGAATAGGCCGTGTGGCTCAATGGCAGAGCGTCTGACTACGATCAAGTACATCAGGAGGTTGCAGGTTCGACCCCTGTCTCGGTCAAATTTTTGCCTCTTGAGGATTCCTTTTTGCCAGACAGAAGTGATATCGTCAGGACATGATGTTTTTTGAGGTTGACTTTTACGTTTACTGGTAAGGATTTCGCACCGTGGAAGCCAGCTCTGCTAACACTCCATTTTAGGCACAAACGCTTGGGTTTTGTGTTGCCCAGCCTCGGTTCGCACTCTACCGCCGGTGATAGTTACACAGTTTCGCGATGCGCACGGGCAAAAGTATCAATGTCCGTACGAGGCGATCGTAAGAGGCGGCTACGGTGCCGAGCCAATGGGGAAATACCGGACGAGGAAGGGTCTGCAAATAGATCAACACTGGTAAGCGGCCCAAAATAGCAACTCGATCTTGCCTGATCCTCTATCCTGGGTCCATACGACGATCTGATCTACTCACCGTACACATGGACTCTAGACATCATTTGAAAACAAACTTGCAATTGAGTCATTCGAAACTCCAATCGAGGAGGTAGCGGAGTTGCGAGGGCAATACAGACAAGGATAAAGCCGTCCATCGTGGCGTTGGCGCATGCTTTCGGCAGCAAGAGTTACAGCCGGATATATCTCAGCGCATTTAGCCGTTTCGGTCAGACTTGCTTGGCTCTGGCGACGGCGGAAACAGCCGAGTGATCTCCAGTTAGCTTTCAAAGGCGATGGGATCGATTGTCGTCTTGGTTCCCTTCTTGTCGTGCCCCCTTTGACGTTATTTCCTCGTATTTCGAGACTGCCTTCGAAGTGATCACTAATCCAATGGCCTTGACGAGACAACTTATTGGGGAGGTGCAAATTGGGATCGTCACTGTGCTTACATCTAAACATAGGCATGAAAGAGCGGAGAGAATGTTCACCTCGACGGTATATATAAAGGAGTAAGGCCACCACCATTGAGAACACCTTTAGACATCCATTAACAGCTTACAGCCGCCGAACAGAATCTCTGTGCAAGCCCATCCCCCATACTCGACCAACATGAAGCTCTTCGCCTCGTTCCTCGCCATCGGTCTCTTCACCGGCCTGTCCATCGCCCAAAACAGCACCGTCCAAGTCGCCCACGTCACTCTCCGCTCCGAGGGCGACGACCATTCCTTTCCCATGAGCATCCCGGCCGACGGCAAGCCCGTCTACACATACAGCACGCTCCCCGTGCAGAGGATTGACGCGCCCGACTTTGACGTGCTCCAGGCATGCGTGATTGACACGGTCGGCCCGGCGAATCTGAGCAGCACGATTGCGTCCGACGGGGTGACGCAGCAAGTCGTGGTTGATCCGCCGCAGACGGTCACGAGCATTACCTGCCAGGGCACCTGTGTCGAGACTTGGAGTGGGTTTGCCTTCAAAGTTTGTTTTGACGACATGTAGGACAAGATGCTAAGATTGAGACCAATTAGGTGCCTGTGTTGATGATGCAACCGCCCAGCCGCTTGGGCCTTGCTGTAATGGTCTTTGCATTGCTAATCGATGCAGACCTTTCAATCAGCCATGAAGACGTCGAGCCATGAAGGCAATTGACATGGGCTCTTGATTGTGACGATTACGATTTCGCACATGAGAAGTAGTAGGAAGCTATGGGAAAAGAGCAAACATTTGGACAGTCGCGGGGAGTATCGAGATAGCACAGCATCGAGATTCGAGTTTTACCAGAATTGGAGCAACACTGGGATACTTGTACTGAACGACAAAAAAGGAACGAAAAGTTACTCCCAAAAACAGTCGCCAAAAAAATATCAATTCATGTTGTATGACACCTGAGGGATTCGAACCCTCGCCTATTTCTAGACCGCGAATAGATTGCTTGGTAGATCCAAGCTAAACCTGAACACGGCGCCTTAGACCGCTCGGCCAAAGTGCCTTGGTGAATTGATGTTACATTTAGGACGAGTTGTGGTTCAAGAACTATGAGAGGCGCCAATGGCCGAGATGGCAGACAACTTGTCTAGGATCAATGCCAGCATACATGAATGAATACATGAATAACATCTACCTACTACTATCTACTGCAGTGTCGTGAAATACGTAATACCGTCTTGCCCGAATCTGGAAACACCCAATTCGTCGTCGTTGCAAAAGGAAAATTGCAGGTAAAATATCGTGTGAGAGAGGAAGCATCCCAAAATGTGTGCCGTCATTATCCAACTCTATCGCTGTATCAAAAAGCAAAGGTCCATCCCAGTCTGCTGTCTTCTCCTACGCCAGAAGCTCGCCAAATCATACGAGTAAGGTGCACACAGCTAAATCCAATCCGCTGTTTCCGTAGAACAAAAAGAAAAAGAAAAGAAAAGAAAAAAGAAAAGAAAAGCAAGAAAACAGCAGCTGTAAAGCAGGGTAATCCGCACGTTCCATTATTTAAAAAACCAAGCCAGGAGTGCCGTCATATCATCGTCGTATCCATGAAAAGGAATAAAAAAAGAAGAAGAGGAAGAGAAGGGAGGATGACAATCGAAAGAAAATGACGGCCATCATCGAATTTCCATCATTCCACAGCGGCTTTAGCGCCTCTTCCTGTCTTTATTGTTGATTTGATCGGTCAAAGCAGCACCTATGGCGTGGAGACCCGTTTTGGCTCCCTTGGCTCCAATCCAGGAACCCTTCTCATTGCGATTCTGCATGTAGGCTTGCGCGCCGGCCATCAGAAACGATTTCCCTATAGCTTGAACCTGGGGATTCTTCCAAAAGGGGGTCTTGTCTCGGCTGCTTGAACTTTTGACGTTTGGCATCGTGTTTCGGCGCTTTAGGTGGCCGTCAGCAGGTGCACGATCCCGGTCACGGTGTCGGTCTTGGTCACGACTTCGGTCTTGGTCACGCCTCCGATCTTGGTCGCGCCTTCGGTCATGGCCGTCGTCTGCTTCGCGGGGCTGTGGGCGATGGCTTGGACGTCGTCTATCCCTCTCATCGTCGCTTGCATAAGCTGGGGCGCCGCGGGATCGATGAGAGTAACGGTCCCGTTCACGGTCAAGGTCACGGCCACGGTCGCCGGACGGATTGCCTCGAGAAGATCTATATTTAGGGTCTGGAGAGGCGGGTCGAGAGCGTGGAAATTGCCCTCCGGATGGTGCTCGATTTGACGACTTGTGACGGCGCTCACGTGGCTCTGGAGCGTACGCATAATCCCGTGGGTGCCGCTCATCGTCTCGGTAGTGCGAGACTCTCGGTGCGTCTCTTTGCGAGTTTCTCGGCGCGTCTCTTTGCGAGCTTCTCCGGTCTCTCGGCGCAGCTCTGGGCGGAAAACTGTCATAATAAGGGTCATGATCCCGATACTTCTTATCAGGCATGTTGCCATGGCCTGGGGAAGGATTGCGACGGCTGCTGCGAGATTTGGTGTCGTCGCCGGGAGATTGATCCCGCCGGTTCTTTCTAGGTTTTGACCGGCTAGACGAGGCAGAAGACTGTTGAGAGTTGATGTCGAGCGGTTCCTCTGGGTTGTAGTAGGAGTGGTTGAGGCCCTGCGACGCATCGGGTTCTGAGCGTCCAGGCATGATGGCTACGCCGGTGGAGTTTATAGGACTTTATAGGTCGAGGCCGTGGCCAGCAAGTGCTTGATCGACGAGTCGAAAAAAAGAATGAAAAACGAAACGGCAAGCAAACAACATGAGAGCGTTGAACACACAGCGAACAGCGTATCAGATGCGGGACAACAGCGTTCAGGACAGTGTTTGCGGCACGTTCAGGATTTATGTACAGTATCAGCGCTCGAGTCCATCGCCGTCATTGGACGCCCCGCTGACGCCTGGAGGGCCGCATCTGCAAGTCAGGAGGGGCGGCCTCTGACTTACAGCGATCCGCCAGAGCCTACAGCGTCTGCAGCGCCGGTCTTGCAGCGGTCGCAGCGGCCGTGGCAGCGATCCGGAAAGCGTTCGGCGCGTTGCAGGGTTTCCGCGGTCTCCTGACGTCACACCAGCCAATAGGCGGTTCCGCCCGGCATCTGGTGAGGGCATCTCAGGCCTGGAGAGTCGCCTGACGTCAAACAGAGGCATCCAGTGGCGGTGCAGCCAGTTGAACAATCAGCAGCCGCTTGTTGGACAGAGAAAAGGCTGTTGTGAAAAATCTGTAAACTGTGCAGGGATTCGGGCCGGAGGGTGTTGATCATCAGGGCTGGCGCAGATGCGCTCAGTCAGCAGGCAGCGATGCCGTTGGACGTTATGACTCTCGATGTTGGTTGAGTTCAATAGCAAAGTGTAAGAAAATAGAGGCACTGCTGCTGCCTACAGTGTCTAGCTGTTACTACACATTATCGTGTGCTAACATTGATTTCCCATGCAGATAATTTGCGAGAAGCCGCCGAAGATTCCAAAAGACGTCGTTCCACAACGCTGACTGTGTACATGTAACTCCTCCAGGAGGGATCTTCAGGAGTCGCCGAGTCGCGGAAGAAAATCCCACGGAGCTTTTTCGATGCTACGAATTCAAACTGTGCAGGTCTGTGTGACGGCGTCCGGCCACAGACGATCCCGGCCAAGCCATGCCGAGACTTAAAAGGACGCCGCCACCCGCGATCCGCGATCCGAGCCGTTTCTTCGGGGGTTAGAAATTCCACATTGATGTTGGTCGTCGACTGGGAAATAGGAAAGGGGTTGGTTTGACTAGATGGCACAGCATCTGCTCCGCCACTTGGTAATGCACAAGTCATCAATACGGAGTGACACCAACGGAAAAATGCTGTGAGAGGAATATGACTAAGTATGTAGGTACATGTATACATGTACATACATGGCCAGCACGCCTCCGATATATCCTCGTTCGCCGCTTTGCCCTCGAGCTTTCAGTAACACCATCGCATATCGCTCCTGGCATCGGCGTTTCTTTCTTCGCAGGTATGCCTGGATGTCACTCGCAGTCTGCACTGACGTGTGGCAAGACTCTATGTTGCAATGCGGGTCCTGTTGGCAGCTACCCGGTATTTTCTTGATATCCTGCGAGACTGTTTCACAGCGCGGATGCATTATTACGTCGCCTTTTGCACATTTTCCAACATTGCCAACAGCTGAATTGAAACTTGAATAATTGAATGATGAGAATCTCGATGAACTAGAGAAGCTTTTTGTCGTGGTGGTCGATCATCAAAGCTACTACTGCCTCCTCTTGGAAGAGTTGGATCTTGCATCCTTCTTATTGGAGAGAGTCATGGGGGATGATGCTTATGCGCATCAACGGATTACATTTGCTTAGTACACCAAGACTGAACGGCACGTAACCTGCTTTTGAGTTTGCTTGTATGCGTACAATCAACCTATAGAAGGATTGATGCCGTGCTGTATTATGACATCTGCAATGCCAGAGCCGTTCAGTCATTGCGGCAGCTCCAATCGCAGGCTAGCAAAGATCGTGAAGCGATGCCTCCACAAGACCCACACCTTTTGAGCTGTGCGCAAGGGCTAAAGCCTTGTCAAGGCATCCCTGTCATTAATTGATATCCGGTGATGCGGGCCCAGCGACGGCTAAATCCCGATGCTCGGTTTGAGGCCGGCAAGTGTGCTTTGCAAGGTTGGTTTTCAGCATGCGCTTGGCTGCCCTTATTGCCTCTTCAACAGTTGTATCGGTCATAATGCCGTATTTCGTGTTACATGTGTGCTGAGGCGGCAACCACTAGCAATCAGCCGCCATTGTTGACCAATCTTTGTACTAGATTCTACAAATGACATGCCCATTATCCAATCACCAAATCCCAACATCCATCATCAATAACGAGTACATGTGCTAGACTTCAACCCAAGTCTGCACGTCGTCAACCCTGATATGCCGGATAATCAGTGTACCCGACAACCGGGTCCTCAAACGGCCCGTAGAAGCGAGACCGATCGTACTTTGCCAGCGGCCAGCCATTTCGCAGTCTCTCCACCAAGTCTGGATTGCTCACAAAATACCGCCCGTACAGCAAAGCGTCATATTTCCCACTCTCGACAACTCCCCACGAGTTTGTGTCGTCAAATCCGCCGGCAGAGAAGAATGGCGTGTTTCCCCAAATCTTGCGGAAGACGGACAAGTCGACGTGGGGGAGGCCCCATGATTTAAGGAACTTTACCTTTTCGGCCTCGGAAAAGATTTGTTCATATCTCGGCTCGATGAAGCTCACATACGACAGCCTGGGGTGACGGCTCTTGAGTACGCGGCAGAGGTGGCCCCAAGTCTCGACGCGCTGCTCGCCACGGGTCTGGTTGAAAAGGCCAAAGGGGCTCAGTCGGATAGCCAAGTTTTCTTCTCCCACGGTCTTGGCCAGCTCGTCCATCAGCTCAAGCACAAATCTACAGCGCTTCTCTGGCGTGCCTCCGTACTCGTCTGTCCGCTTGTTGATGTTGGAGCTTAGAAACTGCTCCGGCAGGTAGCCGTTTGCTCCATGGATCTCTATACCGTCAAAGCCAATGTCCATGGCTGCTTTCGCAGCGGCGCAGTAATCTCGAATCGTCTGCTTGATGTGTTCGACCGTCAATTCGATGGGTGGATGCTCACTTAGCTTGACCGACGTTGTTGAGTGCGGCGGAGGATATGCATAGCACTCGTTTGGGTCGTCGAAGGGGATATTTGACGGCGCAACGGTTGCAGTCCCGGTAATCTGCGGAAGAGTGACACGACCAGCGTGCCAGAGTTGAGCATAGATGTATGCGCCTTTACCGTGGACTGCGTCGACAACCCCTTTCCAACTCTTTACTTGCTCTTCTAGGAAGAGCCCTGGAGCACCGGGCAGACCGTTGGCCTATGTAAGACTTAATTCATGTCAATTCTCTCAACTGGCTCAATGCGATTTACCTCGAATGAAGGCGGAATTGCTTCTGTGATGAGCAGTCCACCCTCTGTTGCTCGCTGCACATAGTATTCGGCAACAAGATCATTGGCAATCCAGTCACGGTTTGGATTCTCAGTTGTGGAATTGGCACGAAGCGGTGTACCGCGGTTTCTAGTCATGGGAGCATGGACAATGCGGTGCTGGAGGGTGATTTTGCCGTCGGCGATGGCCAGTGGCTCGAACAAGTCGGAATCAGCTCCGGCCTTGATTTGAGAACCCATTTTGACTGGATACAAGATGAAGGGTTATGATACGATAGTAACTGTACTCTCACACGCCGACGGAAGGACCCGAAAGGTATCCAAATAGAAGAAACAGAGAAAGAGGCTCTTTTATATCAAAACAAGAGTGAACAATTGCGAATTGAATTACAGCATTGCGACAGACAACTACGACGCGGCCCCTGGCGGCTGAGTGTTGAAGAAAACATGGATCCGTGAGAATTTTTACTCCAGAGTCTCTCCACTCGATTGCGCACGCATGCCTGTGATGACTCCACAGCGGTAGCATTGAAAGCCAGTGCCTTTCCCAGAATTCTCATTCTTGATTCTAGTGGGAAGGTGATCTTCATGATGGCGGTTTAGGCTATATGCGTTTCCATACCGGTGTTGCGGTCAAGCGGTGTAGCTCAGCAATAACGGACTCTGTTTGTCCACTATGCCACGAGACCGAAATCTGTCAAAGTGGCTTTGGTTTGAGCAGATACTGCCTGGAGAGCCTGCTGTTAATCCTGGCATGGGCGTGTCATGCCACATGTTGACTCAGTTCCGGCAAACTGCGGATTTGTATGGGGAACTTTCTTCACTGTTGGTCGGACCGCTTGGCGACCTTTAGCAGCTCCTTATCCCAGCTCGTGGTGGACGGGTCCACAACAGCTCGAATCCTTGGTCTGGCCCACTTGGACATTATGTTCAGCAAAGTTGCTGAGTGGATGATCTCAAGAGAATGTTGATGCTGTGAGGCTGGATGTTAATCAGAGAATGGAAATTGAGGTTTAATCTGGCAGGTACTTAGATGGAGCTTTTAAAGGATGATACTTTGTGATCTCTTACTCAGTTGAGATCTGCTCCGGGGCCAAACGAGATTCGATGCTTCAGGTAGGTCTTTAGCCTGGCAGTTTTACTTCTAGAGCATTGAGAATAACCAAAACTTTTCAGCAGGTCATCTAGAAGCAAGACGATATTTGAATTCATGTTGCTGGCTTGATCAACAGATTATTGTTTTCAGAGAAGCACTGTTGTGGGGCCGGCATGTTTTGCCGATGCGTGGAGAAGAAGAACAGGTCGTTATACCCCGCCATCTTGTTAGTTGTAAAACCATAAACATCATGACGGGCCATCATGCACCATCAGTCAAAGAAGGAGATTAGAGCAATGCAGAGATACTGGTCGAACCTCCACCTAGAGATAGAGAGACAGGAAACACAGAACAAGCGCCAGACGTAGCACTTGAAGGATACATAGCAAGTTTCCGCTTGCTATGCGAGGCTTGAAATCCGTGGAATGCTCTGTTCGCGAAAGTCAGTCTCTGATGCTACACTGTTTCCCTGCATATGCGTCAAATCAGAGGTAAACGAGCTTTGCATTTTCTTCTTCTCAGTTTCCTAAAAATACTAATGTTTGTTTCAAGGTCTTGATGAGCATGCATACTAGCAACTGCGCAGAACAGGATATCGATACGATCATTGCGTCAGCGCGACCATCGATTCATTCTGCTTCTGCTCGCATTTAATACGCTACTGCTCAACGGTGCTCGACTAGAGATTCTGCTTTATAAGAATGCTGTTTGCCAAGAGATATCGCCAAGGTCTGACTTACGAGATACAGGGACCAAAGAAAGGTTCTCAAGAATACACAAGCATCGACAGAGCAAACGTGGAGGATCCTGGTACTATTCCTTCGACTCTGCGAAGAATACGGATACGCGAAGACTGAGTTTGCTCGATCTACGACTCACCCAAGGCATCCTTACCACGAAGCAGAACACTGCTTGACTGGCCCATACCATCTGAATCTTGGCCTTGGCTATCTAAGAGACATGCTGTACCGAATAGTCGCCATTGTACTCGTCCATTGGCAGAATTCTTGATGCCAGCAGTTGATTTGATGGTCAAAAAAACAGGCCGACTGTTTTCCAGCTTGAATTAGCGTTGTTTATACCATCATTACTATTCCCCCTCTTGCACAACAGTACAAGCAAACCTTGGGACACTGGCTGCGTCACCAGCGAGCAACGCACGTGAGAGTCCAATAATGCGTGTGCACCATCCTGTGTCACCATCCCGTTGTGAACGGACTGGTTGGATGCCTGGCCAGACATCGTTTCATTTGGCCCAAAGCGAGTTGCATCTGCGCTTGGACTTGTAATTGCTACAAAGCTGATACACGACGTGAGCACACGGCATTAGCTGTCCAAGTTTACGAATGCTGAGTAACTCGGCGTCGAAGCACCACCTCGGGCCAAAGACCTATTTCAGAAGAACTAATCGCCAATAGCGCCCGTTGATGGAGGTCGCCGATCTCACGTCTTTGAGCGGCACGGCCGCCTACAGTACAGTATTTTGTAGGAATGATGTGTCGGGCGAATACACGGGCCAAACGTTCTTTTTGCAAGGATAAGTAAGCGTTTATGCTTTTGGCCACGGACTTTGAAGCGCGAGTCTGCCGTCGATAGTCTGCCGATCTGAAATCGCGGGGGTGAACCGTGGGATGGCGTTTCACAGATTTCCGTCGACCGTACTCGTACGTAAGAGGACATCTGATAAGCTATCGCGGCCGGCAGTTGGCGACATCATCCCCGAACAGGTTCAAATATTCCAATAAGCATCTCTCCATGCAACGGCACGCGGGAATCGCCGCCTTCCATCTCGCAGGTTTCCGGGGAACTGGGCGATGGCGATCGTTTATGCTGCGGAGGATGATGCTAGCGATATGTAAGTTGCGATAACGATGCAGGTACGACGAGCGTTATCACGGCTGAGTTGCACAAGCTTGGGGGAAGAAGATACAAAGCAAGCTACAGACTGTATGGAGACTGATAAGAAACGAGCGTTACGACGGCGGCCCCGGACAGCTGCGGAATCAGAAGCGCGGAATCGAAGCAAAGGGCTGCCCTGGGGCCTTGCTTATCTATGTGGACCGATTGGTTGGCCAGCTGCTGTCCGAAATTTTCTTTGGCTCGTGGCGGCGCCGTTTTTAGTTGATGGAATTGTTCGAGCAGCAATGTGAACCTTTCCTGATGGGGTAAATAGGACGGGTATTGTGCCTTTTGAGGCTTGACTCGCGTGGGCTGCTGGCAGAAGACTGGAAAATGCGTATTCCCGCAGAACAAAGATAAGGAATGGAATTAAGGGTCTGGCATGCCGACATATATTCTAGGGTCTTTTTTTTATGGGCTCCGAGCTGAGAGTGACTTGTGGGTTTTGAGGATACTGCAATACAGCTCGTGTGCAACATCCATCTCTCATTGTGTTTGTCTCAGCCAACCTTTGGGAAACCTCGAGTTGTGCAGAAACAACAACCAGCATTGATCTGTAAAAATAGAAACACAAACATTCCATCTAGAACAAGAGCAACAGGGCCGCAGCATTCCATTCCCATCGACAACGTGGCGGTCAAGACAAAAATCCATCTCAAGCTCGGGTCGCATAAAGTTCTACACATGCTTAGCTGCAACAGAAAAACTGTGCGTGGCGCTAGCCGACAGTCCGAGGGAAATTGATGAACCTCCATCTTCAGCAAATTGATAGGCAGCCCGTCTTTTTTTGAGGGACCCGAGACCAGATGCCCCAAAGAAATGGCCGCTAATTCCTTCTAGCCCGCCAACCCGCATCCGCTGAGAGAAGCAGCTCCGGCGATGCGCTTCATTGCATTGCGTTGCACTGCATTTTGGGGACCAGGCCAGGTCCATGTTGGCAAAGGAGCATCAACTCCACAGATACCGATTTTAGCGGCAGCAGCTGGGAAGTGGGAGGGAGTGACGACAGTTGCAGAAACGAAGAGTTGGACATGTTGAATGCTACGGGAGATGTTGCTCGAGTTGATTGAACATCTTGGCATCTTGAGTGTAATCCTCGATCCAGCACCTTGCCTTTTTAACGAGCCGCGACACCAATAGGCCTCACCTGCGGACAATTACATCAGACGCACAGAAAGGCACGAGATAAAGGAACAAAGCCGGCGCCTCTTCCGCCCACAAGCCACAGAATCAGCACCGTAATGCATCTCCTCCAATGACCTGCAACTTGCCTAGGCCAGAATAGTTTTCTTTCAACCCTCTTCCCACCCCCGCGCCCTCGCCCCTGGTTCCATTTTCCATCCTCTTGGACCGCCACCGACCATCAATTAGCCCAGAGCCCCACCACATTAGGTACGCGAAGGAAAAAAAAAAAAATCAAGTCGATGAAGAGGTGCTTTAAAAGCGCGAGCTCTCCCGCAGATCAGCCTCTCCCCTCTTTTCCCTTCCAGAGGACGTATTCGTTCCTTTCCGTTCGTTTGCGCGCCCTCTCGAAATTCAAACTCCAAGATCCAAACAGCCGCAGCCATGGGTTGGATGGACACTGTCAACGGCAAGGTCGCTCGCAGTCCTGTGGGTCGATGGTTCCGGCTGGAGGGCTCTGGTCATGTAAGTCGCCAAACACTTGCTTGCGTTTGAGTCACATCACGAGGCCTCTTTTGCTGCTGCAGAGAAAGAGAGTCTCGGGATGGATAGACGCAGTTTCCAAAGCTTTTCTGGTTGCTCTCTGACTCATCATGCCGTGTCTTTAGCCCAAGGAGCGAAAGGGATCTCTCTTCTTCACCGAGATCCGCGGCGGCATGGCCACCTTCTTTGCCATGGCCTACATCCTCGCCGTCAACGCCTCCATCGTGTCTGATACCGGCGGAACCTGCGTCTGCAACGGGGGCCCATCCGATCCCGTCTGCAACAACAACGACGAATACGCCCTGTGCGTCCAGGCCATCAAGCGCGACGCCGTCACTGCCACCGCCGCCATCTCGGCCTTTGCCAGCTTCTTCATGGGCCTCTTGGCTAACCTGCCCGTTGGTCTCGCTCCTGGAATGGGCCTGAATGCCTACTTCACTTACACCGTTGTTGGCTTCCACGGCACCGGTCCCGTTCCGTACCAGGTTGCCCTGACGGCCATCTTCGTCGAGGGCTTCATCTTCCTGGGCCTCGCTCTTTTCGGTATGCGGCAGTGGCTTGCGCGAGCGATCCCGCACTCCATCAAGCTGGCTACCGGTGTCGGCATCGGTCTCTTCTTGACCCTCATCGGCCTCACCTACAGCGAAGGCCTTGGAATCGTCGTTGGCGCTACCGCCACCCCCCTCGAGCTTGCCGGCTGCTCGCCCGCCAACCAGCTGGAAGACGGCACATGCCCCAGCTGGGATAAGATGCGTCACCCGGCCATGTGGATTGGCATCTTCTGCGGCGGCATCTTGACCGTCCTCCTGATGATGTACCGCGTCAAGGGCGCCGTCATTGCCGGCATCATCCTCGTCAGCATCATCTCATGGCCCCGAACCACGCCCATCACCTACTTCCCCCACACTCCCGTGGGCGACGACAGCTTCAACTTTTTCAAAAAGGTCGTCGACTTCCACCGCATCGAGCACACTCTCAACGTGCAGCAGTGGGACGTTAGCGAGTACGGCGGCCAGTTTGGCCTTGCCCTCATCACCTTCCTCTATGTCGACATCCTGGACTGCACTGGTACCCTCTATGGTATGGCTCGCTTTGCCAACCTCATCGACCCCGTCACCCAGGATTTCGAGGGCTCTGCTGTAGCCTACATGGTTGACGCCATCAGCATTTCCATCGGTGCTCTCTTCGGCCTTCCTCCCGTCACGGCTTTCGTCGAGTCTGGTGCCGGTATTTCTGAAGGTGGCAAGACGGGTCTCACATCCGTTGTCACCGGAATCTGCTTCTTCATCAGCATCTTCTTCGCGCCCATCTTCGCCTCCATCCCTCCCTGGGCCACTGGCAGTGTCCTCATCATCGTCGGATCCATGATGGCCACCTCCGTCACTGAGATCAACTGGAGATACATGGGCGACGCCGTCCCCGCCTTCCTCGCCATTGCCATCATGCCCTTCACATACTCCATTGCCTATGGCCTTATTGCCGGTGTCATGTCATACATTGTCATCAACTCCACCGTCGGCCTGCTGAGACTTGTCTCTGGAGGCCGCATCGTCCCCCCCAACCACGACGAAAAGGAGCCCTGGACTTGGCGTATTCCCGGTGGCTTCTTCCCTCCTTGGCTTGTTCGTTTGTTTCATGGCAAGAAGGACTTTTGGCGCGGCGAGGAGACGGTCGTTGTCGAGGAGCACGTTGTGGAGAAGGAGCGTGATGCCAACTCTGAAGATCACGATGCCACCGATGTGAGCCGCACCACCGAGACCCCCGAGGTCAAGTTATAGAAGAAGAAAGGAATCTGCGTCCTGTAAAGAAGCAGATTTCTTTTTTCTTTCTTTTTCTTGTCCTTTGCTTTTCCCCAGCTTGCCCATGTGCATATAGAAAAGTCGTTTGAACGTTGTCGTGACGTGTCGATATTGGTGTTTTTTTAAGTTATTGAGTATTCGATTTTCAACATGATAATGTCCCGATATATAAAGAGATGGATGGTATAGAGGTCTTTGGAAGGGAGCAATCGAGTGGGTATTAACACCTAAACAGAGGGAAAAGAGGTTGGAGTTAGCATTTTTCGTTGTTATACATTTGCCATGATACCTATATCCTGCATCATAGCAGGAAGAAAATAAAGTAAAAACCTTTTTCTAAATGTCTGATCAACTCGGGTGGAAATGTGCTGTATAAAAATGAGCGTGATTGACGTCACCAAATGATAGAGATCAAAGTGGTTTCTTCACCATTCATGTATATTGAACGATAGAGATCAAAGCGGCTTTCCTCATCATTCGTGTAAATAGTCATATCTTCATGATCCTCTGGCGGGTATATATCGCGGATCCCAAACATGCCAATTCGCTTTTCAAGCGCTCAAGTCTTCGTTTTATGCCATCAAAGCAATGTGTTTAAGCTCACTAACAGGTCTGTCAGTACATCACAAAACAAAAACATCCAAGCAGCACTCACTCTTGAACCTGGTATCCAACCTTTGTAGGAGGATACCTTGCAGGCTCGCCCTCATCGCGTCCCAGCCTAGCCTGCTCCTCGCGCACCTTGTCCGCCCTCTCCGCCAACTTGGGCACAGGCACCAAGTCAAAGTCTGAGTTGAGATGCCAAAACAGTGTGCTCGAGATCCTCACCAGCGGCCTATCGGGGAACTCGACCTTGCGCCTCTCAATGGTCTCAATGGTGCGCTCGTTGACGACGACCTCGTGGTATCCGGCCTTGATGAGCCCGCCGGTGATGTACTCAATTTGCTTGCCGGCCTGGACGAGGAGGTAGTTGCCCTGTGGGATCTTGACGGGGATGCGGGATCCCGTGTTGCGGGCCCAGATGTTGAGGCCGGGATAGCGAGAACGGCCGTGGATGGTGAGGAAGTTGAGGTCGGTGTGGAAGCCGGCGAGGATGGTGTCGAGGGAGGAGTACTTGTTGAGGTCGGAGGCAGTCGGGGCGAGGAGATGGGGGCTGTTTTATAAATAGAGTATATGTAAGTATTGAGAACAGAGTTAGGAAAAGAGGAGACGAGAGATTTAACGAACCCGTAACGGCCGGCGTTGCTGAAGTAGTCGGCTTCGAGGCCGAGGCCGAGTGCTGCCATTTCGGATAGTTTGGAGACACTGTGTTTTGATATATTGTCAGATTATGAGTCTCGCTGACTATATCCGACCAAGACAGAGACTCACGCATTCTTCATGGAGCTTCCCCACTGATTCATCGTCGGCGCCCATCGCTCCTTGATATGCGCCGCATCAGGCGTGATGTTCTCCGCGTTCAAGCCGGGAAACTGCGTCTCATACGGCGGCAGCTCCACCATGCGCCAAAAGAAGCGAGCTTTGGGATCTGGCGAGTGCGCAGAAATGTCCAGCGGCCGCTGGCTCGGGTCCAGTCGTTGGATGACGTCCAGGCACGGCTCGTCGACGGCACATTTCGGCTTCTCGGTGTTTTCGAGCGTGACGCCAATCTGGTAGCTCAGCTCGGGCCGCTCGTCGCGCTTCAGGTCTTCTTCGGGCTGGGCAAAGTAGTCTTCGAGGAGGTCGAGGAAGGTGTCGTTGTCGGCTTCGGAGACGCGCGAGTCGTGGAGGAGGAGGGCGCCGTAGGTGATGAGGGCGGAGGCGGCGCGGGAGCATTCGGCTTGGACGAGGGGGGAGGTGGGAGGGTTATTGAGGTAGACATCGAGATCGATGATGGGGAGATCCATCGAGAGCTGGGATTGCTGCGATTCGGATGCCATGATGGACGGTGATGGTGTTGAGGATGGACAAAGAGAAGCAGGAAAAAAGACAGAGGACAAAGGACAAGGGTCAGACAGTATGGAACAAGGGAAGGAGAATTTTTTATTTATCTAAGCGAGGCTCGAATCAGTTTCTCGTCTAAACAATCTAGAGATTCAAATCTGCAAGCTATTAACGACAAAAAGATCAACGATCCATGCTTCTTCACCCAAAGTGGCATGAGGGGGAGGGGCTCCAACGGGCAGCCGTCGACGCCAAAACTTTTCAGTGGACCTGAGGCTTCGGAGCCGGCCGAAGCTCGCACGGAGGACGCCTTACGGATCCACGTTTGAGCATCTGGGGAGGATTTGGAGACGTAAAAGAAATCCACTCTTTGGTAATTCTACAGTTCTAGATGGTGGAGATTGGGGAATTGTCTGCTGAAGAAGAAGGGAATGCTTGTGATCCCGAGCTGAAGAAAAAAAGCAACGAAAATTTGACAACAAGGGTCCTCTTCAGCCTCGCTTGTGGGTGTGCGCCGATCCTAGGCGAATGCTGCTACTTACATGCATACAAGGGACCTTTGTGCTTCGGCAGCAAGGAGATTTTACGTTGGGTACATCACATGCATATCCGACCAGCATCTTCATGCAAAGCCATGGAACATCACTTACAACCCTTGCTGAAGACTGCTTTTTCGTCCGGAATCGCGGGCCGACGTTCCGGGAAGCTCTCTCCAACCGGATGTCGTTCCTGTGCATTGCATGAATATGAATTCTTTGCGTAACGCAAAAGAGGAGGTTCTACCTAGGGTTTTGCGTCTTTGGATTGGTAGAGGCCCTGCAGATTCTACAGAGGGTGGCGACGGGGAAGAGAGGTGATGCATCCGGTGGCGGTGAGACACAGAAAATCCAGGGTTTGGTGAAACTGAGTGAGAAGTACATGTACCTTGAGATATAGAGCTGGGTGAAACAAATGCGTTGTGCGTTGGAGCTGTTGGAGATGCAGCGCTTCTGTCGTGTGACCATACCTCGACCATCAACGATGAGCATCAGGGCAGCTGCGAATATATGCATATCACCTTGTGCAAGGTAACAAATATAAAGAAGAAAAAAAATCATTATAGGATTAAAAACTTAACATCTATAGGCAGCAGGCAGCGTGTCAATGGAACAATAGCGGATGCGAAGGTGCATGAGATGAATGGGATCAAGTTCACTCACAGCTGATGCATCGCCAATTCACCACAGCCGAGACAGGCCAATCCATTGGGTTGGCCACAATAATAGAAGACAATAACTGCATTCATCTCCAGTATATCATCAATAAGGCTTCTCTTGTATTACTTTCCATAAATATCCCTTACTTCCCTGCTATAGATGGCCGTAACCGTGTTTTCTTCTCTTACAACCACCCAGCCCGGCGTCCAAAACCGCAAATCCAGATTCTTCAAGCGAGGTTCGCGATTTCCATACCGGGATTTTCATGCAGTTATACACTATAAGACTTTCTAATATCGGGGAATCAGCTTCATTTATCGGAGCTCTGGACGCTTTTCCTGGGCTGCAACCCTCATACTCGAGCGATGTCGGGGCAAAACCTTGCGGAATTGCAGTCTCGTCAGGGTCAAATCGGAGCATCTTGGTCTTGATTCAGGGTTATTCGACGCCGAAATATTGCCAGTCTTAGGGTTACGCGGAGGTTTTATCAAGATTTTGGTGTTGTAACCCTGAAGCACCCTCCGATTTGAGATCAGAAAGGCCATAATCAGGCGCCGTAACCCTGGTGGCGGTCCAATTTGGCCTTCTCATCAGGGTCAAATCGGAGCATCTTGGTCTCGATTCAGGGTTATTTGACGCTGGATTATCGCCAACTTCAGGGTTACGCAGCGACTTTTGTCAAGATTTTGGTGTTTTAACCCTGAATCGTGATGTTATAACCCTGGGACGCCCTCGAATTTGAGACCAGAAAGGCCATAAACAGGCGCCGTAACCCTGGTGGCAGTTCCAATTTGGCAACCTCTTCAGGGTTATTTTGCTTGATCATGGCGTTTTTGATCTCAAATCTGGATGATTTCTGGGTTGTAATCCTGGGGAAGATGTCTTGACCATGATATTTTGGTGTTTTCATCCAGCGACTTGCATCTTTTCAGAAGATGTTCCTTCCAAATCATCACCAACTTGAGCCGTAATAATGCGATTTCGGCCACCTCATCCAGCATGTTTGTCTTCATCTTGATCCTTTTTGACTCCCAATCATCACCAGTGGTGATACCAATCCCTCTCTTCTTGGTGTTTTCATTCAAGAATTCCCGTCCATCAGAAGATGTTTTATTCGAACCATCATCAACTTGGGCCCTGGTGATGCTATATTGACTTTCTGATCACGTAAATTTGACTTCATCTTGATCTTTTTCGGCTCTCGATTATCGCCAGTTGCGATCCCAATCTCTCTCTTCGTGATATCAGACTCTCTCTTCTTGGTGTTTTCATCTAGCAATTCTTGTCTGGGTAAAGACGAGTTCATCCATGATGGCATTGACTTGGATCTTGGTGAGGCAATCTTGACTATCTGGTCAAGTAGGTTTGCCATCATCTTAATCCTTTTTGACTCCTAATTATCGCCAGTCGTGATCTCAATCTCTTTCTTCGTGATAGTAGGCTGCCTCTTTTTGGTGTTTTCATCCGGCAGGTCTCGTCTTCATAGAGACGATTTCGTCCATGTTAACATCAACTTGGGCCTTGGTGATGCGATCGTGACTTTCTCGTCAGGTAGGTTTGCTATCATCTTGATCCTTTATGGCTCTTCATTATCGCCAATTATCATCAATAGTGAGACCAATCTTCCCATTCTTGGTGTTTTCCGTGATATATCTGGTCACTTCACCCAGCGTTCAGATCCCCATCATCATGAACTTGGATCTCGTCAGCTCAACCTAGGTGGTTTCATCAGACGCCTTTCACATCATGTTGAGCTTGGGTTGACTCTTATATCACCAATGGTGATACCAATCGCTCTCTTCTTGGTGTTTTCTACGACAGATTCCATCATATCATCTGGCGTTCAGATCCTCATCATCGTGAATCTGTCTCTCGTCAGCTCAAACTTGGTGGTTTCGTCCAGCACTTTTCGCATAATCATGAATGCAGTAATTCTCGCCATCATCACCAAATTGATCCTGAAATCTCATTCTTTGGTGTTTTCTCTTCTCTTCTGGCGGCTGCAGCCGGTTTCCTGATCCCAGCTGCCACCGCCATTTGGCCTGCCAGCTGGATTTTTGGTGTTTACCGCCACCCAATTGCTGCCACTCCATCCAGCTGCAACAGCCTGATGAAGCCCAAATTTGACCTTCTGAACCCATTTCTTGGTGTTTCTTTTTATTTTTCCATTGCAGCTGTCGGTCGCATCGTCGCGCGCATCCCCAAGTTTTTGGTGTTTTAATTCGCACTCTGCGCACACCACCCCACTGACATTGAGTGCAACAACTCCAAGAGTTCTACAATGCCAATGCACAAAATAAAACTTTTATTCTCCTGGTTGATTTCTATTTTCTCTAATTTAATTTCTTTTCCAATCCGCCCAAAGAAGTAGATTACGCGATTGATTGAAATCATTCGGAACAATGCACCATCGTTGAGACGAGCGGTTGGGAAAATTAATTGCCCCTGGCGTTACAAAGAACGAGGATGTATATTTAGACGTATTGTATAGGTATGTATTCTATTTTATGCATGCTATAGATTCCAACAAACAGGCCGTTACGAACATGATTTCTCTACTTGATGCGTCATTAGTATCCAAGTAATTTACACGCAGATATTTAATGGCCCAAATGCATCGCACATCTTTCAATATCCAAAACAAGAGCGTGTCTGAAATATCTACCGAAGATAGCATAGGTTTATACCAACATTCATAGATAGACGCTCGTCGCCGACTAGAAGAGGGCGCGAAACGTTGCACAGGCAGGAGTCTGTTTACGCCTCTGTGTAAAAATGATTGACGAGACAACCAATGCGATGGGCATCGCCTCAAAGGACATCAGAAAATTGTCCATGTTGAATCTGATCCGTATTCGCAGCACTGCCCTGATATACCTGATCCTGCGCCAATGCATAGAGACATTCGCTTCTGGATCGCGTCGTCACATGGCCGAAGCACAACCAAATGGTCTGCTGGGGAAAATCTTTGAGGCTCATCTTCAGTTGAGTAGTGGCAATCAACTTCTACATGCTGGCCGTAAGGGCATGATGCTGCTTGTGGCCTGGCGAGCTATCCCAATGTCGTATGTATGTTCCAGAGTGTTATGTGTTGTGTGTTGCATTCGTGACGGTAAACAGTACTCATTCGATATATAGTCCATGTTGCAAATGGCTCAGGCTTGTATCGCAATCCAATGAATATAAACACTTCAAGCATGTCGTGGGTATCATGTGTATCTCTAGAGCGCAGCTTCAATTAGCTTCTCCGCGAACTGGACTCTGTCCAATGCCAGTCTCACATTTACCAGCAAGATCCTCCAACTCAGATTTATCCCATCATCTTGTCCCTTGATTCCTCCAACCAAATTGCTTTATAGCCGTGACTGCAACCCACGCAACGGCAACAATGGCTACCGTGATGCGAACTTCCCGCGCCAGCTCTGCGGCCGACTGCGGAAGCTGAAAGTTGTGGGCATGGCTAATGGACCCGGAGTGCTGGGCTGAAAGGAGGAACTGCTCCATTGCGCTGAGATCGATTAATTGGGCAGCGACTGGAGATCTCAACAGGCTTGAAGATGGGAGCTCAAGTTCGAGAGTAGAAGTTGGAGCACATGCTTTTTTGGTGGCAGCTTTTGGGCTGATCGGCGCCGGTAGGAAGAATTGAATCGGAGATAAGCAGCGGGGCTAAGCCTATCGTGGTCTGCCATTTAAAATCCATGGCTTCTACTTTGCACAGATCAAGACAATAATTCATTCGGGCCTCAATCCGGCTGTGGGTGTCAGAATGCTGTCAGATTCTGATAAACAAGATGCGATATAAAAGACTTGCAGTGCTGCAGAGGCTAAATATGGCTGGGGGATGAACCTCGATGGCTACTCATTCTAACCAGCTGCTCGTCGTGCTTGGATTCTACATGTACGGCTACCGTTGTTCGAGACAGACGCACAGCCTGAGCCGCAGCCTGTGACCTCCGAACATGCAGGGCCGCATTTGGCAGCGAAAAGGTACGCGATGCCTGCGAGAGCGCCGGGAGGGTCACCAGCGCCGTTCCGTATCGGCTCTTGGCGAGTCTCAAATGCCGGCCAGTGGACAGAAGACGACGAGATGTAATTGCCGTATATGAAAATTTCATCTCTTGCTGGCTCTGGCTTGGCCTAGAATTCCTGAAATAGATACATGTATAATGCTACCCCCATCTCATCAAGACTAGATAACAGCGACTTCATGGGCCGCCTTGACATATGCCATCGAGTCAGTCATTCTTAGCTATTTTCACTCTTTGCTGTCTATCAATTTTCAGTATCAAAAAGACGTTAGGGATCTTGTTTGACGCAGTACAAAGTCTATCGAGGTCGTATAAATAGAGCGAGCGTGCCTGGCTTCGGCCTCTAATACAAGTGCGGAAGTTTGATACGCCACTGCCATTTCTACAACGAGGGTGGCCATGTGTGGATCTCATCCCCTGAAAGTCAGAGCTAGGGGTACAAAATATGCGCACACTCTATATATCTGAATACATGCATACAGCACCTATAGTAAGCTAGGTCGATGAAGCAATTACTCGTCCGATTTCCTGAATCAGGAAATGATAGCAATAGGTAGCAACTTAGAATAGAGGTAAAGTAGATCAAAATAGTAGCACTATTCGTGGCATCCCCATCTTGATGGGGGCTGAGCACACGGGCAGTCATCGCAATTTGCAAGGAGCACAATAGTGAAAGTACCTTTGACCACTGCAAGTATTTGTCCGGACCCTTGTATACAATCATCGTTAGCGATCGCGACCATCGCTAAGCTCGCCTATTAGTGCCACCAAAGAGATGTTCTATCGTCATTACAAGGCCGGCGGCTAATTTATGCCAGACATTAATTAGTATGAGCCACTCTGTCGGATCCGACAGCATGCTAACGGAATCCGGGCATAGGTCATCCCAGTAACACTCCGCAGTTCTGATACGTAGACTTGTTTTTACGCCTATAACCGGTTACAAATGTGTGAGTAAGACAGTATAGTCTGCGCGAAGAATAAGCACTTGTCCTAGCGAGGTGCCACATAGTCAGGACCCTCCTTTTGAGTTCCTTGTTTACTGTCACAACAAGGCGTCAACTATCGATCAAACTAATGGAGACATGTCTATCAGTTGATTTGTTGGTCCAAGCCACATTGACTACTCTGTAGCTACAGTCATGACAATCTTTCTATGCAGTAATAGGCTTGCCGCCATCGTTGTTTGGCAATCTCCGTATCCGGTGTTATGCTGTGTACAAGGCAAAGCTCAGCTCCAATCTTTGTAGCAGTGAAACTTAAGAATTGTAGATAGAAGAGTGTCATGTTCCTGTGGAAGGATATTGTGCCTCAAGGATGTAATTGCAATACAGCATCACACGTTGAATCCAGCTGCTCGAAGAATTGTTGCTGGTAAATGCTCTTCTTCCTCGTATACCTCATATATCATCTTCGGCGCACCCACATCGTGATGCAAATCTGGACGCAGCCCTACGCGTCATGCAGTGAGCGAGACTAGTTTGAGTTCTAAATCTCAATGAAAAGGGGGATTTATAATAAAAAGTCATCCCCGAGCATAGTGCAAGGGTAAAATATTCCAAAGCAAAGTAGCATAACAAAATGGTAGAACAAAAGTACAAATAAGAGGGTTTCGTCTCTTTGTGGTATCTCAGCTACATAACATGAAACTTCTCTTCCAACTCTTTCTTCCCATCATTATAACATCATCATATCGTTTGCATCTGCATATTTCGATCTAAACCTTGGCCGCCGCAATAATCGGTCCTCCAAGACCTCCCTCCGTGAGGATAACCGCCGCGCCCTGATCCGGGCCCAGCGCACTTCTCGGCGCAGGCAGAGACCAAGTTGCGTTTCCGCCGACCCAGTCGCCAATCTTGGTGACCGATTCCACGACGTTGCGGTGGGGGATCTTCTTGCCCTTGTTGACACCCTTGGCAGGCTTGATGACCTGGTCCTTTTGCGTGTAGACAATGTACGACACCTCGTGCGGAGGAGCTTCTTGCTTGTCCGTATCGATACGGACCTCGGTATCGTTTGCATCCAGGTATACGTGGAAGTCGCGTGCCTTGGTGGGTTCTCGGCCCTGTTGAATAAGGGCCTGTATCTCCTCCTTCGTTCGGCCACTGCCGTCGACGACGCCATTGACAACGACCTGAGGGGTGAACAGATTGTTTCGAGCCCATCTCTTGGCGTAGGCTCGCTGGCGGGTATCGTTGGAGAGGTTGGAGAAGGTGTCCTTCCAGCCCGTGTGGTCAAAGATGGTGACCGGATAGGTCAAGAGCAGCACATTGGGGTCTGCGGTACCGGCATGGATGCCGGGCAGAGCTGGAGGACACGACTGGCAGGATTGCGACTGGAACAGCTCCGCAATTGCAAGAGGTTCAAAGCTGACGAAGCACGCATCCGTGTGAACATGGTCGGGATGGTCACCAACAGGGTTTCCTTCGTCATCTAGAGCCACGGAGCAGACCAGCGGGGCTGGCTCCTTGCGGCGGAAGAGCTTGCGGATAAGAGAAGCCATTGTGCGGTATTGAAAGATGTTATGGGTTCTTTGATAGAGACCGAGAACCAGCTTTGAGTGTAAAAGCACTTATGCTTTGCGAATAGGCCTGCGACGCCAGATTAACGAGAAGCACAATGAGACTGAGTTTTCTCCTTCCGAAGAGGGGATGGGCTTCCCTTATTTATGCATGGCCTCCTGTCATAGCCGGCCTGTCTTCCCTTGGCATATTTCGTAAGGATTCCCAATATCCAAAACAAATCATGCCAAATATCCCAACTCTTGATTCCAGGCTATCTTGTTCGCGCGCCATACTATGCGCCACAGCCCCCCATGATATTAGCCCCCAATTATTAGCCCGCTGCAAGGCGCCAAAATAAGCACACAGAATAGACGAACCAGGGGGAGAAGCAAGCATGGAACCGCACGCGATAGGGCGTAGAGCTGGCTTCGGATGATCGCGGGTAAGATATGCAGGCCCGTGGGGTGGTTTAGCTGTAAGCGCTTGTAGTTCATGGGGTTTGGAATCATGCACACATTCTTGTTGGGTGGGGACGGGACGGAGATGCAAAAACAAAAGCAAGTTCTCACTTTGCGCTGCTGGCAGGGGAGCTCCTGTAATGCTTAATGATGTTTGTATACTTTAGCATGCGTCTCCGTCAAGACTATTTGGCCATGTGCCTTGGTTGCTCACGCCTCCACAAGGCTGAGCCAGAGTCATTGAGGAAACATGAAGCCTACACAACTGGACGTGTGTAATCAGCACATCTCATGCGTACACGATGGCCCAAATGACCTATAGATGAGGCCCCCAAACGTCTTCATCCTGGAGCCAATCAATCACTTCTCCATCGCCAAATTCATTGTTGCTGGTAATCAGCCCCTTTCTGGGATCTCGGTCTGGGCCTGGGTCGTTGAATGAATCGACTTTTCTAGTGTTGCCAGCGCCAACCTCCAAAACCGTCCCTCCGACATTCTCATCGTCCTCGATACATCTGAGCATTGCCTGCGCCACTTCCTGCGGAGTCACCCATGCGTCTTGGGACAGGTTAATGTTTATCAGCTTCTCTGGATGCTCCGTCCAGAGAGGGGTCTGAACGATTCCAGGCGCAACGGCGTTGACTCGCACGCCAAACAGAGGCTCTAGCCGCGCGACGCTGCGAACGAAGCCCGAAAGACCAAACTTGGATGCGGCGTACAGCGGAGCTCTCCAGACGGGTATCTGGGCGGCGACTGACGAAATGTGGATGACTCTCTTGGGGTTGCTGGGAGATGCCTTGGGCGGCGCTGCGGTGAACTTGGAGCCTTCAGCCAGCGGTCGAGGATACAGCCAGTGCGATATCGCCATTTGCGTTACGCGAATAGGATGTGTCAGGTTGATGTCCAGCAGCCCATAATGACCCTTATCGACCGCATCTCGACTTTCACTAGAGCCAGGCGGATGCCAGAAATTCGACCAGTGAGGCTCGTACACACCTGCGCCAGGGCAAACAACGTCGATGTCTCCATGCTTTTCAAGCGCAAAGTTAAACATGTTGGAAAGATCAGTCCATGACGTTACGTCCGTTTTGATAAACGAAGCTTGGGCTTTGCCCTCGCTCTGGTGTTTCGAGATGACATCCTTTGCTTCTGGCCGCAGCTCCAAATCTGCAAATACGACGTTGCAGTTGGAGGAGAGAAGAAGTTGGGCAAATGCGAGGTTTATGCCTGACAAAAATCATCTTAGTTTGAAGCTCAACTTTGACACCCTGGCCCATGTCCAGAAATACAGACCTGAGCCGGCGCCAGTTACGATGGCAGTTTTTCCAGAGACCGAAAACGACTTGGTCAATGCCATGATGTTGACAGCCGCAAGCTATGAATCCGCCAGTAAGGAGAGCGTATTGATCCTGTCAATCTGTGGGCGAGCCGATAGAGAGGCGAAAGCGAGCGTCTCAAGGACCGGATTCCATACATGCATGGCCAAGTGCGGGGATCAAGGCGCGAATGATGTGGTTGTGCATAATCACAGAAACCATCCCCGCATGTACGCCATCAACGATGCTGTACGTGTGGATAACTGAGTAATCGCGACATGGAGCCTCGCATCTTGGGTAGGGGAGCGTCTCGTTTGAAAATGTCAAGAAACAGCATCGATCAAAGCCTTTTGTTGGTGCACAGTTGTGTCTTGTCTTAAGCTTGCGATTGTCCAATACATATGCAGGTGAAAGCACAGCGATAAGATAAGCAGTTAATTCCTTGCGGCACAGCAGAGCTTTCATGCTATGCCGTACATGTGAGACAAATTCTGGAAGTTGTGAAGAAAAACAGGTACCCGTTGGTTCCACTTTTAGTGACCAACTGTGAGTCTTCGCCTCACAGTTGGCCCGGAAATCCCTGATACACCCGGAAAATCGATACATACCTAGCTTAGTTCCAAAACACACCAAATTT
This sequence comes from Trichoderma sp. CBMAI-0020, assembly GCA_030708095.1. Classification (NCBI taxonomy): domain Eukaryota; kingdom Fungi; phylum Ascomycota; class Sordariomycetes; order Hypocreales; family Hypocreaceae; genus Trichoderma; species Trichoderma sp. CBMAI-0020. Next base: position 1,227,415 of record JAJNCI010000002.1, read on the forward strand.
ACCCGTTGGTTCCACTTTTAGTGACCAACTGTGAGTCTTCGCCTCACAGTTGGTCACTAAAAGTGGAACCAACGGGTACTGCCAAATAGCACGAGATATTACACATTTTCAGTATCAACTAGTTGCTTACTTTGACATTATCTCATCTCAGCCTCTCCGTATCAGACACTCTATTCCAGCTCCAAGTCATGCAAGATATGTGTACAATGATCAGCATATTTCACTTCATGGCAAACATAAGAACTTCCAAAAGCGAAATCAAGAAAAGAAACAGTTTTTTCACAATATGCCGATTCTCACTGATTCGCTGCTGCGCATAAACCCGACCGCGCACAAACCCAACCGCGTCCATACAAACGCAGCTGCATCCCGGAGCTCCAGCTTCGCCGCCCTCCGAGAATTCTGCCAGGCCCCACCACACACCGCTCTCGCCTGCCTTTATATTTCTCGCCCGCCCCCGAAAAGCGAAGCTTTTTCTTTTCTTTTCCTCTTTAGCTCTCTTTGCCTTTTGGCTTAGATCAAGTGTAGTATCTGTTCTTTTCAGTTTAATCTCTGAAAGGTCTCTAAGGAGACCAATCGTGATTATTCTTATTTTTGTCCTCGGGGCGGTTTCCTCTGTGCTTGCACATGATTCTGCCCACAGTGTCCCTGGTATTACACTGCCTCCAGGCGACGCGAACATTCTTTTCATTGCTTTGCTGGGGCTTGCCCTAGCAGCGAAGAAGAGGTTTTCTCTCAGTAGTTCTGTAGTCACGGTAGCTGGTTCGACTGTTCTATGTCGGTGCTCTTGGAAATTCAAATCTTGTGAAGAAGCTGGAAATCAACATGTTTCTAAACGCAATACACAATTCATTTACCGCCATCAAAACATTCAATATCAATACGTAGATGTCGTGATGCTCAGCCGTCCTCCGTCCGTCACCAGCACGCTCCCATCCACGTATCCTCCCGCCTTGCTCGTCAGAAACAGCATCGCGCCCGCAAACTCTTCCTCCGTTCCAAACCGCTCCAGCGGCACAAACGACGCAGGAAAACTCCCTTCTTGTCGAACGTCCGCGGGCGAAGCTTTGATATCGCGCTCAGTCATCTCGCTGGGGTAAATTCCTGGCGCGATGGAGTTGACTCTGATCTTGTGCGGCGCCAGCAGTGTCGCGAGCTGTTTGGCCACCTGTACTGCTGCTGCCTTGCTGCCGCCGTAGGCAAATCCTGCCTTAGGTAGGCGTGCATAGGATGCGACAGAGCCCGTGACGATGGCCTGGGACTTTTGCGGCACGACTGCCTTCTTGTTTCCCTCGTCGAGGAGATCCAGGAACGCAAGGACAGTGTAGAAGGCCGCGGTGACGTTGACGTGAAAAGACTGCGTAAAATCCTCCATCTCGTATGCCCAGAGTCCCTCTTGGACAGACTTGAGATCGAGGTTGTTGAGGTTGCTGATGATGCTCGAGTTGTCCGTCGTGATCGCTCCGCTATTCGCAAAGACGACATCGCAGTAGCCCAGCTCTTCCCGGACTCGATTCGCGGCACCTTTCAGCGAGTCTTTTGAAGTGACATCGCAAACAACAGGCCTGATCACCTCTGGACTGGGGCTCGTGTCTTTTGTTGCCGCCAAGGCATCTTCTCGCCGTCCAAGCACGTAGACCGCTTTCGCTCCGTTGGCAGCGAGGGCATGGGCCGTGATTCTGCCCAGGCCAGAACCTCCGCCAGTGATGACGGCAACGAGGCCATCGACGCGAAAGAGGGATTCGGCGTTGTATGAATTCGAAGTCATGATTTCAAAATTCAATGGCAAGAAGTTACTACGTTGAGGCCACCAAGCTCTGTGACAACGGTTATATCCACGCAGCGGACATGATTACTCATAGAAGACAGCGGAGGCAGCAGAAGAGGAGCTATCTTGACAAGACTACACTGAACATGACAGCATTTCAAACTAAACAAGCGTTATAGTATCATTGTATGGACAAACTTTTCCTCAAGATGCCACTGGCAGTTCGTTTCAGCACCGGCTAAATTCGGCGAAGCGCGCTGAGATAACTCTAGGGACTTTCAGAGGCGACAAGGCGTCGTAGTGGGCATCTGTAGCGGGCACAGGCGCTGGGACAGTTCGCTATTGCCTCAAAGGTCCAGTATCAGCGTAAGCTGAGTCACCATTCAAGCACCGATAACGGTGACAACACAGCAACTGTTGTCCTCGGCTCTTGGATACGACCTGGAATTCAAAATCTTGTTGATGTCTTACTCTCTATCTTTGCATTTCAGCCGTATCTGGGGCCACATCTTCATCACCTCATGTTGCCCCATTCCACTACATTCCAATCGTGCCTCGGCCAGCATGTCTTGCATGAACAGCTTTGCCAAAAACTCGCCACAAATCGATGGCGTGTCGACACAACAGACCCCTGTCGAATGTGATGGCCTGCATCAATTCAATCTAAATTTGCTACGGGGCGTCGAATTGGACGTGGGATCCTCTCATTGGTGGCTGATATAGCCGTCCCAGGGGCCTAAATGGCTGGAATCACATGTGAAACTCGATGGGCACCAAGTTGGCAATCAACATTGACTTTTGGTAAGGATGCCCGCCTGCATTGCTGATGTTTACATGAACTCTAATAATCGGCTCGAGCCTCTAGCATTCGAACCGATGATTTTTCCTGTCGAGGCGGCACCTAAACATGCCGATATTCAGCAATTCGCATTGTCCAAATTAGTTGAATCAGCATAACGAATCGCTTCGCAAACATACAATGACGACAGACGCTGTCACTGCCTCCAAGCAGGGGCCTCAGCATATGCAAGGCCCAACGCTTCTTCCGTCGCCTGTTGCTCAAGCCGTCAGCCTTGCCACTCGATCGACGTCGCTCGCCATCCGCATTGGATCCGTGGTAAGCAATGCTGGCCTCGATGCCGCAAGATTCACCACCCTCGGCGGCCTGGGGCTGGCCCGGGGCATGATTGAAGGCGTCATGAGCCGAGCCGCCAAAGATACCCTTGAGCAATCGCAAACCGAGCTGGCCGTCCAAGAAGCAGAAACAGTCCTAGAGCGCAGCCTCGAGAATCTGCATTATGCCGTTACCCAGGCGGTCTTTTGGACTTCCGTCAGCTTCCGGCTTACGGGCACAACCATCTCTACCGCTTCCGCAGGCTCGCAACTCCTTTTATCGTCTCTCGACCAGCTTCTCGGCTCAACAGATTCCTCTCGCGCAGTTGCCAGCATCGTCACTCTTATTCGTCGCGAATTCGAGAATCCCACAACAGGCCTTCAAGGAGAAAGGGTCGGTGTCATTGATCTGACTCTTGCTCTGAGCACGTTGGCCTATCTGCAGCGGGCATGCCGAAAAACGACTGAAGAAGAGCGCCGAAGGCAGTCCTATGAAGAGATTATATGGGATGTAGTTGTCTTGGAAAACGGAGATCGGGTTGATATTGATGAAAAGGTGTATAGTGAGATCCGTGGCGGTTACAACAGCCAAGGAAAAGACATCGTTTCATCGCCTCCCTCCAACGGTTCTTCCACGAACAACACTGAAGACGACGAAGCTGTCATATCCCGTCTTAAGAGCCAGATTATGGCCACTGTGGCTCCGAGCACGGCGGTATCAATCTCCAACTCTGTATCTTCAGTGCAAACAATCACTGTCGATATTCAAGGATCAAGGCTTCTTTCTCTGCCAACTCCACCAGGCGCCGAAATTGTTGAGGCACAGCCCCTTCTCACCTCTGGAAGCGCTCTTTCATACAAGTCATCAGATCAACAAGATCAATCTACATCATCCTATCGGGTGGTATACAAGATCAATCGCAATAAGAAGGAAACAACGTCTTTTCAAGGCGGAGAAGAACTGAAAGAAGAAGCCGTCGAAGCTATTACCGATTATCAGAGTTCTGGGAGCGAAGAAACTCTGACAGAGATGCCCACAATTACCTTCCCCGAAGACGAATCACCTCCCCCATCTCCCATCACATCGCCGTCTGCCAATTTTGCTTTCCCACCGCCAGTTCCGGCAAAGGATAAGAGAAAAAGCCACAAATCACAGCCTCATGACTTCTCGAAACCAACCAAATCGAGTTCCCGCAAACACAACATCGACTCCACCAAAGCTGGTTCTCGAACATCTACACCTTCGAAAGAGCCAATGTATCTGGAAGATTTGCCTGCCCAAAACCAAAAGAAACAACGCACCCACAAGTCTCAAGATACCAGTAGAAGAAGCCATGGTGGGAAGAGGACCGAAGGGGCTTCTTCTAGGACGCCCGACAAAAAGGCTGGATTGAAGCATATCCTCAGAGGAAACGGCCCGTCCGTCTCCCATATCTGGACAAAGGAATCAGTCCCATTGGACTATACCGGTGGCAGGGACCTACACGCAAAACCTTCCCTAAGAGATGTAACGAGAGAGTTACGATCCGGGTCCCCTCCAAGCGATATAGTGCCAAGGTCGCCCACCGAACACTACAGCGTCTATCTTAAACCACCCGGTGGCCATCGTCGAAACCGGTCGTATGCTACTAGCATATATAGTGTGGGCACCAACGATTCAGTGTCATCGTTGGTCTTGTCTTCATACTTTCAAAAAAGCGCCTACAACACCTCCGACGCGCTGCATTCTCTCCAAACGCAAGGCTTTGTCGATGGAACTTTCCCTGAAGGCCATCTGCTTCCCAATATTACTCGATACATGCGGTTTTCATCAGCGAGCTATGGCTCGCATTTCCTCAAGCTTACTGGCATCTCCAGTGACACACCGAGTCCCGGCGCTTGGGATGGAATCCATCACGACGTACGGCACTTTGCCCATCACACCGAGTCGCAGACTGATAATATTCTTCTCGCCTCCTTTGTTGACCCGCAGGGTGGCAGCGATGCCTCTGGTTCCACCAGATCTGGCGTTCCTCTTGTCCATTACATCTCACTCGACCACGCAGCCAAGGCCGTTGTGCTTGCCTGCAGAGGTACGTTGGGATTCGAAGACGTGCTGGCGGATTTGACCTGCGAGTACGATAGATTGGTCTGGAGAGGCAGAGGGTATCGTGTACACAAGGGCATTCATGCCTCTGCTAGGAGGCTGCTATATGGCGATGACGGTCGTGTATTGGTCACACTCCAAGAAGCTCTACGCGAGTTCCCCGATTATGGGCTTGTGTTGTGCGGACACTCCTTGGGAGCTGGCGTGACCTCTCTGCTAGGAATCATGTTGTCTGAGCCTAACCCCTGCGGCCCTGGCTTTGTCACATCCGCCGAGCCATACACGGTTAGGCCTCCACCAAATGAGGCCCTTATCAATGTGAGGCTCAGCAAGATTCGCCCTCCGTCCGGCCGCCGCATACACGTATATGCATATGGCCCTCCAGGTGTCATGTCATCGTCTCTGCGTCAAATCACCCGCGGCCTCATTACCACCGTCGTACACGGCAATGACCTGGTGCCTCATCTATCCTTGGGCCTGCTCCATGACTTTCAAGGCGTTGCCCTAGCATTCAAGAATGACGAAAACAACACAAAGTCCGAAATCCGCCAGCGCATCTGGAATGCCCTCCAAGACAATGTCTCTGAGAGGTGGTACTTTAATCGCAGCGCCAGCAAAGTCGCCAGCAGCGGAGGCGTGAGTGACGAAGAGAGATGGATGCTTCCTGCACTGGAGAACATGAGGGCGAGCATGAAAGGCAAGAAGCTTCTCCCGCCTGGCGAGGTGTTTACCCTTGAGACGCAGCGGGTGTTGAGGAGAGATGCGTTTCTACTCTTGGACGAGGAGCATATCGGCCGGCCGGCGCAGCGGATTGTGCTCAAGTATGTGAAGGATGTGGAGGGTCGGTTTGGAGAGGTGCGGTTCGGGGCGAGCATGTTGACGGATCATAGTCCGGCAAAGTATGAGGATGCTCTGAATAAGCTGAGAGTTGGAGTTTCAACATGACATACCTGAATTGTAAAGGGAGCTTGGAAAGTCATTAAAATATTTTTTTTTCCAGTTGCAGGGATACGCAAGATGTTATAGATGCTGTGCAAATTCATGAAATAGATAGTTACAAGATTAGTGTCGTTTCTACTTAAATATTACTTCCCACGCTGATACTTCAAATCCGTGTCCTACTCTCACAGCGAATATCACACCCGCAACGAATTAGGCGTATTCATCGTGCTTCTCGCCTCATGGCTCGCTGGACGAGTCCGTAGAGCCTATCTCGGACATCGTTATAATAATTGTCGCCTGGACCGAACTTGACAATATCGGAATGGGATCGTGCGATAGGGCGTATGTGAATGCTGTCATTTTCCCATGAGCGACAATGGACCGCTGAAGATTCTGTAACAAGAATGGTCGGAGGGCCGCTCATGCTCCATCTACCCTTTTCATCCTATTTAACAAAGGCATTAGTATTTGTACCCTATATAAATTCTCATCAACAAACCTACCTGCCGCGCGGTTGGCGATTGCTCTGTCTCGTAGAAGCAGGTGACCTCTTTTTCTCCCTGGCCACCCAAAGACGGGTGGAAATTCAGTTCCAAATCATCTAGAATAGAAGACGACGCTCCAATCGACTCGACAAGGGGACGGTTAGGCCCATCGCCGACCATGGGTATAAGAGACGCAATGTCCATACCGCCATGTGGAACACCGAAAAAGACGATCCCATAAATCGCTCGGAAAAGGGTTTGGTCGTCCTGGCTGTGAGACTTGGACAGATTGATCAATGTCTGCGGAAATGTTAGATCGGAAAGAATAACCTTGAACTTAAGTAAAATAGACTTGCCTTCTTGATGATCAAGCCGCCCAAGCTATGGCCCATAAGAATAATGGGCTTTGGCTGTGGGGCTTGGATCAGAGATAAGAGGCTTGAGTGTAATGCGGAGGATAGATCGTTAATATCTTGCACACTGTTGCTTCTTGGAACAGCCGAATTATGGCCGTATATCATGATACGGGCCGTTGGATGATGGTTATCATCATCAGTGATATCAAACGGAAGGGCATCTTGCAGCCACATGTAATTCCCATTCTTGTCTTTAAAGGACCCGTAAGCATGTCCACCAAGGCCAGAGACAGCAACGATGCTGACAAATAAGTCAATACAATGGGTTTCTCTCGGATATTTTGCATTTACTCAACACCATGATCTTCCACAGGAGGCGCAAACAGAGTAGTAATGCCGAGAAATGCCCCATCTACCCTCAAAGGTAGGGCAGAAACAGATAAATCGTCATCCTCGTTGTCTGATTCCGGCAGTGAGATATTCCAAGGCTTGCTGGTTTTGTCCGCAGGCAATGGGCTCTGGAAAATGACGGTAGCGGTTTTAGAGTGTCCATCCACTTCAGACGCAAGAGATTTGACAAGTGGTAGCGAATCGGGCTCTTGGTGCTCTAGGTAAGCTTGCAATTGTTCTTTATCCCAGCTTAGAGGTACACCTCGTATCCGAAAAGTTAACCCGCCTTTCGGGCTCCTCCTGATTTGCGGAGCGAAGGTTGATTCATGTTGAAGGCTGGAAACAGAAGGTGCCATTGTAAGATTTAGATAACGAATGCAGTAATAGAGCCATATTGAAAGGGCGTCCATAGTTTCTATAGAGAAACCAGCAGATGTGCCATCATCGACAGCGGAAGATTCCATAAATAGACATTCATTAAGCGCGATGGACTTAATTTATTTTGTTTCAGGCTATTTTTATTTTGTTTCAGGCTATTATGACCGCGGCTTGATTTGGTGTTACTGATGGTCGATTATCCGCCACCCCGCTCCCGATGGAACCATCGCGATGGAGCACAATTAGGATGGGCGGCTATTCGGATGCTGCCACGAAGCTCATCCGCGAAGACACTCCGCGATTCATGTAAGCCGCTGAGCAAGAAGACTGTGAGTTTGAAGACTGGTTGGGGAAATGTCAGGACGCAATTGCGGTAAGTCCGCTCTCTTCTACGCATCTAGAAGATTAGCGAGAATGGTCAAATCATAAGTTTAGGTATAATATAAAGATATTTCCTGCGAAGAGATGAGTGGAGGTTCATGTTTGAACCACTGAAACGAGCAGCTCACGCAGAGACATGTCTAAAAGTAGGTACAACGCATTAAACATTTTATGAAACAGATATCTGCGACTCGGTGAGACATGCTGAGCCACGCGCCGAGAAAGCATGAGCCCAACAGAGGGTATCATCGGCGCCAACATCTACCACTGGCCAATCTCTATTACCCGCGGTAGGCCAACTCTATTCTTTTTAGGTCGCCATCAAGGTCTAGTCTGCGATTCTGCTCTTCCAATTTGTCGCGGCCCCTCTTAATCGAACCGTATGTGTAGATGAAACGAGGTTCGGCGGCTATTAGCGCGCTGCTGTGTAGCTGACTTCTAAAAATGTACAATTCTAGTTCTATTGGTGATAAACTATTGGGACGGAAGCCGTGAGACGGCAGATCCTTTATAGAAAGGCTTCGATGCTGATATCCTAGTACGATTGTTAGTGTCGAAGGAGGTCGAAAGGTTATTGAGCATCCGACATACTTTGAGATTAACATAAATCCAGCGGATCTATACGATGAGCTTGTCTTTGGAGAATGCAAATCTGGCACAGGTGAGAAATACAGCTCCCGCCATGAGGACAGCTCCACTGAAAATGATACCCTGAGAGTAACCATTGTATCTATCAATCAGAGCTCCAGTGATTGGTGTGCCAGCCAGACCGCCGAATCCAATGAGAAAGGTAGACATTCCTAGATAGGTTCCAATCTATAATCTATTAGACAGCACTCTGGCGAATTCTCGAAAACAAGCAGCGGCTTACCTTGCTTGGGTGATCTGCCGTTTGCGCAAGGGTGGACATCATCATTGCAATGACAACACCGCTTGTAGCGCCAAACAATATAGACAGAACAATTAATCCTGCTGATGAAGTGATCTTGAGCCAGCAAAACATCAATATAGCTGAGGCGTAAGCAGCAACAGCAATGACGTTGAACTGGCCGAGTTTCCGAGCAACGGTGCCGGCAAATACTCGACCCCCAAACGAACCTGCATTAATTATGGCGAACAAATATGATGCAAGATTTTCGGACATCCCATGGGCCGAACCATAATCTGCCAGGTAAAAATACGGCGTCCAGAGCCCCAAGATGACCATGAACATGCCTGCAACTTGTAGAGAGAAAGCAGGAATTTTGAACGCCTCTGGAAGAATCAGAGGCCCCTTTCTTCTTAATGGTGTTGGTCGGATGGCGACTGCTGCAATAGAAAGCAGAAATAAAGTCAAAAAACCACACACACGCTGACCCCATGGGAATCCGACATTTTTGTTTTTCAGTAGATTTGTCATGATGACCGGATAGATGAGTCCTCCAAGAGGAGAGCCAGTGGTGGCAAAAGCAATAGCTATAGGACGCCTCTTGTGGAAATAATGTCCAACTACTGATATTGCGGGGGTGAATATCAGGCCGGATGAGAAGCCTAGAAAGATTCCTTGACACAGGATGAACTGGTAGAATTCGGTGCAGAGGCTCGTAAGCATCATAGCTACAACGAGGAGAAGAGAGCATGGCCAGATGACAACCTATAGTATTCCAAGCGTTAGATAATTCAATCCCCTCGGCCGCAATTCAAATTCAAGTAAACACTGGTTCTTACCATGGCCCCGTGTCGATCAGCGATTGGGCCGCTAACCATGGCCGCCGAGAACTGCGCAAACGCTTGAATCGCGCCGATCCAGGCAACGTCCGACGGAGAACGGTCAGACAGAAATGTCTTCAGATAGTATGTTTCGTAGACTCTATCGAGGGAGCATCTGATTAGCCATAATCTTGACCCGAATTGATCTGGTTGGCACTCACCCAAAAGAATTGACATAGCCAAAAGATGCAAACGATGTGCACCAGCATCCAAAGACAACCAGCCAGGCCTTGAGGCCCCCCTCTGGGAACTCATGATGGACTGACTGGTCCTTGTTTTCAATAGGAGTTCCAGTAGCCTTTTCATTAGCTCCTTCACCCGCTTCTCCCCCTGAGAAGATTGCCGACTCGATCTCGGTAGTGCTACCCGAAGACATGGTCACAAGATAAAGTTAGCTCTTTAAGTAGAACCGCCTCGATCAAAAAAAGGATGTCACACCAGCAAGATAGCCGAGCGTAGATCGAGCTTGTAAAAGTAGATTATATCCAGCAGCCGTCGGTGTATTTATTTAGCCATGGCTCACATGGTAGCGAGTCATCTCCGTATTCACCGAACAGGCTATCCACAAAGCTGACGTGAAGAATAACACGGAAGGATCCATTTCTTATCAGGCCATGTACCCAAGCTCGATCTACGAGATGCTTTTGGCGGTGTTTTCGGTGTAAAGGCGAGGGAGGATCGATTGATAAACTCTTCTAGGCATAGCTTCGGAGAATGGTGTTGAGAATTTTGCCACAATTGGCGATGGTGGAGCAGCGCAGCGTTCGGAGATGATCGGATCGATTGCCAAGCCACCCAATCACAGCGCGCCAGCAATTGGCTGCCGCATCTGCTGCGCATCCTGGCAACTCTCTTTTCGACTTTAATATGAAGATCGAACGTGAATTCAAGTGCAGGGACAGATTCTTGATCCATTGACGATGACTGATGATCCGGAAAGGGTGTACCCGGCTCCGACAATAGCCGATAACAGGTCTGATAAAGAAAGTGGCAGTTTGGAAGCTCCAGGTCCAGCTCCAGGTCCAGCTGCCAGCTCTAGGGCCATAGCCGAGGATGGGCGCACCAGGAAGAAGCGTCTCCAGCTGAGCTGCGGCGAATGCAGAAGGAAAAAGGTACGCAACCCAAAGACGAGAGAAATGCTCAAATCCTCAATTGCGACGGCGATGGCCACGTGAATGTTTTTCTAATCATTGGGCCAACTGCAGCTTTCCTGTGACCGAAACCGGCCTTGCCGCAGGTGCTTGAGGACGGGAAGGGCAGACCAATGCGAGTTTGAAACCAAACCAAGGCTCGGCCTACCGCCGACTGATAACAGCGCGCAGCTGGAGCAGATCAAGTCCAACCATTCCGAGATTCTGAATCTTCGGAGTGAGCTTTTCCAGCTGAGAGAGCTGCTCTCACGGCCTGGTCCTCAGCAGGGACGGGATGCCATTGTCGGAGATGTCCAAGTCGATGAAGTCTCCAAGAGAAGCGACGAGATTGAGGCCAAAGAAGCCATTTCGAGCAGCCGGAACGCTATTAGTACTAATAATGACAGCCCACCTGATCCAAGAGACAAGTCCCCGCGGGGATACTATAGACGGCATACGCTCTTGCGATTCTTCTCAGAGGTAATCTCTAGCCAGCCCAATATTTTTCTAGGCTCTGTAGGATGGCGGCTAACATGATGGGATAGATCCCGCGGCTGTTCCCATTTATCAAGGAAACGGCTGATCAATGGCTTAAACCCTATGGAATCTACATCAAGAAGAACAAATCAGCCAGAGACGATGGCTGGAGAATGAAGATGGCGTCCCAAGAGCAGCCCCTGTTAGCAAATCACTTACCGCCAAAAGGCGACACGGATGCACTCGTCGCGATATATCTCAACAACTTCGAACAGCTCCATCGTATAGTGCATGTTCCAACTTTTAGCAGGGAGTACATGAATTTCTGGACGCCTGGGAGAACGCGGTATCCAACAATGGCAGCCATGATTCTCTCTATGCTTGCTGTATCAATCAGTGCCGCCCCTCAAATCGCTGGTTCCTCACCAATTCCAGCCGTCTATCGACACATGTCTGAGCAATGGATTGCTGCGGTTGATGATTGGCTAAGGCTACAGAGCTCGAAGCATCGCAAGTTGGTGCACTATCAAGTGTCTTGTTTGATATATATTGCCAGGAGGATGCATGTGGTTAACAAGAAGAGGTTTTGGAAAGATACCGGGTCTCTCATACAAGATGCCATCACGGATGGGCTACACCGCAATCCTCCCTTGACGGATACGCTTTTTATAAGGGAGATGAAGAAGCGGATCTGGTTTACCGTTCGCGAACTGGAGCTGCAGAACTCGTTTGAATGCGGCTTGCTTACCCTTCTCCATAACATCGAGTGCGATGTCGAGGCACCTGTCAATCTTGCAGACGAGGATTTTGATGATGCAACCGTGCACTCACCCATTGAAAGACTACCAAACTACTATACAGAATCTTCCTATCAGTTCCACAGCTTTCGAAGCTGGTCACTTCGCCTCGAGATATCCCGGCGGCTTTTCGGATCAGGGGCTTTTAGGATCCCCGAGTATGACGAAGTCCTGCGTTATACTCATGAGATAACAAAGGCCATCAATGACCTCCCGCCCTGGGGAAATTGCAGGGCTGGCGATAAAAGGGACCCATATCTCTTTTTGACGTTCTCAATGTTGGAGTTCCAGCTCAAGGAGTGTCTTTTGGCTCTACATCGGCCGTACGTCGATAGGGATGATGGGAAATATCCACTTTCAGAGAATGTTTGCTATCAAACGTCCCGCGAGATACTTTTTTCGAATATCGGACTCGCGAATTTGGGAGTGCAAAGCCTAGCACAGCTTCGAGAAGATTTGTCTATTGCGTCGCTGCATATGACTCGTATCACCCTGCTACAGCCAGAAGGTTCGTTGTATTATTGCATTCTTCGTCCATTGAAATCCCAAGTGTTGCGTGATTGCAACAAAGCTAACTCCTGAGTAGGCTCAGCTAGTATCATCATGTCAAATGCAATGTCAACTGTCGATTTGCTCGAGCAATGTCTCCCCATAATAGAAGAAAAATACCTCCGCGTCGCTGATCCCTGGATATTTTTCATCATGTGCACAGCCATCATGCTTATTAAAATGCATCTGGGGAAAGAGTCTCGGCAGACAGCCAAGTCGTCTTGCGCGCGCAGATTCCTCGATTTGTACTACAAGAATGTGTGGATGCGGCAGCCCGCGGATCTTGCTCAGCAGCAGGCGATTACTCAAGACATTGTCAACCAAACAAATGTGAGCTCTGTAGCATACATCTTTCATCTTGATGCTCTTCCCCAGAACTTGTTTTCCCCCTCCCGCTCGCAATATTTGCTCATCATCTATTCTATATAGGCTGCCGCCTGTCCGCCATCTTCCGCGGACGGAAGTGCTCTTCCTACGTCAGTGTGGCTCGACAGTAGCTATCCTGATGTAAGTGCAGAAGATGGGATACTGGTACTGACGCTGTGCTAATCTGTAACAGATTGGAAACGATCCGTTCGATCTCGCTGTCGGGCTGGACGACGTATGGGACGAATCGGGATTTCCACTGCCGGGGTTTCCAAACTGCTAAACCGGTGGGCTTTAGCGGGTAGCTGGAGAGAGAAAGCAGGAAATTGGAGTTGCTTGTACAGTACAAACTTGTGCCTCTACATACAAAAACAACAGCCGGTGCTCTTCTTCGCTGTTTGTACACAGATGAATTGTCATACTGCGGTTCGTTCTCTCTTTCACTCCACACGGTAGTCCTGGTCTTATAGCATTCTCCACCGACCTCCATCGCCTGACATCGTCAAGATAGTGAGTTCAGTGGGCGTCGCCCAAAATCCCCTCTCTAGAAATTCGCAAACAAGCGATCAGCATGACTCCCCAGTTCCGCGTGTGGGAGTGTATCCAACATGCCCTATTTAGCTCGCGTAATATGATACCACAATGTTCATACCAAATTGTGTGTGCATTTTTGCTTACAGTTTTCCGATCCCTGTCATAATGCAGACTTTCTATCCGTACGGAAAAGGGCACAAGTGTCGGGATTTATTACAATCGCCAGAGGCCCACGAGGCAAATTGGATCGAATCGAAAGCATCCATCACATCTAGCAGTTCTGCCAGACGACACGATCAATAATATACTGTACACGATCAGCTCGGGATTTTAGCTATTTGCAGGCTAGCGAGATCCGCCAGATCGTGAACCCAGCGCTTGTAAGACAGCTTTGCTTGTAGTTTAGTTTGATGCATCACGAGTTTTATTAGCAAGACTTATTATTTCCGCGTGGATTGAAAGGAGCTTTCGGTATCCAGATTAATAATATCAATTTGAGCCCTCATCAACTTGCTTAATAAGTCATGTCAAGATTTGCAAAAGTCCGGTTAGATCGGATGACATTCTTTGTTCTGGGCTGCTGCAGCCGGAATTACACTTTGGTATTCTGAGCAAAAGACGACCCCATAAATTCCCCAAACAGGACACCTCGGTAGTCTAGACATTTACAGCAGTAGTGCAATGTATCTTGTCATGGAATCTGTCTCTCGACATAGATGTGAATGCCTCGAAGAGATGGGCTATATCAAGTATGTCAGGTACCTATATATAGGCTCGAAAAGACCACGACGGCCGTTGGATCCATCCTTCAATTTAAATCTTTCTCGTCGTCAATCTCTACATCCATCATGACAGGCACATTTCGACATGTAGTCAAGGCTACATTTCTAGTCTCCAAGAAAGAGGGACTGAGCGATGAAGAGTTTCGAAAGTATTATACCGAGGTTCACGCTCCCATGGCTCTCGTCTTCTGTAAGCGATACGGTGTGCTCGATTACTCTATTCTGCGTCTCAGGTTAACCTCTCTCGAAGAAAATATGGCTGACCACTAACCACGAAATAGCATTTCAATACCGAGGTTGAAAGAGAAATCATCCGAGCCGCCTTTGGCAACAAGACCTCATTCATCAATTGCGACGCCATCACTACCTTTGTCTTCCCAAACATGGAATCGCTTCTTGCGACATTCGCAGATCCGGAATATGAGACTAAGCTGGACCCCGACGAAAAAAACTTCGCCAATGACCAAAAGTTACAGTTTGCCGTAAGCGACGAATTTGTGCTGCTGGCAGGCGGACAGGAGCATACGGATTGAAAGTTTCTTTTTGGGAGACTAAGGTACCTAAGCTTCGTATCCATCATTTGCCGTATTAGGTCGCTGAGATGGTGGGGGGTTGCCTTCAATTATCTAAGAGGTGGTCAGAATTATGAAACTTTATATAGACACTGGCTACGTTGATTAGACAGCACTAACCAAGTGCTGATCGACGTATTATATAATGCCGATACTATTCATTTGTCTTCTCAGGCTTTGGGTGATGGCAGTGCTGATTGCGTGCGTAGTCTTTTCTCAAGGTTGAACCGAGTTCAATGTTTCAACATGTCTCTCGTACCAGGCTTTCTCCAGCTTGACCAGTTGTTGTCGTTGACAAAGCAGCCATGGTTATCAATGGCAAATCAAATCGGGAAGAAAGGAATTGAATAAGCCATCGGTTTAATTACGGCCGTGTTTGTGCCTTTCTCTGTCAACAGCCAAACAAAGTTCAGACAACTGGTATACGCAAAAACCGTCGTCATCATCCCTACTGATACGGCTTAGTATACACAGTTGACTTGTCCACTCGGTGGCTGAACACTAACACGCAATCTTACCCTGCCATTTTCTGAACTTGTTGCTGCCAAACTAGTCATCTTAGATCAGACTCGCGAATCTTGAACCGACTCCTGCCGGCAATAACGACAAATGCATGTGTTCCACGCCCTTGGAACCCGAATCAATCAGGAAAGCCCTGTAAAGGGCGTTTTTGAATCCCGGAAATAACCAGAAATTCGCGCGATCCAAGACGATAAAGCGTCTTATTTAAGCCCGGAGTGATCGGTGTGATGGCGATGCGTCGGTATGAGGTGGGGGAGGGAGAGGAGGTCTTTCGCTGACCCGACTATCCGCCAAGTGAGCAGAGGCATTTCGAAGAGCGAAAAGTATAATAGGAGCGTTGGGCAATGTTTGGAAAATGGATCTGATTCTGAAAATCTGTGTGTGGACTGTACCTATTGCCAGGCGGTGTATGCTATAGCAGTTACAGCTGCCACGTGAATTGTGCCCGACACTTGTTCAACTCAGCTATTCTCTCCGCGTGTCGACAATATCAGCTTCTTCTTCTTCTTCTTCTTCTTCTTCTTCTTCTTCTTCATTTCTACCAAGTTCTCCCAATCATCAAAGAAAATACGGACCCGACATCATGGCGAATCCGAAATCAGAAGGCCAGGAGCAGATTGACCTGTGCGAGTACATCTTCAAAAGGCTGGTCCAGCTCGGCCTTGGATCTGTTCACGGAGTCCCTGGAGATTACAATCTTACCATCCTCGATTACGTCAAGCCAGCAGGCCTCAATTGGGTCGGAAATGCAAACGAGCTCAACTCAGGCTACGCCTCTGACGGCTATGGAAGAATCAAGGGAATATCGGCCATGGTCACTTCTTACGGCGTAGGCGACCTCTCCGCCATCAACGCCATTGGAGGCGCGTATGGTGAAAGAGCACCCATTGTGCACCTTGTTGGAACTCCTCCTACGGCTACGCAAGACGCCGGCGCTTGTTTGCACCATTCCTTGGGCGACGGCAGGCTCAGGATCTTTGCAGACATGAACAAGTTTGTGACTGCGGCGCAGGCTAATCTGATAGATGTTGACAAGGCACCGGCTTTGGTCGACGCAACGCTGAAAACTTGCGTCTTGGAGAGCCGTCCCGTTTACATTGAGCTTCCCACCAACTTGGTCCATGCCAAGGTGCCCGCCCCTGCATCACCCATCGACCTTTCAGTGCCCGGATACGATGAAGAGCACGAGACTAAAGTCGTCTCTTCAATCGTAGAAGCAATCCAAAAGGCTAAAAAGCCAATGATTTTCATGGGAGGAATAGCTGCTCGCTTCCGAGTGACTGAAGAAATCAATGAGTTTGTACGACTGACTGGCATCCCTACCGTTACTATGTCTTTTGGAAAGGGCATCGTCAACGAAAGTCTACCCAACTATCAAGGCGTCTATATGGGGGCTATTGGAGACACAGTTCTCAAACAGCAAGTCGACGACGCTGATCTTGTATTGGATTTTGGTCCTATGCATTCCGATGTCAATACCTTTGGGTTTACGGCCGTGCCCAAGGCAGACGTCACCATAACAATCGACCAGTACTCGGCCAAGTTCTTTGGCAAGAAGTCCGACACCTCCGGTCGCGTCTATTCCCCAAAGTCGTTCATGGCCAAGCTCCTGAAAAGCATCAGCGCAGCAAAGCTGCCAGAATACCCATTCAATCGGGGCTCGACTTACCCGCCTCATCTGCTTCAAAACCTCAAGCCATCCTCCAAGAATGAGAGAATTGAGCACGATGAGTTTTGGTTATCCATGACCAATTTTCTTCGATCTGGAGATGTTGTCCTTGTGGAAGCCGGAACAGCCATTGCTGGCGCTTGTTCAATGGTATTGCCAGACAATGTTGTTTTTATGAACTCGGGTCTATGGCTGTCCATCGGCTATACGCTCCCAGCGTTGCAAGGAGCCGCTCTGGCTCGTCGAGAACAACGCAAGGAAGGTTCTAAAGAGGCTGCCGCGTTTTCAGGCCGGTCCATCCTGTTCATTGGTGACGGAAGCCTCCAAATGTCAGTCCAAGGTATCAGCGATATCATCAGGAACAAACTTGACGCCACCATCATCGTCATCAACAACGATGGCTACACGGTCGAGCGATATATTCACGGGTTTGACGAAAGCTACAACGACATTCAGCCATGGAGAAACACAGAAGCGCCGAGCTTTTTCGGGGCGCCAATCAACGATTCCGATTACCCCGTGATAACTGAGCAGGCTCGAAATTGGGGCGAGCTGCGAAGCCTTTTGGCGCGCCCGGATGTGGAAAAGGGCAAAGGCCTGGCTGTTATAGAGATCTTTATGGACATGAAGGATGCTCCACTCCCTCTTAAGAATTTTGCTGGCTTTATGGCTAACAGGAACAAGACGAATGGAAAGAGTTAATTATTATTTTTTGTTATAGCTATCAAGATTATTAGTTTCTTTGACCGCACAAATAATTACTAGTTGTGATAGGTGATACAATCTCGAGACTCTTCGCACCTCCCTAGTAACAATCCATGAATCAGAGTCGCTTTGCTTATGCCGTCTATCATTCCCAAATTCACTGCTCGTCGCCTTCAACCCCCTCCACCATTCGCACAAATAATTAATTGATGATTTGGTAATACAGGTGATACAATCTCGAGACCTTCGCACCTCCCTAGTAACAAACAGTCTATGAATCAGAGTCGCTTTGCCTATGCCGTCTATCATTCCCAAATTTACCACTGGCCGGTAATTTTCTCTATCATTCGCACAATCAGACGGTGGAGCCAATCAGTGGGTATCTCGTCGAAATTCTGCATTGTATACTCGCAGGCAAAAACATGTATAATATCAATATCTGGATGCGAGATGAGCATGTCGAATATGTCTTGGTACCTCTCGACGGCCGCTACGGCTAGAGGCGGCTGACCATCTAGGGGATTCAGGTTGACGTTGACCTTGCCGGTCTTGAGGAGCAGGCGGACCATGTGTGGGTAATCATAAGATGTTGCAAAATTGAGCGGTGACCAGCCGTTGATAGTTCGAACATCTGGATCGGCGCCTCTCTTGAGAATACTTTCCGCTTCGTAAACCATATTCCGCTTTGAAGCGTAATGGAGCGCTGTGTTTCCGTCCCAAGCATTCTTCTGATCGATCGACACATCCTCGCAAGCCAACAGCAGATCCGTGACTTTCGACGGACGCACCATGGCCACATGCAGTGGTGTCATGCCATTATTGATGTTTGTTCGGTTCCAGTCGACATCGGGAAGAGTCAGCATATAGCGCACAATATTGACACTCTGAAATAATACCGCGGTCATTGCAGGAGCCCGATCGGAAACCACCAAGTTAACCGATGCTCCGCCTTCCAAGAATCGCTTGAATATATCGACTCTATCCTTCCGGGCCGCCCAGAAGAGACCACTACAATGACCGTGCTGGATGCTCCAGCTGTAAAGAATCGGGTTGGCAACAGAATGCAGACGCTTGCAAGTGCGAGCAATGCGTGAGATTGTCCGAACATTGGTCAAGGCAGAAGAAGTGTCGAAAGGAGCCTTAATCACTTTATCGACAATCAACGCTAGGAGCTCGTTGGGCACAGTCTCGAGATAGTTGTAGGCCTGGGCCATGTGGGAATCAAGGGAGGCAGGCATATTGCGACAGAGATCAAGCCTTGGAAGCGTATCGTTGCGATGGTCACAAACTTGGCTTACGTTAGAATTGGAAGAAAACATCTTTGCGAACAGGAATTGGGAACTGAAAAGACGGTCAGATTGATTCGAAAAGAGGTAATTGAAGGGATATCAACCAAACCTGATAAGTTTACCACGGACGTTGCAGCTCCGTGGAGGACAGCGTGCTTTATATAGGTACGTTTCTACTGCTCCGAAGTCTTTAACCGAAAAAAGAGAGCTGGGAGCATGGAGAGAAAGAAAGGAACAAAGAAAAGAGAAAGAGAAAAGAGGAGGGGGGGGGGGGGGGGAATGGGGAGGAGGTCCGTCGTGAAAGATGTAGAATTTAGGTTTGGCGCACGGCTGCGCGGCAGGCTTGTGACGTTGATTGCACCTTCCACAAAGACACCTTCCACAAAGACAAGCAGGTAGATACATGTATATCAAGGCACTAAAATAAAATAAAATAAAATTAAATAAGATGGACTAAGCTAAAATAAAAGAGCCACATGAAATATATGAATAACTTCAACATAAGAGAAGCAAAAGAAGTCGATCCGCAAAAAAAAAAAAAAAAGAAAAAAAGAAATAGCCTCGCCTTGCTATCTGTGATGCACCACAAGATATTCAAGGATGAGAGAATTGACCAGGCTTTATATCACCCACTAGATAATGTCTTCGTCATTGTTCTCAATCCACTCCATTGGGTCTGTAAAATCTTCCGAAAGGTATTGCTGCTCTACAGGCTGGTCATGGAGAGAGTCTAGTATCTCTTGCATCGCGTCCTGATGCGAATGCTCTGGCCGGTAGGCACTTTGCAGTGCATCACGATGGTTGGGAGCGACCAAGGACTCACTGCAGTTGGCGGTGGCAGATTCCGCAGTGTCGTCACCAGGCTCCGCTGGCGAAGGAAGGGCTTGAACGGTAGGCATATCGACAGGCATATCGGCAGGCATATCGGCAGGCATATCGGCAGGCATATCGGCAGGCATATCGGCAGGCATATCGGCAGGCATATCGGCAGGCATATCGGTAGGCATATCGATCTGGTGCACCTCCGCTTGGCACTGACCAAGAATGGGCAATAAAGCGTTACCTTGGAAAAGCTGGACTTCTCTGCAAGGAAGCGTTCCCAAGTGAATGGCATTACGAATCAACGGGATTGGGCTGCCGAGATGTCTCGTCTCTAGAAGCTTTTGAAGCACGCTGCTTGACCGTGCATCCCAGGTCAACTGAAGTCTTTCCTTGTATGGCAGTGATGGAGGCGGCCAAATATTGGATAAAGCACTTTGACGAAGCAAGTTGTGCATTCTCAATGTAAAAGACCATGCTCTGGGCTTATCCAGAATACTCTGCAAATGGGTGACGACGTGGGCAATGTATTTGTCTCTTGATGGGCTCACTTCAAACTCGGATGGTGCCTCGTAGACCTGGTTGCAGTCCTCAAAGCCGCACGCAAAGACAGTCTGGGGACAAAGCGTGATGACCTCTGCGTCGATAAGCCTAACTCGTTCCTTGTGATAATACCTGGCGTGTTCTTTGAAGGCTCCCAGCCACTGAAAGACCCTCCGGCAGTTTGCTTTGGGGCAGACCCACAGATTGTTGGTATGGTGCGCGCTTTCCAAGTGGCGCTTCAGGTCGCTCGGCCTCGACATCCTTTTGTAAATTCCGTGTTCGCTGCAGAAGCCGCAGACGTACTCCTTCTTCTTTGTAGGATTCTCTGTTTTGAGATCGTCCGTGTTTTCGGCGGCGTTGTCAATTGCCGAGTTTAAAAGCACTTCTTCTCCCATGAGCTCTTGTTGTCTTTGAATGGCAGCAGAATTGTCCCCTAAAAAGAGATTGTCGCTAATGGGGATTCCCCGGGCAGCCATTCTTGCAAAAAATGCACTGTTCCCAGACATTTCATCTGTTGCAAGAGTACTATCTAAAGATGGCGGTGTTGTATACGTGCTTAAAGTCGTAGGTTTCGGGCTCGGCTCGAATTCAGGAGATGACGAATCTACATCATCTTCTTTTGGTATAATGTATTAGCTATGTCGCTTTGACGATATCTTGTCGCATCTCGTTGGCACAGAAGGGCTTATAGAAAGGATGTATCCGTAGGTACCTATGTAACGCGGAGGGGAGGGAGTACCTACCTTGTAAAGGCGAAAACAGTGTTGGCGATAATGGCAGCGCACATGCTTCTTCTTCAAACAGCTTTTGAATCTGCTCCATGGAATATGTGTCCAAGAGATATCGGACCATGGGGCGGCCTACACGGTCTTCATGCGACGGACCATTGCCGGAGGATGTGTGTCCGAGACTCGACATAGCTCTTGGAGGCATGTATTTGTGGACATGTAGGTGCCAAGGAAGCACCCTAGCTGTTGATAAAGAAGAACAACGCGTCGGGAGGAGTGTTTGGTACTGTGGTAGGCAGAAAGTACTTTCCTAGAGGCTAGCTGCCAATATTCGAAAGCAGAAGAATCTTGTGATCGCGGACGTGACAGGAGTCTGGCGATACCGCAACTAAATTGCCAAGATGCTTAGCGAATAACCTCAAAGGTGGCAAAAGGATAGCCACGGAACGAAAAAAAACATCACTCGAATACATACCAGCTATCTTGACATATCAAGTCACAAGGAGGCGAGACGGCTGGGGACACTGGGAGCAAGGTGGACTAATAGACGGCGATGCAAGTCTGGGTAGAACCCGATGTCTCAGGGGAATGTAAGGGAACAAACCGCCCCAGATCTCGGGAGCCAACTGAGCTGAGCCAAAGGCTACTGGAAGGCGCGGGAGGAAATTGAAAGTTGGAAGCAGGGCGCGGCGAGAGGGTGGAGGAGCGATCAAGTGAGTGTAGGCAGCTGAACTGATCAGATCCCTGCACTTGACCAACCCGAGCAAACAAAACGATTGATTACCGCATGCTGCTTGGGTGCTTGTCTGAGCTGGATATCACGCAAAGTTTGCCAATTTTCCTCGGCGTGATTTATTGATCAAGAAGAGAGTTGCCCAGAGCTGAAGTGAGATTAATGTCAATTTTATCTCACCTGCGCTAAATACGCCATGCATGAGCGCTTGCCAGTAATATTATGTAGACGAGCGTTACACCAGGAGTCAAAATGTCATCTGAGAAAAAGCAAATATGCATTATTCTGGCCATCTTAGTAATATTGCTGCATAGCCACGTAATAGCACGTATACCCAGCATGCACAAATCACCGAAAATACGGTCCAATGAAGTCATTGGCTCGACTCTGCCTCTGTGCTTCACACGCCACGACGCTGCAACCTGCGAAATAGAGCGAAACAACACATCCGCAGCATGCCACTCA
Source organism: Trichoderma sp. CBMAI-0020 (assembly GCA_030708095.1). Taxonomy (NCBI): domain Eukaryota; kingdom Fungi; phylum Ascomycota; class Sordariomycetes; order Hypocreales; family Hypocreaceae; genus Trichoderma; species Trichoderma sp. CBMAI-0020. Next base: position 1,249,743 of record JAJNCI010000002.1, read on the forward strand.
GTCTCGAGCAAAGAGCCAGATTAGGCATCTGCTTCCGTGATCCTGTCTGACGGCCTGATCCACCTTTGATCTACAGATACGACCCGAGATCCAACACTCCGAGGCTTGTGGGGACGGGCCGCTTCCCGTCAAAATCAAGAGCTAACGCACGTATATAGGTACCCAAGCAAAACCAGTTTGGCCAGTGTCGAGAATCCGTCACCCAGAAGGATCGTTACATGGCATCAGCTCGAGCCGAACAAATGTGGGAGTACTGCATTCTAAAGATCAATTATTGTAGATCGCGCTGCGGATCGAAGGAACACCGCTGCGGATCTCTCTAGGCGCGTGCAGAACCTCGATCGACGCGAGATCCGACCGGCGTTTGTGTAATGAACTGCGCATCATCCACAAGCCTCGATTTCGACAAAATTATACTTTCCAGCGTCTACATATCGGTGTCTTCATGTATTACGCGTCCATTTACCTAATCCAGAGCATATATGCGTGAAACAAGCCTTCACGCGCTTCAATCGCTGCAGTACTTAGTCTATCATACTAATTTTCTGTCCCCCCATCTTTCTTTTGAATGCTCTATGAATGCACAATCATCGGAATACTCTGTGGGCTGTGATGAAGTCTGGATTTTTCTGTTTTCATCCAATCACCATGATTCAGCCTAGTATCTGCACACCGTGACATCTTCATTAGACTTTGTAATCATGAGAATCGAGACGATGACTCCATAGAGGCCCAGGACTTCGGCAAAAATAAGAATGAGAACCATTCCGACATACAGTCGAGGCTGTTGGGAACTCGCTCGCACTGCATCCGTCAGTCAGCCAGAATCCGTCAGCTTATTGCAACTACCTAAAACACAAGGTAACACGCAACTGTCTCTTCAACAGAGAGTTGCAAGGTTGATTACTCAAGACTTACCGCCGGCATCCCCAATGATACCAATCGCAAAACCAGCGGCCAACCCACACAGGCCAACAGCCATTCCGGCACCGAGCTGCATAAAACCTGTGTGGGCGGCCATTTTCTCTTTAACAGTGTTGCACATGATGACTGCGGCAACGAGTCCATATATGGACAGGATCTGAGCCATGATTGAGCATAGACTGAGTTTGTTAGCCTCGCTCATGCCATCTGTCACTGCATTATATGCTCCTCTCGTATCTCGATCGGCCTCGGAAGGAGACGTACGTATTCTGCATCAATCGATCGGGATGAAGGACACCGGAGGAGAAGATGGCAATGGACGATTTAGCGGTGCCATATGCGGCGCCAAATGTCGTGAATATGATTGCGAATGCGATTCCCATCGCTGCGAAGAAGGACTGCAGACTATCAGCTCCTGGTACTTTTGACGCTCGGAGAACACTAACAGAATACATGGGACTGTGCTCATTAGCAATCAGTAGCATCTATTCCTGACAAGAAACACATACCATCGCTCCACCGAGGCAAAAACATCTTGGTCGTACATTTTGTAATGAGACTGGGCTTCACGTTGGCAGTGGGTGACCAAAGCAAGAGTTGGCAGAAGAAGGAGGAGAGCCTGGTACAAAGCGGAAATTTATAGAGAGGCACCAGAAGGATTCTGGAGTATAAGCACAACATTGTTGGTAGCCTGAGGGATTGTTGGAGGCAGCCAGGCGAAAGCGCAAAGGGTACTCGACCCGTTTGACACTAAATGGCTACTTGTTGGGGGTGTCAGATGAGCTCGGTTGGAGTTTCCACGTCATTTCAGGCTCCATGTACGGAATCTTTTCCCCATGCTGCATACATGTATCTGCCATTTCCAATAAATTGATGCCAGATACATGCCTTTTTCCACAGTTCGACGACACTATACGCACGTCGGCATGTACTGTCCCTATTCCCATCGGCAGCGCTAGGCTTATTTCTCTTTTACAACAAGTCACCAAGATCGCGTATTCTTCGTATCGGCGCGTTTGCCTGGCAGGGCCACGCATGCGGGAGGACTATCCCGGTTTGCTTATCGTGCCGGCTATTTGAAGCAGGCTTAGCGCTCCAGCCTCACATGAATCCTATGACTGGCCTGACGCACAAATTCCTACGGGCAAGGAGGGTCGCTCTCCCGATATACCTGCTGGGCCTCGAAGGTGCTCTGGGTTGCGGGGATAGATGGCAGGTACACGCTGGTAGGAATGTCGATTTAAGACGGAGAGAAGTCACGAGCTCCGAGAGACCGGGCCTCTAGAAGAGCAAGCTTCGAGCTTTTTCAACACGGTTATTTCCACGATTCCAACTCCAGCCAAATCACTGCCCTCATTGTTCACTTGAACTGCAGCTCGTGCTCTTTTGACAAAACCAACCCTGTACAAAGCCGTATTCAGCACCTCGACGACAATTCAATATCTCCAGACAGCCGCTCCTTCAACTCTTGCAGCCGGTAGTTATCTTGTTTATAATGGAATCTGAGCTGAGCCCCAAGTTCGCTCCCTTCATAGGGATGGTAAGCCACTCGCATATTGCATCCAAAGCATGATCGATCGGGTGCTAACACGGCAGCATAGACTGGTATCGCTGCGGCCATGATATTCGGATGTAAGGCGAACAAAACTCATCTTCACTCCGAAATGCGTTTGATCGTGCTAACGTAGACTCTAGCTATCGGCGCTGCGTACGGCACTGTCAAGTCTGGTATTGGCATTGCTAGTGTTGCAGCCTTCCGACCAGATCTTATTATCAAGGTTGAGTTGCCGCCTGTTTGTTTATATCTGTGCAATATACTGAATTATCTTTCGGGTAGTGTCTGATTCCAGTTGTCATGTCTGGTATCATTGCCGTTTACTCTCTCGTCATAGCGGTCCTCATTGCTCAGGACATCCAACCTCCATCCACAAACAATGAAGCCTATACTTTATTCGCGTATGTAAATAACGTCGAATTCTCGTTGGTTAGAAACATGTAGCTAATCCTTATGCACAGTAGCTTCATGCATTTTACGTGCGGCCTAGTAGTTGGCTTGACCGGCCTGGCTGCGGGCTATTGTATCGGCATCGTGGGCGACAACGGTGTCCGCGCATACATGAAGCAATCGAGAGTCTACATTGGCATGATTCTCATCCTGATTTTCGGAGAAGTCCTTGGTCTATACGGGTACACAAATTACGGCTTGATATTTACTCTGGGCGCCATAAACTAAACATCATGTTGGAACAGACTGATTGTCGCCCTATTGCTCAACTCTCGAAGCAGGCGTTAATCGACCGCCTTTCTCCATTCAACTCTATAATAGCTATGGCACATTTCGTCTCGCAACCTGCATATACACAATAATACCTACAAATACAGCTACACATAGGGATGGAAAGCCGCAGACGGATATCGGGGAGGGAAGGGGGCATTAGCAATTTCAGCAACATCAAGAGGCACTTATGCGTTGATTTCTCCCTTAAAGAGCTCGGACTTGAAACAATGCACAGCATGGCAGCCAAAAGCCTATCCTGGCTAGTGGTAATGGTGGTGTCGGGCAAAAACATCATCAAACACAAGATGCCTGCGAAACCGCCAAAACACCAAAACCATTGACAAAAAAAGAACGGTTAGGTTCTAGAGGGAATCGAACCCTCGCTGGCGGAATCAGAATCCGCAGTCATAACCATTAGACCATAGAACCGTAAGAGGCGGTGATCCGCTTCCTATGGGCGATGCAGGCCGACTATGTTATTAGCCGTTATGAAGGCTGACGATGTGGGCCGCGTCTCCATATTCTCGACTTGCTTCATCTACGGGGTGGATAGAAGTCTTGTATCAGAGTTGAACTCTGGCAAGGCATTTAAAGCAAGAGAAAGCTTTCAAAGTACCTGTTCATTCTACTAATTAATCCTGTAACGGTTGATCACGATACCAAGGTAGCAGTATTCCGATCCCATCTTGCTGCCTGTCAGCCTCAGCTTCAAACCGCTTCACTAATTGGACGGCACTAACCCCACTAGCTCTCTCCCTTGCCTCAAGAGCCCACCGAACCCCGGGAATGCGACGAGTACGAGAGATACGGGTGGCGCCAGCTTGTAGGGGCCACGAGTCAAGCTGAGCTGCCCTGCGCTGCCCCCAAAAGCCTCGATGAAACAGTCGAAGCTGTTCGGCCTCAGCTATCGCAAGGCGCATATAAAAGAAAGGGCAGCCGGCCACGAAAATGGTTCGCAATGCGTATTACAGCAGCGGCTATAGTATCATGCTATAACCAATAAACAAGAAAGCACCTTCAAGACACCTAGAATGTCTCGGCTGTTCCAGATTGTGCGACCCGCCTTCAAGCTCTCCTACCAGATAATCCCCGAGGGCGAGGAGCCTCTCTACAAGGTCAAGAACCTGCCGCTGCCCGGAAACCGCCCGGATCTCGCGCTGCACAGCGGGCCCGACCTGGCCACGCCCATCCTGGTTTCGTGCTACATGCCCAAGTTCTCGCGGCACTGCAAGATTGGCTTCGGCGATCCCACCAGCGGCGAGCCCATCGTCTGGGAAGACTTCTTCAAGCCCAAGAAGAGCAGCTGCGAGCGCAACATCTCCGTCTCCTTCTCGAGCGGCGACGTTGTCTCCGAGTCGGGCAAAGGCGAGCGAGAGCAGTTCACCTGGAAACGCACCAATCATGTCTGCGTGCCTGGCAAGAAGTTCCACGCAGCCACCAAGCGGAATAGAAAGCTCGTTGACGAGCGCGGCCAAGTTGTCGCTATTTTCACACACGATTTGAAGGTTGGCGTCGAGGGGTGGCTGCAGATTAATGTTGACCGCGGCCGCGACTTTGACGTGCTGGTCATGATTACGGTGTTGGCGATTTGTGAAAAGATACGACGGCAATGACCAGCTTGTGCAAATAAGTGGTGATGATGGGCGACAATGATACCCTGGTTGCGATGTTTTACGATGGTTTTGTTGGAATTTTCATTTTCTTCTCTTTCTAGGCAGATTGGCAAATAATAAGTGTTTGTACCGTTTTGGCGTTGGATGTCCATGTCAAAAGCGGCTGTTTCAAAACCAACAAGAGAATTTGTTTCGTTTCTTGGTTCAAGCCCACTCTGTAAACACCTAACCTGTATCATCTTCTAATGCCACCATTTTTTACCTTTGCTATTGAGACTCCTATCGATAATTGTCTTTTCGACGATACCTACAGTGGGAAATGGCAAGGATGCAATTTGCCTGAGTGCCATAGATGACTGATAACAAAAGCTCATGGGCGTATATAGGCATATATATCTTTTTGCTGTCGAACTCAACTTCCACGTGTTAGCTGGATGACTGGTAGTAGTAGTCACCGCCTTTTCTTATTCTTTCTTCTGAAAACTCCCTGAACTCGTGGTTCAGAAGTTCCCATCTTCTGCGCTCTCGTTAATGCAATCCAAAGTTCCCCTCGTCTGCAAGCTTGTAAAAGTGTCCCCACGCTGCCCCTCTACAAACCCCCGTCATATGGCATCTTCACGGCTAGCATCATCTATGTCAGCTCCAAAGTTCCAATTGACGGTCTCATATGGATAAGAGGGAAAAACAAAACCAATCCAACCACCAGTCCCATCTACTAAAACTCCGGATTTCGATGGCGGCAATCCTACCTTGGACGAGTAAAGCGCAGCCATTCGGGAAAATCCACAGCTGGATAATTTACGCCATCCCTGAACGAGGACCAGATTACCTTCTCGTTATGGTTATCGCCCGGTAGCGGCAGACTAGCCATCGCTCGGAGAATGGCACCCAATGATACCATCAAAAGACTTGCCTGGCCTTCCTGATATGAAACCACAGAAACACCTGAATAGAGGCCTTTCCCTCCCCTCCATCAGCTCTTTTATATCTCTCATTGGATCGGCTCTTTTGCACTTTTTGATAGCAGCCATCTTGCACTTGCAGCATCATCTAATTCATGCCCATCCTTACGGAGACCTCCGTGCGGCACACCGGCAGGTACCGATTTACGAATCCCGTAGACTGGTGATCGTCGCCTTTGCGCGCACGCTTGAGCCCCTCGTTCCACAACGGCAGCCAAATACTAAAATGGAACCTTTGCTGTGCCGTCTTTCCGTCCACTGAGCGCGCTTCCCGCCCAGCCGGCTTCACGGCGCACAACCGTGCTTCGGTCTCCCAATCAGGGTACCGAGCTCGCTCCAGCATGTAATTCACCCCGGGGGCGTTTTGCCCAATGCTGGATCACGGCCACTGATGTCTTCACGTGGAGGGGGAGCGATGGAATGCTAGAACGTGGCTGAGAGACCACGAGGGCCAATCAAAGAGCATGATTGTGCGCAATAGGGCATGTGGGTGAACAAGATTGTATCTTGTCGGTAGAGCTAGAGCCGTGGAGGAGAATGCCGGAGGTGGGAGCGTCGAGCTTCGACCTGCCCAACAAGGGAGGCCCCGGGCCTGATATGGAAAACATTGTTTATCAGCAAACTTGTAATGGTAATGGGGCCGGTTAGATAGAGGAACATATAAAGGTGGAAGAGAGTTCATGCGATTCATGGTATTGTTCATCATCCTCGTGCAATCAAGCCTGCTCTCTTTCTCAGTCTCCTCCTCTCCAGACTCTCCCATCTTTCAAAATGGTCAGCGCCAAGGTAAGTTGCGAGAAATCGGACCGAGTTCATACCACAAAAGCCGATCATTGACGCTTAAACACAGATCATCGCTGCCGTTGCCGGCCTCGCTGTCAGCGTCTCTGCTGCCGCTATCGAGAAGCGTGCTTCTTCTTGCGTTTACACTTGCGGTAGCACCTGCTACTGGCAGTCCGACATCACCGCTGCCCTGAACAAGGGATACAGCCTGTACTCTTCCGGTAAAGAAGAGGGTGAGTCTTCTTTGAACCATCATTGGTCTCGTGATAGAGCGATCGCAGGTTGTGCTGCATTCTGACATGTAGTTTTCCAGACTCCTACCCCCACCAGTACAACGACTACGAGGGCTTCAGCTTCCCTACCTCTGGCCCCTGGTACGAGTTCCCTATCCTGAACAGCTTCGACGTCTACACTGGCGGCAGCCCCGGTGCCGACCGTGTCATCTTCGACTCCGATGGCAACTTTGACTCCGTCATCACCCACACCGGTGCTAGCGGCGACGACTTTGTTGCTTGCAAGAAAGACTAAGGGAATCGTTTCTGAGCAAGAGGATCAGCTGTTTGAAGAGAAGAAAGGGGAGGGAGCAAAAAAGGGAGGGAGCAAAATGGATGATTCATGACACCGCACTTTTGTGTCTGGGCGATATTGTACATAAAATTGCCTGAGCATGTTATGTACGTACTACATTCTAGCAAGCCTGTCTTAGCGGCGCTTCTTATACCAAGAAAAAAAAAATCGTATTGAACCAAAGGCTGCCGCCTCGATCATGGTCATCCGCTCATCTGCCTTTCATTGTGAAAAGGTAACTGCCGCTCTTAGACGGCTAATGGGACACCTTCAATGCAAAAGGAGATCAAGTGACGGATTTCGAGGCTTTGTAGACCGCTCTGTTAAACGAAATCGATCGATAGGAATCCGCGCGCAAGCTTGTATGTCCGGTAGACTTCGCCTGTGTGTGGATTAGCTGTCTGTTTAGCTTGATCGGGTTTTGGGCTGGATTCTTATCTTGGAAAGTCACATATTCATCTCAATAACTGTCTCAAGTCCATGTCCATAGCAGATCAGCGTCGCGTTTTCTAAAGATTTTCAAGGCCATTGGGATGATTTGGCCAGCTATGGTGAACTGTTGAAGGAAGGAAAGCAAAAAAGATGAGGCTGAATTGGTAACCCAGAGCTTGCCAAGTCGGCACATGAAAAGTATACATCGATAATGTATTTCCGCTGATATAAATATTATAAATATTAAGCCTCTCGGGTTTCTCGTTTGCAAATGCCAGTCTGCATGGCCTCGCAAATTGATGAATTGCACAATGCACCAAGCAGATGCTCGATGTCATTCGAAGAGAGATTCAGCTAACAAGGGAGGCCCTAGTACCCAGATCGAAAATCACCGGATGAATCCTCCACTAGAACTCCATTGCTGTGGGGTGACTAACAGTATAAAGCCATTGCCAAGTTTGCCAAGTCAGGTCGAGCACCAACGAAGGGCAGGGATAATTTATGGGAAAAGGCTATCCAACACTCTAGCTGTAGCTGAATACGGCAGTAATTCTATATATAGAATTCAAGGTAGCAGTAATCCGTAGTACCAGTAGTACCTATAGTAGCAGTAGTGGCGATAGTAGCCTGGGCTATACCTGAAGTGCCGAATAAAAGAACTGGGACGCTGGATAACTTTGTGGTGAGACTTGGTGATTGTAGTTCGAGAGATGAATACAAATCAGATCATATTTCAACTGAAGAATAAAAGGAACTAGACGCTTTAACTACCTTTATCGCACAACTCCATCGTTTTGCAAACCAATATGTACATCGTCCAGATTTGTACGGCATAATCCGCTCGTGTATCCCTTGTTACAAATTGAGTATAGAAGCGAGGCCTTCCATCGGTGCATATATACTTTCCTTCATGTCCTCAAGCCACTGGAGAAAAAATCGGCATCAATTAATTAGCGTAGGGTGTTCCGCCAGGCTGGCCCAAAAGTCCATCTCAAGTTCCCAAGATTGAGAATTAATATACGGATCCCAGCTATTGTCCGCTCCATCGGAATTCATCAGCTGCTGAGAATCACTTGTCTTAGAAGTTTGCTCCTTTGCCGCAGTCAACGAGTCGAGTAGGCTCTGTATCGTCCTCGTCGCCTGCGCGAAGAGAGCGTAGTTTGGCTCTCCGGGCTGGATCCACGCCCCGATTGTAATCTCTGCAACGAGGACGCTGAGGTCTTGAATCATCTTTGATCGGGAGAATTGATGCGAGTCGGGGTTTGTCGAGCTCAGAAGCGCAAGACAGATGAAGCCTGCAGCCGGCAGTCCGTATTGAGCAACCTGTTTGGTCTGATTAGACGAGTTCGAAAGCCTACTAGTAATAACACAGTAGGATGATTAGGAATACCTTACCTTCCAAATAAGGCATGTCCCTGAATTCGCCATCCGATCCCGCAGGATAATAATCTCGACCACAATCGAAAGCATCTCGCTCGCAGTCTTCAGAAGTGCCTCGTCAGGTTCAGCTACCTTGCGCTGTGATAAGAATCCGAGTAGAAAGTGTGTGTGAAGATATTCTAGCCGAGCCCCTGCTAAGAAGTCTCTCGAAAAAGGCCCAAGGGGACAGTCTTTAAGGCTGGTGGTGAGACGATAGTGCGCAGGCAAATCCTGCCATTGTTGATCAATCCTCTGGCGAAGGTCACTGGTACGAAATAAAAACAAAGGGATTAGCCACGATGTTGATCCAAGTATCTTGTAAAGGGAGCTTTGACTGACTTGATAATGCCTGTCTCGCAGAACGCATGGCGCTTGCGAAACAGTTGGAGAACTTCCTCCTTGAGGAGCGCAAAAACGGCTGAACAAACGGTGTCTGACGTATAGTTCAAAGTCTGCTCGTCGTTTGGTTCCCGGCCACTTATTATTTGGTAGGACGAAGGACTGTTGCTGTCTCTTTTTATTGTACCATCAGCGTCGTTCCAAGCACTAGCCATCGTCAATGGGACCTGAAAATAGCAAAATTCTTTGGTCACCCGCGGGGGCCGACCCAGGAATACCGCCAAGCTCTTGTCCGCTGCAAAGACGCGCGCAAAGCAAGACCTCCGCAGCTCAGCCACAAATAACGGAACATCTGAAGAGTCTGCTTCAATCTTTTCATGGTAGCCAAGCGCAAACAACGAGCTGGCCACATCGCCCATCCGTCGCCAAGAGTGATAGCCTAAATCCCAGCATGTCAGCACATTTCGCCTTTCTACTATATCTCGCCGGCGCCGGAATTTGTTGGATTCAGAGAAGAGAAAAAGCAAGACTCACTCTGATCACCGTCAACTTGCGAGTGTACTATGAGATTTTCATACTGCAACACCAGCTGCAGATCATTGAGACAGTCCAAAGCAAGGCATGTTTCCAAGCAGCAGTCTCCAATATACATCAATGCCTTGATCAGCCCGCGACGCCGCTCATCACTGTTGTAGAGTGGAGCAAACGAGGAGGTGTCCAACGCAGCTCTACTCGCCGCTGTAAGGAAGATTCCAAGACTCTCCCATCGAAGGTTCTTTCCGGTCATCTGTTGCAGATAGTCGGATGGTGTGGAGTGCTGATGGAAAGTAAGCGGCCTGTGCGAGTTTTCCAATAAGTCCCTCGCTCTTTGAGTAGTAGAATTGCCACCCACAGGCGGAGTCGACAGATCTCCCCAGTCGACAGCAGCATCGACGCACGTCTCAACGAATGGCTCTGCCAAAGCTAGGTTGACCCCCTTTTTCAGCCAAAAGCGCACTAGAGACGCCAGCGCGGAAACTTGCAGTTGGTCCAACAGACTCAAAGCATGGTTTGCTTTGTCAAGCGTTGTCTGGTCAATCATGAAGGCGTCTGACGGAGAACTGGACATGGGTGAAAGCACTGCTTCCTCTTGCTGAGCAACGACCATGCCGGTGGGAGCACGGGAAGACACGTGGTTGAAAATGGTTGCATGGCTAGGCACCCCGAGAAAGCCTGGATTTGGATATCTCCGTGGCTGGGACGAAGAAGTGCACAACACGCCTGAGATTGGAGACGCCTCCAAGGGTGGAGTGGTCAGAGCATCTACACATATCGACCCTCCAATGCTGGAAATCAACACAAGGTCAGCAGACATCTGAATAGGGGTCGACTGGATCCCGGGCCACAAGAAACAGCTTTTGGCATCGGAATCTTACCTCTGCTTTCTTCCATCACTGTGTATTTTCCTTCTAAACGGCCGATCCCGGTATACACAATGGTCTATCTGGTTACGGCTGCGGCACCTTTGGCAAGTGGGCCGTTCATGCCCGCAGGCCAGCTTTGCCCGTCGGCAGGGCTCACAGGCAGCATGACGGACTCTCATTACTCTGCTAGTTCGGGCAACATGATGATGGAGAGTTCGTAGGACGGGAAAAGATGCGACCTCGCTCAGCTATCAGATGCGTTGAACCCCGTTGAATCTACTCCGAAGACACTACAAGCGACCCGGAACGCCGATTTCTCCGAAAACCCCACTACACGCCGAAGCCTACCCAGCACCCAGTTCTATTATCCGGACTACTGCTGCTACTGCTCTTATTTGATTAACTACTTTTAGAAATTCATGTACAGTAGATCAATTGCCTTATAAAGCTATAGCGGGAGTGCTTAATTACTGTTTCCAATCTTGTCATATTGTTGGCTACAGATACTCTGCGCCACGACTGATTCGAATCTGGACTGCATTCATGGCTCAGCCCATCAATTCATCTTCGACACAGATCCATTGTGCGTACCAGGGCACGAATCATATGCCAGTGTTGGTTGTAAAGCTGAACATTGGTTAGTGTGTGGAGAAAAGGGCCCAGGCGCATTGACAATGGGAGAATAGCAATTGTTGATTCATAGCCCATCATTAGTGCATGCTAGCACTCTCAACTTCACCAATAGTTTCACTCGACGCTCGATGCCTCACGTTGAGCGATTGATCAAACCTCAGCGCCGAGTCTTGGTACTATGTGACCTAACAACAACTTGAATTATCACTGGTGTACAATATGCTAGTACAATGTTAAAAGAGGCGCTTTCACGCCTATAAACTTTCAGCCACTCCCCTATATCGAAATCAACGTACGAAACATCCTACAACCCGGGACTTTTTGTTTCCCTCCTTTGAAACAGCGACGCAAATCTAACAAGATGGGCAGTCTACCGGTAGAGCTCGACCAATGCACCGCGGCACCCAATCTCTATCCCAATAGAAAGCCTGTGCCCCCTGCCCAGCGAGGGATAGCTGCACCATGCAGCACAGAGCAGTTCAAGACGAAGAGCTACAAGAATAAGCCGCGTGCAAAACGATGGCATCGTAAGTTTGTTGTTCTTTGCCAGGAAGCAGCCCTTGGGTCGGGCTCATTCCATGATGCTGATGACTCTTGCAACTATTCAGCCTATATGAGCACCGAATCAGCCAATCGAACGGGATCATCTCTCAAGGCATCCATGAAACATCTCGCAAATCCAAACGTCATTTCCCTGGGAGGTGGAACTCCTCTTAGCGACTTTATTCCCTTCGACGAGGTAGTTATTCGACCTCCTTCGCTGGAGAATCTCAAAACGGATAAAAAGAGAAATTCGACATCGGTAACGACGCTACATGCCACAAAGCACGATATAGCCGATGGCACTAGCATCTACGACCTCTCTGTGGCTTTAAACTATGGTCAAGGCTACGGGTCGGCGCAGTTCATGCGTTGGATCACGGAGCATACGGAAATCTTTCATGACCCCCCATACTCTGACTGGCAGTGCTCCTTGACCATTGGCAACACATCGGCGTTTGACATGTGCTTGAGGATGTTGACAGAGCCTGGCGACTGTGTCTTGGCTGACAAGTACACATTCTCAACTGCCATTGAAACCGCCCAGCCTCTGGGCATCAGCTTTGTTGGGGTTGATATGGACCGCGAAGGCATGCTCCCAGACAGCCTTGGCGAAGTGCTTGAGAATTGGGTTCCTGCAGCACACAATAATGCTCGCAAGCCATCTGTTCTTTACGCCATTCCGACAGGCCAAAACCCGACTGGCACCACTCAAAGCCTTGAGCGCCGCAAAGAAATTTATAAGGTGGCCCAGCAGCACGATTTGATCATCTTGGAAGACGATCCATATTACTTCTTGCAGATGAACCCATATACCTCTTCATCTGTCGATAAAAGCTCCGATGCTGCCGAGTTTCGATCTTCTGCTGAGTTTCTGCAAAAGCTTATTCCTTCATATCTTAGTCTAGACGTTGACGGTCGTGTTATTCGTATGGACTCTTTCAGCAAGGTGATCAGCCCCGGAGCTCGTCTGGGCTGGGTCACGGCTCCCGCGCAACTTATCGAGCGATACAAGTACCACACAGACGTTTCAACCCAGAGCCCTGCTGGCCTGAGCCAGTTGGCCGTCTTCAAGCTCTTAGACGAGCATTGGGGACATGCAGGCTATGCGGAGTGGCTGATGCACTTGCGCTCGGAATACACCAAGAGGCGAGACTTTATCATATCCGCCTGCGAGAGATATTTGCCTAAGAAAATTGTTAGCTGGGAGCCAACCGAAGCAGGCATGTTTGTAAGTAAAACGCACCATTCATACCCTTCTCCCTACCATTCAGCTAACAAAGTATTGCAGCAATGGCTCAAAGTAGACTGGGAACAACACCCCGATGCTAAAACTAAGTCGGTTGATGTTCTCGAAGAAGAGATTTGGCTGGAAAGCATCTCGACGGGAGCGCTGGTTGGTCGCGGGAGCTGGTTCCGTGCATCGGCAGACGTGGCGCACGACGAGGTCTTTTATCGGACGACTTTTGCTGCGGCGCCGCTGCTCAAGATTGAAGAAGCTGTCAAGCGATTTGGCGAAACTATTGAAAAGGTGTTTAAAATTGAGCTCGTGAACAAGGAAGAGAATTGAGTTGAGAGAATACAGTGGCGGTTTGACCTAGGAGCTTCAAAAGTGTATGACTAGCATAATAAGAAAGTATCTACGAAGCTAATGAATGGAATATTTTCTGTATAAAATCTAGTCGCTATCGAATTAATATAGGTTTATGCTTGTAACATCGAGATGTTGATTGTTTTCCAACTTCTTCTTGGTGTAATCCTTTGGGTCGGCATGTATTTCTCCGTTGCCCAGCGCAGAGTTGCGCCTGAGATCCGTTTGTTATATCGCCCCTACCCAGCGACGCTTTAATCTTTCCAACAAAGAATGATCCAAAGCTGATACTAACGCTTCTCAATTTCTTTCTTTCTTTCTCTTTTCTCTTTGTTTCTTTGTTCAACTCCTGGAATATGAGACAACAAGCATTTGAGCAACAATTGCCGCCGTCACGGCATCATTATATCGATCGCGAAAACTTGGATTGTCTTGATGAAGAAATCTGCAGAAATCTATCGCCCATATATCGCCCATTTAATCATACATCATGAGAATTATTCGTCAATCGCCTTCTTCGCCTGCTACTCCATGACAACAACATACTTCTCGTTCGTCGTTCGCTTAATCAGCTTCTCGTACGCCTCCGCTGCCTGGTCGATTGGCACTGGCGTCCACTTGCTCTCCACGTTCAGCGCTCCAGCCTCAAACAGATCATTGACGCCCTTCAGCCGTCGGGCCATCTCCTTAGGCGATGGATTCAACGAGTTGCACCCCAGCAAGCTCAAGTCTGCGCGGTAAAAGTCCCGCATGTCGAAGCTGATGTCTCGTGCGCCAAACTTGGGTGCTGAAATGAAAGCAAGACGGCCATTCTTTGCCAGCTTCTTGAGCGCGTTAACCGTCAGAATGGGCGACCCAACGGTGTCAAGAACAACATCGACTCCGCGGCCCTTGGTCAGCGTGTCCACGGCCTTGAGCTCTACATCCTTGTCGGTGTTGATATCGTCTCCTTCGTCTCGCGTGGCCTTGATGATGCTCGCGCCAATGTTTCTAATGAGCTGGACGGCAGAAGATCCAACGGCGCCGTTAGCCCCAATTACGAGAACAGTGTCGAATTCTGTGATGGATGCCCTCTCCACCATCTGCGCAGCCGTCGTGAATGGAACGCCAAGCGTTGCGGCCTGGACAAAGGAAATGTTCTTCGGCTTCAGCACCACTTCGTCCTCGTGGATGAGGCAGTATTCTGCCTGAAACCCGTCCTTTGTAAAGGCATATGCGTGTCCGCTGGTGCCATACACTTCCTTCCCGACAAGCTCCTTAGGGCCTTCTTCAATGACGCCCGCATAGTCTCTCCCAACGACTCGGGGGTATTGAGTGTATGAAAAGAACCCCATAGCGTTGCCGACGTCACTGGGATGGATAGCCGAGGCATGGATTTTGACCAGCACATGGTTCGGAACAAGAGCTGGCTTTGGAACCTGGGTGAAAACCAAACGAGGAGGCTCCGCAGCAGATTCGCGAAGGAGGCGTAGAGCCTTCATTGTTGTTGAGGTACGTGACGGCATTTTCTCGGCTTCCTTTATTATTCTTTTTCTTTCTTTGCCGAAGTCTCTTTGCTCTTTTGCCACTTTAATCCCGGTTCTTGTTCCTCTGCTCAGTTGTCGCTTCTGATCTTTGTCAGATCTTCTTTCTGTCTCTCCAAGATCCCGATTCAAACGTTGAAGTCGTTGATCCGAATAGGATATGCTGGTTGTTTGCAAATGCCCTTTATTAGTGTGTATTCATGTGATGGCTGATGAACTCATTCCCAGGGGCCGTTCCTGCGTTTTATATCCATCCATCGTTCGACCTTCATGGCAGATTCCGCGTGCCTTATCCACAAAAAAGCTATAGCGAAGATCAAACAGCCGCAACAAGCTCTAGCTAGCAGCCAAAAACCACTTGTTCGAGCTAAAAACACACGCCGGTGAGGCCGCCATTCGGAATCATCGCCCTAATTCCCCAGTTTCCACGTTGTGTCCGGAATGGCTTTTGCGGCCCTGGCGGTCCCTGCGGTCCTTGCGGCACTTGCGGCTGCTGCGTGTATTGCGGCTGTTGCGGGAAGGATCTGAACGCTGAGCAGATTACTGAGATTGGGCCTGATGTTGGTAAGCTGCATCTCAGCAATATAGCAGGCACTGTCCCCATTAAAAATTGGAATGCAAAGAAAAAGATGACAAAAGGGTTAACAAAACGATTCAACAAGACATTAACTGCAAAATTTGGCTTGGAATTAACAATCCAATCAATAGCAATTTCACAGTTGCACTGATTCTTGTCTCGTATTTGTTGATTCACCTATAACTGACTGTTTAGACGGTTTAGCCACCAACGGCTTACACCGCGAGGATGACCTCCCAATCACAGTCTTTGAACGACAGCGACACCATCAATGGGAACAACAACAGCAACAACAATGTCCCAATATCTGAATATGAAGAAAAACAGCGACTGCCAGATCTCGAGAGCAACCAGCCTCATCACCATGAGCCAGAACTGCCAATTGAAGACGGCAAATACTCCACCCAAGGACGACGCGACGAGGAAGAGGAAGACAATGGCGGTAACGGCGATTTGACGGCATCGACCTCACGAACCGCCACGGAAAGGCATCTCTCCCTCCAGCTCACTCCCAGCAGCATACCGCCTCCCCAGTCTCTAGTCTTTGAGATTCCTTTTATATTCACTCTATGCATGGCTCAGCTCTTGGCTCAGGCCGGATTAGGCCAGTGCATTGCTCCGTTACACATCATTGGAAATAGCTTCGGCACTCAGGATGCTGGCCAGCTCAGCTGGATGCCCGCTGCTTACAGTCTGACTGTTGGTACTTTTATCCTCATCGCGGGCCGCCTAGGTGATCTCTTTGGCCACAAGATCATCTTCATCACTGGCTTCTGCTGGTATGCCCTCTGGAGCCTTCTCGCTGGCGTCAGCGTCTGGTCCCGGTCCATCATCTTCTTCGACGTCTGCAGAGCCTTTCAGGGCATGGGGCCTGCCTTTGCCGTGCCTTCTGCCGTGGCCATCATCGGCCGCACGTATCCCCCCGGCAGGAAGAAGTCCATGATTTTCAGCATGTTTGGCGCTACTGCTCCGGGTGGCTTTGTCGTTGGTGCTGTCTTTTCATCCATCTTTGCAGAGATGGTTTGGTGGCCCTGGGCATATTTTGTCATGGCCATGGTGTGTGCTTTGATCGCGTTTGCTGGGACTATCACCATCCCAGCAACCCCTGGCGCCGCGAACCTGCGATCTGAAGCACCGCTTTGGAAGATTATCGATGTTCCAGGAGCTGCTGCGGGCGTTACCGGTCTGATCCTCGTCAACTTTGCTTGGAATCAAGGTCCTGTCGTGGGCTGGCCGACCGTATATGTCTATGTGCTTCTGATTGTTGGATTCCTGTTCTTGGGCCTGTTTGGCTGGATTGAGGTGCACTCCGATTTTCCTCTGCTGCCGACAAAACTGTTCAGCGGCTCCTTGGGATTCGTCTTGGCTTGCGTGAGCCTCGGATGGTCCAGCTTTGGCATTTGGCTGCTCTACCTATGGCAGATCCTTGAGCAGATCAGGGGTTATAGTCCTCTCGAAGCCAGCGCGCAGTTCAGCACGGCCGCCATCTCTGGAGCATGCGCAGCTTTCACTACCGGTCTCATCCTGGGCAGAGTGAGACCCAGCATGGTGATGATGATGGCGATGACGGCATTTACCGTCGGAGGAATACTGGTAGCAACAATGCCTCCTCATCAGATTTACTGGGCTCAGACATTTGTTGCAATTATTGTCATGCCGTGGGGAATGTGAGTCTACATCATATAATCGATAACTCTCATCCATCGTCGTCTTACTAACCCGCTCTTTCTGCAGGGACATGTCATTTCCCGCCGCCACGATTATCCTCAGCGAGGCTTTGCCAAAGGAACACCAAGGCCTTGCTGCCTCCCTCGTCAACACCGTAATCAACTACTCCATCTCCATTGGCCTCGGCATCGCAGGCACGGTGCAATCTCAGATCAGCCCCGGGACCACAGAACAAGAAATACTGAAGGGCTGCAGAAGTGCGTTTTACGTGGGCATTGGCCTCAGCGGGCTTGGAGTTGCGGTAGCCGCGTTGTTTGTGCTTGACGAAAACAGGAAACATGTCAAGGAGCGCCGGAGGGGAGAGTGAAGAAAACAAGGGTGCCAATACGTGTTGGCTTATCTGGTCTATCGCCCTCTTGTTTTAATGTGTAATTTCAACTTTGCATTTTGTACGACGGCGTTTTCAAGATTGGATTTACGGAAGTATATGCATTGGGGGGGAAGCAATGGATGCTCACTGCATACCATCAAAAGCATTTTGAATTCGAATAGACATTAATAACTAGGAAGCATATAGACATAGAAACATATATACAAAACTTGATTTACCGTTAGGTATATCCATTACACCTACCAATGCATTGTGTCATTGAATGGACTGATGCCAAGGATTAGCCGTACATGAGTTTCATGTACTACAGTATCGATATTATTTACCTGCTACTCAACCAACATCTTTTACAGAGCTAGAAACGAAACGACGCCAAAGATGGCTGTGAAGCCAGTCCAATACATCAAGCCCACCTCATCGTGCCGTCCAACCGCCGCGGATGAAGTCGTCGCAGCAGCCGCTGTTTGCGAATTAGCGCTCGTAGCGTAATCAACCTTTTTTCTCGTCCCCGTCATTGTAGGACTACTAGAAGAGCTGCCATTTGACGTGGGTGCTGCCGTCACACCTCCGGCAGTTGTTGTCGCACCACCTTCATCATCATCACCACCACCACCAGTAGCAGTTGCGGTTGCAGACGCACCGCTACCCAGTGGGAGACATCCAACCGGCTTCGTCGTAGTCGGTGATGGAGCGGGAAACGTCGCCGCAAAGGAAATCACCGACCGCACAGGCGCCTTGAACTCGCCGCACGACAGCGCAAACATGAGATACTCGCCGCCCCAGAGCGCATTACACGAGCCGTTGCCGTAGTCGCCGTAGAGCGCGTCGGGGATGTAGTTTGCGATGCCGTCCGTGCAGGCGCAGTCCTGGAAGAAGAGCAGCGACGGCCTGGTGGTGCCGTCGGCGCAGTAGGGCTTCTGGGAGACGCGGAAGCTCCTCGACAAGGAGCCCAGCGGCGAGGCGGGCATGCAGACGTCGAGGGGGATGGGCGCGGCTTCGGCTTGGATGCGGTCTTTGCATTTGTCGTCGGAATAGAAGTCGAGATTGCCGCCGTGGGAGCCGCTCGCGGAGACGCGGAGGCTGAAGCCAAGGCTGAAGGCCAAGACGGCGAGAGTCTTGGCGATGGAAGCCATCATAAAGTAACTCCAGAGGAGTTGACTCGAGATTTCAAAAGGAGCGTCAGGGGTCAGCTGAATTGGGTCTTACAGGCTTGTGGCGTAGGACGGAATAATAGGGAAGCGAGCGTGTTATGATTGCTAAACTATCAAGAAACGCGTCACTCCCATCGTGAACTGAGAAATGAAATTTTCATCGTCAGTCGATATCCATTAACACGGGACTGTGGTCTGGACGCAACTAGCAGTGGGGCGACCCGAAAGAGAAGTGGCCGAGCTAGGAAACACTCTCGGCTTACCATGGCATTATGGCAACAGGCCCGGTTTGAGATTAAATTAAACTGGCTATTGGACGACTCAAAAACGTGTTGGAGGGGAAAGTTGCTTGGATCTGAGCAAGGCATTTTGAGAAAGGCGCCGCAACAAAACTCCTGCAGACGAGGATCAGTTCCCAATCACACAACGTCAGCACAAAGATGTCAATCAGCCTTGGAGCTTACCTGCAACTTTCCAACGGCCTAAAAACCACTCCAGGTTTTCTCGTAGCTGATCAGCGTCTTCAGGCGACGCTCCATCGGGGCACATTTCATCCAGGTCTACCGCCGCACGGTAGAGGCAGCCCAGTCCAGCGAAGCACAGTCTCTCAAGGTCTTTGTCTCGCGTCCTCATTATGCTGCCCTCAACTCGGCACATTTCAAAAGCAATGTTGTAGGCAAATTTGATATCGATGTTGAGCTTTGCGTCGGCGGTAGACCCAATGCGTTGGACTCGTTTCTTATAAGCGGATACGACGGCGCTGCTCTTTGGATTAGGTTTCTCATTCATAAAGCAAGTAAACAAAGAACATTGCAGAAAGGGTATAGTTACCTTAGAGCCATAGAAATGCCTTCGCACACAGGATATGACTGCTCCTTTGAGGCCGCATGCTTCCGGACAAGCTCGTGGAGAAGTCTCTCTGCTTCGATACAGTTTGCCGACGCTGGATCCCCATTAACGGCTTTTATTGCTTCACCGACCAATAGAGCTGAGCGAGTTCGCATTCGAAACATGTGCACTCTATCCATGTATGATAGTCCGTCTGTTTCCAAATAAGAAATTGCGTCGGGTGGCAACATCTCCTTTGTCGGAATGAGAAGAGTGGCAGAGCTATCAGCACAAGAAAGTACAATGGAACTACCATTCTCGTTAGAACTGTAAATCTGGCTAAGAAATGGAGGGTGGAGGACTCAACCGATCTAGAGAAACTATACCCGCCCAGCATCTCTTGAGAACAGGCACAAGAACATCGTCTCGGCGATGTTCCAGCTGCCTGATGATGCCAAAACATGCTCCCAACGTGGATGTAGCCTTCTCGGT
Organism: Trichoderma sp. CBMAI-0020; assembly: GCA_030708095.1. Lineage (NCBI taxonomy): Eukaryota > Fungi > Ascomycota > Sordariomycetes > Hypocreales > Hypocreaceae > Trichoderma > Trichoderma sp. CBMAI-0020. The sequence goes on from JAJNCI010000002.1 coordinate 1,269,857, forward strand.
CATACCGTGTCCGCATTCATAGGCAGTCAGCAGCAGGCCGGCTTGCAGCTTTGTGGCATGCGAGAAGACATCGCCAGACGCCTCAACCAGGGAAAAGATGCGGCTCGTGGTCTTGTGGAGCGAGCTGTTGGATGTGTGGTTGGGGTGATAACAGGGTGCCTGATTCAGCAAGTACATGCATAGTAATAGCAATGCAAGAACATCCTTGTGGATATCGGACTCTTGCATGACCACAACGTTGAAATTGATATTTGACTCCTCAAGGACGGGCAGCCAGGAGTAGCCCGTAGCAAAGTGTCTATCCCAGACCTGCTGCGCGGAAGTACCGCCATAAACGAAGATGTCTTCTGTCAAATTCATCAAACGGTTTGTCTCAGCCTGCTTTGGGTATGACTCCTGGCTTTGGCAAGCAGCCCATAAAAGTTGCCGTTCTCCTACTGGGGTGAGCTCAAGGCCGCAGGACTCGCGCTGGATGGCCAGAGGTTCGCTCCATCTGAGCTTAGTAACCGGCTCTGCTTCGAGAGTTCTGTTGTCGCCATATTCGCACCTGGACAGTTTTCTTTTCAGGTCAGTTTCTACTGTATGACTGGCAAAAGATGGGTCAGACTTACAAGGCGCATCGCGAGCACCTGGGCAGCCGCTTGTCACATCTTCGTTTGTGGAGCTGGCAATGACGACAGGCTTTAGGGGCTTTAATCTCCATTGGCGTATCAGGTAGCATGCTGGTCGATTGAACATCAGTTTCTTGGTAATGTGAAGCTGAGATGGGACTTGGAGCACGCTCGACTGAGTTCTCGCAATTGGATAAACTTGCAGCTGACAAGACAGACAGGGGGCAGCTTGACTCGCGGATTTCTAAGCCTCAGATCGAATCTGACAGGGGGCGGCCGCATCCCGGTCATGGAACTATTCCTCATCTAGAGAGGCTACTCGCAGCGGATTGGCCAGCAAGGCGACAAGATGGCGGCCGCTCCCATGAAGGGGGCCACTCACTAGTCCAAGCTCCGCCTAATCACGGACGTTGAAGATTGCTAGAATGAATCGTAAGAATTGTATGAATTGTGTGGACGAGCGATGTGGAAGAGCAGAATGAACAGGATTACAACTCTGTGATTTCTAAGCTTTGGTTGTCCATTCTCCTATATAAGTATGTAGTTGAAGGCTGAAAGCTTCAGTTGGAGGCAGAGAAACATCATTCAATCAACGCTTCATCCGATACACTTGTCAGCAGCTTCATCCCTAGACTTAGACTTCAAGATGTCAGAGTTTGCCGAAGTCCCTACATACACCAAAGTGTTCCATCACGAACCCTATGCGGCAATCTTGCCCATTCGCCCAGAGCTGTCTACCAAGGGAAAGCATGTTGTCATAACCGGTGCCGGAACTGGTATCGGAGTGGCGATAGCACTGTCGTTTGCTCAGTCTGGCGCTTCAAGCATTGCTCTGCTGGGACGAACCGAGGGGACGCTGCTCAAGACCAAACAGAGTGTCAACACCACATACCCCGAGACGGCCGTCCACGTCGTCACCGCAGACGTTGCCAACGAAGCATCTGTGCGGGCCGCGCTGGAGAAGTACGCTTCGAGCGCTGGAAAAAAGCTGGATATTCTCGTGGCCAATGCGGGAGTCTTCCCCGACCCGGGGACGCTGCTGGGCACTGATGCGTCGTTATGGTGGTCAGGATACGAGATCAACGTCCGGGGAAACTTTAACCTCGTTCGCGCTTTCGTGCCTCTGGCAGAGAAGAACGCAACTGTCATCAACGTGACGACTTCAGTGGCCCAGTTTCCCTTTGTGCCGGGGTCCAGCGCCTACCACGGATCAAAGCTGGCAGGCACCAAGCTTTTCGATTATCTGCACTTTGAGAATCCCGAATTGAGGGTGTTGCAGTTCCACCCCGGCGTGGTGCAGACGAGCATGTCTCAAAAGTCGTTTGACGCAGGAATTCCGAGGCCTGTGATGGACGATCGTGAGTAACAATGAAAATGGAGTTTACCGAGGATCCGAACTTATCCACTAACATTGTGTCAAAACAGCATCTCTGCCCGGCGCATTTGCGGTTTGGTGCGCGAGTGCAGATTCAGAGAGTCTGCGAGGCAAGTTCTTGTGGGCGAACTGGGACGTCGACGAGCTCAAGGCGAGGGAATCGCAGGGCGCGCAGCAGCTGACGATGGGGCTACTTGGGTGGCCGTGAATGGAGGAATTATCGAAAGAAATATAATTGGTATTTTAGATGGGAATTCGTGGCGGTCTGTGGCAATTGACCGTGATGGACATTTACTAGTACTTGACACTTGTCTCGGTAAATGTGAAGTTGGAGTCGTTGCTCTGACTGGCTCTTGCTGGCTCAAAAGTCCCTGTTCCTGTTCCCAATCAGCGGCTGACATCACCAACAGCAAGCTTCAGTGCATTTAGCGATGGCACCTCGCCCAATAGCGCCATATTCCAGCGCACCACCAGCAGCGATAGCGCCTTTCAGCTGCCAAATGCCCCGCCGCGTAGGGCGCCTAGCTCTTACACTGCAGCAGTAAGCTGGAAAGCGCCGCCAAGATGCTATCAAAGCGATCCCTTGTGTCGATCAACTCAGCATGATCTAGCCAGTTGGACGTTGAAATTGATGACACCGATGGCGGGTTATTACTGCATCACAATTGCGGCCTGGCATTTTATCAAAGCCAAAGAGCATATTCAAAGTACATGTACGTGCCTACAGAACAGATTGCATGTAATGGTGCCTGTAGAAAGGCCGCTCGGTTCGTGCCGGATTCTCTCGTCTTATTCAAAACGACGTGTTGCTATCTGTCCTCTATTAGACGTGCATCTGGCCTCGTGATTCAGTTACATTGGGCTACTATGCATGCCCATCACTGATCCTTCTTTTCCTATTTCACGTGTCTTCTCCCTTTGATAGCTGTACATTACACACAACACTGCACTGCATATCAACACCTCAACCGCCTCACAACTTCAGTACACAAATATTCTTCTCCTTATACCACTCAGCAACTTTCCATCCCCCTGTCTCATCGCGAGAACAAGTCCTTCAAACCCCCCAAAAGATCCTCTCGCTCCTATTTTTACCACCTATCGGAAACCACACGACTCCAGTCCGGCAACGCGAGTGCCGAAGCGATAAACGAAACAAACGCCTTGCGCCAAATCGGATCCGAACAAGAGAAAAGCGGGGGCCGTCAACTCACGCTTGGCCAGCTCATAAATTGCGTGTGTTCCCGAATCCAATCAACCAAAACCAAACCCTCGTACCGCATTTTCAACTCAGCCACAACTCGTCTCCGACTCTTCTCTTCTCGTACACTCATTCGAAAAGTCTCGCTCTTTGACTTCAAACAGCAACTCTCTCTCTCCTCTCTTCTCTCTTCTCGTTCCTCTGTCCTCATTCCCCTCAGCCATGGAGCCAGACCCGATTTCCGAGCTCCCTCGCCCCAAAGGCCGCCAGCGCGCCAAAAAGGCCTGCACCGAGTGCCGTCGCCGCAAGCGCAAGTGCGACGGCCACTCGCCCTGCCTCATGTGCTCCCAGTACGACTACGTCTGCCGCTACGAGGAAGAGGCCGGCCTGCTGCACAGCCTGCCAAAGCGGCCCTTTGAGGCGGATTCCAGGCGCGGCGATGCCTCCAACGCCTTCCGGGTCTCGTCGCCGTCGCCTGAAGACTCCAGCCGGCAGGATCCGAAGACCCCCACAACGCCCGTCTCGCCTCTCAACCGCGGCGTCATCGAGCCGGCCAAGCGCCGGTACATGAGCCAGAGCTCGGCCGTGGCGTTTCCCAACCAGCTGGGCGTCGAGCTCAAGTCGCCGCATCCGCCGCGGCTTCACTCGTTTGGCTGGAACTGCGGCATCCGGCCCGAGGAGCAGGGTGCCGTCCACACGCCGTTGGCCGAGATCGTGTCCTGGGACGAGTGCCGGCGCTATGCAGACGTCTACTTTGCCACTGTCGACGCGCCCTTTCACCTCTTTGACAAGGCCAAGTTCCTGCAGCAGTGCGACGTCTACTACGGCGGGCAGAACCCGCATCTGGTCCTTGGGGCCGTCATTGGCGGCGTCGTTGCTCTCGGCTCGCTCTTTTCCTTCCGCCAGGGCCATGCGCTCGAGTCCGAGATTGTCAAGCACGTCAAGGATGTTCTGGAGGACTCGATCTTCAGCCGTCTGCCCTCCGTCGACCAGGTCAATGCCTGGATTCTGCGGACGCTCTATCTGCGCGCAACCACACGGCCGCATCTGACTTGGCTTGCGTCTTGCAACGTCATGCATCTGGTGGAGGCTGTTGGTCTTCACCGTGACATTGACTCGGATCTCGTCACCCAGACCGTCGAGGCTCCGGCTGTGGAGGACGAGGGGCACAAGAGAACCTTTTGGATTGCGTGGTCCGTCAACACTCTGATCGCCTACGAATACGGCCGCTCAAAGATTCACTTTGACGGCGTTGAGTCTCGACTGGTCCCGTTCGCTGACGACAGCGATGCTGGCCTCCAGGTTCGCATGGCCAGAGCCTTGCCCAACGAGGGCTCCGGCGGCGACGTCGTGAGCGTCAGTAGGTCGCTTGAAAACGCCATCCAAAAGCTGAGCGAACTGGGAGACATCAAGGGCTTTCCCGCTCTCACTCGAGGCGATCTTTGCTTTTGCCTCTACCGGCGCCTCCGCCTTCTCAAGATCAGCGTCAGCAGAGACACCGTGTCCCATATCCTGGCCATTGGCCATAGTGCCGTTGAAGCAGCCTCTGAATTTGCGCAGCGGGAGATTCCCTGGTGGAATGTACTCGGCACCACCTTTCAGTTCTTTTGCGTGCTTCTCGCTATTGACAACTACGAGAGTCTGGCTCAGGTTTCGTGGGTCCACGCCAAGCTTCGAGAGGTCTATCACAGGTTCGAGACACGCATGGGCTTGGAAGCACTCGAGGCGGCTGGGACGCTGAGGAAAGCGCTGTTGACCAAGAAGCAGCAAGAAATCAACCTGTTGACACCGGAAGACCAAGTCTTTGCTCCCTTTCCCGAGAGGGAGTTTACTCCGGATTGGGACGTTGTGTTGAATCCATACTACACCACGGGAGCCTTCAACTTTACCGATTTCGGTGGAGTGTGATTGGCAATGTCTGATATGAGTCTACCCATTCCAAGTCCGTCTGAGGTTCGATATAGCCAAAGACAGTACTCAAGCTCGCCCATCAGGCTTCGATCTGCCAGTGGTTAGCGTGAGCTCTACTCTGTTGACACATGACGAGAAGCATTTCTCAACTGCCTGATTTACGGAGTATCCATGATAGGAGATGCTTCAAACGTCCGATTCACGGAGGATTCATCACAGAGTTAGTCATTACTGCTCGAGCCATTTGCCCCTATCATCATCTCATGTTACGCTGTACTAACCTAAAACAGATGCAATCATCGAGCACTCCGTCACCAGGCCAAATCATCTCCGGCAATGCTCATCCAATGGGCTCTCTTCGACGCATGGAAACCCAAAGATGGTTCTGTAGACATTTACTGTTTCTTGATGGTGCCGGAGGTAGCCGAGAATCCACAAACTGCCGGTCAGCCTTAACGGGAGAAGAAAAAAAACAGGAATCTAGGCAGCGTCTGAGACAGTCACGATATAGCAACTCCACGCCCTTTGGCCAGTCATGCCCATGTCAAGATGGCTGTCGTCAAAAAAAGTGACTGATGAAACCACAGCATCTTGAAACAAATTTGCCCCAAAAAAAAAAAAAAAAAACTGTTTCCTGGATTCGGCATGTCGCTTACTGCAACAGGGGGTAGAGTGTTTCAATCCCAATTTTATCAATCATGGTTTCTTCTTCTATGGCACCGGCTTTGGCTTCCGAAGGCGCGCCTACAAGTTGGTCACCATGGCACAAGGCCCAATTTTCCAGATCTTCTCCAAAATATCCCCAGAAAAGGCAATACATAGATGCTCACTATTCTCACTCCCCCCATTTCCCTTGAAATAAAAATAAATATATGAAAGAAATATAATGGGAAAAAAGCACAGGTGGATTTAGCCGCTAGGCAACTCCAACCAACCAATCCACAAATTTGTCTAGCAGAACAGAGAGCGGCATTCCTTGCAGAGAGTAAGCAGTTCCTGTAAGTGAGATCACTAAACCATACGAAAACCACCAACCACAGTCTTTCCCACCATGGGGAGGGGGTTCGGTCTGTCTCGCTAGAAAGAGATTAGACAAACCCAAAAAAAAAAGGGCTTTTATCAGAGCCATTTCCTTTTTCCGATGAGTATTTTCCGAAAGTCGGAAAAATAAAATAGTAATAGAGAAAAAATAAGAAGCGAGAAGCGAGAAGCAAGAAAAGGGAATGAGGCATCGCCGCGCTAAGAATGGCTGCCTTGCCGGCGCAGTAGCGCAAGCCGTGTTACTCACACACCGCGGCAAGGCAGCGAATGGAGCATTTTGAAACGAACCGTAGAGTGTTTGCCTAATGTTCAAGGTCAGGTGCCTTGTATGATGATTCGAATGTCGTGCATGGGCGCAATTGAGCGTGATGGAATGAATGATGCACAGTATCTGCGGGCATACATGAGACAGACACAATGTGAAAAGAAGACGAATCGACGTTCGATTCACGCTTTTTGAGGGAAGAATGTAGATGCAATAGTGCACAAGTGATGGCCACGGATGCAAAGATGAGTTTTTTAAGGTGAATGTGAATTCGTGCAATCTAAAGTATGGCTGCCCAATCTAGTAATCTAAGTGGTGATGTTTCTAATGCTGGAAAATAACAAGATATGCTTCTCATTCTGAAAACAATGCCCAACGCTTTGCCCTTGGCTCGTTTGTAAAAATGAATTGCCGGAAAATGTCAAAACGCCCTTTGCTCTTTGTAGAATGTGGATTCCCAGCAAAGTATGTGTCGCCGTTGTCTAATAAAAAAAGAAGTCGCGCCTCTCCCAAAGTCTAAGTCGCGAAAGAAGGTCCAAATCGCCGAATAACAGTCGACGATCTGTGGGTGGTTGATCATCCGTAGCTGAGGCATTGGAGGATAAAGAAGCCAGATCAGAGACATCTATGCCATAGAGTAGCGGCAGTTGTCGCAGCGCCAGGCGTGGCACATCGGGCAAGAAGCGTTGATGTCGTAGTTGTACCATCCGCCAGAGCACTTGCACTATATGAGACATGTCAGCCATCGTGATGGATCGAGAGAGGGGATGGGTTTGGTTAAACGTACGCATTGCCACAGCTGTGGCCTTCCGGACGAGGCGTACATCGGTCGAGAGGACGATGAGCTGTGCGAGCCATGTCCAGAGCTGCGGTGGCTGCCAGAGCATTCGGTGCTAGAGACACGAGTCAGTGTTGGTTCGTCCCGGTTGGAGGTGTACATGGCGGGCACTAACTGTCGGTTGGAAGGCATGGTTGCAGAGTGCTAGTCAAGAAGACGAATAGATGGATAGTCAAGTAGTATTTGGGACGACTGTTGGTTGTCTGAGCGAGTCTTGTATGAAGATGAAACGGCCAGTAGAACTGATGAGTGAAGCTGTCTTTCTGAAACATCCAGAAATCAGGACCATTATATATATTCAGAATGAGGCAGCACTCTCTTCATGGCGCAGTAACACTCAGAAACTCCAAAGCCCAAAAACAACATCGAAGCCCACGATTGTCTCCTGAGTCACAAGTCCTAGGCCACCAGAAAATGAGTGGGAACTTCGCCCTGGGGTTGAAGATGCCTAGGAAAGGAGAGACAAGAAACACCGCCCGAAGGCTCCCATCAGCCAATATCAAACATTGCAGCCAATGGGAGCACGAGAACCGCCTCTCTTTCTGTTTCCCAGACGGCAATGTGGCATTTTGATTATTCCCTAGAACGACGGCAATGACGCGCAGAGCAAACTGGGTAGTTTTTCGAATCGGCACACCGGGAGTCCAGACCCGCTGATAGGGCGAAACGTGGGAAAACGCCTGCAAGGTTGGCCCGCTGATAGGGCGAAAAAGAGACGCTCGACGTTCAAGGGCCCCGTCCTTGGGTCCGGCGAGGCATAGAAGCGGTTCTTCGCAGGTCAGTGCGCTCGCCGGGGGAGTTCCTGTGAGCTTCCACGGACGTTCGTCCGGGGCGCTATTAGCACTCGCTTGGCATGTGTGGCCTGTCAGCAGACCGAGCACTAATGCTGCTAGCACTACTAGCAGTAATTGCAATGGCCGGACACGGTAATACCTAGAACTCTCAGCAGTTAGTGTTGGTGGTCAAGTGCATGTAGGTGGGTGGTGGCTTGTTTCTCAGCGAGGCCTCACCTCTCGCCTCGATCTCTCGCCTCACACCTCAACTTCCAACACACCATCGCACACCCGGGAAGTCGGTGCGGTGCCCCGCCCTGGAACCGGTGCGTCAAAGAAAAAAAAAATTATCTCCAGAATCCTCCTCATTTCTGCCGCCAGCCAGTCAAGTTTCGAGGAACGCAAGAGAAAGGTCGAGAGCGCTCGTTGGTAGGCAGCCGAGCAAGACTCATTGCGCACGGACAGAGTTGCAATCTTGGACTTTCTGGTACGGGGATGATGCTGATGATGCTTTTCGTAACATGATCCCGCAATAGGCGCCTTTAGCCGTCGAGAGGGAGAGAATTAACGTAAGAGGGAAAAAAGTATCAAAATGGAGTCCCTGTAAAAATGGGCTCCGTGTTAGCGTTGACGAAGCCGTAACGAATCTTGTTGCAAAGTGTCGAGTTGAAGGCGAAAGCCAGAACTGCTGGGGCTGTGTATTGGACCTTCTTACCGGCAACTAAAATCAACTCCCAAGACCCAAAGTCACGAGCCTTTCCAGCCCCCAGGCCAAAGAAAATGGGCAGTGCCCCAGGCCATGACCAAAGCCCTTCCAAACGCAGCTTCAGAGCCTCAGAGCCCCAGGCAAGCCTCCAGGCCACAGCAAGGCAGCAGCAGCAGCAGCAGCTCCATTTCCCAAGCAGAGAGAAAGCCCCGGCTCTGGATACAGAACGAGACCCAAGTGGACCCATCGGAGGTGGCCGATAGGTAAGCAGCAGCGCTTACTTTGTTACTTTGTGCTCTAGATCGAGGTAGCCTTGTGGTTGTAAAGTCCTAGTCGAGCCAAATAACGGCCAGACAAGGCAGATCGCAGCGTCGATAGTGTCGTTTGAATTCAACTAGTAGGTAAGAGATGGACCCAGCAGCTTGCAGTTACACAAGACAGGGCAGGTCCCAGTTCGCTTCTAGAGCGTCCCCACAGCATGTGGCTCCCAAATCCCGCATTCCACGGGCCGCTGCTTGGTGGCTCGATTTGGCTGAGCGGTACCTTGATTATTACTAGTAGTGTTATTTTTTTGTTTATTTTATCTTGTTTCACCTGACGTCATGCACCAGGCGCATCATCGCCAAAATGCAGGTGCAAAGTGGAAGTCGCGCTGCGATGCTGCTGCAGAAACCAGAAAGGGCCAGGGAGGACTGCAACTATGCGCTGCAGCTCTCCCTCGTCACGCCTCTCGTTCTCCCCTCCTCTCACTTCTTCACCCACTCACTTCGCACTCACTTTGTGATCAACTGAGACTGCAACATCTGGTTCTCTGCGCTCACTCCCTGCTCAGAAAGTCAGGGCTGCATCGTCCAAAACTTTGCCCAGACTTTGCTTCTTGTGAAAAGTGAGAGAGTCAAAACACCCCGTGGGTCCAAGCTCGCTCGGTCCTCGCCCTGTTTTCTTCTTCTTCTTCTTCACCCTTCGAAGGATCCAAGCCTCAACTTCTCAGTTTTATAACCCAAAAACGCAAATCCCGAGCAAAGAACACCTGCACTATGACTCGTACCAGCCCCTCCGTCGGCTATTTGGCCTTCACGGCGCTTCATCTTGTGTGCTTTGCGTTTGCACTCGCCGTTTGTGGCCTTTACGGCACCGACCTGCAGCGCGCGAAGCATTTTGACGAGTATACCACCTCCAAATGGGTAAGAAAATCCGATGGCGTCACACGAGCACGCTGTGTTCCTATGTAGCTGCATCAAAGGATCACCGAGAACAGAAGCACGGAAGAGTCGAAAGAAGAAGAAATCAAACTAACGCCCGTCTCCATCACAGGTCTATGCCGTCGTCGTTGGCGCCATGTCGGCAGCCACATGCGCACTCTACTTCATCCCCTTCGTCATTGAGGTCGGCGCCCTCGTTGTTGCCGCCTGGGATGCGGTCCTCTTCGTCCTCTGGATCACTCTCTTCGGTGTCTTTGGCAAGGTATGTCCTCATTTCGTCCAGCTTCCAAGTAGATATGTGTTGCACAGACATACCCAAGAGGAGGAAAAAAGGCAGAAGACAACAGACTGCTGTGCCACCGTCATTTCTATTCTTCTTGTCCACTACTGACCTGTCAACTCGCACCAGCTGTACATTGACGAGAATGCCCACGGCGACGGCAACGTCCAGCGCATGAAGCGTGCCGTCTGGGTCGACCTCATCGGCGCTCTGCTCTGGCTGATTGCGGCCATTGCCACATTTGCCTACTATTGGAAACAGCGCAACAATCGTAGCGTCTTTACTGGCCGTGCCAAAGTCTAGAGGCCCTTTGGTAACCGTCGTCGCTCTGTTCAGCCAGCTCAGCCAGCGCGCCCAATTCGCCCCCTTCGCCCCATTCAACCATTTCAACCTGCTCCCTCTGATAACCGGGACGGATGGTCGTGGTGAGCACACCTATAATTGCCCAATCTTGCCCGCAAACGGCATGAGGGGCGTCCATCCGCGGCAATTTTAGCGATTTGCTCGAGACGGGATATCTGACATGTGTCGAAGATGATGCGGGAAAATGGAAAAAGAAAAACAAAAATTGTACTATACTATGATATGATACCCTGGTACCCTGATACCCTGATACCCCTCTGATTCGTTTCGGAGAGTAGATAGGATGTGGGGAAGGGAAATGGGATCTTGAGACAAGGAAGATTTACGAGAGCAACTTTGGCCCCATCGGTAGTGCGAGGGGAGATACAATATGGACGGACAGATGGAAAGGAAGAAAAAGCCTCATGCATGGGCTTCTTGCCTTGTCCGTAGAATAATCAATCTGTTTTCTCAGCTTGAGACTTTTGACAACATCTCACGAGTGTCTCCAAGAGTAGTAGGATGCTTTCATGGCATGTTACTGTACCACCGGCAGTACTAGCATGCCCAGACTGTGGATGGCTGGAGTGGGGAGATGTATCGCCATCAGTAGCATATACAGTACCCATCGCCAATCATCCATCGTCTCTGTCCATAATGGTTCAAATACGCGCAACGGGGATGGCAACGTGGACACACAGTATGCCGCCAAGAGCCAAGCAGGCAAGATACGACGGCAGACCTTCAGCTCTGTGTGGCCCAGCCAGCCCCAGTCCACGGACAAGGTTGCCGAAGGGGCCCCCCATCTCCGGGATTTCCCCAGACCGCGGAGGGGACCAAAGCGGCCCTCTGACTCGACCGCTGAGGAAGCACGAGATCTGGTGATGGCGTCGCAGCCAAAGTGGTGCCCGACCATATCCCCTCAGATTATCACTGCGTTGTGGTGTCGTTGACGACTCGCAGTCGAACATAATTTGTAAACATGACAATGGTAGAACTAAGAAGTGGCTTTGTCGCAAAAAGGAAGAGAAAATGCATCCTGGTGGCGCTTACGAATCCAATCAACGACTGCAATTACTCGAGCACTGTAAGAAAGACAAAGAGGCGTTTCCCTTTCGGAGAAGATGTTCCATGGGCTTGGGGGCTTACCCCCCTTTGGACGTGATGGCTTGGCCATGATCGGCAGCGGCCACACGCTACTGCGGTTTTATCGGAAGAAGGAAAATAAGAGACAGACAGGAAGAGAGAAGAAAAAAAAATTCTAGATTGTTTGACAAGTGAAAAAATATCAAGATCGTCGTGACGTCAAAAGCTGCCCAACGTGTTCACCTCACGTTTTCGTTGATGTCCATCTCTCGTCTTTTTGCCGGCACCCTATTCGCTCGGGTCGCTCTCCAGCATGCACTCGTTCATTTGTCAATTTCAACTTGTTCTGTTCTGATAAAGCAATGACACTTTGGGATCGAATCCCTATTCCCCTTGTTCAGCGAATCGAGAACTGCGCAAATCTCCACATCTCGGCATAAATCACTGACACTGTTTTCCTGTGGGGTGACGTGGTTGGCGTTTTGGCGTCACTGGTGCAGCTGCTAGCATCGGCCTACAAGTACCACGAAGGTGTTCTTTCAGGATCAAAAGGCCCAGACAGCTCTTTTTTTGGATCATGGCTGGCGTTTATCTACTGGGAGGCCGTCCCAGCAGAGCGGAGCCCAAATATTACTATCTTAGTACAGAGTAGTCGTCCATCTTAGCATTTTATGTTTAGAAAGTCTATATAGTAGCTTGAGTAGCTACTGGCTGCTGTGGCGCAAACCAAGTTGCAACAGGTCTTAGGGGCTTGCATGGAGTCGTAAACAGCCCCCGATCCTTATGGAGCATTGCAGTCTATCCATGTCAGCGGGGATTTTGAAGAGACCGATGGCTTTTTGTATCAGGGGCATAGATGTGTGTCGAGCAAGGCAGTCCAAACGGCCATATTACCTACTGTACATTGGTAGGCAGGTTAGGTAGCATATATGGCATGATGCAAAGGCTGGCTCACCGGTCATACGCAGACTTGGGCTAGTAAGAGAGAAGAAGCACCCCCGGCCAGCATGATAGCGGACTCTGTCCTCGTACTTTTGAGTCAGCGGACTTGTGCGATGGGTGTGCATCTGGTCTCTATTTTGTCACACCACCCATGAGGAGAGACAATAACAATTAGGGCAGTAGTACGGGTACGTTTTCGTCGTGTGTATCGAGGAGCCGGCGTGTGTTGGGTACATTAGTGGTAGAAGATGGCAAAAGATGGGCACAACCACCGACTAAGCAAGCTAGCTAGTAGCTAGCTATGCACAAGAAAATCGAAGAGGAAAAGAAGAAGAAGAAGACGTGAGTTTGAGACATGGAGCCCGTCATTCGTGCCTAGTATCTTTGTTGTGTTGCGTGTGCCTCAATGTCTCGCCCATCCCATCTTTGCGATTGCGGCCAGCCGATTCTCGTGTGTGCATGCATACTGTGCATATTACTGTACTTGAGCGTGGCTCATGGGAAAGGGAATGAGATCACCAGCTGATCCGTACTTTGGACCCCTCAATTGGGATCTGATCTGTACGAATAGATGTCAAAGCACATCATAACCATCTGAAGGCGTGATAAGGAGAGCAAAAAGGCTAGGAAACTCTGCGTTGTCCTGGGCTTGGCAGCATCACGAGTCGCCGCAGGGTGGCTTGCGGCGATTGCACTGGGGACGGCCTGCATGCGTTGTACCACGCTGTACGCCCGAGATTTTTGCATCAAGCACCAAAATGGAAGCAGCAACGGGATATCAAGCCGTCAAGCAGCTATTCTCGCCACCAATAACCGAGTCCGTGCAAATGGGGCCTGCGGCGTTGAAAATTTCCAATTCTCGGCTTGCAAGGCGGTGGAGAGAGGATGGGAATCGGCCTTTTTCCGTTACGTCGCGATCCAAAGAAACCCAATTACAAAGGGGACCAAGCAAGAAAGTGGATGAGAACAGACGTGTTCAACGAGCTGAGGGCAACAAAAGCGAGCCACTCGTCCTGTTATCGTGTAATGTGCTCTGTACGCAGTGGGGGAGCAGAGACGCAGTCATTCGCGGTGTAAGCATACTTCGTACTCGTACTTGGCCGCCGGTGGGTTTGTACATCGTGATAATCAAACGAAAACAGCGCGCCGAGATGGAAGAGGCACAAGGCATAGGCGCAAAGGCAAGGTGCGGCGCTGCACTCGGGAGAGAAATGGCCTCATCTGCGCCATCTTCTGTGCCATTCTCGCATCACAAACTCCACCTCGGAATTCACAGCTGGTGCTCCCTTCCTCGCCCCATGCAGAGCAAAACTTGCCGTGAGCAGTATTAATTTGCAGCCATTGTGTTGGGTAAATACGGTATTTATTTCGAGGTGCGGTTGGCCGTGAGTACCGTCGTACTATGCAGTACTACAATCTACGGAGCACTCCCGGTTGAAAGCATGTAGCTTCCTGTACATCATCATCAGCGGACGTGCGTCCCTTGCCGGGCTCGTCTTGCGATAAGGCTGCGAGGACAGGCACCAGGATGGTACGAGGAGACGCACAACCACGCATGTACCTGTACAGGGGCTATCCCCGTTGCATGAATTGAGCATCAAGGTGTCTGCCGCTTGTCACTTTTTGAGTTCCATCTACAGGTACCGAAACTTTGCAGTCGCTCAGGAGAAACTGGGCGCCTCGTCCATGACAGCTCGGCAGCCAGAGCCAGATTGGCCTTTTGACTTTTTAAAACTGGACCGCGCTCGGAAAGTCTCTTTGGCTTTGCCGACACAAGGGAAGCTGCCTCCAGCCCAGAGAGAACGCAGCACCGTAGGCCGAGATGCTGGAGAATTAAGGGACCTCGATCCCTTGGCCATTGTCAGCTCGCTTAGCCCAAGGGTCCCGAATTCGTCGTACCTGTACATAACCAACGCAGATGCCGCAGGATTGCCGATCAGCAGCCGCTCTGTCACTTTTTGTTGAGCCCGGGCATCCTCTCGGTGAGGTGAGAAGCACGGCCGTGGAAAATAAAAATAAAATCAAAGTGCAGCCAAATGGCTTTTTCTTTACCTCTTCCGTTGTTCGACGAGAATCCTTTTGCCGTGTCGACATCGACCCCCTGGTCAGCCAATGACGACGAGGCCATCCGCAGTGCCCGCCACGTCCATCAGAGGCAGAGGCGGTGGACAAACGGGTGCTTGGCAAGGTGTACCTCCTGTTCAGTCCGTGCCTGCCCACTGCGAACAGTGCTAGAGGACGTCAATTGAAACACAAAAAGAGAGCGGCATCAGTAGGAATGAACTGCCAGCCAAGCAGGGATGCAGATGAGACTGGGTCCGGGAGGCCGGCTTGGCGATCCAACGCTGGCCGCCCGCAACTAGCAAATAACGGAATTTGATGCATCAAAAAAATGATACCATAGCATTCTGTTTAGCCGTCTAGCGATACACCTTTGGGGGGCTCGTCTGTACCTTGTGCCACCTTTTTTCTAACTTTGCCTTGGGGCCAAGAAATAAAAAGTACATGTAGTGTGAGCCACCTACCTACACACCGCACTCGCAAGAACCAAACTCAGGCCCACGGGGCTTTTTCTTTTTCTTATTCCTCCTTATAATCTGCTCGCTTACTAGCAGCTCACGGCCGAAAAGAACCAAAGAGGAGAAGAAGAAGAAGAAAGGAACCCAATCCGCCAGCGCCCAAACGCCAAATACCCTCTTTTCCATTCGGCCCCGGGTCCCGAACAGCAAAAACGAAGCTGCACGAAGCCACAGCGAGAAGCTCCACCGCGCGCCGCTCGACTGGCAAACATTTAGTGGCCCTTTTTTCTGCTCACCTCCCAGCAAATGGCACCTTGAGGGGAGCCATTCTGTACGTTTCACAGCAGCAAGGCCCCTCCCCCCCTGTTCGGCTTGTACTGTGTGCTGCTGAGAGTTTGAATTCGTGGACGGCCAGCAGTTCGAAAGAGGCGTGTGAGTGCGTCCGAGTACATGTACGGTGCGGTGGCTTGTCTCTAGCCGTACTGCTGGCTGTTTTCTCTCCCTCGCTCTCTCTTTTCTCTCATATTCCCTCCTCTCCCTCCCCCCCCTCTCTCCTCTCTTCGTTCGTAGTAGTTGTACGGTGTACAAGAGTGTTACTTTGCTCTCCAAGGAGGCGTCAGGTCGGATTGCCAGCATCACACCTTATTGCTCCTGTACTGTATCCAGTGGGCTCATTTTTCCTGGCTGAGCCCGCGGGCTCCTGATACATACATACTACTACTTACCTACTTATTTACCGTGGCTTTTGTATTGTTCTGGCCTGGCTTCCCATCGCTCTAGTTCGCCCTATTTATCCCCTCCCCCCCAAGGGCCTCAGGACCCTTTCCGCGCTGGTGCAACAACAACAGACTCACTGCCCTTTTCTCAGCACTTCTCATCCTGGCATCCTTACCTTGCCTAGGACTTTTCCCTCGTCGCTCAATTCAAAACAAACGACAAGTCCGCCACATCCCGAAATCGCGAGTCTTTTTTATCCTTGCTTTCTCTCTCTCTCTCTCTCTCTTTTTCTCTGTCGCTTGCTCATCATCTGCTTCGCCACTCGTCATCTGGCATCTGGCAGTCTATATCCTCGTCTTACTAAAGCTGCTTCTTACCGTCATTTACATCCGCAGCCACAGCCAACAGCCATTCGCCTGGCTGCCTGCCCCGTGTGACTCTCTTGACATTTTCTACCGAGTCAATTGCTCATCCGTCCTCTCATCTATTGCTTCGATCTCTTCAATTACATTTCCTACAATTGCCGGGTTTAGCCCCGCAAAGAGTGCATACCTATCAAAGTGCTTCCCTTCTCTAGCGACAAGACAAACCGTCGCAAGCTTACGGGGCTTTGGTCCGTGTCTTGCCCTCTCTAGCGACAAGAGACGAAACCGCGCATACTGACTTGGGGGGCATCCGCCGTCTGAATGGGAAGCTTGGACAATTGGAGCTCCGACGAGGGCGACGGCCCCAGAGACAAAACTCCCCGGTCCCACAGGCCCAGCTTTCAGACACCGCGGCGTAGCATGAACCGCTCAAAGTCCATACTATCCAATCTCTCGGAGATGTCTGCGTCGGTCGCCTTTGGCGCGCCGTGGTACCCAAACGACTCGGACAGGTACGGCCACCGGTCATCTGACCGCCGAGCGCCGAGGACCAAGACTCCGTCTCGCGACATTGACGACGACTGGTCCGACGAGCCTTACGACGACCGGGGCCGCTCTGAGGAGGCCTCGGGCTCCGACAATGACGAGAGCAAGCAAAAGGCCAAGCGGCGACAACCCACGAGTAAGTGAGAAAACATGACGATTGTTTTGCCCCATCTCTTTCAGTCCTCTCTGTTCCTGAACATCCACTCCCTTTGAAGCCTTTCGTCATCCATTGATACACATTTCTTTTGATCGCGCTTTTTTGTTTTCGTCCGATGGTGTGTCGTGATCTCTTCTCGATCCTTTCCTTCACTGTGTTGCCATGCCACGGACTATTCGGAGATTTTTATCTTCCCCCTTCTTTCAGTCATGTCTCGGTTGGCTATACCCGGAACCGACCCAACTCTGGGAGACAGAAATGACGCCAGCTCAGTCCACAAAAATCAATGCCATAGTCGGCGCTTAGGCCCGTCTGTCAAAATCCCCACAGGAACCACAGAGGAACCATCGCGGGGTACCCGGAGCAAGTCCATCATCTTGCATGAGTCGGCTCCAGCTAGGCGGTTTCCACCAGCACGCGACCATCCCAGCCCGGCTTTATGTGGACTTTTCAGTTGCCACTATTCCCGTTGTCATATCAGATCTTCTTATAAATTCATGTGAATGGTTTCTTGGGGAGGTCTACAAGTGTCGATCTCCCTTTTTCCCTTCTCCTATTACCCTCACTAACCCCTCTCCGCTTTTACCAAGCCCTACCGCTATTTATACCATCCTTCTTCTTCTTCTTTTCTTCTTTTCTCTTTCTAACAGCTTCTTCGACAGATGTTGATGTAGATACTGGTGCTGGATCCAGCTCTTCCGCGTCGACTAGGAGCCGCCCTATTGCCATTCCTCGGTCGAGACAAAACAGCGTTGCCTCTACCGTCACGATACCCGAGGCCCTATCTGCTAGGGGCGAAAGGCAAGGGTACGTATGACAGGAGGGTTGTTGTAGCTCTTTCTCAGATCCTAACGTTTTCTTCCATTGCAGTGGCTACTTTCCCTTTCACGAAGATCCCAAAACTCGCGTGCGACACACTCATCCTTTCTACTACGAAATGAAGAATCAAGGTTTTGCTGCTCCTACGCTCGAGGATGTGGATACGGGCGCAGACGCAGATGTGGACATGCCCAAGCCCAAGCCTCGATACGAGCTGTCCAGCTCCACGCAGGACGATTCCTACGGGTTCCTCAGCGACGATGAAGATAGTGAACCCTTCATCCCCGCGTCCATGGGCAAATATTACCCTCAAGTCTACGAAAGACGCCAGGCCCTGAAGAAGGGAATTACTCTGCCGGCTCTGCCCACGTCGAGCAGCAGCAAGCCCCCTGGAAGCAAATCTACGGCTTCCAAGCCTCACAAGCGGCGGCCAAGGCCTCGGACGCCCGTCATTGTCCCCCGGCCAACAGCCACCACCGAATTCATTCCACCTTTTCAGCTGGAGTCGGCAGAGTAGCGACTTTCGAAAGCCCACCTCGAGGCTGGTTGACACAACCAAAGGCTATCGTTGAATCCGCCTGCTCCAGGTTAGGGTATGGCGACTAGAGACATAGAATCTTTTGGACAATATTTGGGTCTTTTTTGGATTTTTTTGGATTTTTTTGGATTTCTGGAGAATTTCTCTTTGTTTTCTTGGGATTTTTTTGGATAGAGCCTCTAGCATTGCGGGGAGTGTTTGGATTTGGGTATTAAGGATTGGATATGGGCAACGACACGACTCTACCTATACACCCAGCTTACTCGGGATTGAACCCGCTGATGAAGTAGCTGACTGATTAAAACTTTTGAGCCAATTTTTCTTTCCTCTTTCCATCAAGACTGCAGCATTGCTTGTTTGATTACAAGGTACCTACCAGCATCACCAGCATCACCAGCAGCACCAGTAGCATCAGTAGCACCAGCAGCACCAGTAGCACCAGTAGCATCAGTAGCACCAGCAGCACCAGCAGCACCAGTAAAAGTCTCAGCAGGGTATTTAGGTAGCACATGCCTAGAATTTCACCTCCTGCCGGCACCGCCCAGGTGCCAGGCCACTATAAGCCACTATAAAAAATACTTACACCCACTGTTGTAATCGCCCAGGTGTCAGTGCTGCGAAGGCTCCTTCCCCATAAAAAGTCACATGACTACGCGTCAGAGTCGTGCCTATCCAGAAACCACGTACCTGGCCTCACTCATATACCGCCTGATTTTCGCCCTCCAAAGATACCTGATCTACCAACCTTTCCTACTGCTCAAGCTTCTCAAGCCCCCTCAGCTCTCCAAGCTCTCCAGGCTCGGCCTGAAAATCAAACATTGAGGAGCTCCGTACCACGCAGAAGATACATTCCATCATCGCCATCTACGCCAACCGCTCAAGCTCCCCAAGCTCCCCAGGCTCGGCCTGAAAATCAAACAATGAGGAGCTCCGTACCACGCAGAAGATACGTTCCATCATCGTCATCTGTGCCAACCGCTCAACCTGCTCAGCCTGTACCTCACTCGTACAGAAGCGTTGGGGTACAAGTCAGTTTGATCCCTGCCCCCCCGCTTCGAGCAGCCCCTCCACCAGCCCCTCCACCAGTCTTTCGGTCAGCGAGGGGAGAAAGCAGAACAGCCGGTCCAGCAACCTCCACGACTCCATGGCGTCCTCCGAGACCAATTACTCCATCGAGGCGTGCCCCTGATACGGCGATGAACAAACCAAAAGCAACAATAGCTGCATCTGGTACAAGAAGTACTCTATCAAATCGTGCCCCTGATACAGCAATAAACAAAGCAAAAGCAACAATAACTTCATCTAGTACAAGTACTCCATCGGGTTATGCTCAGGCGATAATCAAACCAAAAGAAGCAATAACTTCATCTGGTACAGAGAGTACTCCATTGGGTCATGCTCAGGCGATAATCAAACCAAAAGCAACAATAACTTCATCTCCTACAGCAACCGATCTACCTACCGCTATCCATGAGTTTGTATGCCTTTACAGCCATGATGTCCACCGCAAGCAGAAGAGGTGGAAGGATGGCATGCTGAAATTCTACGCATACAACAAAAAATATGTGGCCTATGATACATCAGGGGCCTTTGTCGGGGACGGACACTGGGAGGGACATGTAGACAACTTCCAAGAGGGCCTCGAGGTTATGCTAGATTACCCCAAGGTATGGATCCAAGTTATGGAGCGCTCAGGGACAAAGGAGACGGACCTCTCTCAGGTCTTGGGCAAGCGGCAACGGGAGGTTGAAGAGAGGCGAGCCGCAAGGAGGGAGGTTAAGGAGAGGAGAGACGTTGAGGAGGGGAAAGAGGCTGAGGGAGGGGGAGATGTTGTGGAGAGTAGAGTTGTTGAGGAGAGGCAAGCTGCAAGGAGGAATAGAGAGATTAAAGCGCCAGAGGAGATCACAGGAGCATGGAGTAAGCATGCGCAGGAATTGTTAGGTAGAGGCCGGCCAGTACGTAGATAATGAGTACTAATAATATATACATATACCTTATTATATTTGCTTACTCTCAGTTCTATCTTTCTTCTTGTAGCTCATTCCTTTCGGGGGCTTGTTACGACAACAACTACTGGCAATATTTTGATTAATATACATGTATAACTACCTCTTAAAAGCAGCAGTAGCATCAGTATCAGTAGCATCAGTATCAGTAGCACCAGTAGCATTAGTAGCATCAGTAGCATCAGTAGCATCAGTATCAGTAGCACCAGTAGCATTAGTAGCATCAATAGCATCAGTAGCATCAGTAGCATCAGTAGCATCAGTAGCATCAGTAGCATCAGTAGCATCAGTAGCATCAGTAGCATCAGTAGCATCAGTAGCATCAGTAGCATCAGTAGCATCAGTAGCATCAACATCAGTAGCATCAGCACCAGTAGCATCAGCACCAGTAGCAGCTGGCACCAGCACCAGTAGCACCAGTAGCAACTGGCACCAGCATCAGTAGCACCAGTAGCAGCTGGCACCGGTAGCTGGCACTTGCGCGGCACCTCTTGGCACCTTGTAACCGTGCTGGCACGGTACCGCCCAACTTGGTTTTCTACTACTGTACTCTATCACTGGACTTCTGGATAACTCCATCGTCACTGTATGCTGTGAAGTCGAGAATTGTGTGCTAATTATGAGAGTTCCCTCTTTTTCTTCGCGGATCTTGGCTGCATACTCGTAATACGCCAGTTGCTAGCGCATGTCGGTCTTTAGTGGGCCGATCTAAGCCATCTCGAGCTCGCCGAAAGAAAAAATGGGGCCTCAGACCATCTTTGATTAGCCTCAGCCGCGTGCCAGGATGATTTGATGGGTCTCGAGGAATTGGATATGCAACATGTGGTTTCTTTCTACTCCAGACGTCTGAATGGTGTCTGAGGTGAGATTTGCCCCTTTGATTCTCTCTGTAAGCACTGAGGGCGATAACAGGGCAAATGAGATTCATTGATGGAAGGCAAGAAAATATATGAGTTAATCTCACTTTCAGAGGATACTGCGAAAGCGGGGTTCAATGGATTTCGATTGTAGGGTGTGCTGCTTATGAAGCAATGCATCATGACTTTGACCTCCTCATAGTTTTCAATTGAATTCCTAAAGTGAAATGAAAAATTCAAAAACAATCAATTAGCATTGAGCATTTCATCTCAATCAGAATGCACCTTGAAGCCAGAGCGGTGAGATTCGCTGAATCTCAAAGACCCCCAATCCGTTGCAGGGTAGCACGTACGGCATCTCACCACCAATCAGTGCTGCCCGACGAAACAGGATTCTGCGGCGCATCCTTGCCGTTGTCACGAGGGCCATGTAGAAATTATACCGCCGAGCCCAAGACAAAAGAGGACTGTACGTCCAAGCATGTGTGTGGGTGAATTATAAGTGCTGCTCAGCAATCCAACAGGCAGAGTCTGAGAGGAACCGTGGCAAAACACCGAAAAACACAATCCCAGAGGAGCGGGAGCCAAGTCAACTCTATCTGCTCGCCTACCAGATCTCGAAAGCCACTTCGCTCCAGCAATTGGTTGGGTCTGCGCCTGCTGTCCCTTGTCTGGCTGCATGAGCGTCGCGAATCTCGATAGCAGTTACGGAGGATTTATCCAGACACCACCGCTTAGCACCGCCAGCACCGCCCACCTGCACAGACTAAAATGACTCTTATCTTTTCGATGGTTCCGAGCACAGCACCTACAATCCGGGGTACCTGTGACTCTACAGACCGAGGCCATCGCAGAGACGGCTGGTAGCGAGTGGGAGATTATAAAAGTTTGCGTGCCCCGTGGGTTCTCCCCCGAGCCATCGTGGATGTCCGCGACCCGTTTGCGAGCTCGACTCGGGCAATTCCACACAATGTCGGTTCCTGGCCCAGCCGGACTGAAACGCCTCCGCCACAGGCCCCGTCCCTTGCCCGAAAGGGAACTTTTTCAAAGCCCCCAGGTTGAGTCACCCGCATCGCTGCAGGCGTCGCCATTGGCCAATCACGGCTGCTAAGCTCTCGCCGAGGCTCCACCTGCGACGGTGCATCAGGCGGGGGGCTGCGGCCAATCAGCAGCTGCAATAGCGAGACCCCAGCAGCCACGGCGCCGTCTGATTGGCCTGCGGCGGCCCCAAAGGCGCCTTGCGCTATTCCTGTTCCAGCACGCCGAAAGAGTCAGGATTCGACCATCCCGCAAGGGCTGAGCAGCGGCCACGGGCGCTGCTGGACTCACTGAAATACCGTCATGAGTCCCGCGGCGACGCCTGAGGAGCTCGTTTTCCATCTCGCTCTCTCTTCATTTCTCTCTCTCGCTTGCCTGGCGCTCTGATATCGCGGAATAGCCTCGGGCTACCAAGCATCAACCAAAGAATCAAAGAACCAGCCAAAGAAACCCGCTGAAGAATAGGCAGACTGGCATTTTGTCTGATTTTCTTGCCTTGACCAAAGCCTCCAGCGCGCCAGGACCCTCCTCTCCTCTCTCTCGCACCCTTGGCGCTGCTGCGAACTCAGTTTTTAGCCTCAATCAACTCATCCCACACCTCACATCTCACATCTCACCACTGTGCTCCTCACTCATTCGTTCAGAACAAAAAAAAAAAAAAAAAAGAACGAATTGAATTTTAATCAATCAAACACTCTCTCAAACCTGGCCGTGCAGTTAATTCAGTAAGTACCTAAGCAGAGTCTCTCCAGCATATCCGTGAGCTTACACTCCAATGGCTGGCCAAACAACACTATCTACGTCCGACTTTCGCGGTAGCGCACCATAGCGATCCTCACGGCGTCCTCTTTGCGTCTATTTTATGACTCCTTTGTACAACTCCTCTAATTCAACAAGCGTTCAATCCTCTCTAATGGCTCAATTCCGATCTTCTGCCCCTCTCCCCCAGGGCTTCTCAGTCTATCAGCCTCATCTCGGCGCTCAGCTGCAGTTCTTCCCTGCCCTCGGCTCGCAGGAACTCGATGACATGATCAACGCCTACATTCCTGGATCTGCCGCTCTCAAGGAAAAGCGGGCAACCATCTCGCTCGACTTTTTGGAGCACACACAGCTTACGGGCCAGACATTCAAGTTCTACCCCATCTGCTCATCCAGCCCCGTCGCTGCCTCTCCCGCCATTTCCACATCGTCCTTCAGCAACACATCTCCCGTCAATTCAACGTGGGATTGGAGCCAAGCCTCCGCATCTCCCGCAGTGTCTTCTCGATCTTCCAGTTCCAAGAGCCGCAAGGCCTCTCAGTACTCTACGCCTGATCTTTCGCACCTCCCTGGCATGAAGATCATGACCAAGGACGGCCAGGACGTTACAGATTCCGCCTCTCGAGGATCAAAGACAAAGGAGCAGCGCGACCACGCACACCTGATGCGCATCATCAAGGCCTGCGATAGCTGCAAGAGAAAGAAGATTCGATGTGACCCGAGCCACAAGAAGCGAACGGCCGCTCAGGCTCAGCCCCAGTCTGCCGCAAAGCAGGCAAAGAAGGCACGCACGGCGGCGGCAGCGGCAGTCGCGGCAGTGGCTGCGGCACCACCGCAGAAATCAACTTCTGCAGTGGCTTTATCCAGAGGCCAAGGCGACAATCCAGACATACCAATGTCCATGTTTGGCATAGATCCCACCTTTACATTTGCTGGCCTGGACAGCGTCGAGTCCAATGAACAGACGTACGAGTCATGGGAAGAGTTTATCCAATACCCCGTGGACGTGGCCGAGGAGAATTATGACTTCTTCCTTGATCCCGAAGGCTACCTCTCCTCCCAGTCTTCCGCTTCCTCTTCTTCTGCGTCCCCCCCCAAGGCCTTTACGCCGGCGTCACAGCAAGATCTGCAGGCGTCATTTGGCCTGGAGGAACTCGAGGGATTCTCATCCGAATCGACATCACCAGAGCTACCATTCCTGCAAGACAGTCGCACTGGCCTCAACAACTACACCGACTTCAGCCTCTTCTCGCCCTCGTCGAGCTTCTCTGAGGATGACCGCATGCTTTCGATTTCGTCTTCGCGCACTCTAAGCTCGGCCCAGCCCTCTGCATCAGAATCTGATTCATTCGTCTACGGCAGCTTCGATGCTGATGGCCAAGGCCTTGCCACTGGCGGTAGCGGTTCGAGCGAGCTGGTCTCTCCCGCTGGGGAGACGAGCTTAGTCGCGGCTGCTGACACGAGCCTGTCGTGGTATGATCCGGGCCCCAGCCCGAGTGACTCCCGGGCACAAGACTCGCGAGCCGGCATAAGTATAACACGGCCCGCAGGATGGGTGGGTGATGTGCGCATAGCGTACTCGCCGGGTGGCTCGGTACTTGTTACGGCATCATCCGCAAGCGGTACAGAAGTAATTGCGAACAATGCAATTGCGAATAGCGTACGTCTTTTGATTCTCCCCCTTTTGCTTTCTTTCATCTACCGCTGGACGTCGACTAATTTCCTCGGAAGGCACCACTTGCTCAACTAGACACTTCTCGATCTGGGTCAATTGCAATTGCTATTACTGGAAGGGTACGTTGCCACGGCTATCAGCTCGAATGCAGAGCCACAACTGACATTCGAAAAAAGGATACATCAGCCGGAATTACTACGAGCCAAGCGACAAGCACCGCACTACAGTTCGGCGGCGTACGTCCTCTCTCTCTTCCCCATTCTGCTAGCTTGCGCAACTTTGCGACTAACTTTGGAAAAAAGGAAACTCAAGATGAGCTCAAATCATACGGCCATTCGCCAACTGAGCGTGGCAGACTCCGAAGTGTACGTCCCCGCTGCACAAAGCACAAAGCACAACCCCCTCAAGCTTAGACTACAAGAATCCGCGACTAACTTTTGAAAAAAGGAAACACCAGTTGGTGATTCAGCTAGATTGTTTGGCGAACAAACCGTCTTCCAAACCGTATGTCCAGACGCAGCCAAACTCTTTGCCGCCCTCTTGTCGGCTGACATGGAGAAACAGGAAACCTCGAGCGACCAAGCAAACGCTTCGCCCTCTGCGCTGGCGTCCGCCGCGAACCATCCAGTCCAGCTTTCGACGGGCTCGGTAGAGTCCCTCTCGATGGTACGCCGTGCTGCTGCATCTGCCAATTGCCTCACACCTCAGCTAACACAATTACTCTCGAAGGCCCAGACCGAGAATCTCGTTGTCGACAGCGGCACCAACCCCGAGGTTTCCCCCGGCGGCTTACAGTTACTATATGGCACTATTCCCGATGCTCTTCTGCTTGGCTCAGCCGCATTTGCAAACGCCGGCGAGGATGCTACGGCGGAAGGCCCGCAAGCTTCGTTCGCCACCATTCAAGAATCGCGCATACTTGCTACAGAAACCAATGGCAGTGCAAGCGGCCAAACTGCTCAGCAGAGCAGCGAAGCCCAGAGCCAGCAACAAGCGGCAGCACCAATTGCCGTGATCGGCATTCAACGAGCCTCGCTGCTGCTCCTCCAGACGTCGCCCAAGCGCTTCGCTGCAAGCGACGATGGTGCCGACTTTGGCACAGAGAGGAGCTTCAACAGGTGGATCGGTGTTCAAGCGCTTGCGCAGGCCACTTTGGTCATTCTGATTGGCATACTGGCTGCAACGATGCTTGCCGGCATCACGGCATCTTCAACAGCGTTCTGCTTGGCCTCGCTGGCTCCCGCCATGGGAGCTTGCTGCCAGCGTCTTGCGGTCCTCGACAGCGACTCCAAGCTTGTTGGAACGATGCCATCGGCAACGTCAAGCCCAAGATCCAAGCCTTCAGCACTACGACGAGATTTTTCTCTCTTCTCCTCCCATTTCTTCTCTTCTTCTTCTGTCTCTTCCCTAAGCAGAGGGATGACTTTGCGCTTCCGCGGTGCCCCTTTGATGGGCTAGAAACGATTGTTGCGTCCAGTTGACGAATGTTTCGAGCGAAGAGGCATGCTTCTAGATCTAGGTCCACGCATTTTTTTCTATAAGCCGGTTTGGCTAACGATACCCCTTTTGCGTGGAATGTGGCTTGATACAATATTGGAGCAGGATTTTGATTTTTCTTTTACCGAGATGGTGTTGTTATAGCATAGAGCGTGCGAAGAAGTAGACCTGCTGTTTTGGCAGAGCCACGAAGAATACAATACCGGGTCAAATACGACCTGGAAATTTTTTATAATCTCTTTCTGTCCTTGCCCTTCCTGATTGCCTCGTGATGATTCTGAATCTTGTTGATCCTGTCATTCCACGGATGCTGTAACTTTGATTTGCTCTGATTCTTTGTCACCGTGACTACTGCTGGGATCTAGCATTTCTTATCCAAAGCTTGGTAACTCCTGATTAGCATCATTGCTGAATTCTTGATTCATACACCGTTGCTCTGATTGCTTGTCAATGTCATCGTGACTGCTGCTGGCATTCAGCATTTTTTATCCAAAGTGCGGTATCGTGATTCACAGCACCTTCAACGCCCTACAGCGCCTAGACCGCCCTGGAATGGGGTTCCTGACTAGTGGCGCACAGCGGAGCTGACGCTTAGTCACCGCACCTGATGGGCGCTAGCGCACTATTTAGTGACAGGGGTGCTATAGAAATTCGAACCTCTTCTCTCAACTTTTGATCGAAGGAACCTGGACCAACCACTACCACAGGCTTTCTTTTCTACAATTTCCCATCCAACTCCAGGGTGATGAAGTTCGAACCTACCCTTCCAGATATCGAAGAAGAGTCTAAGTTTCTCTCTCTTGATCTTGAAGAGTCAGAGGAGAAGCTTCTGGTTGCCATCCTGCTCCTGTCGCTGCTCAAACTTTCCAGCTTCAACGAGGAGAAGTCATCCTAATTTCCTTTTCGCGTCCTTCTATTCCCTCCCTTATCAACTCTTCTTGAGCGATTAGGCGAGATAGACTAGAGCTTAAGAATTCCCCTACGACTGAAGCAAGCGAGAGCATTTACGGTAGGCTAAAGCATTATCGCCATCTTTGATTCTTGCTAACTCGACTACCTAGATTTGATTTATCCTGTTTCACACTTTATCGCCACTCATTTTCCATTTCAAAAAAACAATCTCCCTTTGACGAGATCTTTTTTGAGGGTTTACTGGTGAGCTAAGCTGCCCATCTCTGTTCCCAAGCTCCTCCCAGAAGAGAATGCAGCCCTTCTAATGCTTGCCCGCCTCTAGATCTACCTTTATTCCATTTTTGCACCACTTGCGGCTGTACGGCAGCTTTCTGTCGTCATATATACGCGCACTTTACGCTTTTCACCGCGTCA
Source organism: Trichoderma sp. CBMAI-0020 (assembly GCA_030708095.1). NCBI lineage: Eukaryota > Fungi > Ascomycota > Sordariomycetes > Hypocreales > Hypocreaceae > Trichoderma > Trichoderma sp. CBMAI-0020. The sequence goes on from JAJNCI010000002.1 coordinate 1,297,249, forward strand.
CCCACTGCTCTTCCCTTTTTCTAGGCGAGCGGGCGGTCTGGCTAAGGATTAAAGAAGGAGCCTTCCTTTAGCCTCCAAAAGATACACCACCACCACCCAACCCCCCCGCCAGAACAGCTGTTCTTTTGTTCTTCTTCTCTCTTCTTTGTTGCCTTACCTTTTTTTTTTTTTCTCTTCTTAAGAAAAGAAGACAAGCATTTTCTTTCCCCCAATCGGTTTCAAAAGGGAAGATACAATCCCCTTTGCAACAAACGAGTCTCTAGCGGTTAATTCACCACCCGCTCAACATGTCTCGTGCTGCATCCAGAGGGGGCCGCCAGTTAATGCGCCTGGCAGGTGCCAGACAGGCCCTCCGCCGGCTGTTCCTCTTCCGCCGCACCAGGCAGCCTCGCCGCACCAATGCGGCGCCCGAGCAAGCGATGCCTGAGGAAGCGATGCCCGAGCAAGCGGTGCCTGAGGAAGCCGTCTCTGACGCTTCTGAAACTGGCGGATTAAATGTCCTCTCCGTGCCGCCAAACACGCCAAATTCTGCCTACGCCGCGTCACTCGTTGGTGTCCAACTTCCCATCGAACTTCCCACTGAAATCCCCGCGTTGCACACCGGATCAGACAAGAGCATCACCGACAGCCACTTTGGTGACGACGACGATTTTGAGACAGACGACTGCAACGACTCGTCTACCCTTTCTGACTCAAACGCAACCATGACCTCGCGTGCTGGCCCTGCTTCGGGCGCTTCGTCTGCTGCCCGCGGAAACAAGGGCAAGGAGAAGCGCGGCGGCAAGCAGAGACGCGGCGGCAGAGGCGGCAGAGGGGGACGCGCCGCTCAGGAGCAGAAAGATGGCGACATGAAAGACATTGATCAGGAGAACGATGCCGATGCCATCGTCGTGGAGAAAGTCATCGCTACCAGAATCACCCCGTTTGCTGCGGCCGCTGCGGCTGTCACCATCGTCACCAAGGACACCAAGGGCAAGCAAAAGGAGAACCAGCAGCCCCGTACCAACCAGGGCAACGCTTCCACTGCCGTTGATGGCCGTGCCGACAAGGTGAAGCCAGAGGAGAAGCCCGAGGAGAAGCCCGAGGAGAAGCCAAAGGGCAAGGAGAACGCGAAGCCTCGTGGCAACGGCAACCAGATTGAGGAGCTCTCTCGCAAATTGGCTGGCATCGGCCTCGCCCCAGCTGCCCCAGCTGCCCCCTCGGTCTCCAAGAAGCTTGAATCCCCATCTGAGGAGATTGACGCCGAGGTTGTCACCGACCCCAGCACTGTCGACCCGGCCGTGCTCGCTGAACGTGCTGAGCACCACAAGTGGATGGAAGAAGCTTTGGACATGGTGAGCCTTGCCTTGATGTTTTATTTCTCTCTTTGGTATAGCTGCTAACATTCACTCATAGGCTCGCCTTGCCCTTGTGACCAACGAGACTCCCGTCGGCTGCGTCATCGTCCACAACGGCGAGGTCATCGCCAAAGGCATGAATGCAACCAACGTCACTCGCAACGGCACCCGCCACGCCGAGTTCATGGCCGTTTCCGCCTTGTACTCCGTCCCTGCCAAAGGTGCACCTCGCACCACCAGTCTCAAGCCCAAGGTGCCCCCCAAGGTGCCCGAGGGCAAGGAAAACGACCCTGCCTACTCGCAGGAGTGGCGCAGCCCCGACGAAGGCAACGAGGATGGCAGCAAGGGCCACCTCTATCCCTATGGCCAGAAGCTGACCTCTCTCGAGCGTGTTCCCCCCGACCTCATGCGGGAGAGCACTCTCTATGTCACCGTTGAGCCGTGCGTCATGTGTGCTTCGCTCCTTCGCCAGATTCGCATCAAGAAGGTCTATTTCGGCGCTGTCAATGACAAATTCGGTGGCTGCGGTGGAGTCTTCAACATCCACGCCAATGGTCTCCCCGCTGGCACCACGGATCGTCTTCGCCCTGAGCCCAAGCGCTACCTGTTCCCTGATGGAGGCGGCAGTCTGGGCGTCTCTTACCCTCTTGGTGGTGGCCACGGCAGCAACGTTGAATGCGGCTTTGAGGTTGAAGGTGGTTGGAGCCGTGACGAGGCTGTTGGACTTCTCCGACGTTTTTACGTGCAGGAGAATGGCCGAGGTATGTTTTTCTACTCCCTCCCTCTAGACAGACTCTTCATCACAGGGACACCATTCACTGACATATATTTCTCCCAGCCCCCGTCCCTCGCAAGAAAGAAGGCCGAGCTGCTCGCTTGGCGGCCATGATGGAAGGTACTGCTGGTGCGGCCACCCCTGGCGGCGAGGTTTCCGCTGAAAACACTACCGATACTGCCGATAACGGCTCTGTCGATGCAATGGTTGTGGATGCGGACAACGCTCAATCCACCCCCAAGGGCGATGCCGTGGACGAGGACGCTACCTAAGTCCTGACTTGAGTCGGCCTCTTTGGCATTACTTTCCTTTGTTTTTGGAGCATTCCGACGCCCATGTTTGTCTTTTACTGGCAATGGTTTTCATCTGCGGTTTTTAATCTGCAATTCGTTTGCATTTACTTTCGCGCGCGATACATAGCAGGGCTCGGATACATTGGCGTTTTACACTACATTGACGGCAGCAATAGCCTCACAAGGACACGGTTTGGGATCGATACCAGGGCCAGCCACCAGTATGGCTATGGCATATAGTGCGATTTATTCACAGTTCATCTGTTGTTTCTTTTTACCGTCTTTGGTCGAATTTCTGCGCAGATTGAGTCTTTAGCGGAGGACATGGGTTCATGAGTAGCAATCATTGCACACCTTATCTAGCCTTTCATTCTACGTAGAAATTAAAAAGACAATTTAGATGAACTGATTTGTGTGCCCCGGTAGAGCGTGACCAACGTGCGAGACGCAAAAAAGATGGCCGTCATGGTAGACACCATTCACCACATGTTGGCGATGGCTGGATGGCACTCGAAACTGCAAAAAGATGTGTCACTGCGTAATCTGGGAATCGAACCCAGGGCTCCCCGACGTTGCGGATGGCAACGGAGAATTTTACCACTAAACCAATTACGCGTTTGGTTGGTTGTCCGGCGATGATGTTGAGATCAAGAAGCAAGCCACCAAGGGATAGTTTTGTCCTCTACGTCCACTCCAAAGCTCCCCATCAGTCGCCTTTCCTTTCCCTCTGCTGCTGCCTACGATTTTCGAACGAGGAAATGGAAATGCTACTGTACACTTTGGCGCCCATGCAGGGAATCGCTTCTCGTTCAGCCGCAACACGCTAATGGTCGAATCACCATGGCGCCTCAGCGCGAGCCGCTTGAATCGCTAGTTGGCCGTCTTGGCTTCACGTATAGTTTTGCAGAAAAGAGGAACCGATTCAAGGGATTCAAGGGATAGAAGACTTGATGCTATTTATTTCGATACTCGCTAATCTTTGAGCAAGCATTGAGATTTAGTTCACCTTTCTCGATCACTGGAAAGACATCATGGGCCGTCTTCCTCCCGTCGCAAAGTTCTCGCTCGCAGTTCGCAAGAACAGTTTGTAACTTGTCCCGTTTACCTTCTCTGCGTTGGACTAATTCCATCCTAGTTCGCGATGAATGGGAAAACAGAAAGCCAGACTACGAAGACAGGATTTCGGCCGTGCTGGGTGAGCCGTGGAAAATCGACATTGATCTGCGCCAGGTCTGCGCGTATGCTGAGGATGGATATGCGGCCGAGGCGACTGGTTCCATGATTTCGGCGTATGTTCAATTACGGATCCTTCTTGAGATGATTGCATTGGAAGATCTGAGCTAATATTCTCGTTTGTTCTAGGTACATTGACGGCGTCTTGTATCAGCTGGATCGCTTCATCGCCAAACATGGCGACAAGGGCAAAGAGGAGCTAAACTCCATGGCTTCAGCGCGAACAATCACCATGGACCTGGACGACGGCCAAAAATTCTCCTACTGCGGCTGCGCCGTCTCTGCTGCGGGAGCCCTTGTCATTCTCTTCAGAGAGGGATATCTGGGCACCAACATTGACGATGCTTGCTCGCTAGACAAATTGGAGAATGCCCTCAACGATGCCCCCAGCACTGCGTTGGCCAGTCACCAGCCCATGAGCTTCATCGCGCGTGCAGCCATTAGAAGCGACTGGGATGCGCAGATAGACGCAACCAAGCAACAGCTCGGCGAGATTCTGGGCAGGGACATTGCCCTGGAGCCGCGGTTCGAGCAGGCCTTTGACAGGCTCAGCGCCGGAGATGGCGATGGCGATGCATCGTGGCAGCGAAACCTGGGCGCGTTCCACAGGATGTACTACGAGGGTCTGGCGTCCTACCTCGTGTACCAGAAGTTCGGCGAGGACGACATGCTGCGCGAGGCCTTTCACGAGGGCATCGACAAGGCGACGGTGGTGTTTCGCATTGTCGGCAAGGAGGCGCTGAAGCGGGCGACTTACAGCGAGTGCGTCATTGAGGATGGGACGCTGATTCTGCAGGTACGTGCAAGTCTAGGTCTCGAATGCGCTGCAAAGGCCCGCTGATTAATGCTGTCCACTGTTAGACCACGGCCGAGCATTACGGCACAAACATTGCTGAAACTGCCAGCCAGCTGATGGAGCTGCTGTAGACCAGAGTGAGTCACGCCCCATTGCCGCCGGTGTGCTGGCTCTATCCGCTGGCAACGCTCCCTAGACCGAAAGTTCACCTACAGACGGGCTACACGTGTTGATGCAGTGAGGCGGCAGGGCCCTGGCGATTGTGGTTGGCTGGATGGTGGGCGCTGGGCAGAGTGCAGGGCCCACTGCCTTGCGATTTGATGCGTGACCGGTTTGCGTTGCAGGGGCAGCAATACATGGCTGCGATTAGGAGTATAAGACACTGTACAAGGCTGCAGCAGGCCTTGTATTGACTTGTTGTTTGCATATGCACACCGTCTCCAGCTGCAGCCTTTGATTGATTTGATTGACCGGCGTTGAGCATCTGCAAGGCATAGTCGCCCAACCGGTCTTGGTGCTTTGGGAGTTGCAGCGCTCGGCATACCCCGCGAATAGACCCAAGACTCGACTCGGCACGGTAGCTTTTGTCGTTGGGAAACTGCATCGTCTTGAGACTTTTGATAATTTGTTTTTTCTTCCTTATTGAGTGCTCTCTTGTTTTTTTTTTTTTTTTTTTCTTCTCAATTCTCCCAATCCCTGGAACAGAGGTATGTGAGCCGTTGCTGGCGATCACCAATGTCTGGTATCGATAGCGCTAATCGCACTAAACGCAGTGCCCACACCGCTATTGCTCGCTGGAGCCATGCCTGTGCCCAACGCAAAGCCCCTCGCAGACCGCCGGGCCGCTGCAAAGCGCCAGGCCGTCACCACCGTCTCGGCCATTGCCCTCGTCTTCATTCTATGGCCAGAGCGCTTCATCATCTGGAGGAACCTCTGCTTCGTGCCCGTCGTGGCCTGGCTGACCGCGCTGGTCTTTGACCTGAAGCATGGCGCTCTCGACGCCTGGGATGGAGTCCCGGCCTGGATGAAGAGATTCATTGGCGCAGATGACAGCAGCAGCAGCTATAACAATAGCAGAAGCAGTGGAGCAGGAGCTCGATATGCTTCAAATCGAGCCAAATCCACGACGATGCCCGAGTATGTGCTTATGCATCTCGGCGAGACCGTGTCTCTCGTCAAGAAAGAAGCTGCGCGGGTGTGGGATATTGTCAGCCCAATTCTGGCACAATGGATTTGCCAAGCCATCCGTTTCCTCACCTCTCAAAGTCCGTACAAGTTCATTCGCTTTTCTATTGCTTTGTTTCTAACTAATCTGATTCTTGTAGCATCAGCAAACCGAGTGCCATCACCAACATCCTCGCTTCGCAAGCCAAGCCCAGAGTTCACCCAGTACTACGGTATCTTGGTCAAGCTTCCCCGCGGTCCCAACGTCACTGCTCCGTTCGCGCCCCCCTTTCGGACGCGCGAAGTCTCGGAGAGCATCATTCCGCGGGAAAGCAAGGATGTCTTAGCTGTCCCCTCAGTGCTCAGCTCCTGGGACGTTGATTCTCGCATCTCGTTTCTCCTTGTTGAAAGGACGACCTGGGATGATCGAGACCTGACGCTTAGAAGCAAGTTGGCGGCTGGAACCTACTGGAACATGTCGGCTCAGGGGCGTGGCAATCTTCGCAAGGAAATGGACAAAACAGAAGTTGCACAGATTAGCGGCATCGAAGTGATTGGCCTCGGAGACGGGGAATACGATGCGTTGAAGAAATGTCGTCAGTGTAAGTGCAGTGCTCTAAACTCAAGCAGTACAGTTTATCGACAATGGCTAAACAGTTCGCATATAGGTTTCCGCGTCTTGTGCCAGGACTGGAAGTACATGCGGATGCTCTGGGACGACGTCGACTTCGCCGCTATCCTGGCATTCTTGGTGATGGGACCATCCGCAGCCACAAAATCAGCCCAGATCTATCGAGCACTCTGCATGCTCAGAGCAGATCAGGCTGAGGTCCCAAAGCGAGGCGGTCCAACCATTGAGTCGTTTATGATAGCGGCAGCAACAGGCGGGCTTGCAGCACCCTTTGTGCTACCGCTCATGGCAGGCGGCCTAGCTGCTGCGGCCATGAGAAATCGCAATGGTGCACTGCCGGAGCAGAGGAGAAAGGCATACAAGAGTCTGATGCTGCAATTCCCAGAGCTCAAGGCGCTGTTTGACGCAGAAGAGAGGGAACACAAGGAAGAGGCCATCATGAAGGATTGCGCCGATGAGGACGAAGAGTGGAAGGACGAGGGCGAGGATTACTACAACGACGCCTTGAATCCATTTGATTGGTGAGAGGCTGAACCATGGATTTGCGCGAAAGAGTCTGAAGACCCGCGCCTGCAAGCATATAGACTGAATTTGTTTTTCTCTCTTTTCTCTCTAGATATGACGGACAGTATGTCAAAGTATAGAACGTATCATCCATGTACACGACTTATAGAGCGTACATGACCTATCACGATGGCTGCTCCATTACAACTTGAACCGGCTTACAATCCATCCAGAATGTTTCCCGACCAGCCTAAAAAGCCAGCCCCAGCTCCATCAGCACGGACTTATTTTTCCTTGGCCAGAATCCGGGCTGTGGCGCCCTCCCCACGCAGCCAAAAGTTCAAAAGCCGCGGCGCCACCAAGCCAGCCGCCGCCGACAGCCTATTTGGGAAGCGAGATCGGGGCGGGAGGAGCTTTTGTTCTCTGGGATGCGACGCTGGAGGGGTTGCATGTGCTATAAATTGTTAAACGGAGGAATCGACTTGCTTGTTGACTAACTGCTTTGTAGCAGACAACGGCATTCATTATCCTCTCACACACAAACCTTTTGACTCGGTGTGATTGCTAACAGCAGAAGAAGACAAATCGTCACAATGGTCACGACTTCATTCAAACTCAACAATGGCCTGCAGATGCCAGCTCTTGGTCTCGGTATGTCTCTTATTACCCGCTTCATTCATTGAAAATCGAAGAGAGCCAATTTCTTCCATGGCGGGGGAGGGGCAATCTGAGCCAGCGCGACAAAAGAGGACAAAAACGCTAATGGAAATTCCAAATGCTTGTAGGAACATGGCAATCTCAAGCTGGTGAGGTCAAGACTGCCGTTTCGTACGCGCTGCAGAACGGCTACAAGCTCGTCGACGGCGCCTACTGCTACGGCAACGAGGATGAGGTTGGCGAGGGCCTCAAGGAGGCGTTCGCAGCGGGCGTCAAGCGCGAGGACGTCTTTGTCGTGACAAAAGTGTGGGCGACGTACAACACCCGCGTTGCAGAGGCGCTGGACAAGAGCTTGAAGAGCCTGGGGCTGGAGTATGTGGATTTGCTGCTGGTGGTGAGTAATTAGCAGTTCACTTTCCACTGCTGCATGTTTGCTAACGGCTTTGCTTGTAGCACTGGCCTCTTCTGCTAAACCCCAATGGTGAGAGAGGAATCTTGAATTCAGAAGGAAGCGAGGATTCAGATGTTCTAACCTGAACTTATCGAGACAGGCAACCACGACAAGTTCCCTACCCTGCCCGGCGGCAAGCGCGATGTCATCCAAGACTACAACCACGTCGACGGCTGGAAACAGATGGAGGCCGCTCTCGCGTCTGGCAAGACCAAGTCCATCGGCGTCAGCAACGTATGTTCCTCTTCTCCCTTTCTAACATTCCTGTTTAGTAACCATGAAAACAGTACAGCAAGCGATATCTCGAGCAGCTCCTCCCCTACGCCACCGTGGTCCCCGCCGTCAACCAGATTGAGAACCACCCCAGCCTCCCCCAGCAGGAGATTGTCGACTTTTGCAAGGAAAAGGGCATCCACGTCATGGCCTACAGCCCGCTGGGCAGCACGGGCAGCCCTCTGATGAGCGCAGAGCCGGTCGTCAAGATTTCCGAGAAGAGGGGCGTTTCTGCAGGAACAGTCTTGCTAAGCTACCACGGTATGTATATTCGTTCTATACTGCTAAGCAACTATGCTGACCCATCACACAGTCAACCGCGGTAGCACAGTCCTCGCAAAGTCTGTTACGCCGTCGCGCATTAAGTCCAACCTGGACATTATCACTCTTGACGATGAGGACATGAAGCTGTTGAACGACTACTCAGACGACCTGACTAAGAAGGGCGAGCTGAAACGTTATGTTTACCCGCCATTTGGCGTGGACTTTGGCTTCCCCGATAAATCATAGTAGGGAGAGTAATAGATGAGAAGACAATATTTACAGTATTAAAATTAGCTGCCGAATTATCCAATTGCCATGGTACATTTCCAACCACAGCTTTCTACCCCTTCTTGATCGTAACGCCGTCTCTTATTTTTATCTGAAGTTTGAATCTTCATCATCATTTCTTCGTGTCAATCACAACCTTGAGAACCAGTTTACCCTCGCCATCCTTGATTTCCCCCGCCAAACTAAACGCCTCTTGGACTGCGTCAAGGCCCTTGACTCGATGCGTGACGAGCTTTTCTAGGTCGGGGAAAACGGGCTTCTTCTTGTGCAGCATTTCAATGGCGTCGGCATACGTGTTGGCATATCTGAAAACGCCAACAATGTCGACTTCGCGAAGGGCCGCTGCAGACAGGGGCAGGGTGAGGATGGGGGTGCCCATGCCGATGATGAGAACTTTTCCACCTGGCCTTGTAGCCTATTACAGTCTCGTAATTAGCCAGAATGAAGCATAGATAGACGAAGAGGGAAAATCAACTTACGTAGATGGCACTCTGCACGCAAGATTCCACACCAGTGCACTCAAACACAGTTCCAACCTGGCCGACCGGCACGCCCCCAATCTCGACATCACCAGCCAAATCCGCGACTTGCTGCGCATACGCCAGCTTCTCGTCAATCGTCTGCGGCCTTGCCATTGGCACAACAAAGCCCGCATCGGCAAACCCGTTGTTGACGGCAAAGTCCACGCGGTCTTTCTGGATGTCGGCGATGATGACTGCCGGTGAGCCCATGGCCTTGCTGACGGCAGCTGAGAGAAGACCAACGGCCCCTGCGCCAAAGACGAGGACTGGAGTCGAGGCGGGCAGAGCGGCGCGGCGATAGGCGTGTAAGGCGACGGAGAGAGGCTCAATCAGGGCGCCGAGGTCACTGGAGACGCCGTCGGGGAGCCTGTTTGTTCATTTGAATCCCATTGTCAGCTCATTATATCACACGCATGTGTATATATGCACATGAAATCAGAAAGGCACATACTTGTGAACCCATCGCGCAGGGTGGTTGATCCTCTCCTGCAGCGTCCCCTGCATGTGCGGAAACGCCTTGGCCGAGCTGCGAAACTTCATGCCTTTGCAGATGTTGTACCTGCCGCTCTGGCAGTAGTCGCAAGACTCGCACGGCAGGCCAACCTCGAGCGCGACACGATCACCTGGCTGGAGGTTCGTGACGGCGGACCCGACAGCGACGACGGTGCCGCTGGACTCGTGGCCCAGCGTCAGCGGCTCGCGGACGAGGATGTCGCCATTGCGGTAGTGGTTGTAGTAGTGCAGATCCGAGCCGCAGAGGCCAGTTGAATCGACGGAGACTTGGACCTCGTCTGCGCCGGGAGATTCCAGAGAGCGCTCAATCTGTGAAGATGAAGCTGTTAGCTGAGACGCTCCCTTTTTAATCTTCTGAAGGCCTTTTTCATACAAATTGAAGGTCTTTCTCGCCGAATAAAACGGACGCTTTGACTGATTCAACAGACATGGTGACGAAAGAAAGGAAGAAGGAAGATGGCTGAGTAGTGTCCAGTAGTTGAGAAGGGAGAAGTTGCGATTGAACCGAAATTACCACGCTCGCTATAGATGATTATTATGTCTCACTCAAAGATGATGTTCTGAGAATCAAGAAGAGAGAGAAGACGCCCAAGTAAATCTCATGACATAAAATGGTTCCCAAGCTCCGATATCGAACACAAGTAAGCAAACCAGATTCTCCGTCTTGACTGACATCAAATGATGCAGCCCGTACCCCAAGCCCGCCGAACCCACCAGTCTAAGCCGCAATGACCCGAGCCGAAGCAAACACAGGCCTGGAAAACACGCGGAGACGTGGAGATTACTGGCCAGTGGCCTGTAGCACATCGGCACCAGTTGCCGGAATAGGTGGTGCGCTTATTCAACTCGTCTCCAAATCGCGGGGCAATAGCCGATGCCCCTCCATACTCCACGAGACATTGATCTAGACGGATTTATTCATGCCATTGCTTGTTTTCGGGATTTGATTTCCTTCCTTACATTTACAATCGCTCTAGTTTTTTGGCATCTGTTGAATTGATCATCCTCTGAATCTAGCGTTTACGAAGAAACAGAACAATGGCATCCTTCTTCTCCCTCGAGGGCTCTACGGCCGTTGTCACCGGTGCTACGAGGGGCATTGGCCAGGCCGTTGCCATTGGCCTTGCCGAAGCCGGCGCAGACGTTATTCTCATCCAGGTAGGATTCAATTGCCGACTTGCCTGGCTGCTGGTGCTGACATGGGAGGACTTAGAGAGACACCACGTCGACGGCGACAAAGGAGGCCGTTGAAAAGACTGGCCGCAAAGCATGGATCTTCACGGCTGACCTCGCGGTCCAAGAGCAAGTCGCAGGCATTGCCAAGGATGTCACCGCTGCCGGCCACAAGGTGGACATTCTGGTCAATTGCGCCGGCATCCAGAGGAGACACCCTTGCGAGGAGTTTCCCGACAGCGACTGGAACGATGTGCGTATATATATGCCCATGTCTATATCCATCATACGTGTACAGCATTGCGGCTAACATAGGGCAAAACCTCACTCCTTCACAGGTCATCCAAGTCAACCTCAACACCGTCTTCACGCTCTGCCGCGACTTTGGCCGCGAGATGCTCTCCCTGCCCGTCTCGCCCGTCACCGGCCGTCGCGGCAGCATCATCAACTTTGCCTCGCTGCTCACCTTCCAGGGCGGATTCACCGTCCCCGCCTACGCCGCGTCCAAGGGCGCCGTGGGCCAGGTCACAAAGTCGTTTGCCAACGAGTGGACGGCCAAGGGCATCACGGTCAACGCCATTGCGCCGGGATACATTGAGACGGACATGAACACGGCGCTGCTGAATAACCCGGAGCGGCTGGCGGGCATCAGTGCGAGAATTCCTGCCGGCCGATGGGGGACGCCCGAGGACTTCAAGGGAACATCGGTGTATCTGGCCAGCAAGGCCAGCGGGTATGTAAGTGGACATACTCTGGTAGTGGACGGTGGATGGATGGGCCGGTAAAGAGTGTCTTTTTTGGATATTGGAAACTGGGCTGTATATAGACGTGTATGTGATACCTAGGATGGTGGAGATATTTGCTTCTTAATGACGAACAAGATAACAATGTGGTCTTGGCAAGCTGGCACTTTAATGGCTTAGGCAAGATAATCGTGCTTTGAATATTAAAGAATTTCTATTACATGTCCAGCAAATTCGTCCCACCCATCCATCTCTTTATCGTGTCGGTGACGTCTAATATGTAGCCATCTAGAACCGTTCTAGATTTTACTGCCTGCGCCGGAGGAAAATCAACAAAAAAACAATCAGCTGCTATGCAACGTAAAATCAAAACAGAATAAAAGGCATGAAATCTCCACCCCATCATTATCACACATGTTCTCTTCTTTCCCCTTGTCTCTTCCTCATGTCGTGATTGTGGAGAAAAAGGGGGTTGGGGGTCTTAGTGTTTACTTTTGCCTCCCTCGTAGTAGTGGGCCATCTGAAGGCCAGCTCGTCGGAATCCGCACTTGACGTAGAAGCCCTCGTTGGCGTCGCTGCAGTCGAGGATGCTCTTGTAGCAGCCAATCTTCTCGGCGACGTGGTCGAGGGCCTGGATCAGGCGGAGGCCGAGCTTCTTGCCCTGCTGATCCTTGGCGACGGCGATGTCTTCGATATGGCCGACCTTGCCCAGGCTGTGGATGCTGTAGAACAACAAAGGTTAGCTGCTGGCTGTCTTGGATGCGAGGAGCCAGAAGCCTCAGGGGTCAGGGGCTGTCGGGTACACGCAGTTCCCCCGAGGACTCTTTTTTCGCTTTTCCGACTTACAATTTGTGCTCGACGATCAGGGCGCCGGTGGCCACGACAGAGTTCTTCTCTCGGGCAGTGTCCTCAATGCAGATGATGTAGTAGCTGTCCAGGGCCAGCATGTTATCGAACTGCTTCTGGAACTTCTCCTCGCTGACGTCGCCGACCGTGGTCAGCACGCGGAGGCAGTCGAGGAAGCCAGAGCTGTAATCGGTGCGACGAAGGGCTCGCAGCTTGTAGCCCTCCGGTAGGGTGGCCGAGACTACCTCGGAGATGAGGTCTTGAGAGAAGAGGCCATCCTGGTCGGCGTCGGTGATGGTGATGGGAGGAATTGTGGCGGCGGGAGACATTGTGAGGTTGGATTAATTTTTTTTTGTATGAACGAATGGACGAGCGAGCGAGCGAGCGATCGGGAGAGCTTCAGAGACGAAAAGGAGGAGGAGGAGCGTTGTTGTCGATCTTGGATTGTTGGCCCTGTGGCTTTGTGCTAGCGTCGGACAAGGAGAGAGGCGGTTTCAGTTGAAAGTCAATCAGTCAAGGAAACAGAAAATCAATGACGCGGATTGAGAGATCGCTGTATAGGAGAGAGAGGAAGAGAAAGACGCGTGAGAAACGAGCGAGACGGCGTTGCAACAGAGAGATGACGGGAGAAAGGACAAGGAGAGTCGAAAGCAAGAGAGGGATTTAGGGTGACGATTCTGGCTTTGGAATTTAAAACAGGTCAAAAGCCAGAGCGGCACAAGGCCCCAAAAGCTAAACTGTGGACAGGGCGAGGCTGACACTGACGCCGCTTTCGGGGGGTGCGAATAGGATCCCCAAGATGAGATACGAATGGCATAAAAATAGCAGACGCTAGGCTGGTTGTAGAATCCTCTTACTCGTGGTATCTGATGATTTATCTTTGCGTCTGCACTTGATTGCCTTTGAAGCTGTCAATATATTCGACGTGGTGTCCTTTTCCTGTATTCTCCCTGCATGCCACATGCTATTACAGAAATCAAAACGCGCTTCCCCCATTAAAGACTATAATATCTCGTTTGAACCAGCACTTTGTCAACATTCATTGATCCTGTATTACCACTCCAGCATTGGTGGGCTATCCGCTCAGCCCAATCCCAGCCAATGCCCTGGAACTGTGCCCTGATGGCCCGCTGCTAGTGGTCGCGGGACCTGGTCGCCAAGGCGGAGGCGCAGCGGCACCAGAATAGACCAGACGATACGTGCTGAGAAGACAAAATAGAAAGATGATGCTCCATGAAGAAGAAAATGGCTTATCGAACAGTCGATATGCAAAGACTTGGATGGCATTATGCGATCCTCGGTGTAATATTTTCAAACGCATCGTGAGCATCACCCTGAGCCCACGATCCGCATCCCCTATTCTTGGCTGCAGCAGCTGAGCGAGCGACAGTGCTCCACCGCGCTGGCAGCACTAAATACAGCGGTTGAGCGCCCCAACCACAGCAGCCGCAGCGCTCCTCGCAGCTCAGCTCAGGGGCACCAGCCCCGAAGCCCCTCCCCGAAGCGTCAGTTGGGCCTCGCACCTGCGCATTTTATCCCCACCCCCGTGCTTATTGTTTTAGCACGGCCGCATCCAGATCAGACGGAAGATGTGCGACATGATGATATGAGAAATCGCTGAGAGCGTATGACAGCAAAATACGTACATGTTCCTTCAGTAGTAGTAAGCTGCTAATCAACCCAACAAGATAAAAATGACATGAAGATGACATAAAACAAAAGAAACCCAATGCCAACAACGCCGTCCTTTATTCTTGCCACATCTCCCTTGATTAATGCCTCTGCTCCCTCTAATTTTACAGCACAAACGTCAATTGATAGAAATGAAACTGACAGGAAGACCGTCCTGAATGATATCCGTACAGCCGCGTCTATGAGAAGCAATTATATTGGCCATTCTCCTTAGCCCGAAACCAGAACCCATAGCCTGTTTCCCAAGTTAGTGCAAGTATAGAAATAGAGGGGGAGCCCGACTTACAAGAAGAAAATCATCAAAACCCCAAACATCTTGGCAATCAGCCATCGGTTGCTCGATACTCGCGACCAGTACTTCATCAGCTCGCGCTGCGCTCCGTCCACATTGTCCACAATGTCCTCCGTGTTGGCGTCGATTCTCTCAATCATCTCGCTCTGCTCGGCAACCATCGTGGCCAGCTGGCCAAAGATGCCGCCCAGCTCGTTGATTGTCCTCTCAATGGCCTCAATGGCCTCGCCTCGCTGCTGGATATACGAGTTGGCCGGGTTCGCCTCCTCCATCATCATCAGCTGCTGGTCGCCCATGGGGCCGGGGTTCAGCGATAGGGTGTCGTTGCCAGGCGCAGGCGATGCTCGGTTCGGCGTCCCGTATAGCGGCGATGCGGATTGCTGCAGCGACGGCTGAGAGTGCTGCGCATGCTGAGACACTGAAGATATAAAGTTCTCGGTGCGTGACCGCGACGCCTGAATGTTCTTTGTCCGGGCTTCCAGCACGTCCTTGAAGTTCACTGAGACATCCGTCAACTTGCCCTGTAGCAGATAGACTACGTTTTTGTTGTGTTCGCCTTCCTGGTCTGCTTTTGGGTGCTGCTGTTTCGACATTGTCTGCAGGGCGCCGATCTGCTGGTTCAGGGAAGACAAATCTTGCTTGATGACGAATGTGAGCTCGTTGATTTCCACGGGCCGGTCGTCAAAGAGGGTGCGGCGCTTTGCGACTGCTCATATTGTCAGTTTGTTCTTGTCCAATCCCGTCCCATCATTCGAAATGCCGCCCGGCGAAACATCACGATCCGATATACATGTACTTACGTTGCGCCAGCTTTTCCAACTTGCCCATGGTGGCCGAGATGCCTCTTCCAATCTCCGCCGCCTTCCTGGCAAAGTCTGATCGCCTCACTCGCCCATCTCCATTTGCGGCCGACTTTTGCGCGTCGTTGAGCAGCGATTTCCTTTGCGCGCTCGCCTTGTTTGCATTCTGGCGGCGTTGCGCCTGGGCGAGGACCGATTTGAACTCGGCGGTTCGGTCTTGGATCGATGCGACGGCCATTTCGTGATGCTCTACTGTGCTGTATCCCGGACTGCGACCCGCGCGTCTGGTGTGTGGTGGCGACAGACGAGATTCGAGGCCCTATCTGTTTTCCCGGTTGCTGGGTAGCCTCGTGGCCGAAATATCAAAGCCGCTAGCCGGGGGTAGGCTCGTCGATTACCAGTCGTTGTAGAGTATGGAGAAACAGAGCGTGATATTAAGAACGGAGTTGAGCTCTCTGCCGGCAACCGAGGAACCAGGAGTCGAGGCTGAACTGCAGGTAATCTGGGAATATAGTCGCCGTCGCGGTCGCTTCGGAAATGGCAGCTTCAGGCGGGCTGATGGCGCGGCAAGGATGGGTTAATTAAAAACAAAAAGTAAGTAAGACGTAAACTCGAAAAAGGTATAAGGAGCGAAGTCCCTGCTGAGGGTCGAAATGATGGGGTTGAAGACAAGACGATGGGTTCGTTTGTAACGGCGGCTCTAGCGCACAGGGAGATTTGATGAATCCACGTTGTTCGAATTGCAAGGTCGCCACACGTGCGTCCTCATTGGACCAAAGGCCGACCAAGTACCGGCATACGGCGCGCAGTAGGACGAGATACTTGGGCAAATCGTATTCAGCCAGGCCGGGGTGGGCATAGCCACCAGCGGACTCGTAAGGAGGATCCCGTCTAGTTCACGGCCTGGGCTGAGTAGCCTCTACCTTGTTTGATTCTGGTTCATGGGGACAGTCCTCGATCGACTCCAGTACCCAGTACCTGGCATCAGGCAGTTCTCGGCCGTCCCTTGAAGCTGTGCCGTGCCATCATCGGTCCCGTCACCAGCCACAGGCGCTGCGACGCGCCAGCCTCTGCTTTCCCCCAGTACGGATACTTTGTACCGCATAGCGCTGCAGTGCCAGTGCAAGAGCACCATCTCCTGCCTCAAAAGTGCCACCACCGGTTTGCGCCTTCCTCCTCTCCGCATCCTCGCCAGGTCGTCACAAATCTCGGATTGCGGCACTTGTGTTTGATTTTCTGTAAAACATCCATATTATTTGTCGGCGTCTTCTGTTATTTCCTCGGCTGTTGTCTCCTGCGTAGCCCTTGCTGACGACTTCCTCCGCTCGGACTGATAATTTTCGCAAAATCGCAAATAAACCATCTTACTCGTTCTTGTTTCTGTATCATCTGCGGGCTTCAAAAGAACGGCGAGCAGCTGGCCACAACGTCACTCCCACCAGCTATACGCCTGGAGGAGGGAGCAATTCCCGTCTGACGGCCCTCTGCAGCTCTTTTCCCAGCTCGAAGAAGCATGCTGAAAGCTTAGATCCAGACAGTAGGAACGCTTTCGCATCCTGTCCACCGACACCATGGAGGGCTCGCACAACCAAGTGAGGCGAGCTCAGACTTCTCTGTACGGGCAAGCTCCCAACCTCCTCGCATGGCAGCCTCCAAAACTAACCATCCGCCCTGTTCCCCTAGAAACCAAGACTCTGGGTCAACAAGCTACCAGGTCAATGTCAAGCGCAACAAGACGCGGAAATGGGTTGAGGCTAAGGTCCAAAACTATGACGGCGACGACTGGGGGGCTGACGAGTACGACGACGAGTCTGATCACGACTCCGCGGCCACGCCGCCGCCCATCAACCCCTCGCTGCGCACCTTCACCGGCACCGACTTGCTACACTCTCGCCACAACACGCCCAGCCCGGCCTCGAGCCTGAGTGCGCTGCCGTCGCTGCGATCCCACGTTCCGCAGCCTCCCGCCGTGCCACCGGCCAGCGAGTCTCCGCGCATCGCAGTTGCGTCGCCCGATGTGTCGGACCTCTCGATCCGCAGCGCCTCGGGCTCGATTGCCAACGACCATGTGGTGTCACCCCAGTCTATGCCGGCGCGCGACGGCAACGGTGACGGCAACAGCTACGGCAACAGCAACGGCAGCAATCAGTCGTTGGCCGGCATCGCCCAGCTGCCCTCGCAGGCCCAACAGCTCCACGGCCCAAGCGGCTTCAACGTGTCGCGCACTTCCAGCTTTGAACAGGCCGTGAAGCCCTCGTTCACGCCTCCCGTTGCTGGCGATCGCTTCATGACGCCGCCTCAGAATCCCGCCACATCCCCCCCGCCCGCGGACCAACTGCCTCCCGTCATCTACTCTCCCGATAACTACAGTCGTCTCGCGGATGATCATGAAGACCACGCGACTCTAGCGCTTGCTCCGACTGCCACCGCTGGAAGCGATCAAGGTGCATTTGTGCCGGCACCTTTGGCTAGGGAGGATACACGTGATACCTGGGAGAGGGACGAGGAGCCTTCGTCTCATAGTGACCAGCCTGGCAGCCTGGGAATCCATCCAGACGTGGTTGAGTCTCAAATCGACCGTGGGCGAATGTCTGTCAGCCCCAAGCTGCCTGACCTTTCACGTATGTCTGCCTTTGGAACAGACCTCTTCTCATCGTCTACGAGCAGCACTATTCCCAAAGAACCCGTCATTAACGAAATTCATGGGGACACAGGCGAAGAGCCGGCTGCGAGTCCAGCAGCTGCCCTTCCGGCCATTGACTACAATCAAACTACTAGTCCATCGGCTGCAGGCCAAGACCATTCAGAGATAGCGGGCGGTGCGCCCTTTTCTCAATCCGCCGATCTATTCCCTGGCAGAAACATGCCTTCTGTCCCCCCTTTGCGGACGCCTAGCCCCCACGAACCACGAACTGCCGTTCCCCTGTTTGACTCACAAGGCACGAAAATCACTCCAACGGAGCCTCTTCAACCGGGCAGGACGGCGTCTTTGGCAGAGATTGAGAATCCTCAGCTGTTCCAAACAATGCAGACTTACAGCACCAGCACATCGTCTCCCGTCAAAGACAGCCCCCTGAAAGAGAACGACGTGCTTAGTGATGAGATTATGCGGACTCTCAGCCCTTCGGGTGTAATTGCTGCCGAAGCCAAGCCTCTCAGCGACGGCCCTCAGCTGCACCCAGCGGGAGATCGCAGTGCCGTCAGAGAGAGCAGCTACACTCTTGGAGATTACGATAGCTACTGGGCAGATGCTGCAGGAAGCTCAGAGAATGCACCAGCACCACCGTCTGAGAATCTCGCCACGCCACAGCCGCCTCAGCAGTCGGCACAGGAACAGCCGCAAGGAGAGGGAATAGAGGAAACACAGGACCCTCATTCTTCACTCAGACGAAGATTCTCTTGGGAGGAGCAGCGCACTCCAACAGCAGGCCAGGCGCAGACTCCTACTCCTCTTGCAGCCCCGCCAGCAGACGATGGATCCTCTGCTCCGGCACTTCATCTTACTGCACCATCTGGCCAGGCCCTTGGGCCATCCGTGACCAACTTGAGTAACGAATCTCGTAGCCATAGCCCTGTATCCCAGCTGTCGCAGGCACCACCGGCGGGATCTGGCGTGGGCGCACCCCTGGCGCTTCAGACATCCGTCCCGGGGCAGGATTCGTCACTCCCGGAGCCTCCCTCTCCGGTGTCTGTGTCTGTTCTCAGCGACAAGCCTTCGACCACTGCCCATGAGCAGGCTCGCCGATCCATTGTGGATGAAAAGTCGTTGGCTGACCGGGGATCTGTCAGTCTGGAGACGGCCACTCCACCACCTGCAGAATCTCACCCGGCCGTGTCTTCACCGACTTCTGCAGCGTCTGTACCCGCTCCACAGACCCCTGTTCACAATGCGGCACTCCCACAGGCCAAGGCAATGAACTTTAAAGACATCATGGCATTGTCGACGCCTGTGGAGAGGATCGGTAAGTATGGCGAGGCGCGCCAGATCTTGGCTGCCAGAGACTCTGGCCTGGACACTTGGCTGGTGCACATGACGAGCGAGCACCCCGATCTCCCGGCCTCCAAGTCCGTTCCGGGTCAGACACTGCAACTGACTACTAACAATGCTGCTCTGCCGGCGGGATCGCAGGCCTCCAGTCAACAGCCCTATTACCAGCAGTCGCCGAGCACAGCCGGGCCCCAGAGCGGCGGCGGCGGTGCTGGTGCTCGCTCCAGGTTGGGTGGATTGTCGATGCCATCTCAGATGTCCGGCAGCGCGCTGAGCCACTCGGGCAAAGAGATTGGCAACAAGAGCAAGGAGTTCATGCATTCAGCTGGAAAGATGGGCAAGGGACTTTTGAGCAAGGGCAAAAGCAAACTGCGCGGAAGCGGGGACAAGGTATTTCATTGATTGATTTTTCTCTCTTAAGCCCCTACTCGCAGTGAGTGGGCCCGATCTATCGTCTTTCCTCTTCATTTTCTTCTTTCCTGGACAGGAATAATATTCTTCTCTCACTCTCACTCACGTCTGTCACTCTCTCTCTCTCTCTCTCTCTCTCTCTCTTACTGCTTTCTGGATACAATGTCGGCCATCTTGAATGATGCTCTGGGACTAGAATTCTTTGTATCCGCCCTTGCCGTTATATATGGGGCTAAAAAAAGACAAACAATTGGAGCATCATGATGTGTGAATCGTGGGCAAATGAGATAGGAATTACACGGCAAAATGATCCTTTGCCTCCTTTTTTTTTCCCTTATACCGAAAGCAGCATCTTCTTCTTCACGCCAACATTCCCCATATAATTCTCCTCTCCGTCACACCCTCCTCCGCCACTCCCCAATGAACAGCCCTTTTTTGACTTCTCATGACGTGGTGAATGGAATATTAATGTCTTCTCTTCTTCTCTGCAGGTCGATCCAGCTTCTCCGGACCATCCCGTCCCCCACAAACCGCATCGCCGCTCGACATGGCGCTTCAGCCTCGAGCCAAGACCGCAGGACGATCCCGCCCCACATACCAGCGTCGAGATTGTTGAGACGACTCCGCCACAGCTGCCCGACCCGTCCCCGATCTCACCCTTGAACGCCGCATCGGGTCCTGGATCGGCCTTTCCGTGGGCCGACGACAACGACATCCAGCGCCAGGACGTGTCGCCGGTCAAAGAGTCCATCGACGACGACGACCACGTCAGACTGGGCGAATTAGTCATCGCCAGTTCCTTCTTGCCCGCGGCTTATGCGTCAGCAGAGCACGAGGCAGGCGGGGCGTCGGAGAAGTTGGAGAACTTGGACGTGGTGACACCGGACGACTGGGTCATGGTGCAACACCAAGGCGAGCAGAGCCAGGCCCAGCGACTGTCCATGTCGCACCGGGCAATGGTGATGCAGGACACCGCAGGTCCTGGAGCTGGAGCTGTCGGAGCTGCAGCCGGAGCTAATGCGCCCCAACAGCAGGCCTGGCAGCCACAAACCCAAACCCAAACTCAAAACCAGCCCCAGAGCGGCCCGGAGACGCCCCAGCGCAACTCGTCCTTTATTGGCCTGCCGCCGATTAGGAGAGGCTCGACGTTTGGCCCCAAGCCCAAGGCTCGCCGGGCCACGGAGCGCTTCTCTCTGGACGAGGATGACGACGACGAACACACTGCTGACGACGCCAATGGCTGGGCTGTTGCCGGCACCGACGGCAGTCATGGCGTTCCTCCTGGCGGCTTCGACAAGCCAGCAGCTCCCGCAGACGTCTTGATCAATACGAACAAAGCCCTTCCCCCTCAGCCAATGCAAGGGGTACCGCTGCCTTCGGCAGTCAACTCTAGTCAGGGGCAGACCCCTAATGCGGGTCACCAGTATCAGCAGCCGCAGCCGCAGCAACATCCTGGAGGGCCTCATCCTCAATTTGCCCCGGCCGGCCCTCAAAACATGCCTCAAGGAATGCCTGCGCCGATACTGAGCAGCTTAGTTCAGAAACCTCCGCCGTCAGGTTGGGTACTGGAAGAAAGCCATCTAACTGCGCCACTGCAAGTCACCAAGAAGCGTTCTGGCACAGATATTGCGCAGCAGTTCGCCTATAGCGCATACGATAAAGAGACTGGTTTGGAATATCCAGCTGCTCCGATGCCTCCCGCCCAGGGCCCTCCCGGACGATTCAGGAGCGACGTGCCTCCGTCATCTGCTCGGCGCTATCCAGACTTGTTTTCTCTCTCTCCTGCGCAAGACCCGCGGCAGCAGCACATTCGAGGCCAAGGCGCTCCTCCTCCCCAAATGCAACAAGGCCGCCCGCCCAGAGAAGGAGGATCAGCTGGTCTCCGACAGCATCCGCAACAGCAGCAGCAACAGGGCCACCCAGACAGCCCTGCGAGTGGTGTGACAGCTGATGACCGCGGCCGTAGGAGGAACTCGGGCATCTTCAGAGACATTGGAACACGACTTGCGAGAGCCACCTCTAGAGAACGCCGAAGCTCTGTTTCTGACGCCAGACCGCGAGGAGGAGACGAAATGTCTGAAGCTAGCGTGGCGATGGAAGATGCCTCGGATCGAAAGAAAAAGCGAGCCAGCTTCTTCGGACTCGCTGGCCGCCCTATATCGGCGGATCAGGCTCCTCGAAATCAAGTTGGAGGTGCGGAGATGCCCACTGATTCTCATGAAGAGCGGAAGCGCTCTCTGTTTAGTGGCAAGATTGGCCCTGGTAATTTCTCTCGCTCGTCTACCGCAAATTCCGCATTTGAACAAGCTGCTGGTCCTGGTGGCGAGGCAAATACTCAGAGGAGGAGGATATCCGACATCGCCAAGGTATCCGGTATTGCTGGCCTATTCAGTCGTTCCCGTCAAGATCGGGCTCTGCTAGGCCCAATGCCCACGTCCCAACAGAGCGATGACCAAAGACAGGCCTCTCAAGCGACGATCCAGGCACCACCTATGCAACTGCCGTCGTTGGACTTTGCATCTGACCCGCTGGAATCAATGTCCAGCTTAGGATTCGAGGAATCATTCCCAGATTACCGCCACGAAGAGCAGCCTGCTCAGAAGCATCTTGCCAACTCTTACCTCCACTCTGCTCCTCTTGACAACTCTATCAATCCTCAAGCCAGAGCAGTCTCTCCGCTGTCCAATATTGTGAGCGCCCAAGACGATAATCAGTCAACACAAGGAATAGGCCAAGGCAATTCGCAAGTCGGCCAAGACATTACAGGCGGCGAAGGCTTGGAAGCGCCGCTCGTGCTCAAGGCCGACTCGACGACGGACGAAAAGACTCCCAAGCTTCAGGACTTCATGTTTCAAGAAAAGATGGCCGCTCTCCACCTTGGCGGATTAAACGATAATGTGAGTGAAGAAGAGATTTCAAGATCACAAACAGTGTCTCCAGACATTTCCATATCGTCCAACCTCAAGGCGGATGATCATATCCCGGAGCGAAATGAGATTTTAATCACGCCGCCTCCTGAGGCGTCTCTCCCTGCACCTGCCAATCCTGATGCTATCAATCAGTCTGCTGCTCCAAAGGATTTGCCACCACCATCGATCCATTCTTTCCCATCTGTCTCTTCACTTCGTGAAAAGTCGGACGCCAAGTCCGTTCAGCAGGAACAAGTCTCTTTGCACCAAGCCAAAGAAGAAGAAGCGGCAATTTCCCGTGAAGCCTCGCCACAAATTACAAAGTCGGAGGTTTCTAGCAAAGCTGTAACGCCGGCATCTGAGCACCAGCAGCTGCACTCGCCGGCTTTGGCCGCTGTGAAGCTGCCAGAGGCGCAGAATGCCGAACCGCCAGCTACTCTCCAGTCCCAGGTTCGGCCTGAATCCCAGCAGAGGCCTGAATCTCAACAAAGACCCGAGCCTCAGCAGGGACATGAAACTCAGCAGCCACCTGTATCTCAGCAACGACTTGAGTCTGAGCAACAGCTCATAGCTCAGCAGCGGCCTACGTCTCAGCAGCGACTTGTATCTGAACAGCGTCCCGAGTCTCAACAACGACCCGAATCTCAGCAGCGGCCTGCACCGCAGCAGCGGCCTCCACTAGCACCAGATCAGAGACAGCAGTTTCAGCATTTCTCTCAGATGTCAACTGTTCCTGTTAATGGTAACCAACCCGCGCTGCAGCAGCGGTCTCAATATCCGCCCTCTGTGAGCCTTTCAAATGCCTCCATCGCTTCAGAGGCGTCGACCCCAGTCCACAGCACTCGCCAATCTGGATCACAAAACCTCGTGTCAGGACTTCCTGTCCCAACTGGGCGAGCATTTACTCAATTTCCAGATACTCCACCTCAACAGAAAGAAAACCAGGGATCCCGATGGAAGGGATTCAGGAACCGAGTGACGGAGCAAATTTCCCAAAAGGCGCAGCCGCAGCAACATCAGCCGCCGCCGCAATTACAGCAGCAACAGAGCCAGACCAAGACTCCGGTGGGAGAGAAGATCAAGGCCAACAAGCTGCTGGGAGCTCTCAGACGAACCTCGAAGCAGCTTGAGCTTGTCCAAACCCAAACCCAAATCCCTGAGCCGTCTTCCAGCGCTAGACAGCTCCCACACCCGAACCCGCAGCCTCGTCCGCAGGTATATCAGCCGCAGCCTGGACAAGTGCAGGGGCAGGGGCAACGGCCTGTTGCAAATCAATACATGCAGCCGTCTATGCAGCAATCCATGCAGCCACCCAATCTTCCTCGAGTAAAGACCATGCCCCCCGGGCCTTTGCAGCAACAGGGCGTGCCGCCGCAGGGCCAAACTCGTTCATCAGAGCCGCGTTATGAAAGCGTCCCGATTCCTAGAGGCTATGCAGCAGTGCACGGCGAGGGTAGAACCGTGCTGTCGCCGTATCAGCCCAATCCTCGTCAGCAGATGCCACATGGTCAGTTTGCTCCTGTACCACCACACATGCAGCAGCAGCAGCAACATCTGCATCTTCACCCGCAACGACAATGGCAGGGGGCTCACCCGCCCACCATGAGTTATCAGCATCAGCAGCCTCAGCCGGCTCAATATCACGGAGCCCAACAGTCACCTCCAATGGTTCAAGGCCCGGTTTCGGCACCCTTGCCTCATGAGAGATCTCTGCATATGAGATTTCCGTCCGATCCTCGGTCTGACTACTTCAACTCCCAGAGCCCCAGCTCGCTGAATGCTCAGCACAATAGACATCATTCCCAAAGTAGCCAGAACAGCAGAGCTGGACTACCACGGCCATCCAGTGACTTGGGCGGCAATCTGGCAAAATCGCAATCGGCCAGCCCAAAGCCATCTGAGAGAGAGAACCTGCCTGTCGCAAATGGACTTATATCTGCCTCACGAAGCCCAGCTGTGTCGGTTGGGGCCGATCAGAAGCCAGATTTGAAACCTGAAACAAATTCAGACAAGACTGCCGAATCGACTCGAGCTTCAAGCCTCGGCATAGATGTAGAAAAGGCTCAACAGTTGGAAGAGGACGATCTTTATTCAGCTACACCTAGGAAGCTAGAGAATGGCTTGCAACCCACTGTATCTCGAACCATGTCGAACGAGCAGGCAGAAACTTCGACAGCTGGAGCCGCGCAGGCAAACGTGAAGCGATCTAATACTGTGGTGGCCGAATTAGAGGACACCGAAGAAGCACGCAAGCGAGCCATTAGACTGGCATCACAAGAGGAGAAGATATTCTACGAGCCTGAGGACGAGACGCCCAAGATGAGTGCGACGAGCTATCCTGGCCAAGAATGGAACCCGTTTGGCGAGCAAGAATTTGCAGACTGGAGAGACGAATGAACTATCTAGTTCGCGGAACATACGACAAATTGCTATTTATTTTATTTCACACTTTTTTTTTTTCTTCCCTTATATATTCAATCCAACTCTGTAATTTCTCCTCTAGAGAAGGACATGTGTCGTTTCAGATACCCAATTCAGTTTCATTTGTACAAATGGCATGGATCAGAAAGATGGAAGAGAGAACGATTTTGACTAGAGAGAGATTGAACGCTACAAGAAGAAACTAATTTGCTTTCATGTAGCTATACACAGATACAGCCTGACTAGAATGGGTGTTTGTCAGTTGATGTAACAAGACTTGCTAAAGCATGTATTATACCTATCAGTGGCCTGTATTAAATTACCAATGGTTTACTGTTGTGCATAGAAATCTCAATAGAGCCACGATTACAGACTCCGAACGTTCATTCTAGTCCGATTTGTAGCAACAACATTAATCATACATACATGTCCTATTGGACACCTCATTTATTCCGTGGGTTGTTCACATACAGATCGTCGCATTGTTAGTAATCCTGCCCTGCTTTGGGACATGGCGGCTCTTTCGGCGACGGAGATGAAATGATGACGGAATCGGTCGGTTTAGCAAGGCTAGCACAAGCCTCACGTCACGAAAAGAGATGTCATCCAGTGCTCCGCACGAGGGACGGAAATGGCAATATGATGGGGACTAGGCTGGTTTGCGCTCATCTTTATTGCCTTTTTGCCTGAACGCCATCAAGTCGAGCAGATGGCGACAATGACGCGTTTACAATACGCAGAGTCTATTTTGTACCCGTCGACTATACGAAATGTCACCCTGCAGGTACTTTTTAAGTAGAGCTGGGGAATGTCGCTTTTTTTGGCTGTGCCTGCCCGTTAAAGTTCTTGAAAGCGCCTAGCCTGGACGCAAGGAAGGCGATTGGGAGCTGCTCTTTTTTGCAATCTGTAAACGGGGTAATAACCGCGCTGTTTTGACGAACTGGTGTTAGCAATAGTCTGCCCCCATATATCTCAATGCAGAGAACATCTATGGGATTTTGGTTACGAGCGCTCGTATGAAATGGATTGGCAAAGTGTGATACGAGGCCGCAGAGATGGGGCGCGCAAATTGTGCCTGATGATCCTCGTTAGTTTCAGGTAGTGGATTTGCAAATGGCGTAGTAGAGAAGTGAGAGCGATGGCTCGGCTGCTTTGGAAAATACGAGCGAGTATGGGCGGTAATACCACCTGCTGCTAGCGGATGAGTGAACGGTATACGGTATACGGGTACAGGTGGCTCTACCGATGGATTTGCTTCGTAGATACGTTGGACTTTTGTGTCTTCTGAGGGGGGGGCCAATAGTTGGGCCTGTGGCGAGGGCGCGGGGGCCAGCTATTGATTGATGCTTGTGATAGGCAGCTATTGATTGATGTGACGACGATGGTGATTCAGGATCAATTGGCCGGGTTGGTGATGTGACGATGATTTTGTTGTGTTGGCAGATAAGACGTGTTAAGTGTTGTCTCATGCGCTGTTCGTGTCTCTTGTTGTGCTCACGGGCTCAAAGCAAGGAGTACTACTAGCAGGTCATCAAGCAAGCCTCGGAAGCAGCAGCTGAAAGGCTCAATTGGCTTCTTTTATCAAAAGCGAGCATGCCTCTGCCAAAGATGCCGCTGCTGACTGGCATGGAGGCGAGAGGCTAACCACACAGGCTACTGTACATGCTGATGGATCCCTACAGTAGATACCCCTGCATCTGAGAGCACCTGACGCGCCTTTGCAGGGCCTGGATGCGCTGTAGGCGCTGTCGGGGCCGCAAGGCAGCTGGTCCTGTCCTTTTTTTTTCTGCACGGCGATGGAGCCGCGTCCCTGGCATCCGTACGAGGCCCGGAGTTTGGACATGTATCGAGCAGCTGCATGCGAGCGAGAGGCTCCCTGTTTGAATGGCTGCAGGTGAGGAACCTTCTTGTGCAGTAGCACGGCGCAGGACCTTTGTAGCATCGGAAGAAGGCTCAGCAAATGTCACCCAGGTGGTAGCCGTTGCTTTTCCATTATTTCAAATTGCGAGATACCACAATGCGATGCCGACTATTGCGAGCTTTGGCCTCTTTAGCTGCCAGAAGAAGCAATCAACAATGGTGACATGCAAACAATAATGGAAAATAGTAAAATAAAAAAGGACCGCGCGCACTGGCCGGGTACAGGATACATGCGCATCCAAGGATCGCTGCCGCCTAAATCGACACGATACAAGCCGCTACCCCAAGTACCCAGTACGGGCCCTTGCGTGTTGATGATGGCGTCGCAGTCGTCAGGCCTCCGTCACTCATTGGCTGTTTTTTGCGCGCAGCGCTGTGCTTTGGTTGGCTGCGATGGAGCTGTTGTGTTGCGCCTTAGACAAACGAAGAATCGAGAGATCTGCAAGAAAGTGCCCGCGAAAGTGCTTGCCTGACAGTGTCTAAGAAACGAAGCGAGCTGAGAAGCAAGAGTCAAGAGAGTCAGGTCGAGTGAGGAGAAATAAAAAGTCTCAGCCGCTGTATACGCTACACTGCCAGAAAAAGAAAGTATTGCCTAATCTGGGTTAGGGTTATCGAACGGGCAGCGGGCGAAAAAGCGCTAGCGTCTGCAGATTCCTTTGCATGTCACTCTTGCACTTTCCTCAGGTACCCATCAGATCAGCCATCAGCCATCACCAACTGCTCTGCTTTCCGTCCGCGATGGCTTCATGCGGTGAATTCCAGCCACTGTACAACATACATACTACCAACAGCATACCTACCTACCTACCTACCTACCTACATATATACATACATGCGCCTTTACAGCTGTCACGTCACAGGCCACAAACGCTGGGGGCCCTGCTCCAACCGCAATCCCTTGACTCGCCTTTTTGTTCCACCTGCCCCGGCTATCTATGTACGACGCCCATCCATGTGCCTCGTGGAGCTGTGCTGCTGCATCCAGTGCTCCACCGGCTAGGCCAAAAGTGCCCTTGGCGATACAAGAACCGCGCAGCGCAAAGAGGTTGGAGAGAGGCCAACCAAGTTTCAGCGGCCAGGGAGCCTCCAGATAGATCGGCTGGGCCGCCTGATTCCGTTTGACGTAGTACGTATGCACGAGCATGGCATCAACCAACCCGTTCGATTCGCACCAAGCCGGCCATCGTCCTCATGCTAACGAGTCAACTTAGTCAATACCAGAACTGTTATTTTATCAAATCTCCCCTCCATCTCACATCATCAGCACCCCAGTTCTCTCCGCCGCTTCTCTCCTCACTTTCGGCACGGCATCGACAGATACGCAGCGAGCGTCGAGCCGGGGCATCGAATTCTGCCGAGTGACGCTCCGCCACCAGGCCTGGTCCAGAGCCCGCTCCATTGGGTGAAAACGAGGCTTGAGCGTGGCGCTGCCGGCTCTCCTTGCGTCTCGACTGGCACCATCGCAGGAGCTAGCAGCAGCACCTTGCTTGTACTTCTTTAGTCTTCTCCAGACTGGGCACGGCTAGTACCTGCAAAGTAGCCCAGTGCGGCTTGCGCGAGAAGGCCAAGTTTGGGGCCGTCTTTTTGCCTCCCGCGCAAAGAAAAAGACGCCATTTGGCAACGGGCAGCGCGAGACAGAGGCTATTCGTCGCCCGCTTCCCTTCATAGGCCAAGCACACGGCACCCCTCACAAGAGGCTTGCGTTCCTATACGCTTCCCATCGATCTATCAGTCAATCAATCTTACTCCTCTCACCTCCTCCTCCTACTACTACACCACGATTCGAGTGCAGCTCAACAAATTCCACATCGACCTCTTGCGATACAGCAAACAAAGACCTCGCTCAGCGAATATCAAAGACGAAGCGACAGGCACGGGAAACGTTGCAGCTGCAGCAAGCAACGGCGGCGTCGTACTCGTATACGCGCTCCCTAGACCCTTTTTCGGCACCCTTTCCCTCGCCCGTTTTTTATTGCACATCCTTGGCTTGTGCGCTGCCAAATCTTCTCTACCGTGTGCCGCGCTTCCTTTTTCCGACCGACCTCCTTTATTACCAGCTCCGTAGTCCGGCATCCGACAACGCCGTCTTAGCCCTCTTTGTTCCTGGATTTTTTCTTTCTTTCTGGTCTTTTCAGTCTCAGAATCCCTCCGTCACTCTCTGTTCGACGCTCTGTTAGGTCTCTCTATCAGATCAGCCTCTCGCTTTCCAGTTTTTCCCCATTCGGGTATCCGCAAAAATCGTTCTGCGCGCGTTCAGCGCCACAGACGCTTGGCGCCTTGTTCCCTGCGAACTTTCTTTGTCTTCCCTTTTAGCACTCCTTTTGGCTTCTTTTTCTTTTCGATACCTGCATAGTGCATTCTTTTACTTTCAGGATTTACTACTAGCACACCTATTCGCCATAACGATACTTTGCAACCTTTACAGCTTTTCTATAATCCCGATTGCGGCCAGCGGCAAGCTAGTGCTGGACTCTTTGCTTGCTGCTTTCTCGGCCGTACTCTGCCTTGGTTTTACTTCTTTATTCCCCAACTGCTCCTCAACATCCTCCACCTAGCCTCTCCTCCGCCAATCTCTACCCGAGGGCATTTGGAGTTTCTCTTTTATTCCCTTCTGCAATCAGGCGACAGCGACGACAAAACGAACCCGCATACGGAAAACACCGACAGTGATTTGCACCAGTGACGGTATCGCTCGCGAAATAGCGGCGATTGAGTGAGGAAAAAGGCACCGCCCGGCTCACTCAGCCTTTGCTTCGAGGAAGCTGCAACTATGGATTCGTACGTCATACCTGCATGCATGTTCCCTCTTTCCCGCACCTCCACTCTTGCTCCCGCCTGCATCGCTTGATTCCGACGTCCCGGCCGGTATCTGGATTCAATTTTTGTTTCCTCTTTTTTGAGTTTGATTTTCTTTTTCTTTATTATGCTTTCAACTTCTCCACCGTGTCCTGAATCTTGAGCTTATCTTGCCTGCCCGTTGGCGACATAAATGACTCGTTCATAAGGCAATGCGAAGAAACCATGGAGCCGCCCACTAACTTATCCTTCAGCTTTATCCACGTCGCCGGCTGGTCACAGCATTTCCCTTCCTCAGCCCGATCTCTCAGCCATCTGCGGTCAATATCAACAACGCCCGGATCTGTTGACGAGTCATCCTCATCATACAGGCCTCGCCCACCGCCCAAATCACCCTCAGTTTCGCAGCTGCCCATCATCTCGCTCGCGTCAAAAGCATCGTCCTATTTTTCCAGCAGCGAGATGAGCACCCTACCCGATCCCCGAATGCGAACCGCCAGCTCGTCCATCAACGGAGCCAGGCCTTCGACTTCCCACTTGGGCATCGGCTACGATAACGACGACGGCTTCTCAACCACCTCCCAGCATCCCGGCCTCAGCGACGAAGTTGCTACGCTCAGCACGAAGCTCATCCACGCCATCAACCACTCAACCACGCTTGATGACACATTATCAGCAACCCGCCATGATCTGGACTCTGCACACGGGCGCATTCGCGAACTGGAGGCTCAGGTGGCCTCTCAACGCGAAATGATGGCCGGGGATGTTTGGATTCGCAAAACTACGCTAGAGAGTGAACGCAGAGACTGGCTGGCCGAGAAGAAAGTCCTCCAGCAGAAGCTTGCCGAAGAGACCAAGGGCCGGTTAGATACAGAAAAAGAGAAGCGGAAGATTGAGCAAGAGCTGGAAAACCTCACAACGGCCCTGTTTGAAGAGGCAAACAAAATGGTCATCACCGTCAAGGAGGACGCTCAATTTCAGCAAAACATGTTGCAGAAGAAGAACGACCAGCTCAAGGCTCAGCTCACCGATTCCGAGAGCCTTCTAAAGTCGCAACAGGAGCAGCTGTCTGAGCTGAAGCAGGTCATGGAGGCCATGATGATGGAACGTGACGACCAGACCAACAACACAACGCCCTCAACTCCCGGCTTCGAGTCCAAGGACGAGGACCACATGCTCGCCGAGAAGCCGACACCATCTCCTGCTAGACACTCTACCGATGCTCAGCATACACCGGCCCCTCCGACCAGCTACATCAATCTGATTCAGCCAGTTATGCGAACCGATCTCGCCGCATATGAAGATTTCATTGCCCTTGCTCACCTCACTCATCCGCGTTCGGGAAACCGCGCTTCTGGTGGCTCTGTTGGCAACTTCATTGGACTTGGCGGCTCAACTTCTAGCGTGCATGTTTCCAACGGGTCTACCTCATCCTTGGGTGGCTTTTCAAGCAACAACAATAGCACCCCGCAGTCTCCCAATGCCAATAACTCGACGGCAGCGACGGTCCCTCATCTCAAGGAGACTCGCTTCTACAAGCGCACCTTGACTGAAGATATCGAGCCAACACTGCGTCTCGATGTCGCACCGGGACTTTCATGGCTGGCTCGCCGTACTGTCCTGACCGCCGTGGCCGATGGTTCGCTGGTAGTAGAGCCTATCCCGGTGCCGTCAACGACGTCAAGCTTCCTCCCTGTCCCCAAACCGCAGTTTTACCCTTGCGCTCTATGCGGCGAGTCTCGCAAGGATGCAGAGCACCTGCGCAACTACCGTTTCCGCGTGAGCGAGGCTGACTCTGCTCAACGGTATCCTCTTTGCAGCTACTGCACCGTTCGTGTACGATCCACCTGCCAGTTTCTGGGATTCCTCCGCATGATCAAGGATGGACACTGGCGAGCTGATGACGAGGAGAACGAGAAGGCGGCGTGGGAGGAAAGCGTGCGTCTGAGAGAGCAGATGTTCTGGTCACGCCTTGGAGGCGGCGTTGTCCCGGTTCCCCACGGAGAGGTACATGTGGAGGCATCCCATAGCCGTCACCCAAGCATGGCTCAGATTATCGACACTCCCGTCAAGGTGCCAACAGAGATTGATGCCCCCAAGGAGATTGATGCCCCAAGGGAGATTGATACTTCCAAGGAGGCTAATGTTCCCAAAGAGACCGATGAGCCCAAGGAGATTGATGATGCTCCAGAGGAAGTTGATGCCTCTACCGAAAAGGGTGTGCTGATGGATGGCGGCGTGCCTTTGGAAAAGGAAGAGGACGCATCAGTTGCCGATACGAGCTTCGATACAGCTCCTCCTTCCGAGGTCGATGACGATGGTAGCGAGTTCGAGCCGGGACGCCGTGAGTCTACTGATGAGCCTCACACGCCCCAAGATCAGGAGGACGGAACCAAACCGCTCCGCTATTCGGTGCAATCCTTGACCCTGGAGACTATGAGCAGCTCGGGATCCGAGGCTACCAAGCGTCTTTCCACTACCACCATCATCGAGAACTAGAAGACACGGACGAAAACGAAACTACGATACACAAAGCGGCTTCTGAGAAATTCCTTCCCCCAATTTTTTAACTTACATCTTTTAATGCTTTTCCATGGCCTCTTTTGGCTATTAATGTATATTGTGTATAATAATCAACGACGAGGTGTCATTACGGCCCTGCACCAACAAGTCCGGCGCTTTCAACGGGATCGGCGGCGCAGATGAGGGGAACAGCTAGATTGGCGAGCATGTTTTGGTTAATGGCTGGAAGCAAACGATTTCAATGCTGAGAAGGGAACGAAAAAAAAAAAAAACCATTGCTCAAAGGTTGACGGCGTTTTTGGTTTGGACACGATGGATACAGGGCATTTGGAAACCAGCAGAAATGGGCTGTCAAAGCATCATTATGGCGGGACTCGATTCTTCGTCGTTCTATTCTTATCTTCTTTTTTTTTTTCTTCTTTCAGATATTTCTTTGTCTGGTTCTGGATTGGCCCTTTTCTCAGTTTTGCAACTTATTTTTTCCTTTTCTTGACAGTCTTTTTTTTAACCCTGGTTGACTTTATTGTTTTTAACTGAAATCATATTCGAGCGGGCGCATCATGGGAAGCATATTGGGGAATGCGCACGCTTGGGCTTTTTGCCGATTCATTTGCAAATCACTAGAACAAGGGCCAGGAAGGATTTTGTTTCGTTCTCAGACAAAGAAGGGGGATTGCCGTTGATAGCGGCGTTTTTGCGATAACACATATACCTAATGAGATAGATGTATTAGAATTAAACATGGTATCTTGATGCTCTTCTTGCTCATCTTGGATGGTTCTGCTGCTTTGAAAATGAAGTTGTGACGGGGAAGGGCGACAACATAGCATGTCCACTCTTCGCTGTTATTGTTACTTCAAAATCTCGACAATGTTAAGAGACATCATGCCCACGCTTCACCGCTGCTCTTACTTTAGAAACTCAAGAATGTTAGAGACAACAGTGTCGGGAGCCTGTTCTGGAATCCAATGTCCAGCGTCAATGTGCTCGACCTCAACTGGCACGCCATCCGCAGTGACGTGTCTCCATTCCTTTTCCACATCAAACAGACGACTGACGATGCCCTTTTTGCCCACCAGGACTCTGATTGGCGATTGAATTAGCCTTCCTTTATCGAGATCCTCTCTCGCCTCATCAAGGTCATGTGTGGCACTCGCACGGTAATCCTGGCACGTAGCGTGGACATAGTCCTTATCCTCCATACACTTGACGTACTCTTCCAGAGCGTCTTTGTGGAAGAGTGGATGCTTCCCAACTCCCAGGAACGTCTCGATGAAGTGGCGCGGAGCCCCATTGATAAGCGTCTCAGGAAGAGGATATGGCTGGATGAGGAAATACCAGTGGAAGTAGGTTTTGGGGAATTCGGGATTTGGCGAGTTGTACATGGCCAGGGTGGGGCATATATCAAGCAGAATGGCCTTGCGAACACGGGTAGGATGATCAACGAGGAGCTTGTGAGTGACACGGGCTCCACGATCATGAGCGCAGACATAAAAGGGCTGGTTGGCATATCCGAGGCTGTCCATGACGGCGATGCAGTCTTGGGCCATGTGGCTCTTGGCGTAGAGCTCCGTGTTATGGGCGGGCTTGGAAGAAGCACCGTAGCCGCGAAGATCCATGATAACAACAGAGTAATGGGAGGTCAGTTTGGGAGCGACAAGATGCCAGATAATGTGCGATTGTGGCCATCCATGGAGCAGGAGAAGAGGGGGGAGCGAAGAAGACGAGGTAGACGATTTGATGCCGTAGATGGAGATGGGAGGAGAGGACTGTGTCTGAACCGTGAATGGGGTAAAAGAAGACGAAAAGAGGGTGCTGGGAGCAGCCATTTTGGCTATAGGTCACTGATAGCAATTATGGCAGTCTTAGCTTCAAGAAAGAAGCTGGTTGGGAAGAAAAGTTACACCTGTCGTTTGGGGTTGCTCACGTTGATATACTGTAGGAGGCAATGGCTATGATGTATGATGTAGGCATCACATGGAGGGGCGACCCCCCTACAGATGGATGGAGCTGGACGCCATGAATCCACTGGATCCTGGTGCCGAGCTTGATGAGGGGGACCTCGGGATAGCGCCTCAGGATAGAGTATGGAAAAAGCCGTTCCATCCGCTGTCTGCACCTCATGCACCGTTCCATCCGCTGTCTGCACCTCATGCACCGTTCCATCCGCCGCCTGCACCTCTTGCATTGACGGAAAGCTTGAGTCTTCGGAGAATGGCGTAGGCGACAATGCCGAGCCTATAGGGAAGATGCCATCAGTTAGCAGCGGTACTCGGTAAGTGGGCATATGCATGCAGGCAGGAGATGTGCATGCACTTTACCGGGAGTTTTCATCAGTGCGAATGGAGATTAGGAATCTGTGGTGCGTTGGTGGGTGTTAGAAAGGCGGTATGTAGTCCATATGGTTAAAGAGAATCAATCAGGGCAAAAGAGACCCCGCGGTGGAATCTTTGTTGCAAGCAGAGACTGGAGACAGAGAGCGGCTTTCTCTGCGAAGATGAGTAAAAAAGGAGATGAAGGACGAAAGATAAAAGATGAAAGATGAGGGTACCTATTTCTTTCTGTCATCGTGTAGATATTGTCGCTCCTTCTCTTATACCAGCCAAAAAGTAAAGCCACAGTCGCGATGATGTAACTTCTTCGGTACCGGCTTCAGGCCATCGGCACATCTTTTAGCCGCCCCTCCGGATTCCCTTTCTGCCAATCCAATCGGTGCTTCTCATTTTCAATCTCCAATCTCACCCTCTCTATCATTGCGACGGTCTCATATTTCTTCAGCAGATTAAAACGAAACGGATCCATCTCTGCTCCGCATAACCGGCCCCCCCTTTCCCTTCCACGGCTGGAAAACCAGAGACGACGAATTCCGCTGGCGGGGAGATCATGAGTTAAAGCAAAGAGCCCATCGTTGCAACTTTCGGCCCCACCTACGGCAAACAACTCCCATATGGCTCCGGTCCGTGGCCGCGCAGCCTGCGATGGGTGCAGATCTCGAAAGCAGAAGGTGAGGCAGCGGGGAGAAAGTGCGATGGAGCAATTGTTTTGGGTATGGGGATTGCTAACCCATCATTTGAAACAAATTACAGTGCGATGAAAAAAGGTATGAGTCAAGATTCTTAACATTCTTCTTCAGCAGGGCGAATTATGGGGACGGCCTCTCTTATTTCACATGACTATTCATTGGTTGGCTGACCGAGGCCCTCTGCAGGCCAACCTGTTCACGATGTCGTGACATGAAACGGGAATGCGTGTGGCCGAAGCTATACAAGCGGTAAGATGCAGCATCCATATCCTCGCGCAAAGAATCATCAAGCTAATCTGTTCATTGGTTCTCAGCGGCCCGGCAAAGGGCTATATCGAGGCGCTCGAGCAGCGTCTCGCAGTGACCGAGGCCGTGCTTCTTCAGCTGCTCCAAGTGTCGGGGGACAACGTTCTGCAGGATGCCTTCAAGCATGAACCGGGCAGAAGAACAGATGTTTTGAACATGGCATCCGCAGCAACTACAACAACTGACGCGGCAGGGAGAATAGAGGCCAAGAAGACGGGCACAATCGCCCACTGGGACAACTTCCCCCTGAATACGGCAGACGATGTGAAGCGCTGGGCAGGCGAAGTCCTCGGGCACAACACTGGTACCCAGGCTAGCAACCGTACCGGCAGCATCACCATGAACAACGCGGCCCTTGAAGAGACGAATCCAACCATGTCGTTTGAACCATATCCTGTCCCATCAGATCCGCTGCCAAAGAGCCTAACCGAGGCGAGTTCGAGAGCCAGTGCCGAAGCATTTCCGCCTCGATCAATGGAGCCGATAGCGACGGCCTTACCAACTGCCACAGAGCCGGTTTTGGGTTCTGGCACGATGTTTGCGCGGGATGTGGTGCCACAAGGCGAAGTGTTTGACTTGTCTCAAGATTTTAGACGGCAGTTTGTATGGTAATGCAGGTAGGCGTTTGTTTTCAAAAGAAATGTACCACTATTCCACCTTGTACTGCGTGGCCATTATTCATATATACAGATGTGTGTGCCTTTCAGAGCGTGTGTCATTGTGTTCTTTTTTTTTCGGGCATGAGACTCTTGCCAATAACGAAATATGTACCTGTGGTTGGATAAAGTTACGTAAAGATACTGGCGAGTCCCATCCCCAGTTCCATTTTCATACCGTAGCCCGTGTACCGTATAGTGATGGGAAAAAATAATACAGATAATAAAAGAAAAATCACAATCACTTACACGTTCAACCTGTCTTCCAAATTTTGCACATAGTTATCCCACCCAATGTTATTAAACAGCAGCCCAGACGATTCCGGGTTCATATTCTCGCTCAGGAACCGCTCCCACTCTCCCTGCTGGGAGAACTGGTCTGCGTCGAATCCGAAATCCGGTCCCGTGTACTCCAACACAGGCTGGAAGCTCGGATAGTCCCAGAGGCTGTCGCCGCCCATGAAGGCCGTGTCTGGGCCTATGAAGTGGCTGGCGGGGTATCCGCTCATGGAGTTTCCCATGAAATTGTTGTTACTACCGTTATTCGTGTTGACGCCATTGTTGTTGTTGTTTTGCTGTTCCATGCGCCTTCGCTTGCTGCGGCTTCCCTCGAGGAGGTTCTGGTACGTTGAGAATACAGGTTGGCTCCAATCAGTCAACATGCTGAGAGATGGGTCGGCCGATAGGGCTGGGTTAATCTTGTCCATGAATGGCTTCGACGTTAACCTATCTAGCAGCATCTTCAGCGTCACTCGGCAGTGATGAGCACTGCTCCAGTTTCGGCTCATCATGCCAAGGAGCCGTATTGCGCAGTTGAGATCCCTATTGGTAGAACAAGATTAGTTAGATAGCCGGCTAATCAAAAATAGCCATGGTCCTTTAAAACAGGTAAATTCAACAGCAAAATCATCAGACGTACAGCACCGTCTTCTCCATTGGATAGAGCTTTAACAACCCGGCGTAGGCAATGGTCAGCCCAGCCATCCACGCCGCCGACAGCATTCCCGGCCAAGCCACCAGGGGAGAATCTCCCTGCCGTAGTTTGAGCTTCTTAACGATGGCTCGGCTGGCATTCACCGCAGTTTGTAGACTAAACTGGAAATCCGTTCTGTTTGTCGGGAGCGACAAAAATGGTCGGTTCATGATGAGAATAAGCTGGTGATACAAAATCGCAAAGGGAGGGCCGTGGTGGGACTGCGGCTCTACAAAGATGGACGTGAGCCCCTCTCCCTGAAACGAGGGCGGAAGCGTGTTCCACCAAGCGTGGATTCTCGAAGTCATCTCCAGCACCTTGTCCCATGTTATAGATCGGCTGTGGATGGATTTGTGGAAGAGGTCGAGAGCCTGCCCGAGCAGCCGCGAATAGGTTACCAAGAAGCCAAGGATAGATTCGCCCAAGCTTTGTGGTCTATACACTAGTTGGTCTGTATGGATATTGCCTTCCTGCGTCCCAACAGTGCTGCCGTCGGTGAGGTCCCCGGCGGAAGATATGGATGCAAAGGTTGGATGATCCACTGGCGCATAACCTTGAATGTCTTCTTCCGTTGCCGAGGGGCGCGACGCCGGGATATTCTGGAAAGGCTTGGCCGGATTGTGGACTTCCGGAACACCAGGCAAGCAGACATCAATCTCCTCGTCGTTGAGAGCCAAGGGGTGTCCAAGTACCTGACTCAGGTGGCGATCAATGACATACGCAGACCAAAAGATCCTCTTTCTCATGTCGCAGATGTCGCGTGGCAGCTGGACGTATCGAAAGGGGCATCTGTGCAGGCCACAGTGGTATAGAATGCGGGTCATTGCTCCGTGGACTGTCGAGGCCGCTCGTAGAGACATTTGAGTCATTAGATACAATTCCACTGCCAGGAGAGCCTGTAACGAGGGGATATCATGGCCGCTGGAGAGGACGCCAAGCAGGCTCGTAAGCGCAACGGCAGATTTAATGCGGGATTCTTCGGGTAGTTCCCGCTCTTCCTTTTGATTGTGGTTGGAGTCTGCAATGTTGAACACGCATTGGAAGATGATGGCCTGGTACACCTTGTTGCGTCGGCTCATCGGCTCTGCCGGAGAGCCCCCTGGCTCGTAGAACTGGTTCACCTTTTCAAAGAAGGTAGGGCCATGGAGAAAGGGCAGAAATGGATGCCATCGTCTAAAGTATTCCACCAGGAGCCGCTTCGCAACGGCCGGAGGAGGAGGAATCCCTAATCCAGGAGCTGCAATGCCGTAGGATCGTGCCCCTGGGCTCTTGTTCGCATCTTCTGCGCCCACGGCACCGTCGCCCAGGCCGTCGTCTCCAGCAGCCTCCTCCTGGGCCTTTTCTTCTGCCATGACATATTCATGGGCAGACCCAGGGTCTGGGGTCGCCGTGGCTCCGAGGCCATCTACATCCCCCTGAGAGCGCTTGGTAGCAGAGCCGCCAGAGCCCGTCGTTGCTGTTGCAAAGGCCCGGAAGACGGTGTTGGCGAAGAAGACACCGCTGGCACTTCCGATAAACTCGCTCTTATCGGGCCGTAGGGCAATAAATGAGCCGATCTCTATGGGCGGGATCTGCTGCGAGTCTGCGTCCGGAGTCTGACACATTGTTGCCTGTCGGTTGTGAGGATTGTTTGCCGGCAGGTGTTGTGTAGATGTGTATCAAACAATCAATCAATCAATCACTCGATCAATCAGCCAGTCAGCAGCCAGTCAACCAATGATCCATCAGCTCATTCAAATGGATCCAATTGAAGATGGGGGAATGATGACTTTACGATCCGGTTGACTGAGAGACTGAGAGATCCCGAGTCAATTCCACAAGCTTGGATGGCCTAGACAAAAGATGAGAGGGTCAGGTGCGTGCGGCTATACTTTCAACCGGCCGACCGAAGCGTTTAGCACTCACAGAAGAACATCACCAAAATCAAAGCAAGGAAATGTATTTTATTTTTAACGTATGGTAGGTAGAATCTGCATCTTCAACATGAGGAAAAAAAGTAAATCGTTAATGTTTTATGTTGATTGTGTTTACTTATCTGGTACGCCCACTAAGTTGACAGCGGCTCTCAGCATAGAAATGTTGCTTGTCATGACAAAAGACGTTACATATTTTTTTTTTAGAAACAAGGAGGCTATTCTGCAGAAGAATTGGTGTACATCAGACGCTACATGATAGATGGTATCATATCACCGCCTGCAACTTCTCTCTTTCTCCCTCATACTCGCTCCGGTTTTTCCCCCCTTCTCCACTTCTCTTGTCTATTACTTTTTAACGTGCTTTTCTTCTCATATAAACCCAGATGAGCATATGTCTCTCCTTGCGCCACCCAAAGGATCCTCTCCGTAGCGCCTCATTATCCTTGGAGCTGTAATTCATACCGACCTTCGTAACATAAGGCTGGGGTATTTGAGGGTACCTGTAGACAGACGCCACCCCCAAAGACAGTTAACCTCGTTAGGATAAGTAACAATGCGACACAATAATTAGAAAATACTGGTTGAGACGCCGTCTCTGAATCTGAACAATGTTTTTTTTTTTTTTCCTTTCCGCTCGTAGAATTTCAAATAGTCAATAGTCAATGACCCATAGTCAAACAGCAGCAACACTTTCTCTTCCTCAGAGCTCCTCCTTAACAGTGGCCTCTTGTCCTTCGCTGGCGGGCTTAGCCTTGAGTTGTTCGGCTTCCTTCTCGCCATCGCGACTGGCAGCGGCGTCTTCGTCCTTGGGGGCCTCGACGGCCTCGACGGCCTCGGCCTTGGCTGTCTCCTTGTCAACACCCTCGACATCAGGGTGGGGTGGGGCGACAGCTCCGGCGATTTCACTGGGCCAGCCGCCTTCGGGCATGGCAATCTCGTTGCCGTGCTCATCAACGACGCGCGTCTTGGTCGCGTACTTGGTTTCGAACTCAACTTTGCCTTCCAGGGCCTTGACTTGCTCTTCATTTAGCAGGTTTCCGTCCTGATCTCGATATTCGATCTTTTCCTCCTTGGAGAGGACCTTGACTTCAGGCTGGACGACTGCTGCCTGAGAAATAACAGGAGGCTCCGCCAGAGGCTTTTGGGCCTGGTCGACAACCGGATCGACAACTGGCACCGAAGGAGCAGCGCTTGAAGGAGGAAGGTCGGTCAGAGTATAGCTTTGGTACTAGATATCAAATAAGTTAGTCATGGTTGCTCATATATGCAATCAACGTTGACTTATCAAGACTTGGGAGACACTTACGTCATCAAGGAAGGTGTTGCAGTCAAAGTCCCACTTGTCGAAGAGCTTGACGCGAACGCATTCGGCCTTTGTCCAAGGTGAGCCGTAAGCCAGAGGGGCAAAGAGCGTGAAGACGGCAGCCGTGAGGACGAGGAAGGAAACGGTGGCAACGCGGTTGATGAGAGTTCCACGGTAACCAAGGGCAGCCGGAATTCTTGCCGTCACAAAGTCAAACATTTGGGCGAGGGCAATGATGGCAAAGTACAGAGCAGGGAAATAATGGTGCAAAAAGAGCTGGCGCTCCATGAGGAAAAAGGGGAAGTAGTGCAAAGCCCAGCCCAGGACTGAAGTACCAATCTCGTAATCGAAACGCTTGTAAGTGCTGCTCTCGTAGTCATCGCATCCGCGCTGCCATCGGAGAATGGCTACGCCCTTGAAAATGGCCCAGATCGCAACGACGGCCGTGCTAGACCACCAGATGATGGGGTTGCCAAGGAGATAGACCTGCATGTGGTGCTTGCCCCAGAAGTTGATACCGCGGCGAAGAATGGGCCAAGATTCGGGTCGGGAGTCCCAGGCATGGGAGTCGGTCAGGCCGGCGTTTGTCCTCCACATGACTTTGTGCAGCTCCCAGAACTTGCCAAAGAAGCCAGGGTTGGCGTAGTTGGCCTTTTCGACGTCGTCGCCAAGCAGAGGGTGCTCGTTGTGCTCGACATACCAAACACTGTTGGGCACGCTGCCGCCGCGGGCACAAGTGACTTCTTGTTGCTCCGAGGCCCAATCGGGCAGCTTGACCTTGTGGGAGAAGAGGGCACATCCAGTCATGACGTGAATCAGTCGGAACTTTGTCTCGATTGTTCGGAGGCGCTCCTTGGCCAGGGCTCCTTTGGACTGCTTCTTGACAATCTCAACGCGGAAGTAATCGTTGGCATCGCCCTCGAAGCCCTCGTAGCCGTAGGCAGACACCTCGTTTTGCCATTCGGCTTCGGAGACGGGGGGGCGCACATCGTGTGAGTGAAGACGTCGGAAGGTAGGCTGGTGATAGAGGCGGAGGACAGTGCCGTCGACGATGTGGTGTACCTCTGGCAGCTTGTCCCATGCGTCAGTTCCGTTGATGGGCTGGCCGTCAATTCCAAGGGGCTGTGTCTGGTTCTCCAAGACCCAAATGTTGTTGTCGTCCTTGTGGGGATACAGAGTGATCTGTTGCTGCAAGCTTCCGGTGGGGTACATGAGGGGGTGAGAGTGCAGGTAGCCGCCTTGAGTGTTGACATGGCGGATGGAGACTCGACTTCCCATGATGACATCGGCGGGGACATCCCTCATGCCCTTGCTGTTCAGAGTGGCCTGGAATTCGGAGCTCATAAATCCGTCACCCTCACCAGGGTTGGTCAAGCAGAGGAAGTGAATAGCGAACATGGCGAGATAGAAGGTGACAGGGATGATGATGAGGCAGAAGACTCTGGCCATGAAGTGCTTGAACCAAAGACGCTGTGTGTATGAGGCTGATTAGTCAATGTTCCAGTGCCAATATCAATGCTGATTGGAGTGGGAAACAAGGGAGCAAGTGCCAGAAATACGTACAACAGAGACATTCTTGCTGTCACCGAGGAGGACCCACAGCTGCACAAGAGTTAAAGACCCGACCCAAGCTATGGTGAACAGGCCAACCCATTTGATGCTTGCGGTGATGCCCAAGCCAAGACCAGACATGGCAAGCCAGAACCACCAGCTGAGCTGGAAGGCCTTTTCGGGTCCCTGTTCATGCTGGTTGGTGAAGCAAGAGAAGGACATGGCAGTGAAGGCAGTGGCGAAAACCAGGGGGGAATCCAGAAGAATCAAGCGGGCCTGAGTCAGAAGGCCGTTTTCTATATTCAAAATTCAGTCAGAATTGGCCCTTCTTTTTATTCTGTAGCCGCCCGGCAAAGCAGCAGCAGTAGTAGAAGTAAAGATATGGGGAAGTTGTGTCAATGCTCACCAAAAATGATGAAACCAGCACCAAGTACGGCAGTCGTCGTCCGGCAGCCAACAGCCTTCAAGGTCATAAACATGATGGGGGCGAGGAGAATGCCGCAAATGGCAGGGAACAGACGCATGGCGACATAGGGGACGCCAGGCTCCAGGTAGTCCTTGCCAATATCCTTGAAATCGAAGTCGCCGTCGAAGCCCGCGAGCCAGCCGGTGAGAGCAATGAGCATCTTGGCCAAGGGAGGGTGCACGTCCATGAAGAACCTGCCCTTGATGTACTTGGAGGCAAAGCCGCCAAAGCTAGAGAGAGAGAAGCCTACGTTAGCCTAG
Source organism: Trichoderma sp. CBMAI-0020 (assembly GCA_030708095.1). Classification (NCBI taxonomy): domain Eukaryota; kingdom Fungi; phylum Ascomycota; class Sordariomycetes; order Hypocreales; family Hypocreaceae; genus Trichoderma; species Trichoderma sp. CBMAI-0020. The sequence goes on from JAJNCI010000002.1 coordinate 1,339,916, forward strand.
CACCACCACCACAACCAATTGAGCTGGTCCATACGGAAGAGGAGCAGAGGAACTCACTGGACTTCATCAAACACCACGCTGGTGGGCATGTAGATCTTGTACAGGCGCACAACGGTGGCCAGCACGGTCACCGCCAGGGCCGCCACATAGTCGGGCCCGGGCAGCAGGAAGACGTCATTGTCCTCGACTCCGTCTGACTTGTACGAGGCATTCTTCTTGGCCTTTTTCGACTTGTTCGGTCCAGCGACTGGCGCCCCAAAGGGCTGCTTCTCGGCGACAAGCGGAGGTTGAGGGCTGCGGCCCCGCGCACTCGCTTTCGCCATGGCGAAGGAGATGAGGTCGGCGGGGTGAGATGTGCGATTCTGCGGCGGTTGGAGGAAGAGAGGAGAGCAGAGGGGCCAGGCACTGCGTGCTCGAGGCTGGGCAAAATGTCCGCTTGGGACCGGTAAATGAGCGTATCGAACGAAGGAGAGGAGGCGAGGTGGCAGAAAGTGAAAATTAATAAAGACGCCTCATGGAGAGAAGCTGACAAAGGGAATCAAGGAAGAAGACGCAAAACCCAATTCGGCCGATCAGAGCAGCCGCCGGTCGCAGGTCGCAGCGCGCAGAAGAAATAAAAAGGGAGGAAAAGGGAGACGAGGCCGCAAAGAGGTCGTCGTGATTGATGGACGAGGCAAAGAGTCAGGGGTGCGCAACCAGCGTGTGCTTCCGCTCAGCTTCGCGTGTCGTTCCCAGCGCTCAATTGTAGCTACAGTGGCCTTAAGCAGCGCTTCGTTCAGCCTTGGCGCCACTGGTGCACAGCCATAGCAAGTAGCCGGTACCCGCGACTACTGCTCTGGCGCCATACAAAGCGCGAGTAGGCATACATGCCGTGTTAAATTGAGCCACTCAATGGCAGAAAAGGCCCCGTTGCGGGCTATAGCCTCGTGTTTTTTGCCGGCCCCTTGCCTATAGGACTGTACTATTGGCTGCTAGCACTGAAACCACGCAAATCCCATCGTATGTATTCTAGATGAGGCTCGAGCCTTTGTCTATTGACCGAAAGCATCTTTTGATATCAAATTCTTTAAAGTTAAAAATGTGCAACAAACGTACGTGGCATGTTCCTAGATACGTAAGCATTGCATCTACCTTGCGTCTGTATCAAACAAGAACCCAGCCTGAGTGTCATTTCCGCTGCTCGTAATCGAACTCTTGACGAACCCTTTTCAGCCGCACTAAGATGCAAAGGGAGCTCTCAATTCGGCTCGTGGGCAAAGGCCCTGTCGCCCTCTCCCTTTGTACTGCCAAGGTACCGCTGCAGCCATTTGCAAGCCTCTGGCTACCTGCTGGGTACGGGAAGCGCTATAGCATGCCTTGTTGGTCTGGCCCAATTTGACATGTGCTCTGCTCAAGATTGCCAATACCAGGACGAAAATGCAGAATGCAGGCACATCATGCGAGATTGACGATGTCGCACAATCTGCAGCGGTAGCTTCTAGCAGGTACGGTACAGTATTCCTCCTACACGGTGCAATATCAATGCCATATGCAGCATATAACCTCGTTAAATTAAGCATTCCCTCACAACAGCCTCCAAGACCTGGATGGGAGTCTTCGCCATGGCCAGGGTTCATCCAGGGTCCAGGGCCTCGCTACAGGCTCTCTGCACTACCCCAGACCTTGCGCCACAGCCAGATGGTACCTGAAGCACCAAGCATGTGGCGCAACAACGACAGTGGCACGGACTAACTTGGCTCCGGCCTCCGATCCAATTCGCAGTTCTGCTTGCATGGCGCCCAGGAAATTTCCAGCAAGTGAAGCTGCATCGCCGCCGCCGCCAGCTTCGTGCTTCGAATCATACCTCCAACGTCTTTTCTCGTTCAAATTCCTAGGCAGAAGCAACGGCAGCAACAAATTTGGATTATCCCTGGCTTGTTCATTTAGTTAATTCCAAATGGCTGCGGAAGCGGCAAATGGAGGTGCGTCAAACGCGCTTGACGACATCAAAGCTCCTGCTGGCGTCGTGCTGCCGCCGCGCGAGATCCGGAATATCCTCGAAAAAACGGCCGGCTATGTCGCGCGAAACGGCTCGGTATTCGAAGACCGCATCAGAGAAAAGGAGCGCCAGAATCCCAAATTCAGCTTTCTGAGTCCCGACGATGCGTACCATGCCTACTACCAGTGGCGACTGAACGAGATTAGAGCTGGTCGCGGCACCGATATCGCGGCCGGTCGAGTGGGCGAAAGCATCACGCCTGTTCCCGAAAAGCCCAAGGGCCCGCCAAAGCCCCCCGATTTCCAATTCTGTGCTCGAATGCCTCACATCAACCAGAAAGATTTGGATGTGATACGGCTGACGGCGCTTTTCGTTGCCAAGAATGGACGGCAGTTCATGACACAGCTAGCGCAGCGCGAAACTGGCAACCCTCAGTTCCAATTCTTGATCCCAAACCACACATTCCACAACTTCTTCCAACACATAGTCGATCAGTACACACTGCTGTTGCGGGCGAGCGGACTCGACGGCGAGGGCGGTAAGCTGCAAGAGGAGCAAACTGCTGAGCTGGAGCTGAATATCAAGGACAAGTTTCATGTGCTGAAACGAGCGAGGGAGAGGGCTGAATATCTCAAATATCAGGAGACTGAGAGAAAGAACAAGGAGGCCGAGGAAGAGATCGAAAAGGCCGAGTTTGCCCGCATCGACTGGGGAGACTTTGTCATTGTCGAGACCATTACATTTTCAGACGAAGACGACAACACCAATCTTCCTCCACCCACCACTCTGGGCGAGCTACAGTACGCTTCGTTGGAAGACAGGAATAAGGCATCCATCAGTGCCAATTTGCGGATCGAGGAAGCCATGCCTGGCGAAGAGGATCTTGTGCAGAACGGAACTGCGGAAGCAACCCGGCCATCCTCCTTTCCCCTGCCCGTGCATACCGGTTACGCACCGCAACAGCAAGCACAGACTCCACAGCATGTGCCTTCACCAGTACCGGTTTACGGTGCCGCAGCGCCACAGCAATCTGCTCAGGAAGAGGAAGAGCTGCGGAGAATCCAGGAGAGATCTGCAGCGCAATCTCGTATGCAGCAGGCACAATCAGAGGCCAGGGGTGGTCTTGGCCCAATGAAGATTCGGGAGAACTACGTACCCCGAGCAGCACAAAAGGCGGCAAGCAAGCAGGGCACGCAGATGGCGTTGTGTCCCAACTGCAAGCAGCAGATTCCTCTAAACGAGCTGGAAGCGCACATGAGAAGTAAGTTTCAAAATCCTTTAATGATATCGTTCAACATTTAGCTAACCGATATTTCCTCTTCCTCTTCTATAGTCGAACTCTTGGATCCTAGCTGGAAAGAACAAAAGGCCAAGGCTGAATCACGCTATGCCACGTCCAACATAGCGCATATTGACGTTGCCAACAACTTGAAGCGACTTGCTAGCCAGCGAAGCGACGTCTTTGACCCTGCCACAGGAAACGCTCTCTCAGAAGACGAACAGGCAAGGCGAAAGAAGGCAGCCGTCCAAACGTTTGACGGTCATCTAGAAGGAAAGAGCCAAGCTCATCTCAACCACCTTCAGAATGTCAATGTCGACGAGCAGATTCGCGCAATCCATCAGAAGTTTGCATCCAAGAAGTAAATCATGGCAGGCAATGAGTTTAATAACTTTAGCTAGCAGCTATACTTGTAAAGAGTATAGCAAGGGGGGGTGGTTCAAGCCAACACATTCGTTTTCGAAGGTATAGTGCCTCGGGCAATCCCCTATATCCATCAAAAGCCTCGCGAACGGTTCGGTTTCCCGAATGAAAGATTGCACTTTATACAGGGAGATGTATAGTCATTTTGTTAGTCATGGAGTTTGAAACCTCAAGGTGAGGCGATTTTTATCGTTCTTTTTCTATATGATTGCAGGAGCTCATTTACCAATAGCTTTGAAGAGAGCATGCAGTGTACAAGTTTCACAGCAGGAAGATTGATGAATAAATATCAAAAAAATGCATCGGGTAGCACAAAGGCTATTCGAAGCAAAAGGCTCTTGATACAGATACATGTTTTGGTTATATACCCTCGATGTTTTGCCCACCGCTCAGTCGACGGAGGCATCAGCTACAGCGCACTTGGCATGAAGATGGTAGCGACTGTGAAAGGCAAATGAGGAAACAGGCAATTGGAAATTATAATAAGGCGTCGATACTATATAGTCAATGTAATACGCGGTCCCAATAATACAAAAGAGCAGAGGATGATTTAATCGGCTTTCAAACTGATAGTATCAAGTGATTCCTTACTCTCCAACATATAAACAAGTGTATGGTATCTCGATGGCTCCTACTACGCTTTCTATGGTTACTTGACATCAGATCTTCGTAAAAAAGGAAAGCGAAATCTAGTTATGCCGTCATTGCGAATAAAGCCGACTGTTCGCCTGCGAGCGCCAAAAGCTGAAAGCTGAAAGTCCTCCCTTGGAACTGGTGGGGAAGGCAGCTTGGCAGCTTCCCCCACGTGAACAGCAGCAACTGCAAAACCCCACCTCCAGTCAGCTTGCCGGTGCCGCGATTGTGCAACAGCCCAGGCTTGGAAGGGCAGTATTTATCTCGTCACTCTCCACCCTGTCACTCCAAAGGCTGGTGATCACACGAGCCAGCGCATTTCCCCAGCAGAATCCGACAGGCTTCCAAGGGGGCAAGAAAATCTAAAGCTAACCCACCCTCTGCCTTTATCTTGTTTTTACCAACCTGCGTACACGTCATACCCAGCTCCCCAGAGCTCCTCAGCCTCGCCCGCTTCTTGAACCAGGACGGGCCAAGGCTGATCCTCGCAGGAGCGGCAACCGCATCTCCCCTTTGAAATCTCATAGCCCGTCGACTTTAATACCACCGCCAAACTGTCGGACTCTCAGGACGCCGGGCAGGCGGCCCGCAAATCGCCGGATCTGCATCGGCCCATTTTGCAGTCCATGCCAGACACGCGGCAGCAGAGCTTTGACGAGATTTATGGGCCGCCAGAGAACTTTCTCGAGATAGAGGTAAGCAACGCATGAAGATGTGGTGTTCTGTTTGAAATTACAGGCGCGAGGACATGCCAAGGGGGCGAAAAAGAATAAGGAGAGGAACAAGACTACTGTCCAAGGCATGGCTAACACCTTCCTCTTCTTCTCCTCCGGCAAACAGGTACGGAATCCTCGAACACACGGTATGGGCCGCTCCATGTACACCGACTACGAGATCCTCTGCCGCACAAACATCCCCGCCTTCAAGCTCCGCCAGAGCAGCGTCCGCAGGCGTTACTCCGACTTTGAATATTTCCGTGACATCCTCGAGCGCGAAAGTGCCCGTGTGACGATCCCGCCCCTGCCCGGCAAGGTCTTCACCAACCGCTTCAGCGACGATGTCATTGAGAACCGGCGGGCCGGACTGGAGAAGTTTCTGAAGATTGTGGTTGGGCACCCGCTGCTGCAGACTGGGAGCAAGGTGCTGGCGGCGTTTGTTCAGGGTATGTGTATCCTTTGCCTCGCTCAATTTTTCAAAGCAAACTGTTTCTTGCTGTCAAGACGAAGAACTAACTGGAGATGAAATATTAACAGACCCCAACTGGGATCGTAATGCGTGGTAGGGGAAGCTCTTTGGCTGAGGTGGCTTAAATGCTTTGGGGGGAGACGACCGAAGCTATCCGTTTATATATATCCCAAGCCAAAAAGGAAGGCAGTACGTCGAATTAAGCGAGGTTTCTATTGTGCTATCAGCCATTCCAGATCATGGGAAGGGAAAGTGATATTTGGCAGATGGAAAACGTGATATAGCGGTTGCAAGACGGGGAAGGCCAATGACGCCTGGGACAATTCTACATTGCCTTGCTTCCTTCCTGACTTCAACCAATCTTACCTTTTCTTTCTTCTCGGCTCGGGGTTACCGGTCTTGCTTTATTTCAAGTCTAGTATTACGTCAGTCTATAGCAGGCTGCAAGTTTTCTCTTCTTTAATGTAGCAGCTGAGTTGCTTATTGTTGTTGCTCGAGCAAGCAGGAATTGGGACTTTTCTTGGCAGGACGAGGAAGAAAAGCCAGGCATGTCTCATGGCTGGCAGCACTTATTCAAGCTTTATTGTACACATTAACAAATTCAATAAAACAACTTTAGTGTTTCCTTATTTCCAAAACACTTTCTAATACAGCTTTGTCAACATGTACTTAGTTGCTCTTGTGTTGCAGTGAAAACTGCATTATCTAGGGTAGGACGGCCGCAGGATGTATGCAACGCCATCTCACGATAGGCTAACCTCAAACACCACCTCGCATTATCAAGATACCGACACCCACGCCCAATCAGAGCACGTCCTTCTCTCTTGAGTAAAAGATTGTCGGCCCCGAAACTCGGTCCCGGAGTATTTGTGGATTAGAGGGCTTGGCTCGAGACAGCGATGCCTGTTAGGCAGGCCACTTTGGTGTAGAGATCCACAACGATGTCATACTCTTGGCGCTATGGCTACTACTGTAAACCTTTCAGTTTTTTCCCCTTGCGCGAGGATTTCGGCCAATGATAAGTGATTCTCTCCCAAGCGATGAGCGGCAAAAAGGAGAAGATTATCGTGAAAACTTTTTTTTCTCTTTTGGTGAAAAATTCCTGGCGGTGAGTTGGCATAAGTGGCGTGAGTAAAGGTGGATAGGATAGGTGATACATGATTTTTTTCAAGGCCAGAGAACTGCCAAGAAATGGAGGCTCAGGAACGGACAAGTGAAGAATATTCCGTATTGAGAAGTACCGAAAACAATGACAAAAGCAGCCCGTAAAACAATAATCATGCGCAAAAGTCTTGAGTTCTAGGGCAGTGACATACTCTGTAGTTGACACATGCATGGAGAAAGGGTCAGAGGGTCTCTCTTCTCCGCCTCCCTCAACCCCATGGGCATAATCTAGACTCTCGTCTCCAGGAAAACTCAACGCTCGCCTTTGCCAATAGCCACGTGCGGCAAAGGGCTTCACAGTATCAACCGCCCTCTGCCAGCACAGCGTGGGTTGCGAAAAAGGGAAACCCGCAGCCTCACCCATCCCTTCCAATCTCGGGCTTGCAGCCCCGACTTGCATGTGCTGATCGACAGCCAAACCTCCTCTCCTGGGCAGTCGCACGAATCAATCCCAGCGGGGGAAGACATTATCTAGTATGCATATTCGGGTTCCATCGCGAATGACTCGGGGTCCTTGAGAAGACGGGCCACAAGTGCTGACCTTGAGGGAACATGAAAACTGGAACCATGGACTGGTGTGCTGCCGGCCGAGAGTTGAGAGCTTGCTTGCCGGCGAGCCCAGATAGATACGTGTATATCGTAGCCGCGCCGGAGCATTTTGAAGCTATTGTATAGGTACCTGTATTTGCCGCTTCTAGTTCCAGGCCAAGTTGAAAATCGCCGCAGGGACCAGGTAGTATAAAACCTTTGTTCCGGGACACAAGCTGATGAATGGGCAGCTAATCGGAAGCTTTTGATGCAAAGAACCTTGGCGATGGTGCATAGATGTGCATTCCGCATCCAGCCGACGCCGGTCTCCATCACACCGCGGGCTGAAAACGGAAAACCACTCACTCAGTAGGGCTTGATAATCTCCATCTGCGCGCAAAAAGCGTGAAACATTTTATGAAGATCTTTTATCCAAAGGAACAAAAAAATAAAAAACAGCTGCTTTTCGTTGGCCGCTGCATCTCAGACAAGCATCCCTCTGTGGCTCCCATGTCGATCGTCATGGCGACCCACCCTCTCGTGGGTTTCTCAGGCCTCTTCTCCTCTCGTAAATCTGGTTCAATACGACGATCAGCTCCGTCCTGTGCAAGGAAAATGATGTCATGTGGATAAGACGTTGTACACTGTATAACAAATCAAGGATCATGTCCGAGTTGTGATGGAGATTTTGTCACAGTTCGCCGCGAGCAAACGGTTTCCTGGCGGTTAACTGTGCATAGTAGGTAGCCAAGTCGTTGTATAAGCGTGTCTGCAACCGAGGGCCATGTGAATATTTAAATCAATGGTTGACCCCATGTTTCCTCCGGATTTCTCTTTGAATCTTTAATTCTTCTATGCCTCTTTTTCCCTCCTGCGTGCCATAAGACATACCTTGTGTTTGGTTGTCTTGAGATCATCCATCATGGCACCTCCTAAATTCGCTGGCCTTTCAGGCCGGCCGCTCTCCTTGACCGTCTCGACTGTTGCTACCATGGCTTTCCTTCTTTTTGGATATGATCAGGGCGTCATGAGTGGCATCATCTCCTCTCCAGTGTTCAACGACTATTTCCCCGAGACAAGAGACTCAACCATGCAGGGTCTGGTAACAGCCATCTATGAGATTGGTTGTCTGATAGGTGCCATGTTCATCCTCGCCGTGGGAGATTTGCTCGGCCGCCGAAAAGCCATCATCATTGGCGGAATCATCATGATCTTTGGAACCATTATCCAAGTCACCTGCATGCGTGGCCATGCCCAGCTTGCGCAGCTAATCATTGGCCGTATCGTCACTGGCGTTGGCAACGGCATCAACACCTCAACCGTCCCAACCTACCAGGCTGAGTGCAGTAAGACATCCAACCGTGGCCTGCTCATCTGTATCGAAGGTGGCATCATTGCCTTTGGCTCGCTCATTGCCTATTGGATCGACTATGGCGCTTCATACGGACCCGACGACCTGGTCTGGCGATTCCCCATTGCCTTCCAGATTGTCTTTGCCCTCTTCTTCTGCACAGCCATGATCTGGCTCCCTGACAGCCCCAGATGGCTCCTCACGCACGAGCGCTATGAAGAGGCCGAGGTCACCATTGCTGCCCTCCGTGGATACGAAATCGACAGCGAAGAGACCAAGATGGAGCGAGACATCATTCTCGACTCCATCAGAGCCTCGGGCTTCGCCGGCCAGAAGAGCACTCCTATCAAGGCCCTTTTCACCAACGGCAAGACACAGCACTTTCGGCGCATGTTGCTCGGCGCCTCGTCTCAGTTTATGCAGCAGGTTGGTGGCTGCAATGCCGTCATCTACTACTTCCCCATCCTGTTTCAAAACTCCATCGGCGAGACTCACAACATGGCCATGCTGCTCGGCGGTGTCAACATGATTGTCTACTCCGCCTTTGCCACTGTCTCATGGTTCATCATTGAGCGAGTTGGCCGCCGAAAGCTGTTCCTTTACGGCACCTTTGGCCAGATGCTGTCCATGATCCTGACGTTTGCGTGTCTGATTCCGGGCAATCCCTCTGCCGCCAAAGGAGCAGCCGTTGGTCTCTTCACCTACATTGCGTCCTTTGGAGCGACCTGGCTGCCGCTGCCATGGCTCTACCCGGCTGAGATCAGCCCCATCAAGACCCGTGCAAAGGCAAACGCTGTTTCGACATGCACAAACTGGCTGTTTAACTTTTTCATTGTCATGATCACTCCCATCATGATTGCCAATATTGGCTGGGGAACCTACCTGTTCTTCGCCATTGTCAACGCCTGCTTCTTCCCCATCCTGTATTTCTTCTACCCAGAGGTATGTAGCTCTCCAGTCTGCCAGAAATACCGTTGCAGTCTCGCTAACAGTCAAAATCACAGACCGCGAACCGATCTCTGGAAGAGATTGACATCATCTTTGCCAAGGGCCACTCTGAGAACATTTCATATGTCAAGGCCGCCAACGAGCTGCCTTACCTGACTCATGACGAAGTTGAGGAATACGCTCTTCGATACGGCCTGGTCAACAGCGCAAGCCAAGGTGCTGCAGGCAGGGAGGTGGACAAGACCAGTGAGAGAGGGAGCTCCAGCGAGAAGGGAAGCTCGAATGAGAAGGAAATCGGCACAGGGACCGAGTCGGAGAAATGATTTATGAGATACCAAAAGAAGGACAAGTATGAATACCCATAGAGGATAGAAGAAGCTAGAAGATGGAATGCCAAATCAAACTTGGCTCATCTTGGATAGAGAATCGGCTACTGGAATATGCACCAGGCCGTGAAGCAAATTATCTTTGAACGAACGTGCTGGAATCAGTGTTGAAGTGTAAAAGCAGCGAATGTGGTGGAATGGTGAAATGGAGAAAGTCAGACAGCCAACGTCTTGTAGCTCGGTGGCTGTTGCAGTCAATGGTTACCGCCCCTCGAGGCTTACTCGGAACCAACTCGCCTGTGTCAGCCAAAGGGAATACTTCAGAGAGGAATGATAGTACAGTCATCTCCATAACGGATCCTCGTTCAACAAAAACCACCGTTAACAAAACAACCCATAACAAAACGTTTTTAAAAAAAAAGAAAAAATTAGGTTCTGGAGGGAGTCGAACCCTCGCTGCTGGAATGACTTATCATCAAAATCCAAAGTCCTAACCGTTAGACCACAGAACCGACCCACTTTTAATTATTCGGTAAAGGTCCTAGATCCAAAAATAAAGGTAGAAACTGAGTCTTGTTGCATCTCGGGATCTGATGAACAGCCTTCGATAAGAGACTCCGAGACGTCACTTGGGGCACGTCAGTTCTGTAAATTAAATTATACAGTAATGGTGCTAGCGGAATATGTTGTTTGATGGGAGAATCTCAACTCTCTTTTATTCAATGCATCGTTCTCAACTGACATGTGTAGCTTCAAGTTTGTAATAAGGCTTGGTTTTACTGAAGACCATAGACCACACCCTTGTAAACATGCTAGTTGAGCAAATTGTACAATGATACTGACAACGCTGGGATCTGTGTTTATAAATTTCATGAAGCATCTACTCTTCAATGCCTCTTACTTGGCCTAAATGTGTAGCTTCAAATGTAAAACTTGATTTTGTTAAAGATTGCATTATATAGGCACCACCTATAAACATTACTAGCTACCTACCAATATCATCCATCAATACCAATCTCTTCTCTATCCACCCATGTCATCTCAAACACCAAAACCCGTCAATATAATAATCATAATAATACACAATTGGGACTCATAAGTAATCAAAACAAACACCAAAATAAAGAATAATCACGCCAGTCAACTCCCCATTACACAAACTCCATCCGCAATCCAGGATTCTCCCGGTGAAGCACCGACTCCACCACGTTTGACAGCAACGTCACGAAATTGGGCACATCAGCAGCCTCTGTCTTGGTCGCATGCGCGGCCAGCCGGTGCTTGGCCATGTTCTCAGACGCACAGCGTTGTGAGCAGAACAGCGTCAGGCGTCCCGAGTTTACGCACTGCTTGCACACAAACACCTCGAGGGCATATGCATCGTCCATGATGACATCTTCCTCTTTGCCCGCGCTGCGCTTCTGGATACAGCTGTCTCCGCCGTCACATTTGTGTGCTTCGTCGACATGCTTGCCCTAGAGAATCAAATGAGTTAGTTGGAGATTGCAAGCAAACACAACGAGACAGGACCAGCCTGTTGATATTCTCTAAGAATCACAAAAAATACGTACGTGTCCAGCCTCGAAGCATTCTTCTGAGCAGTAGACCGTGAGCTTCTGGCTGCTGCCCATCTGTGTGATTGTCTGGCATACAGTGCAGGAAAAGACATCGTTTGTAGCCACGACTTTGCCGCACGTCGAACAAGGGGGTAAATCGTAGAGTTCATCTCCTGCCACCTGGTCCTGGGCTGTTTGAGCCTGGCTCTTAGCCTGCTGCTTCTTGTTCAGCTCATCAGCCATCCTGGCCCTCCGGAGGTCGTCGAGCCGTGCCTGGAAGAACTCTCGCTGGGGCCGCATCGTCTTGTCCTCCTGCGCATCCTTGACCATCTTGCCGATAATCCCTTCTATGCTCATGTCCTCGTTGGAGGAAAACTCGTCCAGATACGGCCCCGAGTCCTGAATTGGCTCGCCCGTCTCCCGGTTCAGGAAGAATTCCTCGACATAGAGCTTCCGCAGGGCAGCCGCATTGCCCTCGGCAGCCTCAACGCTGGCCACAAACGAATCGACTCGTTCGGCCCAGTCGGGCGGCTTGCCAATCCCCCGCCAAATCATGCCCACCACCTCGTCGCGTGATCGGTCCGGGTCATCCAGCATGCCTCTCAGCTCGTCCTGGATGAAGGGGTCGTCGCAGACCACGAGAAACTCGGGGTGCTTCCGCAGTATCCATCGATACCAGGCCTCCTTCTCCGACTCTATCCGCGCCTCGATTTTCTTGAGGCCAATCTTGCGGTCCTTCGCGTCTGCAAAGAGTTCTTCCAGCTCCTGGTGAAACGCTTTCCTATACGTGAACCATTCGCGATCCTGACTCCCGCTGTACCTCTGGCGCATCCTCTCCAACACCCGGATGTAGCATCCCGTGCAGTCTGAAACGTGTTTCTTGCCACACCCACTAGCGCACGAGGGCCTGAACTCCTCGATTTGTTCCGAACAGAGCCGCCTCTGTTTCCTGGCCGCGATGAGCTCCGTCCAGTGTTCCGGAGCGGGTGCTGGCTGAGCCATGGCTGTGATTCCGGGCTCGCACAGATGCAGAGGAGAATGCCTGCTCCTCCAATGATATCTGAGAACCGTTAAGAAGAAATATATATATATAGAATAAGAAAAGCCCTGAAGAAAATGAAAGATGTGTCTTGAAGATGCCGTCAATCTCTCCCGGTTGACGCGCCGAGATTCACTCTCAGTACCTACTGAGAATCAAGCGCAAAGGTATCGACTGAGTAAGCTGAAAAAGAGAAACACAGCTAGCCCAGTTCAAGAGACCCCAGCGAAACCTCCAGAAGCCGTCCAGCGTTGAAAAAAAGGAAAAGAAGGGGTATAAAAACACGTCGATGCGCCGGGAAAAGAAGGGGAAAGTCAGTTTGGTGTAGAGATGGATTTTTCGATGCTCTGCGAAGAGGTACCTTGGCAGGTCGCAGGTACCTGCACAACAACATTGAGTGCGTCAACACGCCTTCGCTGACCTCATCTTGCAGGAAAATACATCTGCCGATACTTTGCCGAGCTTTAAGCGGAGATGATCCGGCACAATCTCGTCTAATCTTCAGCTGCGGCTGACTGTACCTATACGCCTCTGCAAGTAAGCCTTGGTGTACTCGCGACGCCAAATTCCGCTTCATCATCGTCAAAAAATTCCCAAATCAGTGTTTGATATTCAATTCACATCAGACTCTTTAGTAAACACATTTAGCCCTTACAATGGTAAGAAATCAGATACAATCCATATCTGCGGAGCCCTCAACCGCGTGCACAACTCCTGCTAATTCTGCTCTCTTCAACCAGGCCGACAAGCTTCGCAACCAGCAGGAGCTCGAACGCCTCCAGGCCAAATATATCGGAACCGGCCACCCCGACACCTCCAGCTGGGAATGGCGGACAAACATCCAGCGAGACACGTACGCCTCGATTGTCGGCCACCGACCTCTTCTCTCCTACATCTCGCTGGCAGAAAACGAGCCTCTGACCAAGACGCGGGCTCAGCTGATACGGGTGTGTAATTGTTACGCCAATCCGCAGTTGAGAACGTTGTAAATTGCTAATATTTGATTTTGACGGACAGAAAATGGTTCAGCCAAGCGGGCCTCCACCGCCGCGAGAAGATTAATTTCAAGCAACGACTTCTAAATGACCGACGATCATTGAAGATGCAGCCAGCAACGGCTAGATTTTGTCTATTTCAAAGATGTATGTGCACATATGCATCTTGTCATGATTCGCGGATGAGAATGGCGTTATAGAACGGCAGATTCACACAACAAGATACCCCTTTCATAATTAAAGCAGCAACTATAGTATCCCATGCAGGGTTAATAGAAGACATTGGCACAAAACATGAGAACAGGAAGAAGAAGAAGAAGAAGAAGAAGAAGAAGTTGATGGAAACAAACAACAGAAGACGGGTATTATATGGGTTCTAAGAATCATCACAAGCACCAACGTGGTGCCACCATCATTGCGTATGCTATACGCTGTTGGTCATGCTCCATCCCACATCGTTGCCATCCTCCCATCTTTCCTCTCCGGGCCGTCTACTCTTCAGCCCCAGGCTCGACCGCAATTTATTATCAAATGCCGCGTCTTCGGGATGGCCATACACCTCACGCACCAACCCCATGACTCCGTCCAGGCCGATTTCTTCCTTGGCTCGAGGCCCGACATGCCAGGTGATGGTCTGGTCGCCCTCGTAACCGACCGGCGGCCGGTCCACCTTCTTGACCAGGTATCCCTGTCTCTCGAGTCTCTTGAGCACCACCTCGGTCCGTTCGCTAGCCAACATCCGATCGGCGTTGAGGCGCAACAGGGAGCGCTGCAGCTTCTGTTCGCTGAGCTCTCCTCCGTTGAGCCAAATCAGCGAGACAAGCAGCGTATAGAACCCCATGGATGTTGCTTCGTGGTCGGCACTCGGGATTTTCGATGGTCTGAGGATCGATGCGCTCCGGTATTCTGCCAGCAGCGCGGAGGAGAGGATATAGGCACCCGAGCCAGACCTTGACTGGGTGTTTGATTTCATAGCTGCCGATTATCGCAGGATTAGTCCCAGCTGTTCTCAGGAAACAACTCAATAAATCAAACAACAGCTTCGAATTACCTTGTCTCTTCTCATGCAGCGTCATTTTCTCTCGGACAGGCAGCTCACGCAGCTCCATCCCCCAGACGGCCCTCAGTTGGACTTGCGCCAGCTCGAATATTCTCCTAAATGAACGACTTTGCTTTCCGAGGACTGTCATCACGGCTCAGTCAGTTGAACGACTTTCTCTCCCTTGTTTGTGCATCCTTATCCTTACCTCGCTCCTTGATGCCATCTCTCCGTATCGGCGTTCTCGAGTACTCGCAGGCAATCGCATATCGAACCAGCTTCTTGGCCAACTGCTCGTCGGCTCTCGAGGTGGTGCCGTTCATATCTGCATCCTCGTCTGACGCTTCCTCTTCTTGCCCCGTCTCCGAGCCCTCGATATGTGGGCGCTGCCGAGGTCGAGCGTCTTCGCCTGATTCACCGTCGTCTTCCACCTAATCAATCACATGCGCTTGTCAAAAAGGATGAACACGGAAACGGCGAAACAGGGCTGTCGACTGCGGACCCACCGGACGGCGTCTCCTCTGTGAAGGCGGCATGGCTGGACGTTCAATTGATGTCGCCTGGGCCTCCGAATCTCCGATCTGGTGATGTGAATCGCAATAAAGTCAGGAATTGTGAGAGTGAACGTGGGGCTCGAGTAACCAACGCGCTACTGAGGGCGCGTCTTGAATTGCGTAGGCGGGTAAAGTGGCCGCAGCGAAAGCTTTTATCGGCTATCGATAACGGCTTATCTGCAAAATTCCATATCGCATCGCAATGTACCTGCATCGTATTGTGTTGTATCGTCTCTTCACTGTCGACTCTGTGAGCTCTTCTAAAGACATTTTGCCGCATCGCATTTCATGTAGCCTCTTTTTTTCCCGCTGCAACTCGCATCTGATTTGCTGCATCAATGCTTTCCCGAGCGGCAAAGGCTCCGCGCGTCTATTGGGCCAACCGACTGGCCTCGTCTATCTTGCGTGAGAGAACAACGCTAAGCCATTTCTACGGCCATGAAGATTGGCTCCAGCAGCGATGCTACAGCTCCGATCCCATCATCCACAGCAAGGAAAGCGTGGAGGCGCTGATATCGGGGCGGATTAGCACGAAAGAATTCAACAAATCACTGCAAAAGGCATCCAAGAAGCCGTCGCGAAGAGGGTCCTCTCGCCGCGGCAAGGGCGCAAGCAACAGACGCCGAAACAGGGACGAAGAGATACCCGACTGGGGGCTTGCGACGGCTCCAAACGATGCGAACGTCAAGATAGAAGCAAAAGCAGAAGTTGTGCAAGAGTTGAAGGGGAGAGAGGCTGCAGAAAGGCTTGCGGAAGCCCAAGAAGAAGCAGAAGAAGAAGTTCAGAATGCGCTTGCCAAGGCACTTGTAGAGGAAGCGGAGCGATTAGAGCGAATGGAAGCACAAGATGAAGCAGCTGCTTTAGATATTCGTTATCTTTCTGCTGAAATTGGCCAATTCAAGTCAGAAGAAGAACGGTCTAAACCAAGTTTCCAAGACGAACGCATCCAGTCCAGGAGCGTCTCTGTTGCGGCTCTTGGGAAGCAGATTGAGGCAATCATGTTAAAGAACCCCAACGAAATGAAGAGACCAAAGAGGCCTACGCGGAGGATCCAGGACAAGGCACCAGAAGCCAAAGTAAAGCTCGATGCCGAACGAGATCTCATGATGGAGGAAGTCGAAGAGAGCAACGAAGAGGCACTGGAAGCTGCGTTGAAGCACATTGGCGACCTGCGGCCTGTCGATCGGACAATTTTGCTCATGAAAGACTTTGATGCTCTGGCGAATTCCTTGTTGGATGGCTTCAAGTCCAGCCAACTCACCAGATACTACAACCGGGAACGCCTGACAGCACACAACCAAAGCCTGCAGAAGCCACCTTCATATTCTTGGGTTGCTGACCAAAGCCCCTGGGAGCCCGCCAAACCCGACCACTGGGGGCCCCTTAGGCCTAAGCAGCGCCAGGTGATTCTAATTATGCAAACCATCTGGAATCTCGAGGTCAAGGAGCAAGTCGAAGGCCTCGGCAGGACTCTTGTCTGGCTGGAGCCTCGCATCTTCCAGTTGATTGCTTGTAAGTCATACATATCAAAGACTTATTCTCTCTACCACGTTAGACCAGACTTGCTTACACTCCCCCTCCTTTAGCTCCCAATAGCTCCATCCTAGAGCAGGTCTCGAAAGACTTCTTGTACGAATCCAACAAGGAGAAGATTACCGCAAGCTTCGACGACTGCCGGATCAATATTTATGCCCAAAAATCCACTGTCCCCGTCATTCTCTCCCATCTTGATGAAATTGTCAAATCGATTCGTCACCAGAAGATTTCGTCTCGTCATATTGAAGAAAATGATTTGGACGAGCAGCTGCTCAAAGAGCTAGAACAAATTACAAAGACACACATCAAATATAACAAGGACGATAAAGTATGCTTTGAATAGCCACCTTCATCCCTCTCTTTGCAGAGCTAATGGTACAAAATAGGAGCTTGAAATCTCATGGCTTGAAAGTCAAACCTCGTCTCCATCGCCCGAAGGCACCAAGAACATTGAAACATCCGCTGATATCGCTCTGCGGCTACTACTGGAGCAGCCGAGCAAAGACGACCAAAACAGCGTGCACATTATCACGCCATCGGAAATTGACAAGGCCAAGGACGGATACTTCATTAGCCACCAGAGAGAACGCAGGAGTATGCGCTGGAAGGATAAGCTGAAGCCCTGGTCCAGATATGTCCATCCCGTCGGCCAAACCACCACCGCATCCGACGATGTCTTGAAACACCTACTTGAGGTAGTCTCTTTACCCGCTTCGTCAAATTCTAAAGCCAAGAAAGAAGCCGAATCGGTAGTTACGACGGCATCCTTTGGACATGTCCTTCACGGCAAGGGTTCCCGTACGGCTACTACCATGGCGAAACACCGCCGACTTCTCTCTCCAGTCCTCCCTCACCCTGCATCCTTTACTTCCATTATGGACGGAGATGGACCTCTGACGCAGCGCACAACCATTACCCTCAACTTTTCTCCCGACCCCCAGCATCATTCCAATGACACGATTTCAACGCTCCCCAGCGTCCAGCTGCAGCTACCTGTTGATCCCGTCACCGACATTGCCCACTCTTCTCTCCCGTCTGGTTCGACTCTCTTTGGCATTGCCGCACATTCCGTCAGCGACATCCTGTTGCCCAGCGAAAGCGTAGACATTCGCCTGACGCAGCAGCGTCTCCTGCCGCTCGACGCGAGCCAAGAACCCATCAAAGAATTTCTATCTCACTGCGAGTTCGACCTCCCAAAAGGCATATTGAGAACACCCAGCAAAATCACATTTTCAATCCCCAAAGCATGGGCCGCTGACCCAAAGGCAAAACGCAAGCCTTCCAAAACGGCCACCGTCAACGCCTCGTACATCTTTATGGGACTGGAGACGCATCAAATCGCCGAGATTGAGTTCCATGGCCACACTCTACGCTACGTTGGCATCGATGCGGGTCGCCACGGTGGCCAGAGGCAGGAGCTGTCTCTCCAGGCCGGTCCTCCTATGCGAGGAAGCGACGGAGAGCAGGACAAGGCGCCTTTCGAGCTGAACGAGGAAGTAGCATCTGCATTTATATCTCTAGCTGGAGAGATAGCCACAGGCAAGTATTTCTCGTGGCACAACGGCTCTGAGCTGGTGCGAGAGCTTTCCGACGAGTCACTTGGCTTTGACGAGCTGGAGGTGCTTGATGACGAAGAAATCGATCAAGAGCTGTCCTCATCAGAAGCTGAATATTCTGGGGATGCCCAGAGCTCAGAATCCGAGCTTTTGTCACCGCCTGAGCAGGATGAAAGCTCCTCTACAATGACTGATCCAGTATCTGAAGATGCATATTCCACCAGTGAATCAACAAACCCCTCTGAAGCTCTCAACCACCCTGCCGACACCAAAGATTCATAAACTCCTATAAGCAAAGAATTTCCCCATGATAGCTAGCAACGCACTTCATTATATACAAAAATTCATTTATTTTCCTTGTAGGTTAAAGGCAGGAGGCATTCGGATGCGTCAACGAAGAAAAAGAAGGGCACATAGGGATGGCGCGGCCATTCCCCAGGCGTTTTGGATGGAGCAGTGATTCCCCTCTTACAATGTACTTGTACACATATACACAGGCATGCAGATGATGAAATTTGAAGGCTTTTTAAGGATTTGTACGAGTAGGATGACCATACAATATCTCATGAATAATCTACATTTACAGATGGCGGCCATTTTACGTCATGTTCTCTTCTGCCTTCTCCTCAGCCTCGTCATCCCAAGTGTCAGCCGCGCGGGGCTTACAGCGCATCCAGCGGGTACAGTCCTCTGTCAATAGCGCTAACAGCGCTAAGATCGCTGAGACTACAGGGGAGCAATTGATTTCCAGGGAGCAGCTACAGGGGGACGTACAGCGCAAGCACTACGCAGAGGCCGGTGCATCACCACAAATTTTCAGAGCATCACGGCCGATTAAAGAGGCACAAGTAATTTGGTGGTCGAAGTCAGTCAATTGATCTTCTATCTAATTTTTTTTCCCTTTGTTTTGCATTCCCGGAGAAGTTTTGATGGAACCCGTATTCCCAGCCTCTCAATTAACGTGCCTCGATTCATAGTCGAGAACTCATATGCATAGCAACATTGATCGTTTCGTCGTAGAAGTGAGCGCATGGTGCCCCGCTGGGAGAAACCTCACGAGGGACCCCAGAACATCAGGTTTTGATGATGGTGGGTATCGCTTATTTCTTGGCGGCCTTGGCGGCGGACTTGGTGACCTTGCCGGTAGCACCAGTGGACTTCTCGACGGACTTGATGACACCGACGGCGACGGTCTGGCGCATGTCACGGACGGCGAAACGACCCAGGGGAGGGTAGTCGGTGAAAGCCTCAACGCACATGGGCTTGGAGGGAACCATCTTGACGATGGCGGAGTCACCAGACTTGATGAACTTGGGGGAGGCCTCAGTAGCCTTACCGGTACGGCGGTCGATCTTCTCGAGGAGCTCAGAGAACTTGCAGGCAATGTGGGCAGTGTGGCAATCGAGGACGGGGGCGTATCCGGCACCGACCTGGCCAGGGTGGTTCATGACGATGACCTGGGCGTTGAAAGAAGCGGCACCCTGGGGAGGGTCGTTCTTGGAGTCACCGGCAACGTTACCACGGCGGATATCCTTGACGGAGACGTTCTTGACGTTGAAACCAACGTTGTCACCGGGGACACCCTCGGTAAGCTGCTCGTGGTGCATCTCAACGGACTTGACTTCAGTGGTCACGTTGGAGGGAGCAAAGGTAACGACCATACCGGGCTTGAGGACACCAGTCTCGATACGGCCGACAGGGACAGTTCCGATACCACCGATCTTGTAAACATCCTGAAGGGGAAGACGGAGGGGCTTGTCTGTGGGACGCTTGGGGGGCTCAATGGCGTCAATGGCCTCGAGAAGGGTCTTGCCGGTGGACTTGCCAGCCTTGGTCTCCTTCTCCCAGCCCTTGTACCAGGGGCAGTTGGTGGAGGCAGTCAACATGTTGTCGCCGTTGAAGCCGGAGATGGGGACGAAGGCAACGGTCTTGGGGTTGAAGCCGACCTTCTTGATGAAGTTGGAGGTCTCCTTGATGATCTCAAGGTAACGAGCCTCGGCCCAGTTGGCAGTGTCCATCTTGTTGATGGCAACAATGAGCTGCTTGACACCCAGGGTGTAGGCGAGCAGAGCGTGCTCACGGGTCTGGCCATCCTTGGAGATACCAGCCTCGAACTCACCAGTACCGGCAGCGATAATCAGGATAGCGCAGTCAGCCTGGGAGGTACCAGTGATCATGTTCTTGATGAAATCACGGTGGCCGGGAGCGTCTGCAGAGTGGCACGTTAGAATGATGGACTCGGAATGCCAATGAGGAAGACCGAAAACATACCAATGACGGTGACATAGTACTTGGGAGTCTCGAACTTCCAGAGGGCAATGTCGATGGTGATACCACGCTCACGCTCGGCCTTGAGCTTGTCAAGAACCCACGCATACTTGAAAGAACCCTTGCCGAGTTCGGCGGCTTCCTATTGATTGAAACATGATTAGCACACTGAACCACACAGGGATTGAAGCAAAAGACGATGCGATTGAGCGAGTACAATCTGTTGGGACGATGGAGGCATAGTGGCGATAGCGGGGTTGCAGCCAAAAAAAAGTTGGCACCCCACTAAAAGCCAAGCAAGGCAGCCTGAAAATTTTTGCTGTGCCAAAGGAGGGGTAGAGACAGGCAAAGCGGGGTGTGTGATGCTGCGGGAGAGAAAAATGACAAGACTGGGAGCAGAATTGTCGGGCACGAGTGTGCTCAGGAAGAGTCGTGAAAAAAGCAGAAATGAGCTCACCTTCTCGAACTTCTCGATGGTACGCTTGTCAATACCACCGCACTGGTAGATCAAGTGACCAGTCTATTGGAAAATATCAGCTGGATGCGTTCATGATGATGATACCCGTGCCGACCGACCGAGTCGATGGCAGTAGGAGTCGAGGAATTGGGAGTTACTCACGGTGGTAGACTTGCCGGAGTCGACGTGGCTGTTGTAGCAGGTCAGTATTTGAGTCGATCGAAAGCTGTCTGGTGGAGAGATACGAACCCCTAGACGATGATGGTCAGCAAAATGTCGTGCACATCAGGTGTCAACGGCAGAGAATGCCGCTGACGAGAAGAATGAGGATTGCAAACTTACGATGACGACGACGTTGATGTGAGTCTTCTCCTCCTTACCCATTTTGGCGGTTTGTGAAGTTTTGTGTGGGAGTTGATGGAAAGTTCTTGACTAGAACGTCTGCAGAGAGAAAGAGTCAGCAAGTGATGTTCCACAGACGAAGACGATGAAGACGATGGCGATGAAACTTCCCGACAATGGAAGGCTGAATCACCGTCGTCAGAGGGCAGAAGACAGGCGGCACGTACAAATTCGCAGATCGGATGCTTGAACCGGGTATGCGAGACGAAGAGCAGAAGAAGAGAAAAATTCGAAAGCAGATGGTGGGAGGAGGAGATTTAAAAGGTGGTGGGCGGAGAGGGGTGCAGGCGCTAAGGCTGCTCTTTTTTTTTTCTGCCACGCGGGGCAGCCAGAAAAAAAAAAGCCTGAGGAGGGGCAAAAAGAGTGGCGCCCGCCTTCATGGCCTAGCCCTAACGAGCGAGCCCCAGCCAATGAGGTTGCCGCTCATCTTTTTTCCTGCTGCACACCCGCTAGTTTTTTTTTTTTTTTCCTTGGCCTGAGCGCCTCTAGTGGCTTTGAGACCCGCAGGCCAATGGGCTGCGACGAGGAGCTCGAGGCCTGCGATCTGGTATGATCACGGTGGGAACATGTACTGTAAGTTTTGTTGACCCGGGGCTACAGATTTTTTTTTTCTTCTACGGCAATACGGTCAGGATTTGTTGTTGAGCTCGTAGGCGGTGCTATCGGATGGGTGGCCAAGGGCGTTCAGGAGAGAGCCGATAGATGCAGTGCGCATGGCCTCGATACGGCCAGTGGACGTGCTGTGCCTACAGCGCATGCATACAGCTGGGGACTGCTGTGAAGCAAGTAACGGGTACATTGTCGCACCGAGGGACCGCTACCTTGAGGGCTGTTTGCCTGAGTTATCGTCGAGTCACCGGCATATTTTGATCCTTTGCGTTGTATTGCCTACCATCATCTTGTCTTTGAACATCGTTTCGGCATGACACAGAGCAGGCAGAACGCAGAGCAACAGCAAGCAACCCGCGACTTTCGGGCCTAAAGTGTCTCAGCAGCGAAAAACGCTGATACCGTCGAGACTCTTGCGGCTGACCTCTCACTGCCCAATCCACCCACACTCAGGCTGCTGGCGCGCACCTGTTTTTGCCCAACTCGCCGCTGTGCTTTTTTAGGTTTGCTTGTGCAAGTACCGCTACTTGCTATCTTTCCATCTCTTTCTGCTTTGTTACACCAAAGGAACGTGAAGTGAGTCAACGGCGGTGAGAGCCTATGGGAGGTGAGAACCCGCATTCGATTTCCTGCCGCAAATGCGTATCACACTCGAGAAGACACAGCTGTAAACCAAAGACGTCAAGGCGTCAAGGCGTCAAACAATCAGCCATGGCTGTTATCCGTCTTGCCGTCTAAGCAACAACTCGCATCATCCTCGTGTATGATATCCATTCTTGCCTCCATCGTGGCTCCGCTATGCAGCAGCTCCTGATACTCGTACTGCACCCCTGTAGGCTGTAGCCAGAGCCATTTGCCTCTTCGACTTGAATTTTTTTTTTTTTTCTCGACTTCCCGTCCTTACCCCTCCATATCGTCGCAGCCCCTCCATTCATCTTCACCCAAGCCCACTATGAAACGTCAACCACCCCACTTCATGCGGTTCCATCCCTTCCATCCATCACCCGCTCGCCACAGCAAATTTTCATATGCTTCTGTTATCGAGGTGTCATCAACGCCCATCTTCCTCTTGTTGTGCAAACCCCGAGCCGAATACACAGCCAAAATGGAGCTCGTACGATATATCAAATAGGTAGTTGTAGGTAGCCGTAGAAGAGGCGATACAAGATGTGGGTACACGTATGCACGCCGCTCCAGGCAGCTCTCATGCGTTATCTCCGTATCGATAGCTTCCCAACTCTCCCTGCCACCACATGCATTCAACCGTGAGAATCAGATTTACGGTGCCTTAGCTCAAGAGGCATCCTCGGCCAGCAGTACCGGTACATTGGCCCGACCTTTGGAGGCCAATTCAACGCCACAGTTGCAGTAGCTTGTAGCGGTTTAGCACCGGTCTCTTAGCTGAGGTGGAGCCATCTCCGTCCCGTCGCTGTTGGCATAGCTGAAGCTTAAGTTGAGTTACCAACAAGGGAGCTCGGCGTGACTCTTCATTATTTCAACTTGTAGAAAGCCAGTTGAGGCTGAGTACCTGTCTGTGCCTATCCAAGAACTAGAGGCAAATCACTCCCATACCCTTCCGTATGTATGCGGGATCTGCCTAGGGAGTCTAGGGTGGCCACCAGATGAGGAACAAGGACGGACACTAGAACTGAAACCCAATCAACAGGACAAATCCTTGTATATCAAAATTAATTTTGCCGTATAATTTCTGACGCATCTTAGGAAAAATATTTCAATATTGCTTTGTACATGTATGAAGAAAGCTTGCTTTGAGAAGCTCGCTCTGTTCTTCCCGCTTAGCATCCAGCTCTGGCAGAATATGTCCGTCTTCTATCATACTGAGCACACATCTCGCGTCCCAGAGGGGACTGAACAGCCAATCCAACACAGAGTTGAACATGTGTTTCTATTCTCCAGGTAACTTGGCTATATATCCATCTTTGAGGTATTCCCTACGAAGCTCATCAGTTGACGTTTGACAAAGCTGAGTCACCCAGGTCCTTCCTCACGAAACAGGGTACATGTAGCTATCGAGCTGAGACTGCCACTGGCGTCAAAGGACGGTGAAATGAGTCTCTTTGATATGGCAATTGCATCGTCCATTGCTACCTGGCGAATCATCCAGGGCGTCCCAGAGTATGAACAGCTATCGGCATTCTACCATCTCTCAATGGCCACCGGTTTGAAGAACTACCTCCTACAATGCTACGCAACAATCGAGGCTCTTCAAAGGAGTTCAAGATGCTTCTTTCTCATATGCCTACCTAGGAGTAGCAGCGAGATTGGGCCAGCCTATAGGCATGTCCACGGCGTTGGCAGCGCTGGAAAGCACTTGTTGGGCAACAGCCAACCCAAAAAGCAAAGTCGGTGCCACCTTCAAGCTTCGGACGGCTGCCAGCTGCCGTCTCCTGCGCCCTGCCCCTTATATACCCAAATACAGGACACTCCTTCCAACAAAGGGAACTGCTCTTCCGAATGGTCGAGTGGTTCCAGCCATCGCCCGTATAGAGTAAGAGCAACTCGTTGGACTCCTATTCTCTCAGCGTAGGTGACAGCCAAGGATCCTGGTGCAAATCCGGGTGCGGGCATGCGGCTGTTCGACTCTCCGTCGAACCCTTCTTTTTTTCCCTTTTGCTCTCCCTACTTCCTTCTTTTTCTCTGCGCCCATGTGTGAATGAATTCTGAGGCCTTGGAGATATTGTATTGCTCTCTTTGTTGATGTTTACCTCTAGATGACTTACTCACCAGGCCGTGACAACATCCCAGTCCCCGTTACAAGTGCAATTTATGTACCTTCCTCGTATTACTACTGTACAGATACACTCAGATTGCGCACCTGAGGCACCAGGCTCTCACAATGGCACGCACGCTCTGCCTTTTTGAAATTTGCAAAGTGACTCTGTACTTTGTACGTAGCTAGGTAGTTACATCTATGTACCGAGAAGCTGTAGATCATCTTCTCCTTGTCTCTTCATTAATCGTTTCTATCCATTCATCTATTTATTTACATTCCTCGCGGTATTGACTATCTGCATGTGCTCTGTCTCTCGTCATTTCGACCATCTCCTCATCTTGCTTGCGATTTCCTTTTCTCGGCCTTGCCTCCATGAGAAGCGAGCCATCACTACTGGATCTCGGAAGGAGAGGAGCAGAGAGAGGGAGAGAGAAAGAAATAAGGAAAAGTAAAAGAAATCTGGCCGTTATTGGCTCTTCTTCTCACTTGGCTTCGCTCGAACCAATCCCTTGGGAGTCTTCAATCCCGCAAAAGCAATAGTGACCACCACCAAAGCGCCCATCGCGCCCATCGTATACGCATATTCTCTGCCAGCCCACCAGTATACGCTGGTGCAAAGAATCGGTCCCAAGCCACGTCCCAGCTGGCCCCAGCTTCGCATGATGCCCAGCTTGACGCCGTGTTCGTGGTCGCGAGTCTCGAAGCTGCTGAGAGCATTGAGGCCTGTTACAACCGTCGCCGATGTGACGGCAAGGCATGTTGCCGCAGCGTATAGGCCGCCGACAGTGGAAAGACGACCGAGCAAAACAAAGGCAGCGAAGCAGGCGACGGTGCCAATACGGACAGACAAGAGGGGGGAGAGCCTGCGGGTGACGCCTCCCTGGAGGACAGAGGCCACCAGACCAATATAGCCAAGAAGCCGTCCGTTTCTCCCCGAGGTGAACTGGAACAGGTCATAGGTCATGAATGAAAGCGACGTCTCCATTCCAGAGAAGAACAGGAGAAAGACAAAGTGCGTGGCGTAGAGCAAGACGCGTGAGTTTGTCCGTTCAACCTCTTTGGACGGCGCCGTCTTCTCTCCACCGTTGTTGTTGGGCTGCTCCCCCTGAGTCTTCTCCTTATCGGCCAACGACGGAAGAGTTTCCGGTAGACAAAAGTACAGGTAGACCGTCTCTGTGGTAATCAGTACCAAGCTGAACCCGGCTGCCACAGCGAATGGGTTTGCACTCGTCATCGGAATCTTGCTCAGCCACGCCCCCAGGCCGGGCCCGAAAGTAAAGGCCACCGAGAAGCATGCGCCAATGATTGCCATTGTTGATCCTCGCGACTGCTCGTCCGATATGTCGCTGGCCATGGCGGTGGCAATCTGCACATTGCCTTCCGAAAGACCACCCACGACTCGGCTGGCCAGAAAGGTACGGAAATCGACTGCCATGACCCAGAGCAGCACGGACAAGACATTTCCGCACATGGATGCCAAAAGAGCGTAGCGGCGACCGTAGCGATCAGAGAAGCGGCCGATGATGGGGGAGGCGATGGCTTGCAGGACGCTGTAACCGCATTCTAGTGTCAGTGGCCCCCTCCAGAATCCATATACAGGAGGAGCACTCACGAGAACAGAGACCCCAGCGCTCCACCCAGAAGAACAATGTCATATCGGGAGTCGATGGGTCGCGAAAAGGATGCCTTGTACGCATTCAGCCCTCCGAGCACCTGCTGAAGGAGAGTGTTTGGTTTGCCATGGACGATCAGGTCGGGAGCCTCGCGGTCTCGGTAGAACTCGAGAAGTTTCGGGAACAGGGGCAGGATGAATGTGAAGGATATCTGGTTTCCCCATGAATTAGCACTCTACCTTGTAGGTATGGCTGGTATCCGAGAAGAGGCCTCGTCTTTCTTTGGCTGTTGCGACTTACCAGATCCAGAAGAAGAGAAACGACGATAACCCGGAGCACACGCTTGCGCGTGGCAGGGTCGACGGCTACCATTGCGTCGTTGCGGCACGGCCAACCAACACGTTGTGAGTCTGTACGACGGCGGAGACGAGCAGCGAGAGAACAATTGTGGACAAGGAAGCACAAGAATCAAAGAGCGCCTCCCACTCCTGGTATTAGTAGAAGCAGTAGTAAGTTGCAGTGGCCGGAAGTTGTCTTTGGGTGGACAGGAATTGGAAGCTCTCAGGCCATGGACCCACTGCAAAGGTCGATCCGCCAGGAAACTAAGAGCCAAGAATAAACACGGCCAAGTCTAGCGCCTCTCTCTCTCTCTCTCTTTCGTCCCGGCAGTCCAGCAAGTGCTACTCCATTCTTCCCGCGCCTCCCGTGCCTGCATGCACACGAGCAAGAGGCCAGAAGTCCATTCCGGACCCCACACTGAATCCGACGCTGGCAAGCGTGTTGGTGCGACTCGGGACTGGAGTGGAAACTGGTGATTAGTTGACGGCCGCTCTGAGCTTACGGTAATACCAACAGGGGACGCTTGAGCTCGAGGCGCGGCCCCTGCTCCAGTCCGCAGCGTCGCAGCAGTGCCTTGCGCTAAGCAAGTAACGGCAGCTTTGATCGCGCCGCCTGGCATGAATTGCCCCGAATTGCTGGAATACACATGCCACATGGAGCAATATCACAGAAGATGCTCCTCCGGCCGATGGCCCGCCTTGAACAGGAACCCGGGGGCATGGTTTCTCAGCTACTGCTACTACTGGCAGGCATTGCTTGCGGCTTACGATGGCATAGCCATGCTGTGGAGGAAGAGGAATACGCAATGCAGTGCTGCAAATACGCCAATACGACTGGGAGGCGGTTCTCTTGTGGCGCTTTGACACATGCGGCTGATCTCAAGTGATCCATCCGACAAGCCGGCCCACCATTTTTGTGTTGCTTGGCTTGGATATTCCCTACTAGGTAGCTTGTGCGAGGCGAGGCTGTAGCTTGCGTCTCACTACCCGTCCGCTCATCCACCTCTCAGTCCTGCCATGTCAACCACTTCGAGACTGCGGCATCTTGGTACATGCATCTGCCCACCAACACAATCAACGGGCCTAGGCTGCCGTCGTATGGCCCCAAGATGCGGGTAGATGCCGCCAGCAATCTCCGTGCCTCGGCCTGCGAGATCACGCCCCGAAGAAGAGACCACAGCCAACCCGCCGTCCACGGATGAGAAAGGAAAAAGGACAAAAAGCACACAGAGGCGTGCCTGTGCAATACAGTGTGTTGCATTATACAGACTCCATCACACAAAAGGGGTGATTGTCCTCCCTCATGCAGCTACCAGCACCTGAATACCTACCACCCGCGGCTCGGTATTCTACCATCCATTGCCGTCCTGTATTGGAGGCAAGGCATCTAGAACAGCATGGGACACACAGTTCAGCCCCCATCATTGGAAAAAGACAAGGCCATTGTGATTTCAACTATCCCCACGTTGATCTTGGAGAGAGGCCTGCCGAGTCACGGCCGGTGAGGATGTTTGAAATTCTCCGTCTAGATGGCGCAGTGGCAGCTCAACGACGGGCCGCATTGTCACTGCCATACCATGGCTTCTCGGGCACTTTCACAGGAAGTTTGCATAGTCCCGGCGACTTTGACAGGGTATCTTGCACTCACAAGCCTCGTGCAATGGCCCTCGGTCGGATTCTGAGACCTGCATTGATCCACACTCCATTTGAGGGACGAGTTGAATCCATGTCTCTCACCATTTTTGACAATCTTGACGTTCAATCTTCGGCTCGACATGCCTCCCCACAGAAAGCCACAATGGTATCATGTCTGTGCTCTATGAATAGTACTCTTCCAGAGCTGAAAGCGTCTCTGGCTCGTTGACGAGGCTAAGGATACCATCGGAAGACTAAAGTTAGCTGGGAAAACACGCTAGAACGATACATACAACAGCCACAAACTCAGCTTCGGATATATCAACCACACCGGGAAAACCACCCCTGGATAAGTGGCCTTGGTTCTTCGTCTCATTCGCAGACTTGCGAGCCGTCGCGAGGGTCCTAGGCTCGCCTCGACCCTGGCATAGACAAACATTTTTGCTGCCTTGACTCACGGCGGTACCTGAAATCCTACTTGGTTCCTTGGTTCCTGGCAACAGCCGGTCAGTGCGACTATTCCAAGCTGAAAATGCATCTGTGGAGGTCATTCGGAGGCGGAGGTATATCCCGTGTCACAGTACACAAAAGCTTCAACTTGCCGATACCAAGTAGTACTGCGCCAAATGACATGCTGGTACCCTCGCATCTAGACATGCTCGGACATCCAGCAACGGCTCTGGTAGCCAAACGACATCGTTCCACTTCACGGGTCCGTGCCAGCCACCCAATATATCGTGCCGCCTGCAAACATTGTTGCACGACAACTAATAGCGCTGCAGCAACCTTGTTCGCTATGCTACTCTCAGCGCTCTAAAAGCTGCAAAGAGGCCTCAGTATGCAGCCATCCTAGCTGAATTCGACTAATACGAGCATCATTTCGGCTTAGACAAAGAATTGTAGCATCCAGCTCACATTGGCAACTCTTGTGCAATACATGATGGCACGGTCAACACAAGTCACACTCCTCGAATCTTGTCCACGCGTCTAAAACGCAAGTACCATCTCAGAACAAAGCGGCCGGGGCTCGCCGAACTCCATCAAGGGATAGCTGCGAGTGCTTTCGGGTACCCCGTGCTTGCCAATTTCCGATCTCCGAACATGGAGAACCCACGGATCGTATCTCGGCTGAGAACCCTATTTCTGTGGTTTGATTAGCGTGCCGGCTTCCAAGGCATAGTGTAGGTCCACACATGCACCGATTGAGATGCTGGGAGAGTATGCTATACAGATATTTCTACGTCATACTCGACCAACAACCAGGAGCGAGAGAGACAGTCACCAAGGCTGACAACAAGCAAGGGCTTGTTTGTCTTGCTCCAAAAGAGGCACACTCTCTTCCGCGAGGCAAGATGGCGTACGGGCTACCCGAAAGCTGTCCGCACAGACGCAGAGACAGCCGCAAGGGCCCGTGCCCGACGGTTGATTTCATGTTCATGGATAGCTGCGGGCCGCGGACAGCTCCAGCCGAGATTTGCAACGATTGCGATGCCAGCCCACGGCTCTGCGTGGTGGTGCCGTGGTAGTGCTGGGAGCCAATGATTTGATAGCAGCCTGGCCATTACCCTTGTTCGGTGACCGAAACGCTTGGCACTCGCTTGGATCGAGCACTGCTCTGGACCAAGCACTATACTGTACACGATACAAGATTGTTTGCTTCAACCTTGCTCTCGAGGCGGCCAGAAGGGTATCAGATCTCAGCGGAGGATTTCTCACCCCCCGTATGTTATGCCCGGTAAGTACATGTATTTGTCGAAACGGTAGCCAGAAACCCCACAAAGCTGAGCAGGACGATGGAGATGATTGCGACTGCCGCTTCTGAATATGGCATTGAACTCGAAGTCATGAAACCCTTTGTCATGGCTACTATTCCCCCCCCCCCCCCCCCCCCCCCCCCCTCTCCATGTGAAACAAAGAAGAGGCTGAGAAACGAGCAAGGAAATATGAGAAATGACCACATTGTGCTGGGATAATGCAAAGGAATCACCGGTGTGTGAGGTGCAGCATCTGAGTGGCCCGAGACAATATCACTTGCTTTTTTTTTGGGGGGGGGAGCCTGAAAATGGTCTCCCAACCCCCACAGGCTTTGTATTTCCAAAGCTCACATATCATAAAAGAGCTCGTTAAGAGCGAAGGCCGAACAAATGCGTGTGGCGTTCATTCCTCCCCTCTGGCTTCTGACCCCGGCCGGCGAAGTACCAGCGAATAATACAGTACAACAAAGCGTGGGGTATGGTTTCAGGATAGGTTTTTTTTTGTTCCTCTTCCTATTCTCTTTACCTATTCTACTGTACGTCTAGTCGACATCCCAGCACGCCTTACCGGTCCCCATCGCTGTTCATGCATCATCACTTATACGAGGATGGGCACCTGTTTCCTGTCCCACGAACAGTACATGTGCCTATGCTTTTCTCGCGGAGAAGTACGTCCGAATTGCAGGCATGCAAGCAGCGGCAGCATCATGCAAGCTGTTCTGTCTGTGCGTGAACCATCTAATAGTACATCACTCAACTGAATCACATGAGGAGAGAGACCCCGAGGAGGTGGGCAGCTCCTCCAGGGGTGCTTGGCCCCCAAGCAGGGCCCAGGACCAGTAAGAGTCCCAAGAGCTTCACCCATTCCAGGTGGCTTGCATTGGATAGTCACCGCTTATATGTTTGCACGAACGGATGGCTCGCCTTTCCTCTGAAAGCTCGCCTGCGTCCTTGGCGGGCTGCTCCTCTTTGAAGACTGCCTCCATCTGTAGCCGCTCAGTTGAGGCGTAGTATCTAAGGCGTAGTATTTACATGGCATATAGATGGAGGTCAGTGTCATGCTTGCCGTATGAGCCATGCCGTTCAGCGCAGAGGCAGCATGATGATCTTGTCTCTGCGTCCTTGTAAGCCGCACTGCTCGTCAGAAGCGCCGAGCTTTTTCGTCTTCTCCTGATCTCCTTGTCATGTACTCTTCCTATCACATCGGTCGGATGATGGTGGTGAGAAAGAGGGCCACAGTCAGAAGCTTTTACCGACCTTGGGGCAGGTTGCATTGCATGATTCTGGGGCGGGGGGCTCAACAACCAAATGAGAGCCCATATATCTGATTTCTAAGACGCCATCATGCGCTGCTTGTGCGACGCCGGGAGAGGGACTGAAGCAAAGCAAGGAAAAGCAAAGCACAGCAAAGCAGAGATAACGTGCTGCTGTCTCCTCAGCCACCAGCGTAGTCTAGATCCTCCGCGGTGGGCCATTGCCTGAGCTTTTGCGAGAGTCACCGCTGCTTTGGATTGCACCGCATAAGTCTGGTGGAGTATGTACCTGACTTTTCAGCTCAGCATGCCATGCCAGCCTCTCTGCCAGCTTTGGGGTTTTGTTTGCTCACTGAAACCATCGACAGAGTACCCTAGTGGTGAAGTTGCTAGCGGGCCAAGAAAATCTGTTGACAGTAACGAATCTCTTTGCGGGCATATTCCGAAGTTGCCATCAAGAGCTTCGAGCAGCCCTCGCTTTTTCTTTCAACTCGGCAGCCAGTCGTTACTTAGCAACACATAGATCGTAATCTGCCTTGCATTAGAATCAGATGCTCCCGAGCGTGAACAACTGCGTGCGCTGTTACATGGCGGTTGCATCGTAGGCCTGCTTAGACAGGGCCTGCCTTCTCACCGGTAGGGTTTAGGCGGCGGAGGCGTTGTGGTAACACAAACAGTATGCAAGTTGCAGGTGTATTATGGTTGCACAGCATTAGTAGGTAATATAACGAGACGGCAGACAGGCCGCTCAGGGTGTACCACCCATGTCTCTGATGAACAGCGAAAGTGGCCTTGACCATCGGATGTTGACTTGCAAGTAAAGCTGGTGGGAGGGAAAATAAGAGGAGAAGAGAAGAAAAGAAAAGAAAAGAAACAAAACGAGTAGCTCCTCTGGCTGTCTGTGGTCCATTCAGCATTGGAACATAAATACCGGTCAACCATCTTCACACTGCGCTTGCTTTTCTCCGCCAGTCCACTCAAATTCTATTTCCTCTTCTCCAGATTCCCAACCCATCCATTGCAACCTCAAAGGAAACTCGCCTTCAATCTCGACAAGATCTTCCTATTTCGCACAAGCTTCACTTGCTCATCATCCCCCACAACAAAGCCTGCCCACCGCATCTAGCCACTTCAACAAGGAAATTAGTAATAGGGAAATGGTAAATGGTAAACAATCATGAGTGCTCCGATATATTCGAATCCCATCGTTCCGCCGGGCGTCAAGCCCATCATCTTCGTGCTCACTCTCGCCGACGAAACAACGCAAAACAACTTCCAGAGTTCTCACGCACGGCTCCTCAACGAGCTTTTCGAAAGGGCAACAGTTTGGCACGCCAACACAGCTGAGAAAGCATTCGGCCTCTTCACCCAGTGTAGTCAGCCACACGCCGTCTTTATAGCCGACGGCGGCATCGCTCGCCCCAGCAGCGAGATCATCAACCAGAGGCTGGCGCTTTATGCTGCTTGCGGCGGCATCGTCCTCTTTGGCGGCCTGTTTGCCGCCTCACGGGTGGATGATTTGAAAAAAGTCTTTACGCAAACCTGGGACCTCCCATGGGAACCTGGCTCCTTCCACCGCACCACTTTAAGTCTGAACGAGGGAGCAATCACTTCAACTATCAAGCCTGGACTGCAGGCCTCGTACAGCCAGAAGGCTCTCCATCTTTACGGCGTGCAGAAGAATGAGTCGTGGTATCTGCCCACGCAGGATTCGGTCATCGAGGAGTGGGTGCCTCGTCCAGGGCCAATCACCGACTTCAGCGAGTCGCCCATTATCTATGCTTGTTATGGAAGCGGCCACGTTGGGTTCATCGGCGACACTGGGGCTGAGGAGGGTACTGTGCGTTGCATTCTTGCCATGCTGGGCATCTTGATCCGATAAATGGCTGGAGGTTCCTGAGAGAGGGTTATGTGTGTGCATATGGCAAGTCTGGTATCAATATGGGAAGCTGCTTGTTGTATTTTAGCTGCTTGGCATCTTGTGTTGTAGATGGGAGCACTGCATCAGCACCTGGAAAGAGAATGAAAAGAGAGGGGAAATTGAAAAGGGGGGAAAGGAAAAAAGGCCAAAAAATGTTCGTTTGCCTGTTTGCCTGTCTGTCTGTCTGTCTGTTTGTGTACATAGACGTCTGTATGGCCTCGCAGCGTTGTTGTGTTACAGCCTCAGCGAGCCATTAAACATGGGAGGAATGAAGCTTGTTGATAGCAGGTCCAGCAAAACTTGTACTTGTCCGCTGTAATCTCAATTGTAGGTGAATAGGAAGCAGTTCCTTTTCTTGTCCATCAGCTCCCAAGATGGACTTATTTTCTGGTGTTGACAAGAGAGACTGAGAGCGCCCGCCTGTCCGTTTGTTTGTCAACCGCTTTGCGAAACTAAAATTCATCAGGCACACGCTGCTGTGTATCCCGAGCAAGACGTTTCTGTTTCCGAGTTCAAGGGCAGGATTTCCAACGTCCGAGGCAGGGCCAGGCCACCGCGGCAGATCATTGGTGTGACAGACAGCGGCAAGCCGCCGAATTGTGTGCGGATTCTATTCGCTGGCACAGCGGAGCTCGGCCATCTGGCAGGCGGCGTGATTGCAGAAGCGGCATGTTCACCACCCCTATTCGGAACAGGCTGCGTTTAAGGCCAGGCAGGGGGTTTGCGGCGGCCGTCGGGCTGATTTTGAAAAGAGCACCAAAGGCAAGGATGCGAGGAGAGGCCGGCGGGAAGATGCAGAAAGCAGCATGAACTTCTGTCTGTCTGTGTCTGGATGTGCCTCAGCTGCTGCAAAGATCTGCTTGCTGTATCTCGGCCAAGCTGTTGGTGGCGTCCATACATGTATCCAGTCCAATCCAGTAGAGCCCAGTTCACTTCAGTACATGTAGCAAAGACCAATCACCAAGGCATTTGATGGCAAAAACGGCGGCACCCAATACTAATGCGCCGTGTACACACACGCCATGCCTTTTGCTTCCATCACATTTTTTTCTGTAGCAAAGCCGCCAGCCAAGGTGACGGGCAAATCAGCTGATGATTGCTGGCCGAGGAGGCGTGGCCACGCGCAAAGTGACGTGGGAGGCATTTTGGACCGCAATGCAGGTACCGGGGATTGTCTGCAGAGAATGGCAGCAGGGATCGGGAGCGTTGGAGTGCATTCGATCGTCGCTGAGAAGGGCGAGGAAATCAAATAAGTCAAGAAAAAAAAAAAAAAATACCCCGTTATTGCCAGCCAGCCCCTCCGGCCAAGGTTGTATCGCAGCTCGGAGCACCTCGTAGCACCTCGTACTTGGGAAGGCCTAGAACACGCAAAACACCGGACACGACGGCAAATATTTTCGCGAGCCAAGGACAACAAGAGGAAGGAGTTGAGAAGGGAAAGACGACCCGAAGGATTTTTGTCTTTGATTTGCTTTGCATCGACTCACATTCTCCATCTGGTCTTTCCTCCAGAGACTCGAAATCGGTAGGTAGGCGAGGGCAAGATGAGGGGCTTATAAGCGAGGGAAGGAGGACCTGGCCTGGGATGCACTGCATGAAGATGGGCTTCTTCTTTTCCTTCTTTTCCAGTTCTTTTCCTCTTCCTCTCCCTCGCCCTCTATCCTCTTTTCTGCATGCCAAATCACAACCCCGCCCCCACCACCTCTTCGCATGACGGGATTCCCAAATGGATTTCCAATGGATACTACCGATCTGGATTGGAGGGATGGCCCGAAACCCCACCATCAGATGCCATCTGCTCACAGCCAACAAGAGCGTTTTGGTGCCCGGGATGAACACCACGGAACGGGAAAAGTCACCTCAGCAGTGGCCCAGAATGTGGCCCAGAATCATGCCGCAATTTTGCGAGCCATCACAATTGCAGCCCAAGAAGAGAGACAAAGAAACGGGGAGGGGGAGCAGGTCTTTTACGGTATAAAAGGACGCATCATCCGCTGAAGCTGGGCCCAGACAGAGCCCGTCTGCCAAACTCGTCTGGCCCGTCTCTTTTCTCATCCTCGTCCTCATCCGCTCCTCTCCTCTGCTCGCCCCTGTTGCTCTCAGTTTTCAACGGTACGGCTCCAGACGGTGCAGCAAGGCTAGGATAGGACAGGCCAGGTAAGCATCCTGTGTTTGTCTTCACCACTCGCCTACCAAGCGCAAGTGCTGCGGCTACCCTGCCTCATGTTGCAAGACATACATACATATACACACACGCAACTGACAGCCATGCAGCAGGGGAGTAGGCTCAAGACGCACGCGGATGGACACACGGCAATGGGCGTACAGAGATGGATGCACGCCAGGCCACATCCAAAGCTTCGTCCCGGCTTCTAGTGCGCGTGTCCAAGATCTAGACGTGCGCCGTCCCGCATTCCGCACTTACAGCATTGGTGCAGACAAGTCCACAACATCCACCAACATCCACATTGCCCATGCCACTGTTGCAGTAGTAGGCCCGGACCCCCGAGATGGGCAAATCTGGCCAGCCAAGAGCGGCCAGATCCAGCAGTGATGGGTGCAAAGGGACGGATGGATGGCCTGAGCTTGCAGCCCCCGTTTCTCCAGCCTCTGCCCATGTAACACCATGCGGCAGGCCCATGCGCCCCCCATCCAGACAAGCTCACAAGCCCGTCTCATGGACCGATGGGCAGCAATCACCACGTTCCAAGGACCCAACAGGCCACGTCCCGGCGCCCTACTGGAGGAGGCTCCGAGGCCGACCCGGCAGCATCAAGTCCCACTTCGCCGGAAGCCATGTTTCCCCACTCACGGCCGCTGACGACGTCTCCGATTCCACTCGACACAGTTTGGCTTTCTGTGTGTGTGTCTCTCTCTCTCTCTCTCTGTGTGTGTGTGTGTCTGTGTCTTCACTTGTTCTCTCCCCGCGTGTGTTCCTCTATACTTTGTGCTATGCACTCAGTACGTGTACAGAGTACACGATGCCTTTGTGTCTTTTGCCCAATGAGGGGCGGGCCAACAGGAGCAGCCTCAACTCTGTCCGAGACCAACCATGGCACCACCAACATCACCAACGCCGGTTGAGCAAGGGACGTGCTCAAGACAAGCCACAGAGGCCTAGCCCTTTGGGTCTACTCAAACAGGTAAGCCTCAAGGTCATCGTTCCCCTTCTTCTTCTTCTTCTCTGTTGCTATTCATCATATCACATCACACAAGGTTCCTGACACGAGAATGTTTTCAACAGATAGACATTAACATTGCATGTGGCGACGGTGGCGCCCGTTATTAAACAAAAAGAATTATGACCCAGTTCATGGGGGGGCTCATGTGGATGAGTATATCTCTAATATCGCGGCGTTGCCTTTTCGTCCGCAGGGTGAATAACGGATAGCTCCCGACCCTTTTTTTCCCAGTCTATTTTCCCTCTCTTGTCCTCAAAATACCCAAATCCATTATCCGAAAAAACCCAATATTATATATATCAACAGTCGAAAAGAGATTGCCGCAGTTGCCAAGAAGCGCCGAGTTCTTCAAGCTTGATGAGTATCGAAAGCTTGGCCCGGTCGACGTATTACTATTAAAGACAGACACCTAGAAGGAGGGGACGTCAGCAAACATTCATCATCAACATTGCGCACAGGGAGAGGGATTGTTACCTGACTGGTACAGAGTGTCACGAAGCGAAACATAGGGAAAAAGCAATCAGAAAAAAGAAGGTGCCCGGCCCGAGAAGAGAAGTCATTATTTGGGCTTTGGTGGCTGAGGAGAGTTGGGCTTGATGATGCCAGTGGTGTCGTATGGTCCACGCATTTTGATTTGTGAGAAGAAGGAGAAAAAGAAGAAGACGACGAAAAGAAGAAGATGTTGTTGTTGTTGTTGTTGTTGTTGCTGTTGCTGTTGCTGGTGGTGTTGCTGGTAGCAGCGAGGTGAAGAAAACAAAAAAGACTGAATAGAGACGTCCGGAAGCTCGGAAAACGGAAGGAGAGGTCTGATTATGAACGACTGCTGAGGAGCACCGTTTCTTTGTTGGATGAAGGAAGGAAGGAAAAAGTGGACGGAGTTGCGGGAACGGTCTGTTATTTTAAACAGTTTCCACACCGAACCGGTGAGAGGCCTTTTGCACAGCTCGCCGCCTGTTTGCAGGGATCTCGCGTGGCTTTTTAGCTGTCTGGGCTTGATTCTTGCTGTGTTTGCCGGGGCGATATTGCGGTCTATCGAAGGCGGTCAGTCTACCCCCTGAAAGCACTCTGTTGGCCCCTGCAGGAATTTTCTCTCTCTGTCTTTACCTGGGTGTGAGATCGACAGGGGTGGCTGTCTCTTTTCTGTTGTTTTCCCTCCTAGTGTTTGCCTTGCCTGGTACAATTATCGGCGAGGATGCGGCTGGCGGGATGGATGGGTGTGAGACTGCGAGGCTTCTCGGGGACGCTAGCAGGCGGTACGCGGGACGAGAAACGAGAAACGGGAAACGAGACGGCGGAAGCCTTTGGAGAAGGGTTGAGCAGAGGGTGCAAGGTTTATCGGAAACGGGCAAAGTCTGTGCCTTGCCTTGCCGAGCCGAAGACGATGCGACTACAAAGTACCCGGGATATAAGGACGGCGAGAAAGGCGTGGTGCTGTCTGCTTGGTGTTGAGAGCGAACCTAATGGTTTTTTAGGGTTGGCCCAACGCGCAACAACTTGGGCGTCGTCGTCGTGCTAAGGCGGTGGGGACCAAGGGGACGGGGTCTTGTGCAAGAGCAAGGGTAGGGGATGAGCTGGAGACTGGGCCACGGCCATGCAGGACAGCCCATCGTCTTTCTAGAAGGCCACTGCAGTCGTTGGGTTGGAAGATGCGTTGGGCTGGCTGGGGACTGCCAGCAAAGGCCATCGAGACGGTGGAGCAGGAGCAGGAGCAGGGCCAAAGGGCAAACTGGAGCTGCTCTTGCTCTGCTCTGCTCTGCGTGCAAACACATCATACATCATACTGCTGCTCGGCACGGCATTCCAGAAGCGACACACTGGCTTCCGAACGACGCTCTGCAGCGTCTCTGGGACGCAATCTGACAGTTGACACGCGCATATCACACGGGCACACGCCCATCAACCCACACCCAGATGGGGGCAACAGGCACTTGTGCGAGTGCGGTACGGGGGGCATCTACTCGCACACATTCGCACGCACTTGCAAGCGCACACACACACACACACACACACACACACACACATACAGCACACAGCACACTCGCCCATAGCGCGCATGGAACCCGTGGCTAGCTTCAGTTTTCCCTGCCTTGTTTGAAACCGTTGAGCGGCAAGATAGAGAGAGAGGGAGAGACAGGAAGAGGCGAGTTGATGACGTGCACGGCCCGGGTCCCGAGAAGAGCCTCAGCCCCTGCCGTC
Source organism: Trichoderma sp. CBMAI-0020 (assembly GCA_030708095.1). NCBI lineage: Eukaryota > Fungi > Ascomycota > Sordariomycetes > Hypocreales > Hypocreaceae > Trichoderma > Trichoderma sp. CBMAI-0020. The sequence goes on from JAJNCI010000002.1 coordinate 1,378,368, forward strand.
CGCTTTCCCCCCCTATTCGGGTGTTAGCCGGGAGCAAGTAAGTATACAACCACTATCGAGAGAGAGGGCGCGAAGCAACAACAGGCGACGTTTCATTCATTACTGTACTGTGCTTCTTGGGACCATCGCAGTGCCAGCGAGCGGGCAATGGCCATGACAGCGCGAGTGGGGAGGGGGCGTGGGCAGAGTTTGAAATCCTACGCTGGACGAAGTGGCACTTTCTAGCTCAGGAACGGGCGGCCCCGAGGAATGGGGGGGCGTCTCCTCAGAAGGCAGAACGACGTTCCAGGACTTGTTCGATGCGGGTTTCCACCTTCCATTGAGCTTCGTGCAGCACAATGCTCCGTACTCTTACTCGTACAGCACCACACGTATATGCTAGTGCTACCGGCTAGTATTACTCGTACGCAGTGGGCAGCAATGTTTGCATCATTGCTCTGGGACGGAGTCGCATTCGATACGGAGAAGAAGAACGGACCCTCCCATCCATCTTCCGTGTCTTTTCTGTCTCCCCCCTGGCTGTCATTGTGGACTAGCCTTTTAGCTGTCACCCAAAAGAAGGAAAAAACGACACTAACGATTAACGCATTGGCGCGAGGCCGGGTGAAAGAAAGAAAAATCCCCGAGTTGAGCGCCTATTACTACCACGCTCTGTCTGCGGCAAGTGGCTGCAACTTTTTTGCAGCCGCTCTTCTCTTTCTTTCCCCCCCTCTCCCTCTATTTTCGATGATACGGCCTGCCTTTACCGCTCAAACAAGTTGAAGAGGGACGACAGGCATTCAGCAAGTTGAAACCTGGCCACACACAACACAGACAAGGGAGACGGAGACGGAGACAAGGGTGGGCGGTGCGAAAGGGAGCCGCCGATAAGCTAACACTAGTCGTGCTCCGTAGCTGGAGAAGACATCGCCGGCCCATCAGTCTGGTGGCGAGAGGAGCGGGCCTGGACGGGGGAGCAGGAGCAGGTCGCTGCTTACACGCTGAACAACGCACTCCTGGCTAGCAAGTGGTTCGTCTGGAAATGGGGGCAGAAGCAAGACAATGACATGAAGGCAAATCTCGGGAACCCACCCTTGGATGGGCACGCGGCGTTCTGGTTCGACGCTGGACCACAGATCTTGGCACGGACACAGGAACAGCGCAACACAGCATGGCATGGCATGGCATGGTAGGGCAGGGAAGCACAGGGCAGGACGGGGGCATGGCAGATGCAAGCTGTAAAGGCATTCATGCCTGGAGGGCTCCTTTTTGCCTTGCCTGTCCATCGGAATGGGGCCGGGGACGACGACTCAGCTGCTGGCACGTTTTCTTGATACCACATTTGGGCATCCCGGCGGCCCTCCTTGGAGAGACGCGAGATCACGAGGGAGCTTACGGAGCCCTTGGGACATGCTCGTACATGTAAGAAAAGCCACATGGAGCGCCGCCGTCGTTCCGCTTCATGGCCTGCGGTGGGGCCGGGGTCCGATCCGCCGGGACGATGGAGTCCGTGATAGGCTCGATTCGCGTCTTCAGCCGCTCAGGCTTATTCTTCTTGTCCTTCTGGGACCTCGTGCACCGTTGGGTTCTACCGTTTCTGGGCTGGCATGGGGGATGGGAGAGCACAACTCGGCAAGCGTTGTTTGGCCTGACCACATGAGACGGGGGACAACTCATCAGCGACTGCATGCTTTGCTTCATTCTCACCGCAACCGGACGAGTCTATTGGCCCCAGAGTGTGCCTCGACGGGTTGTTGGTGTGAGTGAGCGCGCTGCGTTGTCGTGGCGCTGCAGCCATCCATGTCCGTTTTGCTCTTGTCTCTCTTTGGGCCAGCGATCCTTCCAGATGACGAAAGGGCTTTAACCGTTCAAGCAGGACGAGACCGTGACTTGTGACGGGAAGCGAACGGAGGTGGTGATGGAGGTGGTGTTTGTGGTGTTGGTATCGTCTCGTCTCGCTGTCATCATGGATGATGGAGGTGGACGACGAGAATGCGATTGGACACGCTGACTGGATCCCAGGGACCAGGCACGCAGGCAACCGGGGCCGACAAAGAAGGAACAAGCAGCAACAAAATAAAAAAAGCAAGGCGGGTAAGGCAAGGCAGCAGGGGCAAGGCAGGAAGGCAGGCAGGCAGGCGGACGGACAGGGCAAGCACGCATTGCATTGACAGCGTCCTCTGACCGCCTTGACATGAGAGTTGACGCCATGCGCCATAAACAGCTCATGCATGGGCGATTTTGCTGCTGCGGAGCCCATTTTGTTGACCGCCAAAAGGCAAGGCGGTGCAGATGATTAATGGAAACGGTGGAATCCGGGAGGGGAGGGAATACGTGGCAAGACTCGACTTCAGGCTCTGCTCTATTTTTGTTCCGGAAGGGCGTCTCTCAGATGGTGTCGTGACGCGGAACGGGCTTCAGAGAGAGAGATCTCGGGATTTGGGGTAAAGAGAAAGAGAAAAAAAAAAAAAAAAAAAAAAAAAAAAAAAGAGACGAAGAATCAAGAGAGAGAAAGCCTCACTCCAGTCACCAGCATGCATACCGAGAGCCCGCCAGACCATGGGAGTGGACGATGCTACCACAAGGAGATCAACCGAGATAACGGGATCCCTATCTTTGGAAGCAAAAAGAAGGAAAAAAAGAAGTCTCTGATATGACAGCACATACATACATACAGCATACATACATACAGGTTACAGCCGTGTGTATGCAAGGCAAGGCACCCGAATGTGCGATATTGAGAGGCCGGCCAAGCTACGTCAAAGTGGCATCATATTCTGGAACTTTTCTTCCCTGCTTCTTTTCCCCCCAATGATGCTTCAAAGGCTAAAGGGCTGTTTATAGGAGGTGGGAATGCGTGACGGATTAGAAAACATCAAAAAGGGACGGAGTCGAGGGAAAGGGGATGATGTTGGTTGTGGGCGGCAAACATCGACTCTTGGACGAGAGGCGGTGTCGAGAGCAAGCTTGTTTTCTTTTTTTTTTTTTTCTTTTTCCCCTAGTTTGTGTCACCGACACCTCGAGAGCAGCTCTAACCTTGTGCAAGCAAGGGAGGGTGAGTCTGCAGGGCCGCCGGGACTCTGCCGCCGGTTCGCACTGTACGTGGAGCGCGATCACTGCAGGCTTCACGGCCCTCGAGATGCCGCAGGACTCGCGTGCGGGCACAGTGCCGCGGGCCGCCAGGCGTACGGTCGGATTGGGACACCACTACCGCCCTATTGTGTCGTAGTCCAGGGCCGGCGAGCCATTGGCACTGGGCTAGCGAGTGACTAATGAGGCAGGGGGCAGGGCCTGGGCGGCTGAATCGAACGGCTAGTGTTGCTCGGAAGAATGCTTCCTAGCTGCAAAAAACACAGACCGACATCGCGCGGCGAGCAGCTTCCAAACCTGCGGACAGGATCGAGCCGATCGAAGCACAGCGGCAGACCCCTTGCTTGCTTGCTTGCTTGCTGGTTGCCGAACGGTCTGAAATTCACGTGCTCGCTCAAGCTTCGTTCTGGGGAGGGAGTGGCCGATAGAAGGAGCGAGAGAGGAAGAGGAACAGCAAGACAGAAGAGCGAGGGCAGGAGAGCAAAATCAAAATCAAAAGGCAAAATCAAAATCAAAATCAAAGAGCAGAGGAAATACCCATCCCGTAACTACCACCACCATCCATCACCAAGGTACGACGTGCCGTTTCTTGGAGAGCACAAAGTGCCCTCGACCTGCATCGTACTCTCTCTTTCTTTGTGTGTTTCCCGTAGGCTGATGTATATCGCGTCTCTCTAAAGCAAATAAGGATGCACTTTCGCCCGGTCGGACAATCGATGGATGACGAGTATCTCGGGCAGGGAGGCGGCGGCGGCGGCGGCGGTCCTGGCGATGCGATGGCGGCGGAAGCTGGAGCTCACTCTGGCGGCGTGTATTTTTCTCTCGACGATGTGTTTGGCTCTGAATCCGATGCAGTCCCGGCGTCTGGCGATGGCGATGCCAATGCCGTCGTCACTTCTCTCGACAGGCCTGAGAGCCCTCGTCATCCTTCTGATATGCGGCGGCTGGAGACAGAACACGCAACTGCGGGGTACCGCGAGGGCATCTCGACGGCAAAGGAACGGACCGTCCAGGCTGGCTTCGACGAGGGCTTCAGTCTCGGCGCCACGATTGGCCTGGCTGCAGGTCAGTTGCTCGGCATGCTGGAAGGCATCGACGACGCTCTGAAAAGCAGGCTGGGCGGCCAAGCCGGCAGCCAAGATGGACAAGGCACCGCATCTGCAACGGCCACGTCCGAGTTGCTGGCAGAGGCGAGGCAAGAGCTGAGCGTACTCAAGATTTTCAGCCCGGACTACTGGGCCCCTGATGGAAACTGGAGCTACGACGTCGAGCCCCATGGCGACGGCGACGGCGAGATTCTGTTCCCTGATGTGGCCAAAGCCCACCCCTTGATAAGGAAGTGGACCGCCATCGTGGACGAGCAGGCCAGGCTGTGGAAGATTGATCGGACTGTGCTTGACGGCGATGCGAGCATGGAGGCTGCAGCAGACGACGCAACCACTGCTGGCACCGGCACTACTGCTACTGCTACTATCCCGCTCCCTCCGCCTGCATCGAGGAAGCCTCTGGATTGGTGACGAGGCAAAGGATACAACGGACACGCGCAAAGTGCTCTTCTCCGGCCACGCCATTGCCACGCCATGTCTTGCCTTATCTTGGCAACCTTGACTTCAATGCTTGTCCTGCCTTGGCCTTTCGCTTGCTTGCTCCAGCATGCAGCTTCTGGCTACCCGGCATGGCATTGCTGGCGAAGACTAGATACTATTTTTGAAGAGGCCATGGCAATAACCCACGTCCTAACCTTGCCGAAACGAAGCAACCATGGTATAGGTGCTACACGAAATGGAACAAAGGCAAGTCTTGGGAATAAATTATGCCGTTTTATGCCACGGCTGAAGAAGGGTTACCGAGATTCCGATCATCGGAGTGGAGATTCGACCTTTTATTCAGATGGGCACGCAGGCATATGCGCATACGAGGAGCATACGAGCAGACAATGAAAAATATAGCCAATCTCGATTCGTCATCTCTATGAGGATCGAAAGGAGAATGCCTCTAACAGAGAAGCTGGTCGTGTACTCTATGACGAGGATTGAGATGATCAAAGTATCATCGCTGCTCGGCATTACTCTATATCCCTACTCTGCATCCAGATTCCATTCTCACGAGATTTTCCAACAAGTATATCAATTTATTATACTACGACTTGCCAAGTCATGCGGCATGATACTTTTTTGACCATTTGCGTTCCTGTGTCCTGGGCCTAGCATTCAACTCCTTTCGATTCTTCTCGACGGTCAGAAATAAAACGATCCAACAGTGGCCTGTTTGGGAAACTCATTGTGGACACTAGCATGAATTGAGCCGGCACAGACCAATCTTCGCCCACAATGGGTGGAGATGTCTGGGAGCCCCTTGGATGTCGATGCTTCTTTCGCTTCCTCACGTTTAAACGCCAGTTGATTCTTTTCCCCGGACTAGGACAGAGTGCTATCCTCTGTTGCCATTTTTAGCCTGGTCAAACAAGTGATGGCCGGTTAATCCAAGTGCGGAAATTAACTGGCCTCTTGGGCGAGTGGGCCTCCTGGGTATAGTTGTTCGATTGACAGTTGCCACAGCGTTTTCGTGTCAAAGTCGAAAAGACGACTGAAAGAAATACAACTCCAAGCCATAAGCCACAAGCCACAAGCTGCTCAGATCTGAGACCGCCACGAGCATACAGCGTGTTTCTTGTCTCAATTGTTGTGCAACAAACCGACAGACGACAACAACTGGTCAACAAGCTTAACGAGGTTTGTGCTTCCAAGCCGCTGGTGGCGGCCGGGAGCTGTGCAAAAGCCGGGCCTAGCCCACCCCGCGTGGAACCACATTTCACAAGAGCCCAGCGAGAGATTGAAGACATCAATGCTTCAAGTAGTACAGCCAGGTACTCGCCCTCGCCGTATTCAGAGAATATCAAACAATGCGAGCACCGCTGACAATACAATGTCGTTTCTGCCATCTCTCCGACCAAACCCAGAAAAGGGGGCAGACAAGAGCAGGGAGCACTCATGCTAGAGAGTGATGTGCAGTGCTGCTCAAGCGAGCCTCTTTTTCTCCTTCCACTAGCGCAGGTACAGAGCGTCTGATCTGCACGACCACGGGCATGGTTCATGCCAGGGCTTCAGTGGCCGGCCGTTGCCTACTTGTTCCTCCAAAGTATCTCGAGTCCAAGTCTTTGTCTCCCTGCTTTGGAACTCTGTGGTTGTTTCCATGATACCAACAACACCAAGGGCTGGTGATGCCGCCAAAAACAAGAAAAGGAGAAGCACAAGACGCAGCTGCTTCAACAATTCTCTGCCCGAACAAGGCACAACCCTGATGTTATCGCCGCCACCATGTCATGCTCCGCTCATATACGGGGTACTGCGTCAGGATCGGCTGCTGCTGTTATTACCGTGTATCTGATCTTCACTCGCTACGACACATGGAGGGGGATGCAACGCTGCTCGGTCCCTGCGGTGTTACTGCCACTGTCTCTGTTTCCAATTTCCTCATGGCCCAGTCCACTCCACGCAAGTGACTTGACTGTCGAGGACCAAAGATGGGGGACAAAGACAAGCGAGAGGCGGACGTGATTGTCCTGATGGATCCGCGCTGGGTTTGAGTGGCATATTTAAAGACGTCTTTTGCCCTTTCTTCTTCTTCAGCAAGCCCTTGGTTGCAACCGTGTTTCTCACCCATACATTCTTTCTCAGTTTTTGGCATTTTTGGGCTCTTTGGACCCGTCCACTCACTCCACGTCAAGTTTACTTTTCTACAAATCACTATTTCACAATGAAGTCCTTCATCCTCGCTGCCTCGGCCGCCACCGCCGTTGCGGGCCACAGCCTGCTTGACCTGGGCATCGACGTCCAGGTTGGCGACATCATCAACCTCGGCGTCGGCCTCGACCTCCACCTGCCCGTGGGCCTGGCTCTCCCCGAAGCTGATGCCGACAAGCCCGCTGCTGGCCCTCCCGCCGGCCGCGTCAACGTCTGGCACCCGCCTCACGTCGGCGTTCAGATCGACTCCTGCCAGGACGAGAGCGCCGGTAGCTGGCACTATGTCCAGCCCTGCGGCGACGGCTGCAAGACCGACCAGCCATCGCAGGTCTGGACCACGAGCACCGTCAGTGTCACGTCGATGCACACCGTCATCAGCTGTGCTCCCACCGTCACCAACTGCCCGGCCAACGGCCACCACACCACCGTCACCACCGTCGTCATCCCCGAGACCACCACCATCTGCCCCGTCGAGGCGTCCAAGACAAAGACTGCCGGCGCCTCCGCGACCCCCTCCGGCGGTGCCTACCCTCCTCCGGCGGCCTCGTCCCCGGCCTACTCCGGCTCCGTGCCGACCAACACCGCCGTCGTCACGCTGAGCACCCAGACCGCCCCGGCTTACACGGCCCCGGCTTCCTCTGGTCCTGCTGGCGGCGTCCCCACTGGCCCTGCCGGCTCCTCGGCCCCTGCCAGCTCGGCACCCGCTGAGTCGTCTCCCGCCGCTGGCACTACTGCTCCGGCTTCTGCTCCGGCCTCTGCCCCCTACTCTCCTCCTGCTGCCTCTTCCGGCCCGGCTTACCCCGTGCCTGGCAACAGCTCTGCTCCCCTCTACACCGCTCCCTCCACCTCGGTCTACACTCCTCCCGTCCAGTCTGCTCCCGCTCAGTCCGCTCCCGCTCCCGTCTACTCTGCTCCCGCTGGTTCTTCTCCCTCCAGCCCTGCCGGTGGCTGCACTGAGGCCTACTGCGTTCCTCCCGCTGGAACTGCTCCTGGTGCTCCTCCCCCAGCTCCTACCGGCAACACCACCGTCCCCCCAGTCAGCGGTGCCGTCGGCCGCACTGAGGGCGTCAGCTTGGCCCTGTTCGGCGGTGTCATTGCTGCCTTGTTCTTGTAAAGCTTCAAGCATTAGTACGACGAGGGGGGCGGCCGTAAGTCGCAGTTGTATTCCGTTAACAGTCCAGAGACTGCATATATCTTGATGAGTTTATGGCACGCCTGGTGGAAGGGAAAACAAACCCACCGCCCGACTTTTTTTTTTTTTTCTTTTTCGTTTTCTGGGTTCTCCATTGTCGAGCATATATACTTAATATTCGATTCTCATCAGATGGTTATGGCGGTGGAGTTGAGAGAAGTAAGGAGTTGTGGGTTAGAGAGCGCGAAGGAGGTATAAGTTGTTTGGACGGGCTTCAATGGTTGAGGATAGTGATTGAATTGATTCTTGTCCGTATACTACTACTGCTTTTGATTGATACACGATGAGCTTTGACAGTCTTTGAGTAGGTGTTTCTACAATCTTGACGATTGGTTGTTTATAACTATATCCATAATACTAGAACAACGAGGTATAATATATATGCTGTATCCTCTGAACCTGAGCGCCATGCTAAACGTTGAACTCCCTCATTTCCAAAAACACACATTGTCGTAATTTGATGTACATGATGAATTGGCCTTACATCCGCAGATATTCCATCACAATGTCCCCGACGCATACTCTTGCAACATGCTGGCAACCTCCTCGACCCGCCCCTGGCTGTCGCCGAGCTGCCTCGTCGTCTCCCAGTCCCTGCCGTCGGTGGCGCCAAAAACCACAAACTTGACCACTTCGCCGTCGTCGTCCATGACCAGGCGGCCGTTGCGCTCGTCGGCCCACGTCAGACGGATCTGCTTGGCTTCCGTGTCGGCGATGCTGACGTCGACGATGGCGTTGTTTTGCGTTGTCGTCTTGTTGCTGTTGCTGTGTGCGCCTAGGCTACGCCGCAGGTCTGCCGATACGCCGAGTCGGTTGTGGTAGCGCATGATTTCTCGCCTGAGTGACTTGACAAATCGCTCGAGGTCCTGTCCCCCTTCGGCTTGCTGCTCCTGTGCTTCTTCCTGCTGCTGCTTCTTCGGCCCGGGCAGATACCGCGCCGCCAGCCCCGACAGCGGAATTGCCGGCGGCACAGTATGTCGGTGCACGCGCAGGAACTGGCCGTGTCCTGCATACGGCCGGTTCAGCAGCACATAGTACGGCTGCAGGAACTGGCCGCGGGTCATGGCCTCGAAGCGCAGGCCCAGCACGTGGCCGCCGTCCACGGCGTGCGGATCCGGGTCGCGCACCTTGAAGGCCGTGACGGAGGCGGCGATGCGGTAGAGGCATTGCTGGTCGTAGGCCTCTTGCTGCCTAGAGCGGGCGAGGAGGCGCTGCTCGTCGCGGTCGATGCCGATGCTGGACGAGGTCCTTTTGGGCCTTCGCGGGCGCAGCGCAGCAGATCTGGGTGTTTGCTTGCCGGGGCTGAGGGACGAGACGAGGGCGTCGCGGATGGACGGGTTGGAGAGGATGGTGGAGCATTCGATTTTGAGTGTTTTGCGGAGGTTTGCGGCTGTTTTGTTTGTTGAAGCTGGTTAGCTTTTCTCATGTTGTTTTTGTTTTTGCTGCTTGGTCGCGCTTCTTGCCTTGTTTTTTAAGCAATGTAATTTCTTTGTCGAGAGGGCTGGCTTTCGCTTCACCCTCTGCGACCTCCATTTTCTTCTTCATTCCCGTGTGGAGGAGAGATTGGGTGGTTGTGGTTGCGCGCGCCGAAGATGCGCCTTTGTTGTTTTGACAGATGAAGCTTCGGCACAGTGATGACAGCCTCGCCCCGATAAGATAACAGGGGCCATGTGCCGAGGGCGCATTTTACAGCAGCAAATCAGCGGCCTCGCCCCCGCAAACTGGCGCTGAAAAGGGCGTCCCTGGCAGAACCCCAAGCATCTCATTCGCTCCGCCCGCTGCACCTTTTTTCCTTTTTTCCCCACGGCGGTCCAATACGAAATGCTACGGGATAAATGCGAGTCTCTATGCGGCCAGCCACTGACGGAAGTGCGCTAAAAGGGACTGCAGTGCGCCGCTAGAACCTCTTGTTGAGCGACGCTTTTCAGATTAAGAGGTCCCAGCCCAGTGGCAACGTGTAAGCCGCGCCGGTTCAGAAAAAAAGCGACTGGACCCTTAAGGCCACGGTAAGCTGCAAATACACAGACAGCGCCAGCATTCAACTTGTATCCATTCACTGTCTTTCCAAAGTCATCGCTTGCCACAAGCACGGTATTTCTCATGCTTCGTTAGCAAATTGCCGATTGTGTGTGGGTTTTTTTTTTTTTTTTTTTTTTTTTTTTTTTTTTTTGGCTGGTCCGCTTGTACTCTCCTTCTTTCGCAAAGGGCCTCGTTTCTTTCTTCAGCCTCGCTTTCTACTAGTCGGCCAACGCGCTTCACCTTGATTTCTCTGTTCGTTTCGACAGGACTGCCGTTCTTTTGGTTACGGGAGCCTCGACTGCCTCCATCACCTGCACGCGCCTCCAAACAAAGCTGCTTTGAATTCCAAAACACCGACACAGCTTTATCAACGCTCGCTATCGTGTGGCGCCGACGACCCGAGACGCGCAGATTACACAAGCAAGACTCTCCCTAACCAGCCCCTGCGTGCCACCGACCCGATACGAGCGTCCTCGACCACCTCCTATATGGGTGCCCGCCACAGACGGACTCAGTCGCCCTCGACCTCGAAGCGGCCTCCCTCGCTCTCTCTCCAGCGGGAAGCGAACGGTCACGGCGACGCCAACGGCAACGGCAAGATGAGCAACGGCGTTGAGATGCGGCGCAAGACCGCCACGCACCACGACTCGGACAGCGTCACGGCCAACCACATTTCGCGCGAGGCCTTCAGCCTGGACGAGCCCGTCCCCAAGACGCCCACGGCCAACGACGTCGGCTTCTTCGAACTTCCCGTGCAGGACCAGCGGAGCTTTTTGCTGCTCGTCCTGCTCTACTTTCTGCAGGGCATTCCCATGGGGCTTGCCATGGGCTCCGTGCCTTTCCTGCTCAAGAACCACATGTCGTATGGCGAGATCGGCACCTTTAGTCTGGCGTCGTACCCGTACTCCCTCAAGTTGTTCTGGAGTCCCTTTGTCGACGCTGTCTGGAGCTCCAAGATTGGCCGCCGGAAGACGTGGATCGTGCCCATCCAGTTCCTGTCCGGCTTCGGCATGCTCTGGCTGGGGTCCAACGTGGAGGACATGATGGAGAAGATTGGCAAGCCTCAGGGTCCCACCGTCTGGACCTTTATGCTCTGGTGGTTCTTCCTGGTGCTCATGTGCGCCACGCAGGACATTGCCGTCGACGGCTGGGCCCTCACGCTGCTGACGCCCGGAAACGTGTCGTATGCCTCGACGGCGCAGACGGTGGGCCTTACGGCCGGCCACTTCATGTCTTATACCGTCTTCCTCGCCCTCAACGCCTCCGACTTTGCCAACAAGTACTTCCGCTCGACCCCCTCTGACGACGGACTCGTTTCCCTCGGCGGCTACCTGACCTTTTGGGGATGGAGCTACATCATCGTCACTATTGGCCTGGGCCTGCTGAAGCGCGAGGAGAAGTCGCAAAACGAGGACGGCGTCTGGGACGTCTACCGCATCATGTGGGGCATTCTCAAGCTGCGCAACGTCCAGACCATCATCATTGTGCACCTGATTGCCAAGATTGGCTTCCAGGCCAACGACGGCGTCACCAACCTCAAGCTGCTCGACCTGGGCTTCGGCAAGGAGAACATGGCCCTGACCGTCCTCATCGATTTCCCCTTTGAGATTGGCGTTGGGTACTACGCCGGCATGTGGTCTCAAAAGTACTCCCCCATGCGCCTGTGGTGCTGGGGTTTCGCCGGTCGGTTGCTGGCCGCGCTGATTGCGCAGATGACCGTGGCCATTTTCCCTGCCGAGGGCGTGACGACGTGGTATCTGCTGGTCGTCATTGGCGAGCACGTGTTTTCGACGTTTACAAACACCATCATGTTTGTGGCCGTGTCGGCGTTTCACGCAAAGGTTTCGGATCCGGTTATTGGAGGCACTTACATGACACTGCTTGCAACGTGAGTTTTGGACCTTTACCTTTCGCTTTAAGCTTACTAACGAAATCCTGCTTTTACAGCGTTTCCAATCTTGGCGGCACGTTCCCTAGATACTTTGTCCTGAAACTCGTAGATTCCTTCACCGTTGCTACTTGCCATCCTGGCTCAAAGACATCACAGAACCTCAAAGGCCCACTAATTACAGAGGCATTCTCATGCGCCATCCAGAGCGAAAAGGAGCGGTGCGTCAACGGTGGCGGAACCTGCGAAATGGTTCGCGACGGATACTACACCGTCAACATCCTCTGCGTCCTGTTTGGCATCGCCACCTTTGTGTGGTACATCAAGCCAAAGGTGCTGCACTTGCAGAGCTTGCCGCTGAGAGCGTGGAGATTGGCTGAAAGCAGTAGAAATGGCAAATAAATAGACCAACGAGGAGGAGGAGGAGGAGGAGGAGGAGGAGGAGGAAATAGGACCAGGGAATGCGATGAGATATGGACAAATGGTTAATACATTTTTTGATGACTATTGGATGTATATAGATTAGCACTTGGACGTGTCTACTATAGTTTTTTTCTCCTATTTTTATTGGATGCAATCAAGTGTAAATCATGGCGGAATACAAGGAGTCAATCAAGCAGTGGATGTATATGAGGGCGAGCTCGGAGGTTTCGGGGACTTGGCAACTCGTCTTGGATTGTGTATATTCATGAAGAAATAGAGTGAGTTGGAACTTTAGCAACTCCAAAGTATATAGTATAAGAAAACTATTGAGTGTATCCGTAAAATTCAAACATTCAACTGGTTGTGAGCAGCCATATGTTGTGTCACAATGACTGGTTTTTCACATGTTATGTATGACAGCCCAGACTCTTCTTTCCATTGCCCCGAGTCTTGTCTGGCGTTTCGTTCTACAGCGTGTAATGCGATTGGCCCGTCAATTGTAACACGTCTCGGCCGGGATGGGAGCTGCTTCGTAGTTGTGAGCACAGCGTCGAAACATTGGATAAAAGAAGCAGCTGACGGGTTTGCTGGTTTCCATTTCCACCTTGATTCTTTCTTCTTCTCATCTCTATTCGCGTAAACTACGAAGTAGATTCCATCATCAATGCAGCGCGACTGCCGCCCGGTCTACTAAGAGCCAGCGTATCTTGCCTTCTATATTATAGCACCTGCCAGCACCTACAGGCCTGCCTTCCCTTATCAGATAAACCCCGCCACCCGCTGTCATCCCACCTACCCACCTTGGAAAGCAACTGATTCATTCAACCTCCCACCACCAACTCCAACCTCATCTCAGTTCCTCTCATTCTTCAAATCACCGCCAACACCCATCACAAGCCAAATCATGTCCGCGGCAGAACACCTCCAGGCCGAGGATGCCTACTTCTCCACCAATCCTCCCCCAAAGCAATTGGCTGCTCACACGGCACTGGCCGAGGCCTTTATAACGCAGCATGTTGCGGCAAATCGACGGGTTGTGCTCGTCACTTCGGGAGGAACGACGGTTCCGCTGGAGAAGAACACTGTGAGGTTCATTGACGTATGTGAAAACCACCCATTGATACAGCAGCAAACTCCTTGATCAATCATGTGCCTTTGCTGACGAGGCAAAAACTAGAACTTCTCTGCCGGAACTCGTGGTGCTACCAGTGCCGAGTATTTCCTCTCTGCTGGATATGCCGTCATCTTCCTCCATCGCCAGTTCAGCTTGCTCCCCTATTCACGCCACTACTCTCATTCCACCGACTGTCTCCTTGATCTCCTCAGTGAGGATGCCGAGGGTCGCGTTGCCGTCCGGCCCGACGACTCTGATAGAATTCTTGACGTCCTACGCAAGTATCAGAGTGCTCGCCGCGACAACACTCTTCTGTTGCTGCCCTTTGTCACCATTGGCGATTACCTGCATGAACTCCGTGCTGTGGCCCGGCTTATGGCGCCGCTTGGCTCATCCGGACTGCTCTACCTCGCCGCAGCGGTATCTGACTTCTTTGTCCCGCCAGAGCGTCTTTCCGAGCACAAGATACAGTCTACCAACATTGTTGAAAAGCTCTACCCCAAGGACAAGGATTCAAAAACACCTTCACCGCCGATAGAAGACGAGGAGACTTTTGACAATTTTGATGCCTCCCCTCGTGTGCCGCGATCCAAGCGTCTCATTATTGATTTGGATCCCGTGCCCAAGTTCCTCAAAAGCCTTGTTGAAGGCTGGGCCCCCTTGGGCATGATTGTCAGCTTCAAGCTCGAGACGGATCCCCGCATTCTTGTTCACAAGGCGCGCTACAGCCTTGAGCGGTACCAGCATCATCTCGTTGTCGGCAATCTCCTCTCAACGCGCAAATGGGAAGTCGTCTTTGTTGCCCCGGGCCGAGAAGATCAATGGCTTCGCGTACCTCGGCACGGCGGCTGGGGTGATGCCGAGGGAAGGCCGCTGCGGCCCGATGAGGCGCCAGAGGGAGACCCGGAAGAAGAGGTTGAGGCTCTGATTGTCCCGGCTGTGGCAGAACTTCACGACGCCCATATTGCAAAGTCAAACAGCATCGAAAAGAAGTAGACCCGACAAGGCTGTTGTTTGGAGAGATAGAGAGAGAGAGAAGAATCCACTCGGCAATCAGATCAATTTTGCACGAACAGTCTGGGTTCAAAGCAACACGGGAATACTAACAAAAATGACAAAAAAAAAATCGAAAATTAAATAGATATAACAAGAGCCTATCAAGGAGTCATAGGCACCATGATACCACCGAAAAATTGGAGAACAATGCAACAGCAACAATCAAATCTTGAGTATTTTCTTTTTTTATTCGGTTCTCTTTCCATTTCGTTTCGAATTTTCCTATACTATTTCTATATGCGACCTAGATGACCTTGATTACTTTTCTGTTACAAAACCAGAATGCGAAGAACGTGAAGCGGCAGCTTATTGTGTCAAACGCTCCTTTTCTCTCCGTCATTTCTCTCATTAACTTAAAAACAAGCGCCGAACCATTTGGATATCTATCAGTATACTGATCCATGACAACTGTTGCTGAATAAAGCAGGTTTTGGAAAGGAGGGTGATGGGACACGAGATTGTGCCTGATATATGCGCTTGCAATGAGAATATCAACCATATAACGGCACTGCAAAAGATGATTTGCTTTTTCTTTCTTTCTTTTTTCACTTTTCTTTCTCTCTCTCGTTCAATACGCAGCGAGCCAATTCTTCCAGCCAAGCTTCCATGTTTTGGCCAGTACGAGTATGGCTGCTGCACCAATGTAGATGCAGCTGGTGAGGATGATGAGCCCTGTATAAGAGCCGTCATTCGCTTGCACAACGCTTCCAGCAATAGGAATGCCTATCAAGCATGCAAACGACACGACAGTGTATGTTGTGGCATAGTAGCGACCGTATTCTTGTGTCTTGCACATCCGCCCAATACATACGGGTGCAATGGCAATGCTGTTACCACTTCCAAAGCCAAACAAGAAGGAAAAGATGATGATGCCCGGTTTGGTGTGGCCCAGCGGTAGCCACACACACAGACATGATATGAAGGAGAAGACCACGGAGAAGATACACACGTTGAAAGCCCCAACGACGTCAGCATAATATCCCGGGAGTGCTCGACCTATCACAGAGCCGGCATTCATGATGGGCAAGAGGTGGTAGGCAAACGTGCTATCAAAGCCCTTGTACTGTGCATATGTTGTGATGTATGTCAGAGGGATAAAGAGCGAGAACTCGACGAGGAAGACACCAATGGTGGTTAGCAGGAACGGAATATGTCGGAAGATGCGAAAGTCGGGATGGGCCGTTGCGTTCTTGGCCGGGGGAAGACGAGATCGAACAAGAGTTATGCCCACAAGGCCGCACACCAGGCATATCAGAGCAAGGACTCGTGTGGCCCAGCCAAAGCTAATACGCTCGAACAAGGCAGTGAGCATGAGGGGAAAGATGATGCCTCCGATACCACCCGCCGTCGATGCAAGCCCGGTAGCGAAGCCACGCCTCGCCTTGAACCAATGGCCAACTGCTGCGATGCAGGGAGTGAAGGTGAGCGACGTGCCCAGGCCGCCGAGGACGCCAAACGACAGAATAAATTGGTACAACTCTGGGGGCCAAGAGTTAGCATGCGTCACACACACACAGAGAGAGACGATAAGGATTGCGGTGGTGTATACGCCAGGGCGGGAACGAACGGGATGCCGCGTCAGGATCAAAGTGTAACCAAGAATAACCAAGAACAACCACCATCAAACTACTCACCGGTGCAAAAGCTCATGCCAACCAGGGCGCCGACGGTACAGACGCATCCAGCAATAATCAGCCACTTTGGCCCGTATTTGTCAAAGACGGGGCCGATATAAACGCCCCCGAAAAAGGCCAGCCAAGTGTATATGGAGAAAATCCAGCCGACGGTGCTCTCGCTCGTGCCCTTGAGTTGGTGGCTAAGTGTATAGGCCTGGAAGACGGCAATGCTGTTCATCAACCCCATGGAGGCGATCATGGCGAACCAGGATCCTGCCACCACGAGCCATGCCTGGAGTCCGCCCTCGGGATATGTTTCTTGATAAGATGCCGCGGATCTTGCCGTTTGTTGCCGCTCCAAGTCATTGTTGATTTGCGGCTGAGGCTGGTGCTTTTCATCGTGGAGTTCTGAGTTCCTTCTTTCTCCGCCGTCTCTTGTGTCGTTTTCATCGCTCGAAGTTTCAGAGTGGTCAAACTCGAGGTCGATCTCGTCATGAATTGCTCTCGAGTTGACCTGCTGGACATCCATGTTTCCTGGTTTCGCCTGGCTCTTCAGAGCGTAAGCACCGGTCAAGAGGTGAAGTAACTGGCAATTGCCAATCAACGGCCAGACCGGACTTGAACAATGCGGAAGCGAAAGAAGCTATGTTGTTTTGACTTGAAAAGGAGAAAAAAAGAGGAAAAAGAGGAAAAAGAGGAAATCGAAAAGGGGATGGGAAAAGGTCATATTTGATGCCAGTCACGCAACATGTCAAAGGGCGCCCTAGGCTATATAATGACTGCTTTTTTTTCCTCATTGTATTTTCGATACCCCGTACTCGGCGTGGGGCGGCAACCATCGTCGGAGTGGAAACTCGCGCCCCGGAGATTCATGGCAAATGGAGCCGAGCCAGTGGACTGTGTAGGTAATGGAAACCTGCCATTTGCTGGCCACCGAGTTCCACAACGGCTCACGCAGCAAAGGGCCCTAGTTTGCGTTTGCCCTGGCAGGAGATGGTCGGGTTTTCCCACTTGCTGGTCTCGTTGCCATGTATGTGTGGCTTCAATGGGCTTGCTGTACTTCACAGATTGAAAGAAAGCTATTCATGATGCCCATTGGTAAGATGGGATTCGCTGTTGGATTCCAGCCTATTTGACATGGAATAGGGCATTTGCAGCGTTCGTCCTAACAGCAAACTGACAAACGCTTGGGATCGTTTGCCATTTCAAAATTAAAGCCCCATCTTCCTTTGCAAACCTGCCATCACGACTCACGCAGGCCCCGACGCTGCAAATAGCATCTGCTTCTCGAAGCTCCCCGTTTTGAAATAAAGATTTGACTAATGTCGAGCTGAGGAGATCCGCCCGCCTAGCCGAGAGAGAGCTGGTTAGTGGCTTACTGGAGGATTTTCGACGGGTGACGGAGGACTCCGGGCTGCTCCACCTATCGGAAGTCTCCATTGCGGAGACGAAAAAGAAAGAAAAGAAAAAATTATATTGGGAAAGCTTGGCTTGGTCAATGCTATGACCAAGAGATATTACATGGAAGCGACAAGTTTGTGAGAAACTTTTGTTAGTGGTGTTCTATTGTCTTCAGGGGGAGAAGATGCGTGTTCGGAGTTTTATTGAGATCGGGATACTACCCAATCACCTGGCGGCTTCATCCAATCATGTGCCGAATCTGGCTTTACGATTTACAGAGGCATCTCATCACGATGCTGTGTTTATGCTGTGACTGAGAAGCTTGATCAGCTTGGGCTAAAGCTGCACATGCTCTGTTGCTCATTCTCTGGTGATGCTCAACTCGTGAGCTCACAACTATCTAACTGCACTAATCATCAAGAAACTCCATTAATATGCCGTGAACCTTTTCCAGATACGCCAAAACCATGCAAAGAACCGGAAAGGGCTGCGAAATCAAGGCCCCTCCTCACGCTTCTTCATCTTCCACCTCCTCCATCATGACATTCCGAGAAGGCGAAGCCACGCGCTCTGCATCGGCTTGTTCATCTTCAGCCTCATCCTGTTCGTTGCCCGGAGCCAGCTTCAGGTATCCCTCCTTCTCCAGCCGATCTGCCTCTTCTGGCTCCAACAGTCCGCCTTGGCCTTTGCCTTTGTTCATCTTCATCTGCACCGAAGTGGGAACAAAGGCAGACACGGCTTCCTGGCGCAGGTCTCTCACGACCGGCTTCGCTTCATATACCGTCTTGGACTCCACCACCGGCTTCGGTGCTTCTCTATCCCTGCCCTTGCCCTTGAAGTCTCTACCTTGACCATCTCCAGCTTCATCGCCGCGCGCGTCATCATCGCGTCGTCGAGCTGCGTTCTCAGCCTCCCTCTTTGCTCTTCGCTTCGCGTACCACTTGTCCATCTCGGCCTTTGGTATAGGCGGCGGCGTGTCTCTCGGCATGGGAATACTCTTGACATCGTCGGGAATGCCTTCATCGCTGCTGGAACCGTCATCTCCGCGTCTCCTTTTACCAAGCGCTCCTGATCTCGAGCCATCGCCGTCTCTTCTCCAACGGCCAAACTCGGGCGCCTTGTCGCCCAGCGTATCTCTGGCTTTGCGCACTGCTTTGAGTTCTTTTTCCAAGCCCTCGAGGACTTGCTCTTCATGACGCGTCAGCTTCCCTCCCCCGGACACCACGGCCTTGAGGTCGTCGATTTGTTTCTGGATTCGATCTGGGTTCTTGCGCGCGAGCTTTTCATCTCGACGGCCTTGCGCTTCGGCCTTTCCTACAGGGATAAGACTGTTAACAAAAGTGGCCTGAACAATTGCACTGTTTTCGTTTTTCAAACTCACCTTTTCTGACTTCGCGAGCTTTGTCGGCTTTGCGCTGCGCCTGGACAGGGTTGTAGTTTTTCTCTTTCGGCATTGTTTGGGGCTTTTTAAGCTGCAGGTGCAGCTTGCCTTGTATGGCTGGTTTCGCGATTCTCGTTTTGTTGCTGCAATTGGTCTGATTGTCGTCGACTTATTCAAAAATGAAGAAGATTTGGGCACTCTTTCAAAGTATCGATTCCTTTGGGCCTTTTATACCGGTAGCCGAACAGGCGACTGTTTTGTTTGGCGTTGAAATTATTTTGAAGTTGAGGCTTTCCAGATTAGGGGAGGCTAGAGACTCGAGTAGAGGTCATGGCGGGGCTGTTGGGCAGTTGCTGATGACTAACACGCCACAGGTTGCTACTGCGACTTGTACAATCCACTTGCCAGAGACAATCGAACAATTCCGGGCAGGCAACTCTCTTCTCTTGATTTTATACCAGGAGTTTCGATGTAAATCAAGTTTAACTCTTTCACAGCACCCACCTGCAGCATCTATCGTCCAAGAAATATATACAGGATTCCACTTATACGACCAGCCTATGCGAATACATCTCCATCCTCACATGTGCAACAACACAAACAATGAAGCCAGCAGCACCAGCAACGGCATATTTGAGCCAAGATGCATAGCAAGACTATCCTGCCTTTTGGGATCATCTCCAACAGGCTCTGTTATCCAGTCCTGCGGAACCTGCGTGACAAAGTCATACCAGTAATGTCCAAGCAGCTGATATCCCTGGTTCGTCGGATGGATGCAGTCTCTCAAATTGCTCAGAGCAAAGGTCGAAAAGTCCACCGGCAACACGTGCTTCCCTGCTTGAAATCTCGACATGACCACGCCAGGGGCCAGCGACTGAAAGATTTCTGTCTGGGGAGCCTGGTCGGCGTGGCAGGTCCCTATGATCATGGCGACGAGAATGACTGCGTCCGGGCACGAGTCGACCATCTTGTCGATCAAACTCCCGAGCCGCCGAGATGCCGCCACAGGATCGTTGCCTTCTGTGGAAATGGAGCCGTCAGGATTCATATCGTTGGTCCCAGCGTGAAGCAGGATGATGTTTGGGCGCTGGTCGAGCGATGGACCGACATTGTTCTCAATATACTGTATTGTTTTGCCATTCCAAGCAGCCTGTCGAATGATGCGGCGAGAATTCAATCAGCTGACGACTCAAGGGAAAAGAAAGGTCCTATATCTTACAAAATAGCCGTCGGTCATGTTGCCCACTGGAGAAGTTACGTTGCCGGCGAATACAACTGTGTCGTCTAAACGCGCTTTAGCAAGCAAAGACATGACACAGCACACACTAATGACTCTTACTCGAAAGATCCTCTCGAAGCCGCAATCGGTATCCATTTCCATCGCCGCCATCCTGGCCACTCAGAAATCCATATGTGATGGAGTCTCCGACTGGAAGAATTCGGAGCTCTGTTCCGGGCTTGATGGCTTTCCCCGGCGGTGTGTTTTTGAAAGTCAACGGGAAAGGAAGTGCCAAGGTTGCTCGAGCATTGTCTTTCATTACAAACTGGCTTGTGAGTTGCTGTGATATGTCTGTCTGTAACACAGATGCATCAGTCGTCAGCAAGTGTGACGCCGCTATTGCAATCAAACAGAGCTTCTTCATGGATATGAATATCCCAGCTTGATAAGAGTAACTGGCTCGAGGGGAAGACGTCGTGGCGCTCCATCTCTTGATATGCATATCAAGAGTTTCTCTCTTGCCTTTATCTCACAGCAACTACCTGTTTCTCTTTTCATGAGCCACAGGTTTCTCTTCGTGGCCTTGGGACGAAATTAATTTGGAGCTGCTTATGACAGAACTGGGGTTGAAAAAAAGCACTCTAGTTGCTTGTTTCATCGAAGTTGTCAACGCAAATCACAGCTCCACCGACAGAAGGAGCAAGGATCGACTTCGGCTAGGCGGCAGCCGTTGATTATGGACTAAACATATTGACTGCCTATTATAGGTCAAACTGAAAACAAGCAACAGTTGTGTGCGACAAACTGTGCCGCTGTCAGCTGCGAGAGCGCTAAGTAGACGCCCTCGCGTCAAACTCATGGCGTCAAGACGGCAGAGACTTGTCAAAGAATTACGATACCAATGGCGACATACATTACAAAAAGACACTGCGGGAAGAAATGCTATGGTTGTGGTAGGGCAAATATACATGGGACCTACAATTCTCTTGTCGCCTGGTATTGAGAAGATGGGAAGTCATTGCTAATATCTGCAAGGGCTCTGATTTTATGCGTCCAGTTTTCAAGTATAGCGACTCGAAATGCTCCGTGCACTGCCACTACCCCATTCCACATGCAAATCATAGCTATTCACCAAGCCGGCCTAGGAACAGTCGAGATGGATATTCTATAACCCACTACTTGCTAAACATAGCCGTGTCTCTTGTTCCGACCATCCGATCTGATGGATTACTCAATCTGCCTGTTCATGGCCGTGTAACTCTATCTCGGGGAGATTAAGGGTTGAAGCAAATGGCAGCCGGCGGCTAAAGGCAATAGGGCAGACGACGCTACGTCGGTAAGCCAAACCGAGTGCTACTGTACAGCAGATTTGAGTCTATAGCGGCAAGCCAGCTCGACCCAATCAAGCAACTCGAGGTTGTTTCTAGAGCTTATGCGTTGACGAGGACGCCCGGCAACTGGATCGACTAGTCTAGTGGTTGGTGGCGCTTGACTACGGCCGGGCTGTCAGGTTATTGGAATTGGTCCAGTTCTTGTTGGCTGAGATTAGCCCAGAGGGCCACATAACAGGTTCTTTGGCTCTTCTTGAGGCGCCAAACAGTGAGCCTCCAACTCCATCCGGAAGCCCTGTTGGCTGCCAAATCCCCTCTTGTACCTACAATGCCAACCAGTACTTGATGGCTTTGATCAGATGGTGGCTGAAACATCCACCGTTGACAGCTTTGACCAACGATGCGTGCTAGACGAGAAGAGATGAGACATGCCTAATCGCCTGATGCCGATATGCATGCAGGGCTGGAAACGGCCATTTGAGAGACATATCGTCACGGCAGCGTGCTACTGATACCCAGATGGGCTGGCCAGGCAGCCAGGATATATCGGGCCTAATAATAACGGCACGAAGCGCGGTTAGCAAGTTGCTCAGCTTCCAGGCTTTGTACGGATGTACTGGCTGAGAGCAGGAGACTACGAATCGCCACGTCAATCATTACCAAGCCAGCTGAGAATGGCCGACTTTCGGGTCGTGGTGTGATCCAAGCAGCATCCAGCAATGGAATCCCGCCCCTCGGCTCGCAAAAGGGCAGCAGCCTCCCTCTCTCTCTCTCATACGTTACACAGGACAACAATAAAGTACGCTGAGCGATATTCAATGCAGCATCCCAGATCGTACCTGTCTTTCGGTGACCGGGACATTTCTTTTTTTTTTTTTTTTTTTTTTTTTTTTTGTAAAACGAGCTGGGTCTGGTGATGCTGATTGGCGGCAAGCAGAGTCGCAGCAGCCATCACGCTGCATCATGCAACTGCGCACCGGCCAATCTATTCAAACGCAGGCTGCCTTCTCTTGCATCCAAACCATGGCCCGGGCGGGGAGTTTCCCGGTGGGAACGGCCGCTGACAGGGTCTGGACACATCCGCCCAAAGAGCCTAAATGGCAGGTTTGCAGCCACCAGCAAGTAAAAAAAAAAAAAAAAGACGAGGCACAGGCGGATGGCGGAATGATGAACCGGGCAAAGGAAGGGGTGGCTGTTGGGTCTTCGGGGTTAGGACTCCGAGGCTAACAAGATGCGAATGCACGCAATATAGGCTGTAGAGGAGCGTTCCTTCAGGCACTTGCAGACTCGGTGGCAACACTGTGGACAAGCTGTGGACAAGCTGTGGACAGGCAACGGGTACTGCTCATCGTTTTCTTGGAGCCCTTTGCAGAGCGTTATGGAACCCTGGAGACCTGGAGTCCTAGGAACATCATCCCTTGCCTGGCTGATTGGCCAAAGCAGCTGTTAATGCCCGCCCACCCGTCCGAGACCCTGCCAATAGCGGAAGCGTTATGGAGTACTTGGAGGTTTCTTGTTTCTTGCTAGCAGTACTAGCTTGCCGGTCAGAACGTGGGAAGAGGCAGGGGGCTAAGGCAGAGGGCAGAGCAGAGGGAAAAGAGTCTACGAGCAGCTCGTCGTCGTCGTCGTCATAGCTGCTTGTATCGACCACGGATGGGCAGAACGAGGTACCGACGGCTTGCCTCTCTCAGCTAGCATCGGCCGTGTTCCACCAATTGCAGCGCCGAGATGCACGGAGGGGCGGCCTCGCAGCCTTTTTGCCGGGCCTGGGTGCTGGGCTGCCAGGATTTCGACCAGGGTCCGAGAGCTGGCCGTCCGTTCGATGCAGAAACGGGCTGGGTGGTTCCGATGCACGAGAACGAACCGGCTCAGGCGCGTGGCCCGCTGCCAGCTAGAGGGTGGGGGAGGACGGCCAAGCAGGAAAGGATTCGGGGAGCGTCTTGGTGAAGGGCGAGCGCGGCAAATGGAGGCAAATGGAGGGGCAGCTGTTTTGTGTCGCAGAAGAGCTGTTTTGGGGAGCAGAGAGGAGAATGAGACGGTGGAGATGGGGGGGTTCCACAAGCACATGTCAGAGGTTTTGGTCAGGCCAACTCGATAAAGCTCTGCCGCTAGCAAGGAGCCGTGGCTGCGATAAGAAACGGGAACAAGACGAGATCAAGGACTGCAGAACGTAAGGGTGCGAATGCTCGGCTTCGTGAGAGCACAACACCACGGGCCGCCAAACGCTCAAACTAAGTGCCTATTCCGGTCTCCGGCATTTACACGCTCGAATGGGGGGACACGGCGAACCATGACTACCAAGGTCTACTCACTACGACAAGGTGCAACCACAACGGTACATACTGTCCGCATGTATGCACAAGGCTTTGCGGTGGCCCAAAGAGTAGCGC
This sequence comes from Trichoderma sp. CBMAI-0020, assembly GCA_030708095.1. Taxonomy (NCBI): domain Eukaryota; kingdom Fungi; phylum Ascomycota; class Sordariomycetes; order Hypocreales; family Hypocreaceae; genus Trichoderma; species Trichoderma sp. CBMAI-0020. The sequence continues at coordinate 1,402,210 of JAJNCI010000002.1, forward strand.
CACGACTAATAGCCATGACTGATGGATGCAGTGTCAATACCCGATGCTATTTATTGCCTCTGATGAATATTCCGGTATTCTTGCTCTGTTGGTTGCGGAGCGTCTGACGATTATTTCAAATGCCTCTTAGATGGAGTCAAGAATGGAGCAAGCCTCGTCGATGCTGCTATTCCCGTTGATACGAACAAGACGGATGGATATTGGATTCAATGGTCCCGCAAGCTAACAGGTACCAGGGCTCAAGTATTACTCCGTTGGCTGTCCACAAGCACGGTACAACATATAACCGGCAGTTGTATAAGACATTGCAGACTTTGACTTTGCAGTACTTGTTCGTCTACGAGTATAAAGGTATGTTAATACTAGAGCAGCAGTAATGAACTCGACTTTGTACTAATAGCAGCATGTAATTAACAGCCATTTCATCTCATAATGGCATGTTTCGCCTCCCCCACGCGTAGCATGGCCCCCCACAAGGCAGCGCATAATGAGACTAGGGTCTGGTCCCTTGGACATTCGCGGCATTGCCCACCTCCAATCCAACCCTGTTTGGGTATATGTTTTCATCAGTCTCAAGTCCTTCCTTACATGCAGGCAGCAGTATCTTTTCAAGCCCTGTACATACACCTCGTCCACAAGTACTTACAGCATCACGGGCCACGGGCCACGGAAGCCGGCGCTCTGTGCATATCGCGGGGCCGAAGCGCAACAAGATGCCAGGTAGCACTACATAATGTCACCTTTCCGCTGCAAAGGACAGGATCGTGACCATCATACAGTACGGCTCGCTGCAAGGCAGAAGCACATGCTAGCGCTGCTCTTATTGTCGACTGTGGCTCTGCTAATACGCAGACGCAGTTGTTAGTGTCTTGTCTGTGCCTTGGACGGTGGGTTCGTGGAAAGACTAGCACCGGCACCCAGGTCGGGGCCTTTGCAGAGCTGAAACTGGCTTGTACTCGCCAGGTCCAGGCCGCCCAAGTGATGTACCACCGAAGACGGAGTACCTCAGTCCATTCAGTACGATCATCTCGACAACGCCCGCCAACCACCAACCATCATGGCAAAGAGACGGCACTGCAAAGCAGACTGGGAACTTACCAGGAAGACCCTCGCCCTTTCCCCGCTCTGCAGCCAGGCTTTTGTGATTTATGATTTTGCGGTGCGCTCATGATCGTCCTGAACCGGGCTGGTTTCTTGTCCTGTCTTGTGAAGCCGCTCGCTCTCCACCCGAGCCGAGCATCACGTTTGCAATCTTATACATGGCAGATGGCCCTGTGCGCACCCGAGAGTCGTGATCTTTGCTCGGCAAGGTACACGCAAGTACCTCCAGCGCCACGCATACAGAGGGTACTACTAGTAGTAGTGATTCATCGGCGTAGCACCATTCAACGGCAATGTCTCGCTGCTTTCTGGTTCTGGCTGGTGGGGCTCAATCTATTTATCGCGGCGCGCGACTCCGTTCTCGGTACAGCAAGAGCGATTCTTTAGTGCTTGGACCCTGGAGGGGTCTTGCCCGGCAGGCCTGTCTGGTGTGTTTGGCACTCAAATTTTCTGTCGCTGCGTTGCGTTCTCGCCGTTGAACCGCAGTGCACGGTAGCATTTCGACTCGGCACCATGCCTGGAGTGGTAGCAACTCTGCTGCAAGTCTGAGTGACTTGCAAAATATGAGAAATGATGGGAACCCCCATGGATTCGTGCAGTACATACATTACATATTGATTCTGGATGAGGTGGTATACGCACCTCGGTGTACGAGCGCTTAGCACCAGTCCCTGCCAACCTGGATTTCTGCCTCCGTCGTAGGCGCGCATGTACCCTCCCGTACCTCCCCAAGTGGGACCCGACGGCGCTGGGCCACGAGGGTCCCTTCCAAGCCATCGTCCAGTACGCCGCCGCAAAGTCGCCCGGTACATTGCCGCGGGTGCTTCCATGCTGATGGCTGCTGGTAGCCGCAGCTGTAGCGAGTACCGGCAGCGCAGGTACTGGGCTCTGCGATCGAGGCGAGAAGGAGCGGCCGTCGCAGGCATCTTGCAAGTGAGAAACGCGGCAGGTACGGGCCCGGAAGTATTATCGGTCAGTCTCCATCAAAAGATGCTGGCTGTGGCCGTCTCCATTTTTGCTTCTAACCATCTTGCTGCTAATTAATTCACCTGCCATCGGAGCATCTCTTGGCTCTGCGACGCTCGCGCTGCCTCTGACTCTGACTCTCGACCTTACAAGTATTTCCCGCAAGGCCTCACTCAGTCAGTCTCGACGGCGCAATCGAGCCTCGCCGCATTCGCCAGCCCAGCCGTTTCGTTTTCCCCCAGCCAAGGGCAGCCAAGACAAGACAAGACAGGACGAACGCGCCCGAATCTTTAGCCCACACCGAGGCTCCTCTTTTCGGCGCTGTACTTGGAATCCTGCCACCACTGACGGGACTATTAGCGCTGCTGACGGTGAAGCTTAAAGTATTACCAGCTTTTTGCGTTGCTTGCTTTGCTTGTGCTTCTCGTCTTGTGTGATTGACGAAAAAGACCCGCCCGGCCTGAGTGCGGCGATTTTCCACATCGACTCATCCAAGCATCGCTGCGGCGCCAGCCATTTTCCTGCTTCTTCTCTTTTCCCTTGCAACTTTTTTTTTACCTTTGGCTTGTCACAAGCCCACGTCAAGCCAGACGCAACCGAAAACGAAGAAGAGAGAAAAGTGCCGCTACAGGGGTTATTCTGCTCTAATCCTCTATCGTCACCCCTCCACAAGGATTCGCTCATACCTGTTTCCTAATACCCGCACGCAATCCGGGCCAGAGTACAACGACCGTCTGTTGTCTGTCTGTTGTCCTGTCTCGCTCAACCAGCAATCGCTCGCTCTCAGCTCCCGGCAATCCATGGCAGCTGTCAGCCCGATTGCAATGCACCCAACTGTCACAGAGCACGACTACCGCTTCCCGCGAAGACCCGATCCTCCAAGCACCGACCGGAGCCTCGCTCGCATGGATACGCGACCAGGCCATGCGGCACTCACCAACGGCGCTGCGGCCGAGCAAACTGCGTCGCCGTCAAAACACCACGTCTTCGACACGGCGCTGTTCCCGGCCCTCGAGACCGGCGCCGGGCCGGCGGGCAGCGTCGAGCAGATGCAGCGCGAGGATCCCTTGGCCGCCCAGATCTGGAAGTTCTTCAGCAAGACCAAGGAGCAGCTGCCGAACCAACAGCGCATGGAGAACCTGACCTGGCGGATGATGGCCCTCAGCCTGCGCAAGCGCCAGCAGCAGCAGGAACAGGAGCGGCAGCAGAGGTACGTTTATTATATAATTTTTTGCCCTCTCTCCTCTCCATGACCCCCCCCTGGCTAGGTCGTCCATCTCATGCTTTGCCATTACGCTGTGATTGGTCTGTTGTCCTGTTTCTGTGACTACACGGCTGGACATGGCGTGGCTTTACTCTTGACTGAGTGGAGGGCAGGCGGGTTCTGGCCATCACATCATCCCGGCGCTGGCTGACATACTTGCTCTTCCCTTTTTTTCTCTCTGCGTATAGGTCCCTCTTGCTCTCTGCGCAACCACAAAACGCCCCCAGCGGCATTGCCCAGCAGCTTCGAGGCTCCGACATCCATGACCCCAGCGTGGATGCCATGAACATCGACGACTTCATCTTTGCCGACGAGGGCGCCGCTTCCGTCCCCGACAGCTCACCGCAGCCTCTGGCAGCGCCGTCGCTCTCCGCGCAGACCGCTGCCGTCAGGAAGAACAGATCATCCAAGGCGCTGGCCGCCGCCATCCCCATCAAGGGCCGCAAGGGTTCTGCCAATCAGTTCGTGGCCCAGTCGGTCCCCGTTCCGCCACATCACCAGCGGGGACAGAACGATGAATTCCATTACGTCCCGCGCCATGACAGGAAGACCAGTATCGATGACCGCCGGGTGAGTACAACTCCGTCCATCAGCATCAGAAACAGTCCCGTTTCCCCTTTCTTTTTTTTTTGTGTGTCTTTGCTACAACCGCCCGTTTATTTTTGGTGGCTGCATCTCTTTTCGCTCTTACATGCATGCCTGCATGCGTGCGTGCGTGCATTTCCTTCTTTCCTTCCTTCTTTCTTTCTTCTCTCTCCCCCCCTCCCCTACGCATATCATTCTGTCCTTGATGGCTCTGGTTCTCTTCTCTTTCCCCTTCTCTCTTGCTGCTTACTGCCGTCTATTCCCGTTTCCAATAACAGTTTAAAAAATTGGCTTTCCCCTTTTTCCTTTTTCCTTTAACCTTAATTTCTTCTAATCTTCTACCTTGTCACAATTTGTGTTTTACTTTCTTCTGTATTGTTTGGCTGACAATGGTTGATATCAAGACTCGGAAACGACCTGCCGACTTCTCTCCTCATATGAGCGCTGTCAACCCCAGCTCATCCGCCCTCACCCTCGACTTGGAAAACGACCCTGAGCTCAATGGATACTCTCTCGACAACTCCAATGCCTTGTCGTCCATGCAGCAGCAATTGGCCAACAACCAGGCCTCTGCCTTCAACCTCGATACCTTCATGGACAACGACGGCGTCATGGGCTCTACTGCCCACTTCCAATCCAACTTCTCATTCTCTCCCTCGACGTCTCCCATGATGCAGAACGGGCCGTTTGCCTCCATCTACAACAACGCCTCTCTTCACTCCTCTCTCAACAACCCCGACTTTTACTCCCCAACTGGCTCGGGTTATCCGTCTGCTACATCTACTCCTCATCCGATCAACGACAACGATGGTGGAGTTTTCTTTGGCTCCTCTCAGGATCTGCACCACCACCACCACCATCCTCAGTCGCAGCAGCAGCACCAACACCACCATCACCATCACCACCGTGCGCAGGGCTTCCGGCACAGCTCTTCCAGCATCAGCCACCAGCACATGAACCAGCAATTCATGTATGGCGATTCCAACGGCGGCGCACATGGAAGCGGCAACAGCAACGGCGCCAGCTTCCCCTCGACGAGCACGGGCGTGGAAGCAGTGTCGGCGTATAGCATCGCCCCAAACTCATTTGGCCACATCGATCCCAGCCAAGTCTTTCAGACGGATTCCCAGGTCGCATCTCCGGTCTTGCCAATGCAGCAAGGCAACATGCTTGGCTTCGGCGGCGATGATGACGACGAGGATGCCAACACTTTTCTGGACCGTGGCGGCGTTGGCCTCCACGGCGACTTTACATCTGCTGTCGACGAGGCGGGCTCGTTTGGCTGGGATGCCTCGCTTCCTGGGCAGTTTAGCACGCAAGCCGCCCGCTTTCCTGGCGGCCCGACTCGCAAGCATGTCCAGATTGGAGGCGTCACGACGACTGACTACGTCGACAACAGCGGCGATTGGGACGGCCAGGGCCTGAGCATGAGCCGATCGCACTCGCAGACGCACTCGCAGACGCTTGGCATGGGGGCCGACAAGCGACAAAACAGACTTCCTCGCAACTCGTCCACGCCCTCGCACATGACAAACAAGCACAGTGGCTTCGAACAAATCGCCCAGTCTCTTCCCAGCTCTCCGGGCGGCAACGCCGCTGGCAACGCCTCGGGCTTCTCGTCGGTTGCGCCAAGCAGGCCGCCCTCACCGCCCCCAAGCTCCAAGCATGGCTCTACGACCAATCTGCCGGCGACGGGGGCAAACGCTGGCGAGAACGGCAATCCCACCACCTGCACCAACTGCTTCACGCAGACGACTCCGCTGTGGCGGCGCAACCCCGAGGGCCAGCCCCTCTGTAATGCCTGCGGCCTCTTTTTGAAGCTCCACGGCGTTGTGCGACCCCTCAGCTTGAAGACGGATGTCATCAAGAAGAGAAACCGGGGATCTGGCAACAACCTGCCCGTGGGAGGAACGAGGAGGAAGGCCGGCACCGGCTCCAATGCCGCCTCGAGGAAGAATTCGACGCTGTCCATGTCCGCTGCTGCTGCTGCCACCGCCGCCGTGCCCGTGCCCGTGGTGAACAACCAGGCAGCAGTATCACCGCCGTCAATGAACCGTCCCAGCAGCAACAAAGATGCCGACAGTCCCACTAGCAGTGGAATCTTCACCGCGGGAAGCACACCTGGAAGCCAATACGGGGGAGCGGCCATCGTAGGCGGCAAAGGCGTCGTGCCAATCGCTGCTGCACCATTAAAGACGGCGCCGGGACCCGGGGCTTCCTCCATGTCTCGACCGGCCACGGCGCCATCAAAGAGACAGCGCAGGCACAGCAAAAGCGAAAGCACGGCAAACACATCAGCCATGGAGCTTGACAGCCCTTCGGAATCTGCCCCGCGGCCTCTTGGCACGACTCCCAGCATGCCTTCCATCTCCAGCACGATGATGTCGAGCACCAACTTCTCCATGGGTCAGCGCTCCATGATGGGATCGAGCATAGGATCCAACATGGTGTCGATGGGCGGCACTCAGTCCGGCCTAGTCAATGGCGCTGGCGGCTCGTCAGGGCCCCAGGAATGGGAGTGGCTGACTATGAGTCTTTGAGCGAATTGTCTTATTGAACCACTAATCACAACACCTAGGCAGCAAGTTTAGATGTTCACGAGCACATGGCTTGCTTGTGACTGCTTGCTGTACGACTTATGGCTAGTGAAGTTTTCGTTTTTTCTTTTTTTTCTTTTCAGTCGAGTGAGAGATTTCACAAAAGACGGCGGCCTCGGAAGAAAGAGCGGATATATCTGAAGAGAGACGCGACTTGTTTACGTCGCTGGTAATGCAGGCAGCTTGATTGCATTATTTCACGAAAGAGACTTATCACGACGTCGAGGGAACAAGGGCGTATATGAATGGGCATCTCCATGGCGTGTTGGTTCGAGCAATGATACCTGGGTCTGAATTTTTATTTTTGGCGTTTTTTTTTTCTTTACTTTTTGGCTTTTTTTCTTTGCAAGCAAGAGTCGGTACAGTCTGGTAATAAGTTTTTTTTTTTTTTTTTTATCCGGGTGGAATGACATGGGCGGGAAAACATTCGAGAACGCGTTTTTATAGTATTTTTACTCCATCAGCACTTTTATCACTGGCACAACAAGAAAGGGAGCGCGCGCGCTGCTACCAAGGAGACCAACAGGGTATTTTTGGAAACCGCGAGGCCTCAAGAGACGAAACTGTCCACCTTTCGGGAAAGGACTTGTCGAACACTCTTTTGAGCCGGGTTGAGCGGGAAAAAAGGAAGGCTGGTTAATGATAACGCTACGGAGTTTGGCCTCTCGCCGCATGAGATGGGATGATGTTTTTGTCTTTATTCTCTAATCTTTTCCTTTTCTTTTCCTTATTCTCTTTTTCATAGACTTAGTTTTGGATAATGGTGGCGGCGCTGTCCAGTTTATTTTTCCTCAATCGATGCCCTGAAAGCAGCCTCTTTTTACCTTTCCCCTTTTGGATGATGATATTGAAATGAGTTTTGTTGTCAACTTTTGGATTGGAGACAAAACCTACTTGAGAAGGCCATGTCCTAACCACGAGAAAGACGTGTGATGACAAGAACGATGTTTGAATCTTTGATGACGAAGAAGATCCGTGATGACCAAGATTCGTGGTGATGAAGCTAATAATCAATAGAGCCAATCTGTCACGCAAAACCAAAACCGGATACAAAGCCATACATTTGATTTGATTCATCTACCTGTGTACCATATACTCATACTCGTTATTCCTACATGAAGGGATTGTCAAAACAAGACGAAAACAGTCCCATCGCCATTCATCCATAGGCGGAGACTATTCATACCCAATTTGCCACACACACACGCAATGAAAAAGAACCCTTGCCTTGGCAAATTCAGCCCACCGCCCCGGCCATGTTTCCATCCAATATTTTTTCTTTCTTTTCTTTCAATGCCATCAAGAAGAAGAACAAGTAAAAAGAAGAAGAAAAAGCCTACCAAAGAGCCCACCTTCACCTTATGACGTTCCCTCTCGGATTGTAATGTATCAGTGACCATCTCTGCAACTCCAAACCAGAAAATAGAAAAGAAAAAACGAATGAAAGAGTGACAAAAGAGATCCAAGGGTAAAACCCAAGGACAACACAACGATTGTGGACACAGTGACAAGAGGCTAACAGTACATTAGAATAAATTACTTTGGTATCCCGACCGGCAACAAAGATGAAATGTAGAAAGATGCCATGTAGCAAAACAAACAAAAAGAAGAAACAAGGACTTGTCGCAGTGGTATGTCAAAAGAATAGGAGACCCCCCTGAAAGGCCAAGCCAAGATAAAAAGAAAACAGAAAAAAAGAAAAGGGGGCTCAAAGGGCGTGCTTGTTTGTTACTTATAAGACACGCAAGAGAGAGAAAATCAAAACAGCTGAGGCCGACGTATCGCAGGAGGCCTGCGACATCCCCAATTGTACCACAATGGCTCGCCCTAAAACATGGTACCAAACGAGTCGTCGGTCGGGATGCGCTTCCGCGGGCTGTTGCTGCCGTCACCGTCGTCGGTGGCGGGCTTGCGGTGCCGGAACGTGAAGCCGACAAAGAGACTCTTGCTCATCTCTTCCTCGCGCTCGGCCATGCTTTCCAAGGCCTGCTGCTTGTCGTGCACCTCTTTATACTTGGCCATGTCGGCATCGTTGCCAAAGTCGTCAAAGTAGCCGGCATCCGTCTCAGAGTCCAGCTCTGGCACAAAGGGCGCCCTGGTCTGGCGCAGCGTCTCCCAGTCGACCTCGGCGAAGTAGTGGTGGGCGAAGATGTCCTTGATCTCGCTGAAGCGCTTGGTGCGTGAATTGATGCATCTAGGAGGGCTACCGGTTAGTTTTCGATGGAGTAAAGGGAGGAGATGGATATGGATGCAAAGAAACTCACGTAGTAATAAAGTTCCACGTCCGGTTGCTCAAAAAGTAGTTGGGGTCTTCCCACACGGGCCTCTTAAGGACCTCTTTCCAGTGCTTCAAGTTACGCCACGTCTCGTCAGGGGTCGAACCAGCAAATGGAGGGAAGCCGGTCAGGGCCTCGAACAGCATGCAGCCCAAACTCCAGTAGTCTACCGTGTAATCGTACTCTTCTCCCCTGAGAACCTCTGGAGCCATGTAGTCGGGCGAGCCGACAATGGACTTTGCGTAGTTGACATCGTTATCCCGCATGGTTCGGTAGCTCTCACGACGTTCGGCCACCGTTCGCTGACCTATCGGCTTGCCAAATGGCACTGGTGTCTCCGAGGCCTGTTCCAGCTTGATGCGCATGGATTCAATCTTTGACGGGGCCAAAACACCGGCAGCGAGGCCAAAGTCGGTCAGCTTGACATGGCCCGTGGAGTCGACGAGGAAGTTTTCAGGCTTCAGGTCGCGGTGGATGTAACCGAGCTTGTGGAGAGCGTCGACGGAGCAGAACATCTCGGCAATGTAGAAACGCGCATGTCGGTTGGAGAGCACCCCTGTATTGTTAAGGAGAGTGCGGAAGTCGCCGCCAGGCACGTACTCCATGGCGAGATAGATGTTCTTATCATCCTGGAACGAGTACAGGAGCCGAACCAGCCAGTCGCTTTGCGCCGTCGTCAGGATGTCTCGCTCCGTCAGAACGTGGCGGACCTCGTCCAGCTTGAAGAGCAGCTTTTTGCTCATCACCTTGAGCGCACACACCTCGCGCGTGTCCTTTTTCTGGGCGAGAAAGACTTGGCCGTAGCCGCCCTGGCCGACCTGAGTCAGAATCTGGAAATCGCCCTGTTTTAATCGGATGCGACGCTTTCGAAGGTTGGCGCGCTCTCGGCCGGTGTACTTGGACCACACGCGGTGGGTTTCCGGGTCAGCCTCGGGGGATGCTGGGAACTCGCTCTTGAAGGCAGCCAGGCGCTTCTGCCGTGCACCGACATATGTGAGCAGGTCAAAGTAGTAGTCGAGGAAGTCTAGGGCAGCGAGTCCATCATGTCAGTCAGGGGCTCAGGAGGGGCAATGGCGGCAACTAAACTTACAAAGCTGGGTGACATTGACCATGCGGCGCACATTGGGCCGCTGCAGGATCTCGCGCTCCTCGGCCGTCAAGCCGCGAGCCGTGTTAAACCTCTTGGCTATGATGGGGCGCTCCCCCTTGGTGTCGTACATCTGCTGGCGAGAGAGCGCGGCGTGGCTGTGGTGCGCGTGGCGGTCTTGGTCTTGGGCGGCCAGACGGGGCGGCGCATTTGGATCATGAGCCTGAGCAGGCTGGGCATGTCGCTTGCGCGGTGAGCCAGGCGAGGCTCTCCCCTTTTCCGTCCTTTGCACCTTTTCCACCTTGTCCACCTTTTCCGCCTTGTCTACCTTGTCCACCTTTGGCATCTTTTTCTGCACGACACTGCCATCGAGGGGGGCGGCGGCGCTGCCCTCTTCCTCCTCATCTTGCTGGCGCTGCTGCTGCTCGAGAGACTGGAGAGTAAGAGGCTGAGGCGTCCGGGGCTGGGGGGTCCGAGACTGGGATTGAGACAGAGGCTGAGATTGAGACTGCGGAGGGGACTGCGCTGCTCTTTTGCTGCTGCCGTTGGTGTTGTTGGCGCTGCTACTGCTGCTGCTGCCGTTGGCCTTGGTCGGCGACGGCGAAAGCGGAGCGATGACGCTCTGCGGGCGAGGCGTCAGCCTGACGGGAGCGTCAAAACCGCCGCCGCTGGAGCTGGAGCTCAGGTTGGAACTCAGGTTGGAGCTCAGAGTCGAGCTGACGTTGGAGCTCACGTTGGAGCCCAGGTTGAGGTTCATGGCGGCGTCAAAGGCGGTGGGCAGGTCGTTCGCGCCGGGCGGGATCGTCCGCTTGCTAGGGCTGCCCAGCGGCGTGTTGAGCGGGTTGATGAAGCTGTTGATGTTCATGGTGGGCGTGACGGGGCGAGGCTCGGCGAGTGCGTCTCCAGCCCGCGCCTTGTCCCTGCCGGAGCTGCTGCTGGTGCCGACGCTGGAGCTGCCGGGGAAGAAGGTCGACATGAAGCTGGCCATCTTTTTTTTTTTTCTTGCTTTCCCTCTTTAACCCACTGCAAGGCGTGACGTGGCGGCCGCGGTGGAGAGTGGACTGGCTGGGCGACCAGGGGAGAGAGCAAGCGAGCTGGATCGATCGATTGGCTGGTGGGTGAGCGTCTGCAGTAGCGGACGGCGGGAGCAAATCAGGGCAAATCAAGCACGCAGTATCTAGCAGTATCTAGCAGGGCGAGCGGTCGCAGCAGTTGGTTGGATCGATCTGCCGTTGCTTCTACGTCGGCGTCTGCTTCCGTTTCTGTCCCGGCTTCAGGCTGTCTGGATGCGCGTATATATGGTAATGGATAGCTAGTATGGCTAGTAGGCAGATATTCTGTGCGCCTGCAGATCCCCCTCCTTGGAGTTGATCCAACGGAACCAATCGATATGCAATGTTCTGAAGTACGGGTAACGGAGAAGAGAAGAGAAGGAGAAAGAATGATGCAACGATGGCTCCAAGGATTCAATGCTAGCAGCGGCAAGGATGTGCTGAGAGAAGAGAAAATCGATGCAGTCACGTCTCTGCAGAAGGCCATGCAAGAACAAAAGAGAGTCAGCCAGTCTGATAAAAAGTGCAAAGGCGCGAGGTGGTGCAAAACGAACCCAAACAACGTAAACAAAACAAGCTGCTTTGTCGTCGCCCTTCTATTCTCGGGCAACACCGCCGATGGATGGATTCGCAGATGGACAGTTCGCTCGAGGATCTGGTCAACCACTCTCTTGGGCTCTGGGATCGCTTCGTCACAGGCTGTCATTCGCTGCCGCTGGCAAAATTTAAACAAGGCGACCGGGGGCTGGCCTTTTCGGTAAGTGGGATGTTGGAGACGAGCCGGCGATTGGATCCAGGCCACCATCAACATGGTTGCAGCAGCAACAAGCATCATCCAGGTGCAGGTGGGGGCGCTGAGGCTGCTGGGAGCCCTTCCACAGGGCAACGGGGCCTGCTAGCCCAGAAAATTGCAGCGCTATCGGTGCTAGCAGCGACAAGCGCCATCGGTGGCATTGGCTGCCAGCGCTCTGATTTGTGCCCTGTAGCGCCCCTCCCTGTCGCCCTTGTGGCTCCCGCTATGGGAGCGGAGGGGCGCTGCAGCCATGACCTCAGCAGCGGGGGTGGTCTCAGCTCTGGGGGAGCTTTGTTTCAGCACGCCTGTACTGCACTTTTAAGCTTCAATCTTCTTTGTTGGCCGAATACGAAGTTTTTTTTTTTTTTTTTTTTTTTTTTCCCTTCCCTGTGTCAAATGTCGAATGTCTCAATTGAATTCCCTGCAGATCACGTTCCGGGCCCTGCATGAGGGCTAGCGTCGCTTGATTATGCTGTCTGGGCTGAAGAGGCTCATTTCCATGACAACAAGCGGTATGGATGCTAATTACAGTTCATTATACAACTGGATACCGTGGTGCTACGATAAACAAAGAGATTTTGTCAAATTAGGGAGACGCAATGACTTTGAGTGGCAAAAGCAAAGCAAATACCCGCATGCGGAAGTATGACGAGCAATGCTTTGTTTGGAATCTTGTGCCTTGTGCAGCTTGGAGCCATGTCCAACACGCTTACCACTTCATGTATGCGGCCTACCTATGCATGTAAGACGGGATTCCTCATCAAAACAAGTAAACAAACAAACGGATCCATACTTTGCCGTGGGAGGTGTTGCCATGAGGACATGATATGAATCGATGCTCCATCAAGATTTCGCTGAGAATGAAAATCTGCCCTCTCTCACTGACACTGTCGAAAATGATTCACTGCAGACCATTGTGAAATTTCATCTCTATGCAAGCACGTACATGTATGCACACTACACTCATGGCTACCGCTCTTTACAATGAAAGATGCTCACAGTCAGTGCACTCAGCTCGATAGAGTACACCCCCAGCTTTTCTCACCTGAGCAGTTCTTTCAAGAGGCCGTGATCAAGCACCCCAATCCATTGAAACAAAGCACACGGCATACCAATAGATAATGGGATGAAAACCAACTCACAAGCTCTGGTCCGTAGATGCGACTTTGATGGTGATGCCTTTTCATAGCAGAGAATCACTACCGCCGTGTTAACATTCATACCCCGTCACGACAGCCACACATGTTTGCACTTTTTACTCTTTGAATTCATGCTCGTATATAATGCCATCATCGCCTTTGCTTGTTCGGGTACAAGTCGTCTGCACGTAGCTTGGTGACAGTAAAGGCAAACCCCCGTCTGCCACCATGGATCCCTCAAGCCATTACCAAAAGCTAGTTGTTGACAGCCTCGAGGAGATGCAGGAAACGGTCAAGAGATTCCAGAACATCCAAATCATCCAGGAGCAGCGCATCATGGAACTGGGGCGCCAACTCAAGTCGTATCGTGAACGGCAGGCCGAATTTGCTCCCTTCTTGCGTCTGCCGCCAGAACTGAGGCGTCACATATGGAGGCTGGCCATCCCTTCGCAGATTTTCAGGCCGTTTCGCTATCTGGAGCCTTCTCATCTGCAACGCAAGAGCCTCCCGCCGCCAACAATTTCCCGCGTCTGCCGAGAAGCTCGACAAGTTGCATACCTGCAAGGGGCGCTGTACCGCCACGACTTTCTCGCCCCCATGTTTTGGACCTGGTTCAGTGGACGGAGAGACGTGTTGGATCTTTCCTCGTACTGCATATCCGAAAATGGATTCATCCCTCTGCAGACGGGTCTTCTCCGAGGGGCAAGGACAATCATACTTGACGTGGGCCTCGTTAACGAACTGTCGATAACCGGCTTGAACAGCAAGTCTAGTCATTTTCAAAGCGTCAAGACCATCTATCTTTCAGTAGGCAACCCATTTCAAGTCGAAAACCGATCATGGCAGCCGCAGGCGGTGGCTCGGCTGTTCAGAGACCAGTCGTTTGCCTTGGTCGATGTAGAAGACGACCAAGAGCTCGAGCGTCTCGAGCAAATACTTGGGCTCATCGGCAATGACGAGACCAATGCCATGAGCTGGTGGCACAGGGAAGCCGTGACGAGGCTGCAGGGCCGACTTCGACCTCCAGCCGAAAAGATGAAGGCTTGGAGAGACGCCAAGCTGCTCCTCTCAAAGGGGTGGATGTCGCATCGTTATCCAATGTTGCCGCTGGCGGAGAGCTTTTTGGAGCAGATGACGGACAAAGAGGCTCGAAGGCTGTATCCCCAGCTGCCCACCGTCAAATTGGTGCAGACGTTTGAGCTAACACCCGTCTCCCGGTTTCGGCGCATGCGAGAGTATGAAGACATCAGAGGTTGAACAACGGGCTGTACATGTACCTACATGCAGATACCTTAGTAGGTAGAATCCAAATTATGACCTCGCAGTTCCATCATCCATTTTGCTCATGAAAATAAAGGCTTGATCAAAACACACTGTTTGCAAGTCCATGCATACTGTAGATAGGCCAGGTACTCCGCATCAATCGAACGATTCATCACAATTAAGCTCGGAGAGCGTCGGCATTGCCCCAGTCCGGCCAATCACGTCCCCCGTTCTGATCTTATCAATCAATCGCGCCTCCGTCATATGCCGACGCCATCCCGCAATCACTTGATCAGAGCCAACCGACCAGGGGACATGTTTCCCCACGGCTTAAGAGCCCGTCTCCCCTTCTCTCATCTCGTACCCCTCCCCGACGGCAAATTGCCATCAAATCCGTGATACATTAAAGTAAGCCGCCTGCCCTTTACTTCCAAAAGCGAGACGCGCATGACTAGAAGTGCTACCAGTTTCAATCCAGCTGTGTAACTGGCTAACCAATTATATCGGCAGTTTCCAAAGCTCTGTGCTCCCTCTTGCCCTCGATTCGTCTACTTGCACACCATGAAGTTGCTTAGCGTCATCACCGGCCTCACCGGCTGTGCAACCGCCGTCGAGCTCCACGGTCCGCTATTCGGCGGCTTTGACGACAGCTTCGCCTCTCGCATTCCGTCCAGCTACGAGTCCGCCGTCCAGGGCCGCCGCGTCTTGGCCCTGACGAAGCTTGGTACACTGTCGTCGACGTTTCCCAATTCTTCGTCGTCGTCGTCGTCGTCGTCATCCAGCGAAGATGCTGCCGACGCGACGGAGAATCGGCCGGAAGGTCTCGACGGCCAGCCATTCGGTCAGATGGAGTACATTGCCGACTGCGAAGACCAAGGGCACCCGACGTTGCTCGCCATCAAGATTTCCACCAGCTACAGAAACGCCCAGGCGGGATCCAACCTGACGCTGTCCGTGCAATGGACTCCGCCATACCCGCCCGCCAGGCGCATTCCGCTGCTATCTCGTCTGCTTTCGTATTTCCCGTACATCAGCGACAAGTACGATGATGCAGCAGATGGTTCGTCTCTCCCGGACACGGTGCCCTACTCTGCGGCCAATCTCCCCCGATTCTCGCTGATTGGCTACCTCGAGCCCATCAAGCCCGATCTCAAGGAGTCTCTCCGGCTCGCCTACTGCTACACGTCCAAGCACCCGGACGCGAAGTACTGGCTGCCAGGCAACAAGATTCACACCAGCGAATGGGCCAGGCTGGTGGTCACAAAGGTGTACTGGATTGGCGGCTTCGGCGACCGTGCGTACATTGGATGGATCCCCATTGAGGAGTGGAACAAGGTGACCAAGGACGAGTGGGAGCAGGTTCAGCTGCCTGGCGAGAAGAAGGGCTGGAGCGAGTGGAGCGAGGCCGATGAGGCCGATGAGCTTTGATTACCAGGTAACAGTATTTGATTTGCGTGACCTGTCTCTTGTGGCGAAGAGGACGCCATGACCAAATTTGTATGACCAATGTGTGACTGGACGATATGATGTGGCAATGTTACATGTAGTCTGGCTGTGTCAACGATGTTACGTTTTACAGTTTCACGTTTTTTTCTTTTTTACTATGCTATTTTCGCAAACTAGCATCAATACTACAATCATTATTTTCTGGACCACAATTGGTTGTAGCTGAGACTTCGATCAGATATTAATCTCAAGGTGGTAATAGCGAGCGAGCCGATTGTCAACGTGGCATTGCATTGCATCTCTGACAATTTGTTGTGCAACCCAACTTTTTGACATACATATATATAATATGGCCTTCTACAGACAGATCTCCAAAGAATAAGAAGATGAGTCAAATAAGTAGGTATGCCCAAGCATCTCGTGTAACAATGCGGGTGCCTGAAACAAATGGTGCGTTGGGCCTTGGCCTATACGCACGGCCAGCATCAGGCACATAAGAGCATACATTTGATGTATTCTGCTACAGTATGGATATTGTTGCTATTATTGTTGTTGTCTCGCCATTCATCCGACCCGGAAGGGGCCCGATCCGATGCGTTGCGCCCTGATTTCACATGCAGGCCGGGTATTCATCCTATTTGTACAGTACACGTACCTCTATGGAGGCGCGAAGGACGGCACGGATCGTGCAGCAGGCAGTCTGGAGGCTAAAATGGATCCCGATGCTAGCAGGGACGGGGATCACACAACTAGGTGCTGGAACGGGATAAAAGGTATCTGCGGTTTTTCTTATCTCTTCTCTTTTCTTTGAGGACTCAAAGTAATGGCATCGAAATTTCTAAAAGGGGGTTTGCAAATTGACGGAATTGGCTGTTTGCTCCACGCTGGTGTTGTACCGGGTAAGTAAAACCACATGTCCAAGCCTGGCACCTCGATGAGTGCGTGGATTCTCGTAGGGCTCATAGGCAACATACGACCTTTGCCAAGATACTTGATATTGGATTTATTGAAAAGAAGTACATATCAACAGCTGTTGAGGAAAGCTGATGTAGCGTTATATCAGTATTCGTGCCCAACTCGCGCAAATGCGTCTGAGCTTATTGTCAGGATCGGGGTATCACAGCATTGGAAGCAGCCGGATATTTGTGCCAGCCTATCATTGTCTTGCCCAAATGCTACCCTGGGACGCCAGAGAGAGCTTTAATGCAGGTTTATCTTCCACCTCCATCTCTCGTACTATTCGGCCAATGGCTTGTGCTGAGAATCATGCTTTTGCAGGTGGGCAGTACATGTACCCAGAGCCATTGGCATGCACCCCGTGAGCATACATGTAGCTTCGTGGACAGAGCATGGAGTATAGACCAAGACAATGTCTTGTCTGAACCTCCTGCCCCAGAGTAAGCTGGATTGCAGATGTGGCTGTCCAATACGAGACCCGGCTCTTCCCTTGCCCGGTGCTACGCCAGCTACAAATTACAAATGGTTGTTTTCAGTTGACATACAGTAAACTTCAGCTGGGCCGACTACTCCGGGTTGTGGCTCTGACAGACGATTACAGTAAGGAAGAAACAGTAGCCGGGATCCACCAGGAATAGGCCGTCGTTGAATCCAGGCTGGAGGATGGCATGGGCTACGGGCACCATTGATCCTCATTGTACCTAAATGGTAATATCTACTACACCAAGGCAATTAATAGACCGTAAAGGAAGCGAAAGAGCTTCACCGCCTGAGGCTATCAACCAGTTGTCGTCGGAGCTTGTAGTATTGACTAATTGCCATTGGTGATGGAGACTTGTTGCAAGATGATGCAACGGCGCCACATGCGCATATCACGATGCCAACGCCCACAACTGGCACTACTGCATGTGGAAGACGGAGGACGTATGGGGTCAGCCGAGAGCTATATTGTCAGTTGTAACGCAGTTATAGGTACATGAAGTTGGAGGAGCAGTAATCAGGAGCTTCTTTCCAAAGAAAGTTTCCAGCACCATACCTTGCCTGCTTTCATCCATGACTAGGCCAGACTGATCACGGTCAGTTTCTCTGCGCCGGCTGCATTGTTTGCCTGGCCATCTGCCTGCCAGTATGCATCCACGCGGCTGCATGCACACATGCGGGCAAGGCACATCGAATGGTACAAGTATGCGCTCTTTAAATGTGGCGGCGCGCCCCTCGCATAGACGGAGAGACGGGGTAGCAGTAGAGGATCAAGACGAGCAAATCAGATACGACGGGCGAGAGCTCATGGTGCTGGGCTTCTGCTGCGACTTGTCTAGGCGTTGGACAGCAGCCTCACCAGGTGGCGATTCGGTTTGTCCGGCCGTCTTTGGCCCATTCGCCTCCTCGTTGGCCCGTATACATGCATGCTTCCTCCTTCCGAGCAGGTGCGTGTAGTTGAGACTAGGTTGGCTGGCGGTTTATTCTCGGTCTTGGAAATATCTCGACTGAGTAATAGCAAGGCTATGATTTCGTAATGGATCGATCCGGATAAAATAGAAGAAAAAAGCCACCCTTTGCTGAAACCATGGCGATAAACGCCGAACCGACAAAAGCTTCATCTCCGGTCGAGTCAAGTCATGAGTCGTGCAAAGCTGGACGTGTTTCGGAAACATTGCCAGCATCGTGACCAGCTTCTGTCTCGTCTTGAATCGGCTCCAGGTGCGTAACATGCCATGGCCCTGTATGATACGTTAGCACTGTAGAGCAGCCGTCCATCCATCTGCCACATCTGAGGGGAAATCTTGGAGATGGCTGGCTGCAACGGGGTGGCCGCAGCAAGCCACAAGGCAAGAATATTGATCCACAGTTGGCGAGATGGATTACCTAAGGATTAGCCGCCACGGAACAGACAGTGCATCCCTACGGAGCAAGTCGTTGGCCAAGCGTTAGCGCTGCGTCTTTAGTGTGCCGATAGCCTTAAGGCCCTGAATAGCAATCATCACAGGCGGCTTGTTGATACCGCTCCGGCCGAAAGAGGAAGCCCTGCACGCCCCTCCAGATGCGCTCAGGCGAGAGATATTCTCGTAATCATTTTCCTCAACAGACTTGGCTCCTTTTTGCGCCTAATAACGCAAAAGCCGGGTCTCGGGTCCCCCAGGATGCTGGCGGATGGATGCCATACTTTGCCCGCGGCTGAATTAGCGGCTGGTAGCTTCAGCGTTGTTTGCTCTTCTGCAATCTCATCTCGAGGCCATGTGTGTGGCTGGGAGCTAGCAGTGCGTAGCAGCCAGTAATCTCTTCCTCCCGTGCTCTTATCGCTGACCGTGCTTCCAGTCAGCCCAAGTATCGTTACCTGGGCCTTTCTCGACGCTTGTTGCTCCAGCTTAGCGTCCCCTTCTCCGCATTCTCTGGCCAGCAAGGCGTAAATCCAAGAGATGCACGTTGAGCTCGCTGCCCACGAATGATGGAAATGAGAATCATGGGCATCCGAGGAATGCCTATCAAATAGCATGTACAAATACGCAAGCATACCATCGGACGTTGTGATTCGAGTCCTTGTTACCTTAGTACTACCAAAAGCACCAAATAGATACGAACCCATCCCAATATCAATCCCATCAATTACAAACATTCAATGAAATGACCCGCCCGTAGCGCAGCGCACTTCGACAGCGAGTGTCTTACAGCGAGTGCCAGGCCGCAATTCACCACAGCGCTAGCCTCCTTCCAGGAGCCCGCACCGCCCTTTTTCCATCGACTCGCGCCCACAGATCGATCGCTGTGTTTTTGCTCTTCTTCATGTCTGGTTTCTTCAAATCAGAATCAGGCACCTGTGAGAGACACTCGGCCTGTTAGGTTCTGCCAGCCCCCGGTTATATTCCCCGTCACACCATCTGTGGCGGCCCAAGCAAATACAGGCGCCAGTGCAGGCCCTACCACCCTCTCGCCAGCCTGCATATGTACAGTGTCCAGGGTGCTGATAGGTACGGACCGCCCTCTATCCGAGCGCGCTACAGGCACAGGCGCAGGTACAGGTACAAGCACCCTGTGCCTTGACCGAAAAAGCCAAAAATTAGCAGGTGGCAGCCGTCAGCTTCGCTCTGGCACGTCCATCGTCCATCTCCCTCCCATATTGGAGAATCCCGTCATCGTGAGCATTCTTCTATTCTTCCCTGCCTCATCTGCTGCGACCCATTGCGTCGTCACTTTCACGTCCGCTCCCTCAAAAAGGTACGCAAATCAATCGTTCGTGCAGGCGGCCTTATCGCAATCTGTAATCTGCGCTGCTCCTCTGCTGCATCGCCCGGGGCTGGGGCTGATATTCGGGTACAGCGGGAAAATACAAACTCCAGTCCCTTCTGCCGGCCACCGGTTGACGCTTCCGTGCCATTTGCTCGGGGCTCAGATCAGCATCCACTTCGTCTCTGCTCGTCTGCTTCGGCTGGAGCATCAGTTGCACCCTCTGCAGCCTCTCTTCCCCAGCGTCTGCTTCAACGTCTGGGTCAACGATATCCCTCCTTCGTCGCTCCCGAGACCCGACTGCGACTGGCGAAGCTGCACCATCGCTTACTCGTCCTACCAGACCGTACCTACCTAGCACCTGGCACCTAGCGCCTGGCACCTGGTCGACGCCTCGAAGCACCTTCGAACCTCATCTACTCATCTATCCACCTCTATAGCCGACAACACAACGGGATGGCGCCTCACCTCCCGTCTGAGAGATGACCTCCAGGACCCCCATCGGCGTCCCCCCGCGACCGCCGCAGCGAACCATCAGCAGTTCGACGCTGCCGCCGGCTCAGCGGCCTCCGCCTCAACGCGCTCTGTCGCAGCAGCTGTTTCCCTCGTCGCCTGTGCGCAAGGACTCGGCCCTCAGCGATGCCTCGAGCGACTCCATCGACCATCTCCAGGCCCAGACGCATGGCCAGAGCACAACTCAAGCCCAGAACCATGCCCGCCTCGTAACCACGCCGCGGAGGGCTGGCTCTCGACTGCGCCTCGAGCTGTCCAACATCGACCCGCCGCACGGAAACTCAGCGCTGCTGTCGGCCACGGCATCGGCCACGGCCTCGGCTCCAACGTCTGCTGCTTCGTCGCCCCAGAGCCACACCACGTCGCGTGTGCCGTCCATGGCTGACGGAGGAGATGTTGGCGCCTCGAGTCCAACGCCCACCCGAGCCTCAGCTGCCGACCTCGACAACGACAACATCCCTTTACCCATGCCCAAACGACGCCTGCCGGCATCGCAAACATACTCGAGGCTATCGAAACGACTAGAAGCTCCTCCGCGTCCCGCACCGGCCCTGAAAAAAGACGGTCGCCCGAAGCCATGGACTGTCGAGGTTCCCAAAGATGCTCCGCGCTATCCTCCTGCCGAGAAACGCCCACCCCCAACAAGCAACGATCGGATGACAAAAAACGGCGATCCGTTCAGTCGGGGACTCTATTCTGGAAATGCCGACTTCTTTCCCTGGCATGGTACCAAGGATGTCAAGCACCACGAGGACGACTGGAGCCAAGAGGCGATTACAAAGGGTACGTGGGATCGCGGCACCCAAAACGAGACGGGCACCGCGAGAATGACCATATCCCCGGCTATTAAGCAAAAGCCTGGTCTGGGCGCTCTTTCTACCATATTCATGGGTATTCTTAACCAGCGCAGACTTCGAGGCCACGTTACGGCCCCATCGACTTTTAAACCTCCCCCACGAGTCACTTTAACCGATACGAAGCGAGAGGTATGGATGAGAGATTTGGCCAATCCTGTCATCTCTCTTCGTCGACTTAGCAGGACTATCCCCCACGGTATTCGCGGCCGAACCCTTCTCGACCAGTGCCTGAATAAGAGTGTTCCTACCGAAAGGGCTGTCTGGCTGGCCAAATGCGTTGGCGCCAACGAGATTCGAGCCTTCAAGAGGAAGGGAGCTCCTGGTGGTGGTGCTTTTGCCATTGCCGGCGAGTTTAAGTGGATCAGAGACTGGACAGTCTTTGTGGAACAGTTTATCGAATCCACAACCTTCTCGTTTGGCGAGCCAGACTGGAAGGCCAAGGTGACTTATGCCATACGACTGGCGACCAGTTTTTACGCCGAGCAGCTTCTCGACCGAGACCACTATCTTGACTGGATCACATCTGGTTTGGAGCACAGTCCCCAATCCAAACTTCCCATGTGGATTTTGATTGCTCAGATCTGCTGGGCCGACATCCTACGCTCACGAAAGTATGGACGCCGTCTTGTTTATGCCTTGCTCGGCCACCTCCATACGGTAAGTCAGCCAACGTTCTCTTGTTCCTTATAAAAGCAGGCATGCTGCCGTCGTCAAGATACCCGACTCTAACAAAAAATTACCAGATCTACATCCATCCTGATAAAGATATTCTCATTCAACTATCGAGCCAGCTTTCCACCTTACTAGCCTCACTTGTCAGAGATAAATCCGACAGCTTTATCGACCCAAGCCTATGGTTAAAGTATCGAGACACCCTAGACGCCTCCCTACCGCGGGATGACAGAGCAAGTCGGGACGCGTATTCTCATATCAATACTCGAAATGGCCAGGTATCTATTACTAGCAATACCTCGCCACTGGCTGGGCGGCCACAGTTGGTACGGCTCCTGGACGCAACTCTGCTTAGCCAGATAAGCCGCGATCTGCCCCAGAAATGCTGGGCCACCGGGGACGACAAGGCTGATATTGTTAAGACCACTGTGGATTGGGCAACGTCCTTTTATCGCCCTGGTTTAGCAAGGGTCTACATTGCCGCCAACCTGATCAGGGTCTGGGCGTCGTTGAGGATAGATGTTACCGGTGCAATCCTTGAGCACATGGACACCATACCCGCCGACGATGAGGGACGCAAGCAGATGGCGTACCATCTTGTTGTAGAGTTGGTTCGGACGGGACAGTTCTCCGTCACTCAGTACATCAAGTGGCTCATGGCTCGCGGCGGCTGCAGTCATCCATCCGAAGTGGACTCTGACGAGGCTCCCTGTACCACCAGATTGCTGGTCCACCTCCCTGTACATTACCTGACAGAAGACCAGAAAGACGATCGAAGCAGCCTGCTCAGGCGAGCGGCCAACTATTCCGTCATCGAGGAAGCAGACGACATCCACAACGCCCTAGTGTGCGTCAGCCACACCCTGGGCTTGCCTGTGCAGGACAACGACATGTCTGGCAGGAAGCCTATCCCACTGCGAAAGCTCCTCCCAATGATCATCCACAGCTCAAGGGCTTTGCGATGCGCCGTGGGCGTCCACTTGCGGGATAGTGTGATGAGGCTCAACAAATCTGTCCAAGCCATGTCGCAGCGTCTGTTTTCTGCCATCCGCACCATTCTCGAGGCCACCCAAGACTTTTATGCCCTTTGTGAAATCCTCAAATTCTGCTCCAGGACCACCAACATCGAAGTCCTTGCATCCTGTGTTGACACTCTAAACTTGAATCTTCAAGTCTTTTACGCCCAAGGCACTGCCGAGCGCTTGTTCGTCGTCTTCCTCGAGCGGCTCAAGGCTATTAACCAAGAGCAGGGCCTTGTGTCTCGCCCGCTACTCGCTTCTCTATGCTCCCTTTCCCGGCGGATGCCTAAACACCAAGATATTTCCAAACAGCTGGCTCACGAACTTACTCTGAGTGATCGCAACAATGCCACTGACGCATGCTCGCCCGTTTCCGACAATAACATGGCCAACCCGCTGTCAGGTGCTGATGGCGAGGTCTCAGAACAGATTGAGAAATTGTTGGCAAGCGGGAACAGCATCGATCACCCGACCATGAATCGCCTTTTTGCATACATCATACGCAGACTTGAACTGGGCTGGGCCAAGATGGATGATAACCGGAGAATTCATGCCTCCCTCCTCACTCGCCTCCGTTTATTCGACGCTCAGCATTTCGATAAGCTCATGTCCGACTGGGTTGGGCGAGTTCGGCTGATGAAGAAGCGGGAACGATTGCATGCCGTCTTTCCTCTCCTCATCATTACTGACGCCTTGCCTGTTGCTTTCCTCTTTGGGCCTACAAGCTTGACTCCAGCTCCTGCGCCCCAGGGAGACGCTGAATCGGCAGGGGCTGCACCACCAGATCTGTCATCTCCCGGAGCTGCAACTTTCCACCAAGAACTGCTTCAATTGACCCTATCGAAGCTGCCGGATGACACAGATCTCAGCCAGGAAGAAGTATATCGCTTTGGAATCTGCCAACAGTCGATTCATTTCAGCCATCACAAAGGCCTGCTTTCGCTCATACGCCACGCCATCATTGAATATGCTGATCTTCGAGCTCGAGACGGCAGTGTCAAATTACCGCTTGACGACGTCGCATATCGAAACAGGATACTAGACGCTTTACAACTCTTTGTTGTTATGCACACTGCGGACGTTACAGAGGCGTTTAGCGTGCAAAAAGTCCATCCAGGGGCCTTCCACCTCATACATGAGATCATTAGCAATCTCTTCAAGCAACACGGGGTCACCAAGGATGGATCGTCATTGACAGCGCCTTATGATGAAATCTTACGCCAGACGAACGAGCTCACTATGCCATTTTGCCAGATCAAGCTCAACATGGATCTTTCTGTTACGCCGCCTCGCCAGACTGAGAGCGACGATGCGCCGCAGAGCGTGTCGCAGTATGATCTATTTGCACAAGCCATGGACCGTGCAATCGGAGCCCAGAATGTTATGTGGACGACTATGCTTCCCTGCCTCAGCAAGGACATCTCTCGCCACTTGCAAAGCCAGGCCCGCCAGCGATTTTTAGCTCTTGTGCCGGCGTCATCGCAACTGAAGGATGCTGAAAATATCCAGGGCGCTCTCCCAAGCAATAACAATCTATACCTTGCCGAGAAGCTCCTTGGCGTTATCGAGGCCATCGTTGTGGGCCAGCAGCCGCCGCCTACAGCTCAGCTTACCATGGCTCTGGCCAATAAACTGTCGGATCTCGTCGACTTGGTCGTCGCGCCAAGGGCTGCCGAAGACAAGAAGGGGGGGATGCTATCGTCTGTCATTGAGCACTGGATACCGATGCTACTGAGATTCGTGCTCTTACACAGCGTGTCTCAGGAGCCCCTGAGCGCCTCTGTAATGACTACATCTGTCCAGGGAAAGCTGCTGATGCCGCCCCACCACGAGGCTCGGGCACATACTGTTCTGACCCTATGCCGCTTGCTGCTTGGACTCGAGGCACTTCCAAGCCAGGTGGCTGGGGGCGGGCTGTTGCAGCATTTGTTTGACGTCGCCACGGTCTTGGCAGATGGCTTGCCAGACGACCTACGCCTCCACTGTGCCAAGTCTGTTCTTGTCGTGCCTGGTATGATGCCGAGCCTGCACACATCCTCAGACTTTCGCCTGTATTACATCTTTAGCATTCCACCGCCAACCGCCATGGACGGCGTGATGCTTGCGCACAGAGACAAGACAGCAGTGCCTCACAGCTCTGCATCGAGAGGCATGGGTGCCATGTATGGCGTCCGACCACTGCCTCACGAGAGGCTCTCTCCCTATGTCATTCGACGATGGGAACTGCTTAGCGAGCCCACCCCTAATGTGGGTGTGAATGATACGAGCTTAAACATAAGTCTCTTTCAAGCCATCAGGATACACTAGAGACGCAGATTTATGTGTGTATCGTCAAACAAGAAGGGGTCTCAACATTTCTTCTTATACTAAACTGTCTTTTGCTTTACTTTACTCTGTTTCTTCTCTTTACCCATCTATACATATTCTCGTGGCTTTTCCCTTCTTTTTCTTTTTTGGGTTGTGTTTTCGGTTTGGTTCTCTTTTAGCATCATACTCATTACATCATTGCAAAGCACCATTCAGCGCGCATAATGGCTACGTTCATGATTAAGGCTTTCACTCGACAGAAGAAGGAAGATGAAATGGGGGGAATTCCATACCCCCGTGCCTATAGGATACATTTGATCCCCAGGCAGTGCCTTCTTCTTTTCTCCACGTTCTCTTTTCTACTCCCTTTCCCCCCCTTTTTTCCCCTTTCCCCCCCTTTGTTTCCTTTTATATCTCATTCGTCATGCGTTGGTTTGAAGATGCGAGTATCGTACCAGACTTTGGAAAGGAAAGAAATACCCATAATTGCTATGACTCATGTGACGGCTGGTAGCGAAGAAAAACGGCATGAAGGAAAAAGGAAGAAGGGAGGAGGCTGAATATATTCGCTGGACCCGTGACAACACATACGGGAGAAAGTGGTGGAGATACCTATAAAGGAGACTGAGAGGAGTTGTGATTTATGGACAGCATGGCATTTTTGGCTTCTTTTTGCTTCTTTTTTCTTCCTATTTTCTTCCCTTATATTTCATTTAGTTTTACTGTTGCTCATTTTACGCTTTGATTTTTTTTTATCACGGTAGCTAGAGGAGAGCTTTTCAGATACCTTTTTCTTCCCTTTTCCTTTCCCTGTCCTCGTTGGAGAACCAGAGAACAAGACTTCATCATATGAAAGAGGGACAGGCAAAAAAAAAAAGGGTCATGGTTAATGGGGGGCTTTTCAAAGATTGATGTAGAGGAGGCGCTTTGCAAATTACACTCAAGTTTTTACATCCACTTTGTCTTTTCTTCTTTTTCTCTTTCTTTCTTCACTGGAGGCTGGAGTTTTGTTTCGTTCATGCATGGCATGGGGTACGGGGAGAGAGGGTTTCTTTCGAGGCGCATTATTTTTCTTTCTTCTCTCTGCTTTCTTCTAATGTCTCGTCGCCTCTTGGGCTTATTTCTTGTTGTAGGATACCTTTGCTCAATTGAATGACTTTTAATTCTTATCATTTTAATGCTACTGGATTATTTGGTGCTGTATACAGTCTATGAGTGTTGTTGACCAATACATCAAAATCGACAAAGAATGAGACGACAGGAGACCAGAAAGGGGGCAGCGAGAACAACATTACATTCTATTAAATTTTGACTTGAATGTAGGTATATCGACTTATATCTGTGTGGGGAGACAGAAAAACAACCAAGATGATCAAATAAGCAAATAAGAGCGCCATGCAAAAGAGATGGAAAAAGAGACAAGAGATGGAGAGGCAAAGGGAGAGACGAGAACATATTAGACAGAGAAATAGTGAGATTGCCAAGATATCAACACACAGGCTGGTACCAACAGAAAATAACAAAGAAAAGAGGCCAAGAAAAGGAGCAAAGTAAATCAATCAATCCTCGTCAAAGATCTGGTACGTGTTTACCAAGATTGTGTCAATGACCTTGATCTGCCAGCCGGCATCTATAATGGCGGTGCTGGGATCGGTGCCCATCAGCGTGGGACCGAGGATGACAGCCAGGTTGTGGGAGTTCATGCGGTTGATGTGGGAGTTGTCGATGACGCGGTGCAGGTGAAGCATGAGGGCGCGGAGGGTGGCGTAGTTGGGGTCGGGCAGGCTGTTGATGATGGCGTGGAGGTTGTCCCGGCGGACGATTTCGTCTTCGTGTTCTACTCGTGTGGTCAGTAGGTGCTAGAGAAAAGGGGGAGATAGGGGGGTGTATCATACTCGCTGCGTTGATGAAGCTGCTGTGGTGCTCCGTGGTGAACAGCGGATCAGGCAGATCCCGGAAGAACTGCTTCAACAGGCCCGTAACACTGTTGACGTCGTGGAAAAAGTTCTCTGGGTTTCTAAAGTCAAGTGCTTGTGCTTGAGATTCTGCGAGAGAGAGAGAATATACAGTTAGTTGACAAGAAACTCTGTTGAGAGCTCGAACAAGGACAAGACATGATGTCAACATACCTGAATCGAACATGGATTTTAGTCGGTTAATGTGGTTCATGGAACCAGACTGGCGGTAGATTCCTTCCACGCCCAATCCAAACAAGTCGACAGCTTGGATGCACTGGTACACAACCATGGGAACAGCGAGGCCATCTCGCTCATATAAGCGGCCCAGATGAACGCCAAACACGGGCTTTGAGCCCGCAGAAGTGTTGAGAGCAGGTGGGCCGCTGTATGCTGGTGGAGCGCTTGGCCCAGGAGGCTGATATGGAAGTCCCAGCTGAGGAGGCGAAGCGCTCTTCTCAGATGGGCCCTCGCTCTCTTGGAAGGCAAGCGCTCCGAGCTGTGGCGGGCCGG
Organism: Trichoderma sp. CBMAI-0020; assembly: GCA_030708095.1. NCBI lineage: Eukaryota > Fungi > Ascomycota > Sordariomycetes > Hypocreales > Hypocreaceae > Trichoderma > Trichoderma sp. CBMAI-0020. The sequence continues at coordinate 1,429,794 of JAJNCI010000002.1, forward strand.
TAAGTGCAGGGCCACCGTTGGGGAAGCGAGGGCCTCCTGATGCTGGGCCCATTGAGCCATATTGAGGCTGGGGGCTGATGGGGGAGTTCAGCATGTTGCCTTGACTAAAGGCACGGCTGTGGTTCGGTTGATGGAATGACTTTGGAGGCTCTGCGTTAGTGGGAGAAGAAGTAGCTGGTGGTCCCTGGGGGCCTGGAGCGCCTGCTGGAGGGCCGTTGAAGTTGCTGGGGCCTGTCCGTGATGTCACCGAGAAGGACTGCGGGCTTTGCTGAAATCCGCCTGAAGGAGCGGCTTGGCTGACAGAAGGCTTCGAAGCATGAGATGCAGCTGGTAAGGATGAGTGGCCCATGGCGCCGGGCTGAGGACCAAGAACCTAAAAATTGCAAAAGAAGCAAATGAAACCAAACGTCAGTATGAGAGATCCAGATACGGAGTTGAGAGCAATCAGGTGAATCGGCGGGGGAGGTGGAAACGCACCGGATTGCGCTCGTATTTGATCTCGCCGGTGTTTGGCTGAACCTTGGAGTGGAATCCGGCCACGAACTCATCCAGGTCCTTGTTGATGTTGATGGACGCAACGGCGAATCTCATGCTTCGGGGCTGGTTGGGACCAATGGAAGCGCTGTTTCTAAACGGACTGATGACGAGGCCATTGCCAAGTAGCAGATTCTCGTTATTCAAAGCTATCGAGTGTTTAGCAGTCAGTAATTACGAGCTGATAGAACTTGGATATGCCAAAAGGAGTCTCAGGACTACTTACCAAACTTTTGCATCTGCATCCCGACAGCAGAATCTATCTCGCGGATGGCCTCCTGCAGCGACTTGACAAGTTCAGGCCGAGTTGTATTCTGCAGCTGAGCCTTCTCCGTCTGTAGACTGGTGACGGCGCTGTGGTACATCTGATCTGCAGTCTGAACCTTCTTGAGGAGCTCCTCCTCCTGCTGGGCGGCTGACTTGTGTGCTTTGAATGCGCCCAAGACTTTGCCGCCACCAGGCCTGCTCTCGCCTGTCCTGGCGCGATCATATTCGTCGGCTAGAGAGTCGTATTTCGCCTTGCTCTTGCGCATTGCGACCTCGAGATCAACGACCTTTTGCTCGGCTGCCAGGCCGGTGGCTTTCCAGGATTTGCGGTTGCGCTCAGCAGTGCCAGCCGCCTCGAGGAGCTCTTCGTTCATCTGCAGAAGCGTGGCGGCAAAGTGGATGCCGTTATCGGCCATGCGTTCATGGATATGTACCATTTCCTCGTATACTTGGCCAAATGAGCCTCCGCGGTGTTCGGGTCGTCGGATGTTGTCTTGGGTGGCGCGCGCCAGCTTCTTCAGGGTCTGAGCATTGTCTTCCTCAAGGCTGGCTCGTTTTTTGAGAAAGATGCCAAACTCCTAAACAATCACCGTCACCGTCAGCTTCTTGTCTGGCTCTCTTGTCTCAGTCACCGCTGCAGCCAACAGCATGGGGGTACCGCTGGCTACCATGTGAAAGGACCACAATTATATGTATGTAGGACAGATTGACTCACCTTTGCAGAGGCTACGCTCTGCTTCAAGCGCTGCAGCAGCGAAGGTATACCTTGCTATCAATAACAGTCAATATCAACGCCAACAGCAGTAGTGGCGCTAGCACCAGCATTACGCGTGCGCATTCTCGCTCGAACAAGATCTCATACCTCGGACGCCAACACCTCGTCCACCAGCTTGAGCACAGATGGATCAGTTGCAGGCAGTGCGGGAGCCTCGTCTGCCGCAGCCGTGCTATCGCCGGGTCTCGCATCAGTCAAGGTGCCTTCTTGCGCCGCAGCATCGCCGGAAGCTCGCCGGAGCTGCGCAGGGTCGTCGAGTGTAATTGACCCCGAAAAGTCTCGGCGATGCTGCAGCGGAGATGACTGCGGCATCTGGAGTGCCAGTGAAGGCACCGGGGAGTCAATGGGCGAGCGAAAGTCGGCCATGGTTGTATACGGGGTCGCCTTGAGAGAGGCTTGAGCTGTGGTTTGCTGTCGGCAGGGGAGTGGCCTCGAGTGGTGGCAGTCGATGACGAAACTCGAGTTCGGACCTGCCGTCAGTGTTAATTCTCCGGAGGACAAAAAAATAAGATGCGCCGCGGCGGTTAGAGCGACCTGTCCAGATGTCGACTACGGGAGAAGTCAGATGCAGGAACAAGGTGGAATGGAGCGAGCTATGACGAACTAGAAGCGCCGCGGATAAGGAAGAGGCAGGGGAGGGGAAGCTCACCAAACCCTAGAAGGGAGGCGCCTTTGGAAGGCGAGCAATTTCTCCAGGAGCCCGAAGGATTGCTTTGCGACTGGCAAGCTCCGCTACCTCGGCTTGAGCTGTATATCGCTTTGTATGTGTTTACGACGTGTCTCGACGGTGGCAATCAGCGCGAAAATTGCAGCAATCGGGCTCGGTCAGTTCAGCGCGAGCATCGGAGGAAACAGCCTCAATATCGTCACCAGTAAAAAGGAAGCCAGGGAAAAAAAAAAGAAGGAAAAAAAAAAAAGGAAGCAACAAGGCGAGGGGCTGGGACCGCTTTGTTAGAGCGCGGCAGTTGGCCGGGCATGAACCAATCCCAGTGGGCGAAGCGGACGGGAGGGATCGCGGGAGAAGCGACGAGGTTCCAAGCTTATTGCCGGAGCAATTGCTGCTACTGCAGGTCGAAGTGGGTGGCTGAGGCTGGCTGGCGAGAGGCGAGCAGCATGTAAGATGGGGGCGCCCGTGATAATGAAGATAAGTAGGTATGGAGATGGCGATGGAGATTTGGGGGAGGTTAAAAGATGGGGGATATTTTTGGGGGCATTTCTGGTGGCCTGTTCTGTTCTGTTCTGCCCTGTCCGGGGGCTCTTTAGCGGTTCTTTCGGGGAGTTGGGTGCCGCTAGCAGTGGGCGATGCGGCCGGATCGCGTACCTACGGGGTATATCGCCCTGCAGTTGATCATCGCAAGGGTACCTGATGACTACATCAACTAACCAACATCGAACCAACATCTCAGCCTCGAGGCCACCTCAGCCTGTCCGTCATACAAGCAGTGGGTTCGTGAATCCCTCATCTGCAAGTCGCCGGACTGATTCTCGTATACGAGGCCGAGGGAAATGATGGCTCCCTAGGTACACGCTGGTTCCCGGATATCCGCTCTGGTATCTCATTTTCCATCTTTTGTCCTTTTTCCCAGTTGCTGACGCGTCTCTCTTGGCCATGCGGGACCAGGTTCAATACACTTCGTATTTGTGCACATCACGCTACACTATATTAACAGCGTTAGAGTTGATCTCCCAAGCGTAAGGTAATTGAAGTGAGCTCTTGACTAATGGCTCTTGGCGCCTTTTGAAAGTTCATTCTCAACTCGACCTAGGCGCAGAGAGACATCCTTGTTCAAGCAACTACAAGTCTTATGAGACGTCGAAGACAATCTTAGAGAGCATCGGGATCTATAACTTTACGAATGTCGCAATTCTTTCGGCTCTCTATAACAATTCCTAGTCAAGTCGTATTAGTTTAGTTACAAGCACTCCTTAAGCCCATTCAAGATACTCTAGCGTTCCTCCAACTACCCCTGGTTACACATAGAAGCTATCGCCATTATGTAGGCGTCATTGCATCACAGTTTGATGGCATATCATGAGGGAATAGGCCAAGCGGTATAAATTGTCTCATGTGTATGAGATTCAGAATGCAGAAAACAGATTCTGTTCATGGCCAACAGGTCTCTTAATGGTGTAGTGTAGCATATCAAGATGCTTAACCTAGGCCACAGTACTAGACGAGCCTTCATACAACCTCACGGTAGCTGTCTAGCGTATGGCATGGCATTGACCGCCTCACCAATCCATTAATCAGTCCGTCACTATCAGCCAATAAGCCGGCAATCGAGCTGGGGGGCTATTCCATGTCTGAACAAAAAAAAAAAAAGAAGCTTTATATCTTTTTTTTTTTTATGAGAATGAGCCTAGGTATTTCCGACTAGGTAGTATAAAGCCCTGCCGGTTGTCGCTATTTGACACCATCGTTTCATGCCGTCGTCAAAAAGAGGCCGTAATGTCCAGATGGAACACACCCAAAGAAAATGACCCGTACCCGTTCACGCCAATGAGAACCACTGCCTGCTTCCTTTTTCTCCCCCTCCCCCTTGCTTCCCAGCATTCGACATTTATCGCAGACGTCTGGCCTCACGCTCGGACTCGAGAAGGCAGAGGATATCGTCCTCACGGACTATAGCACAAGCTCAGTTAGCCCACACATGTCTACGGTCAGCCGTTTGTTGGATGCGTTGCGCTCAAACATACCGGGACCCTTGACGTTTCGGATGATGGAACGAGTCTGGTCGTCCATGAACTCGACACGGACCTGGGTGACACCACCACGAGAGCCTATGCAGGGCTTTTTGTTAGCATTTTCCGCTGCCTTTTCTGAAATTGTGTTCCATGAACCCCTCTCAGCCAGTTTGCGCGTCGATGCTGCGGATTTCGGTTGTCTCGTCGATCAATGTCCCCTCCCCTCTTTTCTCTGTTGATGCCCAAGTCCTTTCCGAAACGAAATAGTGAAAATGAAACCCTTTCCTCCTCTTCCTCGCCCACCCAATTCCAGCAGCAAGGGTGACAAACAAAATCATTGACAGCAGCGACGACGACAGACTGGCGACAGCAAGTTCATGGGAGCGACAGGAACAAAAGTCTCCTCATACCGGTACGGCCGAGCACTCGGGTCACCTTGACGAGCTTGACGGGAGCCTTGGAGCTAGATTCCATCTTGATTGATGTGTGTCTTTGTGGTGAAGGAAAAAAGAACGAGAGCGATGCGAATCGTAGGAGTCCGTGTGGGTAGCAGGAAAGGGCGTAATTTTTCTCCTCCGGCTGTAATTTTGTGCTATTCGGCAAGGGTTTTTTTTTGCTCTCCAATGCCCCAGTTCGGTGCGCCGCGCATGTGGGGTCAGCTGCGATAAGATCACGTGCGATAGCCAAAGCCCCAAACCCGACGTTTGAGTATTTGAGTTATCTAATCAGCGGAGAAAATGGATTTGCCGGTTTCCGGATCTGCAGAGCCGCATCGGCCAACCTTCAAGGTCGTGTTAGTCAATTAGTGTCTGTCAAATCTGTGTGCCAAAGCTTATGAGACACTGACAGGGGTCCGAGATGTCTCCACTATCTTTTCAACTGAGATTGAGGCTGAGACAGAGACCTGAAAAGAAAAGGGAAAACAGATCATGCGATCAAATCATCATGTCGAAAGCGCCAGATGCCGGGGAGAACGTCTTGTCTCATCGATCGCTTCCCCGATGAGACTGAGATGACCGCCTCATATTCGGATAAGATGGTCCGGTCAGCCTCACAATTATGTCCAGTCACACAGAATGACACTTTGACTCAGATGCATTTCCGAAAGAGAATAGCGGTCGGTTTGTTGCATCTTACAGAGCATAATCCCTCCACGAGGTGCGGTTGCTCAATGGCTTCTTTCGGCGCGGCAAGATACCAAGAGAGAGAGAGAAGATGGATTTCCTTGGTGAGAGTACTATCTCGGTCGAGAACCAAGACGAGAAAGAAGTCCCAAGGCGGAATTATGGGCGACAAGACACACGAACACGTCTGCTGGTAGCCTTTGAAGCGGGCTCAATGCAGAGTCGAGAGCCAGGCTTCCAGCTAACAGGGTTGTCAACAATGTTTGCTTTTTGTGCTTCTTTCTGTCCAAGGCAGCTTTTATTTACGCCCTCTACATCATCACCGAAAATGTTGCAAACAAAAAAGGCCCCGGCCTAGAATTTGGTGCAAGTACCGGTACATGGCCCTCCACAGATGACCAGTTTCATTTCTTTTTCTCAGACTATTGATTCTTGGTATGAGACAGCAGATGCCCCAACCTGGAGCAAAGAGGAAGAGATTGCCTTGTTTCTCAAGTGGCAGGGTATCATGGCCCCGGGCAAGGCGTATACCTATCCTATGTGGGCGTGGTGCTTGTCGCGTCTATCAAAGCCTGCTTGGAGACTGAGATAAGGGGAAAAAAAAAGTAAGGCTTTGGGTCTCCTTGCGACACTTGGTAACTAGTCTAGCAGTCTCGCACCAACATCCTGAGGACTGTGTTGTATTGCCAAGGTTAGAGGAATAGAACTGGTGAATCCACCGTGTTTTATTGTTGGCCAGTTTCTACTTCTCAGCGCCATCACACAAACAAGGGCCATTGTCGATTCGTTTCAACTTCCCCGGACGAGCAAATCTCTATCCCAGATTCTCCGCTGGTCGACATTCTCAGCGTCACACCTCCTCAATCTCGAACGAAACCATGACAGCACTACTTCACGCGGATACCCAAGTTCCGAGCTGGCCCCGAACCCCCGTCTATCAATAACGCTCCCATGACCGAAAACGAATCGGCTGGGAGGGGCGCTTTCCGGTCGTGCAAACAAGACACGGCGCTTATCCAAGGCTCGGCTCTCAAACACCACCGCATCAGCGAGGGGAAAAGGGGCGAATTTCGGGTGTGTGGTGAATGAAAGGGTGAATGGGTGGTGGGGGGGAAAACATCTTAGTTGAACGACATCTATAGGCCCATTGATGTCTTGCCCGTCGGAACAGCTGAGGCAAGGGTCAGCCGGGATCCGCAGCCTTGTCATCCCAAGATCCCGGATTCAGTTGACATGAACAGAGCCCACCCAGTTGCTGTTACTACGTATGCTTTGAAGCGGATAGCCAATACTACGTCGGCGAGTGAAAGAGGTACTGAGTGATTTATTTACATCAAGGCATGTTCACGGTAGCATTGATGCGAGGGCCAGATGAAACACAGTGCTCACATCACGTAAAGCATCTCTCCATCTACACCAAAGTATGAGTAAATGTAAGTCAAATTGAGGCAACCAAACTGCCCAGTTGGTGTGTCACGCCATCTCTCTGCCGTCACTCGACCTCAACTTTCCTTGATGCGTGACCATCTCTCAGCTCTACGAAATCAACCCATGCCAGCCACAACTGCATCACTTTACAAACGCAGAAATGATCCCCCAGCTTTTGCCATTTCTCGGTAAACATTAATTATATTCATCTCAACAAACAGTTAGACCCAGCTATCTAAGGCTATCTACTAGCAATTGCAAATGCAATAGTGTGTGACACGAACAATCTTTGAAATCCACCCCAGTTGCGGCCCTGCCCATGGCCTGCCCATAGTTGACCCAAGTAAAATAACAAAAGCAATCAGAACTTTTTAAATCCATACCCTCTTGCTTTTCAAGATGCACCGTGGCGCCCTTTCGGCTGGTATCATAGCACTCATCCGTTGAGAGTGCAGCGAGGCTCTTGAGCTCATATTGGTAAACGCAAACATTAGAAGAGACATAACTCAACACATAACAGTGTGAGACGCGACGAGTATAAGTAATAAAATGCAATCTTGATCGCTTGCTTGGCCTTTTTTTTTTCTTTTTCCTTTTTTTTTTCTTTTTCCTTTTTTTTTTCTTTTTCTTTTTTTTTCTTTTTGTGTGTGTAGTTCGAGGGGGTGGGCTCAGTCAATGCTCCAACGACCAGAAATGCCCAAATAAATGCTGATGGTGCTATCATGAAAGGGAAATCGCCGAATATTAATAATTATGAAAAGGGGAAAGAAGGACGAGATGGCAAAAGGCCTTTCTCAGTTATACCGTATTGTGATTAAAGTGAGTGGCATGGGATATAGTAGAAAGGGAAACAGACAGGATTAAACGTGGCTAATGTAGCAAAGAAAGGACCCGCGTTGGTAAGAATGGGAAAATAGGAAAATAGAGATCGCGTCGGCAATCGAACCGTACAAACGAGAAGAGGAAAAGCGATTATTAAATGAGGGCGCTCAACGGGCGAGAGAAGAAAAGGTCCAACGAGGCCACAGGAGACCACAAATCTCGACCAGAGAAGAGAATGAACAAAAGAGAATATAACAAGGGATAGTCGTCAAGGGGTATTAGGTATATGTCTGCAAATATCAAAATCATCGTCGTATGACGGCCAAGCCTCTGCTGGTTCGGGCAGTGCCTCCAAGGTTAATTATTGCTCCTTTTCGCTGGTGCGGGTTCTGAAGACTCTATCTTCGGGCCACTTTGGAATGGAAACGCGGCGGCAAGCCTGCTTAGGGTTCTGCTGTTCAAGCTCCCTGCACAGCACCTCGATGGCGAGAACCCATCGGGCCTGTATGTGGCGCTGGCGAGCTGCAAAGACTTCGTCAAAGTGAGTCTCCTCCCGAAGAAACTCGGCTTCCATCTTGTCAAGCACTTCCTGTCTCTTATCCATAAAAGTCTCGAGCTCGTTTTCTTGTTTGATGCGGCGGTCTTCCTGCTGCCTGGTTTGCCGCTCTCTCATGACGTTGATCTTGCCTCCCCATATTTGATCCATGGTGTCTCGGATATGATAGTGGTGGCCGAGCTCTCGGAGGTCTTTCTCGGTCACAGTCCTGGCTACTGCCTGCGAGCTCGGGTTTCTTCCAAGGCCGTTGCAGTAGCCTTCCATGTGCTTGATTCGATAGCCAATGGTGTCTTCGTATTTATCCAGACGGTCTTGCAGCTCCATCTCGGCCTTAAGGTGACGGATTTCCATCTGATTCAACGTCTTGGTATGTCTCTCTTGGATTGCCTCCTCTTGCAACTCGTACTTTTCCTCCAAGGTAGCCTCTTGCATCAGGTGGCGTGTCTGCAAAGCATCCTTGGTCTTAAACTTGTACTTTAAGAATCGATGCAGCTCTTTCTGCAGGTCCTGCCCCAGCTGTTGAACAGACGGGTTAGAGCGTAGCTTCAGTTCGTTAATAGAAGACAGAGTCGCTGAAATCCGCCGTCGTTGCATTTCATCTTCAAAGCTGCAAAGGTTGGGGCAACCAGTTATGGGATCCCAAATACCCGTACATGCAGAGCAGAATTGGGCCTTGCAAAGACAAGTCATGATTTGGGACGTCTCGCTCGCGCCTACCAGATTCCTACACTCGTAGCATCGCCTCCAAATCTCCTTGTCATTTTGCTGCTGCTGCTTCTTCTTCAACAGATTCAGCTCCCAGTCCAGAGGGCAATGCTCGCCCATGCCATGGCCAACCTGCTTGCATATGCCGCACATACGGCCATTGCATTTGACGCAGGCGAGATCGAATGGGTGCCTGGCATCGTACCCATCTTGGGGCGGAATAAAGTGGCCACACTCTGGGTCTGGACAAAACAATTGCTCGTCAGCCGGAGTATTGAGTTTGACAACTGCCAGCAAAAAGGTATCCTGGTCTTCTTGGTTCAGAATTCCCCTGATCAGTGAAGGCGTAAGTGGAGAGGAGCAGCAGCTTGGTGGCATGAGGGATTCGTCCTCGACGGCTTGCCTGATCATGGTTTTTACGCAATCAACGCAGTGGATGTGGCCACACTTGAGCTTGTGAAGGGCGCTGGATTTTTCTTCAAAGCTATCTCGACAAGTAGTACATAGACTGTATGAAGTTGCACACGGAAGGCGTCAGCCGATGGATTCACATGTAGATGGAAACAATAGGTAGGCATATGGGAAATGGGGAATGGGAAATGGGAAATGATTGCTACTAGGAGGAGAGGAGGAGCATAGAAGACCTACATCTTGACTTCAACAACAGGAGGTGGCAGCGGCGGTGGTAAAATCTGGATGGCCCTGTTCTTCTTCTTCCTCCTTCCAAACAACCGTTCTTTGATGGCTTGAAAACTGCTCCTCTTGGAACTTGTGCTGGCCATGCTCTTGGGAGAGGGTATGAAAACCCGTCGAGGAGAGAAGCTGTAAATTGGAAGCGGGTCCTTGGCCGGTTTGTCGTCATTGATACCAGAGTCGATGGTAGAGATGTAGCGTTCATAGTGGGCAAAAGTTAGGCTCGATGTTGAGCTTCTTCTTTCTCCGCCCTCGGAATCAAACAGCGGGCTTGGAGGGTAGGCGGCAGAAGATTGAGTCGATACACCGGTTCCATTTGTCTTGTTGGAGATGTTGGAGAAAGCTCGGCCCTGTGGGGTTCCCAACGATGAGTCCGACCAGCTGCTAGCAGGAGGACACTGGCTGGCCAAAGATGGCAGAGTAGCGGTGATGCCAACGGCGCTTGCTCTGGCCAGGAGCTCCTCGTCGGCCTCGGCTTCAGACTTGCCCAAAGGCAGCTCCAACACCCGTGTACAGTACTCTGCGTCATTGAGCTCGATGACAGTGACGGACTCGGGATTTGGTCTTTCTGGAGCGTCAGGAGCCGGCGCCGTGGGCGATGCTGTGGGCGATACAGGGACAGACAACGGGTCCATAGTGGCACCCGATGTCGTCTGTAGGGTGGGGACGGACAGGTGCTATGGGATGATGGAGATCAAAAACAGACCCAAAGCCGGGTGATGGATAAGTCGAGAGGAAGATGAATGACTGTGAAGAGCAAGGGAGAGAGAATGAAGAGAAAGAAGATCTGTTGGTGGATGAGAGAGAGGTGAAGAGGGCCGGGGTATAATAAAGAAAAAAAGCAGGTGCTTTTGATACAGGGGTCTTTCTTCAGGACACGGACAATGGGGCTAGGCCCAGTTATGCATATATACATGTACATACGCTCAGAGTGCCATCCCAGCTAATGTACAATGACCTACTGCCCTGCAGGGAGTGTACCGGTACGGTCAGTAGTATATGGTTACCTGGGCCAGTCGATAGTAACCAAAGGCTCACTGTCCAGCACAGAGCTACGACACAGAGGTACATATACTCGTACACGATCAGTGTATATTACTGTGACAACCGGCGAGAATTCCCTGAACAACCATCTACCCTGGTGCCAGGCCGGAGGTATCCGTACTTTTACAGTCCTCGAGTCCTTTCTCGTGGTGAACACTATCGCCTCGTTGGGTTTAAGCTCACCGCAGTCCTCGAAAGTCATGTATAGAGTTGTGTGGTGGTCCGGGCGGGTAATGGAGGTCATGGAGCTGTCGCGAAACATACTGTCCCAATCGAGCAGTGTGGGCTGGCGCAATCTTGGGTGGGTTCGGGAGTGAGATTGGAAAGGCCAGGAATCGAGGCCTCTGATGCAATTGACAGCTGTCAGTGGGCTCACCCGACTTTGGCTACCCCGGAAGCTACTAGAGTAGTATCCATCGCGGTAGGACTCATAACGCGATGTGTTGTCGGTATGTTCTTCTACTTTTATTTCATCCATCGGAAACAAAGTAGTGGTAGTATACAGTGGCTAGACTCCACTCTTGACTGAGATCTTTTGTGAAGATACTAGGCGGTGCTATCCGTCGAGAAAATGGGGAATGGAGCCGGTCTTAGGGTATCCTGTAAAGATATGCGTGCCCTAAGATCCAAATAGTGTTCTTTTCGTAAGGTCTGGAGATTCTGGGAGTTGGCTGAAGAAGATGAAGACGAGAAATAGGTCAGGCAATGGTAGGTATTTATGGTATGGAACATGGGCCAGCATGAGGAGCGGTCAGCCTCACGAGCCGCGATAACAGCAGCGAAGAAAAAGTGAATTAACTACACCAATGTTCAACCAAGTTCAACCGTGAGTAGAAGCAGTTCAAATTTCAAACTTTGGGAGAGGGGGCAAAAAAAGGGGGCTAGTTCACAGTGATTACAGGAACTACAGGAAGCAATTGCAAGTTCAGGATTCTTGGGGCGGTGAATTCAGCACTCTTTGCGCTGTTCAAATTGCTTGATCGCAGATAGCTTCATTCCAACCAGGCTATAGCCTAGCTGAACAGACACAATAAGCATACTAGTACACAGCGCTTCCAGCGCCAAGAGATTTATGTATACAGTGATTCTATGGTTAAATCACACAGTCGGGCATCGACTAGGTCGTAGCTTTGAACATTTACCACACAACTTTAATTTAGGAGCCAATTTTTTTCTTGCCCGAATGCCCCCTGTCAAAATCAGCACACAGGCAAAATCTAAGACGTGTCTCGGAGCGAGGACCACCCGGGCTTCAAGGAGGGTGACATGTACTACAAGTACATACCTAGGTAGAAGCACAAGAGCAGAAAAGTACCTAAGTTTGCAAGGGCAATCAGGCGAGACTCGGTGTATAAGGAGGGAGGAGAAGGAAGAGCAAAGAAAGGAAAGCAAAAAACACCTGAGGTATTCAGAAAAAGGGGCGGCGAGGCGAGACAGAATGAGGGCATTGGAGTGCGAAGCACCTGTTGTGAATCGGCCAACAATAGAATAGTAAATGCTCGTCTCGACTAATGGCATTTGTTTCCATCGTATCCTTTATTCGACTAGGTGCCTACTTGATTCTATTTTCACCTTGCTGGTGAACTGCCAGACACACACGGAATGGCACCGAGCATGAGGCATCGCCGCCGTCTCGGGCCAGTTGATCCGACAGAGCTAGGGCTTGTAGTTGGACCCTGTGGCCTGGCTGGTGCTTGCCGATGCTGATCTCCATCTCCAAACAGACGCTACTAGCGCTTGTGATTGTTTGTGATTTGTGAGTGATTGGCCGATGAGATGGTGTTGGCGCGAGCGCTTTGCCGACCAGGGAGGGGTGAGCCCGGAGATGCTGGAATCAATCATACATCCATACGTGTATCGTCGAGGTCCATACAAGTACTTGTAGGTGTGGTTGATATACGTTGATATACATGCTTGGATTCGAGACGCGGCCGAGGTAAAAATAAGCATTGAAATTGAAATCAAATCGGCAGCCCGTGCCCTGATCGAGCGAATGTCGACGCTGCGGATCAATTGCTTGCTTGGCCAGTCTGGAGATCCCGTCGTCGAATTAGGCCTTTTGCTTTTAGTGGTGGCGTCGTACCAAGCTGATGGAGGCTCTGGCCGATGGTATCGCAGCACTACCTGCTTGACAGTAGTACTGATGATGCAGTGTTACTACTAGTACTGATGGCTATAGCAGATCCCGTGTGGCTGTAAGTTGGGTCTTATGCTGTGTATACAATATTTGACGTGTACATGGCCGATCAATATCAAAGCCAATGCTGTAGCACCCCGTAGCATCCCTTTGGAATGGCGATAGTGGTGCCAGGTACCTGTAATTGAGTGTACTGTAAGGCGCCTGCCTGCCGTTTTCTAGGGGTCGCACCTGTCTGCGTCCGCCGCACAGAATTATAGCGGCAGGCTGCTCGTTTCTACACTGCATTTGCATTTCCATCTTTCTTCCCACAACACCAATATCACGGCTCATTCACCTGGAATCTCCGCGTCCGCCATCGATTCTGCAGCTGCTGACTCGGCCCTGGATCAATCTGCATTCGCAAATCCGGCAGCCCGAATATTCGGTTCTCCCTTCGTCTCCCTCTCGCTCCACCGCTGATATCCAACACGATGCCCTAACCTGGCCCAGGCCTTTCAGCCACCCACCCTCTCCAGACGCCTCCTGGACCCTCTCTGCTGCTTCAGGCTGCTCTCCGGCTGGCTGGATGGCCTGTGTGGGTGGCTCTGCTCCCCCATCAGTCAATCAAGGCCGTATCACAAAGCTCAATTGCGGACGGCAGGCCAATATCAATAGCGATAGCAATATCACGATCCTCCCTGGCGTGACGAGGCATCTGTCTTGGTGGCTCTCCTATTGGCAACCGTGTACCATCTTTCTTTTGTCTTTGATTTTCAAGGGCGTGTGCGATGGGGCCACCTCGCTTGGTGCAAGACCTACTGCCGCTTCTGCTTCTGCCAGCATCTGGTTGGGCCGTGCAAGCTTGAGACACCTCTGTCGACTCATCGTATGCACTGGCCTCTTCGCCAGCGCCAACGCCAACGCCGCCGTCAGCGATTTCCAGCCCGCACCCCCTGCCGTCCAGATCCGTGTATGGCCTTGAGCACGTCCGCCAGATCGCCCATCGCCGCAGTTCATCGCCTCTCTCCATGTTTGACGAAGCGGATCGTCGAGCTGCCTGTATGCAAGCCAAGCGCTGTAATTGGCGTTGCTCTCTTGCCCTGCATGCCACTCGTCACATTTGCCTCAATCCCTCGCACCAAAGAGGCTCTTCCCCATACGAAGTGCTTGGAGAAGCGAAGCCAGTATGCGAGGACAGGATCACCTGGGGCATTGGGGCTACACGATGATTCACCCGAGGCAATTACTAGTTACCTACCCATGGAAATGCCCTACTCAAATGACACGACACTGCTTTGAATTTCTGGGCCTCCGATGCACAGCAGCCCAAGTCTAATAATATCCTCCACCACTTTGTGCCTTGGTCAAAGCAGATGGCCGCCGCAGCCGCTACAAGGAAAACACCAACAAGGGAGACAAGCTAGCGACGGCAGGGCCACAGACCCATCCCGCTCAGGCTTTACGAAGTACAGACGTCGAAATCAAAGCGAGCCGCTTGTTGACGTTGCCGCTTGTGGCTTTGGGCTAGCCAAGGGCGTCGATCCCGGTCTCAAGCTCTGACCTGTACAGATGCCATTAGTGGCGATGCGCTGCGGAGAATCTACCGACGGACATGCGTCCTTCTCCCCAGGCTCTGTAACACGTATCGACCTACTGACTCGTACGAGTGCTGTGCCAGTATTTTGTCTTTGCTGGCTCGTCCTACCGCCCGCATGCCGCCCTCTCCGTCTCTTGTACAGCAAACTGCTTGTACATGCACCTATGCCCCGTATTACGGAGCTCATGTGGAGTCGGTTGGTCTTGCTTCATGGCCAAGCCTCATCATTCACCGCACCATGGCCGACGAGAAAGGCCGAAGATGCCTACAAGTAGGCCTCAAAGGCAGGCTAGGAAGCAAATATCAAACATTGCCACACGCGAGCACAAGACTATGCATATGCAGGGAGACATCCAACCGCCCGCGCGGTGGCTCATGTCGTATTTGCGATACACGGCAGCAAGATGCCCGAAAGATAGTCGCCGCTCGACTTCTCTCCCACCGCCTCAACTGTAAGCTCGTCGTTACACCACAGACTAGCGTCGCGGGATCTAAATTACCATCCGCGCCAAAGGCCTCTTGAGTACCGCTACTTGCACCAAACTGGACTTTCGCGCAGGCCAGGATCGTCCGGCAGTCTGTGATCAACCGATGGCCGGCGGGTGAGGACCGTGAGGCCCTGCAAAAGCAGCCCAGTCGACAAACCAACCAGTAGCAGCCGCATCGAGCCGGGTGTTGGGTCTGGTAGGGCTGCTCTTGGTCCTGCCAGCTTACATGCTTCATATCTGTCGAAATAAACAGACTACCTAACACGGGCTAATGGGGACTCTGGCCGTACATTTGGCCATCAACGCCGCTGAACAAATCTTCCTGATGACTTGTTTGCCTTTGGTTTTGCCTTATTGGAGCCTGAACTAGTCCAAATCAGCACATGGACTACACAATTTTTCTTTCAGCAGACAGAGGAGCTGAAAAGGATAGACGGGACTAGGATCTTTCCGGTGGGCTTCATCAACAGATCAGTGGGGTGTTGTACGTTATAGCACCCTTGCCAGCTGATTGCTTCACTCTGGTTGAAGTAGCCCACGTATGTGCTTTGGAGAGTAGAGACAGCACGGCCGAGATCAACGCGGCTTGAAAGGAAAAGAGACGCTGTAGTCGAGTCCAATGCCGGGGGGGGGGGGGCTAATAAGGGGCCTCTCCTGGGTTATCACAGCCGCTGTCGCTTTAAGCGGTGAATATCGAGTTGAGCCCGACCTGAGTCAGTGTCGAGCTTGTTCAAGGCAACAGGGCACTCAGATCCCATGGCACACAGTTTCAAATTCTATTCAGCCACAAAACCATCTGCCTATGATGGCCCCTTTACTTGTGTTACCAGGAGCCCGGAATTACTCCAAAACCTTGACGTGAATATACGAGCCATGTCTCAGGCTCAGCCGCAAGGAGAGGCATCGAAGCGCCAGCTCTGCTGATTGCTTGTCAAGCCGCTCGGACAACACACGATCCGATCCAATAGTCTGCTAAGAAGCAGGCCGCTGTCGTCACTCACCGAAGCAAAAAGAAATTGTGACGCCATCGCTGGTGGTTTCGAGCTGCGAGAATAAAAGTACGCCGAGACATGGGCCTCTAGTGTCACTTGATTCTCGGTTTGCATCACCGAAAAGCGTTCAACTGAGACCATGGTACCCCCAGATAGGCCGATTGAACTCAACAGCCTGGTCAGACTTGCCAGGCCAGTTCAGCTTGGGGCTGCCCCAAGGCTAGACTCGTTGCCTTGCTTGCTTGAAGATACCCGGAAGGCATGCCACCTTGTGGCCAATTGTCAACGCACAGAGCCAATGCAAGAAAATTGCAAGAATATAAAAGTCACAGGAGCACAAAAACAGAGATGGAAGCAATTGCTAGCCGTTCAGCAATTGTCAATACCAATGAGCTCCTTCGATCCAGGAAATGGATGAAATGAGCATACAGTTGCTGAGGTACAGCGGAATATGCTACATTAATTGAAACTGTAATGACGGTCTTGGCAACCTGACCCTTCTCTCTCTCTCTCTCTCTCTCTCTCAAACAAAACAAAGAGAGAAGAGGGAAGAGAAGAAATAGCACACAATATGTTTCGTGGTAATAATGTATTCGTTCGAAATTGATATCAACATTTCGGGTTAGACATCCCCTTTCCAGGAGACTTTAAAAGAAGAGGCAAAAGACTCAAAGATCCAATATACACTTGAGAAATATTACCTTTGCCGATGCGAGATGCTTGCGAGATCCTAGTCAGCCCTTGATTGCCACCCTCTTCTTCAGTCTACTTGGATCGTCAGGCCATCATGCTTGAAACTGGCCCCAAGAAGCCTCCTGTCATAGCTTTTGATGGCTATTCCAACCTCCCTCTGCAAAATGACATTCTAGCAGATCACTAGTATCACTGTTTCTCTGCTTCAATACCTCGCCTAGGCTTTGTTAGCCTTGCGTCTTCACCACCATATCACAGAAAACAGTCACCACCGATGGCAGGTTTGCCTCGCTTCAAGTGGTTCGCATTTACGACTGAGGGCGACATTATCTGCCGATTACAACTCAAAGTCATCACATGGCGGAGGTTTTCACCCACGAGATGTCTCTTCATCTGGTTGGAAGGATGCTCTCCCCTTCAAAATGTCGGCTGCTAGATCTATACTGGGCTAAATACATGCGGATCTAGAAGTAGGCTTGACCGGTGGCAATGCTCATAGTTCTGTCTAAATACTGGCTGGGATTTTTCGGGCATTGCGGACGAGCAAACCTCTGACTTCGTGTTGTCAGTCGCACGGTCACAAGATGGCTGTAGAATAGCCAAATCGGGGAGGCAAACAAGGTGTGCTGGGTTCTTGGTTTGACTTCCTAGGCCTCTGATGAGGGCTTCTGCGATATTCTAGCCAAGAACAAGTCGAGACTAGCAACGATGAGTTAGGAGTTCACTGGGATTATCCGTGAACAACGCCCTTGCTTGCTGAATACTGGCGGATACGCCATCTATTCTCGTTGCCGCTCAGTACGGAGACATGCTTTATCTTGGTACTCGATACCTTTTTGATCTTTGTGAAGTGCCTTTAAAGCTCTGCCATCTAATTGGAAACCCGAAGAATAAGATCCAAATCAACATTAAGATCTGAAAGATTTGTTTAGGAGACTCTTTATGTTTTGAAAGACAATTTGCGAGAAGGTGAATTCCACTTTTGCGACGTCTCGTCGAACCAACTCTGCTGCATGGGACCCAAAAGATTGGATCCCAATGCAATACCTACAGATACATTCCTTCGACTCAGACTCACCATTAGGTTTCCTCAAGAGATAGCAGAGGGTCTTTACCTCAGAGAGGACTGGTGCAATTTGTCGACGAACTAGCACACCATTCTCGCAGTTACGATGAAGACCTCGACAGCTTTTGCCAGACTGCGATGGGAGACATAACCTGACAAAGAACGTCAGGGCATTTACAAACGACGCATGTAAAGTAACCTATCAAGCAGGAGAGAGCATGCGGATCTGTCCAAGTGAGCGCCACCATAAACTCGTTTCACTTCTCCGTTCCACTGGGCTTACCAAAAGGCTGCGTATCGTCTATTGCCTGCTGCTTCCTACCTCTTTGCCACTGATATAATGACAGAGCCTTTGGATCTTCTGTGATCATGCAGACCAAAGGAGGCAATCAAAAGGCAATCGAGGGGCTCAAACTCGCAGCGGTGAACACCATGCTAAAGAATCTCTAGATTAAGCTCAAGCGTCATCAATGCGCCTGGAGCTATTGGCTTCGGTAATTACATTCAACGATGATAGCCAGCAGGAGCAGCAATGAATCCAAGCCTCTCGCATACGCAAACGAATATTGACATGTTACAGAATGCCTTGCAAAGCCCCAAAGTCCCACAGCGCTTCAGGTCCAGCACACTGAATTAATCTGAGCTCAGGTGGATAACTTGACGATGCTCAATGACTTGCTCCACGGACGTCTATTGATCTTTCTGCTATTACTGCTTACACTACCTATCTGTTGACTGAGGTAAGAAGATAAATATCTGATCAATGGAATGGAGCAATGTGTTTAGAGAAAATAAAATTAATACTAGGGCACTATGTGATATGGTAGAGTAAAACTAAGACAAGTCAAGACGTTGTACGGGTATATATGTAGGTGAGTAAACACGACCATGGCTGGTATGGTATCCGTCCCAAAGCATGATCGCACTTAAAATCTTCGAAAAATCAAAACGACATATAGAGACGTAAGAATTCCACAAAAACGCCTCAAAGAAAGGAATCACCCATTCTTTTCGCTAACCCTTTTATTTTTCAAAAGACAAAAGAAAGAAACAAAGAAGGGGAAAGAAAGAAGAAAGAAAGAAAGACATAGTAAAGAAGGAGGGAAAGACAGGAAAGAAGAAACAAGCTTCTTCCTCTCACTTATACAGTGTTGCCACGCCAGTCATCGGCCGTGCGCTCAGCAATCTGCTGCTGCCTTCGTCGTGCTTCGCCCGCCAGTTCTCTCATCAACGGCTCGATAATTCCAAGGCCGCTTGCGTCGTCGCTCTTGCTCATCGTGTCACTCCATTCACTGTCGTCAGACATCAGCTTCTCTCCAATCAGTCCTGCCGCAATCCGGCCGCGAGACAGGCTGGATCTCCTTGTCGTCGCCTTGTTGCGCTTGGTACTGCGAGCCTTGCGCTCTGCGCTAACCTCATCGTCTGAAGCCCAGCCTCGACCCTCGGCCTCTGTAAACTTGGTCGTGTTGAGCGACGGGCTGATGGTCTTGATGTTACGGCTCATGTCGTCCAACACGGGCACCAACGCCCGCAGCCAGACGTCGCCATTGCGCTCCAGGCGGCGGATGCGACGCTCCACGTCTCGGAGACGATTCTCGTGGTAAGATTCGTAGAGTCGTAAGATTTGCTTGTCCATCATGTTGCGCTTTTGTTCCAGATACAGTTCGCTGTCAATGTCGCGAGAAAGCCGCATCTGGCTTGGTGTAGAGTGGCTTGGTGAAGAGACGCGTGGTGTAGATACGGGAGTCTCTTGAGGCAATCCCGGTGAGGGCTGCAGATCAGCGACGACGACAATAGGGCAGAGCGTGTAGATGGGAGATGCCTTTTGAGGGCCTTTGCCTTTGCCTTGCTCGTCTGCATTGACGCTTTCAGCCTCTTCACCCTTGTGCGTATCTTCCGATTGTTGTCGTTGCTGCAGCTCCTTAAGCATTTTTGCGTTTCGGACGGCTTCCATATCTCTCCTCTTCTTGTCGCGAACTTTATCACGACGGCTCTGTATTGAGCCCGCTGTTGAGGGACGAGAAGGCGTCTCCTTGCTGACAGACAACATTGATTGGGTAGATACAGCCTTTCGAACGGCACGCTTGCTGCCTACTGAAGTACCATCTGTTTCCTCAGTGATGGGAGAAGGGAATCCGATGCCCGGCTTGTACTGCTGCTTATTTCTGGCTTCGCTCTTTGGAGGGGGGGATGGCAGTGGCTTTTTGTTATATCCATCCCGAACATTGTCCTCGTCTTTAATTAAGCTCAATAGGCCGTCAATGGAAGCTGAGTGTGCGGGGTGGTGATGCTTTTGACTGGCAGCAACCACCATGCTCGTTGCTTTTGCTGATCGCTGCTGATTGTTCGGCCTTCTTGGGGGAGTTGGGTGAAGCCCCTGCGGCAGAGCAGTAGGCTTTGGGAATATGCTAAAGTAGTGAGGTTGCTTGCTTTTGGTGCTGGCTACTGTAGATGCTTCCGTAGAGTAGCCCGTGGACTGGCTATTGGATCGTCGATGGCTGCTTTGCGTGTGGTTGCTCCTTTCACCCAAGCTTGATGCCGATACGATAGACTGCTGGGACAGAATGCTGGAGCGGTGTGAAGGCGAAGGAAGAGCCTTGGCCAATCCCTCGGGCGTCTCTGTGGTGATTGGATGGTAAACGGTGATGGAGCCATTCTCCTCAGAGTATGTCTGGACCGCAAAATTCCGTGGCAGAGTACCGTACGTGGTCTTTGCTCCTCCCGACTTGACACCGGTATTATTCTTCACGTTCGTATCGTCTTGTGCTTTTGAGTCGGCCGCAAACGGCATGGCATCGAGAGGGATCGAGATGGCAATGTGTCTGTGCCCACCGCTCGTAACGCCTGACACGGCTGAGTCTGGAAGTTGAATGTTGACCGGTGGCCTGGGAACGGACTTGCTTCTTCTCTTGATGCTCATGAACTTGTGCCATTTTGATTCTCGCTCTTTGTCTTCTCCGTAAACATAGGGAACCGACATGAAGTTGTCCGACGGTGGCTGATTGGACTTGAAAAATTCAGCCAAGCTCATGGTGTTGTCTTGCTTGTCGAGATCATCGTCGTCCAAGTCGTCATCATCTTCAATGTAAGTGCTCTTCATGAGCTTTGGTGTCATGATTGGCGGTTCGATCATGGAAGCTCTTTTGTCGTCTTTTTTGCGATCCAAGAGATTGAGACCGGTGCTATACCGACGACGAAAGACGACTGGATTAGAAGCAAGCGGTGATGGAGGTGGTTTATGGTCCCCCACCCACGGTGCTAAAAATGTTGCCTCGACACTCGCCATTTCTGTCGCTTCCCGAATAGACTGGGCTAGTGGACGAATTATCGTATCAACAGAACAGCCAACAATCGGGGCTGTACTCTGTACACACTCAGAACACCGATGAAGGTGGCAGCTCCCTTGCGTGCTCGGATTACGCCACTAGTTCTCAGAGCCTCCCTGACCAGGAACGTTTGATACAGTAGGATGCCTTGACAGTCCGCCTGGTGGCTATGAAAACACTACCAGACTAAGCGTGCATATTAGAATGCATACGATAGTCGGAAGCTCCAGGGCTGCGCGGTGAGCTGCGTGGGCTCACTCGCCCTCGATAGGGCAGATGTATGTCTCAGTCGACGACTAGGAGAAGCGAGAAGTCGCCTGACGGTGTCTTTGGATGGTGGGAGGCGAGGTCGGCGCGGGCCAAAACAGGCAAAGATACCAAGAAATAAAAAGCAAAGGGAATAAAAAGAAACAGAAAAGAGCGAATGGGAAGTCCAGCTATGTCTAGCACCGAGCGGGTCCAGACGTCTCTCTGAATGGATAGAGTATAGTGGTTGTAAAGAAAAAGCCGGTTTACGTATAAGACTGAGGGAGGGTGGATGACGACGATGGAGAAAAAGCAATGCTCGGGTGGCAGGTATGAGCTGAAGACGAGAAAAAGAAAAGAAAGGAAGTGCAGGAAAACAGGAAGAGTAGTAGTAGAAGGGAGCGAGACGGCATTGGCCCGCAGCTCACCAAAGCGGAGGTGAAGATGGTGAAGAACCGGAGCCCTGAAGATCATTTTTCACAGCCATTCTCAGAACCAATGTCTTTGACGACATGGGTCTCTCCTTAAACATCGGGTCACCTTTTGATGAGGAGGCCCTCAACCCTCCCGGCACCCTGGCAACTGCCTAGCAGCATCCCCGGACCCCCGGCTCTTGAGAAGGCACAGAAGCGAGCCATCAAGGGCGAGCACCTCCAATGGCACAGCGGGTAGTATCTCCAGAGCCAATTTAGTTCGCAGGGTGGCCCCGTCTTGGTGGCGTCTTCCGCCATGAGAGCCCATTGGCCGTGTCAGGTTGTATGAGCTCTAGCTGTGGCCAGCCAGTAGAACTAGCGACGCGATGGCTTGGACGGCCTGGAAGGCGGCTGTATTCCAGCAGGATACATGTACATGGAGCCAGTAATGGACGAAGTTGGAAACGAGGTGCCATCGCATCTCGCGCTGTCTTTCCCTCCCCGCACGACTGCCCTGGCTCGCGCATTGATTGTTTGAATCTTCAGCATGAATATCATCCCCAAAGGGGCCCGCGTCCCGACTATCTAGAAGCATTTGCCAACCCTGTCTTCACACGTGTGCGGTTGCAATGCCCGTCATCTGCCGGTTCTCGACTGAGAGCCACAAGACGAGCCGAGATGAACCAAGCAGCGATGATGACAATGACGGGTGGGCCGCAGGGATCTGGGGCTCCAGTCCGCTGATTGCCGTGGAGTCGCCTCTATCCTCTGCAAGTCTTTTTCGACATGGGTTCGTAATTATAGACCACTGTCTTGGTGCTTCCCGTATGCACAAGTAGGGAGCGGCAACGGTGCCCTTGAAGGCTCTCTGAAGGGATGCGTCGTTCGCTCGGCATACAAGTAAACGCTGGAGGACCACCAAAGCTGGGCTGGGCTGAGACGCATGAGATGCCAGATTAGCATCCAACACTTTTGCTCGTGTCAGCTCTAGCGAGCCGCGGTTGCATCATCCTTTTGACGAGAGCCCAAGCCAGGCTCGCCCGCTAACAATACTGTAACCAGTAACAATCGTATACCGGCACTCATACGGTAGCGACCTGGATTTTTGGCTGCAAGGGGTCGCGGAGCTGCAGGCGAAATTATCCACCCTGGGTACGAAGTAGCTCCTCCATGTCTGTTTTGGGAGCCTCTGAAATGTCCGCTCGCCATGCCCTTCCCTGCTCCCTGCCTGCAAATTCATTTTGGTTGATTTTTCCGGTAGCGAGAGGAGGAGAGGCTTGCATCCCGGATTGCCGACCGACCGTTACGCTGACAAACAGTAACGAGACTGGTAGCAGGAAAGTGGCTGCGAGAGGTCGAGCAGATAGATAGATGCCTACACAGGTAGTCGAGGTTGAGATGGCAGGGAAGGAGGAGGCATTCTGACGTCGCTATTAGCGATCTTCAGGTACCGTACAACTAAATTTCAGCGTAAAGTACCTACATGAGCACTGTAACTGCCCAATCGATAGGCCGTAGTTGACACTTGACTGACAGCAGGTGGTTGCTCCTTCCATCACTGTCAGACTTCAGTCTCTTCAGCAAACACGCTCATCTGGCAGTTCTCTTCTTCTTCTTCTTCTTCTTCTTCTTCTTCTTCTTCTTCTTCTTCTTCTTCTTCTTCTTCTTCCTCTTCTCTCTTCTCTTTTCCACCTCACAGTCCGAACAACCCTGCTCCTGGCTGCCAGAACACGAAACCAAAACACACCACAAAGCACATCGTCCTAGACGAGCACCGGAGAGTCATGTCAGTCTTCGTGATCTGCACATCCTTATTACGCGGTTCCACTAAAACAGAGACAGCTTCCCACTAAGCAATGCTAGATTCGGATTTCGCAATGCCTCCTGTCGCTGATCCCAAAGCTCACGGCCAAAACGGCTCGTTCTGCAACCCTGACGTAGAAGGTAAGTATCAAACCCCACTGCCCGACTTTGTTTGCTCCCTCGAGCCAAAAATCATACCTGCTCACGTTTTGATTTTTAGAAGAACTTCGTCAGCTCCGCTGGGACATTCTTGCCCTCGCCGACGGCTTTGGCTTGACTGACCGCCCCGCCACGTTTATTCCGCCTGCCCCCGAGACCAAAGGCGTCCAATGGGTCTATCCCCCCGGTCCTAGCCGCCGCCAGAAGGAGCTTGCCGAGCTTCTCTCGAAGAAGTTCTAGCTTGCAGGCTAATTGCCCAGCTGGCTACTGACTTGTTGGGGAGGGGAAAACGAGTCTTGCTAGCGAGCGTCAATCTGTGCTTTTTGTGGAAGACAATGGTATCTGCATTGTAATGAGATATGAGATATGGTTATGGAATGTGATGAAATCATGGCTTGATATGAGCTAGCTCGTCTAGTAACTTTAATTTGAACTAATTGACGTTGCTATCAACTTTGTACAAAGACCAAGTGATTCCTTTCTCCTGAATGTGCCTTTCTATATCCCTCCGATGGATGCGATGGTAGTCTTGAAATAAATTGGCCTAATTCAAGTCCTCCTACCAACTAGTACTGATGTCCCACACGTTGTCAAGATCAGATTTCAGGTTATCTTCTACGTGATGGACGGACAGCCTTGGGGTAAGGCCTCGGTGATTATGGCGTTGAGCCTTTGGGATAATTAATTTTCCATTTGTATTTGGGGTAACAAACATCAAGGACGTTGCCTCCGCCTCTGTGATATCGAGAATTGAAGCGCTCCCCAGCATTGTAATTCCCCAAGGCTCAACACCATAATCGCCGAAGCCTTGCCCAAGATTGAGTATTGATCATTAAGCACGTTAACACCACCTCTGTTATCTAAATTTGAAGCAATCCCCAGCATTGTAATTCCCAAAGGTTTAACGACATAGCGACCGAAGCTCTACCCAAGATTGAGTATTAATCATTAAGGATGTTAACACCACCTCTGTGATATTGAGAATTGAAGTAATCATTGTAATTCCCAAAGGCTCAACGCCATAGTCACCGAAGCATGATCCAAGATTGAGTATTGATCCCTAATGATGTTAACTCTGCCTCTGTGATATCTAAGATTGAAATAATCCCTATTATTGTAATTCCCAAAGGCTCAACGCCATAATAATCCAAGCCTTATCCAAAACGACGTTAACACCACCTCTATAATATCTAAAATTAAAGTAATCCCTATTATTGTAACTCCCAAAGGCTCAACGCCATAATGATCCAAGCCTTATCCTAGATTGGCCGTTTCCAAATAGGTGCACTCCATAGATAATGAATATGCGCAGTCCGAAAGGTCTGCATCCCGTAGCCATATGCTCTTAAAACTCCTCAGATGCAAATCAGATGCTATCATACCGTTACCTCCACCTAGTCCTGTTTAATAAAGCGCCAAAAAAAAATAAAAAAATAAAAATAAAAAGACGTATCTTGCCCATCAAGCCCATCAATGTGTAATCCTTTTCGAAAATGAATGACAATCGTAGGCTTGCCTTCTTTCGTCTTCGGTTGTTTTCTCCTGTAAACCCCCGTCTATATAACCACTATGTTAGACCTCTCGCTTTGCCACGTTTCTCGTTATTAATGGTAGATCTTTCTTCTCGTAGGTATAAAATCCGATTGATGATGAAGCGCTTTCTGAAGTAGCCGGTGAGGCAGTCATCACTATTTTGTAGATTTTAGTGAATAATAGAGACTGCGATGGTGAGCTGCTCTGGCCCCCAAGTACTACCTCGCCAGACAATTCGACATGCTGAAGGTTATATTTGTCATCGCTCCCACAATCCTCGTCCGTTCCATCCCTTAGTTATTCCGCGCTGTTCTTCCGTTAGTTAATGCTGGTATCTTAATACTAGTAGTACACTCCAGTCTTACAATTGATAGATTGGCCAAAATCAGCTTCTTGTGCCTTATTACTTGCCTTTCGACAACCATCTTTCTCCCAAGCTTTCCCCAAGATAACAATAAAAAGATATTTAAAGAATAAAATAAAAACAAGAAGTAACAATGTCGATAGAGCAGCTTCAGGCATCGCTGCCGAAGATATAGCTCTCGGTAACAAGCAAGACGGTTACCACTTGAGACATCAGCCAGATGCCCTGCTATTGATCTGAATACTGGTAAACGGTGGATTATTTGTCCATATAGCAGGAATCATTCCGCGTCATATAATGCCACTTCTATGGGCTCTTTCGACATGCTAAATAAAAAAAAAGAAAAAAAAAAAAAATAGTGGATAAAGGAAAAGAGCAAGTGAAAAGAAGGCGGCAATTTGAAATAGGAAATAGGTTGCGAGCTCGTCAGCGACGTTTTGGAAGCAATGGATTCGGCTTCTTCTTCTTTCGCGGAACTTGGGGTGCCTGTGGATTGGCCTGCATCATAATCAGTAAAAATACAAGCCGGCAATACTACTTCTCTTCCGCTTCAGCCAATACTTACTTGGTTACCACTTGCTGCAGCAGGACCAGTCGGTGGAGCCGGCCTCGATGGCGGCGGAGGTGCAGAATTGAGGACTGGCGGTGGTCGTTCGGGTGGCACCATTCCTAGCAGGGACATGGCAGAAGGGTCGGTTGGAGGTTTGATCGGTCTGGGCCTCTGGCCAAACTTGCCTATAAGACCGCCGGGTCGCGAAGTTTCGCTCGCAATCTATTCATGGCGTCAACTCAATCTGCTCTTTGGCTAGTCAGCGTGTACAGTGATTTCTTCTTACCTTCTTTGTCGCGGTCTGATTCGGCTCAGAGGAATCTAGAGGCCGCTTCTTTCCATCCACAGCAGCTGATTTGCCTGAAGTGTGAATGATTGGTGGTCCACTCGAGCGAGGGACGACAGCGTTCAAGCTAGTTGCTGTGGTCACACCTGGAATTCCATTGTTGCTGGCGATGGGGGGCGCATCTCTCATCTCGATATCCATCTGCTGAGGTGGAGGTCGGGGAGAATTGGCGACGCTTGCAGCAGCAGAGCTTCGGCCAGACGACGACACGTATGCGTTCGGCTTCGCCCTCTCTAGTGGGCGGCGGAGCATGGACAGAATATCACCGTTTGTATATCGGTCTCTCTGTCGGGCATCTACAATCAATTTGCGCCAGAACTCTCCCTGGACCAGAGCCCGCGAATCACCCAAGATCCACAGCGACGATTTGGCTCGCGTCAAACCGACGTTCATACGGCGAATGTCCGTCATGAATCCAATACCGCCAGTGGCGCTAGCTCGGACACATGAGAAAATGATAATCTCGCACTCGCGTCCTTGGAAAGCGTCCGTGGTGTTGAATTCGATGACATCTGTGATAGTCTCGCCGTATCGAGCCCGGAACCGAGCTCGAAGCTCGTAGAGCTGTGCTTTATATGGCGTAATGACACCAATCTTCCTGGTGAGGTTGCAGTCGCCATAATCTCTGCTGAATCGTTCGTAGATTTGCAGAGCGACCTCGAGCTCTCTTGTGTTGACGAGCGATTGGCCCTTCCTGCCCTTTTCCTGCACACCCTCCACATCGAAAAACCTGTATGGCGCAAAAAGGGCATCTTTGTGCCAAGGGGCTTGGCGAAGCTGCAGCATATCCTGGCCGTCATGGAGCTGGGACTCGTAAAACTCTTTGCTGGGAAAGTTGCTAATCTCGGGGTGCATCCGGTATTGCATGTCGAGCAGGTGAACAGACTTTGGGTGATTCTGCTGCATCCGCACAAACAAACTCTGATCGTAGCCAAATCGAGCCGCAGACTGCGACAGGACTGTAGGCGGCAATTGCTTGGGATCACCAACCAGGATACACTTGCAGCATCCGTACTTGAGCGGAATCAAGGCGCTCAGCTCCACGCACTGCGCTGCCTCGTCGATGATGACGGTCTCGAACTCGACATCCAGATTGCGGAACATCTCGTGTCCACTTCCGCTGAGAGTAGCGCAGAGAACATGAGCAGAGTTGAGAATCTCTTGCTGGATCTGTCGGCGACGCAGCTCCATCTCACGCGCCATGGAGTTGCCACTGTCCTTGTTGGCATCGATCTGCTTTCCGATTTGCATCTGCTTTCGCTTCAACTCGTCGAACTGTCTAGACAGGGAATTGTGCAATGTTCGGTCGTCGTTGTTCCGAGACTCCTCCAGTCGTGGCCTGAGCTGTGCGAGCTGCTCCTTCACCTCAGCAGCCTCTTCGTGAAGCTTGTCTTTGTCTGCTTTTGCCTTATCCTTGGTCGTATCGCCTTCGAGACGTTTCTTGACCAGCTCATCAAGGGTGACATCTTTGACTGCGGCATTGATGGCCTCGCTTCTTCCCAAACGAAGAACGTTGATATTTCGGGCTTTGCCACTCGTGGTCTTGATCCCGCCCTTCAATCGAAGCACCAGCTCATCTACAGCGGCGTTACTCGGGGCGCAAACGAGTAGTTTCTTTGGTCGGGCTTGATTGCCCCCGGGAGCACCATTGGGTCTCATTGGAACGCCAAGAGGGACGCCGGTCGCTGCAGCAGGAGTTTGCGCGAGCTGCTCGGACAGCAACGCTCCGACCATGGCGACAATGGTCTTAGTCTTTCCAGTGCCGGGGGGACTATACATAAAAAGAGAAAAAGGCAGTTAGCGCATACATGCTGGAAATGGAAAAAGGCAAAGCGAGTAGCGAAAGAAGGTCATCGTGTATCCTTACCCTTGGATCAGTGTGAACCCGTCATTTTCTTGGGCGCCAAGGACGGCGCGGGCTTGTCCCTGGTTCAAAGCCCAGTTCCCCATGTAGTTGGATACGCGTTCTTCTCCGTAGCGAAGAATGGGCGATGGTTCTGCCTTTAAGATCTCATCCATGAGATCATAATACTGCAAACTCTCCAGGGCAGCATACTCTCTTTCTATGGTCGCCATGTTGGTGATTTTCACGCCATGCACAGTAGCACCAGGTGTCAGAGTGGGGGAGAGAGGGTTACTACGTGACGCTACGCGATATGTCACCTCAACGGTGTCCTTTTTGTAAGTCATCCGATGGACACGGGCCAGACAGTGTTTGGCCGATTCAAATACAAGAGGATTCTCTGCCTCTGAGACAAGCAGTATGTCGCCTTCGAAGACGCCACGTTCCCGGGATTGCAGGATCGGCATGGTAAAGGTCACTTCCAGATAGCTGTCCACGCTTGCGCGGCTAGCAATTTTCATGCCAAACGGCTGCGCGGTTACCTCGTCCTTTGAGGTAACAAACGAACGCCAGGCTTCAGATGCCAGCAAGGGGAAGAAAGTCTCCTGGTACGACCGCGGGTCGGCGTACTTGGTTGCAACTTCAGAGGCTTTTGGTCCATTGGGAGGGTCGTTACCAGCGTGGAATATATCCCACGCGAGAACAGTATTGTGGAGTCGATCCATGGCGGGGATCAGCCGAGCTCTCATCTCTTTGACGGAGCGCTGTTGCCTGACCTTCTTCACGGGCTGCCGTACTTTGTCTCGCAGAGCCTGCTGGAGACGCTTTTCAGCATCAGTCAGGGATTTTTGGCCTCCGGTACTCAAGGCAGCCAGCTGATTGTCAGCGTCCGAATCGTCACTACCAGCATCGGACTCTTCATCGGAGCTGTTGACCATTATCTCGCTCCGTGAATGATCTTTGCCGGTGATCCCCAGGCCCTGCAGGCCGGAACCTTCGCCTTTGACAAACTCCCCACGAAGAGCCCGGGCTCGTGCAATGGCCTCCGCATCTCGCCTAGCCTTTTCGAGCTTCTCCCTCTGTCTGCTTTCCTTGAGTGCTGAAATGGCCTTTTGGTCATGAACCTTGGCCGCCTTGGCTGCCTTGGCCTTGGCCTGTCGTGCTTCGATCTGTTTAAGAAGCGGGCTATCAGCTGATTTGCTCAGCTCCATCACATCATCTCGATTGGACCGCACAACTTTGGATATAGCCGTAGTAGTGGCAGAAGCAACAGTCGCAGGTGCAGATTTCGACCAGGCGTCGAGCTTGCTTTGCTTCTTAGCCTTGTCGGTTAGTGCACGTTCTTGACGCTGCTGAGCACTCATCTCTTGCTGGTAGGCTTGGATCTCTTCGTCCGTTTGGCCCAAAGCTTGAAGAAGCTCCGCACGCTGTTGATCGGTCAAGTTTGTCAACCGGACGTACTTGCCCGGAGTCGCTGTTGGCAGGCAAGCATCGGTAATGAGCTTCCGCGAGGCTGAGTTGATTTCGAGAGCATTTTCCTGGAGTCGCTTGAGGATTTTGCAAAGAACGCGAACGGTGACATCTACGAGCCAGCGGTCCTTGAGCCGGATCATGTTTTCCATTCCGCGAAAGTTGTCCTTTGCTGGAGCCAGGATCCTGGCCATCATGTCTTTTTCGCTCCGGCCAAGCGCCGTTGCGGAAGTGAGCAGACCATCCTCAGCAATGAGAGCTTCGGCAAGCTCCATGATTTCTCGGCAGAACTCCGTCATGATGCCGTTGGGGATGTATAAAGACCATGATTCGATATTGAGACATGCCTTGGAGACAAATCGCCACTGCTCATTCCACCACCGCAGAACAGTGGCAGCCGACTTGGAGTCCAGAGTCCGGACTCGGAGTACTCCCGACGATGGATCTGCGAGGCCTCTCAGAACATCTCTGCTCATATTCAATAATGGCCTGATCGGGCCCCAAGGATAGGGAGGTCGAAGGATGCGCTCCAAAGTCCAAACAATGGATGCGAGTGTCTGGTCGGGATGATGCTGTGTCATCTGCTCTAGGGCGCCGCTTCGGGAGAGCTCTCCAGTCCAGCTCTTGAGCACTTCGGCCGAGGCCTCCGCAAGATCTGAGTTTTCATGCACAGACAACGCAGTGGTGACTTGAAAAGGTATGCGGTCGGTGTATAATTCGTTCAGATCAGTAACGTCAAGCTCAGACACGCGGCCGAAGATCCTAGCAAGTACATCCGCCGTATCGCCCAGAGCCTTGTTAAACGTATGGCCAGGTGCTTCCAATTTATTACCAGACTTTCGCGGCCTGATTTGCTCCACAGCCACAAGCGGTGCCAGCGACGCAAGAATATCCTTTGCGACGGCAACTTGGTTGGATGATGTATCAAACATTTCCAAAACACCTTCCCAGAAGGCTTGAGAATTTCTGATGATGGCTGTTTGGAGCGGCTTGTTGGCAACAACGGCACGGTACTCTTCAGAGAGGAGCTTCATGTCGAGCTTCATGGCGGCGCTCATCGTCTCCTTGGCCGCCTCGGCAACTTTGAAGTTGGTCCAGCCTTCAATCTCTCCATTTCGTCCAGATGCTTTCATGTTTGATAGGATGAGGCTGAGGTGCTTAACGACAAGACTCGAAGCAGCACTGGCGTAGAGATGGGTGCTTCCAGACGCAATTTGAGTCTCTGAATCAAGGAACGATTTCATGGTGAAGGTCAGCGCGTCAAAGCCGGCGCGGGCACAGGCAGCTTGGCCAGGTTCGCCGATGCTGGAGTCTTTTGCCAAAATCTCGAAGAGTGTGTGCATCAGGACCTCGCAGGCGTCGTACCTGCGATCGCGACTGAGGGACTGGAGCCAAGGCTGAATCCAGGACGTAGGGAAGGGTGTTAACGGAGTCACAGGATCTTCAATGGACCAACACTCTTCGAGGGATTGCCGCAGGAGAGTCTTGTAGACAGGGCTGCCGAAGACCAGATCTGCGATGACATTGGGCCGAGCATCGCCAACGACATCCCAAAACGCTTTCGGCGATTTCTTCAACAAGCCACTAAGAACTTTGATAGCGATAACCAGCACGCCTTCGGATCGGCAGTATTGAATGTGCCGAAATAGCAAGTCGTAGATGTTCAAGTTCCCCAATGGGGCTTCCAGACTACGGAGGCGGCTCAGAATAATATCATTATTAAGGGTCCTGAGGATGGCCTCAAAGCCACGCCAGAAGCGCTCCATCTCGAGATAGAGGTCATTGCTGGCCTGAGATGGATCCCACTTGCTGATATAGTCGACGGAGGTGATCAGACCATCATTCACGGCCCAATCGAACTGTTCTTCCGTCATACTAGCGCTTTCAATGTTCTTCCAGTTTTCTGCCGCCCACCTACGGCGGTCATCATTTTTCTGGTCAAACAAGAAGAACGTCATTCCCGGCAGTGGGTCCCTGGTTCCCAGCTTAAGGTAGGTCTTGCCCTGCAAGCGCTGGAAGACGTATTGGAATACGGCTCGTTGCTTTGTGTCTGCCAAATAAGGCATGCAGCACAGGGCCTCGTAGATGGCAATGTGAACTGCGGTGAGCTTGTCGCCGAATTGTGACTTTCTGAATACCGCGCCTGATTCTTCAATCTTCTCAATAAACTGTTTCGCCCAGGTCAGGTTGTGGTCGATTCGGTTGACATCGAGATTGTCAAGCAGCGATCGGATTTGTCCAACGGCATCTTCGTTCCATCGTCTAGATCAGAGGACGTTAGCAAGCGAGGTACACATTTGTTGAGAGTGCAACGGGAAATCATTACTCTGAAAAGATCTGCAGATGGTGCTTGCGTTTCATATGCCAATTGAGGACACATTCGGGGCAGTCCCTGAGAGATCTCTCGAGCCGCTCAGTGAATTCATCCAACCATTTGCCGGCTTCCTCCTTGTCGAAGCCAAAGATCAGACTGTTCCAATAGGTAATCTCAATGCGCTCATTGCCCTTTTGGATCCGGGCCCTCTTGTCTTGGATTGGAATTCGAGAGGCAGGATCATCAAGGCTCTTGTAATCTTCGTCGTCCGCATCGCTGATTCGCGGGCAGAGGAGATGAACCTCTGTAGGGATTGACCGGAAGTCCTCGTACCATTTTCCTAGGACTTCGTTGATGTCTGCCATACTGTCTCCGAGCTACCTAGCCAGGCATAGGACCAGTGCTCGGAGACCTGCTGGATAGGGACGTGCGTTGATGTACACAGAGAGAAAAGCAGAAGGGGGAAAGGAAGAGAAAAGAAGGCGACACACTTGAAAGGAAGGGTGGGAAGATGCACTGGGGAGAAAAGAAAAGTGCACAAGAAGATGTGAAGCGCAAAGGCAAGAGAGATCGCGAACTTGGGACAAAGATTATTGTGGGGAAAGGGTACAAGCGCGGCTGTATATGCACACGCCCGGAGCGATGCCTTTACTCCAAAGTTTCTCAAGGCTCAAGAGCAAGTTTATACACGCCTAAAATAGTTGGATCCTCGGAATTGAGTCCGCTCAATAGACTTTCTATTTATTTGATTACGCAAAAGCAAATATGCAGGGTCTGGCACGGAGAGGAGCAGAGGCGCTGCACGATCTGTACGTACATATGTAGGTGTGTTATCGTTATCTGAAGAGCACCTGTAGTCGCATGCAAGGGACAGAGCACGCGGGCTCGAACGCGAGGATTTAGGCGCAGGCCAAGGTTAATTGGTGCCCGTGCATTACAGTGGATTAGTTAGCAATAATAGGCGCCAAGATCATACAGAGGAAACACCAAAGACTGCATCTATCAAACTCAAATGCAAATACATGAGATTGGCATCTGAGATTTTATCCATCTTTACCGTGCCTTGGGAACGCATTAAAATATACATAGAGAGCTTCGCTCAGCCGGGCGAATACCAAGGAGAGATATGCCAAGCAATTATCCTGATTCCCAACGAGTCAGAGTCTTGTTTGCTTCCTGTTTGCTTCCTGTTTGCGTCTGTATGCTTCCGCCTGCTCTCCAGCGGCTACCCTGTAAACATGCAATCGATTAATTACTCGCTGCTCTTATCAGCGGCCGTATGATGATACGAGATGACTATATAGAGATGAAAGTACGTGCCTGAGCGCTTTTTCTTAAACAATGGTATATGTTACTTGTGCACGAGTACTGTACGGGTGCGTAATCGTTATCTTTCGAAGAGTCGACATCACTGACGGCAGCCTGCAGCGTGCTGGCTGCTGTGCAACCTAAAGCTGCCCTTTGCTCTCTCTGCACGGCTAATTTTTGATGGGAACTCACTCCCTTGTCACATCACTCCAGGCTCTCTTTAGCCTGAGCTCACTATTTCGGATGATTCATTTTTTTTTTTGATAATAAAGATGAGAAGATCTATGCCAGTATCTCCTGATTTTTCTCCTCTCTAGCCATGAGCTTGCCTCTTGCCCTCGTCGCTGTACCTATACCTTGGACTAATAGCAGACTCTCTTTGCTTCGACTCGCCCCCTTTCAGGTTATTTTTTGTTTGTTTGTTTTCCCCTCTTGAACTAATCGCAATTTTATTCTATCCTCCAAAATGCCCTCTTGGATTACGATAGCCGACCATTTAAAAGATGCCGAAGTGCAATTCCTCACATCGCGTACTGCCGCTTCACGAGACTGGTCGCGAGCGTCGTCTTCGGCTACGCTTGGTCGGGAATGCGAAGAAGAAGAAGAAGAAGAAGAAGAAGAAGAAGAAGAAGAAGAAGAAGAAGAGTCAGGAGTAGAGGAGTTGATGGAATTATTCGGCGAAGAAGCCATTGACCTCACTGGACACGATCTGGAAATTGGCGTCAACAGTCTGCTTCGCGAAGGCGAATTACCCATAGAGCGATATCGCGAGCCTTTGTCGGGCACTACATTGACTCGCGGAGATGTCATAGAGGTTCATGATGTCCAGCTTGGAACCTACGAGATCGATTTTGTCAAAATCCAGGTCATTGCTCGCGGTCGAAACGGCGACTACAACATTCGTGGTGTCCCCTTTGTTCGGACCAGGAAGCTACAGGGGCAAGTCCAAAAGAAAGTCAACGAGATATGCATGGTACTCCATGTTCAGAGGCAAAACGATGGAAATGAGCTGCCAGCAATTTCTGTTAGCGTTCCTTCTACCTCGATTGTCAAAAAAAGAGACATCATCTTCACCAACTCGATATACCCAGAGCACTGCTGCACAGGAAGCCCTGCCTCTAACGAAAATCTGCGACAGCGGCGAGCTGAGCAAAATGGCAGCCTTGTATGCCGATGGAAGTTCACGATATACTTCACCATGTATAATCACAGTCGAGTTACTAGACCAGAAGAAGAAGTTCTTGAGCGCGTCCAGCTAGACGAAGTACCAATGCCCAAGTACCGCGTATCGAACGAGGCTCTTTGCAACCGATGGCGCGGCGGATGTATAAAGGGAGGATCGTGGCCACAGAGTGGGACAAACATCATTGACTTGGAAGGCTGGCCTTTGTCTACCAACTCAAACTTCGCCACACAAAGCAGAAGGATAGGACAGAAGTATACCCTTTTTGATTCCTTCTCTGGGGCAGGAGGAGTATCTCGCGGCGCTCAGAGCGCTGGATTCAAGGTTCAATATGCCGTGGATAAATGGGCTGATGTCTAGGAGACTTATCAGACGAATTTTCGCGATACGGAGCTGTTTCGTATGTCCGTTGACGACTTTATCCTGGCCACGAAAGACAGGTCGATGCGAGCTGATGTACTGCACCTGTCTCCGCCTTGCCAATACTTTTCACCGGCTCACACGCACCAGTCTGCGCACGACGACACAAATATATTTGCAATGTATGGATGCCTTGCCCTCGTTGACAAGCTGCGGCCCCGACTCTTTACTCTCGAGCAGACGTTTGGAATCACTCATGAACGCCACCGCCAGTATCTGAGAGCCTTGATTGGAGACTTTACGCAGCAGGGATATTCGGTGAGATGGAAAGTAGTTCGCCTTTGCACCTGGGGCTTGGCTCAAGATAGGAAGCGTTTAATCATGCTTGCAGCTGCTCCAGGGGAGAAGCTGCCTCCCTTTCCTCAACCCACGCACTCCGAAAACGGAGTTGGCGGCCTGAAGCCGTATACAACTATTCGGAAAGCAATCAGTCCTATCCGTGTCGGCGACGATTTACATGACCTCAACAATGTCAAGTATTTCCACCCGCGCAGACCACCGCTTAACGCAGACGGGTTGGCAGGTACAATTACAACTGGGGGCAATGAGGTATACTACCCTGACGGAACGAGAGACTTTACAGTCCGCGAGTATGCATGTATCCAGGGATTTCCAAAATACCATAGATTCTTGGGGACAAAAACATGCATCAGGAGGCAAATTGGCAATGCGTTTCCTTCCAACACAGTTCAGATGCTGTACAAGCATCTAGAGGAGTGGCTTTTGAAGCAGGACGGAATAACGCGGTACCAACCGACGGCTGACAGCGTCATGATCGTTGATGACTCCGACTCTGACGACTCTGACGATTCTTTCCGCTGGCAAACATCATCGGGAGCATATTCGTCTCCCGAGATGGACGACGATATCATGGAAATCGACGGCCCGCAAAGTCGCCCTCGATATGTTCACCGAAGAGACCATTGCATCATCGATCTTACATGAGCCAGATATGCTCTCTCGGCCCTACTTACGGACCTATACCTATATCATCTTGACCTAGATTAATGCTGAGTTTATTTACTTGCTGGATATTTTGATCGTTTCATCACTGCATGGGCATACCGTTTCATTTTATGCGACAAGTTCGCTTGGAAATCGGGATGAAGCATGGGGTCTACTTGATACATCTTCCACATAGATGATGGTGGCAACACCAAGGGAGAAAGTACGGGAGAAGCATTACTAGTAATGGTAGAGTCCACATAAATTGTTGTATGGGGGACAATTGTATATTGTTAGATATATAGGAATACTTGCTGTAGAGAGGAAGCTTTCTCCTGGAAAATAGACACGAGATGAACACCATCGAAGCCAAGTGCACTGTGATGTCTCTGCGCGAAACAGCCCAGTCGAATTTAATGCCTATCCAATTTACCTCCAGCTTGATTCAATAAAAATCCTTATTGCTAGTAGGTACCTAGGTATCTACTGTAGCCAGGCACCGGCTGCTGCATATGCCGAACCCAGTGGTTGGCAGAATCCCGAACAGCTGCCTGGGGCTGCAAACCAGCTGACCGCCCTCCAAGCTTCAACTCTGAATCACGTATTCGCTCATTCTTTCAGTTTTCTGCCTACCTACTTGTCTGGCCTATGGGGGTTTGCAAACGAGACGGCCTCTTTCAGGAAGCACGGTGAACAGCTATATCAGCCTTCTTTATTTCGCTAATCCTCCTTCTTTTCTCCCCCCCCCCCCCCCCCTCTTCCTTCTTCCTTCGTCCTTGCGCATGGCCTTTGTCTTTCTTCTTTCCAAGAGCCTTGAATTGACCAACAATCCTCAGGCGTTTTGTTTTGTTTCGATTTCGGCCGTCTGTTAATACATCAACTCTATCAGCACATATTGTTCGACTTCAAGCCTCGTTTTCTGTGTATCTCTTTTGTTTCAGGTATGCTCAACATCTTTCCTCGGAATCCTCTCGTGGTCCTGGAGGCGGAATCTTTGCGGATTTATTGACACATGAATTAGATCCAGTATCTCACGAAAAATTACCTGCTCGCCGTGTCCGAAAACCCCGAAACACTTGTGGCCTATCTCTGTTTCGGGCCTTGTGGCATTTCCTCAGCACGACCTACTCGTTTTCCTGCTTTCCTCTTGTCTATTTGGTTGGTATTAGTCATTTGCCACTGTTTGTGGTGATTTCTCTTCAATATGGTCATTAAACCTCTGAAAGAAGCCATCGTTGGCCCTGTGAAGGTGAGTCAGCGTTTCCTAAACACGGTTGACTCTTGGCTTTTCAGCGGATGATACTAATGACAAGTTGTAGTCAGGGCAACAGATGGAGTCACCTCTTGTCAAATTCCCATCCCAAGACGAATACGCCCACCGGCTGGAGAAAGGCACTCTGATTGAGATGCACAACGAAATGTCCCAATTGAAGAAGCTCAACGATCGTGGTGATAGCTATCCAGCGTGGATAGTCGCACCCATCCCCGGATGCCAGACGTCCTTTTCTACATCCTGGTTGTTGTTGGCCAAGAGCCCTTCTCAGTCGACGGCCGTAACATTCCCGACCGTGGCAGATCGGTTCCACATCGACATTGACGCCAGCATTGTGCTGCCACAGGGGACATACACGCTATACCATCTTCCAGCGACCCGTATCCCGAATCCTTACGAGGATGTCGCTGAGTGCGAGGGAAAGGCTATACAAAAGCTTGCTGCTTTCAAAGTAGATGTTCCCCGCTGCCAATCTACCGAAGACGGTGAACAAGTCCAGCTAGACTTGATGTCGCATCTCAAAGTTGCAGATGCTGTAGGAGACTTTTCTGGCATCACGCTAGATGAGACCAGCCAGAAGAACATCTCCATACGTTGGGAGGTTGCCAGTCAGACATTTGAGGCCGAACTCGAAGCCCTCTATGCTTTCATCACTCCGAAACGATATAAAGATCAAAACGGACCTAGTTACAAAGCGAGGCTGGCATTCGGTATGATCCAGAAGTTTTGCGCCGCAGATGTTGAGATTTCGAATCTTCTCAAGAAATATCCTCCCCTTGCCAACCCGAGCAATCCTGCCAACAAAATCTCGCCAGTCTTCTTGGAGAAGTTTGCCAAATTCAACCAGGATCACGCGGCGGCATACGAGGGGCTTGGTCACATCAAGAATGGCATCTACTTTGTGAACGGATGCCCTGGAGCCGGCAAGACGGAGTGGAACATGGTCATTTCAGGGCTTATCCAGTCGCATCATTCATCTGCCAAAAAGCGAGTCCGCCATCAGATTCTGTTTCTTGTTGATATCAACCAGACAGTCTCGGACGCCGCTGACAGATATCACTGTCTCTGTAAGGAGGCAGGCCTTGATGTTCGAATTATACGAATGCACGGTTGGCCATATGAGATGCGCCATTCTGAGAGATTGAACCAAACTGGTAGCCAGGGTAAGACCAGCAAACCTGTCGATGACGACGCTACAACCGACTTTACCAAAAGCTTCTTGACCACAGTCGGCTTAACTCATCACGCGAATCTGGGAAGAGATCCCAGGCGTGCCCCTAACCTGGACGAGGCCGCTTGGGAGTATTATGAGGAACACAAACATGATAGCTACCCAGGCTTGGCAAAATTTCTCGGCCGCATTGATGAAGGCGGCGTGCTGGATAGCGAAGACTGGAGGCAGCTGCGCGGCTCCGTTACCAAATTGTATCGCGACGTCTTGCGTGCAGCCGATTTCGTTGCCACAACTCCTGTAGCGGCGTCTGGTAGCTTTGCCAAGCTTTTTCGCCCCGAGATTGTCTTTGTGGATGAGGCACCACATGCACGAGAATTAACGACTCTCATTCCTTTGGCGTATTTCAACCCAGTGGCATGGATCTTCACTGGCGACGTGAAGCAGACGCGTCCTTTTGTCGACAGCAGCGGCATCAGCGAGAGAAAGGCCCTGGAGAAGGGACTGAAATTCAACCCATATGCCGAACAGCTACGGCTGAGTACGATGGCACGAGCGGAGGCCGCAAGTGCCCTCGACCAGAAGCTACTAGTCAATAATCGGGCATATGGCAATCTACACCGCCTCCCATCGGACATGTTTTATGACGGCGAGATGAGCTCGGGGCACGAAAAAGAGAACAGGTATCCGCCGAGCACCATGCATCTGAAGAAACATTTGGAGAAGCTCTCGGGAAGCCGGAACATGGAGGAGAACCGGTTGGTAGTGAGCTTTGCTCAAAGCGCTGAGGAGCTTCACCGTAACAGCTACTGGAATCCCATGCAGCATGCTTGGGTGGCGGAGCAAGTGAAGTGCCTGCTGGGCGATGACGAGTTTCAGAGCCTCTCAGGAGAGCCTGGAACCATCATGATCCAGACACCGTATAGCACTGCCTATCGCCAATACCTCGGAGAGGTAAAGCAGTGGCCCCCGGAGTGGCAAAGCCGAGTCCAAGTGTTGACTGTCGACAAAGCACAAGGCAACCAAGCCGATGTTGTGTTTCTTGACATGGTACGAACATCGTCTGTGGGATTCATGGACGACCCGCAAAGACTCAACGTTGCCATTACGCGAGCCAGGCAAGCGGAGGTCATTATCATGCATGTCCGGATGAATTATCGGCAAGTCAAGGGATGTCGGCGGACACAATTCACTACGCAGATTTGGGGCGATGCCCATATGCACAGGCGCCTGCTTCACCTGCGATGATGATGTATGAAGAGTACTGTGGCTACCAGGTGCTACCACTAGCGAGTATACGTGTATGTAGGCGTGTAGTTATGTGAGCAAAGGGAGGGTTTAAGATGATGATGTACGGAGAGCGAGATTATGACAGTCGACTGTATGGGAACTTGATGATTACGGGCGATGAATGATTCTATGGGATTCTAGAGAACCAGGAATATGATGTACTTTATCTAAAAAAGGGGAAGGGAAAAAAGGAATTTCAATTGTATAAACGGGATTGGAAGACTGTGATGAAGCCAATTGGGTATAGCGATGGAAAACTGGAGGCACCAACAAGCTGTTACGCTGTATCATACGAGTTGATTTAAGGTGTAGCCCTAATAGGAGAGAATTGTTTGTAGACACGCCCTTGATGGCAATGGCTGCCTGCATGCAGTGTGATTAGGAGCAGGAGAAGAAACAAAGAGGCCTCTCGCAATCTTGCTTCACAGCCTCTTTTCGCGTGTTTCGCGCCGCGGCGCTTCTTTTCGTCTTGCCGCTTCGGAGGGTTGTTTTTTTCCATTCTGCATTGGCTCCCCTGTGGAGCAGATAAGCGAACTGCTAGTACGGAGTAGGCATAATGAAAGCGAATATTCTCCTGAATTACGGGGAGTTGGGCAAAGTGCACTCATGAAGTACGAAAAGAGTGCGGCGACCTCCTTTGTGAATGGCCAAGGGGGGGTTGATGGGGGGAATTGATGGGGGGCTGGACTCTGGGCTTGCGGGCTGATCACTGGCCCGCGCCCCGGATTGAGACACAATATTCGAGCCGGCCGGGCTCTTTTTTTTTTTTTTTTTTTTTTTTTTTTGATTTCAACGGGCATGGTCCGTTGTGTTGACGGTTTTGACACTGCCCGTTGATGGATGCCGCTCTCGGGATTAAATACAGAGACATGGTCGATAGCGCTCAGTACGTACAGTCACCATCTTGATGTTTATCTTGATGTTTCTGGACTGGACTGCTGGTTCATATGTACGAGTAGCTGTCTGTCAATGATATCAATCATAATTCAAGTTGATGCAGCAAAATGCCAAAAGGCCCCCATAATTCTTCTTCAACTTACAGGCACATCCGCTCCACTGCATCCGCATCATTGCTGCAAAGACAAGAAACGGCGACTCGGACTCCGCTCCGTGAACCAAGCTCGTGCGGTGGAGCCCAGCCACGTGTGAGAAGAAGCTCCAGTATGTGTCAAATGCTTCTGGCATATGTTTGATCCACTGGACTGGCAGCTTATAGACATTCGCCACGGGACAAACAGGCGCCCAAACGCTCTCGCGATTGCTTTCGCTTTGTGTATCGATATGCTGAAAGCTGCCGTTTTTGAATATGCGTGTACAGAGTAGATCCGAGGGCTGTATTTAGAAGTAACAACCAACAAAATATGGGGTCCAATCTGCTGGCGGGTTGCATGTTCCGGCTTGGCAGAATGGCAAGGCTTATTTGGCTGCAGTAGTGCAACCTCTGCTGCTATGCAGATGTTATTCACACAAGAGCATCAAAAGCCATGTGAATGTAGCTTTACGGGAGATGCCACGGCACGAGATGCTTCATTACGTATGAGATTTCTGCCCCGTTGGATTGAATCTGTTAGCACCACGGGCTCGGCCTAGGGCGTCTGATCCATGCGTCGGGCTGCGGAAGGATTTGGTGATGGTTGGGGACGTGGAAGAGCATCGAATCATATGCTTACCAGCACTGGCCAGCGGCCTTGGATGAGACGACGGAGGACCGGGACTGCGCTGGGCAACTCGCTTTGCATCCGTGCGAGCACCGACTTGTCCGCCTTGCTTGGGTGCATGGCCTGTTGGAAGCGCCGCAGCCTCTACCCGAGTCTTTTCTCTGTTGGCTGGAGGTCCAGCTTGTTCCAATAGGCGCCCTCGTTGGCAGCGAGATTCGCACGCACCAACTCCAAATCGAGGTGCTGCACGTATCGGCAACGCGGGAGTAGCGCCCAGGCTAAGGATTGCAAGTTCTTACGACTAGGCCAGTCTTGACTTTGACAGCATGCGACGATCCAGGCATTGCACGCAGATGGAAAATGCTCTCAGGCACAGAATACGCCGTGGTTGAGCCAATTGACCTTGTCTCTCTTTTTACCGTTGAATTGTTTATCTCTCTGCGAGCAAGAAGCTCCAGTCTGAAATTGCTCGGATTGCGATTCGAGGTTTTCAGGGGATTTAGTGGCACGCCGCGGGAGCTACAGTGCCGGATACACTAGGGCGGGCAGTGCTTCGTGTTCCCCGTCGACGCACTCGGGGCTGTCGACGATTGCTCCTTGCAGCTAGCAGCGGGTGCGAATGGCGCTGATTGCGCGTACTTGCGCGTGTACTTGTGCGTGTACTGGTGCCATGCCATCCCCCAGTGCTCCCGCACCTTTTCCAGAACTGCTCAGCCCTGTGTCCACCTGCCCGTGGTAAGCTGTTTTGGCGAGAAGAGGCGAGAGGAAGGGCCCTGCTGACCACTACGGCCTACAAAGCCTCAGCGCGCTGCCGACCTGCGTTCTTACCTGATCCTCTCTGCCTGTCCATCTGCCTGTGTTGAGAATCTGACCCCGACAACCTCGTGTTTTCCTCCATCACCATGAATTAGAACCAGCGGCCCTTTGGAGACAGGAATCGCTGCTACATCGAACCCCTGCACGCAGGAGAGACAGCCGTCGCTATTTTCCGGGCCGTGGGCGGCCTCCCACTCTAATTCGAGATCCAGAGAGCGATCGATAGATGCGACTCTCGGGCAGCGAGGAAGCAATGGCCCTGTCCAGCTCCCTCACCACCAAAGCTGCATCAACCGACACGACTTCCATCGGCAGCCATCTACGGGCTGCGGGCGCTACAGCGAGCCATGGCGTGGCGAGGAGCTTGGGGACGCTGCGCCGCATGGCGATTGCGATGAGTGTGGATGTGGATGCGACTGGGCATGCGGCGATTGCAAGTGGGAATGGAATTGGAAGTGGAAGTGGAAGTGGAAATGGCAATGGCAACGCGAATGACAACGACAACAGCAGCGGGCACGGACTTGGGCATCTTCATCACCAGCAGTCGGGCAGCATCCACGCCCGGCTCGTCCACAAGCGACACCTCGGCGGCGGCGCAATTGCGGGCATCACCGTCGGCGTCGTCGTGGCCGTTGCACTGCTGGCCATCTGCCTGTACCCGTGTCTCCTCTACCTCAAGCGCCGCCACAGAGGCAGAGGCACGTCGCACGCCGCCTTGGATGCCGAGGCGGCCATTGCTGCTGGCACCGCTGCTGGCCACGGCAGCAACGCTTCCAACGGCGCAAGCAGCCCGCCCAAGCGCCTCTCGTCTAGCGATTCGTACAAGCACAAGGGGGAATTGACGCGCGGAGGGAGCACCGACCACGACTGGCAAGCAGCCGCTGCCGACCACGACGGCTATCCTCTGCCTCTGAATGCGGCGTACCTGCAGCCCGGCGATCCTGGCTTCACCGGCAATGGCCTTGGCGCAGAGTACAGAGTCAAGGCCGAGCCCTTTTTGCCGCTGGGCCTGGACGATGGCGAGTTTGCACCGCGGGTATCAGCAGATCACCAGCCCGGTGTGCTCAAGGGCACCAGCGCCGACTACTACAGCCCCGACATCCCATCCGAGGCCTTTGGCATGGTTGCACAGCCCGAGTCTCCTCTCGACTCTCCCATCCAGCCGTCATCTTCTCGCACCAGCTCCTTTCGCCACAACATGAAGCAAATGTTCCGCCGCAAGAGCGGCAGGGACGCAACGCTGGACTCTGCCTTTTC
The DNA here is from genome assembly GCA_030708095.1 of Trichoderma sp. CBMAI-0020. Classification (NCBI taxonomy): domain Eukaryota; kingdom Fungi; phylum Ascomycota; class Sordariomycetes; order Hypocreales; family Hypocreaceae; genus Trichoderma; species Trichoderma sp. CBMAI-0020. The sequence goes on from JAJNCI010000002.1 coordinate 1,473,070, forward strand.
TCAAGCAACCATCACCGAGAGGGCAGCTGACGGGGCCATTCCGCTGCAGACCAACATCACCGCCGGTGACCGGGTTGAGTCGCCCGTCAGCTTCTCTGCTGTGTCTCTGCCCCTCTCTCGCTCGTCGTCTTCTCGCCAGCGTGGCACCGGAGCCGAAGCCGAAGCTGAAGCCGAAGCTGAGTCGAGGCTGGGGCCTGTCAGCCCTCCTGTTAGCAATGCAGCTGAGCCGGCTTCCAAACGGACACCCCCCGAGTCGCCTCACCTGTCATCATACCAGCGGTTCCAGAAATCTCCCTCGCCTCCCGTCGCCGCCCCCGGAACGGTAAATCCCATGGACATCATGCCCGCCTCTACGGAAGCCGAGGTCTGGCACAGGACTGAGCACCAGCTCTACGAGGCTTTCCATAAGCCGTCGCCAAGTGACCCCGCCATCGACACGGCCATGCCCTCTCCCTCTCCGACACCCCCTGAAACGCAGGCACAGCCAACATTTACAGTACAAACCCCTGGCTCGACGAACCGTACCGAGTTTATTCCCGACTCCAATGTCAACAACAGCAACAACAGCAATACCAACAGCAGTTATGACCAACAGCAGGTCGACACTGGCGATATCGTCATGCTGGATGCAGGAGCTGCTCTTCCCCTGACCCACGACCACACCTTGACGGCTTCGGACGGCCGGCATCCAAGCTACCCCTCGGACCAGTCCACCCCACTCCCCGGCCCTGCCTTTACCGATGTCTCATCCCAGAACACGCCCTCGACTCAGCTGGACACTCCTTCTCCGCAATCCGTGGGAAGCTCTGATTTTCGACATAGTGCTTCACCACAATCGGGAGCCGGCAGCCACTCTCCCAGGACCGGCGTCTACCGATGTGAAGAGCCTGGCTGTAACCAGACCTTTGACCAGCCACACAAACTAAAGTATGCTAGTGCTTTTCATTCACCACACCTTACTTCACTGCCTTGGTCATTCATTTTTTGCTCATGATAGGTACTGACTCTCTTGTTTTAGACACCACCAGCGATACCATAGCAAAGACCACAAGTGCCCATACCCAGGCTGTGGCAAGGGCTTCGGCACCAAGACCCATCTGCAAAGACATATCAATGATAGGCACGAGAAGAAGAAGAAATTTCACTGCTCCGTCACCGGCTGTGATTATTCCAGAGCGGGTGGCAAAGCGTTCCCCAGAAAAGACAACTGGAAGAGACACATGATCAAGATTCACAATATCGAGCAGCAGTCACTACCAGAACCTATTGAAGTCGACATGGATGTAGACGGATCATGACCCAAGCCTTCCCCCCGTGCTTGAAAACGCAGGTGACGGGGGAGAGTACACAAATCATGAGGAGAACGTCCTCTCATAGGAAAAAGATACCCTTGCTATCACTTTTCACACTATTCGATTGTCATCTTTTGGTTGGTGACACCTTCTTCTTCTTCTTTTCATTTCTAGCGACATTGGATATTTCCTCACCGAGCACAGAGGAAAGGGACATTTGTGATCTTCAGCAAGCGCTTGGGTATTTTGCGAAATTCGCAAGGCGTTTTTTAATCAACTTTGTTATTTTTTTTTGTATTATACAAATAACCCTACTCTTCCCCCCTTTGCTTATCACAGCGGGGAAAGAGTGCCAAACCAAACGTCTTGGTGACGGGTTAAAGCAAGAGGTTTTCTCTCTCTCTCTCCTTGCTTCAATCATTATGTATGTTGTTTAGGCAAGGGACAAACAGTACGCAATGGGTATATATAACATGAGCGGATAACCCCTTGAAAATAAAACAAGACAAACAGCCGCTGATATGCTGTGATATTTTTTTCTCTCCTTTCTTTCAATTCTCTCTTTTTTTTTTGTGTGTGTCCTTTGTATCCTCTTGCTCAACTCAGCTCCTTGATTAGCTTCTTTACCAACTTCCTCTGCTCGTCTGCGCCGAGGGATTTTTCATCCGTCTCTTGTATGGCTCTGCCGACCACGATTATGGTCTTGGTGTTGTCGCTGTCCACCCACAGGCGGCCGTTTCTGCCAGTGGCCGTCTCAAACTGGAGACCAGCATCGGCAAGCTCATCCAGAACGACGACCTTGCCCTGCTGCGCCTTCTTGGGCATCATTAGAAGGCGGGCCATGCCCACCGATATTGTAAACAGCATGCCCCCTACCAACGGCCCGAGGCCATCGGCTTTGCCCGTCGACGCCGAGACGCACTCGAGCTCGGCGTCCATGTGCTTGTTAGCCAGCGTGACGCGGGCGTAGACCAGCGCTCCCGGGGCCAGCATCGGACGCGTCTTTTTGGTGGCCGCTTCGAAGGAGAGCTGGGGGAGGAGGGCGGGAGCGGTGTAGTCGGAGAGGCTGACGAAGTAGACCTCGGACGCGGATTTGTTGATTGTGCCGATGACGAGCTCGCCGACTCGGGGGATGTACTATTTCGTTGAAGAGCCTGTGGTTACCATATAGTTCGCCAATCGAATAGCTGCAACTTACTCTGCCGTTGGCCGTCTCGACCCGGATCGCATTCTTTTGTCTATCCGTCACTAGCTGGCCCGCCAGCGTCGGGAGAAGCTCGCTCGGCGGCACATGGCGCAGGCCCGGGCCCAGGCGGACGGGTTTCTTTGGATGTGAGGGGATGAGCGAGGGATCGATGTGGTCGCCGGGCAGGACAAAGACGGCTTCTGAAGTCATGATGGATCAATGGAAAGTGAGCAATGATGGGATGACGGCGATGGGACTTGCGCGCGCGTCTCGCTGAATTGGCCGATTTTTTTTTGCTTCTGGAGCTGCTTTATTGCATGTGAGCGCATATGATTGGTAGGATAAGAGATAAAAAATGCTGGAGGGGCAGTTTTGTTGCTGATTGGCGCTATTACCACGCCATGGGTGTCTTTTTTCTTTTGGAGAGAAAAAAAAAAAAAAAATACTAGCCCCTCCACTAAGACCAACGACCAGTCCAATCCAATCCGTTACTCTCTTTCTCTCGTCTTCAACGTCTCTTTTTAGAATTGAAGGACACATCAGCAATCCCACAGCTTATTGTCTTTCTTTTTTTTATATATATATTCCTTTCCCCGAACCTTAACAACAACCCTCTTCTCCCAAATGTCTGAGAGCAACGGCGTCAAGGCCGGCGTCGAGCCCGGTGACCGAGTCGCCATTGGCATCACCTTTGGCAACTCCAACAGCTCCATTGCCTTTACTGTCGACGACAAGGCCGAGGTCATTGCCAACGAGGACGGTGGTATGTTTTTGCGTTTCCTTTTCTCTGGGAAGATGGACATGGGTGGAAGATGTTTCATGGGGGCTGTGCCATGGTCAATATCTGGCCGTATTTTTCTTGCTCAATGGCTGACAATTCTTTTTACGACAGACCGACAGATTCCCACTACTCTCTCCTACGTCGACGGCGATGAGTACTACGGCACCCAGGCCAAGGCCTTCCTGGTCCGCAACCCGACCAACACCGTTGCCTACTTCAAGGACTTTCTAGGCCAAGAGTATGTCCATACACCACGCTTGTGAAAGCCGAGTCCAGAGATGGAGAGGACGGCTCGAAGAAGAGACGAGGAAATCTCTGTGCTAACGAAATGCTGCCTGCCAGATTCAAGTCAATCGACCCCACACACTGCCACGCCGCTGCCCATCCCCAAGACGTCTCTGGCTCCGTCTCCTTCACCGTCAAGGACAAGGCCGGCGAGGAGGCTGAGGCCTCGACCATCTCCGTGTCCGAGGCTGCCACCCGATACCTGCGCCGCCTCGTCGGCTCTGCCTCCGACTACCTGGGCAAGAAGGTCACCTCGGCCGTCATCACCGTCCCCACAAACTTCTCTGAGAAGCAGCGCGAGGCTCTGATCAAGGCCGCCAACGACGCCGACCTCGAGGTCCTGCAGCTCATCTCCGACCCCGTTGCCGCGGTTCTGGCCTACGATGCCCGTCCCGAGGCCAAGGTCGAGGACAAGATTGTTGTTGTTGCCGACCTTGGCGGCACCCGATCCGACGTCGCCGTTGTCGCCTCAAGAGGCGGCATCTACACCATCCTCGCCACCGCCCACGACTACGAGTTCTCCGGTGTCCACCTGGACGAGGCCCTGATGGACTACTTCGCCAAGGAGTTTATCAAGAAGCACGACGTCGACCCGCGATCAAACGCAAAGAGCCTGGCCAAGCTCCGACAAGAGGCCGAGGCCACCAAGAAGGCGCTCAGCCTGGGCTCCAACGCCCAGTTCAGCGTCGAGAGCTTGGCTGACGGCTTCGACTTCTCCGCCACCCTCAACCGCACACGATACGAGATGGTTGCCCGCAAGATCTTTGAGGGCTTCAACCGCCTGGTCGAGAGCGTCATCAAAAAGGCCGAGCTGGACGTGCTCGACGTCGACGAGGTCATCATGTGCGGCGGCACCTCGCACACCCCCCGCATCGCCTCAAACTTCCAGTCCATCTTCCCCGAGTCGACCAAGATCCTGGCCCCTGCCACCAGCGCCACCGCCATCAACCCGTCTGACCTGCAGGCCCGCGGAGCCGCCCTCCAGGCGTCCCTGATCCAGGAGTACGAGGCCGCCGACATTGAGCAGTCCACCCACCCCGCCGTCACCACCGTCAAGCACATCTCCAACGCCATTGGTGTCGTCACCAAGGGCGCCGACGGCGAGGACGTCTTCACCCCCGTCATGCAGGCCGAGACCGCCGTTCCCGCCCGCCGCACCGTCCACATCGCCGCCACTGGCGATGTCCTGATCAAGGTTGTCGAGGGTGGCACCCACATCAAGGTGACCAAGCCCGAGCCCAAGACCAAGGAGGAGAAGGAGCAGGACGATGAGGACGACTCCGACTTTGACGATGATGATGAAGAGGAGGAGAAGCGTGAGAAGATTTGGAAGATTGGCGAGGCTCTTGCCGAGGCTGCCATCAAGGGCGTTGGCAAGGACGGAAAGGTTGAGGTTACCATCAACGTCGCGGCCGATCTCAGCGTGACGGTTACTGCCAGAGAGGTTGGTGGCAAGGGCGGTGTCAGGGGTAACATCCAAGCTCCTTAAGGGCGTGAAAGAAAAAATGAGAATGGAGCGGAGAGAGAGAGAGAGAGAGAGAGAGAGAGAGAGAGAGAGAGAATAATTGGAAAAAGAGGGCAAGCATTTGAGCATCTATGCGTGTGATAGAAGTAGAAACGTTGTCACAACGAAACGAACAAACGAGATGGCGAGGGAGGAGGGGGGGCAAAATCATCTTTTTATGAATTTTATATAGATCTTTTACGAGGTGAAAAGAGAGGGCCTTGTTTTGAGGCCTTTTTGAAGGGAAATAGAACAAAAATTGGACCGATCCCCATGCATTCCAAGGTTTAGAGTGGGGATGAATTCAACAAAAGATGAAGAGTTTGACGTCAAAAGTGTCTCATGAGAGAATTCTTCAACAAGAACTATGTTTTTTGTCTGTATTCATGCCTGGTAGCGATAATTACATATGAAGAATAGGTAGAAAGGAAGTCTCATTAAGACAAAACGCTTCAATCTTGACTTAAAAGAAATTACAATAATTTTGAAGGATACTTTGGGGAAAAGTGAAGACAAGAAAAGTAGTGACAAGAAACAGTTCGCCTCGCAAGATATATATATATAGGGGGGAAAAAGGAAAAAGAAAGAAAAGAGAGAAGGAAAAAAAGATGCAGTCTCATATCCTTGCGTCTCACGCAGACACCATGCTAGGTAAACTCCACGCAACCAAATCATCCCTCACGTCCGACTCCCGAATCTCCTTTGTCCGCTTCATGTGCTCCCGCTCGCGTTCGCTGCTGCCCATTGTCGGCGCCGCGCTGGCGAGGCTGCCGACGCTCCTGGTGCTGAGCATGTCGTCGTCGCGCGAGGGCGTCTCCCGGCCGTCGTCGCGGAGGATGCGCACGCCCTTCTTGAGGCGGCCGAAGCCGCCGCCGGTGACGGTCGAGACGCTCTTATCGCTCGAGCCACTGGGCGTGCGGTGGTGGTGAGGCCGCGGGCTGCTGGGAGGGTGGTAGGAGTTGTTGCTGCCGCGGCGGATGTGGTTGGACGAGCCGGAGTGGTTGCGGCGGTGGTTCATGCCCATGCGGCGCAACTCGTTGGGCCGGAGGGTGCTGGAGTTGTCGCCGTCGTCGTCGTACTCGTCGTCTTCAGAGTCGGGGCTGGTGGCGCTTCTGTGCTTTGTCCTCCAGCCGTTTCCGCCGGCGAAGATATCCTCGATACACTCATCCGTATGGAGCTCCGAGGGCTGTCGGGTCCAGGAAGCGGCGAGGGTCCGGCGATACAAATCTTGAATCTCGGCGACATCTCTATTCTTAGATAGAGTTGGCAGAGCTATTGAGGAGGATGTCAGTCTCAGTTTCAGTATCTTTACGATGCATGGTGTATGATTGTGTGACGGCTTGCCAACTTGGCAGAGTGGTCAACTTACGTCCTAGAATCTCATCTTCATTCTGTTCTGGAACCATGAAGCCGGCAATTCCTCCAAACACCGGAGCCGTCTTGAGTGGTGGTGCGACAAAGCTGCGTTCGCCGTCGACTTGGATGAGCAGGATACTAATCTTGAGAGTGCTGTTGACCTTGCTGTCCTGCATGAGATATCTGCGGATGATGCCCTCTTCAGCGTCTCTGAGGACTTCATCGGATAGTTTCAGGTCCTTGGCACTTGTTGGGCTCCCTGAGCTATTCGTTCGTTTTCTGGTGGAAGACACGGAATTCACCTCCCTCAAGAAGATTTCGCTCTCCTCGACATACTCGGCCAAGTTGAGCTTGATGTGGCCAAGCGTAATCTTCTCTGTGAGGGCGAATTCTTGGACAATCTCAAACTCTATCAGACACTCATTGAGGCTGTTGTTCTTGTCGACGGACATGCGAACGCCCGCTATTACTTTGTTGAAGTTGTATTCCACCCGATGATTGGCGATGGCCGCCTTGGGCGTGCGGCCACGGTGGTCGGCATGCATAGAATGCGGCAGATGCCATTTGATGAATGAAGTTCCAGAAACAAGGGGTACGTTGTTTAAATCATAGATCTAGTAGTCACGCTCAAGTATTAGATGAAAGATCATGTCATCTACGTATAGTGGTAATCAGTGGCTCACCTTGAGATGAAGTTCAAACTTGGGCTAAATTTAGTAGTGTTAGTGGTACGGTACGTTTCATTGATACGAGGGAACGGGTGAGCACCGAGATGGACACCGAATGGGCTCACCTTGCGCCCCTTGCCGACTGAGGGGAGAAAAGAAGGCATGTTAGTCGTCAAGATTTCAACGGTAAGCAACAACAACAACCACCAAAGGTCTATCACAAAACAAGTCTTTCGGATATGCCGGGAAGGGAGAGACAATTTTCACCGAGCTAGCTCACTCGAGCTGTAGAAAGACAATAACAGAGAGGGAAGTAGACCAGACAGAGCATAACAAGCCAAAACGACGGCAACAAAAATGAAAGATGAAGCAACATGGCAAGGGAAAGAGAGACGGAGCCCGTCAGAAGGGGCCACGTCCACTGAAAAGGCTGAGGGAAGCAGAGCATGCATGCATGACAGCCCGTCATGCTCAGTCGGGCCGTGATGGTTCACCACCGAACAAAACGGGAGAGATTCATTGGCTTACTCAGGGTAGCCATGGCAGGCTAGTAATGGAAGCCAAGCACCAAAGCCGGCAAGGCCTCGGCCGTTTCACTAGTATGCCTTGGTTTGATGCTGCAGAAAACGACTGCAGGCGATGAGTTAAAAAACTGGAACTGGAATTGAAGCCCGAGCCGCCAGCGCGCTAATCAGCAGTAGTTGGGCTGGAGGAGTTGCAATACGAGTCGAATCGGTAAGACTAGCCGGCGAGGATGGATTGCTGGAGGCGACTTTGTGATGCTGGAGCGTGGGGGTTGGTGAGATGAGATGACACGAGACGAGACGAAGAGGAATGCGGAGCGAGGGATGCAGGCCGGGGCAGATGGAGGGTGAAATGACCAGGGGATGAATGCGGAAGGGCTCTTGATATCGGGGCTGGTAGCAGTACTACTAGTAGTAATGAGCTTTCAGCGCGGCCTGGCGTTGGAATGCAGACGTTGCATCGCCATCGGGACAAGCTGCGAGTCTGGAAGTCTGGAGGCTGCCCCTATTGCGAGATGAGATGAGATGAGATGGCTGTGAGGCAGATGAGCTGCATCCTCTGATACGCGTACCTCAGGGATGAGCGGGCTCTGTAGACATGAACCCGGCCCTACCGATTCGTATTTGCGTGGTCGTAGCGTCGACGTCTGACAAGGGGTATGGTTGCAGTATTGCCAGCGTGGCGAGACGGTGATGATGATTTAAAGACGAAGTCAAAGATGAAAAGCTATACAAGGTTATAGAAACTGATCGAGTCAAAGCGTAGAGGGCTGAATGTATGATTGACGTCGGCAGACTCGGCAGCGCATCTAGATCTCCAGGCTGTCTTGATCTTGGAAAGGTGGAGAAAGTCTGGGTGCGCTGTGCTGCCTGTGGCGGGCATAATTCGCTGTTACTTTAGCACGTGGGAATGGCATTACAGGCGGCGAACTCGCTAAACAGAGCCTACTGATACCTAGTATTAATTATCTAGCAGCTCCAACAGCAAAGAGCTCTGGCATTAGCTATTAATCCAATTCACAGCTCACTCATGCTTTGCAGCCAATAGAGCGCTATCCCAACACCGAATGAGGGAGAACATCATTGACTTGCAACCTGGGTCGCCCAACATCTGTACGGAGGGCTCCTTGCAACCTCCCATTGGTGATGTCATGAAGCACAGCATCAGTAGCCGTCAGCCTCTCAGTTGATTGGAGGCTGCCCGCTGTAATAACGCCCTTCTTCAGTGGGTCGCTGCATACAGCAGCAGCTCACCTAGGCGCTTATCGATAACATTCCCAAGAAGTTTCCAAGCCAGGCCATCATCAACGGCATCAGACCTGCATTCAAGAGCGCAATTGGACGTCTCCAAGGCTCTCCAACTCGCCATTCAAATGGCATCCGGCCACTCCACAGGCGGGCAATCCGGCTCAGCCTCCAAAAAGCGCGGCCCTCCAGCCCCCGGCGGCCGTAGCGACGCCTTCCTGCAGAAGCGCGCCAAGGTCCACGCCGCACGGCACATCCCAGCCCAGCCCGCCGATGCTGCGCTCAAGGATGGCGAGCTGGACTTGGTGGCCTTTGTGGCCGCTCACGAGTTTGAGATCCGAGCGCTGGAGCAGAGCATGGCCGCGTCCAAGGCGGTGCGGAGCAGCAGGGCCTTCCAGCAGGTGCCTCGCGGCCTGAGAAGACGAACAGCGAGCCACAACCCCAAGCGAGTGCCGCGGCGGCTGCGAGCGAGGGCCCGGAAGGAGATGCACGAGGATAATACGCCTCTTGTCGAGTCTCGGAAGCGGAAGCCAAGGACGACGAGGGCAAGGATACGAGCCCAGGTGGCCAAGAGATTACGGATCCTTGCCGCGCGGAGGAGGAAGAAGAAGAAGAAGGAAAACAAGAGCACCGAGGCTTCCACCGACGACGACAATACTCAAAACACCATTAAAGCCATGAAAGATGTGGGAGTTGTGGGGAGGAAACCGAGGCCCAAGATTCGAAGAAACGCGCTCAACGACCCTCCCAAGCCTCCCGCAAAGTTCAGGAAGCGCCAGATTGACAAGACATGGCTTCCCACACATCGATGGCACGCAAAGAGAGCGCGCATGACACAGCCCAAAGAGCCTCTCTGGCGCTTCGCAATCCCCCTCACACCAAACGAGAAGATTTACCGACCTACCCATCGAGCACAGGGAGAGCGAGGCACCATGGTTTGGGACATGACTTATATGAGTACGATTGGCTTATACGGAAACTACGCCGGCATGGCCAGAGTGCTCAAAAAGGTTGGAGTCAAGCACGATTCTTGCTGGAACGAAAAAGGCACAAAATGGAGGCAGGGCACACGAGCCTGGGTTGGCACCTTGAGCAGAGAGAGAGCCGGAGTTGAGCGGCCAATGTGCCAATCGACCGTCGTTTGGGACCCTGAACCACAACAACAAGATGCCGAAGCTGGAGACGAGAAAAAGATCCAGAGGAGGATTTTCATTAGAGTCCACCCTTCCTCCTTTCTGGAGCTATTCAATGAGCTGCTGCGCTTGACAAAGATGGAGAACCCTCGCTTGTATATCGAAGATCTTCGCTTCGAGATTGGAAGCATAGAGCTTTCCGGTCCCGCATCTACCGAGGCATTGCTGTCTGTCTTGTCGGCATACCCTTTGCCCTCAAAGAGCAAGCATGCCGAGCTATTCGAATCATTAAGGGGGCTGACGAATCCGGCGGCTCTACCGAACAACTCAGTACTCAACTTTCCCATCCAAGATCCTCGATTACGATACCCGCCGCGGATAGTGGAATTCCCAGAGACTGAACAGACACAGATGCGCCTTTTAGAGACAATCGCCAGCTGGCCTGCCGAGGAAAATCTGCAGCCATCACTCCTGTTCGACCGAGATGCCCGCCACAAGGCCTCCTGTTTGCCATCGCAAAAGTCCATCAACAGGCGAAGGAGTAAGATGACCCCTGGAGTGCCGCTGAAGCCAACGGCAGCGATAGACCCTGCCATTCCAGTCACTCTCATCGCATCTCGCTCCGCAGTCGGCACGCAGGCACAAGGGACATGGACTCTCCTTGCTCCCTGGAAATGCATCCTCCCTCTGTGGTACAGCATCGTCCACTGCCCGCTCGTGTCGGGCGGCAACCCGAGGTTTGCAGGCTTGAACGAGACGATGCAGGTCGCCTTTGAGCGCAGCCTGCCGTGGTTCCCGGCCGACTTCCTCGGCACGGATGCCGGCGCAGAATGGGAGCTTGAGCGGAGGCGAATCCGGAGGAGAGACTGGGCGAAGCGTCCCAAGAGCAAGAGGGTTGAGTGGGCATCCCTCAATCTGGGCGCTGGACGGCAGGGGGAGATTGGTGACGGACATGCTTGCGATTTTGAATTCCTATTTGGTCTTGGACAGCAGCAGCAGGTCCATGTCAGGAACCCAAGTCCTCCGCTGGTCAACGACGATTCGGGAGAGGCAATGGATGTCGATCAAACAGCCACTGCCAAGAAGAAGGATGCTGGCGTCGACGAGATGCCACGTCTCAAGCTTTTGACGAGCATTTCCAAAGCCACATTCAATCGCCTCATCTCTTCACCCGCGGCACCCCTGCCGCTTCCTCCTAACCCAATCGCCTGCGTCCGCATCTCGCTTCTTTCAAGAGGTGTTGTTGGCTCATGCGCGAGGATCTACCGCCTCCCAGCTGTGCCCGTTTCCAAACCACCATCATCCGACGTTGAAGTCCCCGCTAGCATACCGCCAGAACCACACTCTCTTCCGTCTGATCTTCGTTTGCAGTGGCTGTCTCGCATCCCCTCATCCTCATCACCATCATCTTCTACTTCTTCTGCAAAGTCAAAACAACAGCCGCAGTGTTCCCAACATGCAGACATGGAAATGCGAAAGCGCCTTCTAGCACAGGAGCTTCTCGCTCCGCCGCCAGACTTGGAAACCATCTCGCTGCCGCCCAACCAGTTCGACATTGGAGGCCACCCGCTCGTGCCCGATGCGGAGGATCTCATCGGTTTCGTCACCACGGGCTCCTTTTCCCTTGCCAACGGCCGAGGGGGCGCCATTGGCAGCATAGCTGTGAACAAGGTGTTGCCAGACGTCAAGGCGAATCCAAAGGAGGGGAGACTGTGTATTGTGAGGAATGCCGGCGAAAACATTGGCTGGATGGCAAGATGGGAGGTTGTTTAACGCATTTTGGATAAAATCTTGCCTTTGTATATGGATGCTGTCTTACAATATTTGGAACATGGGGAAATAAAGCCTGCAGCTAGTTTGGCATCAGTAAGCGCCGATCTCCGCGACGCAACTACACTAGCATCAATATGACGATTTCATACGCCGTGAAAGGCGCCGTTGACAGAAGAGAAGCGCACAAACTTTCCGAGGGGTATAAATAGCTGGCGATTCCACCGTAGAAGCTCGCTTTCGTGAAACTACTGACATTGGAAAACCAATTAGCTTATATCATACCTAGTATCTCGCTTCCTAGCTCCGCGCAAAGAGAGAACAGACAATCCACAGCGAGATGGCTTCTTCGAGCGAGAAACCCGAAACAATCACAGGCGGCTGTCTCTGCGGATCGGTTCGCTACACTGCGACGTTCCCACCAAATCACGACTTTGCCGACAGCGTGAGTCTTCATCTCCCAAAACGTGAGAACACCACTCAATGAATACTACTGACGATCAACTCGCCAACAGTCAACAACATGCCAATGCGAGCAATGCCGCAAAAACACCGGCGCCCTCATCTTCTACTCCCACCAGCTGCCCAAATCCGCCGTCGACTTCACGTCCAAGGAGACGCTCAGGCTCTACTCGGCCACGCCGCACATTGAGCGCGGCTTCTGCAGCAACTGCGGCGGCTTGCTCTTCTGGCAGACAGACGACCGCGACAACATTTGCCTAACGGTTGGGTGCTTCGATAGGCCCGTGTTGGAAAAGTACGGGCCGCTGTTGACGTCGGCCAAGAGGCATCTGTTTTGCGCAAGGGAGATAGCTGGTGTTACGGACCATTTGCGCGGGAACAAGTATCCGGGGGATGATGAGTGAATTGTATCTTTGAATTGAATCAATGATGGATTCTGTATTGTAACTGCCTAGTAAAAGGTTGTAACTACCTGATGAATCTCTTGTGTATCTCTGTAACATGTTCGTGATGCTGAAAAAAAGAAAACATAAAACGAAGCCGCCGCTACATTAGTAGACTGATGAACAACAAAGACAGAGAAAAGAGAAGAAGAAAAACATAAAACGAAGCCGTCGCTACATTAGAAGAGTGTTGACTAACAAAAACAAAGAAAGGAGAAGAGAGATAGAAAAGAAATCATCTCTCGCTGGTGGTATCAAGCGCAGTTGGCTTATTATTCCGACGTATTAAAAAAGCCCATTTCAATCAAGGCATCAAACTCCCCGTCCGAGTGTAACATAAATATCACACACTCATAAATTCCATCGAATTCCACGGTCGTCTTCCGTATATATGCGACGATAGATCACAGCCCCAAATAAACAGTTGGCCTATCAGACTCCTCTAGTCTTCTTCACTAATCTCGCTTTCATCGTCATCGTTGTTGTTGTTGTTGTAGTAGTAGCCGCTGTTGCTATTGTTACTGTTGTTGCCGTTGTCCTGGTCGTTGTTATCAAGTTGATCAAACGCATTCTCCAGCTCTTGTTCCAGATCGTATTCGAAATCAGCGGCACCCTCTGTCTCGCCAGCCTCTTCACCCTCCTCGGCCTCTTCCTCTTCCTCTTCGTCAACATCCATGGGCTCCGATTGAGCTTGGCTGCCATTCTTCACCGGGCTGGGCAACTTGAATGCCGCCTCGGTATCCTCATCCATGGCCTCCTCGTCCTCCTCCACTTCGGATTCACGCTGGTCCATAAAGTCATCGAAGCGACGGGCAATGGGAAACGCGGGCGAGAAATGGTGAGCCGGCCGGGAGGGAGCTTCTGCGCCCGGATATTCGATGAGAAGATCGTCGTCGTCGTCATCCTCTTCGTCGTCGTCATCATGGTCTTTCTTCTTCCGAGACTCTTGCGGCTTGGGTGGTTCTGGTACAGGCAGTGCAAGCTCAATCTTTTTGGGCAGTGGCTTCTTGTCAAACTTGCCCGCTGAAAGTCTCTTTTCCGTATTCTTCATCTCGTGAATCTTTCTCTCAGCGCCGCTCTTCTCGACCGTCTTCTTCGCCGACGGCTTACTCTCTGCCTGTTTGTCGGTCGACTTCTTGTCTATTGATTTCTTCTCTAGCAACTTCTTCTCCTGCAATAGCTTCTTCTCCATTGGCCTCTTCTCTTTCTCTAATGGCTTCTTCTCCTTTTCAGAAGCGAGCTTCTTGTCCGCCGACTTCTTCTCAATGGGAGGAGGTTTCTTCTCGAGGAATACATTGTCGGCATGCTTCTTTTCTCCCAGCTTCTTTTCCAACGGTTTCTTCTTCTGCATATCCTTGGTCTGTACGGTGATGCTCTTATCATTGTCGGCCTTTGTTGATGACTTCAACTTGTCCTTGCTTGAGGCGCTCTTCTGGTCTCCCGCCTTTTGCGACGGGCCACTTCCCAAGTGAGGGTGTCGCCGGCGCAGATCGTCGGGGTTGCTGTTTGTAGGAGTGCGCGTGAGATTCATGTTGAAGGTCGAGTCAACCTTGTCGAGGACAAAGGCCTTGCGCTCGGGATCAAAGTAGAGCACATAGTCGCCGTCGTCGGTGGAGCGCGTTCCGGCAAATCCAACTGTTCCTTCCGAGTTGGAGAAGTTCAAGTCGTACGAGCTCGTCTTGCCGGGGATAGAAGGCTTCAGGCGTGCGTCAGATTGCGGAAAGGCAGGCTTGTGGTTATCTGCTCGGCAGAAGGCGATGTGTTAGCAACTCAGCGCTCTGGCCTGTTTGTTTTCCCGGATCGCATGCCAGAGGTGCGAAGCCGAAGAATGCAAAGACAGCGATGGCGACTTACAGCGAATGCCAGTAAAGATCTCGTTGGACGGCTTGCCCAGCAGCCCAACGCCCAGAATCACGGGATAGTCGCCCTTCACTGTCGGGTCGATCAGATCAGCCATGATAGCGAGTGACCCGCACCGAGCGAGCGGTAAATGAATGGTTGGAGCGGGTGCAGGAAGCGGTTCTCGCTCGGGCTTAGTCGGTCGGTGTAAGTCTTGCTGCTTCGAGTTGTTGGCTGTCCGGTCAGAGACAGATGTTGTCCAGGAACAACCGAACGGGCGGTGGTAGTGGTTTGTCGTGGTGAGGGTGATGAAGATGAAGAAGAGGGTAAGATGGAGAGAAGCCGATAGCGACAAGGGTCCGCAGCAGCAAGACAAGGGGCGCACAGACTTTGAGGCGTTCTCCTTCCGCTGTAGGTAGCCTTGCGCCCAGCGGGGGCTTCCGTAAGCTTTAAGCAGAGGAGGCGAATACTTTATTCATTGGCGCCCTGGATCTGGAGGCTGCTAGCGACAATCAAGTGGCTCACTAGGTACGGAGTGGATAGATACTGGGCTGAGATGCTAGACGAGGTATGCTGTGACGATTACAGGTCACCAAGGTTGCTATTGCTTTGGAACAAAAGAATGATGCACAGACCTGATGCATGTATAAGTTCTGCTGTATCTACAAAAAGATTGGTCACACGAGGAGAGGGTCAAAACACAGTCGGAATTCCCGAGGCTTAGCTCGGCTGGCAAAGCCACCATCAGCCAGCCTCTGCGATCAAGTGTCGTGAATAGCAATTGGCAAATTGCAGAATCAAACCATGAATCAAGCCATTCAATTGCTTGGGTGATCATAAACCTCATCAAGACAGATGAACCTGTTGTCCCTCAGCGTATTTTCACTAATACTAGTAAGTCTAGAAAGGGTCAGGATTCATCAAAGAGTGACTTTTCGATCGCCATGTGTAGAATCCGGCAAGAGATGGACAGATTGTCACATCATTTCAGTCATTTATCGAGAAAGTAGGTATTAAGATGTACTCTTCATGCATGAAAAGAGCGCAGCGCACATGAAGCCGATGTCATATGGCGCCTCCAAGCACTCTTAGATTGGCACAAGTGGGCTGGCGCCAAGGGGAAATCAAAGAGGCTTCGACTGTTCTAGGCCTCGAGGCAGCCCCGGTATTGTATTCTGGGCAACAATCAATGAAGCAGATGCCCGTACAGAATACCAAAAGAAGGAAACACTGCTCTTCTCTGCAAACACAGATCGCCGTAATGACCTGCATCAAAATCGTCCACAGCGGCTGCATGTCACAGACAGACTGCTCCAACAGGCTCCGGCCCACTGTAGCTTATCCTACCCACTTCGGCCTTGTCACAGCCACTGCCATTCTCTCGTAGCCTCGACTCTCCTCGTACCTTCTCTTTGTGCAATACCCCAGCTCTTCTCTTTGCGTGCCTGCCTTGCCTCATCCCCATCTCCTAGGCTCTACTTGCCAGCCCATCGTGTATTCCCGTTCGAACCACGGCTTCTCAAATCTTTCTTGTGCCTCCAATCAATCTGCGCAGATTCCTCGTCGAGCTCGAGCCAGCCCACGATCCCCTGGCCAGAGACGCCACAGCCTCTCCTCCACTGCGACGCTTCAGGCTGAACTGCGATCTCGCCTTTTCCCTCTACATCTCGATCGTTAAATACCATCTCCGGCCATGCTCGTCTCCTTGACCGTCGGTAAGGTCGACGCAGGAGTCACAGTGCTGCTGACCCCAGACAAGCGCTTGGTATGTCGTGCACGCAACCTGGCCTGTTTTTGTTTTTTGCCTTTGTTATTTCAATTAGACCATCATGTCTAGTCCACCATCCCTCGAGACTACTGGATTCCAACATATACGGCTGCAACTAACCAAGTGGTTGCCATTTTGCGCAACTGTAGATCGAGTTCCCATCGATTCTGTTGCCTCCCAACATCTCCTCCGGTAGTATCGTGGACATCACCGTTGGCCGCAACACCGCAAAGGAGGCCGCTGCCGAGGAGCAGTTTCGCTCTCTCCAAGACCGCATCTTCCAGGCCTTTGGCGCCTCCGAGCCAGCCGCGCCAGTCCTGCACTGCCGCAATGCGACGCAGACTTCCGTTGTCCTGGAATGGGACCCCATCGAGCTCGCCGCCGCCGATCTGATATCCCTGAGCATGTACCGCAACGGGCAAAAGGCCGGCAACATCCCGCGGCCGCTGGAGATGCACAGCACCAAGATCAGTGGCCTGGCTGTCGACACCGAGTATAGCTTCCACCTGGTTTTGCGGACCACCGCCGGGACGCGGGCAAGCGAGAAGCTGGTTGTACGAACCCACAAGATGACGGATTTGAGCGGAATCACCATCACGGCGGGCATCATGCCGGCCTCGACGAGGGAGAACCTGACCCGGGCCGTGGAGCGGATCGGGGCCAAGATTGTCGACGGCGTCCGCATCGACACGACGCACTTTGTTACCACCGAAGGCCGAGGAACAGCCTGGGAGAAGGCTGTGGAGAATAACATCCCCGTGGTGCGGCCCGAATGGGTCACGGCCTGCGAGCAGAATGGGCGAATCTTTGGCGTGACCAAGTTCTACCTCGACGTTATGCGGCCAGGACCCCCCAGCGATGACCAGCTGCCTCCTCCTCCGCCAAAGGACCTGCCCCCCAAGGACTTGCCACGACGAACATCGCCGCCAGAACAAGAGGCAGCTGGCAAGAAGTCTCCAGTGAGCACGTCTCCCCCACCGGGACCAGCACCGCCAGTAACACCCCCCAATGGGAAGAAGAGCCCGGAGAGTGAAACTGAGGCTGGGTCTAAGGCATCCGCAGAGGCCGAAGAGGACTCTGACGCCCAGGAGGAACAAGAAGGCGAAGCAGCAGAGCTAAAGGCCAAATCCACCGAGCAGAAGGCAAGAACTAATGATCAAGCTGAGCAAAAGGTCCGTCTGGAAGATGTCCAGGGACAACTACGACCTGGCGGTTCGCAAACAGCCATAGTGGAAGAAGTTGCCGAGGGCGAGGACGAGGACGAAGACGAAAACAAGCCAGCCTCGCCGCCAGACGGAGCTTCATTCCAGGAGGTGGAACTGTAGGGGTGGTGTATGCTGAACATATACCCCTATCTAATGGCCCCCATCAACTCGGTACAGTTTACTTTTTTTGTAATTTATATCTTATGCGCTGCGTGTGTTTCTTTCGATGAGAAGAGAAGAATAATAAAATGAAGAAGCAGAAGGATAAAGCGATGTCACGACTAATTGTCTTCTACAATGGGAGAAAGGGCTCCAGGCAGAGTAGAGGGAACGGGACAAAAGCGTGGCATGGAATCGTTTACCAAAAGGTTTATTGTTTTCATTGGAGTTGAGTGCAGTTATATTAGTAGTGGGCCTAGATGACAATAAACCCTAGCATCAAAACATATCAGACAAGTACTCAAATTCAAGGGAGAACTTCAGTCCCCTTCCAGTCCCAGCATCTGCCCCGATCACTCGTTCCAAGCCCGCAAACCACGTCCACAAGCTTCTCGGCCGCATACTCAGCGCTGAATAGCTTTTCCTCGGGCACGCCGCCCCAGTAGTCTTTGCTCAAGTCTGTCCTTACCGTGCCCGGGTGATATGCCACCGCCATTGCGTTGTCTCCTGCCCGTGTGCGTAGAGAAATATCAAGGCTCTTGGTGAAGCTGTTGACGGCGGCCTTGCTTGCGCGGTACGAAAACCACCCGCCAGAGCGGTTGTCAGTGGTAGATCCGACTCTTGCAGACATGTTCAACCAGGTAGCGTGCCGAGGCAGACGGAGAGACGCCTCCTCTTCGGCTTCATCTTCGTCATCCTGATCCTCCCTCTCTTCGTCTTCTTCGTCGTCCTCGTCTTCGTTGTATTCATAGCCGTTGTAACCCGGCATCGCCATCGTCGTCGCCTTCCTGGGCAAGAATCCGAAAAAGTGCTTGGCCATGAGCATTTGGCCCACAGAGTTGATTCGAAACGACTCCAGAGTGGCGTTTGCATCGACCTGCGCCGGGGATTTTTCTGGGTTTAGCAATACGCCGGGCAGGACGCAGGCAAGATGCAAGTGGTGCGACTTGTTGGGAAACAGATTCTCTGCTTTTTCGGCGGCAGATTCAATGGTGGATTCATCGGTCACGTCACAGCGGACGATAAAGAGGCGCTTTGACAGCTTGTCATGTAGCTGCTGTGATGATGACGATGAAGAGAATGATGACGAGGATGAGGAAAACACATCTTTCAAGATTGCGGCCTTGGCAGCGGCCAGATCAGAATGTCGCGTCGTTGCGAGAATCGGGATGGACGAGGACGTGCGTCGAAGAAGATGGCAAGTGAGGGCATGGCCAATGCCTCTGGAGGAGGGGCAGATGAAGACCCAAGGGGTGGAAGTCATTGTCTCTGCGAAGCCGATGGATTCGATTAGCTTACAATACGTACATGCCACTTTGATTCATTGCTACCATTGATGCTTTTGAAAGATACAAGAGGTGATTCTGCTTTGTTGGCTGATTTGATTATTCTCGTGCAGGGAACCAGCCACATTGCATCATCGAAGATGGCACGGCGGCATCCCCAGTTTATTGAGTTGGCCGTGAACAATGAAGCAGTGTTGATGCCACAATGCGTGTTTGAGATTAATTCAGCAAAAAAATTATATATGCCTTGAACGAAACCGAGCTTTCATTGACACAAGTGCGATGAACCTCCCCCTTCTCGTTGTAAACTAAAACGAGATAATCACAGTCCAACGCAAGCATTGCTAGCAGTCCTGTCTGATGGTGCCAGTTCTAGGTTAGAGATAGAGAGCCCGTCAAACACCTAGGTACATAAAAAGCGGTCAGGTTGATTATATTTACTATACATACACAAAACCGGGCACATCTCCAGCGTAGGATAACAACGGGCGCTTCTACTCTTTCGCGCGCTCTGTATGCAGATTAACTCCTCGATTCGCCCATTTCTGCAGTTGGCAGCAGGACAAGGGTCGGGGTAACGCAGAGAAGATTGGTGGGATTTATCTTCTTTCTCCATCATCAAAAAAGAGACGAAATCAAGATGCTTCAACCGATATTTGACACGCGGGCGTGACGAGTCAGCATCTCCATCCCCAAGACCAGCATTACTAAGATTAGCAATGGTGACGGCAGTTGCTGGGTGTTGCGCATAGCCTGAAGCAGTGGGTGGCAGCTGCTACCCACTCGCTGCGGCTTCCACTTCCCGTGGCAGCACGGCCCGAGGGTGAGTGGGGGATTCGACGAATGGATCAATGACTTGAGTTGATTTGGCTCTTTTAGCGGCCTGAAAGGTGGTGCAGCCACTCCGCCGAATTCTCCGGGCCTTGACTACATGCGGCAGCCTCTTGCTGGACGCAAGAGATGCACAAAGCGAAAAGTCGTGCAGCGGGTGATATCATCGTGCCGCAGAGGGTGGTACCAGGTAGCATCAGTTGGGCATCACGAAGGCTGGATTAATAATATAACAATCAATCGTCTATATCCGTGGCTTGCTCGTAAACGAGTGCAACAGGAAAGGTATCTATTAACGCTCCAACGGGAAAACCATCACATGCCGTTTCGCTTCCCTACATTCAACCTGCTTGCACCTGCCCCAACGATGACAAAGACCGGGTAAACAAAAGCAAATGAAATGGAAAAAAGGAAAAAAACAAAAAACAAAGAATGGAATGGGGAAATCCAATGTCCGTCGCTTAGCCATGCCCTAGATACTCGTACAATATGCCCACCAAAATCCTGAATACCACCTTTTGGCGCCGTAAAACCCAAACGCTTATAACAAACAACATGATAGGCCGTCACAGAAATGCCGTCACAAAGATCCAGATCCCAATGCTTCCCCCCGCTCTTCTTGTCCAAAAAAAAAAAAAAAAAAAAGCAAGAAAAGTTGCCTAGGTGTTACTCTTCATCGTCATCAATCCACTGCCAGATGCCCTGGTAGTTCTCGTCAATGTAGTCGCGGATACGCTCTGCTTCCTGGTTCTTCGCCTCTCGGTTGATGGGATGCTGCCATCCGCCAAGCTTCACGCCGAGGTCGTGCTGCAGCACATTGGCCCACTTGTCCTCCACCAGATACTTGCAGGAAAGCTCGTACTTTGACTCCCAGTTGTCAATCACACATCGCCCGTGGCCGGCGGGCCCGGTGCATCTGTCTGGGTAGAGCGGACAGTCCTCGGCGGTGCGAGGGTGGTGGTGAGCCCCGTTGTCTGCCACGGAGAACTTGACAACCTTCCACCAGGAGGCGGCATTTGATTTGATGCGGAAGTGCGCGTCGGCCTCGGCAACGTGCCATAGCCAGGCCTTCCACTCGTCGTAGAACAGGTCAAACTTCTTCTGCTTGGTGTGTCGATGGGCTCGCGGCCGAGACTCGTTCATAAAGGCGGAGTTCTCGCCGGCCTCGGGGCTCACCAGGTCCACGATCTGGCAGTCATAGCGCTCAGCCGTGCACGGGGTCATCTGCATAAGCACCCCGGACTCTTGCTGCTTATCCGCCTGGGGCTGGGGCCCCATGGTAATCAGCGACAGCCTCTTTAGGGCTGGCAGCTCGTTGACCTCGAACAGAGTAGACGCGGGGAAGAACTGGTCCATAATCTCGCAGTATCCGCCGTGCTGGATGCGTGACCGGTCGAGGCCGATAAATGGCTCGACCGGGGCTTCCATCGGGCCGCCGACGTCAAAGATGCTGGTTGAGCTCCAGGCGCCAAACATGGTGAAGACGTCATGCTCGTAGTTGAGGAAAGGCACGTTGAACTTGACGGGAATCTCCGTCCCGGACACATTAACCGTGACGTTCCGGGGAGGCTGAAAGTACTTGGTCATCCACACTTCGCGGGACTCGCGGCAGGCGTGGAGAGGGGCGAAGATGGCATTCTTGCGTGGGTGCGCCACGTACTTGACCAGCCAGTCGGGGTGGTTCTCCTCCATGCACTGCTGTCTGGCGAGCGGCTTGGCCTCTTCTTCTTCCCGGCAGTTTGGCCTCTGCTTGCAGATGTCTTCGCAGTTGGAGCAAGGGACCCAGCCGATGAGGCGATCCGGCTCAGGCACGAGCTTCCATATCTCTATCCTCAGCTCGACAGGAAGCCGTGGAAAGTAGGTAAACTCTGTCAGAGTAGACATGATTGGCGAGGTTGAGGTGTGTTGTGTGTTGTGTGTTGTGTGAGTTGCTGTTGTTGGCGTTAGATGGTTGTTTTTGATATACTTCAGATGGCACGTACTGCTACTCCAATGTTTCCACAGGCTCGGGTGTATATCTACACATATATAATAGGCTTGATCCAAGTGGCAAAGAGAAGAGAGAAGCCGGGCGTCAAGCTCTTGAGCTCTAGAGATGATGGAGAGAAGAAAAATAAATCGACAAGTGGCCACGACGACGACTTGTTGGTCCAGATGGCCTCCTTATATAACACGCAGAGCACAACCCCGCAGTGCTACGCTGGCCGAATTGCATACGCGAGGAGTGCTCCGAGGGACCAATACGACGCCTCTTGTTGGCCTGAGACTCGCCCGCCAGAGCGAGATTGCGACCTCATGTGCGGTGTCTCCTAAAGCGTTGTCACGCATGATGTGTGGCTGATCGGCTCTCCAATAGGAGCCGGCGTAGTGGCAGCTTGCCGCCAAGATATGTAACTAAACCGTGGCACGGCAGAGCAGGAATGACTGACTCGGTCCACCGACAGAGCAGAGCGTATGTACTGTAGTACGTTCTGCCAAAGGGGTGGTGAAATTACTTCGCTTCAAACCCAAACTCGTCTCCTCCCCAGGCAAGGGCAGCTGGGCCAGCCTTAATAGGCCTGAATAGGCCCCGATAGGCCTTGATAGGGGACAGGGAACGTCCATCTGGGGGGCTGAAAGGTGGCTCCGGGGGCTGCTGCTTTCCCTCTGGAACCAATTTCTCACACCGAAAAGGCCGCCAGCATCAATCGAGCCTAGAGAGCGAGAGCGCCCGCAGCCACCCAGCAGTGGGGGTTTTGATTGAGGCCACGGGCATCGGGCATCGGGGCACACTCTCAGCTTTGTGCATCGGGCTTGCATAATTACCAGCTTTGGCAACCGCAAGGCTCGGAGGCTCGGAGGCTTGGGACCATTTCCAACTAGACAAACCGCCACATGACCTCATATGCCCACCCAGCAGGTTCCAATTCCGAGCAACTTGCTCAAGGCAAAGCTCGGCGAGCAAGCAAGGGCGTGTTGGAAAGAAAGAAACGCACACACGCTCTCTTACTCTCTCTCGCACAGCTTGTTTCTCCAGGTATGAATCGAATCGGGGCTCCCCCATTGCTTACTGCGTCGTGCCCCTCGATTTCGATTCCAGCAGCTTCAGATCCAGATCGCTGACATGACCGCAGTGGTTTATACTGCATGTAGTAGCACGACGCTAGATACGCGCATCAGCCCTGTCCTTGCTGCTTCCAGGCTAGGGGAATCTCGACGGCTCTCGAGCTGGCTGCTGTCAAAGTGCCCAGCTCCTCCACCACGCGTATCCACCGCAGAGCTGCTTGCTTGGCTACCCGATTCTACCGACGCTTACTTGCTCCATACCACGACCGCCGCACCGGGAAAAGGGCATGACGCTACGACCCTTCCGAGTGTTCGGGTCGTCCCTTGGCGCGTGAGACGCGAGAAAAGAAGAGGAAAAGAGAGAGAGATAGAGAGGGAGACCGGCCGACAGAGATGCTTTTTGGTCGGGTCTGAAGGCCGGCCGGTGCTCCTCCCTGATCGCTCCCCCTGCCAGGTAGCCAAGCAGCCAAGCAACCAAGGTTAGCCATGATAGCCCCCTGTCCTCAGTAAAACCGACAAAACTGACGCCAATTAGCTCACCCGACGTCTCCTCCTGCGAGCTATTTCTGCTTCCAGCTGAAGCTGCCTGAAACTCCGGCCGGCCTGTGTCTCCCAGCTGAGCGAAGCGACAGTGTTCCTTCACGAAATTGGAAGTCCCAGAGCTGCTAGTATTCAGCATCGTCAACTACAGCCCCGATTGAGAAGAGTCGATTAATTAATTGCTTCTGGAAGGTAAGAGATTCCTTCTTCGTGCCAGGGAGTGCCCGAACGCTCATTTGAGTTCGCCGAAAGGGGACTGTACTACCAAGTCCCCTATCTCGCTCTGTTCTACCCTACCAAGCCTACTTGGACCTTCTCCGTGTCGCCCGTCCCATGACAGACTGGCAGCAGTCCCCGTATCGTCGTATACAATCGAATCCCACGAACTACTTAAACTATCTCCCATCTCTTCCCCCCCCCCCCCTCCCCCCTTCCCCTTCATTCCTTGTACCCTGCCCTATTATGCGTCTATCCCCTTCCTTCGCTCCTCCTGTCTCCCACTCTTTTCTTTCAGCTTTTCAAAACAGGGTGTGCGGGCAATCCGGCCTCCTTGTCAGTGAGCGATCCCAGCAACCTACCTACGTATGTAGATACTATGCCACAACTATACCTACAATACTTGCTACTATTCCTTTTCCCTCCTTGACTCCCTATAACAAACGAGATCACCGGTTGCTAACCACAGCTGGGCAAAGTGCCGATCATGTTGGGGTGTTGACTGGCCGACTGTGCTCCCTGTGCTCCCTGTGCTCCCTGCGCTCCCTGCGCTCCGTCTTGCTGGATCAGCTGAACCTTTTCCAGACAGGGCCTAAAGCTGCTTTTTAGCGCTAGCGGTTGCTGTTGCTCTGCCCTTTATCCAGCACCGTCCAGTCCAGTCCGGTACAGTATCTTGTTGACAACTCGACACGGGGTGGTCGCCGAGCTCGCTGTTGCCAACCTTCCTCGACGCTTCCCCTTGCCGGCATTCCCAGCATCAATGCTCTGATGCTCTGATGCTCGGTTGACGGCTACAATTACAGACAGCAATGTCGGCGGATCTGTCTGCTGACAGTGGCGCCAACAATGGCGCCACGGTCAAGCAGCCTTCCCCAAAGACGCAAACTCTGCCCTCGTGGCTCAACCACGTCAACGGCAACGACCTCAAGACGCTGTTCCGCTGTTCCGTCGCGGCCTGGGTGGCCTCCCTCCTGATATACATTGGGCCGTCGCTGCATAGCATTGGCTCGTCCACCTTCTTTGCCGCGCTGGTGCTCTTCGTGACGCCACCCGCCGGCATCCTCCTCATCTACCTGCTCGGATCCCTGTCCCTCCTTTTTGGCATGTGCCTTGGCTGGGCCTGGGGCATCGCGACCATGAAGGCGGCGCTGGCAGCTCGACCCGCAGCCGACACCCAAGCACAGCTCCAGGCCCTGCAGCAGGCGGCTGCTGCTCAGGCCGAGCGCTCTGGGCAGAATGCCACCGTCATTGGCCAGCAGCTGGTGTACCAGGGCGCGATGCTGGATGCCCGGGTGACGGTGGTGTACTATGTCATGATTCTGGTCTTCATCTACTTCCTGGCCCGCCTCAAGGCCGGCAACATCAAACTGACGTTTCTCCACCTCTTCGGTACCATCGTGGCGGATGTCTTTCTGCTCATTGGACCCCTGCTGCCGTCCTTCACGCCGCTGCTGGGGCAGGCGCTGGTGAAGCCGGGGGCCATTGGCGTCGGCATCGGCGCTGTCTGCTGCCTTGTCTTCTTCCCGCAGTCGACCTCGTACGTGGTGCTCCGGAAGATGGAACAGCTCGTGCGCATGCTGGACACCCCGCTGGACCTGACTCGGAGGCGCTTCGACGGCGAGTCCCTGGACTTGGGGCAGCTAAAGGCCACCAAGAACGGCATCGTGGCCCTGTATAAGTCAATGGCTCCCGAGATGGCCTTCCTGCCGCTCGACGTTTCTCGCGGCCGATGGAACGCAGAAGACGTCAAGGGCCTCGAGGAATGCATCCGCCAGGCCATGCTGTCTGGCGTGTCTTTGCTTGATTTTCACATCACCACCATCACCGGCCTGCAAAAGGTCGACCAGGCCGGCTTGCAGTTCGACAAGCACTCGAGCGACGGTGCGGCGGCCGAAAAGGGAGGCCACGAGATTGGCCAGCGCCATGTGCTGCAGTACGCGGAGCTGATGAATGCCCTGAGAACGCCAGAGCAGAGCGAGCTCCGAGTCCGGATGACCGAAGCAATGAACGAGACCACCGCGCAGGTGAGGCTAGCCTGTTCCGCGGCCATTGCCCTCGTCGGTGAGTGCATCCACACGGTCAACACCCGGCGATGGATCCGCCAGCCATCCCAGCTCGAGTTTGACGGCTTGATTGGGCGTCTGGAGGCGACCCTGGCAGCGTTGCAATCCGCCCGCGTCTCCTGTACGGCCACCACCACCGAGGCCATTCTGGAGTGCCATTCCGATCTCTTTGATCACGACGGCCAGCTCAAGGCCCCGGATGCCAGCACCTCCACCCTGCATCCGCAATCCCTGCGTGCCATGATGGTGGCCATGGTGCTGGAGGAGCGAATCATCAGCGCAGCATTGGCGACGGAAGCCATGCTGAAGCACGTGTTGCATCTGACAACATCACAGACCCGTCACCGCATCTGGCTGCCCTCCCGTATCCGCTACGCCTTTGGATGGCTTGTGAGCGGCGGGGACACGGTGCCTGTGGCCGGAGTTTCCAACGACGGTGCTACAGACGACCCCGATGCGGTCAACCAGCAGTCCAAGGCGGTGCGCCAGCGGCTTCGGCTCATTCGTGGATACGAGTCTCCCAACCGCGGCACTCGGGTGGGCAGGGCCATTGTCGGCACATACCGCTGGATCACCAACCCGGCCGGCATGTACGCGATGCGCATGGTGG
The DNA here is from genome assembly GCA_030708095.1 of Trichoderma sp. CBMAI-0020. Classification (NCBI taxonomy): domain Eukaryota; kingdom Fungi; phylum Ascomycota; class Sordariomycetes; order Hypocreales; family Hypocreaceae; genus Trichoderma; species Trichoderma sp. CBMAI-0020. The sequence continues at coordinate 1,499,281 of JAJNCI010000002.1, forward strand.
TTGTGACGCTTGCCACTGCCATCACGGCCGCCGTTCCCAACTCGGCCGGCTTCTTCTACCGCGAAAAGGGGCTGTGGGCAGTCATCACCGCCCAGACTTGCGTGCTCCTGTACATGGCCGACTTCACCTTCTCGCTCATCTCCAGAGCGCTCGGCACGGTGATTGGCGGTGTCTTTGGCCTTGTGGCATGGTATATCGGATCTGGCGGCGGCCATGGGAACCCCTACGGCCTGGCTGCCAGCACGGCGGTGTTTATCGTCATCGCCATGTGGCTGCGGATCTTCTTGCCTCTGGCCTATGTTCAGGCAACCGCCATGGGGGGAGTCACAATGATTCTCATCCTGGGCTTCTCTTATGACTTTGCTCACCAACCACAGTATGGATCTCCAGGCCTGGGTTATCAAGCGTTCTGGAGGCGACTAGTCGACGTGCTCATAGGCTTTGCGGCCGCGACCATTGTTCAGCTCTTCCCCAAGCCGCCATCTGCCACCGAGCACGTGTGTAAGACGTTGGCCAACACTATACAGACACTGTCAGACTACTACGCTTTACTCTTGTCGCATTGGAGCCGCACCGGTAGAGACGGCCCCATCAGCGCTGCTGCCATCGAGGACCTCACGTTGGAAGTTGCCGAGGTTCTATCGTCGGTGACTGGATCAATCGCGATGCTCAAAGCAGACTTTAGTGCTGGTCCATTCGACCAAGCCTCCCTACATTACGCTCAGGAGCAGTGTCAAGACATGAATCAGGCACTAGGAAGGCTTCTTTTTCTATCAACCACTCTTCCCAAAGAGTTTCAGCAGAGACTCGTATATGTTCTCGGCATATTGGACGACGTCGCCATTGGAAATATCATGGCCGTACTGACAATCGTCGAGCAAGCCCTGCGGACTGGAACCCCTCTCCCTGAACGGCTTCCTGTGCCCCTTGTTCGTACCTGCTTCGAGTCTCTGTCCGCCGCACAGCGTCAGAATATCGATCTGACCACATCGCTTGTTCGAGACGAGAATTACCGACGGTATTGCGTTGCCGTGGCTTCCTACCTGAAATTCCTTACTGCTATTGACGACTTGGTCTTGTCTTTGAAAAGGACGTTGGGGGAACGCCATGTGATTTATCTAAATGACGACGAGGTATGAATGACTTTTTTTTTTGTCCTTTCTTTGCCCGAAGAAAGATGGCAAACGAGTGCATAACGGCAGCTGCCCTTCAGAGAGGGTGCTGCCTCGACTACGTTGGTACCAAACCTACAACTTGCCTCTGCCGGAATTGTAAACCTCGACTGTGTTTCATTTGGAAAATTGTCTCTGCGGCAGGGGACAGGGGCCTGTCTGTGATCCAAACCGATGCCATTTACGGCATGCAGCATCGCCCATCACAAGGTATAAAACCCAGCTTTTGCTGCAACACGTACAAGTAATATCAGAGGCTCAAGAGAAGCATAATGAAATTTTTATACCCATTTCCATCAGCTCAACCATTTCGTCGACTGCCTACCGATCGATTTGCCAGCTGACCGAGTTTTACATTGCTGTGCCCGAATCAGAACTAAGATGCGAAATGAAGATACTCATTCAGTGCTTACGATGCCAAACTCAGCCGCAGCATGCGTTATGCATAACCACCTACCTATACGCTGTACAACCACTAGGTCAATACGAGGCACGTGCAAAGTATCTACCGGGGTTATCGCCACAGCTGTTGGTCATGTGTGTTTTGTGTGTGCGTGTGTTTTTTTTTTTTTCTTTTTGTTTGACCCAGTTTGGCCCATACTAGCTGGCCGACTGTGATAGGCCGTGATTCGTCCCGTGTTGGTTCCCCCTGCCTGTGGCTTTTTTGGCCTCTTAGGAAGAGGCAGACAGAGTGATGGCCTACTCTCTAATACTGCGCATACTTGTACATGCCGTCAACAATGAGATGTGAGCACGCTTTGTACGCCTCGCAGGTTCCTGGCCGGTCCTGCGGCCTGGATCTACGCCATGCGATCGCCGAATTCACCATTCGTTGTCTCCCAATGACGCAATGCTAGCCAAACTGCATGTACGTCTTATGGACGGCATCTACAAAGACTCCCAGGGAAAATCATTCACATCGCTACTCGGCATGAATCTACAGTTATCGTCACCTCGTACGCGAAGTGGGTGATGAACAACGCTTTGATTCAGACGCGAAAAAGTGATTTATACATCAACAGCCAAATAAGCGCGGCGCTGTCTAGGATGGGCTGCTATCAATCTGGGGCAGAAATTGCCTCGGCCCTTGATGCAGCCATCTGTCTCATCTCATGTATAGCCATTGATGTTGCACACTGGGGAACAGGGAGTGGCGCCAAAGATGAAAATCCTCTCCCTTAAATGAAGGAAGCCACCACATTGCTCTCGTCTCACTATAGAGAAGAAGGAAATAAGCAAAGTAAAAGGCAAGAGAGCAGGTTTCCTTTGCTGGTCTCTCTCAAAGCTGATACCTCCAACGAGAAAAAGCAACGATAGCTACTGCTGCTGCTGTCACCAATACTGCCTACTAATCTGGACCCCAAAAAAGGGAGCCTCACTCCGTGTTTCAAATGGCATCTTGTTTGTTCAAAGTTTTCTGCTAGTATTTCCTACTACTAGGACCGACCACTAAACTTGTCGTCCGTCGCCATGGGACATGGAACAATCCGAGGGAGGCCTGAATCTTTGGCAGGGAACCATGATGCTTTGGTTCGGTACAAAGTGGTCCTTGCAGCCGCACACCTGTGGAGATGCCGAGCATCATACTAGCAGTATCATCACCTCTACTACCTTACGTACGAATATTCATCTGCTGCCAGCCACCAAACGGCCTTGCAGCAGGCAAAGGATGCCGCCTGCGATCTAATTACACACTGCAAAGTCAAATCACTCCGCTAGACTACATTGGTGGTGGCTTGATTTTTGGGGGCAGCCCTCCTGATTCTCCCTTCTATCAAGCCTTGGGTTTCTTTGGCGTAGCTTCACCTTGGACCGAACTGGCTTCAAATGTAAGTGAGATGTTGTGGAGCCGCTAGATGCCGGGGACAAAGATCACGGAATCCCGCTGCCCCATATTATCACCGGCCGAGTTCAACTGACGTCTCGCCTTTGTATTGCGATATCACGGCTTTACAAGTCAATACCGCCACCAAGATTACCATGGTACATCACTTGTCACAAATTATTTTAGAAACAAAATATTGAACTAGTGCTTCCGGTTTCTTTTTCCCCTTGCTCACGAGCCCTGCCCTGCAGTCTGAGCGCCGCCGCTCCACTCACGGCGGCAGCCATGCAAAGCAAGGGAGGAGGCTAACAGGCCAAGACCCATCGGAAGGCGATCAGGACGGCGACTGCCATCTGGGACCAAGGTTGAAGGGAGCTGTTATGAGCCGGTGTTCTTGTTATGAGCATCGACATACCCTGCCTTTATCTTGTGTTCCCCCGGATCGCGATGGTACTTTTGGTCGTTCACGTCATTCACACTTCAGCGGGAAGAAGAAAGCAACAGCCATGCTTCGGAGACTATCACTTGCCATCCTAGCGGCTGCCGTTACTGCCGCCGCCGCTACTACGCTCTCTTTAAGATCAGACCAGCAGCTTGATAACGCCACAGAATCGAGTCTTGTTGAAAAGTCCATCAGCGCAGAAGCAGAGCCATCTGGCTGGATTGCTCTGCCATTGTGCGCTGTAAGTGTAGTTTTTTGTTCTTCTCTTCGTCGGGCCGTGCAAAATAGCGGTCCCCAATGTTTTACAAGCTAACTTGGGGTTGATAGCTCAACTGCGTTACTACCGCTTGTTCCAACCTCGATATATCTTGCATTTGCAAGCATGTAGACCAGCCATCTCATACTCTATCCTGCCTCAAGTCATCATGCAGCTTCTCGGACAGTCTACGTATGCTTCTCTCTCTCCTTTGGGCTGTTCGGCACTTGTTGCTGGCATGGCTAACACTTCGTCTTAGTCACGATGAGCCTCGCCCAGGACTCGTGCAACTCCCCAGTTCGAGATCGTTCCAAAAGGTTCAAGGCAATGAATTATTCCCTCGGCTTCATAACTCTCACCATTGCTGTCATTCGCTTCGCCTCCAAGTTCCTTTTCAGCATCAGACAAGGGTTTGGACCAGATGACTGGGCGCTGTTTACAGGAGCATTTATCGGCATACCTTGCATCGCCTTCAATGTCTGGGGACTCGTCGAGAATGGGCTAGGCAGAGATATTTGGACGCTGACTCCAAGTGCCATTTCCAAGCTGGCTCAATGGTTTGTGGCAATGGAGATCTTTTACGTGGTGATTATGACGATTATCAAGACCAGTCTCACGCTCTTTTACCTCGATCTGTTTACGGGAACCCATTTTCGCAAATTGGTCTGGGGGACAGTCGTTTTGCTTGTCGCCTCTTGCATCAGCTTCGTCATTGGAACTCTCGTGCAGTGTGCGCCCCTGACATTTGCCTGGGAACAATTCAACGGTAGCAACGCCTCCCAAGGGCAGTGTCTTAATATCAACGCACTCGGATGGGCAAACGCGGCTGTCAATATCGCGATAGACCTCTGGCTCCTTGCAATTCCTTTGATCCAGCTTTACAAGCTAGACACCCACTGGAAGCGGAAGCTCAGTGCAGCCAGCATGTTTCTGACGGGAGTAACGTATGATTCATTGAACACCTTTACTGGAGAGGCTTAACTTACTAACTTGTTCATCATCAGAGCCACGGCCATCTCCATTTTCCGACTCAAGTCACTCTTTCACTTTGGCAATTCGGCGAATCCAACGTGGGAGCACTGGAATGTAGCCTACTGGTCCACCGTCGAAGTCAACGTCAGCATTATCTGCACATGTCTTCCATCCATCCGGCTCATCCTGGCGCATTTGTTTCCTCGAATCATCGGCTCGAGTCTTGGGCTACCTCCAGTGTCGGAAGATTCTTGGATTGGTGAAAAGATTACCAGCCCAAACCCTCTAGACGTGGAGTCGCACGAGCTATGCAATAGCAGAAGCATAGATGGAACTTCCAAGACAAGTGTATCTGTACAGCCAATCGGTGGGTTATTCCGAGCATAAATACGCCTCAAACATGACGACGAGATGCATGACAGACATATGGAAAGAAAATGCCCATCCTGTTACAGGGTCATAGAATCTGAGGACATTGATCTCTCAGGAGAAAAGGTGGCAGGGTGAGAGAATCAACAAAAAGAAAGCCAACAAAAAAGGACAAAAAACAATAATACTGTACTTGTATTAATCTGGGTTATAGGATGGAATCGAGACAAAAACACCAGCTACAGCGGCAATCTCTTACTAACCAATAGAGATATCGCGAGAGATTGGATTACACCGCGATTTACTGCGTGGCATGCATGGAGATGGGTTAGGCTTTCTTTTTATTTGTCATGGTGGCAGCTTTCGAGGGGCCCGGCGAGCTGAAAATGCCCCGTCGTCACTCTCCTTTCTTTACTTCTTTTGTTGCTTCCTCTTCTTCTTTCTGTGGGCGCCAATCCCTCATTAAACTTCGTTGTTACTATATCCTTATCTTTTACAGATATTTTTTTCTCATTTATTCTACTGATCCATGCCATCTCTTAAAGATGGATACTTATCAATGCAGCTGTCCTCGTATCACCACGCCGGTTGGCTGCAGAGGCATCTCCGCAAGACAAGATGAACGTCCCCGCTCTCCGCAAGATAATGCAAGGGCGTATAACATGACAAACTAGTGCTCTTGGCCGCATAATGATATCAGACAGGCTGGCTGATGCTAACAGTTGAGTCCTATCGAGGTCCCCGTTCAGGCCGCAACGCAGACTGCAGCCGAGACACTCAAGTTGGCCATTTCCCGGATGCCGTATCAGGCCATTTGCCTACAGTCCATACATGTACACATGATGCGATTCCCGCAGCTGGGACACTGCAGTTTCGCATGCACATGCAAGGTTTCAGCTTGATAATATCATGTACACCAGGTGCTGCCAGATTATCCATGTTCGTATCGGCGGTCTGTACTAGGCGGCACCGTCTTCAGAAATCAGCCGCTATAAGAGAGGCCTCGGGCGTGTCTCAGATAAGCAACGCCATCATTGAGCATTGCTCGCCAGCCCCAAAGGAGAATTCCAGTGTGTTTGTTGGCACAGGCGGCAGCGGCTCAGCCCAGCCATCACAAAACCTACCCGAGAACCTGCTCCAAACACGCACACACACGTATCAGACACACCACACCAGCACTAACGGTTGATACCACTACTAGCAGCACTTTTATGTACTACTGTATGTATGCATTCAACCCGCTACGAACCGGCTACGAGCCCCGGAGAGACATGGGTTGTGGCGGATGCTTGACAGCTGAACCGCGAACCGCCGCTCTGGGCTCTGATGCCTGCCCGTCCAATGTTCAATCAAATGAATCTCAGCCTCATGCCGCTACAGCTAGGTAGTTTAGGCCGCTATACGGATACTGCACTTTTAGTACAAACGTCTCCTGCTATGTACCAGCAGAATCCCGAACCCCCAGGCACTCCATTAATAGGTACTCACGGCAAAGCCCCTTGCATGACTGACCTGGCTGGCTTGGAGTAGGAACGTTGGTACGTACTACTTGGACGCAGCAACGGCTTACTAAGATAATCGGAACTGGTCTCGTTCCTGCTTGGGAAAGGCCCGAGCCCCAAAAAAGTGACTTCAGGGACGCGCCATCCGAAGTGGGCGGTTCTCAACGGGTCAGCCGCGATGACATGTTGCTTGCTTGTTCTTACTATCCGTATACCTACCGCATTACTGTCACCTTTCCGGTTGTGCTGCAAACAAGCAGCTTCCATCGTCAGATCAGCGCCTTGTGCTCGATTTGTGCAACCGGACAGGCATTGCATCACATCCGGCAGAGGTACCCGCACCATCCATCGCCAAACCATCGAGACTCCGGGACGGGCTCGACCTTGAAACGCCACGGAATTCGCTCCTTACAATGACGCCGTGATTTCGTCTGTTGCGCATCTCTCTCACGCCGTCAATTCGCTGCTCAACGCTCTGCCGACACTCTCTCCATCAAGCTTTGGAGTTTGTCGCGCCCTCCGCTCTTTTTACCCTTTTGGTTTTCCCTATTCCGACGTGGCCCTTTTTCCCTCTTTTTTGGCTCCTCCCCTGGAAGAGGCTTGTGAAACACTCCGCAGCTCTAGCCCCAAGCCTACATCATCAGCAGCGAGGCTGAACTATCGAGAAACCCAAACGGCCGCTGCAAGAAAATCAAATCAAATCGAATCCAATCGATAGCCAAATGGCCACGAGTCCATCACCATAATTCTAATTCTACTACCACTCGTTCAATCAACAACACCTACCTCCTACCATGCCTCGATACCGCCCCGCCACCACGGGATACGAGCGCTTGGCGCAGGCAGATCTCAGCGACGACTCCGACACTGACCTCCTCGCCGAATCGACCGCATCTCTCCAGGCCTCGTCTGCGCCCCGATATGCCCCCTCCCGGCCTCGCCCTCGATCGAGCGTCACCAGCCCCAAGCTCGGCCCCTCGAGGCCTAAATTCCGTCGCCGCCTGGGAAGCAATGGCGGCGTCGACATCAAGGCCATCAATGCCCGGCTGGAACGCTGGGCTGAAGAAATTGCCTCCAAGTTCAAGCGCAAGGGCAGACACAGCATCGGCGAGGAAGAGCGGCTGGAGATTCACCACTCCGTCTTCCAGCCGCCCGAGGGCGTACGGCCTATATCTGCCGAGGCTCTGGCCGAGGCCCAGCTCAGCGTCATGACCAAGGGAGAGTTTGATGCCGTCATCGAAAGCGTCCGCCAGGCAATCCGGCAAGAGGTCCATCCCAGCATGATCTCGCAGGGCAGCTCCGGCAGCTACTTTGCCCGAGACCCTGATGGAAAGATTGTTGGTGTGTTTAAACCCAAGGATGAAGAGCCATACGCAGCAGGCAACCCCAAGTGGAATAAATGGATACATCGAAATCTATTCCCTTGTTTCTTCGGAAGAGCTTGGTAAGTCCTTCAAAAGATCCCCCCCAGATTAATCAACCAGATGTCTATAAATAGACTTGTGATACCTTGGATGCTGACGGAATGGCTCTGCGATATATACAGTCTCATTCCCAATCTTTCTTACGTTAGCGAAGCGGCGGCCTATGTGCTTGATTGCCAGCTACGCACGCATCTGGTCCCATATACCGATGTAGTATGGCTATCGTCAAAGTCATTCCACTACCCCTTCTGGGATCGGCGCAGTTTTCAAAAGAAGAAGAAGCCTCTCCCTCCCAAGCCCGGCAGCTTCCAAGTCTTTCTCAAGGGCTTCAAAGACGCAAACGTCTTTTTACGGGAGAACCCCTGGCCGGACCAGTACTGGGCGGGTTTCCGTTCAAATGATGCCAATCGGCACAAGAAGAAGCGATGGGCTGATAATTGCCGGCCATCTAGCTCTGCTGCGGATGATGCAGCATCTAGTGACGAAGAACATGATGGTCGCGATAACCAGCCACCGGGAGCCAATAAATTTGTATGGACACAACAACTGAAGCAGTCGTTCCGGGAGGAATTGGAGAAGCTTGTTATTCTGGATTACATCATGAGGAACACAGACCGAGGCCTCGATAACTGGATGGTCAAGGTTGACTGGGAGACGAACACAGTATCGCTGGCGTCAGACCCTGTGCAAATCAACATGGAGCCCGTCACGGAGGAGGATGAGGAAGAAATTAATGTCCGACCCATTGGCGCCTCTGAGATGCCACCTCAACCTACTCGAGCCTCATATCCTTACAAGCGCCAGAACCCCATGAAGGCGTCCTCTCCACGCGGAAGAAAAGAGCCGGATTTGTCACTCGGAGCTATTGACAATTCGCTCTCATGGCCATGGAAGCATCCGGATGCTTGGCGAAGGTTGGTTTCCATCCTGCAAGGAAGATGCTATTACTCTTTCGTTCCTTGGGTAGCTAACATGATAAATGCAGCTTCCCCTTTGGCTGGCTGTTTCTCCCAGTTGATCTCATCGGCAGACCGTTCTCACAAAAGACCAGAGATCATTTCCTGCCACTTCTCACTTCCACCGCGTGGTGGAGCGAGACACAAATGGCCCTCAAGAGAGTATTCCAAATGGACGAGGACTTCCAGGAGCGCATGTTTGCCAAGCAGATTGCTGTCATGAAGGGCCAGGCCTGGAACGTAGTGGAGGCTCTCAAGACTCCGGATCACGGTCCCCTAGAGCTGACTCGCCGAGCAAAAGTCTGTGTTTGGGATGATCTCGTCGATGTGCCGGTTGCCGTGCCAATGAGAATGACTTCGTCTGAGATGCGCCGCAGCACTGTTCAGAGACAATCATTGGACGAAGCTGATATCACGGGCTCCATCCCAACGAACAGGGTTCCTGTTGATGATCTCCTTGGCATAGCCTCTGCACCGGCAGAAATGCCCCGGTCTGGCAGATTTGACACGGCGAGCCCGCCCAATGAATCCCTCCTTGCCCCTGACGAGCCCTCTGGGGCTTTTGGCTCAGCCAATTTGCCGGTGGATTCCCAATCCCAATCCAACAGAGGCTACCAAGCTTCAGGCCTGGCTCGCACTCTCAACATGTACGAGCCAGAACGCAGCCAAAGCCAGAAGCAAAAGCATCAGCGGCGATACTCGTATGCCACCCCCGTAACGCGGCAGCACAGCAATAGCATAGCTCAACAGCTATACGGGGACATCTCGTACCGCGCTGATGACGACGACCTGGAAGGGGATCTCGGCTATGCCACCGCCGAAGGCCAGATGAGCCACCAGAGAAAGGTCATTGTGGAGAGGCTGGAAGCCGTCAAAAGCAGGAACCCTGTTTTCACATGGTGTTGAGCGTGGCAGGTCAGCACTAGACTGACTATCCATGCTTTCCCGCTTTCCCGCGCGCCCTATTACTAACTACTACATACTGCATCCTAATACCGACTGCTAGTGCTGCTAGCATCAAGGGGAAGGGGGAAAAAGGACTTGGAAGGGGGTAGATTTGGAATTTATACGAATTGCATGCATGGTGCTGACAGGCTATTGGGGGTTTTTCTTCTGGGTTCGGATATCTTGTGTGTTCATTCGGAGTACTTTGTTCCTGGGAGTGATAATAAGAAGTGCTTTTTTGAAAGATGATCTGGATCCTCTTTTGTTGGCGTAAAATCCTCTTCGATATGACCGTGATGGGCACTCTGATGTGTTCTTTGTAGCATGCGGTGACTTGCGGCTTCTGTGTCCCAAACTCGTCGTAACAGGGTTATATAGACGGACTGTTACCGGCCTTGTCAACAAGAGGATCAAAATCTGTGTAGCATAAGACGGAGATGACAGTGTGACCCTAAATCGGGAAAGCGACGGCCTCTTGGGTAGCCTGGTCATTAGTAGAAGCGCCTGCCCCTGGAGCCCGTCGGACCGGCATCTGCTCCGTATAGTATAGAAAGTTTCGAAAAGCTATCAAGCCAATCTGGGTCCAAATTCCAGACAAAAGCCTAGCCGCCGCGTAAAGATAAAGGCGTGTCCGGAGATGAGCTTGATGTATCCCTTTTCGATGTAGAGTCCAAAGATGAATAAATTTTGTGTGAACGGAGTTGAAGCTCGATGCTCTCCTCGTATCTCACGAAGACCACAATCTTCTGTATTTTGCGTTTGGAATATTAAGCGAGCTGAAATAGTAGCGTATTTCAGCGAGAATCATCAGCTAGTGCTCGCTTTTGCCTCGTTCTCAGGACTGGGAATAAATGCCTGGCGCCTCCGTCCTATCGGCTACTATTGATCAGCGCCGAACAAGTTCCCGTTGGTAATACCAAAGCTCAATAAGCCCCAAAAAGAAGCTCTCAAGGCGTGGAAGCCAATGTGATAATGATGAGACATGAAAAAAGGGTGGCTAGAATAATCAGAAAGTCAAGTCGTAAAAAAGTCTCATCGTAGCTGACTGGAAGTTTCCTTCTTGGAGTAATATATTTCGAACATCATGGCAAGCGATTCCGTCATCCCAGCAAAAAAGCATGCTCGACTTCGGCTAAATTCGCGTCTTGTCGGGAAGATGAACTCACGGTCAGATCAGAAATGCACGGGTGTCGGGGGCCCCCCCTAGCTTGTCTCCTCTGTACGCTTATGAAACTCCATTGTCGTTCATGGGCAGCCGCATTACATGCAGGGCTTCGAGAACACTGAGCATCTTTGGCAAATTTGGCTCGAATTTGACGGCCTCGCCGCGGATAAGAGCAGTGCCAAAACGAGGCTCCCGACACTCGTACCGAGTAGAAACCGAGCTTCTCGCTCGCTGCTCTTATAAAGCTCTAGTTGAGAGGAAAGTCAAGCCAGGAATGCCGTATCCAAGCTGTCGGGACCATTGAACCAGAGTGTCGGGTCAAAAGGGGGCTAGGGCAGGGACCCCTGCCACAGTTCCGCTCACGGCTCCATGCATTCGTAACGAAAACTAATGTCAGAGGCGGTCCGCAAGGCTCAGGCTCAGGCTCAGGCTCAGGGGGTCGGCTCATATTGTCCACCAGCTCGCCAGGTTTCGTGCTTTGAAGTGCCATTGTCAGGAGAAGGGACCAGGCGATAGTTTTGCTCGCGTTTGCCGCGCAACTGCTGTCAAATATGGACCCGCTTGATCGATGGCAAAGCCAGGAAGCTAGGCACATTTTGGCACAGCTCGTTTATTATAGGACAACGACTGGCTGATCAGAGTCTAGATTTGGTCGACAGAGCGGATCAAGAACGGGAGCGTTTCTCCCGCGGTATCCAGATGATATACCTGTCACTGGTGGTACCCCCAAGCCAATCTGGACCAGTTATCATGCTAGACGACGCTTGTCGGTCGCTGTTTTACCCATCGTCCTCAACAATATGTGGATACAGGCGTGGTCATGGCCAATAACATAATACTGTTTGCACACTTGTAAGTCGAAAAGGGGATAGCCGTGTTGCCGCCTTGGTTTTCAAAATGCGAAGAATTCGCGTATCTATCACATTGAAGCTTGTCGGCTGCAGCTCATAGCTGATACGTTATAGCCGATACGTAATAGATTTCTGATCGAAGCAATCGGTTAGGCGGAGCATTTCCTGCCCAGCCTTCCTCCCTACTCCGGCCATCTTCCCAGTTTGCTTCCCGGGGAGTTTTCACACTCTTGCCGCGGCTTTGAACCAGGTATAGATGAGGCATCGGCTGCTAATAATTTAAGCAGCGCCACATCCTTCGGTCCGCGCAGCGCTTGTGTGACATGCCCTCCCTGCGGTCCCATAATAAGAGAGCACATGGCGGCCAGCTCTTTTAATTTGAAGATGCTGTTTCGCGTGCCTAGAACATGTAGCTTCTGCGGATATTCCGGGCCTGGAGCATTCTCGAGCAAGATCGAACACACGGCAAAAAAGGCAAAGGTGGCCACAGTGGGCTCTGCAATCAAAAGACAACCACGTTGTCGTATTCATCGCAGTCTCCCTATTTTGCGAGACTAAAAAGTCGCCCCATGGCAGCGTTCCCGAGCATTCGCCTGGGAGTGCTACGAGATCCGAGGGATCCCCGTATTTGTGCGGCGTCTAGTTGTCGCTGTCCTATCAGCCTGTTGTATCTGCCTACCGTAACATGGGGGGCCAGCCGGCCCTGGTTGTGTTGAGCCCCTCATACCTGCTGAGGTCTCCAAGCATTGCGGCGGCATCAGTTCATTCGATTTGCTGGCCAGTGCTGGTTGGCAATTTCCTGGGAAATGCTGTTTAAATGCCGCCGTAAACGCTTATTGCCGCGTTGAATCTGGATATATGCGCAGCCGGCAGCTTTCTCGGCAGCTCTGATTGCCGCGCATCCCTTCATCATCTTGAATACGGAGTAAAGGAAGCCAATAAGCCGGCGGTGGTTCTGTTCCCATGATCCATCCCCCCTTTCATCACCAAACGCTAGTGAATGACAACTGTCTGGATGCGAGAGAGAGAGTGTGTAAAAGAGAAAGGAGAAGCTTGCTTATCTGGCCAACTCCACACCAAGCAAATCGTCTGGCTGGCCCAATTCCCACCCACAAGATCTGCAGTCGCTTGAGATGGTCTCGCGGAACCAAAAGTCCCAGCTTGGGAGCCCAAAGGCCATTGCCAACGTGGCAATGGGCATTCGGCGGTTCAGCAACCCCAGAGTTGGCGTGTCATGAGCGGTGAGAGGCCGCTGATTCATGGATTCATGGGGACGCCGCAGTCATTGCAACGCTCGCAGAGCCTTGCCCGCAGATACATATGCGCGTGGTGACGGTTATGGCGAACTCGCCGTCATACCTCAGCTTGAGCCATCCGCAAGTAATGCTCATGACCGTCATTTTGTGGACCCATGCTGTACAGAAGCAAGCCCCCCCTTTCAAGAAGCCCTCGTGCCTTTGGCGACTGATTCTTCGGCACGCAGTGCTGCTAGCACATGCATATGGACAAGTATGTGGGCATGTGCCAACCTACTTCCCCCTGCCCACTCACCAAGCTGTCGGTTTTATCAGGCGGGAGTACGGAATAATAGCTGCAACTTTCAACACGCATGATGAAAAAAACAGCAAATCGTTCTTTTTTTCAACCGCTTGGTACTTGTCCCACTTTTGGCAAGCAAAAAACATAGGCGTGCTGAATAAACAAGTAGAAATATCATATAGATATGTGACAGCCAAAAAGTCGACCATACGACATAGTAGGCCTTTTTGACTGTTTTTTTTCTCCTCCGGCCCTCTTTGCCAGGCATGCTGATGGAAGAACCAATTCTGCTGCATGGAAAGAGTACATTGCGGTGTTGTTTAGATTGATACCGTACAAAGCAAGAAAGGCACCCTACTTCATCGCTGCCCAAAGGATTGAAAGCTCTTACCCTGTTGAGCCGACGGCATTAGTAGCCACAAGGTTGCAGTCGATAGGTAGCCAGCTGCAACACATCGTACTCCGTACTCTATTCGAGGTGACGAAAGCAGTATTTGCTTCGTTGCAGGCATACCAGACAGTATTCGGGATAGCGTCGATGATGGTCCTTGATCCTTGATCCACGATCCATGGCGGCCAGCCCGCGGCCCAGCGATCGAGAAAGTGAATTGTCCACGAATTGGGGCCAGCTGCTTTCCGTGTAGCATTCCTTCGAGTGATTACTAGTATTGACAGCTTTGAGGGGGGATGAAGGCTCTGATAGATTCCAACAGGCATCGGGGGGGACCCAGAACACTGCCACTGCCATTATTATCATAACGGCGCCAGCATCACTTGGCCGACGCCTCTAGCTCCGCCAACAAGGCAAGGTGTGCACGTCCTCCATATGTTCAGCATAAGCGGTAAGAGGTTAGGGTTTCAGGTACCAGGTACAGTTTTGTTTATTCTCTGGGTACAGAATGACGACGGCCGTTCAAGCCTCGTCTGTTCTCAGCACGCTAGAGCCGTGTTTCTGCCCGGCCTAGCCACGGGCATCTAGACTCTCCCTCCAATATGCTTGTTGACAACGGTTCGGGCTTGCATCAAGCTTACGCAGCGATGATGGCTGCTTCGTTGCGCTGGCACCAACAGGCAAGATCCAGTGGGAATGTCGCGACCCCAATCCAGGTCTCGCTCGATATGTGACATGTGCATCTCTAGAGTTCTAGACTTCCCAGACAACTTTCTCCGTACGTCACTGCCGCATGCCGGCTTGAACCTTGACGCTTCTGCGTTATAGGTACCCCTGGCAGGTCTGGGTCCCAAGGATTGAGGTGGCACAAACAGCCGCCGAGCGCCCTCGTGTGATGCTCACGCAGCAAAGATCGGCATATCCGTTGTGAGAGACGAAATGGGCTTCGGCCGGTCAATGCAAACCAATGTCTGTGAATCTGCTCCACTGTTCCCAACGAAGGGGGAAATACAGGCCTTATTCTCTCTCGAATGATCCGTTTGGCCACCATGGCAATGTGTATAGGCAGTGTCTCTTTTAGGCCGGTTACGACACTGTAAGAGGAACCTTTCTGGTGCAAGAGGGGTTGCCTGAACGCCCAGACTGGGGCCACGCTTTTCGGTACCACATGACTCTTCGAGCCCGAACAGCGTCTCATTAGAGGCTGGAACTTAGTGATCGTATCTGTTGATTCGGCATATATCTCCGTACAAAAGTCTCCCGAATACTAGCCAATCTCTCGTCAACAGCAGCTCACGCTATCGTATCTTCTCAAAGAATTATTTCCCCGTCTAACTCAAGGGCAGCCACTTTTTTTTTCTGCTGAGAAGAAGGAAGAGAAGAGAAGAGAAGGGAAGATACCAGAATGGATGCAGAGTATGAGACGACTCCCAAGACACTGTCGAACTCGGACGGCTTGGCGAGGCCGCTAATACTGTGATAGGGATGGAACCGTTCCCCTTGACGAAACATATACAGAAACGGCCAGCTACCACGGACGTACTTTTCAGCAGCATGCCTTGGCAAACAAGATATATTTTGCTCCGATCGATGAAGTTTGTTGCTTGCTTTTTGAAGCCGCAAATATGTCGCGAATTTCGTGTCATCCTAACATTGTGAATAGGAAGAAATAGCGCAGATGGGAGAGATGCACTCGATGCTCCGTACAGTCTTCGACAATAGACTGATATTTCCTCCTGTAAGCCGGCCAAAGATGATTCTCGAATGCGGATTCGGTGCAGGAGACTGGTCTGTCGATGTCGCTGAGCAGTATCCAGACGCGGAGGTACGTATTCAGGTATTTAGGCTTTGCTATTCAAACCTTTTCCGCCACTTAGTGGAGGGTTGAACTCGCATTGCAAATATTCGCTCCAAAATAACTCTTGAAATCAAACATGTTCTCGCTTGGTAGTTGTGTCGCTTCTCCATAGAGGCAGCTACATCGCTGGCAGTGAGAACGTCCGAAGGCTATGCAAAGCCCCAGGCCATTGTCGACAACCTCATGGAATGGATGACATGTTGGCTAGATCCTGGGGCCACGTTGCTGACTGGATGATTTTGGGACAGGATGAAGGGAATGTACGCAGGCGTGGTGGCCATGCTAATGAAACTCCAGGTCATCGGATTGGACATCAGTCCGCACATGATCCCAGAAGAGTTGCCGGACAATCTAGACCTTCAAGTCGACGATCTAAACGCAGAGTGAGTGCCTTGGAGTACCCCATTCCAGCAGTTGATAATGCAAGAGCACCTGGCTAAGCACGTGAAAAAAAATATTATAGCTTCACATTTCCATCCAATCACTTCGATGTCGTACACAGCCAGTTGATGGCAGGTGGGATCCGTGCAAGTCGCTGGCAGAGCTATATGAAAGACATATACCGTGTGCTCCAACCTGGGGGCTGGTGCCAAATGGTCGAGATGTATCTCAATGCTCAATCGGATAACGGAACACTATCTCCAGGTACATTCCACCATTGTATGACGCAGTATGAGAAAGGTTGTTGTTTGCTGAACGAGCTAGATCATGCGCTTTCGAGGTGGTCAAGCGGATATCTTGATGCCATGCATCCTCAAAAGGACCCAAGAGCAGCTCTACGCCTCAAGGATTGGATGACGAGTGCAGGCTTCGTCGACATCGAGTCACGCCTTCTGACACTGCCCATGTGCCCTTGGCCAAGCGGTATGCCATGCATGATGGTCTTTGAAGAAAAGAAAAGGCCCGGGGCTGACACAATGCGCCCTAGATCCCCGCGACCATGAAATTGGTACATTGAATGCAGGCATCGTAAGCCAGCTGCTCTATTCGCTGGGACTTTATCCGTTCACGAAGATGCGAGAGTAAGTTGAGTTGTTTTTTTTCCCCTCGAAGGAGCTATGCTCTGACGAATAGACGGAAGAAGTAGTGTTGACACAAGCTCGGAAAACATAGCATGCCCTTGGAAGATTTCCAGCTCATGGTGGCTCAGGCGAGAAACGAGTCCACGAATCCTTCGTACAGGGTGCGTAAATGCTCAGCGCCAGGTATTGCAGCTGAGAGATGATATGGCTGACCAAGAGCTCGATACACTGCGCACAGGCCTATTTCCCACTGTAAGCCAAATTTGAACGACGTTCCAAGACAAGATGCAAGGCGCTGATGGCTTACCAACGGTGATGCAGATATGTTTTTATCGGACGAAAACCGCTCCGATGATTGACCAACTAGAGCTCCAACCACGCTGTGCGATTGGCCGATGGAGAACATGTTTGGAAGCTCGGCATGTGTGAAGACAGTTGTTTGGCCCTGGGCAAATATCTGGAGACGGGCCAGGCGTTCCATGGACAGGGGCCCCTGCGATAAAAAGGCCATGAGACATGCATCTTTCCAGAGAGCTACATCGGTCTTGGTGAGCATCTTCAAATGCTAATCGACGAAGCTAGGACAGACGAAAATCTAGTGTTGGTTTGACCAGGTTGGCGTGGCGGTTGGTGGGCGTCGAATTTGGGAGGAAAATAAAATGCCTGGTAGTGAAAAGGTGGGAAAGGAAGAGAGGTCGAGAGAGAAAGAGGTGGATGGCGGTTGAAAGAAGGTTCCGGGGGTAGATCTGGGGAAGGCAGGTGGCGCCTTAGCATCTGGTACCTGCCTCAACGATACGCGTCAGGTCTTTCTCCGCAAATCGGCAGGCATCAACTACTTCGGAGCAGGTACCTGGTATTAAGGGCTATTTTGACCTGTGTGCATAAATCACATGCGGTTTGACTTGGCTTGCAGAGATGGAGGGATCCCCTTCCATCCTTTGCCTCTGGCATGGATCGCACAAGTTGGTCGACGGGTGGACAGAGCAGGCAACGGGACAGGCAAGATAAAGGAGCAGCAACACGGCATTGAACACGGGAACCATGCTGAATGGCTTATCAGAAACGCGCCGGTAGCGCTAGATGCATATGGACGTGAGCGTTGTATCTTACGATCCAGTTGTTGGCAGTTATATGCAGCTTCAAGGTACCAATATGGGGCTTATTTGTGTCCTGTTCTTCTAAGCCTGCAGTGTTGCCGCTTGTCCCCATCTGCTGCTGCTAACAATGGGTCCTCTACTGCATATGAGTCTATCAACTTGGTTGTCATGCCTCCTCACATTGCCTAATCGAAGATGATGGAAATACTGATGCCTGGAGTAGGTATTCGTCCAACGATGCCCGTCTCAGCTCCGTCTCCTTTGTTTCTCAAGCTCGCTTTCCGTATTCTTTGTCAAAATGTATATATGCAAGAAATAAAAGGACGTGGCGTCTACCCTATTGTCAATTCAGGGGGCACACAAATGGCCGAGATGTGATGATGCAGCTCACACGGCACTACAGCATCATTCCTCCGCGGATGGCGGGCAGCACAGTCCGGTCACCACTACAGATCCAGCTCCTCCCACCAACCCCTACTATACCAGGCCATTTTCAGCTTAACCTCGCTACCAGTGCCGCGGAATTGCCTTGCCATGAGTGCCTGGGAGCGAGTAGGAAGCGAAGCCGCCCCCAGTGAGCAGGGCTGGCGAACCGGCCAACCGGCCAAGTACAAGATGAGGAGCTACAAGCGACGGCTCAGGCTCAACAGACTAGGGCGAGTATGTCTGCCTCTGCATCTTCGAATCCACTCGTGTGCGCAGCATTTCTCCTTTGGGGGAAGGGCCGTTGGCCCCAAAATAAAGCCTTACTCTGTCTAGTATGTCTGATCCTGGCGCTCACATCTCCTACTCGACTTGTACGAACACGCATTCATGCCTAACAAGCTGCATGCAGGTCAATGCAATCGAGCAACGATGAGCACCACCACTTGAATGCGACATTCTTGCAAGGACGAGCTAATAGGGACTAGACTGCAAGGGGTGGTAGCAGCATACAAAAAATAGCTCGACTTACACATTTTCCCTCCGGCGGCCGTCAAAATGGGAAGAGGCCACCTCACTTGGGCAGGTCGCAGAGAGGTATTACATACGGCAGCCGTTGGAAATCACGGTGGACCAAGATCAGAGACTGCCAACCGTTATGGAGCTGATGGCGGCAGGGCGAGCGTTCACAGGGTCTGATGGGTTTGATGGGGGAAATACTGCAGCAGGTAGTACTACTTCCTGCTCCGTATTACTACTACCGGTAGAACCACCTACCATGCCACGCAGAGTGCAGGACCAGCATCCTGACCAGGACTTTATGCAGGCAACATGCTGCCCTGTAACGTCATGTATACAACCCAGGCTGTCAGGGTTACAGGAGGCTTTGATCCAATGGCAACCAGTCTCTTGCCTGGGGCCACGGAGCACACCTCAAATCGAGACTGTGCTTCGGCTGGACGCTAATTGAACCAGAATGGCTGCCGTGGAGACGTTTGACTCTGTGCCTGAACGCCTCTCACTGGCGTAGCATGGCGTTACATTGGGAACGAAACGAGCGGCAATCGGCTAAAGCCGATGAGATGCACACTGCAAAACCTGATGCTCGCTAACAATGATGCATGCGGAGATTGGACGCAGCCAAAGCCTGAAAATGGGACTCTCAGCCTATGAGTAGATATGGTGAACTCGGTGAATTGGTCACGGGGGCACAACAGGCTCTCTTCTGGTTTGCCCAATATCCTCGCATTTGGAAGAGAGATGGCCTTGAATGAAGTCGACTACTGAGTGAATATTCAAGATGAGGCAGATAATCAAGGAATACACCGGCACAGCTGGTA
Organism: Trichoderma sp. CBMAI-0020; assembly: GCA_030708095.1. Taxonomy (NCBI): domain Eukaryota; kingdom Fungi; phylum Ascomycota; class Sordariomycetes; order Hypocreales; family Hypocreaceae; genus Trichoderma; species Trichoderma sp. CBMAI-0020. Next base: position 1,518,830 of record JAJNCI010000002.1, read on the forward strand.
CGGAATCTACATGCCGGTATACTCATTATGTTCAGCAGCTGGTTGAAAAGCTCATAGCAAGTTCTAGGTAAATGTTCCACTACAGATGTTGCAGTTTACAAATTGTTTCTTTGTCAGATTTATTGATCAGTATGTCGTATCTAAGAGCAGTCTATTTGTATCGATCAATCCGCCTGCGTAGTGCCTGTAACATATTGATGCGTGTAAACGTACCTACCTATGTATACATCGTTTTGTACGGAGATACCCTGTAGCTGAGCCAACTTTCCGCGTCTGAAGCTGATGAGGCTTCTGAAGCTCTTGGTTTTGCTGTACCTAGCAAGAAAACGATTTCTGTAATTCGATACTTGAAATAGATACTGAAATATAAAAGTAGAGTTGGAATAAAGTTTTAAGCTTCAGCGTTTTGTTGGATGAGAAAAAAGTGATTTGAGAATGACATCCATGGCTCATCAATAGCTAAGCAATTACTTTCCAATCGAAGAGCTGCTATTCCATTCAAGCAAGAGCTCAAGATGGACCAAAGATATCAACTACTAGTAATTATTTTACAGAAATCACGATATCCTTTATCAAAACTATTTTGATTGTTTTCAATAAGCCCCAAAGCCAGAAGCGGCGCACGGGCCAACCGGAGCTACCCAGGCGTAGATCCCCTCCAAAGTTCAATTGATGCAGCTTAAAATCAAAAGCTTCCCCTCCATAGTATGACAGTTGCCGCTTCCTCACCCATCTACAAACAAATTTGCAAAGTCTCCGGCCAAATATCGCATCTCTCGCGACCAATTCTTTGATTCTCACTCCAATGGCAGCCTCAAAATCATCAATGCCTCTTCTGGCAGCTCTGCGATGCTCGCGACAAGCTCCGCTGCGCCTCTCACCAGCGCAATGCCTGTCCAGGCCAGCCATGGCCGCTCGATTCTACTCTGCAGATGCCGATGCGCCTCCGCCGCTGCTCCAGAAGCTCAAGGGCGAGCTCAAGGCCGCCATGCGGGCCAAAGATGCCCCGCGGCTGTCCGTGCTGCGATCCATCATGTCCGCAAACCTCAACGCCTCCAAGACCAGCTCGCCGATCCGCACCGACGTCCAGCTCGTTGCCCTGATCCGCAAGCTGCAGAAGAGCGCGCAGGACGCCGTTGCGGACGCCCAGGCGGCCGGCCGAGACGATCTGGTGGACAAGGAGAACCAGCAGATCGCCATCCTGGACGAGTACGTTGCGGGAAGCGGCGTGCAGAGCCTGGGCGAGGCCGAGATCAAGGCGCTGATCAACGAGGCCGTGGAGGCTGCCAGGGGCGCGGGCGCAGCGGGCAAGTCGCTCATGGGGGACGTGATGAAGCGAGTCAACGCTGCTCTGGAAGGGAAAGACGTGGACAAGAAGTCGGTTGCGGCACTGGTCAAGGAGTTGACAAGCCAGTAACTCTGTATTGTTTTGCGGAGACGGCATGGACATATCAAGCTATTCATTGCTTATGAGCAGAGCTCAGCATTCTCTGCGTGTATCTTTCTGTACAGTAACGACAACAAAAGGCGGCAATGATGAGGATTGAAGGCGGGTGATTAAATTACTTGTACATTACGATGCCATCGACACTCTTCTTTTCAGTTAGAAATGCATACAAAAAATAGAAAAAAAAAAACAATTCAAAAGCCTCAATGGTGGTGAATCTGCCATTACGCGATCATCGGCACAAGCTATTACATACGGGAGATACAAATAGCGCCGGGTCCGAGAAAAAGAATGGCTTCACGTGGCTTGTATGAAGAAGACGGCAAATCGAGCAAAGGGCGCGTGAGTCACACTAAGAATATAGCCATAAATAAACAATCCGCTGCGAATCCAATCTATATAACAACTGCCATCTTTTTGGAAATCCATTCAACGTCTAATATATCATACGCAATGCCTCGCCAAAACGTCAGTTCCGGTTCCAAGTTTGAAGAGGAAATCGGCTACTCCCGAGCCGTTATTGTTGATGGCTGGATCTTTGTGTCGGGGACCACTGGGTGAGACATGGCGATTCATCTTGCCTAGACTTTGAAATAACAAAATGCATCAACCGGCAGATACAACTATGATACCGGCAAGATCTCTGCGGATGTCTGCGAACAAACTGAGCAGACAATGGCCAACATCGACAAAGCGTTGAGAGAAGCCAGTTCTTCCGTATCCGAAGTTGTCCGTGTGCGGTACATTCTTCCAAATCGCAACGACTTTCCTTCCATCAAGCCAGTGCTGAGAAAATGGTTTGGCGACGTGCGGCCTGCGGCGACAATGGTACAAGCTGAGCTGATGCTGGACGAGATGAAGATTGAAATAGAGGTGACGGCCAAGAAGGGGGCTGGAGTGGCGAGTCAATGACTCAACCATTTGTTGTAGCTGCCCGCTCGTTCTTTGGCTATGGGGGGAGGACTGGCTCAGGATGTACCAAGTAGCCATGCTTCAATAAACTAAAGGTGCAACAACTGCTCCTGCAGCAAACGCGCAGCCAATTGTGATCATGCTGGACAGAGACAGCAACGAAATGCCGCTAATGCCGTGCCCAGACGTACAGCCACCGGCCATTCGCGCTCCAATAACCATGAGAGCACCTCCTGTCATGGCCAACAACGGCGGTGCCTCAAACACAGGAGCACTCGCCAGCGAAGGGATAGCCTGGAGCAATCCCCAGGCTCCAGCAGTGACGCCGGCAGCGAACACGATGCTATTGTATGAAGTCGGTTTCGCGTTTGGTTCTGCACCTTTGATCAACCACCAAAAGTGGTTACCAAGCTCTTCGTATGCGGTAGAAATGCCAATCATGGACTTTCGTGTGATAATGGAGAAGAGCTGGGAGAGACCAATGATGAGTCCGCCCGTGGTTCCGAGAACCTTTGCTCCGGGAAATGGTGAAGTATAGATTGTGGTTGCTGCAAGGATTGAGATGCACGCAGCCTCGAAGAGAAGCAATGTGACACCTCTGCTCAGACCAACTTGGTCATTTGCGGTCGTCGTTATGGGAGTGGCGTTTGCTCTTTCTTTACACCCCTTGACCAGCTTGGCAAAGAGACCAGTCCACAAAATCCCGCCGATTATGGCTCCGTTGAGTGCGTGGAAGCCTGTATGAACACCAGCAGCCAGCTGGGGATATAGTGTTCCCGGACACGACCCTGACAAGGCCATTCCGGCACCGAGGAGAGAACCGCCGATGACGTTGCCGTCATATGTAGAGAAGAGGCCTATCGGCGAGGAGCTTCTGGGCTTCAACTTGACGTAGCCGAAATGTTCTGCAACAGTGTATATGACTCTTTATCAAAAGTTAGCCTCGTACCCATGGGTATGGAACAGCACGCTGGGAATGTCAAAAAGGGTTTTTTTTTGTCACTGAACTTACGCGCTGCTTGCAGTTGCTGCCAGAAATGCCTGCACCATATGAAAGTTTTCAAACTTCATCTGGGCAACAACTATAGCGGGATTATGAAAGGAAGCGCCCATCGTAGCAGCTCCAAAGGCTGCACCAGTTAAGAATGTTGCCGCCATGGTATAATGATGCTGGAGAGCGTAGCCCACGAAGATGGAAGGACCAAGGCAAAGTTAAGGAGGTAGGCGCGTATAGTAAGACGCAGAATGCTCGTTCTTCGAGGATACGGAGACTACTTGTATTACAGTGGTAGCATTAATAATGATATTAATATATGCAGGGAGATTCGGCGTAGAGACGTAGAGCCGCTGGTAGCATTAGTCGTGGACACCGTTGCAATGATCATATAATAACCCACGCTCGGGTCATCGGGCACTACTGTGAGACTCTGGAGTATTGAATATATCTGCACTCGGGCTTCAACGTTGTCAGCCTCTCCTTCCAGGCCTATGATCCCTTGCTATAATACTTCCATGGCTCGTCCCGAGCATAAAGACCGTAATCAAGAAGGAAATGGGCTCATATGAAAGAGTCGCCGACGAGTTTTGATTTAGTGGACCCCTGCCATTGGCCACGATCGCCGAGACCCCGAAATCGACGGACCGGATGGCTAGAGGCGCAATTCTCGGGGACCATGGCGTGCGTGGCGGCATGGGCGGGATTTATGCTTTTAACGTTCTGACACCCGTGAGATATTCCAGATCGAGCGCCTCGGTGATTGTGCTACCCAGTCAGGAAGCCAGTCGGGGAGAATTCCAATAAATAGTACAAGTATGAGGAGCTTGGAGCAAGGCAATGCGCCAGCCTTGATACAAATCATAATCTAGCCTGTAATCTGGCTGAAAGCAAGCATCTTTTCGCATTGTTCATGGCCTTGATTGATTAATACCAGCACAGGATATGAACGTAAAGAAGACTCTTGGGACAGGGTATATCGGGGATCAGCTTACCAGCTGGATACAGCAAGGGAAAGCCATTTGTGGTCTGTGCCATTATTGTCAAAAAACCCCAAGGGTAAAGTTAGTCTGATCGCCGAGCATTACACAAGCTGGAGCTGTAGCCCAATAGAGGCAGCGCCTAGTTTATCCTCCCGTTCTCAAGCAAGGAGGTTGCTCCTGGGCGCACACTGTGGGCGGTGACAGGTTCCCAAACGGCTAAACTAGCACGATGTCGGGGATTTCTTCCTAGCGAGCTTCGGTGAGCTGCTGTGCTGAAGATACCCGCCCGGTCTCCAGAATAGGTGAAGGGGTTGAAACATGCAACAGTATTTCTGAGTGGTGGCGAACTCGTCTAATATACGGTATATCGGCAACGTTGTCGGATGACGGTAGACTGATGGACGAAGACCAGAAAATGGAAAATATCTTCATTCTTTCTTTTTGGAGATTAGCACTTGCAGACGATGAATGAAGCAAGAAAACATACCAACACACCGTTTCTTATCCCAATCTGGCTGCTCTATCCCACGTAGACGGAGTCGTTTTGGAGAGCACGGCAGGACTCGACATCGCCTTGCCACTGATTGGTTAAATTGCATTTCCCAGACTTTCTGCGTGCCAAATCAAAGCATGAATCATCCTGAGAAAGGCATCATTGGAACTCCAAGGCAAATCAAGGGCGGCGAAAGAGAAGCATTTGCTGTTCAATCCACCATGAGATTCTCGACTCCAGCCCGACCAAAGCGCATGGCATGCACATACCGGGAACCTTTTCGGCGACCTCCGATGACGGACTCTTAGCCGGTCGCCCGAGCCGACGTGGAAACCACGGACTCAAGGGCGGACTGCTCCATCAGATCGCCGTGCTGGACCTCCGCAACGGATGCGGCGATGGATCAATCTTGAACTACCAGGAGCTGGCATTCGGCCAGCGACGTTAAATGGGCCTGTGATGGTATATTGCGCTTTGATTTGATTAGCGCTGGCGACACAGTGATTGAAGGTTGAACCGTAGCAGGTTGAGGAGGGCTTGATGTTGAAATGGGCAGGACTTTGAAAGGACTGAAGAAAAGCAATTGCTAGTGATGATTGCGAATGAAGGAAGATAGGTACCTGCGGCACGAATAGGTACTACAAGTACCTTATCGATCAAGTGAGCTGGGCAATCGACAATGCCTTTTCTATCGTAATCGCATCGTATTCAAAGCGAAAGCGAGATGCGCGGGCAAGAGGGTCGCGTAAAGAAGGAAGGATGGCGCGCATGTAGCGTGAGAGATGGCGGGCCTCAATTGAATCCTTTTGGAAGATCCAAAACAGCCATCAATGGTAACGACCTCGAGTGCCGTAAATGTTTCTAGCAAGAGAAATGCTCCAAGTACTGATTTGGCGAATAAAAGACGGAAAAAATCAAATTGATTTCAAATTGATAGAAAGAATTTCCTTGTGAGGAGAGCATGCATGCATTGTTGATTCTATTGCGGCTCGTGTACGGACATTTGCATGCATACATGTACAATATCGAGATAAGATGGCTCCTTCACCTCTCACCTATTGTCTCAAATCTATTAGGTACGCAAACTGTTAAACTAAAAACTCCCGAGCCATCCATTAAATAGCGTCTGATGCACTCTTCGCAGCATCTGTGTCACTTGTCGCCAAATACCAAGGCCCGTATGGTGTACCTGGACAACCCGCGCACTGACCACATCAGGCAAAGTATTGGTGACACCACACCAAATCAACCAATATAACTGCAAATGGAACTTCCCGCATGACCCAATTTAAATCAAATCCTAAATCCCCAAAAGCAAAAATAGTGATGGGAACACAATGCTCTATTTGACGGGGAAATGACAAATGCCGTCTGCGGACCGCTAGTTACAGCGTAACCGAGGTCATCGCAGCAAATCGTGGCGGGGTTGATGTCATTATAGGCAATTTCCAGCATTTTGAGAGCGAGCCACCCAGGTCGCAGGAAATGCGGACCGCGTGGCTGCGGTGAGAGAGTAGCATCTTATAGCCCTGTGTAGCTATATATAAAAAGGTATATAAGTCCGCAAAAGGAAGTTGATTGAGTCTCAATTGAAATTTATCCATTTCTTTTCGTATTCAGTCATATCGCCAATCCTCGCCCAAAACAAATTACACCGCCACGATGCCGCGAGTTATCACTTTGAAGCAAGTTGAGGGCAAGCCGGGAGAAGTCTACTATCCGTAAGTTTTTATCAGCTCTGCGGCCGGCCCATTCCCTCGGCTGCGAATTTCAAAAGAAAATGTAACAAGAATTTCAAGGCTCACATGCGTCATTCATCACAGCATCCAGATCAAGGAAGTCCCCAAGCCCACACCGGGCCCGGGCGAGGTCCTCGTCCGCATCTCCGCCATAGCCCTCAACCACCGAGATCTCTTCATCCGTCGCCACCAGTATCCCGCCATTTCATTCAGCAACCCCATGTTCGCCGATGGCTATGGAACCGTCGTCGAAACTGGGCCGGATGTCAGCCGCAAAGACCTCCTTCACAAGGCCGTCCTGCTGACGCCTATGCGTGGGTGGGAGTCTGACCCTGCCGGGCCCGAAGATCCAAGAGGGTTCGCCGTCATTGGCAGCAGCAGGCTCACCGAGGCTGCAACTGGACAGGACTACGCCGTTGTGCCGGAAGACGAGGTGGTTCTCGCGCCAGAGCACCTCACACCCGGCGAAGGCGCCGCGCTGCCTCTGGTGGGACTTACAGGATGGAGAGCCCTGGTAACCAAGAGCAACGCCGCTTTCCCCGGGAGCAACATCCTCGTTACCGGCATTGGCGGCGGAGTCGCGCTGTCGGTTCTGCAGTTTGCCGTTGGCTTTGGATGCAACGTCTTCGTCACCTCGGGCGACCCGGAGAAGCTGGAACGGGCCAAGGCTCTGGGTGCAAAAGGAGGCGTCAACTACAAGTCTGAGACGTGGGAGAAGGATCTGGCGGCTCTGCTGCCCGAAGACCGACCCTATCTCGATGCCATTATCGACGGTGCCGGTGGGCCAATTATCAAGAAGACGATCCGCATCTTGAAGCCCGGCGCGGTCATCTCCCAGTACGGCATGACAGTGTCTCCCAAGATGGACTGGCTGATGCAAGCCGTGCTGGCCCACGTGGAGCTCAAGGGCGTGACAATGGGGTCGAAGAAGGAGTTTAAGGACATGGTGGCGTTTGTCAGGGAAAAGAAGATTAGGCCAGTTATTAGCAGGACGATCAAGGGCTTGGGTGACCTCGAAGCCATCGACAAGCTGTTTGAGGAGATGGAGCATGGAAGGCAGTTTGGCAAGCTGGTGATTGAGGTTGATGACTCCGAAGCATCCTCTCCGAGACTGTAAGGATAGGCTGTCAGCGTATTTGGTAAAGGAAAAACAGGCATGAAAAGAGGAACATGGCTCTGGCAAAAGATCAATAACAAAATCAATATCAGAGCAAAGGGGAAAGAGCAAGCGAAGATTGAGCACTTCGTATTTTGGCGGCATCTCGCCGGCTATGGCACTTATATTGTACAATGACACACGCACATTTTCAAATCAAGACCAGCTTAACATTGGCCCAAATCGTGTAGTGTAGAATCAAGTGATAGATCCATTCCAAATGTCTTCTGAATATTTTATACAATTGTGCAAATACATGGAATAGATGAATAAATAAAGCAAGCGCTCCTGACCGTCAACACCACCGCCCGGCGTAACTCGACTCATCCAATAGCCACCCTACTCAGAAGACTTCTTCCGCTTCTTTTTGGGCCTGTCTTCTTCCGGCGGCACATACTCGGCTGCTCGCTGCTTTGCTCGCTGCTCTTTGGCCTCCTGTTGCTTCTCCCGGCGCTCGGTGAGCACCGCCCTGTCCTTTGCCTCCTTGCTGAGGAAATACTCGCCGCTCTCAATCTGCTTGTCGACCTTGCTCTTCTCCGGCGCCGGCGGGAAGGGCGTGTAGACCTTCTTGGCCTTATCTGTGACCTTGAGGGGCACCCGTCTCTTGCTCAGCGTCTTCTTCTTGAAGTTTGGCAGGAAGCGGTCCCAGCTCTCGTTGGCCAGCTCGGGATCCTTGGCCAGCTCACGCTTGATCATGAGCTCTTTGATGTGGTAGATGGGGTGGATGTTGTTCATGCAGTCCTCGACGACCCTGCGAAGCTCCTTGAGGCCCTTGTACGGCCCCATGGCCGATACCGTGTTGCCGTGGACGAGAATGTACGTCTCCGTCAGCAGCTCGAGCGCCTTGAGCGTCGAGCCGTTGGGGCCCAGTATCCGTTGGCGCCGCTTGACGAAGCGCTCCTTATTCCGCACTAGGTTCCGGATCTTGATGATGTCGCACGCGACGCCGTCGTCCAGGATCTTGACGGCCTGGGGCGCCGGGACGCTTCGTGCCAGCAGCTTGATGAGGTCGCGCGCGTTCAAGATGGCGGCGGGGTCGAAAGTCTTTCGCGTCGTCTTGACCGTCATCGAACCCTCGACGAGATCCAGCGTGCAGGCGATGCCGTGCTTCTCCAGCGCCTTGGTGATGAGCGGCCAGGCCTCCTTCAGGTAGACTTCGCGGTATTTGGGGAACAGCGTGGCAAAAGACGACTCCTCGGTGAACGTGCCGCCGACATTGTCCTTTGCGGTGAAGGCCTCGACCTTCCACTTGTCGATATCGTCGGTATCCCAGGGCTTCTCTTTTTTGTGTGTTGACGGCATTGTGCTCGTCTGTCAGATGAATGAAATCGGAGTAGTGGATGTGTTCGAGATGGTTTTGTATATATTCGCTTGATTTGTACCTGATACGTACTATGGAGCAGTATCTGCCTTTTCTTCTTCTCTTCTTTGTTGTATGATTTTTTTTTTCTATTTTTTTTTTTTTGGCAACAGTATGATGGTGAGATTCTCTTGATAGGCTCTGCTTCCAAAAATTTTGGGTGCTCGCACTGAAATCTGCCATGGGGAATTATCGATAAGATAAGAATAAACGGGGGGCGCTACAGCAATTACGGCACTAAATCATGAGACGCTAACCCCGCCTGGGCTCTAGCGCCAAATGCTCCAATGGCTGGAGCTGCAAGTTGCTCAAGATTTCCAAGCCCAAAAAACCTCCATCAGAGTCGCGAGACCGATATTGCGCATCGCCCCAAACCTCCGCAAAGCAGCCGCAATCATGTCAAAGGCAGCAAAAGGCGCCGCGGGCGGAGTCGACACAATCGTCAAGCTGATTGTGGGCGCCGGCCAGGCCAGTCCCAGCCCTCCAGTTGGTCCTGCTCTGGGAAGCAAGGGTGTCAAGTCTATGGACTTTTGCAAGGTCTGTATATCTTTTGAATCATGCACTGCAGTTTCTGCATATATGGAGGATAAAAAGAAATGGCAAAAGACTAACTGTACTCTAGGAGTTCAATGCTAGAACTGCCAATATCGTGCCTGGAACGCCAATGCCGTGCCGAGTCACCGTCCGCCCAGACCGGTCGTTTACCTTTGATCTCAGAACACCTCAGACGTCCTGGCTGCTGCTCAATGCGGTGGGAGCGCCAGTGGGCAAGAAGGGAAACAGAAAAGGCGTCAGCAAGCCTGGCCACGAGACTGTTGGCACCATCAGCCTAAAACACGTCTACGAAATCGCCAAGATCAAGCAGTCAGAACTACGACTCTCTGGACTATCGCTGCAGGGACTGTGCCGGTCCATTATCTTTCAGTGCAAATCAATAGGAATCGAGGTGGTGGCTTAACAATATAACGATACCAACCAAAAAAAAAAAAAAGCGAAAAAAAAAAAAGGAAAATGACAAAAAATTGAAAAGAATTGAACGAAAGAGATGTTCTAGTGACGGTTCCGGTGATCTCAGCATGTATCAAAAAACAAGCTGTCTGAGATGGTGTATAACAAGAACACAGGGAGATACGAAAGTGTACGATCAAGTTTCGAAAGACATATATATCATAGACATGGACATTTATTCCTTTCTAATTCAAGGCTCCTTCTTCATCTTTTAATCATCCACTTCTTCATCGATTTTCACCCATTCGCTTCTTGGTCTACGTATTCATCGTCGTCGTCTTTTTCGTGCTTGCTGCTCACTGTCGTGTTTCAGCAGGCGCCCGGATTCGTTGTTGGTAAGCATTGGTGCCTGGAGCCGAATGAGACAATTCCCCCGAAATAGCACCCAATGAGTTGCAGCCTCACTCGCAAGGACCGAATCGAGAGGACGCCATTCGCCAGACAAACTGACTTTCAGCCACAGGGTTGCAATCCTCGCGCAAGCGGCCTGGGCGCGGACGCAGCCTCGACGTCAACTGCTCAAGCATTGTGCCGTCTTGGGAGCTATCCCTGCGATGTCCTGCAGGCATGCCTGAAAAATCACGTATGAAACACTTGACCGTGGAGGAAAAAGTCCCTATTGGCCACGCCACATTCGCTTCCGTCTGCGATTCGTGGAGAGCAATGAGGAGCTGCAGGGTTTAGTGTTTGTTGGCTGAATACAAACATCACGAGGCTGTAGGCCTCCAGCTGGTGCTGAACCTAAAAACGCTGCGCTTCCCCTCATGGCGGCTCCAATGTACTGGATTTCTGCCTGGGCACCCAGCGTTCCACACAAATGGTTTCCCGCATGTATCACCACGTTGAGACAAACATTTCTCTTCTAGCCAGATAAACCATCGCCATCGGACGGCTTCCCAATCGCCTGCAATACGAACAGCAAGGCAACGGACAATCAAACGAACCCACAAAGCAACAATGTGGTCTCTGGCTTGCACGTGCGGGCGCCGCTTCAAGAAAGAGCAGCATCTACGAGATCACAGGGGCGGTGTAAGGCGGTACATCTGCAGCCAATGCAACTTGTGCCTTCGCACAAAGCACGATTTCAGGCAGCATCAGGCCGCTTCACTCCCGGCTTGTGATCAAGAGTGGATGGAAGACATGGTTTGGTGTTGTAATGATTGCGACGCAAAGTTTGATGATGAGGATGCGCTGCGCCAACATTCTGCTTCGGTCACACATTCCGTCGAGTTTGGCTGCTGTGACTGCGATAAGAGCTTCAAGAATTTCTATGCCTTGAATCAGCACCTCCGAGATAAAGTTCACAAGAAACGGCCAGTGGAAAAGAGGCAACACCGCTGTGAAGAATGCGATCGCTCGTTCGTTTGCGCTGCTGCTTTGGACCAGCATATGCAGTCCACCGTCCATCGCCCCATTAGCAACTTGACTTGCATGGCAGGCAAGATTTGCGGCGTGGAGTGCAATGCTCGTTTCAAGAGCCCTTCGGCCATGATTGCCCACATGGAGAGTGGCTCTTGCCAGTCGGGCATGAACCGGCAGAAGCTCAACAGGTTGATACTTGTGCAAGACCACGATCATCTGATTACCAGTTCCAGCGGAATCTTTGAATATTCTGGCTGGGCTAGCCTGGAGAATGACGATGAATCGGTGACTTGCTCAGGAGCCATGACGCCGAGTACAGATTCCGATGAAGGGGTGCTCTTGACTCCGAGCAGCAGCCAGATTGATCTTGGCCGCCTTGTTGAGGGACAGCTGACTAGACGTTCATCATCCGGGATAGAGACCGAGTCCACAACAAGCGACAGCACGGAGCTTTCCCAGCCAAAGTTTTTCTTCTGCTCTCTATGTCCCGATACGAAACGCCCATTCCTGACGCGCTTGAGCTTGGAAATGCACATGAGATCCGCGGCGCATACACCGAAAATGTTCCACTGCCCGTCAATCCTGTTCTCGGGAGAAGCTGGAAAGGCCCACCGAGAAATGAAAAATTTCTCGACGATTAGCGGGCTCGTAGCACACATTGAGAGCGGCGTGTGCCATGGTGAAAAGGCCGGGCTGCGAACGGTGATGGAGTACATGGAACAAAGGTTGGAGGAGATGGGCATATCGTTTAAGCTGCTGAGTGTATGATGCGATGCTTTCTGGCCTTGGAATCAATGTTTTCTTCTTTGCCCTATCCTTTCTCTCATCGTTGCGTTGTTTTCTTGGGATGGTTTGATGGCTGACGGCACCTTGAGAGCTATCTGGGTTTCATCTAGGGTGTCTTGATTGCTTGACAGTCAACGGCAACCAAAGGGGTATCTGAGTCCTTTACATGGTGTTGATATGGATTTGCTGGATATGGACCAACCGTGTTTGATGTCAATGAAATTCCGAATTTCCAGCTCAAGTGAGCCTCTTTGAGTCCCGGACGATGTCCTTCAACACTACGATATCAGTCAATTGCACCGCACTTTTTCATGTCTCGTTTGGGCAGACTTTCTAGCTAGAGGGAAATGACCGTTTTATCCATCCTGATACTATTCATGTGATTCTGGTCATTTACTTTTTTCGAACTGAAGAGCCTCACAGTTGAAAAGAAAGCACACGCACGCAAACCTAACCTGACCTTTGAATCATGCAGCTACGCCCATCATTTGAGGCAACATGCCCCACTCAGCCGTCTTGGAATTCATCGATCAGCATCTGGCTACGGCAATGAATATAAATAGAACTTGAGAGGAGCAGTCCTTTTTTTTGTGGGCAGCTTGTGGACCGATATGTCACCCGGCTATTCAAACATGTCGCAGTGTTTAGGTGAACTCATGCTGCGGGGAGCTGACGTGCAAGACTTAATTGTCACCTGTTATATACGGGTCTCGTTTTCAAACTTGCAGCCAGCAAGAGAGAAACAGACGGCGATATAGGACCCCGTTGTTAGTCACTGCGTTCCCGAAAGTGGGCGAATATTTGCCACATGCTATCTACGGATTGGTAGCATTCGATAACAACTGTACAAGCTGGCCAGAGAGCATGAACCACGTTCCGCGTCTAGTGGTGAAGTTCTGTTTGTTTGTTATCCGGACGAGAGCGAATGACATGGTGCCAACGCGGCTCGTGCGTTCTGCATCAAAAGCCGGGAATTTTTCTTCATCACCAACTAACATGGTCACTAACAGAAGCGATGCTACCAACATGTATGTACAGTATGTACTCGGTTAATCAAGACTTTCTGCTTGAACACACGCCAAGGATTCAGCTCGAAATGTTGGGTTGGGCTGGGCTGGGCTAATGCATAGAACAATTTTTTTCCTTCCATTTTTTTCGCCTTCGTTGTGTGTGTGCTCGTCTACAGGGAAGTGTGAGTGGGTGGTGGCAAAAGGAAAACGGCGATCCCGACATTGAACAGTTGGGAAACAGAAACTGGCTGCTTTTTGTTGGGCTGTTGCAACCCGAGAAATTATCTATCCACGAGACTCGAAGGAGAAGGAGAAGAAGAAGAAGAAGAAGAAGAAGAAGAAGAAGAAGAAGAAGAAGAGAGAAAAGAATGATGGTCGATTCGAGTACATGCTTGCATTTTCAAGGGCCTGACTTGGCTTCCTTTTTGTCCCTTGGCAAGCCGAGAATAACGTTTCTCCCCGAGTGGGGGCCTCAATCTAAGTGGGATCTCGAAAATCGGGAGAGGCAGATGCTATCAAGCTATGGATTTCAAAGCCGAAGGTCGGCCATGGGCTTCTGCAATCAGCCAGGATCTGCGGGCTTGGCCTGCCGCTTCGGATGTGAGGCTCAGCCACGACAGTTAGAGGCCATCACCGCCAGATGAGAGAGTTACAGGCAAGCTTACAGAATACGAGCGGGTTGCTGCATGTACAAGTACAAGTACATGAGATATGCACGAAGTCGCGCAGGGACGAGCTGGTAATTTCGCCTCGTGCTGGGAAATACCTAAAATATCAACCGATACCTGGTAATATTACACCGCAGCACATAGATAGGAATCACATCACTGCATACCGATGTGCACATGCATGATTTGATGCTACCTGCTACAGGTAGGCAGGCGCCCATTGATTGATTCTCTTCCCTCGTCTCCTGGCGCGACTCTCTCGTTTGTGCCTGGAAAGGGCACTAATACGGGCCGACTTTGCGCACTTTGCTTGCATCCGGATCTGTGCTACAGTACCATCCAAGTCCCGAATCGCTGGTCCTCATGACCGCCCAACCCCGTCTTGCTTATGCTGACTGGATGGGTAGGTAGGTACTTGTACCGTATCCGTAGATGGCGGGATGAATGAGGCTAGCCAAGGCGAGACGGTACGATGGGAACTGCTTGTGGCAAGCACGATGCTAGTAAGCTTGTCCAAGCTCCCCAGCAGCAGCAGCTTGTCAAGGTAGAGCAAGATTTGAGTCATTGGACCGGATGATGAACGGAGGGCGTCGAGGATGAGGACATGTCAAACATGCAGGTACTAGGCCTCGTAGTCAGTGAGCTACGTATGCAATGCAGATGCAGCTGCAGAGACAAGACAGACACCTCATCACCACCGTGGCCATCGTGATCCTCCTCATCGCCAGCAGAGCTTCTCGTTGGATGAGGCACTTCCCAGGCAGCCTTGAAATGGCCTCGGGTCGCCGCCAATCACGGCTACGGCATCCCTCCGCCGTGCTATATCCGCCAGTCCATGGGCAGGGTGTCACTGATAGGACGCAAGACGCGGGACACTCGTGGGTGGGTAAGACTCCGTAGCCAGGCACTAAGAAAAGCCTCGATGTGCCTTGGAACTGCAGCACAGAAGCCCACGGAGGAGCAGCTCCACGGAGAAATACCTAGCTCAACGCTGCTGTCGAGTGATGCACATGTATCTGTACTCCACGGGTGGATGGGGAGGCATTGAGCAGCCGTTAGCCGAGGCTTTGAATGATCATGCTGGTGCCTAGTAGATACGGTGTAGTTCAGTATGTGTACAGGAGTTTCAGCAGAGTAACAGACAAACTCGTGATAATAACACATAGAAGCAGTAGTGTAGGATCTGCAGGAATGGGCAAGCAGCTTCAATGTTGCGTTCTGCGTCTGTGGCGTGCTGGATGGCGCCTGGGCCTATTCCGCAAGTCCCGAGAGAAGCGCTTTATCCGATGGATTGACGCAGCATCTGGCTGGGGAATTTTTCTAGATTGCGCCTCGAAGGCTCGATGCCATCAAATCCATGCCTGTTCTCGCGGCGAGTACCAGCAAGTACCTCCAGCGCCCGTGCTGCAGGGCGTCTGCTAGCAGCAAGCAGCGGGCAGCGCCAGATACCGCCGCTGCAGGTTCCGTAAAGTCGGCGTCGCTGTAGCTGCAGCGCCTCTCGCGGCCCACGGCGGTACCTCCAAGGAGGGGAAACGGTACGGCGCGCCGCAGTTGCAGAGCAGCCCGCTGTTGCTCGCCTGGCCAAGGGGCGCGGCAGTACAAGGACTGGATGTGCACATGGCGCCTTCACGGCATGACAGACGAGTTGACGGCCAAGGACTGCGGACGCAATGTCGCTTTTGGGACGCATCACAACCTCCGAAAACAGCAATTGGTGCTGTTGGATTTGTATACTGCGTGGACTGAGAACGTCAGAATGCGGCAATCCCATGAGAGGCGGTACCTGGGAGTACAAGCGCAATTGGAGAGCAATCGAACGGAGTGCCGTAGCATGTGACCGGATTTGGCAGCTTGTACCAGCTACCTGCGGCGTGGTGTATGCTCGCAGTGCAGCCAAGATGCCTTGCAGACCGAGAAAACAGAAGGAGAGAGACGAAATCCATGCCCGGTAAGCAGCATCGAACCCAACAGTTCAAACATACATGTGTCCATCAACACCTTGTAATTCCTCAGCAGCGGAGTTGGATGCCATGTCCGATGCTGTGGGCTTGGCGTGTCTCTTCCACCGTAACCCCTGCAGAGCCCTGTAGCACATGCCCTGCAGCGTCTGCCGCACAGCACAGCGCACGCCCGTGGGTACTCAATCCGGCCTGTACCGGTACTTGCCCCACCATCGGCCATGCAACCCATCCATCCCGATTTCTGTTCAATCTCATTTCCATCGTCGCGCAAACCCGAGCGAGGAGACTGGAAAAAAAAGCGGTCGCCTTTTTCGCTCTCCCGCTGGCCACCGGCTTTGCGCTGCCGCTACCGTCGCCCCGGCCCTTTGCAAAACTTCGCTCCCACAAGATTCCCGGCCCTGGTCCTTGGTTCTGGTTCCTCTGGGAGGATCTTCGCTGCAGCGCTTCTACTCTGCGTTTCTCCTGCTTCTTGTTCTCTACTTTGGCCTGCAACAAGAAATAAAAAGAGACGTCGCTCTCCAGCTGCCGCTTCCATGGCGTCGTCCGCGACCAAAAAGGCGCCTCTGCCGCACGAGGCCGCTGGTGGTGAGTTTTGTGGTTTCTCCCTCGACGGGCCCGTCCGGCGCATCCGCCTTTGGAGCTGCCGGCGTCTGGCATGACGAGAAGATGCTTTTTCTTGCTGGATGACGCCGGCCGTGACAAATAAATACCCAGTGCACGGTGTGCTGACCTCTCTGCCCGTCTTAAAGCCCCGTCGTCGTCTCAGGGCGACATGTCGAGCTCCAGCAAGCCTCGCGAAGCTCCCGCCGCCGTCCGCTTCTCCTCCGCCGTCGAGGAGATTGAGCCGCAAACACCACCTGCTGCTGTTGCTGCTCCCGCCGCAGCTCCAGCTCCAGCTCCATCTTCATCTTCAGCTTCGCCAACCTCAGCCCCGAATCCAGCACCGTCGTCGGCGCCAGGACCAACTTCAGCGCCGGCAATCGCCGTCGATCCCGCCTCGTCCAAGCCCGCCTCCGTCAACGAGTCTCTCGGCACGGCCACCACAAACACCTCGGATCGCTTCGATACCTTCAACGAGGTGGCTGCCGACCAGATCAAGGCCTTCCAAAAGTCGCTCCAGGGGCTGCCCTTGCAGGAGCGCCGCATGAGCACTTTTGGATTCGAGGCCTTTTCCCTTCCTGCATCACGGGTAAGAGCTCCAGTCTCCATGACCACGACCACGATCCATTTCTCTCCCCCAATTGTTCCTGTTTCAAGGGTAGCTAGCTGCTGCAGTATCTCGGACTTGGCCTACTCTGCTTGCCTGTGTTTGTTTGTCTGCCTGCCTGCCTCGCTGTTCCTTGTCACTCGCCCCTACTCCCCTCCCCTTTCTCACAAACAAACCACCTATACAACGTCATGTTTTTTGTCTTTCTCACCACCGTTTATTTCCATTGTCCTCTAGCTCCGCAAAGATGTCCCCATCATTGGCTTGCATCCACCATGCCAGCCAATGATGTATCCAGTCACAAGCGCTCCGAATGTTTTCATCCCCGAATCATCGCCTCACGCCTCCGGCCACCCGAAGCCCAGCTTGATGCCCGTCATCATGCCCTGCATATCCTCTCCTTCTCAGTTCCCGCCCCGTTCAGCTGCTAACCCGCCCACCCCTGGCCAGGTTGCGTCTCGCGAAGATGCCTCCAATGACTCTACCAGACTGCCCACGCCAAACTCGTCCGGATGGCAATCTCCCCACGGGAGTCCTCGGCTTTCGGCGCTGGCCTCTCCTCCACTGACGCCTGCCGGCTCGGATCCCGACAAGAGGCTACATAAGGACGCCGGTGCCGCCGGCACTCCCACGCCCGCTACCTCCGTCGGCGATTCGCATCACATCATCACTCCGCAGCCTTCGAGCCCTACCGCCGACAAGACGCCCTCTTCCGCCGCTGGCGCTGCTGATCGGAAAGCAGCAGCAGCAGCAGCCGCCCTCGCTCACCGGCCTGGCTCCTCTGGCCGCTCCATGTCCCGAGCCTCGTCGTCCACCGATGATCATCGCCCAGAGTCTCGAGGACTCCATCGAAAGGACTTTTTCTCCGTCGGGCCCAGCTCCGTGCCCGTGTCTCGTGAATCCAGTCCGTCCAGGAGCTCGGCCGCCCACTACTACTCCAAGCCCATGGCTCAACAGAGTGATGCCAACGACCCGTATGCAAAGGGCCGACGCCCCCCTCAGCAGCAGCACCCCACGCGCCACTCAGTCGACCCACGATTCATATTCTCCATCTCGAGGAAGAAGAAGGACCGAGGTGGCCCATCGCCCACCTCGTCAAAGACAAGCGTCGGCCTGTACGGTCAGCCCAGGCCGAGTGACGATTCTGGATCGGCTGATGGCGTTCAAGGACATGCGTCCACGGGCTCCATGTCCGATCTGAAGCGCTTTTTCCGAAAGTCAGGCCACCACCATAAGAAGCGGGACCATTCACCGTCGTCGTCCATCAAATCATCGTCCAAATCCAGCCAGGCCAGCCGCTCCAGCCAACAGCTGCCCTTTGGCGACGACCATGGATTGACCTCCAAGTACGGAAGACTCGGCAAGGTGCTGGGATCTGGCGCTGGCGGCTCCGTCAGGCTTATGCGTCGCACCGAGGACGGCACCGTCTTCGCCGTCAAGGAATTTAGGGCCCGACACACGTATGAGACGGAGAGGGAGTACAACAAAAAGGTGACGGCCGAGTTCTGCGTCGGATCGACTCTCCACCACGGCAACGTCATTGAGACGCTGGACATTCTGCAGGAAAAGGGCCGCTGGTTTGAGGTCATGGAGTATGCGCCCTTTGACCTCTTTGCCATTGTCATGACCGGCAGGATGTCGCGGGAGGAGATTCGATGCAGCTTCCTGCAGATCCTCAATGGCGTCACCTACCTGCATAGCATGGGCCTCGCGCATCGGGACTTGAAGCTCGACAACGTCGTTGTTAGCGACAAGGGCATTATGAAGATTATCGACTTTGGTAGCGCCCATGTCTTCAAGTATCCTTTCGAGAGCGGGTCCGTCCCGGCCAAGGGTAAGTTGGAATACGAATTTCTTCTACTGTAACCTCTTATTTTTGCTGCTCCATACTAATCAACAATCATTGTAGGCATTGTTGGATCTGACCCGTACTTGGCCCCTGAGGTTTACGATTCTAAAGAGTACAACGCCGAAGAAGTCGACATCTGGTCTCTTGCCATCATCTTTTGCTGCATGACCTTGCGCCGTTTCCCCTGGAAGATTCCCCGCATGACAGACAATTCGTACAAGCTGTTTGCAGCCACGCCGACTCCTGGCCACGATCCCGGCAAACTGCTGCGTCCCAAGTCCACCAACGATCTCTCCTCTGTGCCTGCTCGAGAATTCTTGGCCGACGATGATGGCAAGTCTCAACGCAGCACGGGACACAGGAGAAATGATTCGGCGGATTCCAACTTTGTAGGTCCCGACACCCCGCAGCTTCCCATCCCGGGAGTCAGCGTCCCCGACAGGTCGAAAGAAGTGGTCCGAGGACCCTGGAGGATTCTGCGGCTACTCCCCCGCGAAAGCCGCCACATCATCCACCGCATGCTGGACGTCAACCCTAAATCTCGAGCCAGGATGGGCGAGATTTTGGAGGAGCCGTGGATCGCCGACAGCGTCATCTGCCAGCAGCTCGACAGCGGTGAAGTGATCCCAGCCCGCGACCACAAGCATGTCTTGGAGCCCCCCAACTCTCAGCCGCCGCCTCCGAAAAAGGTGTAAGCTGAGATGTCAGAGTAAAATCATGTTGTTCTACTTTTTTTTTTTTTTTCTCTCTCTCTCTCTCTCTCTTGTCAATTTCCGATTCATTTCATTCTACGACTTTCTCCCTCTCTATGCATGTTGTCTCATCATCATTTTTTACCACATCTCTCTTTATCTACACGTTTGCCGGGCGTTGTTTTCACTGTTATTTGTTGGCTTTGCATCATGGGAAGAAATTGCACAATACCAAATATTTTTTTTAAGAAGAGCGGAGGAAAGAGGAGAGATATCAACGCCAGGAGTCTCCCCGGCCGCGAAAGTGGTGTACGTGTGTTGTATGGCAGGCAGTGCGCCATACGTTTGAGTGCGTCAAACGGTTTTGTTTAAACAGCAGATCAAACCTAACCTCAGGGTTCAACCTATTTCATCATTTTACATAGTGACATACTATTCACCTGTTTACATAGTTGAGGACGGAATTCGGCGGGTGCAGGCGACTTATGGAAGGGGAGGATATAGACGGCGTCAACTGTTGCTGATTTACAAGGGCCAATGTATCTGGACACAGTAAAAGAAAATCTTTTATGCATTTTGACTTGTAAAGCAATGATACCCGTGCAATGTATCCATCAATCATAGCAACTCAACATCGATCTCACTGACATCAGCTGAAGCTGCTCATGAGCAGTTTTTGGTTACTGAGGGGCACTTTCTTCCACATTCGGCCTAGCATGGCGGGGTTGCGTTATGTTATCCGAAGCTACCTTGAAGCTATCGCGGAGCAGAGAGAAAAAAAAAAAAAAAGAAAAGAAAGGCTTCGGAAGAGGGGAAATCCCGGGCCGACTAAAAAAATTGTCCACTAGCAGTTGCTGGATTCTGGAAGCCGTTAGAAGGGAAAGCAGCAGCCGAGCTGCCGATCTGAACCGCTTCTCCAGCCTTTTTTTCTTTTTCCTCTCTTGTCTCGATCTGCTTCTCTCCACATCCAACCTCGCTCGTGATATCACCAATCGCACTCAATTCTTGACAATGGTATGGCTACTTCCCTTTAATCACGGCGCAGCTCCCAACGCTTGCATCCCCAACCCACCACCTCTTGGCCGGACTTGTCTTGGTATATATGTCAGTTGTCAAACCGACATATATCCATTATAAGCCACAGCCGAGAACGCCGTGCCATTGTTGTTGTTACGGGAGCAGTCTGGATTCGGCGGGAAAAGAATCAACAAACAGCCCGCTAACGTAAAGCCACAGTCTACCGTCCGCTCCATCCGTGCTCTGGCTCCTCTCCTGGACCGCGTGCTTGTCCAGCGCGTCAAGGCCGAGACCAAGACCGCCAGCGGCATCTTCCTGCCCGAGTCCAGCGTCGAGAAGCTCAACGAGGCCAAGGTTCTTGCCGTTGGGCCCGGTGGCTTGGACCGTGATGGCAAGCGCATCGCCATGGGCGTTGCTGTTGGCGATCGAGTGCTGATTCCCCAGGTATGGACGAGAACCAATGACAAGGAAAA
The DNA here is from genome assembly GCA_030708095.1 of Trichoderma sp. CBMAI-0020. Classification (NCBI taxonomy): domain Eukaryota; kingdom Fungi; phylum Ascomycota; class Sordariomycetes; order Hypocreales; family Hypocreaceae; genus Trichoderma; species Trichoderma sp. CBMAI-0020. The sequence goes on from JAJNCI010000002.1 coordinate 1,539,947, forward strand.
GGATCAAGTGCTGTGAGGCTGACACGACCATCTTTCTAGTTTGGTGGCTCTCCCATCAAGTCTGGCGACGAAGAGTACCACCTGTTCCGTGACAGCGAGTAAGTGACATGACTGCACCGAATGATGGTAATGACTTGGTACAATACTAACAAACTACTCATCTAGAATCCTTGCCAAGATCAACGAGTAAAAAAGCATAAAGCAAAGTGAAAGCATAATAAAAGCGATAAAATACCCGACGTCATGACGAGTGTACTATAATCTGTACCATACGAAAACAAACAAGAAAAAAAAAACCAATCTAAAAAATGATTCCAAAATATAAAACATCTGCCGCCTCCACAATCTTGACCCATATAAAAAGAAAAAAAGGACACAGTAATTCATTAAAATGGGCGAAAGGAATTGAAAACAGAGAAAACTTGGCATAGACTGGAAACATCATGGTGCTATCAGTGGCTTGAAGGTGCTTGGAATACCTGTTTTGCTTTTTTTCTTTCTACTTTTGGCTATGAAATCTCTCTTCTCCCGGTACTCGATCGTCACCTGTGTCCATTGTTTTTTGTTTTCGTGGCCGTTGCGATGCTGCATTTGCTGAATTGATAGGGTTTGCTCGTTTCAGCCTCAACTGATACCCGCTTTTGAAACCTTTTCGACCTGCTATAGGATATAAGCTTGCCGGTAACGTAGGACGCCACAGCGCCGGCATTTTCCTACCGAGGGACCTTACTTTAACCGACGACTCTGTTTGGCGCCAGCAAGCCTCGTCTTACACTCTGAAGCCATCGTGAAGTGAGTATCGATTCTGCTCAAGCTCAAGTCATTCACAACACTCTTTGGCTAGAATCGCAGACAAGATGAGTCAGTTTCATTGGTCTCAGCGCTACTGCTGCATATGAACCTGACAAGACTGTTCTCGTTGTTCTTGCCCTTTCTCAGCTCTCTTCAAACAAAGCTGGCCATCTTGGTAGACGAAAAGGTAGGCCAACGGTGGGACATACAAGCCGCTGAGAAAGTGGCTGCGCAATTCATCATTCCATCAGTATCGATCAAGGGGCTAGAACAGTTCCTTCTCTGGACAAGCCAAGGAAGTGATGAGGGTGCCTCGTGTATAATATGGACCGGCTCACGCCTTTCGTCCAGATGTTGGGACACACCTGCCTTTCTCATTCACTCAACCTGTTCCATACCATTTATCATCGTTAGCGTCTTCTTTCTCATCATGAAGGTCTCTACTGCTACTGGGCTCTTACTGCTGAGCCTTGCTGCTTTGGCAAACGCCCATACTACGTTCACTACCCTCTACGTCGACCGCAAGAGCCAAGGAGATGGCACTTGTGTCCGTATGCCGTACGATGGGGAGACGGCAACCTTCCCCATCAAATCTGTTGTCTCTGAAGACATGGTCTGCGGTAAAACCAAAGTTCTCTCTGTCCTGGCGTCCAATGGCTAGATGCTAATGCCTGACCTACAGGCCGCAATGGCACCGACCCTGTTCCTTTTGTCTGCCCTACAAAGAAAGGGTCGCTGCTCACCTTTGAGTTTCGCCTCTGGCCTGATGCTCAGAAGCCGGGCAGCATTGATCCGGGCCACCTGGGTCCCTGTGCCGTCTATCTCAAGAAGGTCGACAACATCTTGACAGCCAGCGGCTCCGGTGACGGCTGGTTCAAGATCTGGGAAGACGGCTACAACCCAGAGACGCAAAAGTGGTGTGTCGACACGCTCGTCGAGAAGAATGGTCTGCTGTCCGTCAATCTCCCCCAGGGGCTGCCGGCGGGATACTATCTCGTCCGGCCTGAGATTCTGGCTCTGCACTGGGCCGCTCATCGGAACGACCCGCAGTACTATCTGGGCTGCGCACAAATCTTCCTCGACAGCGACGTCCGCGGTGCTCTCGAGGTCCCCAAGGAGCATCTCGCCACCATCCCTGGATATGTCGATCTCGACACGCCAGGCCTCACGTTTGACGTCTACCAAGACGACATTCCATACTACCCCATTCCCGGCCCCAAGGTCTTCACGCCCGGCACCGCGCATTCGTCGGCCAGTTCGGACCCCAAGTCGGAGCCCATGGTCCAAACCGTCGGCCTCATCCCCCAAGACTGCCTCTTCAAGAGCGCCAACTGGTGCGGCAAGCCCCTCGCGCCGTACTCAGACAGCAACCTGTGCTGGGAAGCCGTCAGGGACTGCTACGTGCAGAGCAAGGAGTGCAAGAAGAGCGCGCCGCCGGTTGGCCTGAAGAACTGCGACCTGTGGAGCAAGTACTGCGAGACGATTGACAAGCTTTGCGCGCAGAATCTGTTCCAGGGCCCGCCGGCCTTTGAGGCAAAGGAGGTGGTTTTGCCGCCGCCGGGAGAGCTGCCGGCGATGTGGAACAATGTGTTTGAGGAGAAGGAGTGAGGTTGCTGATGCTCGGTTGTCTTTTCACTCTCTTTCTTGATTTAGACTTTCCCGTAGTTTTCTCACTCCTTTACCTTTTAAATTATCTAATTTGTACTTTTTGGTATCTCTCACTCCTTTACCTTTCAAATTCCCTGATTTATAGGTACTTTCGGTCATTTCCTCACTCCAAGTTTTGAATCTCCTGATTTGTTTTTTTCGGCATCTTCTCACTCCTTTACCTTTCAAATTTCTTGATAGATACTTTTCGGTCATTTCCTCACTCTTTCCTTGGGTCTTTCTGATTTCACCTTGAAATCCTCTGATTTCAACGTCCCAGTCATTGCATCTTCTAATTTATGAACTTGGTTTATAAAAGGTGGAAGGTGGCGTTTTCTGTTTTTCTTAATATTTAATCTCTTCCCGTCTTGTAGGTCTTGTAAAGGCTATACAAATCAATAAAGCTGTGCATTGAGTCAAGATAGTTAGTAGGTAGTAATAGGACAAGCTCGAGTTATTCTATACATCCATCTCTACACATACAAATCGCCAGCCGGACGGGATTAACCGCCACTCCGACATGCAGCCATGACACCATCTCAAAGGCCTCGTGGTACGGAAACAGGCACAGAGCTGTGATGACGTCTTCCCCTCGCTAGTCCAACGAACCAACCCAGAATGAGAAAAGAAGCAGAAGCCCAAAAAATTAAAGCATGTCATCGATTAGGCCTACAAGTTTACAGCCAAGGCAGCCATTTTGGGGGAAATGGCCATTGTGTAAAACTAACAGACCGTTCGTTTCAAAGGGCCGCCCCTCATCTGCAGCGGCGGCCGGGGTCCGAATGTACGGCCAAGGAGTTCCAGTTTCGACAGTAAGGGGGAAAACACAATGCAGCTTCTTCCCCCACTTTAATATCCGTAGACAGATGAATCACGCATGTGAAAGTCTCACTAGGAATCTTGCTACAAGAGGATGGAGATTATGATTAGTTCATGGTCAAGACCATGTCTTGCTGTGACTCGCTGCTGAGGTCCGTGATTAGCTTAATGGATGCCTACTGTACAGTATCCATCTATGGGGGTTAAATCTTAGGTCCCCTGATGGATCGTGTTAGATATAGATATACAAGGCATTCAAGCTTTCAAAATCTCACGCAGCGTGTTTCAAATACGCAAGGTAGCTGACCATTGGAGATAAGAGCTGCATATCTGCATCTCCCAGCGCCCTTTCAGCGGCCTCCTCCACTAAACATCAGCCCAGCTCCAGCGGCTGCCCCGGCCCAGACCCCCCCGAAAGCCCGCTGCCCGCCCCCTTGCCCCATCCAGCGCCTGCAAGGTACCGCGCCCGCCGTTTTATGCGCGGGCAGTACTTGTGCAGGCTTTACGTATGCACGCCTGCACCCATCTCGGCCAAGTGTCCCGACCGCCTTCCCAGCTGTCCAGAATCCCCAGAACGTCGATTCTGCAACCATCTTCACCGACGACCAGCCTGGAGAACCGCGTCTCCCCTTTTTGCGTTCCATCGCCCGATTCTCTCTTCTTCTCTCGCTCAATTGCGCCTGCGCGTTGCTTCACATCTCCCGCGTCCAGCGTCTCTTCCAGATCAGACCAGATCACATCATCCCTCCTTGCTGGCTCTCCACCAGCATCACCACCTTCAACCGCCACTCCAACCCGCTGAATCGTTTGCTTTGGCCCGGATCCATCGCCATCTGGCTGTACGGCGAGAAGCAGTTGACTGTCGTTGCGGCTCTCTTCCTTCGTTCTTTGCGAAGCCCGGTCCTCTTGTTCAGTTTTGCCGCGTTTCGCATTCCCCGCCACTTCGGCCTCGACTCGATCCGCTCAACGCAACCAAGCAAAACCCCCTTAATCGAGGCTATACCACCTGCTCACGATGCCTGCTCCTAGCAATCGCAATTACGATTTCCTGGTACGAAACATGCCCCAAACTTTTCTTTTCCCCCCTTTTTTGCATACGCCCTCCAAGTATCCTCGAGCGAGAAGAGGGCGTTTGTTGGGCGTTACAAATCCGACTGTGAGATGAGAAAATGCTAACCGGGCCTGTCTTCCACAGATCAAGCTTCTGCTGATTGGCGACTCTGGTGTTGGAAAGTCATGCTGTCTGCTGCGGTTCAGTGAAGACTCCTTCACACCGTCCTTCATCACCACCATTGGCATCGACTTCAAGATCAGGACCATTGAGCTGGACGGCAAGCGGGTCAAGCTGCAGATCTGGGATACCGCCGGCCAGGAGCGATTCCGAACCATCACCACCGCCTACTACCGCGGTGCCATGGGCATCCTGCTCGTCTACGATGTCACTGACGAGCGATCATTTGCCAGTATGTTTGAAAGCCAGCAATCCCGCCCCCTTCTCCCTACATGGCTCTCACCGCTTTTGTATCTCTCTTTGCTCGTTTTCTTGCCCTCAGTCAACCTGTCTCGCCGTTTGTATTTCCTGCACGCTCGACGGCCTACAAATTCCCTTTCACGCATATTCGTCAAATAGACGCCCTGGTTCGCTTGATGCGATGCGAGGCGAGTTTGTTTGGACGAGTTCCTCAGCCCACATCAATATCCCAAAATCAAAACTCTCTGCACTGTTGGCTAACACGTGTTTCACCCTGCTATAGACATCCGTACTTGGTTCCAAAACGTAGAGCAGCACGCCACCGAGGGTGTCAACAAGATCCTAATCGGCAACAAGTGCGATTGGGAAGACAAGCGAGTCGTGTCCACCGAGCAGGGTCAGGCGCTGGCGGACGAGCTTGGCATCCCCTTCCTCGAAGTCTCGGCCAAGAGCAACATCAACATCGACCAGGCCTTCTACAGCCTGGCTGCCGACATCAAGAAGCGCCTCATCGACAACCAAAAGACCGACGCTGGCGTCTCATCAGGCGTCAAGGTCGGAGAGCAGAGCGACAACGGCGGCAGCAAGTGCTGTTAAAACCAAGAACAACACGGACCAAAAGAACAAATAATAATTAAGAAAAAAAAAAAGAGTTAAAATTAGGAGGATTGACGAGTCATGCGCAGCAAGCACAGACATACCAGGCATAACGTTGATTTGGAGAGTGTATTTGACGTATGATATAATGGAGACGGCAGAGCAACGCGATCAAGATATACGAACTGTTATGAGGCCTGCAGTTCATTTTTTCTTTGCCGACTGCAAGCCAGTAATGACATTTCGGACATGAGGGTCATGAGAGTTTCCTTGTTTTTTTTTTCTTTTATTAATTTATTTTAAAACTCCCAATGCCACTCGGCGCAGTTTGAAAAATCCGCCCTGCAAACCTAACCCCCCAACTTTAGACAGAGCAAAATAATGGTTTTCGGAGTTTTTGCGGTTTTCTTTATTGCTTTCCCCCCTTTACCCTTGCCCTTGCCTTGTTCCCTTTGTGTTTTTCTTTGCTTTTCTTTTACTTTGCTTCGCTATTCTTTGCCCCCGGTTTTCTTCATTAATTTGGGTTTTAATATACAAAAAAAACTATTACTGCTACTGTGCCATGACCTTGTTTTTCTTTATTCTTATTTCATGTAACGGCCAGGCCGTGCTGTTGTATTTCGCTTTGGAGTCTGGCATAACATGGTAAAAGATACACAGAGCGAATGAGACGGACGGACAGAGAGCGGCAAGTGTCATAATAGAGAGATAAAGGAGTTGGAAGAAGAAGGAAGAAGGCAAGGAAGTGGAAGGACGGAAGAGGGCGAGAAAACAACTGTGTGGGTTTTGTAGATGTTGGGCTATGCTCAAGCGGAAGTATCAACGAATCAACCATGTAATGCAATAATGAAATCCATTAAGAAATGAGTTGCAGATATCTAGGTAGCTGAGCTACCAGTTTATTATTGACGCATACACTACATATCTAGCTGGTTGCGGCCGCAGCGTCGTCAGCGCTCTATTGTTCCAGCTCTGCTGAAAGCGCCGCGCCTCTGCCTCGTCGGTGCAAGCAAGCACGAAGCGGCCCTTGAGCTTCTCTTCCGTCTCGCGATCGTTGAACAGAAACGATGGGCCCTGCTGCTGCCGGCTCGACGCTGCTTGATCATCCTTGTCCTTGTCCTCGCCTTGGTCAATCTCCCGTGTCCTCGAGCCCCTTGTTCTTGTTGGAGCTTGCTGCGGGCTGCTATTCATCTTGAGATGCTGGGGAGCAGACACCGGCCACCTCATGCCTCTGCTTTCGCCGTCTCGCCGAATGAATTGATTCAGCTCCCCGGCACTCAGCGTGGGCGGGTAGACCTCCAGCATCAATACATGCGGCAGTTCGCCGAAGCCGAGGTTCTCGACCATGCCGGCCAGACGCTTCGCCCACGGCCGTGCAAGGGTCACTTTTCTGCGCTGGACCGAGAGCGTCTCCTGAGAAGCAGGTGCAATGGTGAAGGAGTTGGCCAGATCGACTACGCTCTCTGTGCTGCTGGGTGGCGAGCCAGAAGAAGCAACCGCTGCTGTTGTTTCTATCATTGTGGTTGTTGTTGTTGTTGCTGCTGCTGCTGCTGCTAGAGGGGAAGTAAGAGACACCTTGAGAGCCGCAGGGACGCTGCTCTCCCAGAGGCCGCTTGCAGACCGCAGCTTGAAGCCGTTGAGTTTATGCAGCCGGACGAGCCGATCGCGGTACGAGGCCGCGGCTTGGGCCGTGCTAAAGGTGAGCAGGTAGCGGCCAAGCGGTTCGAAGGAATCCAGATTGCGTTGCATTTGGACTATGAATAGAGAAGAGTTTGTGGTTAGCAAAAATCAAAATAAATCAAAATCAAAATCAAAATCAAAAATCAAAAGAAGCCCTTGCAAGTACCTTTCTTGATCACATTCTGCCAGTTGGACAAATCGTTGGGCGCAATGCGGTAAAAGTCCGCTGCGTTGAGATTCGACGACAGCCCGTCAATGACGAGCATCACCAGCGACGAGTCCTTTGTGCCCTGCGGGTTCTGGATATTGAGCCGCGGGGCAAAGATGCTGGCGGGCGTTGGAATGGCGAGGGCAGCGTTTGCCGGTCTTTTGGCTCTTTCTCTTCTCTGCAGCTGCGGCCAATAGTCTCTGCTGCTGTCCTCTATTCTTCCATCGTTTTGAGGGCGTCGAGGTCGCCGATCTGCTTCTGGTCTGGGACCATTGCTCCGCGCTTCGACCCTCCTCGTTCGATCATGGGCAGTTTCGCCCTTGGCCGTAGGGGGTGAATATGTGCGCCGACGATTCGCCTCGGCGCCTTCTCCGTTGCCGTCGTTTCTGGTGCCGAAGCTTCTTCTGCAGGGGCAGGCAATCTGGCGAGAAGAGCCGCAGAGATTAGCGACGGTCGCTGTCGCCCGGGGAGTCCATCGAGGGCTGATCATATGGACTGGTGGCCGCCGAGAGGCCACATTGAGCTCGAGCCCTTTGCTCTGCTAGAAAGAGAGACGGAGAGGGCGGGAAAGGAAGTAGAAAGTTATTTCTTCTTTGGTGTTTTAGGACATGACGTCGGGGCAGGTACAGGTACAGGATTCCAAGTCTGTGGACCTTCTGTTGCTATTACTAGTGCATGGCAGGTAGTGGATACTTCATGTTGAGTGCTCCGACAGTTGGCATGGAGGAGCTTGAACAGAGAGATTGCCTGCCTCTTGAAAATCTCATACATTGTAAATCAAGCATGCTGAACTCGGTTTGATTTTTACCATGGCCTCTGAGCGTAAACGCAACATCCAGGAGGTAGATAAAGCAAGTATTTCTCATCTGCAAGTACACTCTACGCCCAAATCCGTCAGCTAGTACACGATTGGCACCGCCGCTACTAAAGAGGAAAATTCTTAGACGGGCCTTCCCATATTTCAAGCAGCCCACACTTGCACCTTCTGAATCTCATGTAAATCCTCGCAGTTGGCCATTTCCTCGTTTTCTCCCACCCCCTCTTCTTCTTTTCTTCTTTTTTCCCTTTCCATCATCCTCAGCTCCTTTTCCCTTATCCAAATTCAAAGCGTACGCCCACAAAACGAAGGATGCTGAAAAAAAGCATCGACGCCAAAGTGCGTCCTCTTTCAAACGTCAGCCTTGAAAGAGCCAGTCTTCTAGGAGCTGCTCGCATCTACGTCAGCAAAGATTCTCTCATTTCGCTCACCGGTGGCCTTGATAGCGGTCGACCATGCGTCGTCGAGAGCTTGCAAACAGATGATAGCTCTAGCAACGCTTCTGAGGCAGAAACCAGCAGCAAAAGAAGACGGGAAGCCTCGCTATGGGCTCTCCCCGAAAAGAACGTCAGTGCCAATGTTGTCATGATGACGAGGGCATTCCAAGAGGCTACGGGCTTCAAACTGGGAGATGTAGTGAGGATTTCACTCGCCGAGACAGCTGTGACGCCAGACGCAGAGGAAGTTGTTGTTCAAGATGCCACCAGCGAGGCGGACCAGCAAAAGGACACGGCTGCAGATTCAAAACACTCTCCATGCTGGGAATTCTCCATCAGCGTGTCTCTCGATCGTGCGGAACAAGTCTTTCCCGGCATGACTCTCGAAGGCGTCAACATCAACAAGCTACGTCGAACGTTCAAAGTCATCTCCGTCAATGGGCAGTCTCACAATCTGGCTCGCTTCAAGATCGCCTCGTCAGCAGTACGGATTCTGCAGCCTGGGGACGGCAAAGATGCCGCTGAAGATACACAAACCTCTGTGGAAGTATCCAGTCCATTGGCTGTCACCGGAGTCCCTGGCTTATCAACTCAAATCAACACCATCAACCAGTTTCTCAGGGGCTTTGGCCGGCCTTTCTGGGTTCCAAACGAGCGTGAGTCTTGCGGCTTCGTCATCCATGGAGGCCATGGCACCGGCAAAACATTTATTCTCCAGCGCATTGCCGCTACCAACTGGGGCCGCGTTCACTGGATCCGGCCCTCTGACAAATTGTCATCCATCAGGGAGACGTTTAAGCAGGCACAATCTCAGCAGCCAAGTCTCCTTTTCATTGATGGCCTTGAAGACATCCTCGCCAAAGATCGCTCCAACCGCGACTCTGTCATCGAAGCTCTCGGCGAAGAGCTCGATAACCTCTCTGCAGCGGCTTCTGCTTCCAATGCTCTGCCTCGTGTAGTAGTCATGGTCACCTGCCAGGACTATCTAGCCGACGTGCCAGCCAAGCTTCAGAAACGCTCACGTTTCCGTGAAAACATTGCTCTGCCTATCCCTCGAGCAACAGAGCGCCTCGAGATCTTGCGCTTCTTCAACCCGCCATTAAGAGCTGAGGAGAAGGAGGCGTGCCTGATCAGCCTGGCATCAAAGACACACGCATACAACGGAGACGATCTTGCCAATCTGGTTTTGAACGCCAAGAAGATTCTTGGAAACAGACTAGATGATGAAGCTGCTGTTGACGCTGTCGTTGAGGGTGTTCACAGCGTTGATATTAATGCCACAGAGGAACAAGCGTCTCAACAGAAACAGCCACAGCGACACTTTCTTACTTCACAAGACATGGAGCAGGCTCTTCGCATCACTCGTCCCACTGCTATGCACGACATCAACTTGAAGCCACCCACCATCCACTGGCAAGACGTTGGCGGCCAAGAGTCCCTCAAGAAAGTCCTGTCTCGCATGATCAAAAATACAAAGGTACGCTTTTTACATTTATTCAACTATTTGGTGGATCCCATGATACTGACCAACATGACTTAGGATACCAATCCTTCCTCTCGCCATGTCCTCCGCCAACCCCCCAAAGGCCTCCTCCTCTATGGGCCTCCCGGCTGCTCCAAGACGCTCTCTGCTCAAGCCATGGCTACTGAATCTTCTTTCAACTTCTTTGCCGTCAAGGGTGCCGAGCTTCTCAACATGTACGTTGGTGAATCTGAGCGCGCCGTCCGTACGCTTTTTGAACGAGCCCGGGCTGCTGCTCCTTCAATCATCTTCTTTGATGAAATAGACTCTATTGGTGGCAGTCGAACGGGAGGCAACGGAGCCGCCGCTGCCAGGAGCTCCGGCTCTGTGAATATGCTCACGACTCTCCTGACTGAAATGGATGGCTTCGAGTCTCTGACTGGTGTCCTGGTGCTGGCTGCTACAAACCGCCCCGAAGCCATGGATCCGGCTCTGCTTCGACCTGGTCGTTTTGACCAGATTCTCTACGTGGGACCTCCTGATCTCTCCGCTAGAGAAGCCGTCTTTGGCGTGCATCTGCGTGGCCTGGCTCTCGCATCAGACGTGGAAATCCCTGAGTTGGCGCGTATTACAGACGGCTACTCGGGAGCAGAGATCAAGGCCATATGCAACGAAGCCGGCCTTGCGGTGCTAGACAGGTGCGACGAAGATGAGACAGGCACCGAGAAGATGGAAATCAGAATGGCGGACCTGGTGGCCGCAGTCGAAAAGACACCGAGGAACATTACGGCCATGATGATTTCGGGCTACGAAATATGGTCCAGACAATTCAAACGACTGTGAGTGACGACGGATTGTCCGGAAAAAAAAAGAAAAAAAAGAAAGGCATGGGAAAAGGGAACCCGTGAGGTTCTACAGCAGGTATAGACAAAACAATCTTTTTCAAGGACCTATTACCATCTTCGATACCAGAATACACTCGGCCACGAGCCGGTTCATCAGCGATTACAATGCACAACATCTGTTGAATTTGTCCGCTTAGGTTACAGCAAAGCATGATTCATTCCAAGACATTGCATTGTCTATGTACCCTTGTCTACCATCCTCATCGGCATGATCCTTTGCTTTCGCTTTGATGCTCTTTTCCCACCGTGGCTAGGAGGAGAAGCCAATTACATTTGATAGGTACGTCTGATATATGATACATGTCAAGCATCAAAAAAAATAGTCGATTGCAAACTCCCGTTTCCCTCATGTCGAGGAAAGTCTAGGGGCAACCAAAGCAAATAATGTTCCGCTAGCCTGTGGGCCAAGTCCATTTGTCCCCGAGACCTTTTTTTGTTTATTTTCTCTTTCTTTCGTGGATGTGTGTGTTTGTATATCCGCTGTCGTCGTCATCTGAATCACCGTTGCCGCCACTCCACTCGAGTCCATGTCCAAATGGAAGACACCGGCGTGGTCGTGGATACCACTGCGCGGTGAGTCCCCATGGGTGATGATCAAGGGAAGGGGAAAGTGAAGAAGAAATCACATAACGCCGCCTGTTCGCCTGTCCGCCGCCAACCACCCTCATGTGATGAGGTGCTAACCCTTTGATACAGATAAAACAATCTGTGCTCTTTGCATTGCCATGGCCCAAGAAAAAAGGGATAATGAAACCGAGGATGAAAAATTATTGATGCAACAAATAGAACAAGTGAGAATGAGATAAAAAATATTGGGGAATAGGGGGGGGGGGGAACAGAAGAGTAAGAAAAAGGGGAATGAAGTGCTATACACCGTTTGCAACAAAAGCATAATGACAAAGAGAGAGATTCTCTCTTTCTTCTCTCATCCTTCCTTTGGTTGGAGCGCTTCACAGGTCGTCGTCCGACCGAGAGGGACCGCCCGACTTCAGGGCTGGTGACAGGCTGATTGCAATCTTTCTAGGCGTGACACCATTTCCGGCTCCATTCGCAAAGTTCTTACGTCTGCGGTGGAGATTCTGCGTGATTGATGAGTTGGATTCCGTAGAGCTGCTGTTGCGTCGCTTGCTGTGCATCAGCTTTCCTAGCTCGTCATCATCGTCTTCGTCTGCCTCTCGTCGGCGTTTCTCAGACAGGCGCTCAGGTGGCGCCACTTTGGGCGAGGAGCTTGCCGACCGTGGAGCAAAGTCGCCATCAGCATCTTCGTCATTGTCTTTTTCGTGGTGATCAGCATCGTGTCCCTCTTCCGCATCCTCGTCGTCATCATCAGAGTCGTAATCCACCAGGGGTTTTGAGGAGGCGCCGCCGCCGCCGGATGACCTATCGCCCGAGGTCTGGTCTTCGTTATCATCTTCGGGATCCGACGAATCCCAATACTCCTCCTCGCGCAAGTCAATCGGCATATACTCAAGCATTCTAATATGAGTTGGCCTCTTCGTCATGTCGTCGTCTGTGTCGGCGAAAATGTCCATGTTAGTGGTGAATCCTTCTGTATGATCATATCGCATGATCAAATCTCGACAAGGTGGAATATGCTGGACGAGGAGCAAGTTATCTCGATGCTCAGCCACAAGTTGCTTAACCATGTCCCTCAGGTATTCCTTCTTGATAAAGTCGAAGAGCTCAGTGCATGCAGCACTTACGAGATTGTCTCGCGGCACCGTCTCAACCAAGACTTCGAGGATTGGACCCAAGACATCGTTTGTTATGAGATTCTTGACGTACAGCTCCTCTTGAAGGCCGATGATCAAACGAACGCATCGGATCGAAACCAGTTGCAGGTACTTGTCACGGCATTTGAGAAGCAGGATGATTCGGGCCGCCAAGTTATGGACGATGAAGAAGTACCGGCTGAATCGGTGATGTTGTCGGATGAAAAAGCCAAGCACCTCTACCAGGCCAGAAAACATGGCAGCTTCCTGAACGGTAAAATCCAGATTGGGACGGCTATCCAGCTCGATGATAGGCTTGAACAGCCTGACGGCAGAAGTATCGTAAAAGCGATTGAGGAAGTGCTCATGTTGGGGGTCGACGGACATCTGCAGCCGAGCCCTGAAAGCATACTCGCTAGTTTGCTGCTTTGGACCGTTGCCATTGGAGCCATTGGCGTTGCCATTACCACCGCCGTTGTTACCATTATTGTTGTTGGCGTTGTTGTTAGCAGGCTCGCTGTATGCGGCGGTATTTCCATGGTCCAATATGACTCTGAGGGCATCTGAGATTTGAGATTTGATGCCCAAATCCACCTCGACCAAAAGAAGATCGATCAAACAATCCAACAGCGATGAGGAGCCCTCCTGAATTTGTCGGAAAATGGTTTGGCGAATCAGCATTGGGTCATGATCAATGAGGGAAATCAAGATGTCTGTAGCTCCCACGCGCACAGCCACGTCAACATGTCTCATGCCATAATAAATGACCCGGAGCAGGCCATGGTTGAGGAAGCTGATGTACAGAGACTGTCTGGCGGGGGCCTGCACGGTCTTGGCAATGGAGCAGCATTGCTGAATGAACAAGACAGCCTCCTTTCGCTTCCTTGTCTCGGGGTAATGGTTAGAGAAGATGCCAAAGAGGTTCATGAGGAATCCCGGACTTGACTGCAGATGCTGGACAATTTCGACTTGGTTGAAGAAGATGAGGGAGCTGAGCACGGAGAAGGTGGGATCGTCGAGAATTCTGGCCAACACAACGTCTTTGAGATATTGGAGACGATAGGTCTGATGGATCTTGCGACGAACGTTTTCGTCATCGATGGGCACGACCTCTTTGAAGCGTCCCTCGTTGCTGAGCCAGTGGCGGTGGTTGGCCTTGTGGCTGGGGAAATCAGGGTCGTATTCCAAAGCGCCGACAACGCCCAGCAGACATTCATCGGAAACAGAATGCTCAATAATAGAGGTGTCGTTGAGCAAGAGAATGGTCTTCATGATGTTGCACAGACGATGCAGGTCAGGAAGGCTTTCCAAATCCTCGGCAATCTCGACCAGGGGGATCAGCTTGTCGATGTATTCTTCGGCCACGATGAATTTGGCGACGGCTTCACGGCCTGGGGCGGTCGAGCTGATGGATCGAAGGCTGGTCTCGATTTCGGCCAGATTGCCCAGTTCAGCAGCGGGGAGGTTGACGGGGGGGATCGGCTCGATGGCGAGGTCATCGTCAAGATTATCGTCTGCGCAGGCCCGTCGTCAGCTACCAGCGTCACGCAAGTCAAGATGGGGGCAAGCACATACCGGTATCAGTCTGCTGATGCTGGAGGGTCTGCTGGACGGTGTTGATGAAGCGCCTGGGTTCGGTTTTACGGTTAGTGCCGTCAACTTTTGCTTGCTGTTCTGGGGTCCTTTTCCCGTCAAGAATATAGAGTCTAGGCCTTTGGACTATGGGCCTCCTGCCTGGCGTCCAGCCACTGATTGGCGGCATCTTGACTGGAGGGGAGGCAGCGCTTGAACGGTGATAGACGAGGGGAATTGGAAGAACTTGGAAGTTGGGGAACGAGAGTTGGAAAACGAGAGTTGGGAAACGAGAGTGGGAAAACGAGAGTTGGGAAACGAGAGTGGGAAAACGAGAGTTGGGAAAGGAAAGTTGAGAAACGAGAGTTGAGGGGGACAAACCAGATCATGGCACATCCTTCGGCCTCCTGGAAGCTCAGAGCCATGTCCACGCCACTGCCTGGCTCCTGCCATACGATGAGTGTTTCTGTTGCGCCTACGTCAGTTACCATGTCGTCACCGCGGGAGATGCGCCAAATAGCGGGGGCGCACTTGCCTTGTTGCTTCTGGAATCCATCTTGCTTCTGGATCGTGGTCTCCAGCAGGAGTCGTTCGGGCTGGTCTTCGGATTCTACAATGACTTTGGGATCTTTGTGGCCATCTTCATTCTATAATAATCGCAAGCAGACACGCGCGCGCGCACATTAGCCTTCGAGAAGCGACAAACGACGAGGACAGCAGAGATGCGGGAGGATAATTGTTTTTAAAGGGGCCAATCGCAATGGGCTTTACAGTGATGAGAGGAATGGGGGACTGGAGGAATCGGCAAAGAGAAAGACAAAGAGTGGCGGATTTTGGACTGGAGAGAGAGTGGGAGGGGAGGAAAGAGACGAGGGCTAAAGACACCAAGCATGGCATATACGAAGAGCAACGGATCAATGATGAATGGTGGAGAGACGCAAAAAAAGCCAAGGACAAGAGGATGGAGAAGGGCCGCGACGACGACGGCGACGGCGACGGCAAACAATGGAACAACTCACGGTCGCAAACTTAGCGGTACAGAAGCCCGTGCCGCGGTCAAACCAGTCGTTGTTGCGCAGCTCATAGACCTTGACGCGCTTCTTGTCCTGATGAGGCACCGGCTGTGCCATCATCAAGGACTGGGGATCGTCCCCCGTGACGAGTTGGTCGCCGTAGCCCACCAGGTCGGGCGCGAGGTCGAGATGCTGCTGCAGGGACAACTCCGGCGTCTCGGGATGGTCGAGGATGGTGAGCGCCGCCACGGTGCCGTGCGGTGATGCGCCCCGCGGAGATGGGCGCGCGCGAGGCTATTCGGACGGGCAGCGAGCAGCGAGCAGCAGGCTGGGCGACTCGGGATTCGGAACGGGCGAGAGATGCAGGTCGTGGGAGGGCGGCCTTTGTCGTGTGGTTTTTTTTTTGGGGCGGGCCTTAGTTTGGTTTGCGGACGGCGGGCGGCTGCGATGTGGCGTTTCGATGCCAGGCGAACCAACTTTTTTTCCCCGTCCTCAGTGCGCCATGCACAGCACAGTTCAGGGCGCGACACACAGACGTAGCGCTCAAAGACCCTTGCGTGTCGATGGCCTCTCTTTGTTGTTGCTCGGCAGGCCTGGGCTGGGCGCTGGGCTCTGGGCTCTGGGCTCTGTGACACGACCGGGGGCCAGTGGCGGAGGAGAAGGACTTCGATTCAGGGCCTTTCAGGGCCGTTTCTGGGGGGTGACGGAATGTGTCGGGAGAGACAGGCAGAGGCGCGACCACCGGGCGATGGACGCAGCGAGGCCTGGCGACGGTCGAGGATGCGCGCGCGACGCCGGACGACGAAGCGTCTGATGTTGGATGGCTGGCGGCAACGCTGAGGCTGCGGCTCGATAGCGATATGCGTGGGCGTCTGGGCTTGTGCTTGTCGGCACGAGAAATTGGGGATCGTTGCGAGCGGGAAAAGCGCGTGACCACGGGCGGCGTCGTCGATGGCGGCGGTGGAGCAGCGAAAAAAATAGGCCCTGGAGCGGCTGCTTTTTAATCTCGAGCTACTCCGACTACGACCACGTCCCTAGAGCCTGGCCGGGCCTAGCAGCTGGCTGGCGCCTGCAAAACTGGGGGCCTCCAAAGATGCATTGGCATGGATTGATCTTTCGCTGTCGTTTCTGCTGTTCGGGAGGCTGCCTGCCTGTGCCACCGCCTAAAGCTGCCGCCTGGGGGGGACGCTTTGCAGCCGTTGACGGGCCATTATAGCAGCGAGAGCGCCTACTGCCTATATGTATCCGGTTGGGCTGCTTCTACCGTCTTCTTCTTCTCCTTCTCCTATCCGATGGACTTCTATCCTCTCGGTTCCAAGCGCCTATGCCGAGGGCGAATCTATTGCTAGTGGAAATCTTGCAGCCTTTGCCGTCCGTCTGTCTGTCTGTTGGTGACGACGGTGATTGCTGATCCGAAGCGTTGGGCGCAAACGCCGCATGCCTGCAGCTGCACGAAGACCGGGGGTTACATGGCGCGGCTGTACCAAGGTACCTTGCTCCTAGGCACCAGCGTCGCACACTCGCAGGTACCGTGCTAACGGCGGTGCTGTACTCCGAGTTGCCACGAGCAGCGTGCTGGCGCAATTAAGCCGTGATGGCGCACCGTCAGCCGCCCAGCCGTGCATCTCTGCAGCTGCAGCCTCTTTGCACCGTCCGCCGCCAGAAAGCCCGTGGAAGAGAAAAGGAAGAGCACTAGAAGAGCGCGGCTTGCTGGCTCTGCGACATGGACAACTGCGTCAAAAATGTTACCCAAGGACCGGAGCCGATGGCCGCGACTTGCATCATCCCTCCTTACCGGCTACCCGCATCGGCCAGGGTCCATGCATAGACTGCGTCTGTTTTATTTGTACCTAACCCGTCTCAGTCGGCTCGACTCGCGCGCTTATCATTGACTCTACTGTCTACCTGTATGTATGTACAAATTCCAGCCCGCAGACGGCAACAGCCTTGGCTCATCGCGTTGCATACATACTTGAGGACGTCATCGTTTTCCTTATTTCGTTCCATTTTTTATTCTTTTCGCCTCTCCCACTACTGGAACCCAAGCAACGCCACCGGCACGTGACATGTCGTCAGGCCAGCTTTTCGCCCAGATTGGCCAAGCACGCACACGCCCTTCCCCATCTCCCACCCGCAATTCCCACATAATATAGCACTGCCACTAGCAAATGGCCCGGGGTTGCACGATCAATCTTGGTCGCATCGCCTGGTCCCGATCTTTTTTTTTTTCGAATCGTGATTATTTACGCAAAGTGACAAGAGATCTGCAAAGCTGGCAAGAGAACAGACTCTGGAGAGAGAGAGAGCGGCAGAGAAAAGATAATACGCGGGGGACAAGAAGACGGTTGGAAATGTCTTACACGGTGCCTCAGCCGCCTCTCCAGCATTTGTTCACGTCCCATATCCGCGACTAGGCTAAGCGCCCTCGACTGATGTATCACTTTCGCTCTCTTCTCGGTTTCTGTTAATTTTCCGCTGTCATGATTCAGTGCTGCATGAAATGGCGCCCTCAGTGCATTGCCGCCGCGCTTGTCACGGCCGAGCATGGTTTCTCCTTACAAGCGTTGCATCCAAGGGTATCCTCAGGGTAACGTTAATCCATCTTTGTGCCTCTGCTTGTTTTTTTCGGCCAGCCGCTAACTCGCTTCTCAGCCAAATTAAAATCATGCTTAGAGCCTGTCATATACTCTAATTGCCGGCCGACCCAGTCTTCCAGCGACTTACTCTAGGGAGGAAGCTGAGGCGTTGTTAGTTAGTCCGTTGAGGGGGGCCTGATTCGCTCCCAGTCAATGACACCCTCAGCCGCCACTTTAAATTCACGAATCACGGGCCCTTGGAAAAACCCCCCTGGCGCGACGCACGGCGCATCGAATGATTGCCCAATTTTCCGGGGACGCGGTACGCTAAAGTGGAATGGGCGGGTAAATCAACCGACTCAGCTGTTGGGTCCAGCCCTTACACGCTACGACCAGGTACACCAGGGAGGCATCGAGTCTTGTGATGTGTTGACCATCCATCTTCACCTCTGGTCAATTTGCTTTTTGTGCTCTGCCCTTTTTGCCAGGGAATACACGTCTTTCTCCACCTCCCCTCTGGTCGTTTGGTGAGCAAACAAAGCCACCATTTTGCTCTGAGGTTGCTACGACGCTACTGTACAGTCCACCTTGGGCTCCCTTGGCTGCTATTTTCCCATGTCTTTCGTTCATGGCAAGATCAAAACCATACAAAAAAGCATTCATGAGGTCAAAGTCCCATCACCTCTGGCGTTCAGCAACAAGGCCACATATTGCATCAAATACGATTCTAAGCGATCCTTCGACTGACATATCGACACAACGGATAGACGAACAATCCAAGGCGATTGTTTCGAGCGTCGTGTCACTTAAAATAACCATGGACTTTTTTTCAATTTCCCCTCTGTGATTCATGGTGGCATGCGTGCAAATCATTTGGAATCGAAACTAGTTGGCTGTCTTAGGACCAAGAAGCATCGATAGAGGCTTCTGCAAAGCGTTCCACACTTGGCAACTCCAAGATGGACGCAAATGATGGCGGTGGATATGACGCCATTGTAATTGTCTCAGTCAAGGCAATATTGAGTTCCAGATAGCCGAGTGAGCGACCGAGTAAATGCTGGGGGACTAGTAAGAGCAACTCTCAAGTCTACCCTGTTCAGCCCGATTGCTTGGCCTGGCAGCTTTGCCTACAAGTCACCTGCTGGCTGGAGTGCCCAATATAGAAACAGCGCGCATTATCACCGCTTTTGTTTTATCCTGCTGTCTCGCGAGTGAGACACGGCACAACAAAGCTGGCAGACTACGCCAGCCATCATGCATGTCTCTAATAGCATAAGCCATTGGGCTATGAGCGACAAACAAGTCTGCCCAAGTATGGAGCACAGTCATCTTGAATATCCGAATACCATGTCGCCATGTGTAGGTGCTAGCAGCTTGTGGACCGCGTTGGCTCGTTGAGCTGTGCTGTCTCTCTTTTTACTTGTGGTTCTTCACAATGTGATGAGCTGATCAAGCTAATCAGCCGTTCTACCTGCCCACTCAAAGCCGGTGCCTTCAACTCAAGAAACATATGTACATATCGTGGGTGACACAAGAGGTACAAACGCCTACGCCATTTAAGCCGCCTTATTCATCAAATGACGGCCATGTGCTCAAATCACAAAACGGGAGGCTTTCTGCAATTGAGCCCTGACTGGCGTGGGATATGCGGCATCAATCAACCGGTGTGGACGACCCTTGCTGCCGTTTACACCTGCATACTATAGCGTGGCCACGTCTTCGGATTCTCAGCTACGAACGGTGAGCTAGTGCTCCTATACCGGCACTAAAATATATGCACCATCACAGAGTATCGCTATTAGCACATGCGGTTGGCTGTTGCTGTCGCCAAAACGGGAATTGGGGGCGCTCGCTTTGCGCGCTGTATCTGCGAGTATGTTCTGACCGCAAACGTGGTTGACGCGGGTGTCGATAGCTCGAAAGAGCTGTGGGCCGTCGACGCAAGCCTTGCATCTTTCTGGTACGAGTGCACAAGGTGCTAACTCTTTATGAAAGGGAGAAGCTTTGAAGAGGGAAAAAAAGCAACAGAAAAAAGAAGAGAGAGATACGCGGAAACGGCATAGCTTGTCCGGCAACACCAAACATGCTCCTTATCTTGTGACACTTGCTTTGCAAGAGTACTGATACAACGAACGCTCGGTGTGCATACATTATCTCTCCTTCGCCTTATCTCTCAGTCCCTGTACAATGCAAGTACAATCTGAAAAGATAGCAGGCTTGAGTTGGTGGAACCATTTTCAGTCCGGATAGCCGCTCCCACGTCGAACATATGCATGCGCCACGAGAAGACTGCCATTGGAACACTGGAAAATACAGGAAATCCAAACTGCCCATGTCGTCTAGGTACAAGTACAAACAACAACAACTGCGTTTTACTGCTATAGTATGTTCGATATTCGGGATTATCGACTCGATATACACACCGAATTGGGAAAATCTTCCGAATTTACAACCCACCTCTTGCAGCTTAGTTGAGCCGCAGTTCTTTTACTTATTTGTTACATGACAATCAGTCTGGCCCACGCTGTTGGCAACAAGATGACGGCATGGCAGCCACTGTGCCGTACTCGTACAACATGTGAATACGGATCAAGGCGCTCTGTGACGCATGAGAGACTCGACAGGTACAAAATACTCAGCACTAATACGAGAGTCTTGTTTAGAAAGCCCATTGTAAGTGTACGCTGCATATCGGTACCTACTCTTTCTTTCGACATATCTACACTAGCACTGCATTGTTATCTCGCTTCCAAATTGGGGCTTAAAGGCGTCATTTCCAGTCCCAGTCGAGAATTCTGCCACGTTGGCTGTGGCGTCGTGATAGAGGATGCTGCCCGGGAATCTGCTAATCCCCCCATCCAATGAGCCCGTCATGATCTTGGCCTTATCGAAATGGAAGCGGCATCGCGGCACTGCCTGGTTCTTGTCTTTCCTTGGCTTCTCAGCCCGTTCGCTCTCCTCGCATGCAAGGCCCATTTTTTGCTGGCCAAGATCCACCATGCACGGATTGGGAGCCGTGTTCCGATAGCAAGGCAGGCGAGGGATTCGGGAACTATGAGAATTGGCTGTAAAGCTGGGAGAGGAGCGGCTGCGTGATAATCCACAGCCTAGGGAAACCCTAATCTTGACCGAGATCAACAAGCAATGGCGCCAGGCTGTAATCTCACCACACGAGCGTGTAAGTCGAGGATGGCCGGAACCGGTGCCTCGGCATTCCTCTTTGCTTTCTTTTCCTTGTCTTTCTTCTTTTATATCACCAGAATCAATTAGAAACCTCCAAGCAGCTCATGCACTCTACGCATGCTATGATACATGGCTTGAAGTCGTATAGCAGTCGAGCTAGGGCTCAGGCTCGGGCTCTCTCTCTACTAATACCGCCTGTCCTGGCACCCCGCTGTAGGCCATGCGTTCTATTTTAGCATGCGTGCGGCTGGACTTTGGCGGCGCCGTATTCGCCCACTTCGCTCAGCAAACGACAGGGACAGGGGCTGTGGCACAGTTCAGGCACTCTAAACTTTGATGCCCTCGATTCTCCACCAACGGAGCGGCATTTGGGCCAAGCAAAGCCGCCACCCGAACTCCCAGTCAGCGGCCTAGCAGACTCTCGTCTCTTTGCAGGCACCAGGCCCGCGCGCCGGTTTCCGTACTTGGTGCAAAGCAGCCCTTGCGTGAGTGGTTGGAGGGGGTCCGTGAGCAGAATACGAGCATTTGCTGCAGCCGGGCTCCGGGGTCGACCTTGTTTTTGGGCAGATCAGAGGAGCAGCTGTTCGGCGTCACCATGGTCCATGGCTGCTGCCGACGCTGATTTGCCGCACGCGTGCTGCGGGCGACGAGGAGCTAGACGATAGGGTGGCAGACAACAGTTCCCCAGCGCAGGAAGAGGGGGGCAGAAACGTGAGATAACGGACAGCGGCACGGCACACAAACCGAGCGTGATGACGGTTTGATCCAAATAGAGTTTCCGTTTCTCCTGATTTTCGAGCAGCATGTCAGAGATGACTGGAGCAGCTACCGGTAGTCGAACCTTGAAAAAGGCACTCTTGGCTTTAGCAAGATGACAAACACAGACAGAGGGGATGCCGTTGCCTCGGTCGGTGGCGATGCTTTCTCTTTTGCATTGGACTCTCCTTGGCCGCGTGTTATTGTATGGCGGACAACGCAGAATCCCGTGCCACCGACCGTTTCCTCGACTCGCCGGCTCATCGTTGACGGTATAAGTCATTCGTCATCAGGCACGGAGAGCGGAACAAGCACAAATACATGATACCTCAGCTACAAAATACGCACAACTCCTTGTCCCAATGCCGTCGCTGGATAGAGAATGCGGCCACTTTTGTCCGTGGAGGTGGTGGTGGTAATAATATTGATTTCCGCCTACAGGATTATTGATTGATTTTCAATATCTTGGGAGCTGCTGGCCCTGTGGGTGGGCTCTAAGGTTACGGTACCAACCCACCGCCCATCAGGTACCCGCAACTATGTTTGGTGCTTAGTGGGATCGAATCGTCCAAGTCCTGTCGACGCTCAACTTTGTTTCTTGCGCGGGGAGTTATTTTAGCGCATTCTGACGGTCCCAGCTCCCTTGTCCGCGGGCTGCTGCCGCCATGACGGTGACGGTAACTGGAACTGGAACTGCAACTGGAGAGGGGACCCATGGCTGCAGTAGTGGTACGGAGCACCGTCTGCTGAGAGATGTGCCATGACGGTACAGATACGATGCGATGGGAGAGACGTCTCTCTCACTGATTGTTGTCAAAATTGGATCAAATGTGTCATTTCTTACCTATGCATTGCCTTTGCTGGCACAAAGTTTCACAGGTGGAACAATGAGGCCATTGTCCGAGGTGAGACATGATATCTTGTCATATTGACTCTCTGCTAGCAGCAAGAAACAACAAGCCGTCACTTGCAGAGAGAGAGATGCCAAGATAGGTACAGTAGGCCAAAAGCTGCTCCGTTTGGCCTGGTTATAAGTACCGGTACCTTTCCCTCTCTGCCTCCCCGTACAGCCTCCTCCGGTCCACGTGTGTGCCACCGAGTCTTACGACGCAGCTCGTTGCACCGCATCCCTCGAGTCAGCCGCATCTGCCCTCTGCAGGCCAACCATTTACGCCCCCGTTGCAGGCGAGCAAAAGCCACCCTCGGGCGAAGCGTGCAGGCCTATCGCATCCCCCAATCTGCCTCTGGCCCTCCTATCTCTCGAGGATCCAAGTACTACATACAGATACGGGCCAGGCTAAATCGACAGGGTACCTATCTAGCTGTACTCGTACATGCAAGTACTACGACTTTCACCGGTATGTCCAGGTCCAGCCAGGTCCACGTCCATGTCATGCCATCTCATATTTCAGCTGGCCGCCTAGAGCGCAAAAGTGCAACTATTCCTGCATCTGCATTCCGGCATCTCCAATTCCCTTTTCCCCCCAAACTGGTCCATTTGCCTGTTTCCCTGCATTGCTCTTCGTCTTAAGTGCAGTCAATCCTCGCCCCCATCTGCTCGGTTCTCTCTCTACATGTTTCTCACTGTGCGCGCTCTTCTCCATCTGTTAATTCCGGCGATCCGCAAGCAAGATTCCCAGCTCTGAGCTGCCGCTATTATTCAGCCTGCCGGTTCCCTTTTTTTTTTCTTCCTTGTATTCAGCTTTGATTTCTTTACTTGATCACTTCATTGCGCTCTGGTCGGCTTTTCTTCCTCTTTCTCCCATTTCGTTCTCGTCCCGTTCACGACTCTTACTGAAGCTGAAATCAATCATCACGGGTCAGATCCAAGATCTAAAATAGGTCACGACACCGACCTGATTGCTCCGGGCGTGTCTCACTTCGATTCCGAACTAGGCTTTCCTCATCCCTCGCATCTGATCCGATCCACACCCACTCACTTACAAGGAACCCATCCATACCGAGCGTATCGAGGCTTGCCGGACATTTGTATAAAGCAGACACCTCTCGCTTCGGCTTATATCTTCACAGCCTTTCTCTCCTTCCCACTACCTACTACCGCGACTTCTATATATACATCATCTGCTCTTGCATTGCTCCCCTCTGTCGAAGCTTGCTGAGCGGAGCCACCCTTTACACCCTGTTCGCTTATTCTACTATACCCTGGTTATCGTACTGCTTGGTATAACTCGATAGGATCGGATCTGGTGACGCTGAAACCTGCTTCCTCCCGCCTTCAGCTGTCAAAGACGGACGGGGAATCGCTCCAAAGGGGACAAAAGAAGCAACAATGTCCATCTTCTCGCGCTTGAAGAAGAGCCGCCAGCAGGCCAAAGAGCACAATGCCAAGCTTGCTCAACAGGAGAAGAAGGAGGAGGAGACAAAGACTCCCTACCGGCATGTTCCCAAACATGCCGCCGCCGACGCCATTGCCAGTGCGCCGCCCAGCTGGAGAGAAGATGATCGCCAGAAGATCCAGGAGCAGAACCGGCGGAGGAGTGCCATGGCTGCTTCTTCCAGCCACAGCATGAACATGCCCGGCATGCCTCGTGTTGGCAGTGGCTTGTCGCACGTCTCCTACCCTGCGGACCACGACGCCACCCCCATGGTGCGCCTGCCCCGAGCATACAGCTACACGGGCGTCTCGCCGTATACATCAACCCACAGCCGAACCACGGCAAGCTCAATGCCTGATGTTGGATCGCAGTTTGCGGCCCATGCTGCGTCGACCAAGGGAAAGGAAGCTGTCAGAGGGTCTGGCTATAATACTTCCAGAACCAGCCCAGCATCCTCACAAGGTTTGTCGTCGCCGTCTTCTTCTTCCTCAGTGTCAGCGTCTACAAATCTTGACTCGCCGGATGCTAACCAGCCTCTCCCAACTTGCAGAAGAATCAGAGAGCTCCAGCGGCTCTACGAGTTCTCAAGATGACCTTGAGATGAGGCTCAACCGCCCTCCCGTTGTGCGGCCTCCCACCGGTACCGAGATGGCTCCTCGTCGACCGCGTGTAGGCAGCCGGCGCACATCAGATTCTGCAATTGGCCGGATTGCCATGGCCAACTCGACCAAGGCGGCTGCCCGAGACTCTCGGCCGCCTCCGTCCATGAGGAACTTTGGCTCGATTGCACCCATTGTCCACGCACCTGCTCCCGTCCTGCGCATCACATCCCATCAGCAGGGTGACTTTCTTAACCCGCAGCATCGGCAGAGATCAGAAACGTCTTTCCCTGGCTCTCTCAACACCAGCCTCAACACCTCTGCAGCCACCCTTATCCCTACCTCCGCCCTGCCTTCAATTGACGGCAGCCCTTCCCCAGAACAGCAGGAGCTGAAGGAGCTGAAGGTACATGTAGTCAACTCTGGAAAGCTTTCCAAGGAGCAAAAGACAGTCAAAGTAGTTCAACTCACAGGGACCAAGAAGTTGGTTACTGAGAAGCCGGCAGAGGAGCCTGCAGAAGAACCTGCGAAAGAAGTCCAACCCCAGCCTGTTCTCGACCTTGCCTCTACCCTTTCTCCCGTCTCTACACTTGCGCCTACATCTACTCCCGTCTCTGCTCCCAAGGCTAAGCAGCAATCCATTGTTATCAACGTCTTCCCAGAGGCGGACTCGATCCCCGAGCCTGAACCTACCAAGAAGTCCAGCAGATTTTCCAAGAGCGGAACCAAGATTCCCAAGAAATCTCGCTGGGCCAGGTCAAAAGCTCAACCCATCACTGTATAAGCGGGAGACTTTTTTCCGTCTACATTTCAGCAATGCTCATCTTGTCATCATTTATTAATTTCGGTTTTGTTATACTACTCATCTCTTGCATTGCGAGGGAATGCACGGCACTTGGAATTTGTTCCTTTTTATTTTTCTTGGAGGCTTTTCATTATTGTTGCTCTTAATCTGCTTCCGACGAGAATTTACAGCAGTATTTGTGGTATAGGAGAGCTGGGTGACCTGAAGAAGGGGAGGATCGCTCGCTACGATGGAATGAAAAATTGGGTTTCTTTTTTCTCGAGATAAAATAGAGAGCATGGATACACAACATCTGCATGCTCAAATAAATGGCACTGGATCTCTTTTGGTTATCTTTCATTTGCTTGTTTCTCAGGTTGAATTGGAGACTTGATTCTTACTTAATAATTCTCGTTCGCTAGACATACTAATATTTCTTCGGAAATCTATACTTGACTATCCAACCAAAAGCTGAATCTATGCCATCTGAAACATCAATCGAATCATCAAGCTGCAGCACCTGAGATTAGTGCCGCCGAGCCGCTGCGTGTGATTGGCCAGCCTTGCGCTGGAATCGCGAAACTGTGGCCTCACTGCGCTCAAGTCCCCTGTTTCTTAGTGCCTGGCATCGGTATTAATAGCAGCAGCTCACCTGGTAGCAATGCTGCGACACCTCGTCATCAGCCATTCGCCAGGTGTCAGCGAACCCTTGATCTGGCATCTGGCATCTGGCACTTTCACATTCGTTTCACTTTGTTTTTCCTTTTCCTTTTCCTTTTCTCTTTTTCCTGTTGTTCGTTTTGTTTCTTCTTCTCTTTCTTCCTTCATTATCCAATCTATTCTACGTTACCCATCTGCCCTCGCATATCGTCGCATACAAAATGGGCGTCGCGACGGCCTTGCTGGAGCTCCCAGCGCCGCTGTGGGAATGGATCAAGGCAACTCCAGTGCCCATCTTGCTCGCCCTCTTGCTCGCCCTGATTCTATCCGGGCTCGTTGCCGTAAGTACAAAGATCAACACGACATCAATCAACTGCCACAGCTAACCTGTATCCTGCCACAGCTCTTCATCCTCCTCCACCTCGTCGCCTCCAAGCCTCGCCCCGTCCTCTCGTCGGAAAAGACATACATCACCAGCAGCCCTGCCGGCAAGACGACCCCTCGCCCCCTCCCCTGCTGGTACGACCGATGGCTCGCCGAACGCCACCTCAGCGAGCAGCGCCCTCGCGCAGACGAAGCACATCCTACGCCTGACATTGGCTCCATTGAGCCCCCGGAGCTCCTCCTCAGCGTCGTGTTCCCCGCGTACAATGAAGAAGATCGTGTGATTCCCACGCTGGAAGAGGCCGTCGAGTACCTGGACAAGCACTTTGGACGCACCACTGCTGCTGCTGCCAAGAACCCTCTCTCGCCGACTAAGAAGCGGCATGTGCAAGGCGTTGCTGATCCAAAAGACCACGGCCTCAGCGGCTACGAAATCATCATTGTCGACGACGGCAGCCGCGACAAGACGGTTGACGTGGTGCTCGATTTCGCGCAGAACAACGGCCTGGACGACGTGCTGCGAGTCGTGTCTCTGGCCAAGAACCGGGGCAAGGGCGGCGGCGTCACGCACGGCTTTCGTCATGTCCGCGGCGAATATGCGCTCTTTGCCGATGCAGACGGCGCGTCGCGGTTCAGCGATGTCGCGAAGCTGATTGAGGGTGTCGAAGAGGTTGTTGACGGTTCTCGCCGGGGCGTTGCCATTGGCAGCCGAGCCCATCTCGTTGGTAGCGAGGCGGTGGTTAAGGTAAGTCAAACCCCCATCAAGTCACACAAATTCCGTCCATTGTTTAGCTAATGCCTCTTTTTCTTCCCCCTTCAGCGCTCTGCTCTTCGCAACTTCCTCATGCGCTCGTTCCACCTCGTACTCACCATCCTCACCCCCCCTGCCACGTCCCGGATCCGCGATACGCAGTGCGGCTTCAAGCTCTTTACGCGCGCCGCGCTGCCGCACATTGTCCCGTACATGCATGCCGAGGGCTGGATCTTCGACATTGAGATGCTGATGCTCGCCGAGTCCGCGCCGGCGACGCCCGTCCTGGGCAGCGACGGCAGCGTCATTGGGACCAGTCCTGGCATCAAGGTCGCCGAGGTGCCCATTGAGTGGCACGAGGTGGGCGGCAGCAAGCTGAATGTCATCCAGGACAGCATCAAGATGGCCATTGGACTGTTTGTGTTGAGGGCGTGCTGGATGATGGGCGTGTATAGGAGACGCCTTACTTGACGCCACTAAATCGACAAAGACGAGAGATGAAGAAGACGTCAAGTCATATGAAAAAGGGCAGCTGGTCTTTAAAAGACGCCATATATATATAAACCACATTACATAGATGTGGAAGAGTAAAGCTGGGCTGTGATTCCATCACAAGCAAGCAAGCAAGGCACTCGGCCATTAACAATGGAAACACGCACAAGAAGAGATAAACTGTCTTTGTCTATATAATTCTGAGTGCTATTAATATTACTAAGAGTCTTTGACATCTTTTTAACTAGCCATAACTGCGTGAAAATACATGGTTTTTGTTGCTTATTCCAAAGCCAATGCCTACCGGTACATGAAACAAAGAGAAAGGTTACAAAATAAAATCAAGCCCGCTTTCATCGTCAATGGGGTGAAAAATAAAACAGTAAAGAAGAAATCAGGGCATACATGACTTTCTTCCCTTTTGTATGCAAAATGCAAAAGAGATAAATGTATCAAAGAAACTTTTGATTCGCTTTACTGAAATCCCTCACGCCAGATGACGGGCAAAAAGACAATACAGGCCTTCCACAGGATGAGCACGGCGTCCAGAATCGCCAGCGGCAGCTTCCAGAAGCCCAGCGGCCCGCCAATGACGTTGCAGCCATTCATCCAGATGGCCACAAAGGCGACGTAGAAGAAGTGGTATGCCAGCACCAGCGGCCGCTGGATGATGCCGCCGAGCAGGCCGGCCGGGCCGTCGGTCCAGCCGCGGCGGAAGTACTCGAAGCAGCCCATCTGCAGGGCGCGCAGCTGGCGGTCATTTGCGGCAAAGAGCGAGTACAGCGCCTGGGCGAGCGTGTTGATGATGCTGGTGAAGTTCTTGCGGCGCCAGTACAGCTGGTGCATGGCCGCGCGGATGGCCTTTGCGTCGTCCAGGTTGGGCACGCGATCGGGGTGCAGCAGCTCGGCCAGCAGCACGGCGTCGTTGAAGGCCACCGTCATGCCGCCGCCCGTCAGCGGGTGCCGCATGTTGAGGGCGTCGCCGAGCACGATGAGCCCGTTGGGCGTCTGCGGCACGGCGGGTAGCCAGCTGTTGGGCATGCTGCGCGGGATCTTGCCGTCGGCGAGCGCCTTTTCAGCGGCTGGGCGGACCGACTCTGGCAGGGCTGGGATGGCATGCTTCTTGATGTAGCCGCGCACGCCGCCGGCCTCGACCGACGCCTCGGGGATGTTCTGCGGCACGTCGAAGAGCGCGCGCGTCTCGTGGGTGCCGATCTGGTACAGCAGGATGGGGTAGGCGTTGCCGATGATGACATGGCCGTGCAGCGGCTGGGGCAGGACCGTGTCGACCAGCTCGAGCGCGTAGAACTTGCTCTTGACGACGGGCTTGGTCTCGAGCACCTGCTTGCGGAACTTGGAGTCGTAGCCGTCGGCCACAATGGTCAGCTTGCCGAAGAAGAAGTCGTCCTTCTTCGAGTTGGCCTCCCTGTCCACCGTCGTGCGCGACTCCACGCCCAGGATCTGGTCCTCGAACTCGCCCCGGATCGTCTTGACCACCTCGGTCTCGACCACAGTGATGTTCTTGTGCCCCAGGCAGGCCTTTCGCAGCTGTGTGATGAACTTGCCGTGGTGGAATCCGCAACCTTGCTGCTTCTCGCCCTCGGTCCCTCGTCCGCTCCAGGCATGTGTGACCTCGCCCTTTTCGTTGAGCCTGGGGTACGGAATGGCGCAGGGCTCTCCGTGGTAGATGACGTTGTAGCCGTAGCAGGGGATGGCGTCGATGCCCTCGACGCAGTGGCCCAGGCCCAGCTTCTTCAGCGCTGCCAGGCCACCGGGCTGTAGCAGTTCGCCCACGATTCGGTCGGGCTCGTGCATCCACCGCTCGAGGAGAAGCACGGAGCGGCCCTGGTTGGCGAGGGCGTAGGCGGCAGCGCAGCCAAAGATGCCGGCCCCGACGACGACGACGTCTGCTTCGTGGTAGCGATCGCGCCGCTCGCGCGTATAGATGTGTGAGGATGTCATTGTTTCCGACATGGGGAGAATAGGTAGTTGTGAATTAACCAAACGTAGTTTTCGATCGTCGAGAAGAGTGTGTCGAAGAGCAGTTGCGGCAATTGGAAAGCCCAAATGTAAAAAAGTCTCTCTATCGAAAAAGAGGAAGAAGAAGAAGTCGTCTATCGCTCGTCGAGGGTATTTATTTTCGTTCTTTCGTTCTTCGTGGCTCGTTATAAATAGTAGAAAAAAAGAGCAGTGACTGAACTGGCTGTCACAAGCCAAAAAAGCGAAGAGAGTGAGACTGAAGTAGAGAAAAAGGGAAGAGCAAAAACGATGGCGCCGCAATTGACCAATCCGCGAAGGCCAAAATCAAGCTGATAACCACAATGATGTCCCAGTCCCTTGCTCATGACATGACGAACATGAAGGAAAAGGAGTGCTATCACATGATTATGGAACGATGAACTGGTCCTTTGGTGGTTTTTCTGGGCTGCAAAGGTGGTCCAAAGCTACCTAGCGGCCAGGGGTCCGAATACGATTGCGGGATGGTGGGGAAGATTGAAAATTCCGGCTTGGGAGCAATTGGCCTAGTCCTCTCTGAGACTAACACAGGCCTTCTCTTTGTTGGCTGTTGAGTATGGCAGGTGGGGTGAAATTAGCGAGATATTCGCTATGAAACAGCTGCAACTGCATCACCAACTGATTCTGAAGTGAGCTGAAGAAGGAAGACATGATGAGATTATCATTTGCCAGGTACCATCTATCAATCTATTGTCTTAAGTGTAGCTACAATTGCTAGAGAAAATTCAATGCGCCAAACACCTCTGCAAAATGGCACCTGGTTCTTCCCACCTCTTTTATTTCCTACCCTGAACAAGCAGGCCATTGCGCATCACAACTCCAACAACAATAATTGACTGCTCCAAATTCAAGTATATGCAGGATTCATAACGAACAGAAGCAGAGACTAGTATGTTATTTCTTACAAAACGACAGCTCATGTGCACCAGGCAATGACTAACAAACGTGTTCATCAATTCTACTCATTACGACGCTCTGTTCTAAGCTATGGCTTGATATCTGCTTCGACTAATCATCGCCTTCCAGCCGCCGCCGTATACAGACTTTTGATATCCTTCTTCCACTGGTTCACGTTTGGTCTGAGAA
The DNA here is from genome assembly GCA_030708095.1 of Trichoderma sp. CBMAI-0020. Taxonomy (NCBI): domain Eukaryota; kingdom Fungi; phylum Ascomycota; class Sordariomycetes; order Hypocreales; family Hypocreaceae; genus Trichoderma; species Trichoderma sp. CBMAI-0020. The sequence goes on from JAJNCI010000002.1 coordinate 1,570,702, forward strand.
GACGTCGGTCGTACGTCAGCAAGCCGTTCACTTCGCCTTCGACATCGGTCGTCTGAGTCCAGATGCCGCCGCTGCAAGCATATCGCTCCACCTGGTCGCGGAACTCGCTGAACAAGAGGCTGGCTCGATAATTGTACGAAGTGAGGTCGGCGTCGACTTCATATGTCTGGTTGATGGTGTTGATTGCCTCTTGGACATTCCAAAGACTGATTATCGTGTTAGTCGCGGTTCCGCTCATGGACACAGAGAAGGACCAAACTTACTGCTCAATCGACACGTTATGGCCAATGCCGCCCCATTCGCCCTGGAATCCAATGCGAGCGGGGTCATATGGTCTGGATGGCGTGGAGTAAAAGGGCGTGCCACATTGCGGGTTGGCGTAGTGGTGGTTGTCCTACACCACACATCAACGATCAGTCCACAACACTCTTCAATTCTTCATCTTCATCGACAAAAGACTCGATTAATTGGTGATTTACTTACGGAGAAGTCGCCGCTGCCATGATCATTCCAGCCTGTCGTGGCGTCAATTATTCTTGTGGGGTCGATACCGCGGACTACATCTACGAGGGCCACCTCGGGATACGGAGGACCTGGGAGCTGTCCCCATCCTTCGTTGTAGATGACCTGCATACTTTCGTGTCAGCTTGCATTACAATTGCCTATAATCAACTGCAGAGAAATACGAACCCAAGTCACAATGGATGGATAATTCTTATGCTCATGAATAAGAACTTCGAGCTGGCGCTGGAACTCTGCTTGCTGGGCCGGATTGGGTGGTCGGCTGCCATCGGCCACCAGACTGGGCATATCTTGGATGACCATCAGGCCCAGTTCGTCACAAGCCCGGTAGAACAGGTCAGGTTCAACTTTGATCTAGAGGCATCTCGGGTTAGTATCCATCCAGTCAAGAACGCATGGTGCTGGGTAAAGCGTGACCACTTACATGCTTTCGGACGGCGTTGAATCCAAGGCTTTTCAGCATCTTCAGATCATACACCATGGCTTCTCTGTTGGGAGGCGCATAGAGTCCGTCAGGCCAGAATCCTTGATCGAGCGTGCCGAAGATGAAGGTAAATTGTCCGTTCAGCAGCGGCCTTTGGACTCCCTTGACCTTGCCGCTCGTGATTGAACGGAAGCCGGTGTAGCTGGATACTTCGTCATCACCCAGTGTCACTGTCAGATTATACAGAGTTGGAGACGATGGAGACCACAGCTTTGGTTGCTTGACCTTGAAGGTAAACTCCTTGTCTGAAGGCCCGCTCTGCGAAGCAACGGCGCGACCATTTTGGCCAATGACTGACACTTTGGCTGAGACACCCTGCTTGCCCGAGCTGTGAACCGTCACGGTGACTATAATCAAGGTTAGTTGGGCATTTCATCTTCAGATATTTGAAGGGGGGAAAGTATGGATACATACCCGTGCCATCCATGCCAGCGGCGACATCAAGCGCAGTGATGTGATTTGCAGGCACGCTCTCCAGCCATACGGACTGCCATATACCAGAGCAAGATCTGTAAAAGATGTGGCTGGGGTTTCGAGTCTGCTTTCCAATGGGGATGACATCCAGATCCGTGGGATCATGAACAAAGACAGTTCTGCGATCGGATTAGTAACTGCGCCATTTAAAGGCCCATAGTTTGACTTACAAGCTGTTATCTCCGTCCTTGAGGAGCTTGGTGATATCCAATCCGAATCGGAAGTATCCTCCAGTATTGTTTCCGGCCTTGACGCCATTCACAAACACCGTCGCCTGATAGTCGACTGCTTCAAAGTTGAGAATGACATTCTGGCCATTCCAGCCTTTTGGCGTCTTGAAGCTGGTCGCGAACCACATGTCAGTCACGTTCAACGTCTGCAGCCCCGAAAGTGCGCTCTCAACGCAAGACGGCACGAGCACCTCGCGCTGGAGCTTGCCTTCGGGAGGACTGCCCGCGTCGGCTCCAGGGCCGGCAGGCTGGAATGTCCAGATGCCATTGAGGCTTTGCCAGCTATCGCGCTGAAGCTGTGGACGGGGATATTCTGGCCACGGATTGGTGCCGACTTTGTACGTCCACTCCGTGTCCAGAGGCGGTGTCTGGACTTTGTAGGGGACCGGCTGGCTGCCCTGCGCAACAGCAGTGCTGAGGCAACTCGCAAGAGCGAGAAGGCCTGCTGGGGACAGAATCATCACGGACGCGGTGTCTTTCTATCCAGAATTCTTGTGCGGATAAACAAAGTGGCCGTCAGCCTGGGTATGGATGGATGGGGAGGCTCAAACTGAAAGATCAACCCTGAGACATGCTTCCTCCCTTTCTGTTTTTCCCAGGACGAGAGAAGACTCGCGCCTATAAATAGTCAAAATGTCTTCAACGCAACCCCCCTTGCATCAAGCTCATCACATCACTTCCCCTCTTTTCCATTTCTTATGCCGCCCAGGTCAAGGATACGCTGCATGCGAATGGCGGCCTGTTGTCCTACGCGCAGACGCCCGTTTCTCTACCTCATAGTGACGGCCGGTGTGGGGATGCAGACGCGAATTGGTTCAAGTAGCCTATGCAAGAACGAGCAGGCGAGAAGACCAGGATTCAGCATGTACGCTGAACATGGCCTAAGCTGCTCGTAGGATTTGATTGCATGGTTCTCAACCTCCTCAGCAACAAGTGTTGGCTCCGGACGAACATCATGACATTGGAAGAAGCGGAGCTCGGATGCCGATCAATGCGGAGAAGAATCTTAGATCCCTCCCCCGTTGTGTCCCTCTTGTTATTCCCACCCTCGTTACGAAATCCAGCAATCTCCATATATATCGTTAAGCTTAATTGCTTCTTGGTAGCACCTGTCAGACGTCCTCATCACCCGCCATCGTAGATATATGGGGGCTGGATGAGACACTGCCCTGAGCAAACGTTGTCACGGCTTGTACGGCCATTTAGCGGGCGGTGGAGAAGTCGTAAGGATTTCTTTTTTGTTCTCCTCTGGCGAGGATATGGTTACATCGCGCAGCACTAAATCATCTGACGCCATTATACAGGTGTCGTGAGGGGAAGCCAAGAAACGTACAGCTAAGTTTATGGAACGAGACGCTTGGCCCGGCGGCCGTGTCTTTTAGCGGGTATGTGTGATTGGGTCGCATAAACAATGCCGAACGATATTCCACGGTAGATCGAATGCCCCTTGCTAGGGCATCGCGGATTTCCTAATTTGTTCGTCGTAGCCTAGACTCTGGTCCCTCAACTAGCCGGGGACAAATACCAGTGCTATAGCACTAGGTACTAATAGCACTAGGTACTAATAGCACTAGGTACTAATAGCAATATGTAATACCTTTCACAAAGGCGTGTCCATTGTTCACTGCTTGGTGGGAATTTCACGACGACACGGAGACAAGGTAAGATCGAATGCAAAGGAAACTTTTCATCTGATAATTGTAGTACTTGTACTTCTGGCTACATGTACCTAATTACATCAACGCAAAATCCATACTTAATATGTAACGCATATTATTCTTTCTCCGCGGCCTTGGCATCCCGGCCCTGGACTAGCACGGGCTCTTGTACCTGATATAAGAACTCCAATCCCGGTAGAGATAGCGGCCCTGTTAAAGAAATCGGTATTATCATTTTGATTCGGGGCTCGAGAACGGGAAGGATAGCCAGATAACTTTCAAGGCCGGCAGTTTGATCAAGTCGCCGGATGGTATCTCGATACCTCGTTTCACCCATAGACCTGGTCCTTGACATCCTGCGTCTCGTATTTGCCTGGTTGGCCGCTTCCCACATGTCCCGGGAGCCCTCTTGGATATCTGGTTCGTCTTCTGGACTGCTCCTTTCAATGGCTTGTTCATTTTGAGGAGGAGGACTCTGGGCGCCGTGGGGCCTGGGGATGCAAGTTCGATATTCGTTTGACGCTTGACGCTCGTCGTCTTTCTGCCCCTGAGCATGAGTTGTGGGAAATAGTGAAGACTCAAGTCCATTGCGCGATGCCCAGAAGTCGTAGTCGTTGGAATAGCCGGGCATAAACGTCTGCTGTGGCGGTTGAAACCCTGTGTCGCCATTCTGTATTTGGGTGCTATACGCGGGATGGTAGTCCAAAGCAAATATCTCTGCGCCTTCGTTGCCCAAATTCATTGTGTTTGCCACGTGTCCATAAGGGCGGGCGCCCTCTTGAGCATATGGAACACTATCAGGTTCATGAAGACCGCCAGGAAACTGCGAGTATTTGAATGGCGAGCGCAACACTGCCGGGGATGGTTCGCGATACTCAGTAGAGTAACGAGTTGAGGAAACAAATGCTTGAGGGGAAACAAGTGCTTGAGAAGAAGCTCTCCGAGAAGAAGCAAGTGCTTGAGAGGCAAGCAATTCTTGAGAGGGAAAAAGTGCTCGAGACGGAGCAGCTCGAGACGGAGCAGTTGGAGATGGAATAGTTGGAAACAGAGTAGCTCTTCGAGAACACGTCACCGCTTGTTGATTAAAGTGCCGTAGACTGTGGGCCGGCGGTGCGTATTCGTCTGCAACTGGCTCGTTTAGAGCTATCTGTACGTCATTAGTAAACTGTTTCAAGAAGGAGGTGGTTGTGTCATTGCCTACAGCCGTAGCACTATCCTCGAATGCCGTGGGGAAAGTCTTGTAGCCCATAGGGGATGAATGTGCTGTAAAGTAGCTCGCAGGCGATATTTGTCCGGCACTACTGGCAAAGGAAGACCTCTGCTCGCTGTTGCTTTGGCTCGTGGAAGGGCTTGCAGTAATGCTCTGACTGTTGGACAAATTGAATGCCTCTTCTGCAGCTACATAGGCATTGGGAAAAGGGTTTTCGACGGCCCAGTTCGTCCAAGATGGAGGCATAGTGTGGTAGTAGGTCAATTGGGGCTCCCACGTCCCCTTCGGGGATTGCTCATACGTAGCCATAATATTGCTGTTGAACATGCCATTGAACATGCCATTGGAAAGGCCCAAAGGGACAAAAAAGGAAGCACCAAGGGAAAGAGCCTCGGAAGAAAGGGGCTCTTCAGTAGCAACAGTGCAGTGGTTGGTCTCTGAAGCGATTTGGGTTGAAGACAAGGTAGGTTCCCTTTGACGCCTAGACGCAGCGGCCGTTCTCGGTTGCTTTGTTTGAGGAGACGAGCTGGAAGAAATTGCCGTCGCAGTCTTTTTTCTTTTGGACCCTCGAGGAGTTTTTTGGGGACGGCTCTCAGTAGGAATATGGCCGGGGAAAACGTTACCCACGTCGTTGCTCATACGAGTATCCGAGCCAGCTTCAGCTGTCACAGGCATATCCCGTTCTATTGCATGCTGAAGGATTGTCGTGACAGGCATGGTCGTTGTAGATTGCAAAGGACGTGTGAACGATCTGTTGTTGGTCAAAGCAGTGAAGAAAAACAAGCCAGAGCCGCTTTCTTTGTGAACTTGAAACAAGGGGGACCATGCCGCTGCAGAAGCTTGCGGCTGCTCTTGTTTATATACAACTTCGGACCAAAGATGGGACTGGGCGACAATGTGATACACGCATGCAATTTGTACGGCAAAAAAATCATGCATGGCAAGCAAGCAATGCCTGTCTCAGTCACAACTCACCTCAACCGAGCCCTCTACGTCAACGGCAATGATAAGGCCGCAAAGTAGTGTGTAGGGATATCACGGATGGGTGTCGAGCGTCCCACTCGTGGACAATGAACATTGGGCAGCTTGTCCCGGGGCATGGACAGAATCAGGCTGTCTCGCAGGACAAGACGCGCATGGCCATATCGAGCCTGCCTGTACATGCTCTGCGCTGGCTTCATGTTCCCCGAGCTAATAGAATCTCGCCGTGCCGGGACGGTCCCCAAGGACGATCCACAATTATGCGTTGTTGTTTGTTTGTTTGTGCTTCGAGGCCTTGAGTCTGCTTCAGCTTCCTTGATTCGCCCGCCATGCCCAAAGCTGCAGGGTTCACCACGCATTGGTGGCGGCACAAAATATGGCAGAGGGCACCCTCCAGTGTGGTGGCCGTCCAGCCAGCCTGCAGCGAATAGGAAATAGGGCCTTTGAGCCCGTTGCCCGGTCTGTGATTGCGGGGGAAATGTCAGCCCATATTAATAGCCAGATATTGCTCCATGGCATCGCGGACGACGAACCTGCTCCATTTGCTGTCCCCCCTTCCCACCGATTCTCGCCATCGCTTCTCGCCACGGCTCTGCCAGGCAGCCCGTATAAGAGCCCGGTCTCTCTGACGTTCCTCAGACGTTCAGCTCTGGCGACTACTCGATGCAGACATCCCAGCTAGGCCCACTACTAATAGCTAGTGCCTCACCGGTTGACCGCGGCAATTTGGTGGCTTGGGTTTGGACCCATCTGCGAGCGACAAGTTTGACGCTCTCTGTCTCCCGTCTTGCAGTAGCTTCATGGGCATGCCTACATGGAGCCCCCATCATTGTGTTAGCTCCGGCAGGAAAGCCATGTGTGGAGCTTGGATTGGTGGAGGACTCCGTATCTGGAATTGTCTGCGGCTTGGTCAGTGTAAGTCCAACTTACAGTATGCTCCTCTGCAAAGCCAAAAAACTGGACTCTTAAGGACAACAAGGGAAAATGCCAGCGCAGAGAGGCGAGAGAGCGAGCGGGATTCGAGACTCGCTTTAGCGGCCAATAGCGACGACGCCAAAAGCCGCGAGGCTGGCGCCAAAATCATGCATGCAAAGTAGCAAACATTCGCCGCAGATGAGCTCGAAACAGCGCGCCCAATATTACCCCTGCTGTCTTGGATGGCTGTTACGCACACCAGCGGCTGATTCGTCGTCGTAGAGCCGTGGATGCGTGTGAGTGAGCTCAAAGACAATCATGTGGTTGGGTTTGAAAGCAGGGAGAGACGGCGGAATCAAAGCTGCTGCCATCGAGCAAGCGATACTCGAGAGATGGCACGGCTATCTCTGGCATTCATGGAGGCATCCTTGATTCATTCTAGGGGTACATGCATGTAGGTAAGTTGGGATATCTACTGGATTTTTTCTTATATCTCTGCCTTGTTCGGACCGTCACGTGAGAGAGAGGCCTTCTGGATTCTTACCTTGCCATCCAGGCTCCAATAATGCACAGTCTTTTTCTTCTTAAGGCATCTACTGATCTATCATGATTGCCCAAGGTGGAAGAGAAAACATAGTTCGAAAAGCAGGGAAGAAAAACCACTCCAAATGCTGACAATCATGCTCTCTGGGCAGCCACTCCCTTCAATGATCCGATTCGACAGCCGCGGGAAATGATGGTTGAGCTCGAGGCCAGGGTACTAAGGTCTGGTCGTAACCACAGATCCGGGGAGCCGGAACTTCTGCCAAGGGGCTAAGGGGAGCACTCTAACTGAGACCAGTCGGCGGAACAGAGCCATCCGATGGAAAGGCAAGACAAAAGAAACAGAGAGAAGGAGAGAGAATAGCGACACGGGAGACTACACGAAGAACTCGAAAGACAGGAAGTGCACATAACACCCAAAACGCCCGAGAAAAGAATGACAAGGTTCACAGAGATACGCCTACAGGAGAAAGGAGGGGTAGAGAGGAAGAGAGCCAACCTTGGCCTACGCCGTGCATATTCAGCTCGCCCGTGGCTGCATGCCGGGTGTTTGCTACTGCTACATTCATGTTCGCGGAAGGCCTAATGACCACTATTGAGACGCGAATTGTGCCGAAGTTGAACGAAAGAAGTGGTGCCTGCTCTGCTTTCTCCATCTCGCCCTTTGATGCGGCAAAACGACGTCGAGCGTGGGATCTGCCGCCAGGCTGCCGAATCTGCGTCGAGGCTGAGACAGGCATTCGGGAACATATCCAAATTGTCTGCCGTCTGTGCCAACATAGACGTGTGGAGAAACAGCCATCGGCCTCCAGTCTGAAGCGACGATGGCCTTGGAAAGCATTTGATCGAATTGGAACACTGGCAAAAGACTAATCGCCCCTCCTTAGCCGCCATATTCGCTGCATCTACCTTGTTCCTTGCACTTGTGGCGTCGAATAGGAGTCGGAGTTCAGCTTGTCACATCTGACCACTAGAATCCTGTCACACAAAACTGCAAGTCGGCCCAAGACTAAGTCTCTTTCTATTTCGCCGGGTAGCTCACGATTATCGTCGACCTCTGGGCTTGCCGAGGCATCCTGAGATTTCTTTCGCCCCAAAGAAATGCGGTGCCTCTTGCTGCGTCATACGCAACCAACAATTATATACTAATGCATTGGGATTCTAGGAACCATCACGAAGACCACGGCCCAGTAGTAGACTGGGAACCTGCACGAGCCATTTCAGTGCTACGGGGTATTGTAGCACCAAGGCCCCTCAAGCTCGATATAGGATTCAGCTCGAGTACTATGACCAAACTGTAAGTGCCAAGCTGCTGGCAGCCGTGAGATCTGCACAGGCCCTACGGAGTATAATCGAGCTTAATGCGCTTTGTCCCACCGATCAGTGGATAGCATGCACGGATAACACAGTTGCCGAGAAGCGAAGGAGAGAAAGAGAATATGTTGAGGGTGGTTGGCATACGGCGATTTGCAATTTGGCATCAATAGCTTGATAAATAGAACCAGATCTTGTTTGTTGCCAGCTGGAGAGGCTCCTCCTTCGGCTATGATGCCCTTGGGCCGTTTGGCCGGACCACTGTTATCTTGCCCCAATGCCCAAGTCATTATTTTCAATTGATTCAACATCAGCTAGCATAAAACTGGACTTGTACGACGTATAATAATAGCATTGCCTACTTGAGTATGGCAGAAAGGATTGGCATCCTTGGAAGGAAGTGTTTGCTCCCAGTGTCTCATTTTAGAGAGGTCATTTCTGCCTTGGCACATCAACGCCATCACTCGGCAAAAAGCAAAGATGAAGTCAAAATTACAGGTAGGAAGCGATCCCCCCATTCTGCTGTGATATACTCGTAGCAAATGGCGTGGCCAGCTATACCGTCATAGGCAGTCCCAATTGTACTACCACGGATCCAAAGACGATGGAGCTTGGCCGGCGATGCTAATTTGCGGCACCGCTAAAATGACACACTCTATGCAGTAGATCTATCCTTGTTGGAGTTCAAATTGATGAATATGACTTTTATTCATTCATCTCTAATACAGTGCTCGCGTGCGATGAGAAGTGTAGTAGACATTACCGTAGTAAAACATGAATCATATCTGGTGGTATCATCCAGGGAATTCGCGTTGATTATGATTTCTTCTATTTGAGGGTAATGCATGCTATACATAGAGTCATACTCACTGCAGCTTTCATACGAAAGCCAGTGGGGGGCACACAAGTGCATACAAGTGTTCTTGTCATATCTCAATTTGTTCCAATCTTTGTGTAACTACCTATACATTTGCCTGTCCGACCTCTCACCCAAATTTGGGAACCTATTGCATTACAAAACCCGACCTCAAAACGACAAATGCATTCGGTAAGATTGCGGCAGACATTTGGAACGTAGAGAGGAGTAAATGAATCCACAAGTCATATCCACATCCTTACACCTTCGAACGAAGTTTAGAAAAGACGTTCAACTGCGGCAACTATGATCTTTTTAGCAGGCCCTCTTCCCAAGAGCAGTTGCTGGTGCTCGTACCTTTACAAAGCCTCATAGAGAAAGGTGAAAGCAGCAAGGACTGTCCCTGCAAGTGGCAAAGAGCCTCTGATGAAGTTCAGAATGGTCCAATGACTCAGCAACCTGTTCACCCGGGCTACAGAGGTGTCATCCTTCTCGCTGGCGTCTTTCTTGGCCTCCTCGTGGAGCAATCCGTTGGTGTACTTCATGGCAGTGAGTGTAAAAGGCACAATAGACAGGGTGAGGCCAGCGGCTCCCAAGTAGCGTCCCCAGGCTCTGCCATCGCCGTAGGCATCATAGGCCGCGACAAAGTAGGCGAGAGCGGTGCCGATGGCGAACTTTGGCATAGACGCAGCTCCTCGCTGGTAAAGCTCAGCCCAGATCTTGGCAGAAGAATGCTGCACTGCGGCGGCAGCGGGCGCGCCTCCAATGGAGAAAGACATGATGGCTCCTAGATGAGGGCATGAGAAAGAATCCAAAAACAGATTGCCTTGCGGTAATATGAAACTTGACTGAAAGAACGGAATTTACCAGATAGCCATGCCGAGCCAACAACGCCGGTGGCGACAGCAACCAGGGATGGTCCAGAGAGTTGCATCTTGACAAATCCAGCAATGCTGTATTCACCGATTCAGAGAGCGTCGAATAGCGTATTTGACGATACTTTTGATGCTGTTCAGTTGCGGGAACAGGAGAGTTGATTGAAAGAGAGAGGCTCCAAGGCTAGCTGTTGAAATCGAACCATGCACTAGGTACTATAACGATACAGGCCCTAAATCCTGCAATGACGTAACAGCTTTGACTTCCGCGTCACTTTTGTAGAGCTAAAGGGGCTCTGTAATTGTCTTTTCGCGAGTTTTACTCATTTAATTTGAGGTGTGTTACGAATTCAACTTTTATTTGTTTTGCAGGTGCAGATACATTCAGCTTCAATATAGCTGAAGTTTGTGGCCACCCAACGTGAGCTTGATCTGATGGTGGGCCAGCTCTTGGAAAGCTTGCCTCGTTAGAGGCGGTGATGTTGTTGAGATTGCGCGCACCCATAGTTGAGAAGTATTGATTAAATTGCTTTTAAATAGCTTTGCAATCAAACTACAGATTCAAAAGCTGGAGATACCACGTAAACCCGAATTCACCGATGGTATAGCGTGGATGCCGGGTACTTTGCCCGACTACCCTGTAAATAGAGTACGAAATGGTCTCCAGTATGGCGTTTCCGTCGTGATTGTACATTCAAAGTAGCTTCCAATTGAAATTTGGACAACCCAAAGAGAGTATACCGAATATTGAGGGACTTTCACGACGGGTTTCCAAGAGAACTGCTCTGTTGTGGAAAGCCATCCAGGCTGTGATCGAGGCAAATATATTCAGGCTTCTAGAATGGTTGCTGTATTACTGGGGCCATCGAAAATTGTCCGCTCAACATGAAAGCTAAATTGCATCCAATCTCTAAAGTCTCTAGGCAATTGAATGAAAAGATGTGGACTTGAGAGCAGAGTCTTGCGAAATGCTTTACCCATACAAGGTGTAAGACGGGCGCTCGAGTGGATTATAGGCTAATCTATCTTGAATCAGCTGTCCAGCCATATCCAACTAGTAGTGAGAAAGTTCCCTTGCTCTGTCGAAGGCCTCTTCTGGGTGCGATATTGAGCCGTTTCGAAGGTATAGAAAGAGTTCAACCAATGTCCATCTGTTGCCACATCGAAACATGCCATAGTAAGGCAGCAGTTTGTTCTTTGTGTAGAGAATCTGGGTAACTGACGTCTTCTTTGGCTATCGAATTGCAATCTAGTCCACCCGTTCCAGCTCAATATACCGGATGACGACTATCTGAAGAGGGGAGTTTGGCGTGACGAGGCCATTTAGACCTGTCAATGGGCTGCTGGGCTCTGGAGTGCCGGACATTGACCAGCTGTGACGATAGACGGAGAGTGGTCACGTTAGAAGAAAATCGGGTTATTCTTGTCATAAGAGTATTAATAAAAGGAAGGAGGGCTCTTTGGCTGGCACTTAGGCTTCTCTGAACCAGCCTCTGCTGTTGCAACGCAGTTAAAGCCCCCCTTTCCCCAAGTTTCTCTGTAATCTTGTCGGTGAATCCAGCAGACGAAACAAGAGACCTGGACTCGCTCTCGGTTTCTTCGCAGCCGTTTCTACAGATAGAGGCCAAAATTCCACGACATCAGTTCTAGGACGAGCTGTATTGAAGTCTCCATCGATGGGACAAATAGTGGCCCAAAAGTTCACAGAGCTTGTCTTCGGCGTTGGCAACGACAAGAGTTTCGAACTATGCGCTTGCCGCACGGATAAACGCATTCAAAGTTTGATGTCTTCCATCTCGATGGCCTTGCCGTGTGTTGTTTGGCCGAGCTGGCGCGTAGTTTAAAGCAATTGCTTTCCCAACACATACTTTAGCCAGTCGGACGAATAACGAGGATGTGGGTGTTGTTGAAAGCTTTCCTGTGTCTGTTCATGATGTGGAAGAAAATATCTATTCAGAGGCGTTAGTACATGTATACGCTTTAATCAGAGAGTTAGGTAGAAGATGGCAACAACGTACTTGATCAGAGCTCTTTTGAGCCGCCTCTCCATTGAATGTTTCGAATTTTGAACTCGAACTTCAATTCCGAAGAAGCACGCAGGACGTGTGAATCAATAGGTGCAACAGCGAAGCTCTATGGTATCGAAAAGCCCAAAATAAGCAGCACCAATCAAGACAATTACGATGAAAGAAGACCAAAGGCCTATGTGCGTGGCAGCTGTACAGCACCAGTCGAGACGTATCATGTGACATTGACCACTCCTGCTCGCTTTCATTCCCCAGTGTTTCCAACTACGACTCATCTTTCCTATAACGATTCTACTTCGATTTTCCATTGCATAGATTCGCGAAATCTCCAACGTGCCTCCATCTGACAATTGCTACGACCATAATCTCGACCCTGGCACCGATAACTGGATAGCGGTTGAGCCGACTCGCCGCATCGAATCAAGCAACTTCAAAAGGTATATACTCGAACGAAGAAAGCTTATGTTGCATACAATACTGACAAAACACCTCCCTTAGCCATCCACTCAAGCTCGATTCGCGTCTTCGTCTATGGACTACTGCTCAGAAAGTGTTTCGACCACCTTACATCGTCAACTAGGCCGCAATATCGATGCATAAGAAAGAGGCTACAGGTACAACAAGAAGATTTGGCAACGAAAATAGATTCCATGACGTACATATGCATACGCTTGATTGACGTCACAGTTGGTATTGCCATTGCCGGTGCCAGCGCACCAGACCGACGGCCATAGCAGTACGGCCTTGAAGGATGCCTCCCTACATGGCGTTCCTACATACAAGTCTTCGTGGCCGTTTGTAAGTCGGCCGTTTCTTGGCGCACCCCCGTCTCTTCGGTGCCATCTCCGAGGAGATCTGCTATAAGCGTCCTGCTAAGCATTGCTTAGTTCCAGAGTTAAGCAGCGTGTCTAGATTGCGGTACATTTGGCCCCCAAAATATCTCGGAAGCAGGCCGGCCTGCCCTCTGCACACGCCCCCTGAAGAACTCTTATAGGATGTTAGTGTATTGACTTGGAGGCCATCAAGCTGCGCAAGTATCTGCTACTTGCAAAGGGCATCTCACGAGGCGCTTCCAAGTACCGCATACATCTAGAGAGCCTCCTATGAGCTTCTTCCGGAGAACAGCCTCCCGTGCACCACGCACACCATCTACGGCACATCGGCAACGGCTGGGGTCGTGGAGAGGGGACCCGGCGGGTAGGGGCGATCTGGACAATCTTGGCCAAAAGGGTTGTATTGGTCAGTTACCATCTTCTACTTAGTTTGCGGCGGCTCTTACTTTCGCAAATCTACAGTCCTATCCATCCTAACCTGTGGCTTCAGCAGCCGCATGCGGTCTTTTTCCGCCCTACGACGTCAAATCAAACCTCTAGCTCGCTCGCGAAGCATCACATGGATAGGTCGGATCGCTCGGCATCGTTTGGATTGATAATGCCCATCCGTGCTCTGAACCTTGATAGCGATGATCCCCCAATCCGTGCAGCCGATATCGCAAGATGCAGACGAAGCCACTGACCGACGCATGGCAGCCAGTTTCCTCGCAGCAACAAAGATACGGGCTGGAAATTCTCTCAAAGTACATACATCCGACCCCTTGCGGCTGACATGCTGCCAAGCCGGCAGCTTTCGCTCGGCAGCGGCACGGATGCATATCCATCATGAATTCGACGATGCCGCCACGGTACCTACATGCTACACGGTGCCACAGATAATGCGGAAATGCCGTAGGGCGAGGATTCACGGCCAGCTTCCGACACAGCACCGATACCATCCTTTCCAGCGTCTGTGCGCCGTTCCAGCAGAGAGGGGGTTTCGAGGAGGAAGCTTGTGCGTTATGCACAGAATAGGAGAGGGACGATCGCCCTGTGTAAGCACTCTGTCGGCCAACGAAGGGATGTCCGTACTGCGAATAGCAGGCAGACAATCTTCAGCGACAGCGCATACGTGTCCACAGGATCAACTTCACATGCCAAATTTCAAAGGCGATGCGAATTTCTAGCTTTCTTTACTGGTGCTTGCAGGCTCATGCCCGTGGCCTTGCAGCTACTGTGGCATCTAGCCTGCTTGGTGGTTGGTAATACCGCTCCTCCCTGGTGATGCTGTTCGTTTCTTCCTTTTGCCTGCCTTCAGCTCCCACCGACCTTCTCTGGCCTGTCTGTGTACGGCCCTTGCTAATGTCGGAGAAAACCATCAGCTGCAACCCTGCAGGAGCCGCTCTTTGCCACATTCTCACCACTATCAAATATTTAGTAGATAGGTGATAGTCTAGATAGTCCAAAAGGCCCTTTTACGGTACCATTCGTCATCTGCCATTGTCAAAAATTGCTGCAGTTCAATCAAGCATGCCACGTGAAGCCTCCGTGTGTCTCACCACAGCTGCATTCCATCCTTACCCGTTGGTAGTAAAGCAGGCGGCAGGTAACATGATGCCGTAAAATATTTCGTCACATATGACGAGCCGGCGGTCCGTGTTAGACAAGATACCGTTTTCAGCCGCAGGAGCGCTGCTTCTTTATTTTCAATCACCACGGACAATCTGCATTGAAGGTTTAAGAACGAGATCTGTTTAGGAAGCATCTAGAGTATTTTTAATGGTTCTATTAGTAGAGAAAATTTGTATCTTATCTCAGGCATAAGGCGCATTGCGTTTGTACCTATTACGACTTTCTATCGCCCTATTTGAGCCATCACCGCATTATCTCCATTCCGTTTGTTGGAGGCAGAGGACCAAGTAGATAAAACTAATGAAATTCCAGATAAAAAACAAGCTGATTAGGCTTTCTTTTTCGAAGAATTTGCCACCCATCCCAATGAGAATAAAAGAAAATAGAATATCATGATACTCGCGTAAACTCATCCCTCCGTCTTGATGCATGCAGACAAACCCAGGACAAAAGAGAAAGAAAGGGTTGGATCAATCTACGACCGCATGTTCCCCTCGTATGTACTCTGTAGTTGAAAAAGAAAGAGAAAAGGAAAAGAAGGAAAAATGTGCCAGGGTCTTTTAGAAAAAAAAAAAAAAAAGGCCACCATAACAAACATAGCGTTGTGGGAAAACTGTAAATTGATGACGGAATCCCCAATAAAAACACACCAGCCAAGCTGACCTTCTTCTCTCAGGTCGCTTGTTCCAGCCCTCCAACTCCAATAAATGCTGCAGTTAACCCGGATAGTGTAATCCCAAGTGAAAATTGAGATAAAAAGAAGTCATCCTCGAGAAAATGAAATAAAGAATTGAAACGAAGGTGAAGGATTAAAAAAGTAAGAATGTTAAAAGGAGAAAAGAAAATGCTACTTGTCGCCGCCCATTATTCGAGATGCATCTGAATACAGAGGAAGAAGAGAGATGTAATAAATGAAGAGAGGTTATAGAATAAGGGTCGGATATAGGATAGAGTATTGCCAGATAGTAACGGACGAGGGCCATCTTTGCAAGTAGCACGCTGTCGCTCAGTAGCCGGCCTGCCCTGGCATTTTACCCAGCGAGTGGCTGCCAAAGTTCTTGGTTGGTAAGTGGTTATGGCAAAAGATTTTGCTTCCATTCTTGGCGCCGTAATCTTTCTTTGTCGCATCGATTGTGAGCTTGGGATCGTCGTACGACTCGAGCTGGCAGCATTCGATATTCTTGACCCAGCGGCTCGTAATCACGTCGTAGACGCACATCCGCTTGTTGGGGTCTGGGTTCAGCATTTGCAGCAAGATGCGCCGCAGAGGGGGAGGATTGACACCCATATCAAGGGCTAGGCACTTGGGGTAGTCTGTATCCGTGATTGCGGCATCTTTGTCGCCCTGGTGCTTCTTGTTCCATTTCTCCCAACCGGCCACCAGCTTGTCGTAGTGAAGGTTGCCAGCCTCGGCTTTGGACCAGATGGCGCCGCCAAAAGTCATGTAAATCATGACAATGGCGGTGCTCCACACGTCCAAAGCTCGTGCATCGTAGTCTCCTTTCTTCTGAAGCACTTCAGGCGCAATGTAGGGCTCGCTACCGCATATGCCTGGAGAACAGCGCCGGATCTCTCCCATGTTCTTACCACACTGGCCTCCAGCTTCACGGAGTCCAGGATGAGTGCCACAAAAGACTTCGGAGACACCAAAATCTGTGATTTTGAGTTTGCTATCCTTTGTAATGAGTAGATTTTCAAGCTTGATGTCGCGGTGAGCAATGCCGTTGGCGTGGAGATAGTTGACGCCCTGGACGAGCTGCTTGAAGAGGCAGAGGCGATCCTTGAGTTTGGCATCGCCTTTCAAATGACCCTTTTGCACAAGGCTAAACAGGTCACCCTCGGAGCAGTATTCCATGACATGGTTCCAGCGTCCATGGTCTGAGCACAGACGGATAGTTTCGACAATGTTGGGATGGTGCAAGCTCTTGCCGATGCTGAATTCCGATTTGATTTTCTTCTCGTACTCTGCCTTGCTTTCGCGGCTAGATTTGCTACGAAACTCCTTGACGGCGTACATTTCGCCAGGGAAACCCTTGCGCACCATGAGCGAGACCTTGGAGGCAGCACCCTTTCCGAGATGCTTGCCATGGCGGCCTAGAAGCTTACTCTGGTACTCGAACTCATCCTGCAGCTCAGCAACGTCCACGTTGAAGTCGTCCGGCAGGCTCAAGCTCATGCGACGGGCCTTGGCGCCTGTTCCAGCCTCCGGCGGCATTGCCCAAGGGAGCCGCTCAGGAGGATACGTTTGGCCATTGGGGGCTTTGCTGCCCTGGTGAGGAAGAGGCCCACGGTTGCCAGCGTCGAAGCTACTAGCACGGCGCGAGACAGCCTTTCCAGGCCGGCCAACTGCTGTGCCAACAAACCCAACAGCACGGCCCCGCAGGCTGAAACCGGTTGACGCACGGTTCTTCTTCTTGAGATTGGCATCCTCGCTGAGCGAATTTTCATCCTGAATAGACAATCTATCGACAGAAGGGGTCCCCGGAGACGGGGGTGTAGGCGAATTAGATCGGGTAGTGGCATTAGACGACCGGGTTAAAGAAAAGCGGCTTGAACGTGTAGCCGGGCGAGCGCTGCTCGTCAGGGGCCGCTGTAGATAGGAGGCTTCAGAAGGCATAGGCGAGCTCGCATCGAAAGCGGCAGTGTCCTGCGTACCGGGACGACGAAAGAAGTTGGTCATTGTGCTTCTGAGACTGGAGATTGACAGCCGGGTGGAGAGTCTTGATGGCGAAGGAGGTTCCAGGACAGAGGGCCGGCTCGAAGCAGGGGATAGACGTGTGAAAGATTTGCTGCTACTATTACTAAAAGTAGGCACTAATGCGGATGAAGTTGTGGTTTTTGATTCCGGGTTTGAAATCGAGACAGCTGGCACTGAGAGGGTGGGGGAGCGAAGGTTGCTGGAGCTTGGTCTAGATGCCGAGGCCGGACTCAGCAGGGAAAGGGCTGCTCCTGGCGATGCTGCTGCTTTTACCGTCTTGTGCAAGACTGACGGGAGGATGGCAGGCTTATTTGGAGATGTTGTAATACCGGTTGAATGCTGCTGAGAGCTGACACTGCCAAGGTCGTCCGAATCCTGCTCATATGCATGCCTCAACGCAAACTCCCGCGATTGGCGGCCGCTGACAGGCGTAACAGGCTCGATGGGGCCTTCGCTTTCAGTGTCGTAGCCCTCGAAAGCTGGGTCTGGGAAGTCGGCTGGAGGCTGGCGCAAGGTCGTTTGGATGAAGTAGGAGCTGATGTCAGAGGACCGAGACGGTCGCGCGCATTTATCCGCTGAAGAGCAGTGTCAGCATGGAGTATTAATTCGGGTTGGAACAGGAGGACGGGTTCAAATAGGTATTGGTGTATAAAAAGGGATTTGGAGTAGAGATTGTGAGGAAGCTATTCAGCAGCATGCGAAAGTGCGCTGAAGGGGGAGATGCATGCCAAGAAAAAAAACCTGCAGCAGAAAACGAGGCGTCGCAGGTGCCACAGGCTTCTTTTTGAAGGAGGGAGGGAACAAGCAGAAACAGGAAAGCGGAAACAGCTCGAATTGCCATTCAAGGATCCATCCATGAGCAATGCAGGCCGGGGCTTATCTAACTGCGAATAAGTCACTCACCTCTAGCTGGAGCCGGAATTGGCTGGGGGGCGGCTGCTGGCGGCGCTACTGGCGCTGAAGCTGGAGAAACCAGCGGCCCCGGACATGCTGAAAGCGCCATGGCTTTGGCAGATCCAGAAGTCGATTGATGTAAAAAACAGCACGCTTTGAAGGCCAAGGGTCGCTGAGCTCCACTGTGCCGGGGAGCGATGCACCTCGGGAGATGGGACTTTGATTTTTGATTTTTGATTTTCTCTTTGATTTGATTTTGGGTTTATGCTATGCGCGTCACGAAAAGTGGCGCCGCAGCAAGAAGCAGAAAAAGGACAAGGTCGCAGTCGTTGCTGTTTTAGCGTCTGGGCGCCGCTCTTGGATCGAATCAAAAGGCCGCTGGACCTTCTCTAGAAGCGTTCGATTCGGGGGATCCCCAACGGTGAGGGGGTATGGCGACGTAATTGGGCTGGCGCTCCAACCACTCAGCAGCCAGTGAAGTCTGGGCCAGAAGGCGAAAAGAATCAAGTCCGCGGTGGTGCCGAAACGGAGCTTGGCCTTCGAAACAGGTAGGTATGTAGGTGAAGCGGGTGCACAGATGGACAAAGATGATTTGGAACTGAGAGTAAGAACAAATGGCCGCTGAGAACGAAAGGAGGGGAGATGGTTATATAAATCCTGAGAGAAGAGCGGGATTTCAAGAGATAGTGGCGGAGATGTGGAATTGGAGTTTGACGCCGTGTGCCGAAAGGCTAATCTTGAGCTTTATTTTCTTATCGTTTGCCTCTTCTTAGTAACTTGGAGCGCTATGGCATGCTTCAAGTTGTATCCATTCAGTGGGCTGGTAATGTCGACGCAGATTGACTCCTGATTCAAAGCATCGATATCGGAAGAAGAGAGGAGAAGTAGCTGGCAAGGCACACCGAAGAGTAAGTAAACAGAGAAACAAGCTGCAAGAACAAAGGACTGGCAGAGCAAACCCACCCAGTCAGTGATGGCTTCTTGCCGTCCTTCTCTGCTTTCTTCTTGACGTGAAGCCAGGTAGTAAACAGCCAAGGCCGAGGCAGGAAAGAGTAGAGAGAGTGACCCAGAGCGCGGGAGGTGGAGGCATTTAATCAAACCCCAATGTATAAACCGAGGCGGCGTTTGGTGCCAGAAACGTAGAGGAGTGAAGAAGGGATCCGCGAGGAGTGCAGGAAGCAATTCGAGGTACCACGGTACGCTGCGTGGAGGGCAGGTGCAAAGCTCCCGAGTACCTGAGTACATCGTCCCTACATCGTCCCTTGAGTCGATGCCAAGGCCTTTAGCGGCAGGACATACAGCCACCGGTGCACAAGACGTCGAGGAGCACAGCAGGAGATGATGCTAACGGCCGCCATTCAATTTCTCGCAGACTTGGCTATTAAACCACTTGGGTACTAACATAAATCACCGCCTACACGAAGCCATAGATGGCGGGATTCCGTGAGTGGCAAGGTACCTACTACTAGTAGTACCTGTCCATCATTTCTTTCACTGGCTGGTGCCCCGAACAATGCTGTACAAATTGAAGTTGGCGCCTCGCAGTACATGGTACCGGCGCCCTGGTAGCTGCCCGCGCGAGGCATGGAGTACCCGATACGAGGCACGCGCTGTGGACATGGCTCCCCCTTTGTATTGGCGCCAAGGCTCGCTTCGCTTCTCGTTACTGATTGCATAGCGCCCGGCCATCAATGACAGCACGCACACCTCCAGAAATGGAGTCTCCCTCCCCAAAGTGAAATTGAAGCCACAGCACGGCACTGCCCTCGCTGATTTATCAGAGGCCCAGCACTGCGTGGAGAGTGCTCTAAAATTAGTCATTGGCCTGCATGCACTTTCGCTATCAACAAGTGCCTGCCAAGAGAATGGCCATCGCAATCTCGAGGTGCCGTATCTGATCCACGATAGGCGCTCGCCAAGAGCCTTCAGCGGCCAGACCCCTCTGTAACTAATGCGCTGTCCGCTATGCAATGCGATGCAGCTGCGCTGTTCCTGGGAAAGAAGCTGGATAAGCCAGTCAACTCCTCCCAACTTCAACTTCATCATCTGTACGCACATCCCACAAACGAGTCCAAACTGGGCGACCGATCCGACATCTCGCCCGCATCTTTTTATTTGCTGCCCCTACTATACTCTTTATTTGTTGCCTGTATTTGCGGGCTGGGAAGTGGGTGCACGCGTATCGCTGCGCTACGGTGCATACGTACTCGAGCTGTGGCTGCGACTTTGTTTCTTGTCTCTGGTGTATCTCCTCCGTCTCCATCCACCGTCGTTGGTTTGTGTCACCAAGCCTTGGCACATTTCAACAAAGTGCTAGTGCTCTGGGCTAATTACTTACGGCTAGTTGTGCGTGTAGCATCGCCGCCTGAGAACGCCCATTAAGCACGACCTAAAAGAAGGCATCTGATGGGTTTTGATCGTCGCTTGGCGTAATGAACGGAGCACGGTGAGTGCATTGCTGAGCTTGTATGGGTTGGCCGTTGCCGCTGATCTGCTCGGCAGTGATATTACGCGATCTACACCCTTGCGTCCAAGACTAGGTACCTAGTATCGTATCACAACTCCCGACAGATATGGGCATGGGATCTTCCCTTGAGTCGAATCCGCCTCGCCAATGTTTACATTGGTACTCCTCTTGGCAGGATCAAGCGGCTTGGCTGTGGAATTGTTTGTCTTTTGAGGCGCAGAGGCTTTGTTTTCCTCAAAATTGGACTTATACGTGGAATTGATCTTTTCTGATCACCGTCACCGTCATCGTCCTCTTCCAACGCATCAGCCGCATGATCGACAAACCACTTTCGACTCCCAAGGCTGGGGACCAAAGGCTGGATTTGCAAGCTGTCTGATGACTTGATTGCACGTATAACGAGGCTACTGCTAGTGCCGGTTGTACGGATATACATACAGCCTGCGGTGCTCACGCAGCTTGCTGCTCCCATCTATACAGGCAGCCACAAACGCGGAAAGCCGCAGTCCAATTCTCGCAGCGGTGTTTGCTGGCCCGTAACGGCCCCGGTGCAGCGTGCGCTCCCGTTACCGGGATCGAATGTCAGCTCGCGACCGGCCTCGCACTTATGCTGCTCCGGATGTCGTGCAAAAGTTGATGGATGTGCTCTTATGCTCTAGGCAAGACGCAATGCATGGCGCAGGTGCTACGAAATTCAACCAACAACAGAGCAATGCCCTTCAACCCCTGTACATATATGCTCAGGCACGAGAGCAGAATTGACCGCATTGCTTACTGCTGCTTAGGCTGCAATGGGATATGGGAGTTTTGCGTTGCCATGTCATCTTTGTGTTCCCTGATAATCCACCAAGCTCTATTCGTGATATCTGAGCTGGCCAAAGCATTTGGGAATATCGAAAAGGCGCTCAACGCTACAGCTCTGTCTGCTTACCTGCACGCAAGCTAAACGCTATCTACGCACACCTACCGCCATCAACAGAAGAGAAGAAAGGGCGCTTCGCCTCGACACACTACAGCTGTACTCATACAGCTTACTTGCACAGCGAACTTTTGGAGGGCTAATCTCAAACTATTTACCCCCTGGTCAACCCCCCTTTTCCATCTCCGATCTGGTCGGCCGATTCGTCTACCGGCCAGTTGACAGTCGAAGCAGCCAGATTGCGGCCCAGACCAAGCGAAATATGGAATTGATGTATACGGGAGTAGCATATCTAATGCAGCCCCCGAGCAGCCAGTGGCGGGAGGGCCCAGAAGCGAGGGTTTAATTATAGCAACTTGATTCAGCCAGCAACGAGTCACGAGCATCATCCCATTTGACTTGTAAGTTCTCCGTGCCGCAATCAAGGGCTCATCGGCAACAAGCGAAAATAACGCTCGCCATCAGGTTGTCATCTGCGCTCAAGGTTCCACATACCTGCCGCCATGCAATGGAAATACTAGCACATCTCCTTACAGCGGCTTGTACTAAGCGTGGCTAAACGCCATCTATCAAAAAGAATGAAGGAAGCCTGCGCTAGTCTTGGAATTGACGCGGACGACGATGCTCCGCTGCGAATACTGCCCTCGTGGGAAGGAGAATGGACCGCAAGCGGGCAATCAAAGCTGTCGAAAAGCACATTAGCCACTCAGCCGGCCAATTTGCCCAGATTTGAGCTACGGTTGCTTCCTTTCGCTTCAGTCGACCAACTTGCGGCATCTACACACGCATCTGACACTATTCCTCGTGTTGTCTCGTCTGCGACCTATTGATGCATGCGCGGATTCCCAATTGTGAAACCCGCCTTCAATATTCTGTGAAGCTACTTTCGCTTGGTTATAGCCGGTTCAATCAGCGCTCAGCAAGCCAGTAAAGGAGCCATCGGCTCTAGCTGGGAGCCAACTATTGCTTGTTGACGAAGAAATCAACGGAAACCGACGAGAAGCAACGGTATCTAGAGACGAAGCAAATTCAGAAGTGGCTCCGTTGCTGCGGCAATAAGGATACGATTTTGAATCTCTCCGTCCTCGACAGTCTCAGCGATACTCCAAACCACCGGCGCCATAAAGCATTGCGGCAACTAGTCGTAGAAAACAAACAAGCTTAAATTTAGTTCTTGTCCGAAACAACCCTCACAAGTATTCTCTACTTCGTTTTCTGTTCAGATGCGCCCAGCCCGACAATGAGCTTCATCGCTCTTTGAAGTGCCATGGAGGGAGAGGAGTGTCTTATCCTTTTGTGCCGCCCCAGCTGGCTTTTCGCGGGTGCCGTTAGATCTCGATCTAATTGAATTACAAACATTTGAGTCTGAAACATTAAGCCGCCCAAATGACCTCAATCTACTAGCCAACTCCATCTCGTCAAGGCTCGTCAAGGCTGTTTAGCAAGCATTTTCTCGCTCCTGGTCGAGGGCGATCATTGCCTTGACAATTCGAAACCTACAGTGTTACATAAAGACAAAGTCGAATACTGCTTGTTATTCTACAGCGGAAAGGGCTGCAACGACGCAGTGGCTGGGCACTTTGGCTGTGCTAACAAGGGCAAACTGCTTGTATTAGACTGCCTTGAGCATGCAACACTTACGATTGTATTGCCGGCCTGCTCTAAGAGCGGAGAGAGAAAAACAAGAAAAGGACACTCCATTGGCGGACATGGCAATGCCCATATTCCAATGTCTCTTGTGGAACAGGCCTCAGTATTACGACTTGCAGTAGCAGCAGCATCTGCCTGTCCACCATTGGCAATCTCAAAAAGTATGCTTAAATAGCCACGCCACATTTCCGTCTCGGTGAGACGTTAATCCCCGGCTTAGTTTTCAGACAACTGGCCGTGTGAGACGGCTTGCTTGGTCCAGGGCTCTGGTCCAACCTGCTTTGGAAGGGCGATTCGCCTTGCTTTCAGACAAGGTTTCGAATCCAAGACAATTTGCACCGCATGAGCCTCTTTTGACTGCCGCGAGCTGTATCGCCAAGCCTCCCGCCAAGAAATTAGGGATAATCGATGAGATGAGTTTTTCTTGGTTGAAGGCGTACATGCATACCCTTGGACTGAAAGAAGGCCGTTCTGGAATCTGCTGGATCGACATAGCGCCGTCCTACATCATGGATTAAGAGCCAGTGTCACAGTCTTGAGAATATGCCGTGCCCAGGAGCTAGAAGCATAAGAGCTTTACAGACATGCTGGATCTTCAATTTCTAACGGCTGCTAGGCTCTCCCTGCCACCCACCATTTGAGCTTTCTCACCGACTCGCCTACGCGCCTGTTTCATTGAGCGAGAAGATGGCTGGGCCGCGGCACAAGAAAGACGCCAAGACACCTACGATCAACAGTCATACAGAAGAATAGTTATTGAATGACTGTTTCTATCAGAGGCAGTAATTATCACCCAGCCAGACTGATTCCTATCCATTGGTTTGTCAAGATCTCCAATTTACTGTACGCTCGACGCGTTTTTTCTTCTTTGGCAACAGGCGTCTAACTATCAAGCACGTGGAGTATAGATGATACCCGTCGCCCAATGACAGCTTTGAAGGCCCCTCCACCGCGGTCGGACACCAACCACCTCCTTGATCGACCTTTTGTTCGGAAGAACTGAAGCCAAGGATTTTGGGTACCACGAAGATGTGAGCAGCCAACTTGACTAATCCTTCGGTGCTCCTTCGATCGATCCATAGAGATTGGCGCGTGCCAAGATATTCAAGTCTATAACGTGATAATGGATCTGGTACCGCTTGCTGTTCAGCAATGGATATGTCTTGCCAAGCGGCCAGGAGTTTCTTGGCATGCCCAACTGAAGCAGCTTGTTGCGATACCTGAAGATGAGCATTCCACGTCGAAGACAGTGTGCTTGTACAACACCATAACGGCTGTCTATTATTCGCTGATACAACGCGGATGAGCGATGGGTGTGCTGAATACCACTGCGGGTTTAACGTGTCATCGAATTCTTAAAACTTGGCTGTGAACACAGAGGTGTCCAGTGATCGAATTTCCGATTTTGCGCATGAGCCTTCCGGGAAAGATCTGAGAGGACAGGAGCTTGAAAGTCTAGTCCATCGATTCCAGGCCTTTTGGTCTTTGTGGCTTGAGCTTGGGCAGCACCCACTTGCTTTGTGAGAGCTGAGACTCTGTGCAACTACGCCATTGCCGCGACCATCGGCACATACCTGGATTTCTCAGGCTGGCAAAGCAAACAGGAGCGCTTTCACACTCTCTTGGAACTATGTAGTGGCGATAGTTTAATTTAAGTGTTGATTGGTATTCCAGAGTAGATAGTATAATCCGCTGATTCCTTCCCATTATGCCTGCAGCGATTGTTTCTCATATCGCCTAAGACAATCTGATTACACACGCATTACAAAACAGACTTGTGCTGGGCTACAATTCTATTTCTAGTACATAAGCTACTGCACTGCGCTAGCAAATGTATTCAGCAGTGGTATTCAACTCAGATCAAGGGAGCAGTTTGGGCGATACACAGCGACGAGCAGAAGGCATCACCAGTCTTTCCCCAAAGCACGAGCTCTTTTAGCACGTCCTCTTGAGTTTTCACATGGCTCTGGCCATTATTAATGACGATTGCGCCGCAACACTAGTGGTGGGATTATAAATTCGTCTTGCTGCTAACAGATGGAGTAGAAGCGGACGCGGTGCCGCCGGACGGGGCCGTTGACGGAGATTTTTCCACGGCCCGCCATCAAAGCTACACTCAGCCTCATCTCATGCTGGTACCTGGAGGCAAATAGCGGGAAGCTTCCCGGCGGCCGGGAAATGGCAGCTGAATTTCGGGATGATTGTCAATGCAGCGGCTCTAGCTCGATCCGCGGCCGTATAGAAACTGGTGCCGGAGATAATGGCTTTCATGGAAACCACCAGTCTTTGTGGCTCCACGCAATAAACTATATATATGTTGGCGTATGAGCATGCTGTTACTTCGTTCAAGCAGCTTCCTATCTACTCTTTACAGACAGTGACACAAATTGAACCTTTTGGAAATTCTTACTACATATTCATCCAACATGTCTGAGAACTCCCATGTTGCCCTCACCATAGGCACTCATACCTGGGCTCCAAATGATGTGGAAAAGATACAGAGCATCATCTCCATCATGCGAGCTCATAACATCAAAACTC
Source organism: Trichoderma sp. CBMAI-0020 (assembly GCA_030708095.1). Taxonomy (NCBI): domain Eukaryota; kingdom Fungi; phylum Ascomycota; class Sordariomycetes; order Hypocreales; family Hypocreaceae; genus Trichoderma; species Trichoderma sp. CBMAI-0020. The sequence continues at coordinate 1,596,404 of JAJNCI010000002.1, forward strand.
TAGACTCGGCTAGGTTATATGTGTGTCTCCTACCGAAAAGGATATATCGCCTCACCACCCGGTGTCTCTCACACTGACCATCTATTGTGAAACAGGGTGGCGGAGCATCAGAGACGGCCATTGGAAACTTGCACCTAGGCCCAGATTTCGCCGTTGATACCAAAGTGCCAACAGGTTTTGCCAAAGGCCAAGCCGACAAGATTGAGCAATCCGCCTACGAGAGCTTGGCTGCGCTCCAGACGAAACAGGTACGGCCGATGACTCAATAACCTTCTCTTCTATCGTCTTCTAGCTTTCCTAACGATGATTGTTTCCATGTGTTCTTTAGGTCAGGACCTACTTTTTCCACGGCCCAGATGAGACTGTTCCGTTCGACAAGCAAATGGAAGCCATCCAGAAACTCTACCTCCAAGGCAGCTTTCAGCGCTTTGGCGTCTCCAACTTTACCCTCGAGCAGGTCCTCCGCCTCTGCAACATTGCCAAAGACAAGGGCTACGTTTTGCCATCTGTTTACCAATGCAGCTACAGCATCGCCTCTCGCCATAACGAGGCTGATCTCTTCCCCACGCTCCGAAAGCTGGGCTTCTCCATCCAGGCATACTCTCCCATGGCGGGCGGGTTTCTGGCCAAGACGCCAGAGTACATCGAGCAAGGCCAAGGTAGCTGGAATCCCAACACCCCGACGGGAAAGTTCCAACGCGACCTCTTTTACAAGCCATCGTACATGAAGATGCTGGCAGAGTTTGGAGCCTTGTCAGAGAAATCGGGCATCAGCCGCGCGGGTTTGGCGTACAGATGGGTGAGGCACCACTCGATTCTGAACAAGGGAACGGGTGATGAGGTGATTATTGGTGCCTCCACTTCGGATCAGCTAGCAGACACGATGAAAGAACTGGAAGGTGGCCCCTTGGAGCCGCGGATCGTCCAGCGCATGGAAGAGCTTTGGGAGATGGTCGAGCACGAAGCGCCAGTTGACAACTTAAAGTCGTTTCAAAACATTTTTGGATAATTCTGAGGCGGTCGAAGAAAACAGGGAGGGTATCTCAATTAAAATGATGTAGTGGCTATTTGGTATTGTAGCTAGAAATGAACCAGAAGTTCCTTGGCAATTGAATTCAATGTTTAGATTTCAAGCCTCAGTTACGTGCACCAGTAGCCACCGGACCATGCCAAAAATATATTCCCATATTGCCCTGAGAGCGGGTGCGAAATAATCGCTACTAGTTTCCCCCTAGTAGTTAAAGTCGTAGAAAGCATTGGACAAATCGTGTCATTAATAGAGCAAATCGTAGAGAATACACAATTGCAAGTGCTTGTGTACAAATTATGTACGGCGAATGAATCACACAAGGGCTCAAAGCGTCATCTAAACGACTTGTTGCTGGACCTCGTGTTCCTGGGCTTCTGAAGATTGTAAACGAATTTCTCGGGTAACGACTATGGCGCCGGGCTCGATAGGAACTCTCGCTGGAGGGACGTTGGCAAGTTCAATCTGCGAGTCGTCTAAACCCTCCTTAACGGGAATGCTACGCTCGGAGCCATCGTCGGTCAGATGTGCAAAGGGGTGTTCGTCTGTCTCGCGTGCGTGGCTGTACGCTCGAGAATGAGACGTTGTCGTGACGAAGCGGCCATCACCCTGCCAAGGCCGGGGGCCATCCTTGTGATGAAAGCTCATTCTGAGGGTTCCGCGCGTTCCGCGGGTTCCACTAGACGACTGTTTCTTGGATGGGACAGATCCGAGACTGAAGATGCCAAAGGTGAATCTGCTCAGAATCGGCCGCAAGAAAGGTAGGCAGGCTAATGGCAGAGAAAGAGAGTCAGAAAACATCACCCAGAAGCCTAAAAGGTCCCCGCTAGATGGAGCATGCTTACCGCAAAAGATGGCTGTGTTTCCTTCCACGACAGACCATAAAGCAATATTGACAAAGTTCCAGGTGATATCTGGACTGGTCAAATTTCCTTGAAGTAAGTAGTGGAGGCGAACAATAGAGACGATGGTGACACTGGCTATGTAGTTAGATTTACCGATGCTTGTGATGCTGAATACAAACAAACAAAATGATGTATTGGCAACTTACAAGAGCCCAACGCAGAAAATACCAGCAAGCGCCCACTTTTGTCCTCTGGGAAGTTGCAGCTTCGTGATGTATGGAAGGGGTAACAGCAGTATCAAAATATCGGTAACAATCGTCGGGATTGCGTTTCCGTAGAAGAACTTGACCGAGTCCACTGTGCATTTGTAGTCGCCTGGCTGCGATGGGTGCGTCGGATTGAATCGCTCCCACCAAGCACTGGTAGGTTGGCATTGAAAGATTGTAACGAGGATCTGGAAGAGAAAGGTGAGCAAGTAAGCAAGTGATGGTTTATATGCCTAAAAAAGAATCATCTGAGTTGAATACTTACGACACCAATAGCCCACATCAGAACAATCACAGCAAGTGTGAAAATAGGCAACTTGACAGAGCTTCGAATCTTGAAAGAGCGATAATAAAAGGCTAGAATAGACCATTTGACGCATGCAATAGTCACAAAGTACCCTAATTCGGCGATGAATAATCCCACTGCCCAGGCATATTGGGCATCTGGCGGACCGGCCCAGACATGTTTGCCCAAACCACGGCTCACGGCTAGCAAAGAGTCAGTGTTACGGTTCATCCTCTAGGATGAAAGCGTTGGATCTCGAAATCTACTAACCGTATGCACCCATACCGAAGACGTGGGCACACGAAGGGATCTAAAGAAGAGCGCCATTAGTCTTATTTCCATGACTTCAACTGTGGGAAACCCTACCAATGCCGCAATAATGAACCAATCATCTATCCATAGATCAATGTTTTTCAAACGACGGCTGACGATGCGGAGCCCAACGACGAGGACCGCCATACACCAGGTGACAATCGAGGTAACCATGATGGAGGCCCGTCTATCGTCGTCGAGATTGATCCCGGAAGGCGCCGCAGGAAGAGTATACATGGCTTGCGTAGGCAGCTTGGTAGACACTGCAGTCATCTGTTGGAAAAAATGCAAAGGAGTGGCTATCAGAGTCGACGGCCTTGCGGTCGTGACGGACTCTGAGACTGAAACGAATGTGAGATTGTTTGAAGAAGAAGTAGAAGCAGACTCCTATGCCATGCTCCAAGGACCTATACCACCATATGGCAACGGTTAGAAACGATTTTAGCCTCGGATGATATAACCTCTTACCGATAGAAGCTAAACTGAGTCGTACAGATGGGCCAGGACCAAAAGCACGAAACAGGAAATCATCGACTGAAGTGCGTTTCTGGCAGCTCAAGATGGGGTGGATAGAGGACCTAAAGCTGCAGACGCCACCGCAAATGGACGAAAAAAAAATGCCACCAGGTAATAGCTCGGTGGTTCAAAGATTTAAAGCCGTCTCGTCGGCCTCACCACTACCGAATAATCTTCAGTTCTCTCTCCACTCACGGGCGGCACACGTCGTGAACCGCTCTAGCTTGATCAATCACAATGCCGACTAAGCCAGGGCGTCAGGTAGAGCCATGTGGTTGGCCTGCCGATCTTGAGGAACAGAAAGGGACGCCTAAGCTGTTACGAGCTGCCGCTAAACTCTAGATTGGCTTGGCTGGAATTAGCATCGGCAGAGGTCCAGCCCATTGGGCCTGTGAGCACGGCTAGCAGGGGGGGTTCCTGGAGGATCCGTCAGTTCAGCTGCGGCCAGGGATGTGGGAGATGCCGATTGATTGCATGGGAACGCACGTACCTTACAGGGATTACAGGTGACAAATCGTTCTTGTTTTCTGCGCTTTTTCTTGACTTTTGTTGGAAGAGAGGGGAGAAAGAAAGGTGGTGATGCTGATGGAATATCTGGTGATTGTTTTTGAATTGCCTTCCCAGTTTCATTTGTGCAAAGCAGCACGTGACGGCCTTTCCAGATATTTCTGCAGGCCTTTCAACGAGACTCACAGCTGCTGCATCACGTGGAGTGTTTCTCGGCAGCTGCCAGGCCGTTTATTCAAAGATTCTAGATTTTCTCGCAGTTTGTGTTGGCTGATATTTGGTTTCAGATAGTCAAGCAAGCATCTAGTAAGACAATAGTTGATGCTGCTAAAGTAGTAGTGCGAATTGCTTCCCACCTCCAAAAAAAAAAAAAAAGAGAGAAAAAAAAAATCTCCATCTTGACCGCAGACTACTGCTTTATGCCCGACTCGTGCGCTCCATCTCGTATCCACCGCAGATCGACGACTGCTCTGCCTTTGCATCTCTTCCCAGCCGCTGTTCCGAGGTTGAGGAAGAGAATGGGCGGAATGGGCAAAGCAGAGAGAGTCGAGATAAAATTCCGTCGTGGGGACATGGCCTCGTAAGGGCCGATACGAGGGACAGAAGCGGCCGACGGGTGCGGGCTAATTAACCTCAACGTCCGCGCAAAAGTGAGCTTGCGGTGATAACTGTCAGGTGAGGAGCGGTTCTGATCGGTCAGTCGCGAGTAATGCCAGGTTCAACGGTCGGGCTAGGAGCAATGCAGAGTCGTTCTGTCGATCGCGGTGATTCCCCAGACGTGCGGGACTCGAAAGACAGCCTGGCAGACGCATTTGGCAGCGGCGATCTGCAGACATCTCTTATTAGCGACCACAAGATGTTATCATGCAGAAGATGACGATTTTGGAGCGGCCCAGACCTTTGAAGCGAGGATGGCAAATGATGTAGAGCCTAGGTGCATAATATTGACAAGATTATATCGAGGATGGGTATAGGCTAAGTGGTGTATAGATGTCATGACAATAGATATCATGAAGACAATAGCAAGGACAGGGATACAAGGTAAACAGAGGTAGACATACAAGAACAGAATAAAAAGCATCGTAACTCTAGCATTATAACACAACTTAGTACAGCCAGTGCGGCTAATAATAGAAGATTAGAGCATCATGGCTAGCCCGCCTTGTCCTTCTTCTTTTCGTCATTTCTAGCTTTATCCTCCTTCTTTCCATCCCCCACCGCCGTATACTGAGCGTCGCCAGTCTTATGTCTAGGCGGGCCAGCCTTCCAGTGGCCGAGCGGCTGGCCATTCACCAATACAGGAAGCGGCTGCGCCCTCCAGGCAATATCCATTCCCAAGTTGTGCGAAGAGCAAACCCTCTTTCCAGCGTGGGCCCTTCCATACTCCTTGAGCTTTTTCCTCATCTGTACGTGCGAGCCCTTTCCCTGCCCGCACTTTTTATCCATGATGTGTTCCGCCTCGTTCCACTCGTGTCGGTGGCAGGGCCGCTCTCTGCCATACGCGCAAACGTACACCATGACATCGCCGACGATGGAGAAGTGGGCGCCGTGGTACGGGACCTTGAAGTTCTGGCAATAGTCCCAGAGGTTGGCGACGGCGCGGCGGTATTCAGTGCTGTTGAGCAAGATATCACGATCCTTGTGGCACGAATGCTTGGTGGCGTGTATGGGCACCGAATACTCGTCCTCCGTATGCGGGCCGGGCTTTTCGTGGAAGTCGCCCTGGCCGGGCGGATGTTTATATTCGCGGACAGACAAGTGACTGGGTGGGACAGCCGATGGGGCTTCAAATGCAGGGTCCTGTACGGCAGCGACTTGGCAGATGCCATCGGGGAGTCCTTGTTCCACGATGATTCCTCCCTGTGGTTGTGATGGCGATGCTGTAGCGGCACAAGCTGTCGCCGAGAAGAAGAGGACGAGGGACCTAAATAAGACCATATTGCCACGAATTAAATGGCAGCAGATTGAAGAAGGTAGCACGAAATCGAGAAATATCAGAAGAAGAGAAACCAGGTGTCAAGGTAGTAAGAACTGTCAACTGTCGCCAGCGTTGATGATAGGTCGATTTGCAAGGCGAATTCTCAAGAGAATGCTTCTGTTCTTCCGGTCGATGATTGGTATGGTTGAGGACAGCAGGTTGGGGCCCTCGCCTTGATATAGGTCCCAGGGATATCCACCCAACTTCAAGGTTCAGGACAGAGTTTCGTGACTCGAAAATTACTCCACGGTTTCAAGCCATCTGTGCGATGATGTAACTATTGTCTCTTGTTACAGGTACGCACAGTTGTTCAGATCGTAATCTATATGTAGATACCTAGGTAGTCAGCTTTGATACACCGAATTTAGATGCAACATTGACGCTTGTGGCTTGGAACTTATCGTATTGGCTCTGAGTCATAAAGGTACACGCGCAATATGTCCATCACCAGACAAATCAAGTATCCAGTCAGCCTCATTATCTCCATGTAGAGCCGTGGCGCGGAACCTTATTCGTCAAGTCGCAAAAATAGTCTGCCAAGTATCGCCCAGAACTCTCACGATAGGGCCAAGCAAGATATATAAAGAGTCAATGAGTTAGCACTAACAGTAATGCCCAAGGATAAATCTCTCGCAACAAGGACAACAAAGTAGCATCCAAGACCGTCGACACAAGACTCTGATGCCCACGACGCCTCCAACAATCACTTATGAGTATCCGAAACACAGATAGTTGGGCAAATACTTTCTCATTAATACATTACGCTTCTCGCACACAAAATGCACCGCTGCTGAACCCTAATAAGCTCCCGAAACAGTCTCATGAAAGCTTCTTCTGCATAAAATCCGCCAACTCATCCAGCAGCTCCACCGTCTCCGCTGGGCTTGCGATCCAGGCTGTTGTTCCCACACTCCTTGCTTTGAAGTCGTTGGATCCGGCGCTCAGAAACTGGTCTCCCACGTGCAGCGTATTCTCGCCCCTGATTGCCGTCAATGCCGCGTCAGCTCCAGTGGTGCCCCCGTTGCGTCTTCCGAACCACTGTTGACAGACAGTCACACCCCAGCTCTTGTCACCAATGTCGACAAAGACATCGCGGCCACCGTTGAAGGCGCAGAATGGCACCCCTCGGCGCCCCTGCGTGCTTTGGCCAGCTTGTTGAGAAGGCGAGCCCAAGGCACTCAGCTCCAGGATACGCTGTACCACCAACACCGTCTCTTCCAGACTCTCCCGGGCAATTTGTATCTCAGGAGGATTGGGGATTATTCCCACGGCGCGGTCTTTTCGAACAATGACGGCGGGAAGATTCATCGTGCGAACACAGTCTCGAAGAGCCGATTCGGCCACGTCCAGGAGTGCTGCAATGTCTGCCTCAGACCAGGCCGCCATGTCTGGAGTGAGCCACTCTGGGCGAGGGACAGGCGCCAGGCGATAGGGCGAAGATGGCTCGTATTCGAAGAGGTAATTGGATTCACCTCCCATGATGACGATGTTTTGTTTCTGCACAGGGTCGAGATCTGGAGAGGTGGCGATGGCGTCAAGGAGGCCGTGGAGGCGGTCGTAGTATCGATCAGCAGTGGTATACCCGGCGGCGGTAACGATGCCAATCTTGATATTCTTGCGCAAGAGATCTGTGAACATGTTAGCCGTTTTACAGACCAAGTATCTCTGCTATTCCCTTTTCTGCCTTGCAGGCAATGTCAATCGGTCAAGGATGAGTGTTGGGGGCAATATAGCATACCGAGCAGTCGTGGAATCACGGGGCTTGATGGTTCCAGGCTCTGTCCATCATCATACAATGTCACATCACCATCAAACGTCGCTAGCTGGAGAGTGCCGCCCGTAACGGCCATAATCTGCGCCGAGTTCAGAACCAGACGGATATCGTTGAAAGAAGGCGCCACATAGCGTCTTGACGAGATGTAGCGCTTCCGGTCCTGGTACTTGAACGCTGCCTCCAGAGGTAGCCGCGTGAAGAATGGTCCCGCGGTGGGAACCAGCATTCCAAGCTTGGAGGGGAAGATACGATCCTGGTTTTGGCGAGCGACTATTGTTTTCTTCCAGTTAGCCACTATGCGAAGAGGAACAAGGAGAAGAAGGAAAAAGGCAGCAAAATAAGGCAGAGTGCGGAATACACCTACTGTGGTCGTCAATCATCAATTCAACGTCTCTCATAATCTCTGCGTAGCGTCTGTGGGCCTCCTCGGCCATCTTGGCCACGTTGGTGTCATCGCCAAAAACTCCCGTTGGCTGCGAGTAGAGCACAAACGGCACGGCCAAGAGTCCCTTGACCCATTCTGAACGAATTTCAAAAAGAATCAAATGTCAGCCGATTGCTTCATCCAAAAGGTGCGAGGTTGGCCTGCGTGTCGCCATGGAGGATTTGATTTTGGAGTCATAGCTCCAAGACCGACGGCTCGATGCAACCAGGCCAGCAGCTATTCGCACTTTGAAGACAACGTACCGATGAACTGGTCCCGTCTATGGGTCTTGAGGGCGTCTTGAATTTCAAATTAGCGACATGGCCCAAGAGACAGACGGCGGAGATGGCATCGCCCCTCTCACTTTCCACCTACGCAAAGGAACTCGAGATGCACGAGGGGAACCAATTGGGCAGACTTACACTCGACGCGGTATCGGGTTGTCATGATCAACCGTCGGTAGCTTCGTGCTCTTCAGTCAATTGGATTCTGTATGAAAAGGAGTGAAGAAATGGAGGCAGAAGAGAGAATATAGAGAAAATCAGAAACAAAAGAAGAAGCAGGAGCAGGATGATGATGGAAACAAAAGAACAAGGGAAGGACAAAATAAGGTTGGATTGCTCGTTGTTGTCACGACGTCAATCGGATTGGGCTCCGGCGCCCCCAGCTTTAGGTAATACCAACCTGAATCTCTACATGTAGCAGGCAGAGCCCCCTAAAAACCGGCCCGGAGAGGGGCACAGACGCGCTGCTAAGCCAATTGGCTGCTGAGGCTGCCGTGTAGCATAGCAAATAGTGAGTGCCCGTGCTCTTTAGTGGCCTTTCCTAGCGACCTGTAGCGGGGTGATTGCACTACGCAGCCTATCGGTCAGCGCCGCACGCCGAAGCCTTAATCGATAACACGCAACACAAGGGGCAGCAAGCGACCTCGCGATTTGATTTTCCAAGTTTCGTACCAGTCAAAGGAAACGTCGAGTGTCATGTTAACATGCGGTCTGACAACGCTGCCCAATTGCCTGTCCAATGAATATCAAATATTAAGCACACAAAGACACATGTCCACGGGTGTGTTGTATCTCTCTTTTTTTCACACTATACTAATGGTCCTACATACTACCTACACGTTGTGCTCTTTCCGTATAGCTTGCACCCTAGCTTCCATCAACCAGGTCAATGCCTATGTGCTCTTTTGTGTTGGCCGCAAATCACCAGCCTGCGCCTGAGTCACAACAATTCCAAACACGAAAAGATATAAAAATAAAAGTAGTCCCCCGTCCAAATGATCTTCCCCCTCAACACTGCCGCTTAAGTCATAGCAGCTATGTTAACTCTCCTTCAGCAGACTTACCTGGCTTGGTCGTTGTTTAGTCCAGCCTTCTTCTGCTTCTTGTTGGCTGCTAATTTGCTTCCCGCTCCCTTGATATTCTTCCTCCCTGCCGCCAGCCTATACTTGACATTGTCTCTTCGTTCCCATATCCTTTTGAGTAGGCTTTGACTTTTTTTTTTTTTTTTCTTTTTTTCTTTTTCCTTTTTTTTCTCGTCTTCTTAGAACTTTGCTTCTTTCTTCAACCCCCCTTTGCGTAAGTTCTCTCAAGAAGAGTATCATCAAGTTCATCTCTGTCATAACCAGCAAAGCCTCACCCGCCCATGATCCTAGAAGATAGTTGCGTAATGTCCACACAAAGCAGCATTTATGTAAGACTTCTCTTATATGCGACTTGCAACATCGTTTGAATCGTAGGTGGTCGGGATTTAGTTGGCGCCGCCGTTGGCAGCAGCCTCTGCTTGCTGTGCCTGGAGCTGAGCTTGAGCTACCTCCTCTGCCCTGACGAGAATGTCTTGGATGAGAGCCTGCTCTTCAGCAGAAAGATGGCTTGCGAGGTTGGCATAGAACTGGGGCTGCTCATTTTGCATAGCTAAAGAATTTAAAAATCATTTGTCAGTGAACAATTCGAAGGTTAACAAATCGGCTTAATTCACTCACACAGCAGAGTCGCTCTGAACAGCTGGTAGGGCTCGATCTTGTCCAACGGAGATTCGAGGAGTACACTATCCTCTCCAAGCTCCTCTTCTTCCTCATCGTCAATGACGCGACTGAATTTTTGTGCCTGAGTGGGTTAAAAAGTTAGCCTTAGTTTAGTCGGATGCCTTGGGTTATGTATTATAAAACGAACCTCTTCATTCAGGAATTCAAGATAAGCGGCGCTCTCATCTTTAGTCTCTGGCGACTCATCATCACCTCCTCCAGAAGCAGTTTCTTCTTCTTCGTTCCATGCTACATCTCTCTCATCCCACTCGTCGTCATCAGCGTAGTCGTAGCCCGCATCTAGAGTGAAATCATCACGAAGAGCATCCTCTCGGTCTATTATTATTTGGAAAAAAGTTAGCAAATCAATCAACAGATGAAACAGGCTGCAGGAACGGGGTAGAAAACGTACTCTTCATAGCAAGAGGCAGGGTTCGGAAGAGCTCAGTAATGCCCTGGAGCAGTCGCGGCCATCCAACAGAAATGCTGGCAGGAACCTGCTCATGGTTGAGGCTAAGCAGGGCGGAGATGGCAACGATGCACAGCTTCTTGTCATGAACTCTGCTGAATGATGACATGCTGCCAAACCACAAGCTAAAGAATCTGTTGGTCCAACCATTGCTCTCTAGCACCTGCAGGGTGAGCATAGGGTTGTAGTGCACGGCATTGATAACCATTTCCATGAGATGAATCTTGTAGCTCTTGATTCTGACGTCCTGGCCAGCCAAGATGTTCATGGCCATGTTGATGAAACCCTCAACGCAGCTATCGATGCCGCCTCGAAGGCTAAGCATCATGGCCTCCGCCAGCTTGCAGGCGCATATCCGCTCGACGCCTCCCTCGACGGCGTCGGTGAACATGTCAGCCACCATTGAATAGAGGGCTTGAACATATTCCGGCTTCTGAACCAAGGCCGGTGCACCATACTGGACGAAGTTGTCCAGAGCGGGGAGCATGTCTTCGAGATAGTACTCTGCTCCTGCCTTGAAAGTTGTGTGAATCAGCTCAAAGGCTTGCCACATGTTGGGAGAGATGCCCTTGGCGGCAAAAGTGCAGCTGTCAATGATCTCAAAGGCTTCGTTGTAGAGGTCGTAGAGCTTGTTCTCCAGCGTAATACTAATAACTGGCATGAGAACGGCCTCAATGTGGAGGAGAACGTCGGGGGTGCTCTCAAGGGTGAGGATCAGTGTTCCTATTGTCTGCAAAACACCCAGCGCCGTGATGCTCTTGTCATCGTAATCGTTGTACATCTCGCCATCATCGCCAGCTTTGCTCTCCTTCTCCAGAAGTTCGCGCACGATACGGAGATAGGTGTCCCGCAGCTGCTCACACAGCGCAACGGCGAAAGGAGTGAGCTCGGTAGCAAAAACCTCAACAAAGTCTTCCATAACATTGGCCAAAGCGTCGATGTCGGCTTCATTAGCCAACTTGAGCAGTTGCTGCATAATGGTAGGGATGCTCTGCTGCATGTTGGTTCGGATGATTTCGTGTCGAATCAATGGCTGCAGCGCAAGCGCGGCAGTAACTCGAACGGGGAGGGCTGGGTCTGCCATGCAGTCCAGAATGTTCCGATAGATGGTGAGGAGGTTGTTCCGGTCTTGGAAGTTGAGCTGTTCAAACTTTTCAATCGTATCACAAGCTCGGGCTCGAAGATAACCCAAAGGGCTGGTAAAATCTGGGAAGACGTAGCGGACGAGGAAATACTCGACCTGGTCAGCAATGGGGCTCTTCTTGCCGAGGATGACGGGGGCAAGGGTTCCAATCATTCGGAGGGCTCCCTCCTTGGCCATGTGGTTCTTCTTGTCATCGGGAGACTGCTCATACTCGTTGACAACGGCGTTGACAAACTTGAGAATTTCAAAGACCTCCTTCCGGCGGTTCTTGGTAAGGTTGACCAGGAAGTTGGTAGCTGCGATATCGGGAGCAGACGCCTCCTCGAAATAGTTGAGTTTCCGGTGAAGGTACTCCTCGGGCTCCTCTTCAAACTGCTCAACGTCTTCCGCGGACAGGCAGAGCACCGGGAACACAAAGTGGGTGACCAGGTTCGTCAAGTGCGGCTTCAAGTGCACCCACATCTCCTTGGGCCGCACCGATTCGTCGAGGAAGACAAGGACGTACGACAGACAAGGTCTGCTCAGCCAAGAGGTCTTGGCTACCCATTTCTCGATTTCTTGAAGGTAATGCTTCAGAATTTCAGGAGCAATGTTGGTGGCGAAGCTTTTGGCGAATTGGAGAGCTCCGTCTTGCTTGCCGGGAGCAGAGGGATTGCCATGTCTAGAATTAACACACTCGTTAGCTCTTGATTGAATAATTCCTTCACTTCTTTCGTTTCTTTAATGGAAAGAGAAGAAATGTTGGATAGAAGATTCTTAATCATCCCAATTACCTAATGAAGAGACGGTTCAGGTTAAAGTAGGCCCATTTCTTGGCCTTCCACCAGTGATGTTTTTCTCGGTCGTTCTCGTCAAGCATCATAACGGGACCAGGGACGGCTTTGGCGACGGTTTGAAGGAAGACGGTGCACCAAGCAATGTTGACTTGATCTTGTCTCAGGTAGGGTGAAAGTTCGAGCTAGATGGGAAAGTGGTACGTTAGCTGACAATTCTTTTGCTCTTTTTTTCTTTTTCTTTTGGCTACTGTTCTCTCTGCCTCTCTCTCTTCCTCCCTAGAACTGAGGAGAGAATGAAGCTTAAAAAGGCAGCCGGAATTGTGTATCCATACCCAAGTAGCATGCTTGTACGCTTTGAGAGCGAGATGCAACATCTCGCTCGCCTCGTCGCTCTCCTGGTTGACCAGCTCATTGCAAATGGCCAAGAGTCGCGGGAATCCGGCCTCGACGATGCTGTCAAAGTGCGCTCGGTCCTGGCTCTCGTTGGATTTGTACCGGAAAGCGCGGCAGATTGCGAGCAGGCACTGCAGACCGGCCAGCGCAGAGTTCGCATTGTTGGTATTTAGCAGCTCGAGGGTGAATTCCAGGAATCGCGGCCATCGGCTGGGGAAATCACACTGTAGAATGCGCTGCAGAACGGGGATGAGCTGCTGGCGGACGAGGCCTTCGGACGAGGCCAAGATGGGCACCAAGCGGTCTCGGATCTGGGCCTTCTCCTCCTCGGCTATTGAGCTCTCGGTAGGGATGCCTTCGACCTGGTACCAGGAGCGGTTTACTCGGTTCTTGATGTAGATGACGGCTAAAGAGAACAATCATGTTAGAGCCCGCTATTTTGATTTTTCCCACAATACTATTGCAGCGATTTCTTCTTGCTTCCTTTCCTTCCTTCTGTTTCCCCCTGCAATATATTCTGATCGGGAGGGCAAGCAAAACAGGGGGGGGATGACGGATGGGGAGAGGTTGCGACGACGTACTAGCAAGGCGGACACTCGCATCTTGCTCTGCTTCGAGGACATCGAGCAGGCAGATCAGGAAACCGGCATGACCTTCGACCTAGATGGCGACGAACAAAGAGGCGCATTAGCATAACGAATCAGAGCTACAGTGAGCGTGCAACAGCGACAGGGAATCATGCGTTCAACCGCGTCCGTGTCTTCTCTATCCCTTGTTCCCCGGGTTCTTTATCTTCTTCTTTCCCAGCTCTCAGCTGGCGTCTTTTTTTCCCCGTCCCCAGTCGCCGGATTCACGCTCGAGATAGCACGGATGGCGGGCGGTGGGTGGACACAAAACGAATGGATGGTTCTGGAAAACTCGAAACTCACCTGCTTCAGCTGCAGCTCGCCCCGGCGCCTGTTGTCGGCGACGGTGTCCAAGCTGGCCGCCAGCAAGGCCCTGACAGTAGCGGAATCCATGTCTCGAGATCAAGAGGAAGCGGACGACAACACAGAGGGGTGTTGTTGTCGTTGGCGCGGGAAGAAGAGTGGGAGAAAGGCGGGCTGAGATTCAACTTTTGGTGTTAGGTAGGTTGGGAGGACCCGATGGCGGGGCATCTAATCCAGCACCGGCTGCCCACCCAATAGCAGAAAAAAATTAATATGAGCGGACAAAAAAAATATTAGATCAGAAAATTAACGACCAGGCCAATGGCGATCAACAGCGACGGGCAACGGGCGACGAGATGTGCTTAAAGAGAAAGTCGAAGACCTTGGCGTGATGAGATGGGAGAAGAAGGGTTGCGAAAGGTTTTTTTTTTTTTTTTGTCCTTTGCTGTTGATAAGATTTTCCTTTTGTTTTTTTTTTAGGTTTCCTTTCTTTTTTTTTTCGCTCTTCGTTTCCACGGTGGCGTAGGCTGCAAAAAGGCGTGCAGCGGGTTGACTTGCAGCCTGATAGGGGGCTAGCAGGCGCTAAAAAGTTCATGTTCAGGGTCGCCCATCGCTAGGGTCGGCCTGCCAGGTAGTGCCAGAGCGCTGTAGCAGCGACACTAGCGCAGCCTATGGCGAGACGGCAGATGCTGACCTAGAAAAAATTGCACAACGCAGGGAGGGCTTGGATCAAGCCATGCGCATGTAATCAACCAGGCAGGCCAGCTAGTAGTATCATAGCATTAGTAAAATGCCGGGCTGGGGGCTGGGGATTTATTACTGCTGCTGCTGCTGTTGCTGCTGTCATTACCTACTACTACTATTTATTATATTGTGGTTATTAAGTATATTTCGTTTAGAGCTGCTTTGTCGACCTGCGTACTAGTTCTGTCCGTCTCCTGGTACTTGAATTTGGCACATCCAAAAGTGTTGAATCTGCCTCTACAGCAGTGTCAGCGAGGTGTGACAGGTACCGGTACCTTGCTGCGGAGCAAAGGAAACAAAGTAAACGGCGTCTTTGTGGTCGAGAGCCATGGCGTTTCCTGGGTCTCCCCTCTGGCGTTTGCTGCTGAAAGGGGCCGTTGGAAGTACCCTGTACCCCATCCCACGATAAGCGCTGACGGCCTCAATGCCCCGCCATGTATCGGCTACCAGTGACGTATGTAGGGCTGCGCAGACTTCTACAGCATTTTCAACCCGCGCACTTTGTACTGGATATCGCGTTTTTCTTATCAGTGCCAGGCACCCATAATAGGCACCCAAAGGCAGCCTGCTCTGCCCCTTATACAGGCAGTAGTAGCATGTCTTTCATGGTGCTGGCTAAGCCCACTAGGTCCTATCTGTATATCCTCAGAGTGAGATCAAAATCCTTCGCATCAAAGGGGGAATCAAAGAATACATGTCAGCCGTTTGCCATCTTCTTCCGCCCTTCCGACTTGTACGCGATTGGAATTGTAGACAGGCCAGGAGGGCTCCTTGGTGAAGTTTTCGTTTAAATCTAGAAAAGGGAGGGATAGCCGGGTACATGCATTGTCGCTCAAGTTTATTGTGATTATTACCACCTATGGAACGATGGACGATGGAAGGAATAACCCCTACTGCGTGTATTGCGAGGCAGGCAATACCGCTGCGTAGCTCGTCAGAAAAATGCCATCGTCCCATCTCTGTTTCTCCCCCTCATAGCCTCTCTCCATCTATCTATGTCTGTGTGATTAATCTCCCGATACCAAGCCATTCAGTCATGTTCCACCCGATTACTCGCTTAGACGCCTCCCTACTTCCCGTCTCTTCCAGGAACGCGAGCAGCTTTCGCGTTTGCAGTCACAAGAGTAGAGTGCTACGGGACCTTGCATTTGGCCTCGACTTCCCGAAATGAACAAACTCCCAGAGTGCATGGATCGGCCGTCCGCGTTACCCTCAGTAGGTGCCAGTCGCGGCGAGCTGGATTTTGCTTTTGACCAACAGCTAACCAGTCAAAGGCTACAGAACAACTAAACAAGCATCAAAAACGAATCCGACGTCGAAATTGTTGACTAGACAACGAGAATTCGACATTGTGAGAAAACGCTGGAAAAGAATTACACTACAATGGGAAAGGAAGGCAAGCGATTTCTAGTATCGATGAATCCAGATGGGAGACTGGCAAAACCGTCAATTGGAACGATCCGAGAGATGGTCCTTGTTCACCAGATCCAGTGATGGATGATGCTTCTGCTCCCATGGAAGTCCGCGTGGCCGTTGTGTCAAGGCGAAAGGCAGTCAAAAAAACAACAAATCGAAAAAAACGAAAAACAGAGAAAGAGTGGCAATAATGATCCTTTCAAAGAGGTTTATGGCTAATATTTACAAACCATAATGACTCACCTTGCTGCCCAGGAGTCCCAGCCTTGTTACTCTATTAAATGGCATAACTGATCGACACAACCAGCATTGATTGAGAATGCAGCAATCGCCACGGAAAACCGAGTCCAGGCAACACAAATAACTCCGCCCATGGTCAATCCAGGGCAGCAAGATTCAAAGACAGTCCACCACCCAAGAAGCATTCGCAGATGTGCTTCCCTTTTACCACCTTGCGCCAGGAGCTAGTGCTATCAAACATATGCAGGCGTTATTCGTCGAAGAAGGCTATCATTGTAGCCAGCAGCAAGCCCGGTATTTGACCCATCCCTCACCAAAACCAAATGCATCATTTTGTAAAAAAAGAGAAAAAAAAAAGGTTCCTCGAGAGAACAACAAAAAGGAAAAGAAAAACAGGATATGAGAAACGCAAACTCAAGGTTCCACGATAATGGCGAGGCGCGAAAACAAAATAGAAATCATCAAACTTGGCGCGTCTCCTGGTGATTATCTCTGCCCATGGTCCGGAAAAATAAGATTTTAAAAGAGCCGTTGAGAAGGAAAAAGAAACAAACAAATTAAATCAAAGGCCATCCAGTCTGGGAACCAATTTTTTTTGTCTCCTGAAATCTTCGGTTTTCTTTTTTTGCCAAAATCCATCAAGAGTTGTTACCGATGCGTATCCGGAAATCTTATCGAGTTGGCAAAGTGGAAAGGCGAATATGTTCAGATCCAGAGAGCGTTAAAACGAAGTAAGAGTTTTGATCAGATCAGATCAACAGATGCTACTTGAAAGTAGATATTCTCAGCTCATCTATCGACGAGGTGGCGGTCGATGGTTCCTGTCGCTTTCCCGGTCACTTAGACGAGTACTTGATTCCCGTGGCGGCGTCTGGCTCTCTGCTGGGGGAACGGAGGTGCGAGTTGGAGGGGGAGTGTCATCATACGCGTGTCCTTGTGAGGCATACCCTTGTGGCTGCTGCTGCTGCTGCTGAGTAGTTTGGCCTGCTGGGGAAGCTACAAAATCAGACGAGCGAATTCAAACTGGATGAAGGCTTGGGGTGGTTTTTGTTGGGAGACGCACCTCGGCCGAAGAAGGGGTCCTGAGGCTGTGTAGCATACGCCATACCGCCCGCAGGAGCCTGGTTAGGATATGGGTAGTTGGGGGCGGGATATCCTTGTGGGACAGGCTGGTTGGAAGCATATACAGGCTGCTGAGGCGGTGGGACAGCTGATCCAGGGTGGCCACCAGCATAGGCATCATTGGGATAGTTCCTGGGGGGCATGTTGGCACCAGTAGTAACATACGCGCCATCCGGATTCTGGTATCCTTGGTTCATCATCGGGCCCTGAGGGTTACCGCCATATCTGGCGTCAGCGGGTCCGGGAGATTGCTGAGGCTGCTGGAAGCCGCCGACATTGCCGTTGCCGCCGTACACGCCGCCACTGCCACTGGGAGGGACGTAGCCTTGCTGCGGCTGCTGCGGCTGCTGTTGCGGCGGCGGCGGCTGCTGCTGAGGCTGGTACGGGCCGGAGGCACCATTGTATCCTTGGGCGCCAGTTCCTGGGTACCTTGGGGCGTCATATAGACCATCACGAGGAGGATAGGAATCATCTCGGAAGGGGGGTTCAGTAGGGCCATGATGCTGCCGAGACTGGTGTGTCTCAGAGTAGCGGTACTGGACTGGAGGAGAGTTAGATCTCGGTCTAGGGGCGCCAGAATTGGCATATCTCGAGGCGCTGATACCTCCGCTGCTGTTACGCGCGGTCTGGGCGCGGCGTTCCCTGTCCCACCGAGCCGAGTCGGCCTTGAGATCCTCAATCATGGCCTGCGGGTCGAGGGCGATTCAAGTTTCAGTAACAAGATCCGGAAGACGTGAGAGAAATTATGACGGTATCGATGATATCGACCAGAAGGAGGAGGGGGAAGCAGGACAAAGCAAAGCAAAGCACTCACGGTCGTCAGGTTGCGATACGCCGTAATATAGTAACCCTGGACGGGTTGGCCGGTTTGAGGATTCTGGTAACAACAATCGTCAGCAAATCCAGGTCAAGTCGGACACGCACATCTTTCTTCAGGGTTGACTGATACTGTTACCGAAATCGGCATACCTCATAGTGACCAGGTCGCACCAAAGCATCATTGCCCAGATAGCGGCAGATATCAGCAGAAATCACTTCACGATCGATGCCATCACGGGGCACAAAGTACTCGTTCATGCGAGTCGTGGGCCGCGACATTGTTGTTGACATTTCTGACGAGACTCTTGTTGCTGAGGAATAAAGTCGATGTGGTGTACAAGACAAAAGGCAAGGCAAGGCACGGCAAGGCAAGGCAAGGCAAGGCAGCGCAATGCAACGAGCAGAGAACCAAAGCGAGAGTAGGAGAGAAGAGTCGAAGAGTCGGAGAGCAGCAGAAAGAGAATGTGTGAGGGAGAAAAGATGGACCTCAGCGCAGAGAAACCGCCTGCAAAAGGAAGCAGTAGCGGCAATACCAACAAATAGAAAGACGACGGATGGAGGTATTATGGCAGACCAGCAAGAGTGTGGACAAGGGGGGCCTGCAGTGCAGCCGAGAAGAGAGAGTCGGCTTCGTCCTGAAAGGAGAGGAGAGGAAGAGAAGAGCGTTGACTGGCCTTGAAGAGTGAAAAAAAAGGCGGATGATCTGGTGTGAATGGTTGGTGGGGTGGGGCGCAAATGAGGAGCTCAAGAGACGCTGGTGACCTCTCAAAGAGCTGCCGAACGTTGCAAGGAGCTTCGTTGGCTGGGTCGCGAGCTTGGCTCCAGATCCCGTTTTTTTTTCTCTCCTTCTACTGTACCATAGACACACCCCTGCCCTGGCTCTGTCGCCTTGCTTGCTGCACTCCTGCTTGTCTGCACTCCAGCACCCTGTTCAGTCAGTTGTCAGACCGTTGCGGCGGCCACCGCAGTGCAGCATGTACTTGTATACAAGTACTTGTGCTGTACTCGTAACCAGCACGGAGGACGTATGTACTGTACGGCGCAGGCTGCAGCTGATTGCTGCTGATTGCTGCTCGACTGGGACGAGATGGTGGGCTGGTGGGTGCTGGACGGTGATCGGCTGCCTGGATGGCCTTGGCCTGGCCTGACTTGGGCCACCTCCGGAAATGGGGGAGGATGGGCTGGCAGAGGACGGGATAGGACGGACGGCGAGGTGGAATGGAGAGAGATGGAGCTGCCTGCTGACTCCTACATAATGCTACTTGCTGCTGCTACGACGAGTTACAGGCAAGTATGTGGCATCAAGAGTCACAACTGCCAAAAGGCACAGCAGCAGCAGGAGCAGTACCAATAGCTACGGAGCACGCGGAGTAATACCGCTCAAGCACACACATCTGGGTACACACCACACACTCACTGCATTTGAAAAAACAACGCCTCCTTGTCGCCTCCTTGGACACATGTTGCCCGCCAGATGGTTTGGAAACTGCTGCGTTCACGCACAAGGACGTTTGTCTTTGACGCGGTGACGATGTGCGGCAAAGATCGGGCTCCTATCAAGGGCCTGACGCAGGGCGTTTTTCTTCATTCCCAGGCTAGCGGTAGCATTGCTCCTAGCACTGCTCCTAATACTGCTCCTAGGATACTACTGCTCCTAGTACCTGGGTGGTGACACAACTAGGGGACCTGCTTAGCACCCCATCCGCGGTGCCTACCCGAGTTCACGCCTTGCCAGACGCCCATTGGCGGTATGTCAAGGCGATTTGATGGTTGATGGAACCCGGCCAGGCCCTGGAAGCCAGTCCTGGAGCCCAAAGGCCGCCTCGCTTCGCCTCGCCCGGACGTCCATGTTGGGCTTCGCTGCACGTCGCCCCAAGGGGCATGGAGCAGGTTTCTATGTACGAGGAGGGGCCGCGTCAAACGCCGTTGAATGGCCTGACGGGTCTGACGAATGGGCCGGGGCCTGGCTGGAGCCTTTGCGTCTGGCACGAAGCGATTTCTGACACCGAGGCGCAGAATTGGCTTCTGTATGACCGATTGCAGGCATTCCGCAGTTTACATAACACCCATCCATCACTTTTAGCACCTGCTACCCGCCGTGAGAATATGCAGCCACATCTGTTTTGATTCTACGATTTTTTTTTTTTTTTTTTTTTTTAAATTTCCCTATTGCTTCTTAATTTGTCTTTCTCACCTGCCGTCGGTGCCTGTGCCTGTGCCTGTGCCTGTATCCACATCATCTCGCGCCTCCACCAAACAGGTTTTTTGATTTATACGCGCTTGCATCATGCCTGTCACGATATCCAGTCGGCGGAAAATGACTGATAACCGACGGCCAAGGCGAAGTCGATGGTTCCTGGCCGGCATAAGCTCGATTGTCGCCGTTCCCGCTGTCCCGCACTGAGTTTCATTCTTCTGTCTCGATTTCGATTTCGTATCTTAGAATCCATTCGCAAATCAAGCTCGGGCCGTCCGGCATCTTTTCGATTCGCCATCCGCGGTAAGCAGCGTCGCAGCGCGTTAAGAAAAAAAGAAGCAGTTCCTCACTGAAGTGCGCGTTGCGGCATTGTGGGTGCCTGCGTAGATATCTGCATGTCTGCGTCCGGAAGTGTACGTGTATAATACTACTACTACTAGTACTTGTGTACATGTGCGATTAGCCCACGTTCACCAAAAAAAATGCAGGCTACATAACATGCTTTGTACAGATTGGCGAGATGTGCAGTCCCTACAGCACAGGTACCCATCTACTGTCTCTATATAGCTCTTAGACTATTATACTACTCTCTCTCCTCCAAAGCGAGCGGTCATCGAGCGGCGCAGAGAAAGGTCGAGCGGGGGATTTGGACCCCGGAGATGTCATTGGTGATAGCATCATGCGGTTTGGCCTTGAGGCCTGAGCAGGAGCTTGTGGCAAACAGGTTGTGCCATCTAAACACTCGAGACTTGATGCCCGGACAGGAGGCAAAAATATCTACGTTTACCCCCTCCAATGCCAAAGAAGCCCGGCATTTCCTGCATTTCTTGCCCCTTCCTTCTCTTATACCTACCTATCAAGTGGCGATCTCATGATAAAACAGGCTTACGGCTGGGCACGCATCGTTTATTCCAAGTCAGGCTCAGGAAGAGTAAGCTTGGAGGACCAGCCGTGAGCAGGGAGATGCGGATTTTGAAAGAAATAAAGAAATAAAAAAAAAGGACGCCCTCGATATCTAGGTATTCCCCTTGCGCCGAGCACGAGTGAGACGCCGAGAACAAATTATATCGTGCAGAAGGAGAAGAAACGAGTCTCCCCACCACCCGATCAGCATCCAAGACGGCACCCCATCTTTTCCACAACTGCTTGCCAACGAACTTTGTTCAACGGGCTAGTGCTGTCTCTCTGGATTGCATAAGACGCTAACACTACCCGGATGCACGCCAAAAACTACCCTCGGATCTGTGTAACCCCAAGTTCAGTCCTCTTGTCTTCTTACTCGTGGCCGCAAGTTGAGCTTTGATGAGTGGAGGAGGGGCGCCTGCGAGCTGCAGCATCGGCTCCAGCCACCGCTTCAACGCTGCAGATAGTGCTTCACGATCGCTCCCAGCAAATGGCATGTCGTATTACCTCAGCCAGGAAGAAGGAGGAGGGTCACAGAAAAGCTCTGCAGGCTGAGATGAGTTGGGTATCAACGCTTGTGGCCAATTGGAGCCTAAGCTTGGTCGACAACAGGTTAATGCAGCTAGCGGCGTACGAGTCCACTCCTTGTCCAATCGTTCAAGGTCGCATCAGACATGATTGCCACCAATGCTTGTTGGAGGCATATCATGGGGATGGAATCCATGTCTTGGAATGTGTGTTTCAATACTATGACTGCATAATGCGGCTGCTTCCTTGCGGACCGGCAGCCACCCTTTTCCGCCTTGCCTCTTGTTTTGTTTACTGTGAGTACTACCTGCTCCATAGTAGGAGAGTAATACGGAGCAGCACATACGTATATGTACTAGCAGTAGTAGGTATTACCTTATCATGGCGTTACCACGATTTACCCCATAGCGGCACGCTGCATGAACAATCTGAGATGCGCGCTCAGACGAGGTTCGTCAAGCCGTGTGGCTTTCTGATTGAGTAGAGGAGCAGGTGACCACAAGCTTAACAAAGAAAGAGGCTTTGAGCAGTGTAGCATAAGCAGTCCAGGCTACGGTATGAATAAAGGAAACATCTGATTCCCCGCTTCATCCCATCATGGGTGAGGTTTGTGATACCCGGTTCACGTAATGGATGGTAGTGGTGTCGGTCGTTAGCATACCATTAGGCATGAGCATTTCCAAGCCATTTTCCAGCCCAGAGCAAAAGAAGATGCTGAACTTCAAGGCAAGCGGAGCCGAAGTTTGATCCATCTGGTGGACCACCGAGTCAATACAGAGAGCCCAACTGTGGTTCCCTCTTTGCGAAACGCAGTTCGCCATCGTGACTTTTTGATCATGCAAGAAAAAGTTCTTTCCGTCTTCCAAGCGCCCTAACTGGCCTCTTTGTTTCCAGGGCTCTCTGTCATTTTTTACTTAATGCCGAGGGTGAAATCACAAGATCCATCCATGAGTGTAGGTATTGCTCATCCAAACTTGAGCTTGCTTTGCCCCTGCTCGCGCTTTGTTCTTGGGCGCCCACGCTTTGAAGCAGAGCCAAAGCCTTTTGGCCCATGGCCGCGGGAAGCGGCTGGTTGCTCGGCAAATGCGGGCTTGACACGTTCGCTATGCTGGATGTCTTTGGCGAAATGCCAGTCCTCGTGGCTCTGGAGCGACACCTCGTCGACGAAGCTAGCCTTGCACCTCGGGCAGGTTAGGTCCGTCAAATATGATGGATCCTCTGGCCCTGAATTCTCGTGACTAGATGTCGTAGTTTCGGGCTCGAGCATGCCCGATTCTTTCCATTCCCGATCAAACCACAAAGAATCGGCGATTTCAGACTGCTGTTTGTCCATGTCCAGTGATTGTGTCTCAGAAGGAGAGCCTTGGCGACCACCAGCGTTTCGTTTAGAAAAGAATCGCTCGATATTGGGCTTGTCTAGACGAGGCTTCTTGCTCGGCTGCTCCATAGCCAACTTCTCAGACTCGGTACTATTGGAAGGCCGTAATGGAGGAGGGGTCTCGTCCCTCTTTTTGAAAAAAGCACCAATCCCCATGTTGCCCTTGACGCCTTCTTCGAACCCACTAACGCTCAAGCTCAAGTTGGTGCAGGGCCAGGCGCCGCCCTCGGCAACAATTTGGTTAAGCAGCTCTTTACAAAGATTGAAGAGAGCCTGCTCATTCAAAGGCTTGCCTGTGGGGATTGGGCATCCCCTACTGCGGGTTTGCCCGGCGTGGCGATGATGAAGGTTGATTGTACGTGGCCATCGCTTGTGTTCCAGGATACCTTCTTCCACCAAGCGAGAATAAATATCGCCCGCGAATATCCTTAGCCACTTGGTTGCCTGTTCAGACGACTTGATCAACGGACGAAACGACTTGGCGGAAAGCATGGATTTGATCTGTGTTCGAGAATTGACCTCGCTGTGATCGATGCCTCGAATGGTGTTGTGGAACCAAACGGCAGTTTCCTCGCCAAGCTTTGCTTTGAATTGCTCCAACGGGATATCACGCAGCTCTTTGATGCTCTCTGTACCAAACGTAGAAACGACTTCATCTCCCAGCTTGCCACCGAGATTTCGCATCTTGGTCACTTTGATCTCCTTCAAGAATGCCATTACAGCTCGGCTGCGCACTACCGTCTGCTCGTTAGGCTTCTTGAAAGCTGAGCCCAGTTTGCTAATCATTTTGTTGTTCGCTATGCCGGCAGAACATGTGTATCCCAGCTTTTCCCGTACTTGAGCTCGGACTCGGCGAACAATCTCGGAGCCAATCAGTATGACTACGTCGTCCCAGTCTGGGTCGACGGCTTCTTCCTCTTCTTCGAGGTCAATCAGATTGTCATTCTGCCAGTCCAAGGCCGCAGCAGACGGGAAAGGGAGATGTTCGGATACGTCTCCAGATGGCGGCGGGCTCGACAGCTCTGGGAAGCGGCGTAAAAGCTCAGCATGGATTTGGGCCGAGAGGTCTAGGAAGACCTCATCGACGCTTGCCTTTTCCACCTTTTGCACGTCTTTGGGAAGAGATTCCTTGATGGTGGCGAGGATCTTCCTGGATTGCAAGCGATAAGGATCAAGCGACACCTTGTCCGTTGCGATATTGGCGGCCGCATCATCACGATATGCCCATTTGTCATCGCCCTCTCTCCAAGTAGCAACATGCTGCGCAATGAGATCCGGGCACAGTTTCTTGGCTTCTGCGACGTTGCAATGGCGTCCGATGCCCCATTTCCTTGCAGGATAGTTGACGGCAATAAGGCCTTGCCTGGGACATGGATTTCGGTCAGCTTCACACGACGAGAATAGCCAGGGAGCGTCTTACCACTGCTGGACAGCGAGCGGCTTGTTCTCCGCGACGCCAAGCCTGATCATCTCACACTGTGCATAGAAGGCATCGAGATCTATGTGGGCAATCACGCGCAGAGGCGTGGTGGTGCTGTAAGTCGCCAACTGGGCAAGCTGACGGTGCGTGAAGCGTGAGCGGCGAGCATCGCGAAGCGGTGACGATGCGCCGCCGGGCGATGGAGGAGACATGAAAGTCGCAGCCTAAGCAGATATTGTGGCTGGAGAGCTGTTGGAAATGAACAAGACGAATTCAAACAATTGAAAAGGGCAGTGGCTCCGTCGATCGTGCAACGATGTCGAAGTTGAGTTTCGCTTGCTATTTTGAGAATGTAGGGGCCCCACCTAATAGAGCTACTGCCAGCCGAGATAGTGTCTCCAGGTAGGTACGACTTCAATCAATACGTAGGTAGGTATGCAGCATTCAGACAGATACGACATTGATAAAACGCTAATATCATGTATTTATTTTTTGTTTTAATCTAATTGCATATTCCGGATGGAAACATACGAAAAGAAGGACGAATTGCATATTATCTTCCTACTGGTTGTCCTGGTGGAATCGCCACATTTCCATGCACCATCGCCTAGTCGCAAGAATAAGAACCCACGTGGAGTCTTGTAATCTTTTTGTCGCTTCTTCCCAAATGCTGCAAAAACTATACGCTTGTACTTCAGTACCGATATTCCTCTTCTGAATTGGTCGAATACACTTGTTTCGGCACCCTGCTTTGCATCATGTCATCGTAATCTTCAAGCTCCTGGACAGCCACGGCGAGCTGCTCTCGTAGCTCTTCAGCTTCGACTGTTCTAGCAGCCATGTTGTCCTGCACCTCGCCCCTCAGCCGTAGCCTCTTGTCATAGGTGATGATTTGCCGGTCGATTTCGAATCTTTGCTGCCTGAGGAGGTCGATTTGCTCGTACACAATCTGCAGCCGTTCTTCGGCCTTTTCCACCACCTGCACGAGCTTCTCTCGCAGCTTGGATTTGGCGCGGATCTGCATCATGCGCTCCTCGGTGACTCTGCCGGGTAAAATAGATGCCATTATGGGGGGAGCGTTGCTAATGAAGATGGGTCTATCTGATTTTTTTGGATTTTTTTTTTTTTTTTTTTTTTTTTTTTGTGTCTTTCTATAATCAATCGGCATACAATGTCGGAGATGGATGCATAGGTTCAGTAGGTATATCGACGACTGAGGTTGTATTAGTACATCATCCACGGCTTGCCTCGAGGCTCCTTGAAGCTTTTTACCTTGGTACTTAGCAGAGGCGGCACATGTGATTCAAGATTTTGGAGGCTCTAGAAGAGGGCTTTCTGTCAAAGAGGTTGTCTGACAATCGGCCTGCTCTGCCCTGGCGGCGGGGATTCCTCTCGGTCGACTCTAGTTTCCTCACAATCAAGGCCAGGCAGAGATAGGCGCCCAGGCTGTGTGGCCAGGGCTCTCGTTCACGTAACCGACCGTTATGTTGGGTTACACCAGGCGCGTTTTTTTCCTTTGCCCCCAACTTGGGAGATTGCCTAGGTATGGGAATCGAGTCAGCTATCTCTTGACTTGTGGCTGATACAAGAAGAATGAAGTTGCTTTGCTCTCGGCCTTGTCAGTCACGGCTCGATATACAAGATCGCAATCCTACTCTCCTACCTCGCCTGCTGCTATTCATACTCCCTAGATGGTAGGATTCTCTCCAAGACCCAAGGTACGCATTGACGCGGTAGCTAATCCCGAGCCACGCGAATACCTATCCTACGATAAGAGCATAACGCCATCAGGAACAATACGGAAAGGCCTTTGGGATGTACCAATGGCCGCCGGTATTACCCACTTTCATTGACCAGCAAGTCTGACCCCGCCCTTGAGATGTCGCGCATGTACCAGTACGTGATGGACAGGGGTGATGGATTGAAAGGGCAAATCAGCGAGCATTTTCGCATGAACATGCGAGAGTCAAGTCAAAGTCGCCGAGGGAGCGACGTCGGCGGGGAGCTTCTCTCAATTGAGCCATCATTAGCAGTGTATCCGGTGCTTCGTACTTCACACAGGATGGCGGTTAACGTTCTCTCTTGTCGAGGAAGAAGAAGGGATAGGTACCTGTTTGGCGGTTAGGGACGCGAAAAGGGGACAGTTGGGAAGCGTGCATGCAGCCAATGGATTCAGCGACCTGCATGAAAAGGCTCCAGCTCTTTTATCGCCAGAGAAATGAGGGGAGAGTCTCGGTTATCGATGGCTCCATATCACGTCACGCCACGACATGCAGCATGCAGGGCATGTGTCCGTCTCTCTTTGGAGGAAGCGAGCGGCCAATGCAAAAGACAGAAGAAGAGAAAATTGACCAGTCGTATAACGAAACGATACCAGAGGATGATTTGCTACCGTATATGCATGATCGTCGGCTGCATGGCGCCGCCGGCTAATAGCTATATCTACGTGTTTGCGTCCAACATTCCTGACGCGAAATCCGATTTTTGATGCGTTTCCCCGTCCAGCCCAGACCAACAAACACCACAATTAAAAAAATTTCTGAGGACCGCGGGGGACCGCGTTCATGAAGAATGTATATACATGTACCGTAAGAAAAAGGTCATTTGCACGAATGGGACCTCCCATGTCTATGCCCATAGCTAATAAAACAATAAGGAAAGGGGAATCAATTAGAGAATAGAGCAGATATAGGCTGCTGGAAATCAATGTAACGCCACCATGCGAGAATGAACAAAACCGGCAAGTAGAAATCTTGCCAGTCGGGAATGGGAATGATGTAGAATGATGAAAGGGTGAGATTGATGATGAACAGATACTGAGTATGTCAATCAGTCAATCAATCACTGGCGCGCCGGCTGGTTCTATCCTGCAATTCGATGGCATGTCCACTACGAGTGGGAGTTTCAAGCTCGGGAGCTCCATATCGCTTCCTCATTTTGGATATCAGAGGCCCGAGCTTATAATCGCTCTTCATGCCTTCGTGGTTACAGCAGGGCGAGTGACGAATGGGGAGCAGCCACTCGATGATGTTGTCTCCCATGACGGACTTCCAGTTTTCTTTGATGCCCAGATCCCACGGGTTTTCCCGCGGCTTCGTCCGGAGGATCGCAAACTTGCGCTCTGCCTGCTGATCTCTGGCAGAGACGGTGCCGTACTGGCTGCTGGATTGCTGGCCTTCGGATCCAGGGCGATGCGGCGGCCCGCGGAGAGGGTACACAACGACTGGATATTTGATTGATGGCGGAGTAGACAAAGGAATGCGGACGGCCAAGACGACCACATTCGACCTCTTAAGCATGTCGACGTTTGTAGTGTTTAGAAAGATGAACCGAATCGAAGTAAACGCCATGCCAAAGGTGAAGGTACCAAAGACGCATGCAAGAACAATGACGGCGAGGGCCCATCCGTCGGTCGGATCCCCATCTTGACGGTGTTGGTGGAAAGAATACGCGCCCACGGCGAGGTTGACGGCAGAAAAGAGACCAGTGTAGAGGCAGAATTGCGTAAAGAAATTGAAGGCTGTAGAATTTCAAAAAGAAAGAAACGGAAGAAATTGTTAGAAACGCACTTCTCGCTGATGATTCTTCGCATTCTTTGGGCTGCTGTCATGGAAAACGCTTTCAAAACTTACACGTCTCAGATACTATGCCGCCAACCCACGGGCAGAAATGATCCATCTTCCTCACACAACGGCCCAGATCGCTCGAGTGGTGCGAACGATCCGGCTTCCACTGCTGGCATTCGGAACACCACTTAGGACGGCCGTCGACCTCGCAGACGAAAACGTCCTTGCTGTAGAAGGCTTCCAGCCCCGGGCTGTCCGGGCTGGGATCGGGGGGCACGTAGGCGCTCTCTTCGACATCTCGGTTGCGTTTGTGTCTTCGCTTTCGCAGCTTTTCGGCGGCTTCGCGTTCGATCTGCTCGCGGGAGGAAAGGGGCACGAGGCCTGGGTTCAGTTGGGTAGTAAAGAATGTTCGTAGATAGGCCGCGGCCATTAATAGAAAGAATAGAAAGTAGAGGACGAGGAACGCCGTGACAACGCCGGACTGGTGCTTCTTGTGGTAGAGGTAGCTGACTGGAAGAGGCGGTTCTGGTTAGAGCTTTTGATTTTCCATCCACCATTTCAAGAGATCCTGATCGATCCAGACATCCAACTTACTGCACAGTCTCGCAACGACGCTGTAGGTGGCCACGCCTAGAACGGCAACGATGAACAAAGGAATGATTCGCACCGCCCAGCGCGTCTCAGCGCGAGTGCTATGATGCGGACGCGGCATGGCGACCGTATCATCATCGCAGCCTGCTGTACTCGGCTATAGATGGTGTTGAAACTGCAAGAAGAGAAAAAAAAGAAAAAGCTGCCAGTGTGTGCAATGGGGGGGCATAATCCATGACATTGATAATCTTGAAATTGCCAGATGCGATCCGATCCTGGCGGGTCTCCTCTAACATGTACGCACCATATTAGTGGCTAGGCATGTTATAATGGTACCCTCATTAGTGAACGCTACGGGTCATTATCAGCTGAATCCTGGCCGCTTCCCGTCCCTAATTTAAAACCCCTGTCTGTTGCTAGCACAGCTTTGAAATTCAAACACGGCAGTAGAATTCGAACATCCGACACGTGTGCTGCAGCATCCAGAAGTGTTCCAACGCCATTCCTGTTCCATATTTCGTTTCCTTCTTCAAGCCCACCACTATTTCGGAATCCTACTGTCCTCTTAAAACCCGGCTCGATGCATTAACGCTCGTTGTCGTCTGCTTGATCTCCACCCCCGTGCCCACCCCCACAATGATGAGGCTCTTGCAAGGCTGTTTTGGTCCGCTACAGTGGCCCAGCAACAGAGCAGAGTTCTGCCTGCTAGAGCTTGATATCTACCTAATTGCCAGCACACCCAATCTTCGCTAGGTCAACTCGTAGCCGCACGTTGTTATCTCTGAGAAAGGTGGTGTTTGTCCCACCTTGCCGTCTGTCCATTCACCTGTGCTCGTGGTGCCCATCTTGAGGCTGTTGGAGCGCATCATGAGGCTCTATCAACGCCCGTTGACAGCCTTTGTGGCAGCCACGGCGAAGCAACGTACATGTAGCTTCTTTGCGATGATATATAAATGCCCATTTCATGCCACTCATTTGGCTTTTTTCTCGTCTATGTTTTTATCTTCGTCTCATGCGATTGCTGCGCAGGCAATCACGGCCAAGTACTAGACGTCATCCTATTCGAGCTGTTCTTTAGTGATTAAGCAAGACATCGCACCCAACACCACAAAACACTTATCTTTTTTTTTTTTTTTTTTTCCCAATTCAATTAAAAATCCAGGTTGAAAGTTCTCACTTTTATCTCTTCAGCTTCTTAACTGATGGCGAGCTCAATGTCAAGAGCAATACGATAGTCTCGAGAAGAGGGTTCCCGACCTCCTGAAGACGAGTACAAAAACGCTATACAGGATAAAAAGAGAGCGAAAGAAAGTGAAAGAAAGAGTGAAGAAGGCTACCCCAAAGGCCGATGGTCTTTGGGAAACAGGTTTTGCTGCCTCGCCAGACGAAACTTCGACATCCAGATGTCACCTTGGCACAGCCTCGTCAACACTCGGAAAGCAGTCGGCGAAAACCCAGCTCGCTGGTCCCTCGCTCAATAATATTACGCTCTAATCAAGATTATTCCAAATATTTCGCGCAGATAATATTGTCTCCTTTCGATTTCCGGAAAGCCATTCACATGACGATGACACGCTGTAAGGCTCCCTCCAAGAGTTGGGTTAGGCGAAGGCGCAGTTTCCGCCTCGCTTAGATTTTTGGCCCTGGGATAGTCGTTATTACTATTACCGCTCTTCTTTCGCTGTAATGACTCTCAGCGTTCGGTGAGGAAGGCCCTGTCTCAACTAACTAGTAGTCCTGCCTCACGTTCAGACTGTTACACTTCAAGAATTGCCGGCACCCTACCGATTACCCTTACCACGGCCACCGATAGACCACGTCCATGTCAAATCTCTCGCCGAATTATGACTTGCGATGCTACGCCGAGTTGCCTTTTTGGCACTTACGCAACTCTGAAGAAGGTGAGCGTCTGGCGAATTCTCGGCGGGAAGAGAAGAATAGAAGATTGGTGTGATCGTTGCGTCTACTATGAAAATGAGAAATATAAAAATGTGAAGTGCCTCCATCAAACTCCTAATCTCGAAGAGTAGCATCATAACTTCAGACTCGGGACATAGCATCGATTCTACAAAACCACGATCCAAACCCTCAGCCACCTTTCTCACAACAACTTCAATTCTTAACAATGGGTGCCACAGTCGATACCTGGACCTGTTGCCGATGTGGCATGGGTGGAATGGTGTACCAGACAACGGTGCAGTGCGTCGAGTTAAACTGTCAGCACAAACGTTGTGGTAACTGCGCATATTTCAAGGACGCAGTGGGAACTAAAGCTTAATGGTCTCGTAATGGGCACGAGATGTTGAAACAACTTGAAGAATGCCAGCATACACTTGTCACAGTCACATTCGGATTTTACAAGCTCCTAATCAACCATCTTGGATCATCTATTAATCACGGCTTTTGGCACGTATGGCGGCTATCCGACGGAATCAGCTCCACAGCAAATATTCATACTCTCCTTTTTTTTTTTCCTTCTTTTTTTATGACGGCGGCGGGAGTAGAGGATACAATCCCAAGGCACCCTTTCATTTACCATACGCAACGGAGCGGCAAAGTTTAGATAGACTGGGATATGAGTCAAGTGGAGGCAACTTGAGGCGCATAATGAAGCTCGTCTTGTCGAGTTGGGGATGCGGGAGTAAACGGTCAACGGTGGAGTTCACTCTTCCTTTGGTAGCATACCTTATAGAACGCTTTCTTGTTAGCAGCTGGGGGATAAGGTCTTTCATTATATTAGACGATTCATTTTAATATACAGGTTATTAGACTCTCTTTAACCTACCTAGCTTGGATGAAAATGTATGTGCTGCGTCGTGATGATTAATGACACAAATGAAGACTTGCCATGAAGCTGCTCAATACACTCATCCCCAAAGGATTTCAACCACTCACAGGTTAAAAAAAAAAAATTCATTTTCTAAGTCTTTCACAAGTAAGGCTCTCTGCGTTTTGGCGAGAAGAGGCCGTCCGCTCCACGTGATGAGGCTCTTGATTGTACCTGCAGACTGTGCCTCGTCTCGCCTTGCCCACCTGCAGTGGCGGTGAGATATTACCAGAACGTACTTAATGAGTCAGCAAATGTTATATGAAGGATCTTTTTACAGTTTTAACCGCAGAATTGAAAGAAGAAGATGCTAAAATACTGGCGCTGACGCTGAGGCTGCCACTCATTTGAGGCGAACAGAAGTTGGTGAGTGTAAGGTGGCTGTGAAATCACAATGTTCTTTTTCCCTTTTTTCGTCATGACTTTATCAAATTTTCTAGGCATAAATCAATGGCGCCTTGTTATTTCACATGATGCTACACTGCCTTTTGGTGTGTGCCATTATTCGCCCGATTCTGGGCGTGGTTCATAGTTTTTACCATTCAATTGAGCATGAGATCAATTGCGGGTCTTTGTTAAGAACGCCTGAACGCCTTTTTTTTTCTTTTTATTTTTATTAAGAAATTTAATTAAAAATAAATCAGATACAAGGCGGGTCTTTCTTCCATCAGAACTTTTCATTAAGAACATGCTGCGATGCAATGAGTCTTAAACTGAAATGTCCATTTTGCTGCGAGATTCCTGCAGAGGGTCAGATTAGCTCTTGGCAATTGAGCTTCGTGGAGGCAAATTTCCGACTCAAAATCATACATCTTGGATGTTACAGCGTGCTCTTGCCGTGTGCCTTAGTAGTTATTTATCTGAAAGGAAATGGACTGGCTATGGTTACAAAAATACACTGCAGATTCAAGCTCGCAAAAATGTGAGGGGCAAAAAATGTGCCATTACGAGGAGTCGAACCTCGGTCTTCAGTGGTTTGCAGTGATACCACAAACTGATGTCTTAACCGTTGGACCATAATAGCTAGCACCTTTCGATAACTGCTGGGGAATAAACAAACATTATAAGGCATAAGGCACTGTCACTACAATAACCAAGGATGTAGCGCAATTCCAAGTTGCATTGCGACGCTCAAAATGAAGATGTTCACAGCCTACAATAACGAAGGACAGAGCAATTTGCATTGCGACGATCAAAATGAAGTTGTCCGCAGCCTACAATAACGAAGGACAGAGCAATTTGCATTGCGACGATCAAAATGAAGTTGTCCGCAGCCTACAATGTTCTTATGGCACAATAGAGCGCGCTTCATTCTCTGGGCGATTCTGAGAGATGCCTATGATTTCACCAGTCGCCAAAAGTGGAAGAGGTCCCCGCGTTACATATCGTTGAAATAAGATCGCGGACCCTAATGGCGAGTCAATGGCAATTTCAACCCCCCTAGAACTGAGCCGCCAATGAGTGTAGATACTGAACTCAGGCAAAGATTTTCATTTATCTACATACATGATATGTGCATTTCGCACGGCAGATTAGATTTTGGCACTGATCAATGTTGCTTGTTCATGTTACGATGGCGCCCGATCGACAACGCTAGGTGTGCAATAGAGTGAGCTTTGAAGCAGAAGAGAGCATCCACATTACCACGTCTTGCCTCGGCGACGAGAAACGCCATCCAAAACTAACCTATAAATTATGTGACTCTTCTTGCCATCACGATTCGCCAGTTTCGGCATTCTCTGCCCCATTCCCAAGCCCATCTCTTGAGATTATAGGGTAGGTGCGAATATCTCATCGCCTTCGGCTTCCTTAGTAGTAATTCCCTGAACAAGTATTACTACCAGTCATTTCATTTTAGTACTACCCAACTAGCTAACGTAATGGCAAAGGTCTCCTTGCATAGACTCGTATCGCCATAGGTGCCATGTAAAATGTGCACTGCGTAACTTGAACGCCAATTCTGCTACTGCCGCGACAAGTAGCTCATGGACGTGCCGCCTGAGACTTCTCATCTGTGAAAATCAACTCTCCTTGTCCCTGATAGCTGGTAAATTCGAGTGTCTCACTCCAGAGGGCAAAACCAAACATGTTGGACGCACACGATTGAGAGGATTGAGAGAATTGAGTGGCTTTTCGAGGGCGAGATTGGCATCCACAGCCGCACGGCTTGGCAGGCATATGAGTGGACGGACGACCTCCCTGGACGTGGCGCGGCAGCCCGTGAACCACATGCATGCTTTTTCTCGCCAATGGGACTTTTTAGGTACCTCACTTACTCGTACGTGCAGAGCTGAGGTTTTCGCATGACGGTACTTGAATCTTCGTAGCTGAAAACCCCACCACCACTGCTGCTTTTACTATACTGTTACTATATTATTGTCAATATTATCTAGTATACGCTTGTCAACACCCCCATGCCAAGGAAAGCTTCTACCAATAGCCCGATGTCCTCTTCCCCGGCTCCGTTCTCAGGCTTGGGGTGGCTTGGCGTATATGTGATGTCAGCCTGACTTGTATACGGACAACACGGCCCGCGATCCTACAGTACTTGCTTGATGGCACGGGAGGACACCACGATTTGATGCATGGCGACAAATAAGGAACAAAGTGGCGGCCGCAATGTCACCTACGCGGCGCGTTTCCTTGTTTCCTGTTCCGATCTACGCGAGAGTCGGCGACAAACCGGATCATCTTGACGGGCCAAGCAGGCGCCACTCAAGTATGATAAGCTCATAAAAACACACGGGGCCGTCAAGTAGCACCAAAGCGATAAGAGAGCATATACCCTCTCCTTGCTCGGAGCCAAGAGGTTGTCTCTGGCAGATAAATCTGACAGGCATCATTATCTTGTAGCACATTGTAATTTCCTCGGTATCATCTTGGAGTTCTGACCGATCATCACCTAGATCGGCACATTACCGACGGGTCAACGGATTGTAACCATTGCTATTAATAGCAAGATAAGCTCCTCGTACCCGGATGTATGTATGTATATACGCGACGGCTCCAACATATCCAATGGCACACGTATGTATGAATAATGAATACTACTAGGCACAGGGCTTACAAGAAGACGGAGCAATTGTTCTCTGACGCACAGACAAAACATGCATGTGTGTGGCATTGGGTGTCAGATTCGCTGGACTGAAAGCCCGAAGTCCGTGTCATTGCCAGGGGTCAAGTGATGTACAGTAATTGGAAGGGAGACTGCAGGAAACCAGTAACTGCGACTAACTTTAAGTACGATAGAGTAATAGATTGAGTGGCTTGGCTTGAGCTTGTCCTTCCCACCCCCCCTCCCTTGCTGCTTGTATGAACTTGGGAAAGCGGCCCTTTTCCTTACAGGCAATTATCAGTACTAGTATATGTAAGTATATGATGCTCTGACGGCAGGGAGCTGACGAGCTGAAATTCAGCTGGCATGTGGAAGCCCGTTTTGGATTGTTCAGTTCAGCTCGTAGGCGCGGGACATGGATCCCCGGTCTCAGTTGCACCACATGATACCTGCAGGCACGCACAACTCAGGATCTGCTGCCTAGTCAACGTCAAAATCAGGCCCGGAACGTGTTCGCAGACTTCCGATCCGCGGTGATTTGAGTGGTTACTGAACTCGATCCCTCCTCACCGAGTGGGGGCCGGGCTGATGGCCCGAGGGTCCGTGGCGGAGAAATGCTGGCAACAAGACCTGGTTGGCTCGGGGCGCCAACCCAGATGCAGTATGATCATCGAGATTATTAATAGTCAAAAATGATGCCCAGGGCTGCGATGATCCGAATAGAATAGTCTGAGTCTCGAGGGAAGTCTTTGGTGATGTGATATAGCGAATGTGAATATAGCTAGTCTTCAAGGCGAACTTGTAGGAAAACACGTACATTTCTTTGTGAGGGATGATGATGGTCGGTAAATAAGTTTAGAGAGTGTTACAGCCTTCTTTCTCTTAATTTTTCTGTAGGATCTTGACTGGCAGCCACGCTGCTCTTCGTTTCGAAGGCGACGTGACGTGTAGAGAATTATGTATTGGCCGAGGCAATCATGATGGCCTCTGTGGCTGATTGGATCGGTCAGACGGAAACACAGATTTCCATCAATGATCCAAGGCTACGTTTAGGAGCCGTGGGATACATCGGGAGTGGACAGGCGGACACTATCCGAGGCTGAGTTTGCAGAGATGATTCGTTGGGGCTCAGGATCTGCTTATACGGCGGATATTGGTTGAGAGGTTTGAACAATAGTCTTCATATTTTGTTCATAAAACTTACTACTCAATCATGAACGCGATTTCCAGTGATGACACATATTCCCAAGCAGTGATTCTCTACAATGTTGTAATCTCCTCGTATCGTGTAATGAGTTTGCCATAGAGTCCTCTCCCCCTGGCCTTGGGATGGGATACGCAACAACTTGATGGAAATCTTGCTTCAATTTGAGCTTGGGATGGATATACCCAGTTTTCTTTTCAGTACTCCGGTCTGTGTTGTGTAATTACTACGACCTGAAAGAGGGAGGAAAGCCGGGCACGACGCCCTCCACCCCCTTTTACAGCGTTGTTGCACTACTGCGTATGAGCTATCCACCTCAATGCCGAGGCGTGCATTCATTGGTGATACAGTAGCAATGAAAAAGACAAGAAAGAGTACGATGAGGTTGGGCAGCTGAGATGGCTTACTAGAACTTTGTTAGGAAGCCGTGCCAAGGAAGATAGTCTTAGGTAGGGATACTTGCGGCTGTGTTGCTGCGATGAAATGAGTCGAGACCGACGTGAACAAGGGGGGATGTTGACTGCTCCTCGAGGGGACCAGGTGATTTGTATTCGTGTCCATGAAATATAAATATACCGTCTTCTGCTCTCATATAATCACTTTCTTCTTCTCCATCCTCATTAGCAACTTTCACCTGAGCCACTCTCCAGTCTCCTCTGCTTCAGCACATCTGACAAAGTCAACTTTCTCTCATCTCAGAGTTATCCAACCAAAATCCATTCAAAATGAAGTTCTTCGCTGCCATCGCTCTCTTTGCCACCGCTGCCATTGCTGGCCCCGTCGAGGTTCGCACCGGAGGCGGCAATATCTGTCCCGATGGTCTCTTCAGCAACCCCCAGTGCTGTGCCACTCAGGTCCTCGGCCTTATTGGCCTCGATTGCCAAGTTCGTAAGTGCAAATTAAATTCACAAAAGAGCCTCTTTTGATTGAATGTATTCTGATTGATGTCCTACAGCCGGCCAAACGCCCCGTGACGGCGTTGACTTTAGGAACATCTGCGCCAAGAGTGGCGACCAGCCCCTTTGCTGTGTTGCTCCCATCGTAAGTAATCACCAATCTCAAGTACGTGCTTGCTTTGTTCATTGCTAAGACTCATCTCTCTAGGCTGGTCAATCTCTTCTCTGCCAGGTTCCCGTTGGTACCAACTAACGGGCCACGCGTCTATGAGAACCTTTCATCGATGAATCCCAGTCCTAGTGCTGGAGAATTGAGGCTCAGTATGTGATGGTCGGGGATCCAGGTCGAGTAGATAGTCAGTTTGAGTGCTGTTATTTATCGGGATGCCAACACATTCTGTTATAAATATATTATATTTGGTGTATGCCCTCTTCAGCTGTTCTCGTGATCGTTTGTTAGGCACCTAGACGCTTGTAAAGCTCTGGAATGCGAGGCCAATCTTGGCCACGCTGTTGTCTTTTAGATGCTGCATCTTGTGTAAGCATAAAGCTTAGTTTCGTTCTTCTAATCAAGATTTAAAGAAGCAAATCCGGCCCGCTGGTCTTCTAACATACACCATGGCATCTGAGGCTCAGTATGTGATGGCAGGGGATACAGGTCGAATAGGTATTTACTTTGAGTGCTCCTGTTATAAATATATTATATTTGGCCTTTTCATTCCGCTGTTCTCGTGATGATGTGTCTTGAACTCAATGATACACCATGACATCTGAGGCTCAGTATGTGATGCCGGGGATACAGGCCAAGTAGATAGTCAATTTAAGTGCTCCTGTTATTTATTGGAATGCCAACGCATTCTGTTATGATTATATTATATTTGGCGTATTCATTCCGCTGTTCTCGTCATGATCTGTTTTGGCCTTGTAAAGCTCCGAAATGCCAAGGTCTATCTCGGCCACGCTGTTGTTTCTTAGATACTGTGTTGTTTGAAGCAAAATGTTCCGTTCTCATCAAACCAATGAAGCAAATCCTTAGGCCTGCGGGCTCAATATATGCTCTTGAAACGACTTTGTTTCTTGTACCTTGATTTACATCATGACATCAAGTACAAGAAATGGAAGTCTACACTCGCCGTATACTAGCAATACCTAGCATTCTTTCGACATGGCAAGGAAATGCTCACTATTCACTCAAGCTTAGGCAATAAACGTAACGCTAAAATCATTAGCTCTCATTACCGCGTATATGTAAAAATCGCCCAACTCCAAAACTGTAATACAAGACAAATGCAAAAACATACTTTAGGCCAAGCAAAAGCAAAAGCAAAAGCAATCCAAAGACGCGAAAAAAAGAAAAAGCAGACCCTTTTTTTGCAACTCATCCCTTCACCCCTTCGCCATCAAAAAAAGACCAGCAAGAAAAGGAGATATTAAGGAATTGCCCCCTTCCCCTCCACCAAAAAAAAAAAAAAGAAAAGAAAAAAAAGAAAATACAAGAAAGCTTAAAAGGAAGAGCAAAAAAAAAAAAAAAAATCTATCATAACATGGCCTATTCCTCCAAAAAACATAAAAGTTAAGATAAAGTCACACATAAAGTTAAGAGGGAGAAAAGAAAAGAGCAATAATGCTAGCCCGCCGTCTCCTAGAAGCCACTTGCCCACCTAGAAATTTGATATGAGGACGTCCTAGCAAGCATGACATAAATCCGTGATGAACTAGAAGAAAGTAACGGCCCGTTCGGGGAGGTCAGGGAGCCATGTTGAATCGCATCTTCTCGTTGCCCAAAGGACATAGAATAATGCACTCCCCATAGAAATCATCATGTCCTCATAAGGCTCTTATACTGAGACTGAAATCCCAGAGGCTGCTCCGCTGACGGTGATGGTGGTGCTTTCTCGCTGCTTTCGTTGGCCTTTGGCCGTTGCCGTGTTCTTGACCAGCTTGATGCTGACCTTTTTGTACGGCCTCTTGGTCGTCTTTGCACTTGCGGGCTGAAGCGTCTTTCTGGGCGTTGCAGCCTTTACAGCCTTGGTGGCCTTGGTGGCCTTGGTAGCCTTGGCAACTTTTGGATTTACCACCTTGATGGACTTGAGAGTCTTGCCGGGCTTCGCTGCCTTGGCTGGCTTCAACGCCTTTTTGACCCTTGGTCCCTTGACGGGCTTCAATGCCTTGACAGCCTTGAGGGTCCTGATGGGCTTTGGCTTGTCCAGCGTCTTGCGCTTCTTCGCCTTGCTGTTGGGGTCCTGGTTCTCCTCGTTCCCTGACAGGTCCTTGAGCTTGCGCTTCCCTCCTCGGCCTTTGCCTTTGCCTTTTCCCTTTGCGACAATCTCCTTGGGCGGAGGCTTGACGCCCTTGGGCTTGGGCCCCAGCACTCCTCGACAATTGGGCTGTCCACAGAGGCACTTTTGCACGTTCTTTGCTGAAAAGGGATCAAAGTTGTAGTCATACGTCAGCTCGTCGCCGGTCATGATGGGCTTATCGCCAGCGAAAAGAGCCATCCTGGGCTGGCCTGAGACGATCCATTTGATCATACGGCAGTTGGGGTTGCAGCTATGGTTTACAAATCGAGCAATGCTGCCCGTCGTAGCATCAATTATCATGTTTTGGTCAAAGCTCATTAAATAATAGCACTAAAGGCGAGGAAGAAAAGAAAGAAAAGAGACGTGTTAGCCAGTTGGACAAGGGCAGTTGGAAGAGCATTGTTGACATACCTCATTATCCTTGTACACCTCATTCATTCGCCGTTCGCATTCCTCTTCGGTAATAATCTCGCCCGCATACTCCATGATGATTTGGTGCGGCCGGAAGCAGCGATTGCTGCGCACGCCGTAGCCTCGGTCTGACGTCTTGATCACCTCGACTCCCACGCGGTACTTGCCGCCTCTGGCTCGCCGGGCCGTGAGGTTGGCAAAGGCTCGGTTCGTGCAAAAGGCCTTGCCAATGTTGCAGTTTGTTTCGTCGCATTCGTAGAGCATGATTCGGTTCTGGCAGCTCTCGCTGCATCCGTCCTCGGGGTTGCACACGCACTTGGACTGATAATCGAGAATGTGTGGCATCTTCTTCCAGACTTCCTTGGACTCGCCAATGAACCGGTCTACAAGGCACAGTATGTCAGTACGGATGGCGCACACGCAAGCAATACAGCGACTAGCAGCAACTCACTCTTGGTCATCTTCTTCCACTCGTCGGGCTTGGGCTGGCCTGGCGGCAGCGGATTGCACACGTGGAATGGCAGCTTGAAGTCGCGGCCAGCCAACAAGGTACGGAAGCCGCCAAAGATGGGCGCAGGCATGACCTTGTTCTCCTTGCAGGGCATCAGCTCGGGCAGCTGCGCCAGCTGCTTCTTCTCGGCGGCCGTCAGTCCCCGGACCAGGTCCTTGGGCATGTCCTGGCCGGAATAGAGTCCGTGGTCCATGTACTTTTTGACTCGAGGCTTCTTAAACTGAGGCACAGCCTCCTCGGGCTCCTCCTGCTTGACCTCGATCTCGGAGACGTCGACTTTTGCATTCTTGCGCGGCCGGCGCTCGGCAGGCTGGTTGGGATCGATGTACTTGCCATTGGCCCAGACGCTGTGCACGACGGGCCGGTCGTCGATGTGGCTGAACTCCTTGGTGTCCTGCAGGCGGCGCAGCTCGCGCGACATCTTGACGCCGGTTTTGGCGACGGGCTTGCGCCCCCGCCTGGAGCTGGAGACCATGGCGGCGAGTTTGGAGACGGGCGAGTCGACGTCGCCAGCAGGAGAGCCGAGACGCGCCACGGACCGCAGCGAGCGCGGTGAGCGCGCCAGACGCTGAGCGCGCGGCGTCCTGGCGGCGGCGAGGCCCAACGCGTCGATGCTCGAGGCCAGCGCCCCGACATCGCCCGCGGTGCGGCGTCTGCGGCGATCGGCCACGACGTCGCCTTTGCTCCTCCGCTTGCCATGCGCAGCCGTGCCGCTGAGCTTCGCGAGATTGTAGACGGGCAGGCTGACACGAGCGCGCTGCGGGCGTCGCGGCGAGGGCACGTCGGCCACAGGCAGCGCGGCGACCACGGTCGAGGCGTCAATCACGGCGATGACATCTTTGGAGTCTGAGTGCAGCGAGTCGCTGTCGGTGACGGTCGTGGGCGGCGTCGAGCTGGACGACGCGAGGTTGGACGATTCGTCGGCCGAACACGCCGCGCTGCTGCTGCTTTCGACAAGCAGCGCCAACGAGGCCATGGTTGGGAGACGTGCGATTGTTTTCGGTTCTCGCGAGGCTTAGAGCGACATGTGCACCCGCATGCGCACACCGATTGTCGAGGGAGTGGTGCGAGGGCGCGGCGGGGAAACAGGCAGGCAAGCAAGCAGGTCTCGCACGCAAAACTTGCAGTGAGAAGAAGAGGGAGTTGGAAAGGAGTCGAACAAGAGCGGATATGCGATGCGGTTGGATTCGTAAGGAATGAAGAAGTAGGGAATAGATGGATGCTGGGGGACCAACCAAAAGAGGAGAAAGGGGGCAAAGGACAACACCAGAAGAATAAAAAAAGAACAACCAGAGTCAAGGTGGCGTAGAGGGAACAGCTAAGCCTGGCTAGCTGGCGGAGAGGCGGCGTAAGAATGAAGAAGGGAAAACGTTGGATGTTGGTCGGTAAAGTTGACAAAAAAACGCGGGTGCGCGCGTGGACTAACAGATAAGCAAGGCGGTTAGGCGGTTAGGAAAGAAGGGCAGGCCACGGTATATAAACAGCTGCAAGGCAGTAACAAAGAGCAGTGAGCTAGTAACAGCAGCAGTGACCACAGCTCTTTTTTTTTTTTTTTTTTTTTTTTTCTTTTTGTCTCTTGTTCCTTTTTTTCTCAAAAAAAGATGACAATTGCCAAACAGATTGTCTCTTCTGCAACAACCCGTGCGTGTTATAAGTATCTGTATCAGAGGCGGAGGAGGATGCTTAAACGGATGGAGATTATTGTGGATGTCTGGAGATGGTTGTGTTAACGTGCGCGCTTATATTGCGCGTGGATAGATGTGCCCGCTCGAAATAAGCGTGAGTGAGATTGCGAGGCACCGTCAAGAGCTATTTCGAGAACCGAATCGTCGTGCTTCTCCTCACCCTTGAGAGAGCGTGCTTTTAAAAGTGTGCCCGCACAAAGTTGATAAATGCCCCCTTTCGGACCAGAGATACTGAACCGGCGGGAATCCGGAAAGTGAAGGTGAGAGGCGAGCAGCCACTTTTTTTTTTTTATCAACGAAAATAGCCAAGGCCTTTTTGCCGGGTTCCAGGGGTGGTTGGGACCAGCGGATGGAGCCACAAACGGTGGCCAAAAAGCAATGAGACAAACAAGATCCGAAGCTGAACGTGCTGGGCAGCCGGCGAGGGGTACTCGGCAGAAACAGAGGCAGTGAAACCTCCGGCACTGGGGGGATGAGAGCGTCAGTTACTTGCGTGAATGTGAATGTGGATGTTGTGAAGAAGTCGAGGATTGGAGAAAATGGGGGGGATGAGACTATATTGCGTAGGTAAGCATACCAATATTTATCCTCTTGAGTCTCTAGCCTCTTAGTCCTAGTTGTTGTATTGCTTGCGTTTCTTGTGGCGTGTGATGTGTGTCTCTTGGTCTGCCACTTACGCACAATGCGTTGGCAGTCTCTCCAGACAGATTTCTAGAAAACCAGCTCTCTTCTCTCGGCAAGCCTTTTCTTTGCTGCAGCCAAACGACACTTGATGACATATATATATCTATATATATATATCAGATCCGCTGTTCAGACCGTGTCCAAGATTGGCAGCAGTGTTTGGCACCTCTCTCCCGGAATCCAGCAATGCCTCTCTCCCGGAATCCAGCAATGC
The DNA here is from genome assembly GCA_030708095.1 of Trichoderma sp. CBMAI-0020. Classification (NCBI taxonomy): domain Eukaryota; kingdom Fungi; phylum Ascomycota; class Sordariomycetes; order Hypocreales; family Hypocreaceae; genus Trichoderma; species Trichoderma sp. CBMAI-0020. The sequence goes on from JAJNCI010000002.1 coordinate 1,638,787, forward strand.
GGACAAAAAGGGGAAAATTAAACGCGACAGCCAGCTAAACACTCACACAGAGAGAAATGAGGAGGGAAAGCACAAAGTTGGCAAGCGACTGAAAACTCACTCAGAGAGAAATGAGGAGGGAAAATACAAAGTTGGCAAGCGGCTGAAAAAACCCGAGTGTGAGAGGCGTTTGGGCTAAATACTAAACCTGGTTTCGGCATCCCAGCAGAAAAACTACCGGAAAAAAAAAAGCAACAGGCTCATCTCCCGAATTCCTCCCTTGAGTCGCTGGATAGACATCCGACCTCGCCTCGCTAGGGCATTACCTTGCCTTGTTTCTCACTCCGCATCGTTTGACGAGCCTATGATGGCGCTTCCGTATCTCCCTGCGTTGGGGGAAATAGCCTTGTGCCGATGCAACGATAAGTGTATCATATAGGAGCCAGTAAATCAAGGACAATCGGTTCAAAAAGAAATTGGAAGACGTGATAAAATAAAATAAAAGTAAGGCTAGCAGCGGAATTGGATGATGTATAATATGCCCCCAATATCTGAGGCGACTGTGCCTGTAGTAGGGTGTGGTTCGCGTCTCTTATCAAACCGAATGTTCCGGCCTCGACTCCCATCGCCGATCAAGCATATGGTGATAATTTATGATTGGGCTTTTGAGCTGGTGCTGAATGTTTCATACTCTCATTCATTTCTTACACACTCTCATTCATTCTTAAGACTATGCCGTCTTCTCACTCAAACCCCTTTGCTATTCTTCACGACTGTGATGGAACAAAACGGCGACAGAATGCCAACGACAACATCATCTCATCCGTAGGGGTATTCACAAAGCGCTCACCGACTGCAGGGTTTCCAGCCTCGGCCTGAGACAAATGTCTCTGTTCTCATCAGCCGGCTCCATTTCTCATTTGACGATGCCGCCATTTCGATGCGATGGAGTCTGGCGCACTTGTCAAGCTCAACCTAACCAACTAGTAAAAATGCCAGAAGATGGGAACATGTATTCCCAAGAAACATCATCAATATATCACGGTAGCAACAATAGTTTTTTGCATGTAGTGGTTGCACTCTTCCTTGTTAGGCGAGTCGATGTGTTGCGATCATCGTAAACGCCACAGCACTATCAACCACAAAATAACCAGGGATCTTTGGCACTAGGGACAAATTTACCAGGGCAGTAAACTTGGCTGTGTTACCATCTCATTACCGTTTTTTTTTTCTTTTTATGCTGCTGCGAGTCCCAAGGCAGCATCCACGGGTACGTGTGGCAAATTGATGGCGCGGCAAGAAGCATTGGGCAAACTGCTCAGCAATGGCGCGGCAAGAAGCATTTGGGCAAACTGCTAAGTAATGGCGAGTCAAGGACGTGAAAATAATTGCCAGTGCGAGAAAATGATGCAGAATCGATCTCGCAAGCTTACAAGGTGCTACATGTATCGATGCAAGAGATCAATAGCCTCTCAGAGAGCATGTATAATGAACATCACTTGAAACATCACGGTCGATTTGGCCTGATGAGCCACGAAATCAGATTCAATAGACAATGCAGCAAGCAGCAGGCAGTCCAAGTATCTCAAAGAATGACTTTCAAGAAAATAAAAAAGACATAATATCAAACTCATAGTTCAACACACGTGCATGGCAGTCGCACCTCTTCATAGCCAGCTATCGAAAATGGGAATCTAGTGCACAGTACTTGAGTGCATGGCATGATATCGGGGTATTGCGAGCACAAACGGGCGCATGGCTGGCTAGCAGATTGAAAGCCCGCGCTCGGATGGATCCAGCCAGCATCAAAACAAACGAAACAAACGAAACTAAACAAAACATGCACTCCTCCTCTTGGTGAGATGCAGCGCGGATATGAGTGGCGATTCAGCCAAGGGGAAGGCCCTGGACTGCTTTCGGAAAGCAACATTGTCCTATCTTAGGCAATCTCTGTTGGCCTCTGCATCCTGGCGAGACCCTGGACTGCTTTTGTAAAGCAATATTGTTCTAATTCAGGCAATCTCTGTTGGCCTCTGCATCCCGGCGAGCCCCAGCCGAGTCTCAGCCTCTTTCGCCTAAGCCTCCTGCTTGCCTTCCTCGGGCTTGCTCTCCGCCTCGGCAGGAGCATCTCCCTCCTTGGCCTCCTCGGGCACATCAGCCGTCGTCAGCGTCAGTGATTCCTGGACAGGACGGCCGGTGCCTCCGTACTCTGGAGCCAGAGAGGTGGCCAGGGCGGGCAGCTCATTAACCAATGACGTGCCAGAGGCCATGGGGTGCATCTTCTTCAAAGTGGCAGCCGAGAGGACAAACTTCATGGCGGCAAACATCCAGCCCATGATGGCGGGAACGTTGACAAAGTACTTGTGGTAGAGTAGCTCTGGGTAGCCCGTGGCAAAGACGGCAATGGTCTTTTGCGTGGCAGCCTTGACGACGGGGTCCATGCGGAAGAAGCTGACGGACTTGTAGTCGTGCACCTGGATCAACTGATACGGGTCGGTGCCATCCTCGGGGAGGGGCTCCTTGATATCGTTGAGGTTGAGCTGCTGCACGCCCAGCTCCATGAGGGCCGCACGCCATCTGATGAACCTATAAAGGGCACAGCTAGTTAGGAACAGAAAGGCTTGCCATGTTATCCTCCATACAGTGGGTACTCACTCATCGACGTCGCCAAAGGTCGAGTTGTTGTCCTTGATGGCGCCGTAGACGTGCCAGGTAATAATGACCTTTTTGCCCGTGTCGTCCGTAAAGTTGGACACGAAGCCGAGGTTGTGGAACTTCTTCTTGTCGAACGTCTGAGTTACTAGAGACGCCGGGTTCACCTCCTTTCTCCAGGTGAGGGCGTCGGTCAGCTGCTTCTCGGCGCCCGCCAGGTCGCCGTTGTTGGCTCGCAGGAACTTCTGGAGGATGACCTGAGTCGGGGCGTGGGAGGCGTCGTCCGAGAGCTCGACCCCCCACATCTCGGTATGGCCTGATGACTTTTTGATGTCGGCCAGGCGGGCCGTGAATTGGGCGAGGGGCGTTTCAGCCTCGTTCTGCTCGGGGGCGGACATGACGGTGGATTGGCTTGGCTGGAAGCAGGTGTAAATTCAAAGATGGGCAATGGAGGCAATGGAGGGGAGAGGGGGAGAGAGAGAGATGGAAGAGACAAGTTGGACAAGACAAGGGAACGCTCCGACAATTGCGTAGTAACAGGCGGGAGCCTAACTGCAGGCTGGTTGCAGTAGGAATTATGTAGGTAAGCCCGCCAGGGTTGCAATCCCGAGAGCTGGTGAGGTGATGGGCACGAATAGAAGGTGAGAGGTGGATTGGTGTGAAACCGTACTTATGGAGCAGGACATGTACCGATTTATAGATTGTACCTGCCTGCCTGGAACCTAGTACAATGTAGATTTTGCGGATAAAGTTCTTCAAATACCTCTAGTCGGCACAGGACTAGTCGCAAACCGAGCTTGTTGAAGCTCAACTCTAGAGCTCGATCTCCGACATGAGCAATTAATGACTAATTCCGGGCACTACAACCAAGAGACCGAAGCACGCTGCCGTGCCTTGCATGTACTAGAGGTATAGCACGAGGTACCATGGCCAGGTACAGTTACATCGTATGACAATGACAATAGATGCCGTCCATGTTGCCGACTTGTTACCCGGGACTTACCCCAGAAGCCTACCGTTTTGGAAACTTTATTTGGATACGAAGTCAGGTTTTTTGATTTATTCCAGGCCTACAAGTAACATGTGCTCTTCTTGGCAGGGCCAGTCAACGCTTCGCCAACGGTCCATGGGTCAGGACCCAGCTGGAGCTCACATGCGGTTGGTTGAAGCTTTGTTGTCACAATCTGATTAAATTCCATGCTAAGACTTGGCGAGCGGATAAACCACAGCTTCCGAAACCTTGTCACTACTAGCCAAAGCTGCCTGAGGTCGGTACTAGCCAGCAGCTATGGCCAATAGCAGGTCTTGGACAGAGGCATCTCTTTGTTCGCAAACGAATGTACAAGTTGTGAAGGTAGCTACACTCTTGACTCGCAGATCAGCTACAAAGATTACAACCACCTCTATTCATTCACATCTAAACTGTATTCAATCCCCCCCAGCTTCATCTACTCATCCTGTTATCACGTGACTGACCGGCTCGATAAACGTCACTGCCATATACGGTACGTACCCTCACACCGCTGCCCCACCTTGCTCCCAAAGGAGGCTCGGAGCTGTGACATCGAGCCCCGCGTATCCCGTCCACGTAACGAAGTACCGAATCGAGGCTCCAACCGCCATCTCGACAAAGCACCGCAGCAGCAGCAGCTTGAGCAGCAGTCATGGTACGTTTGGATCCGGCACAGCCCTCTCCCTCACTGAATCTTCTTCTTCTTCTTCTGCTTGTCGCCCTTCATCTTCCAAACTACACCCACCCCCTAGAGAAGCAACAGCTGCCCCAAAACGAAGCTGACCGCTGGCATTGACCTGATCCAACTGACCGAGCTTGACCACAGTCTCAATCACTGCGGCCGTACCTCCAATGCGTACGAAGCAGCCTGATTGCCGCCCTGACTCTCTCCAACTTCGCCTCCCAGACCACTGAGCGCCACAATGTCCCCGAGATCGAAGCCCAGACGTCGCCCGAGGTGCTGCTCACGCCCCTGACCATTGCCCGCAACGAGAACGAGCGAGTCTTGATCGAGCCGAGCATCAACTCTGTCCGCATCAGCATCAAGATCAAGCAGGCCGACGAGATTGAGAACCTGCTCGTCCACAAGTTTACCAGATTCTTGGAAATGAGTCGGTACCCGCGTTCCGCCATGACGGGGATCAAATCATCTGACAGTTGCATTTTATTATAGGAGCGGAGTCTTTCTTTATCCTGCGGAGAAAACCTATTCCCGTGAGTAGTGGCTGGATAGTTGTAGTCAAGAAATGCGTGCTAATTTGCGATCCCACTCAGGGCTACGACATTTCCTTCCTGATAACAAACTTCCACACCGAAGAGATGTTGAAGCACAAGCTTGTCGACTTTATCATTGAGTTCCAAGAGGAGGTTGACAAGGAGATTTCCGAGATGAAGCTCTTTGTACGTTACATTCACCGTCTTATCTTACTACAGATTGGAATTTGATGAGGACTAACACATCATTTCCTATTTTGCAGCTCAACGCCAGAGCACGATTCGTTGCCGAGTCTTTCCTGACACCGGTGCGTACTTATCTCCTTTCTTCCTTTTCGTGCAGCAGGTTGTACCTAACCAACGCCCTTTAGTTTGATTAAATTGCGACAAACATGTATCCACGAGATGGGGATCCAGGGGCGCTGAACATAGGGATAAACATTTGATAGCTAATGAAAAAAATATCATTGTCATTGTCTAAATCTGCTTGTTGCCAACTGACGCCCAAGTGTAATTCTATTGTGTGTCCGCATGTTGTAATGAAGGAGTTCGGGGAGCATCAAGATAGTTTGAATATCTGCAATTGAAAACAGTAGTATCCTCCGGACTCTCCAGCGAGGAGTACTATTCGCTAGAGCTTCAGGCGTGTCACAGTCTACCTGCTGCTGCTGGCTGTCTCTACGAGCCCCTGCGAGAGCTACATTCATTCGATGGAGCACGCATCACGACAACTGGGCATCACAAACGAGGCAGTCAATAGAGCAAGGACTAACCCATTCCTCAACGCTCGTTCCTCAACGCCGTAGAATTCAAATATCTATATCCTCAAAGTTGTTTTTCCTCACTTGTCTCAACAAGTTTGCATCTTCCCACTCTCCCTGCAGCCTCGACAGCAGTTACCCAGCAGGACTCGGCTATTCAACTGCTTGACATCACTGGCAAGCACTTCAACAGCTTGGACATCTACATTGTCGCCGATGTCGGCATCTGCCTCGTCATTTGCAGCTGGCAGCTGGCAGTTGCGCTCTTCTGCGTACGTCACTCCCGCGTGATCTCGTGCAGGCAAGGTGAGAAATTTTCTCAACACCGCCCCTTCCAATCTCTTCTCCTCGCTTCCACTGCATCTTCTCTCCTTCCCTCTCCTCCTTACCATCCTCCTCACTCCTCATCGCCGCCACCTTTGGCTGCACATCATCATCATCAAGCACATCCAACTCGTCAAGTCCAAACGCTACAAAGGCAGCAAAGTCTGCTTTTTACAGGTAAGTCGGTCTGATACTCTTCCTCAAATCTCTCTTCTTCACCAGGAGCGCGGTTGCCATTCTTCAAATTTGGGTACCGTGATCTTCGCCTAATGTGCACATGTTCCAACAAGCACATCGCCTCGCTCCCATCCCCTACTACCACTCACATCCCTCTGCTGTCTCGTCTCATCTCCTCCAAATAATCCATTCCAATCTTTTTTCTTTTCGTTTCTTCTTCTTTTGCCGCACAAGACTCTTGCTAATCTCCATCAGTCCAACGCGTCAACATGGCTTCGCGTCGTGAGAGTGCTGGTGACCTCAACTCCGGCAAAGCACCCGCTCGCATATCGGCAGAAACTCAGTCATCGCCTCTTATAGGTAGACAGCACACTGGGCTCATTGCCAGCCACTCTGCCAGCCGCCTCTCTACCATCCCTGAGAGTTCGCACACCGGCAACCGGTCAGACAATGCGCAGAGCGGAAGCGGTTCTGTCTCCTCTCCGTATGCAGACACCAAAGCTGGCACAGACTTGGATCGTAAAAATCTGATTCGGAATAGTTCCTTTAACCCATCTGCCGATGCCTGGGAACCCCCCCTTCCCGCCTGGGTGAGTATTTTCTGTCTCGATCCCACAACTATTTGCAAACCCTGCCAACCATTTGGGCCTTGTTATGAATGATACTTATCAGCTCAATAGTGGACTAAACTTCGTACTCCTCCCACTCCTATCCTGCCCATCAGAGAACCTTTTTTGCCCGAGAGTTCTCTTTTGATCGAGCGTCCTCCTATCGCGCCGATTAGAGAACCTTTTTTGCCCGAGGGTTCTCTTATGAGAAACACTGTACCTTTTCGATCTGATTCCAACGCACCCCCTTTACCCCTGTACCAATACCCGCCGCCTTTTGCATATCATCCTCAAATGCCCTCCCCAGAGCAAAGCCAAGAGGGCATGGACCTTGATTCATCTGCCCTGCCTCATACTCCTAGCCGCGACGAGAGAACCACTGTGGACGAGCCTTAGGAAGGTAAATCGGCCAGTGGAAGCTTCGACAAATCTCAACAGTCAGCAGAAATGGACGAGGACGAGGAAATGAGACAATATGAGGAAAGTGAGGAACCTGGCAGTTCATCTGCTCAGCCACTGGACTCCGGCTCCCCCCCCCTCGATACTGCTGCGGGCCAGGCTTCCTCCTACGGCTTCAGTCCCGAATCGTCTATTTCTGCCCACGGATACCGTCGGCCACAGCAGATCCCGCTCAGTCACTCTCTCAATTCACTGCGACCCAGTGAGGCGAGCGATGGGCCTGCCGATTCAACCCCGACTCGTCGCCATGGCTCATCTGGACGCAGTGACATTAGCCCAGGCCTCACGGTCGCGGCCAGCGAGCCGCGTAACTACGCACCTCGAACCGCAGACCGTGCTGGCGTCAGCCCCCGCATGATGCAGCCTCCCCCTAGGTTTGATCTCGGAGCGGCGACTGCGGCCCCTTCTCACAATGAGCGTCGGGATATGGAGGCCCAGACTGTGCCTCCAGTTGGCGTGCGTCTCGAAGATACAACCGATATTGGTACGAATCCCGTGGATCGTATCGACACTGCGCAGAGAGTGTTACAGAGATCGAATGAGCTTGCACGGTTGCTTGACACTCCCTCTGGGAAGCCCACTCTGGCTGAGGTCATGGACCCGGCCAACTTTCCCTTTATTGAGTCGGCCAAGTTAGCAAAGCCTATGAACTGGGCACTCGTCAAGCTCAAAAATGTGCGTTGCGACTTTCCTTTCGCCCCTCTTTTCAAAGCGAGACTTGTTTGCTAATGCTGCTACCTAGATTCCTTTCTCTACGACTCGCGCCGAGGTCATTGCCTTTTTCGGCTGCAACTCCAGAATTGTGAATGATTTGGACGAAGGCGTGCATATCATCATGGACAGGGTGACCAGCAAGACCATGGACGCCTACGTTGAGTTTATCACGCTACACGATGCTATGAGAGCCGTGGAGCGACACCGTCTCAACGTTGCGGCTGGCCGATTTGCGCGTCTGGGTGACCGCGCCGTCGAGTTGGAGGTGGCTTCTCAAAGTCACCTCATGAAGGACCTCTTTCCCATAGCACGTGGTATCTTTTGGTATGGAGTGGAGCCTGAGATCTTGCCCTACAACCATAGCCAGCCGTGGGAGAATTTCAAAGGCTTCATCTCGGAGGAAGAGATGGTCATGCTTGTCAAACACGTCGAGGTCCCTCATCGAGTACGTTAACCGCAGCTTTGCCCTGTTCTCCTCTTCTCCAATATGTCTCTAGCCCTTGTCCAACGTCACATCTAATTTATTCTGGCTTTCTTATTCACTTGGATACTAACATGCATGGATCATTATAGTCGCCCTTTGCTCGGGAGTGTCCGCAGCGCCCCTACGAGTGCATGATCAGCACCATCAAGAAATTTCCCTGGTTCCGCACGGATTGCATCACGATCAAACAAAGAGAGGCCATCTACCAGGCTACGCTTTCCCTTATTCGCCAAGTTACTCGAAGTATTATTTTCGAAGATGCACCTGACCACTTGACACCTCTCCTACTCAACCGCCTTGTTACGGCGGCCATGTTCTGTCCTGGCTTTACAGCGTGCATGAAGGACAGCATCGCCTGGATGACCAATATGCACACAGCGGATCTGGACTATTACCAGCTCCCTCGCTTCTCGAACCGTTGGCGCCATCAGTATGCCATTGGCCCGAAGCCTGGCTTTCCCCCTGATCTTGTCGAGGTAAGTAATGGTCACTAAGCCCTGTGGCAACCTTGTTCTCTTCTCCCGTCTTTGCTGTTCACATGGGCTAACTTTCTCGCTTACAGTGGTACGTGGGAGCTATTCGCGTAGAGTCCTACCGGAATATGCGGTCTCTCCCCTTTAGAGAGCGCGAGGAGCTCCAACGCCAGGCTGAACACACAGACATGTACTGGGGATACTTTTGGTCAGAGGTCGGTTATGTCAAGGGACCCCAGTTTGACGACTTGACCTTGGCCAAAGCGGCCAATATGGAATTTGAGGCCATTGAGTCCATTCTCACCCGGGCTTTTACTTAAGACTAAATTTGCCCATTTGTTTGTTGCATCATCGGAAAGATTTATCCCAAATCTGATGGGTACTTTGCTATTTCTTCTCTTTCTCTTTCTATTTGCTGCCAACGGGCATTTCTTTCTTGGGTGGATATACTTTTCATGTGTCGCCATTCGAAGCTGCAACTATTATCTACTAATAGGGAGACATTTTATGTACTCTGACTTCGCAGACACATTTCTGAAACGGGCACGCGCTGTTTTCATTTGATACAGATGAGTGGGTATATGGAATTGAGACCAAAGCTGGCAATTACATATAGCACAGGTTATCATAGAACATGCGCAGAAGCCACTAATATCCACGCGAACTAATAATAGTATCTATTTTCAAATGATGAATATTGGGGTAAATCCTTTGAACCGTGAAATTTATTGATTGTCATTTGCCATGGATAAAACTTAGTGCCTACCTACTAGCAGTAGACAAATGTTCCTTTGACACGATACAATCAAGAGCATGTGTTGAAAGATTGTGTCACCGATCAGCCAGCCACAACCCGCCACAGCCACATCACGTGCGAGTCATTCAATCTCTGGCAGCCCGCGCCACATCTCGCCAGGTTGCTACCGTGACGCAGCAACGGCTCCGCAGCTCTTCTCCCGGCTTCTGTCTGCGTCTTCTCCTGGCAGCTGTACTCATCTTTCCCTGCCGGGCCAATATCATCGACATTCAAATTCCCTTCTGCCATCGTCTTCTGTATCTACAGCTCCATCGTCCGGCTCTGCTGAGTTGGTCCGTCACTTGGCAACCATGGCTTCCATAATAACTGGTTCGTGATACCCCACCATATCAGCCATCTGCCTTGTCTGTCTGTTTATTCTGCCTTCAACAGCCTCCGACGCTGCTCAATCTCTTTTGCTCCCCATGCACGATGATGTGAAAAAAAAAAAAAAAAAAAAAAAAAAAAAAAAAAAAAAAAAAAACTAACTGTTTTCAGTTGCTGTCAAGCATCAGGGCAAAAAGTACAACGTAGACGTCGACCCCGAGTCTAGTGGACTGGACTTTAAGCTCCAGCTCTTCAGCCTTACCAACGTCGAGCCCGAACGACAAAAGATCCTCATCAAGGGCGGCCAGCTCAAAGATGACGCAGACATGAGCAAAGTGGGCCTCAAGGCCGGCCAGAACATCATGATGCTGGGCACACCAGGAGATGGTGGCGCAGATCTCGTTCGTCCGTCCGAGGCGATCAAGTTTGTCGAGGACATGACCGAGGCCGAGCAGGCTCAGCAAGTGGGAGCTACTCCTGCAGGCCTCGTCAATCTCGGCAACACCTGCTACCTAAACTCGACGCTGCAGACGCTGCGCTCGATTCCCGAGCTCCAGACGGCTCTGGCTACTTATAACGCCACGCCCGGCACAAGCCGACAAGATCTGGCTTCCCAGCTCTCTGGTCTCTACAAGAAGATGGGAGCCACACTTGATTCTATGCCGCCCCTGGACTTCTTGTCGGCTCTGAGAATTGTCTTTCCTCAGTTTGCCGAAAAGTCGAGAAGTGGCCCCGGGTTTGCTCAGCAGGATGCTGAAGAGGCCTGGTCTCAAATTATCCAGCAGCTGAACCAGAAGCTGACAATCAAAGGCTCTGGTGACGACTCTGGAGTCTCATTCGTCGAAAAGTACATGGCAGGACGGTTCACTTCCGTCCTCGAGTGCGACGAGGAGGAGGCCCGAAACGGAGGTGAAACGGCCATTACATCCAGCGATACCTTTTACAAGCTGGACTGCCACATTGATTCCCAGACAAACCACCTACGCGACGGAATCCTGGCTGCGCTGAGCGAGCAGCTGGAAAAAAAATCCGAGGTGCTTGGCCGTGATGCAACCTACACCAAAAAATCAAAGATATCCCGAGCCCCCAAGTATCTCACCGTCCACTTTGTGCGCTTTTTCTGGAAGAAGGAAACCAAGAAGAAGGCCAAGATTATGCGCAAGGTCACCTTTCCCCAAGAGCTAGACATTGTCGAGTTCTGCTCTGATGACCTTAAATCAGCCTTGATCCCTGTCCGAGACAAGGTTCGTGAGGTTCGCAAGGATGAGGAGGATATTGACCGCGCCCGTAAGCGTCGTAAGAAGACGCATGACAAGGATATGAGCGACGTTGCCGGTGGCTCAGGTCTGCCTTCGGAGAGAGAGCTGGCACAGCAGAAGAAGAAGAAGGAGGAGGGCAAGCCGCAGCAGGCGGACGACGGCGATACCGTCATGGGCGAGACATACAAGACCGATGCCCAGGTCGAGGCGGAGAGCGAGGCTGCGCTCCTGGCTGCCAAGAAGGAGCTCAACTCTCTGATCAACCCTTCTCTTCGTGACGACGACGGTGCCAACCAGTCGGGTCTCTACGAGCTGCGCGGTGTTGTCACCCACCAGGGTGCCAGCGCGGATAGTGGCCACTACACGGCGTATGTCAAGAAGACTGGGACTGTGGACCCCAAAACGGGCAAGAAGGAGAAGGAGGATGGAAACTGGTGGTGGTTCAACGACGACAAGGTGACTGAGGTGACCGTCGACAAGGTCGAGGCCTTGGCTGGCGGTGGCGAGTCTCACTCGGCCCTAATTTTGCTTTACAAGGCAATTCCTCTGCCTAGCCCCGAGGGCGTTGAAGAGTAAGGCAGGACTAGCCCTGAGTTATTGCACAATTAAAAACGGGAAACTGGTATAATAGGGAAGCTGGGCGTTTGGATTAGTTCGTATCTACTAGTTAGTAGGCGAAGATGGCGAAGATGGACTTTGCCTAGATTGTTGGACCATCTGTCCTTTAGACATATGCCATAACGAATAGAACGGATCATGAGTGTGGTCAAGTAGACCAAATGATAAAACATTTTGTACGGGAAAAAAAAAAAAAAAAAAAAGTCTCTTGCGCGAGTCTGTCTATATGGGTATCGTCATGTTACCAAAACCAGCCCTCTCTCCAAATGTTTTCCATCAACCAGTGATGAATATACAGGGCCGCGGAGCATGATAAAAAGGGAAGAAGGCTAGTGGCTTTGATCCAAAAGACAAAATAATGTTACAGTTATCCTGGAGTTGGATTATAAAGCCCCATCATCATCAAGGCTGATTTAACTCCTTTTTCAGAAAGAGCAACTGAGCAGCAATGCTACACCTTCTTGGCGTTGTCTTTCTCCTGCTGTCTCTCCTGGGCGCGCTCCTTGAACACGTCCAGCTTCCTTTGCATGGCGGTTTGCTGCTCTACAAGCGTAGATCGCTGCTTCTCGAGCATGGCGATTTGCTCAGAGGGAGTAATCTGGCGAAACTCCCGGATAGCCTGAGAAAAGAGAGTGGAACAAGTTAGCATCCCGAGCGATGAGGGAAGGAATGATTTGACTGACTTCCTCTTTCTGCTTGTCTGATTTGAGCTGGGCACCCGTCAGGGTTCCGACCATGATGACGGCGGCAAAGGCCACGGCCCAGACGCCGCCCCTCCATTTCTGCTGCTTGGTCAAGGGGATTCTGGATGCCATCTTGAACTTCTTTTCTTTCCCCCTTGTCACCAGTAGCCTCTCCAGACTTGATTGGCCTTGATCTGGCGCTCAGCCGGGGTCATACCCTTGCGCAAGGAATCGGTCGTCGAAACTGTCGAGCACGCCAAACTAGTCGTGCTGCTACGGCCTCTCCTCACCAATCCTCCTCGCTGCTTGTCCTTTTCTGAAGACGCAATTTTCTCCTCCTGTGGGCCAGAGGTCGGTGCTGATGATGGCGCTGCTACAATTGGCAAAGACAAAGAAGCTCGTTTATGCCTGACGACTCGAGGCGCGGCAGCGGCAGCAGCAGCGGTCAACAGGTTATTGCTGTTGCTCCACGAATGCTGACGAATGGCCACCAACTCAATGCTGTCCTGGCTGGTGCTTGGACAGGCAGAATCGGGCGACGATGGCGGGCCGTGAAGCTGTTGCTGCGATGAAGTGGAGGAGGCTGAAAGACTTAGTAAGAAGCGGGGCAAGGCCGAGGATGACGAGGCTGCGCGGTGGCCCATGATGCGATGGAGGTCATCACGATGGAGGCTCAATTGGGGCGGCAGGAGAGCTGGAGGTCGATGCTGTAGGGTTTGCCGGAGCGAGGCGGATTTGATTGATAAGATGAGCCCGAAAGAGAAGCCTGTTCAAAGAAAAAAGGGGAGTCGAGATTGAAAGAACGCCTTTTGTGTAAAAAAATAAAATCAGTGGCTTTCCAAAGAGGCGCTGCGACAAAACCAGCCACACGAGGCTCAGGCCGAGAGGTACCTGCACTTTCCATTAAGAATCCTGCCATGCTCTTCCTTTGATCGCTTGAAGCATGGCAGAACCTACTACCTCTACAGTATCCTGTGCCCTTTCCATCTCCTTCATGCCATGCCAACTTGTGTTGCTCTCCCAATCCAATCACACAGCCATGCGGGAAAAAGCCCAGCGTTGCGATCCCTGCGAGTAACCGGATGCAGCAAGTCGCCCGCCCAGCTTCTATACCAAAAAACCAAACAGTTGCTAGGGAGGTGACATCACCACCAAAATACCCGCTATACCGACCCCTCCGGCAGCGCTAATTACCAAATCGCAGGTCGAGAGCTCTATTGACGCTCATTTGCCGAGCAACAGACAATTGTATTCGATTCAACTGGTCACTGTCATATTTTACAATCTTGACTTCTTCATCAACCTCTCTCAGTTGACGCTTTTTATCCTCGTCTCTTCCCCGCACTCCGCCATCGGTACAAACCACTCTATAGATTGCCAATATGGCTGCTCCCCGCGTCTTCATCGTCCGCCATGGAGAGACCGAATGGTCACTCAACGGCCGACATACAGGCAGCAGCGACATTCCCCTGACGGCCAATGGCGAGAAGCGAATCATTGCCACGGGTAGGGCTCTTGTGGGCGATGACCGTTTGATTGTCCCTCGGCAACTGTCGCATATGTAAGTCCCGCATGTCTTCTTTTTATTTCATACAGGCCGTCCCGCTTTGTCTTACAGTCTCGAAACCGCATTGTATATCTCCTACTGCCGCATCTCCTTTGCCAAAAGCCACGCCCTTCAAGCATTTGATTTTGAGCTCTCTCGACTCTCATACCCATTCCGTTACGACCTCGTGCTACCTCGAGTTGCCCGGTTTCGCTTCTCCCCATGAACGGGGTTGAGAGGAACAGCAAACACCTTCAATCCTCCTAAATGCCCTTGCCTATTTCATCGAGCCATGCATGGTATTTGAAACTCGTAATATCCTAGCTCTCATGTTCAGATTGTTTGCTACATATGCGCGCCTCTGTACGAGTCTGGAGAGTTTCTCTGTCGATCAACGAACCGTCTATTTGCTGTTCTCGACTGGCTACACCAACTTCTCTTTTCCTTTATTTCTTTTGGTTCTTCTTTCGGCACGGCACATGAGCTCGTGTCTCGTCTTCATCCCGCACACCCGTCTAGTCGAAAAGCACAGCTGGCGTGGTATAGTTTTCTTCGCAAACGCCCCAATTGTTCACATACAATCCTCTGCATCCCAAGTTTCATCTCTTACCATGAGCTCAGAGAATTTCATCTCTTGTGATTTCATCGGCGTACAATGTAACAGCACATTTCAATTCTACTGTTTGTGTCAATTCTTATATACATCACACGAGGGACATCCGTTCCGCTTGCGACTCGAATCGAGGCAAAACAGGTCAAGGTATACACGATGAAGACAAGAGCTAAATATTTTGGGTAATCACCCCGAGCCAGTTACGTCTCTCCCCGGAAACGAGCCCAACGAACATTCGAGTTGCTCAATATTGGCGTATCTGGGCCATTGCCCTGGCAACCACACGGCGGCTCTGCTGGCGGTGGCCTTCAATGTGGCGCCACAGTCGAAATCACCGAGGACATTCGGGAGTGGGACTACGGCGACTACGAAGGCATCACAAGCCCCGAGATTCGCAAGATGAGAGCCGAGCAGGGCATTGAAGGAACTTGGGACATTTGGAGAGATGGCTGTCCAGGAGGAGAGTATGTCACGCCCCGACGCAAATCTGACCAGATTACGAGCACATCCTACCCACGGCTGGGAATCTCAACAACTATCCCTAATCCCAGTCTCATATCTGACATGTCACAGGAGCCCCCAAGATGTCACTGATCGTCTAGACCGTCTCATCGCCGACATTCGGAAAAAGTATCACGAGCCCGCACTCGACTCGTCCGAGGGCAAACTTCCGCATAAGAAATCCGGCGACGTTCTCATCGTTGCACACGGACACATTTTACGAGCCTTTTCGATGCGCTGGGCTGGCAAGACCCTACAGGATGGACCAGCATTCCTACTCGAAGCCGGTGGCGTGGGCACTCTGAGGTGAGAAAGAAGCTGAACAGGTGTGGGCGAGAAATGCTGATTATGGATTTCCAGTTACGAGCATCACAACATTGACGAGCCGGCCATCCTCCTTGGCGGAGCCTTTGTTGTCGACATCCTGGAAAAGGAGGGCCAGACCTGAAGCCTCGGCGACAATCCTTCCACGATGATATGATATCGAGAGAATTTACTTTGGAATTAGAGGCTCTTTGAGACTTATAGAATTATTTGTAACCTACGCATAGCATGTATGGCCCCTGGCAAAAGACATCTTTGTGTGTTTCTAAAGCACAATTGCGTATACATAGCTACGCCACTCTTTGTCTGATGCTGATCTCTTGTCTCTTGTCCAAACCTGCAGCTTTGAGTCCTTGTCAAGTGTAATGTCGCGGTTTTTATATTCCACGCTCTCTCAGATTTTTCTTGGCCCGATCCCAACCATCTCTTGCAAAAAGTGTCCATCTCGCGCGGCATTTTACTCATCCAAAGCCTCGGGTTGTATTTTGAATGTCAGAGAATAGAAACAGAATTGGCAGAAGCCATCAACAACACCCCCAACAGCTAGAATAAAAGATAATCGACATTTTACAACTCGATTCTAACCTATTATACAAGTCATTTTCCGAAAAGCAACGAAAGCAAAGCGCTATAGTTTCACGGACAGTAACAAAGCTATGCCTACTCTATCAAAAAGCCAACACATCATGATGCTCATCAATCTGACATCTCGTTTCCCAAGCGCACTTGTCAAAAGATGCCACGCCACCGCCGCTCTTGACGCGGATGAATGGCTTCATAGGTACCCATCAACTGAGCCGATTACACGACTCGACAGTCCTCTCTTCTCCAAACACCGTCATCAACACAACAAGCAGACTTTCGATCAGGGGGCTTGGCCACGTATTTGCGTCATCTTTCTTCTCTCAGGCTCCCTTGCATCTTTTGCTCGAGTCAGTGGCCCCCTTGCCTCACAGACAACACAAGCTGACCCTCGACGATTTTCAGCTCGCTTCGACGCAGCCTAGCCAGACGTCCCTAGTCGCTTTTCCAGCCAACCTCACGCCATTTCCGGGGATCGGCCTTACCTTGGCCTCCCCCAAGGAAAAAAAAGAAAAAAAGGAAAAAAAAGGACGGAGCAAGACTCTACCTACGGCGCTCCGCATTTGCCGGTCATTCACATCGGTCTTCCGCTTAATGGTTCCGGCTAGGCGGGCCGGGTCATAAGCCCGCAGATCCGAGAGGCTGGGGTTCAGTGTCCTCCACCGTAGCCCACCCAGCGGTTCCCCCCCAAAGATCATGCAACCCAATTGCCCAGATACCGTACAGTAGCACGGGTGGAACCGCGCCGGTGGCGGGCTCAGTAGAGCCCTCTACCGTCATATTTCACCTGAAAAGAAAGGTACCATGTGCGAAAGTAGGTACTCCGTGCCCTGGGAGCTTAGGTACAGTAAAACTGTTCGCTCGCTGGGTCAGATGTCGTGGCGGTGAGGCAAATACCTACTTGATCCCGTTTTGCCGCCCATCACTGGCTCATATCTCTTACTAGCAGAGTACTAGCTGCGTTTACCCACTTGCTTTGGCACAGATGGTAGCGAATGGCCTCGTTTGCCGCCCTTTAGATCCTCGGGGGAAAGCTTATGGACTCGACGGGCTGCGGTTGGTAGTGGCATCTACGGATGTGCGTAACTCCTTCTCCTCGGTAGCTAACACACCAGCGGTTAATTGGCAAGAAAGCTTGAAGAGGGTGTGGTGACAACTTTATCCTACAAGTAGGCATGATGACTCTCACCTTTGAATACATATACCTAGACCCTGGATATAACAGGTGGTACAAGTACCTGATTTCCAGGACAAGCACGAATCAGTCCGTTCGCAGGTTCCTATTGGCATAGTATCAGTCTCCTGTCGGAGATAAGGGCGGCATTGGCGAAGAGGTAGTATTCTCTTACTTGCACGTCTCGCCCGACTTACTAAACTCCCCCATCTGCCTTTGCATGACGCATTTCTTCTCCTCCTCCCCTCGTGGTCCCGGCTGGGCAACAGCGCTGCTACTATATTGAGGCGCAGTAATTCTGCACCAGTCTCTGGCGTCTGTGGAGAGACGTGGCCGAGTTCTATACGCATGTCGCAGGTATGGAGCATCGCCCGCTTTGTTTAGAAATCCACTGCCAAGTAACTCTCCAGCCATAGGCCGCGGCCTAGTCCAGGGACCCCCCGAGGTGTCAGCGGATCACGGGCGACCATGCACCTGCAAGAGCGCACCGTTCCGTGGGCGACAGTTTTCTGATGGCTTTAGTGGCGACACAAGCCGATAGGTGGGTTCTAGTTGGAAAAGCTCGAGTGCCGCGGCTTGCTTGGGGAGGGCCATTGGCTCAATCCGCCCTTGCCCAACGCCGAAACCCTCTTTTGAATAGCAGAGCCATCTCGCCGCATTATGAACCTTGTCCCATCCACTGACTCTGACGCCAATCGCAACATGTACAGTACAGCAGCAGAGCAAAGCCAGTAGGGCGCGCCAAGGAAAGGGACCTTGCTTTGCGGACGCTCGACAACGGGCTGGGGATACACGTATCCTGTACGAGCAGAAAGAGACGTTGCTGCTACTGCACTGACTGGAACGGAATAAGAGGAGCCAACTGCAGGGGGAAGGGGAGCTGTTGGCCTTTTCCTTGTGTCCTGGTGGCAGGGAATCAAACCTACCAGCAACCAGCAGCTCCAGCCACCTGGCAAGCGTAGATGATCGAGCTAGTGCCTAAAATCAGGGAAGAAGAAGCTGATGAGGCACAATGGCAGTGATCCCCTTGTCCAACCCGCAGAAAGCTCGCATATGCAGATTATCAATTTCTTTCCCTTCCCCTCCTCGATGCTCTTTGCCGCCCTTTGCTTTTCTTCTGTGTATACTTTGCCATTGAGCCTCAGGATGAACGTATACCTAATTGTAACACCAGAGTCCCCCCCCCTCTCCCTGCAGCCTATATTGCCGCATCGCTGTCTGTGCTTTCCAAGAATAGATCGTTCGATCATCTGTTCACCGCCGTTCTCTGCAGTCGGGATGCTGTGGAGAAGGATTTTAGGTCTCGCGTAGTGAGCTCGCTCTTGTGCATCCGGAGTACTCCGTCCCCCGTCACTATCGGATGCTTCATCTCCACAAGCCTCCATGCGCTCCGTGCAGCGTCTCCCCATTCTGACGCCGGTAGCGCGACCAGGGGCGCCAAATGCTATCGCCGTGCCGCTCACGTTCCACAAGACTGAGACTGGCCAGGGCCCTCGTTTATGCACAGGCGTGTGGACGGCCCCTGATTCGCTGGAGGGCACGGAGTGGCGCAAAACAAACCGCAACAGGCGCGACCAGGGTTGGCGGCAGACTGTGGGACCGGGCCATGAGAGAAAAAAGTGACAGCAAGTGAACGGCTCTTCTCCACTCACAGCTTGCGTTGGTGGGAGGTGGCACGCCGGCAACCGCAAGTGCCCGCAGGCGGGAGAATCTGAGCAGGGAGGCAGACCAGAGGTGAAGAAAGAGGCCACGGCCCCAGCTGCGCCATTGCTGCCAGCCAGTACTGGACGTGGTTCTGTGGTACAGTACAGTGCTATGACAGTATGTAGTATAGGTAGGTACTTGCACAGTTTGCTTTGCCGTCTCGCTGTCGATGGACAGAACAGAACGGTATCCGCAGCGGTCATGTGCGACCTCGTGGAGCCAAACGCTGGACGTGCATGCAGTCGAGGTCCCGTGGCGTGGCAGCATAGCAGTCTTGCTGTCCAAGCACATACACCAGGATGGCCCTTTTCTTGCTTGGCTACTGCTGCACAGGAATCCAAGACAGGGAGGAGCTGTCATATCGTGTCCCTTCCCTACAGCCAACGTGCAGGAAGATGGGCACCTATGCCTATACTGTACTGTACAGTACAGTGCTGCCATCTGTCCCAAATGACAGGTCTCGCAGCAGCTGTTGGGGCGCTGACGAATTGTCTGCTCGCGTTGAGCAGGTTGCGTATGCATGTACTCCATAGCAAGACAGCGGCTACCCCGAAGACTTGCAGCCACGACACCGAGTTCTGTGATGGGAAAAACTTGCGACGCAAAATGAAACACTGCCGCAAGACGCTGTGAGGGTGCCTCGGCGATGTACTTGATATGAACACGATACCCTAACCCTGAAAGCGTCAGTATCTGGGAGTTTGTGCAAATCACTGTACCACATTTTGGACAAGTGTGGCGTACCTTGGATACTCACTCGCTCGACTCCGTAGGGAGTTCCGATTCAATGCTGCAGAACCAGAAACGCGGTACGACTCCCATGCTGAAGGATCCAGTATTGGGCAAACGGCTGGGGCTCACTAGCATGGATGCTTTCCTTCTGTCTCCCTTCCCCCTGGACCGCTGCAAGAATCGAGCTGTCCATCGGCATTTGGAAAAGCCTCCCCTTGTGCGCGCTGCGCCCGCTCTCATGCTTTGAAATGATGTGCGGCTCCATCTGTGGCCTCGTCCTACAGCAGAGCTGTCCACTAGGGCTTGCCGGGGGGAGGGGTGAAGACAGGCCTCTACTTAGTATACAGTAGTACTAGTAGCTATCCAGGTATCTGTGCCACCGCACCATGCTTTAACGGGACATGGAGCGAGAGACGCGTTGGAGGGGCAGCCACAGATGCAGAGATGCCCGCACTGTGCCCAAAGTCACACGACGCCAGCCTGCTTGTTGCTAGCCGTCTCCAGCACAACGCGATATGCAGCCAGCCCCCCAAGAAGGCGGATGAAATTGCGACGTGGCACAGCTTCGTCCCTTGACTAGCAGCTGCGTTCCCAGAGGCAATGACGGCATCTGGCACCCAACAGCACCTGCCATCCCTTTTTCTTTCCTCGCCGTGCAGTCGCTCTTCTCGCCCCTTCTCCCTCCTTTCCCTCATCACAATGTGCCCAGAGCCCATCAGGGGATTGGTCCACTGTCTGCAGCCCCCAGCTAGGTAGATGCGACAAGACGTCCAGAAGGTGGCACACCCAAATAGCCGCATGTCCCTGGTACCTGGTGAGACATTGCTGTCAAAACAGCAGCAAAAAACGTGTCGTGTCTGAGGCGTGCTCCCGGCGCTGTTTGAGACGTCTCCTCTCCGATTCGGCCTCGACAGTCAAGCCGCCCGGTGCGAATTGGCAGCCAAAAACTGGGGCTTCCGTCGGGAGAGCTGCGGCCTACCCGAGTTGCATGCATGAGATTTTGTTCACGTGATGGCCGCTCGACGTGTGCCATTGGGCGGATCGGGCCATTGTCTTGGGATGGCGGTGACACAGGCCAATCAGGGGTGTCTTGGCTGAGTCGTTGGCACCCACCATCTTTCGTATCGTGGTCCTTCAGCCTTCAAATAGCGTGCTTGTGATGGTTGATGGGTTGAGGACGGGTTGAAGAGACGCCTGACTGGGACCTCCGGCTAGCCACGGGTCGCTGACACATAAGCCAAGCCTCGTACACCCTCGTGCCGTCACAATGGCTCCGGTGATGAGTCGCATCGTCTCTCCCAATGCCACTGCTCGCGGCCGTTGATGGTGCTGATGTGGTCATCGATAAGCTGGAGGTAGGCTGCCAGCCGTCTGGTTGTTGACAAGTCCACTGGGCTATCACCTCAGCTCACTTGAGCGAAGAAACTAGCGTGCTCCCTTAGTTTGGCGTCCTGCCTCGTCCAGGTTTGCCTTTATGCGAAATCCAATACTTGGACAAGGCACAATGACCAGTCATCTTTTTCCCAGCGCACTTGACGCTCCTCCCTTTCCCTGCGCTAGTGGCAGTGTTTCCTCTTGTACTCGTACATGCGTTCGAGTTGTTGGTGATATGTGTATGCTCGTAAACAGCCCTAATTTCCGGCTAGGACGAACGACGGGAAGCCATCAGAGGCTATGCGCCTTGGCAGCCAGTGAAACCGAGCGTTCAGACCGTACAAAAAGGCGTCGCTGCGTGTCGGGTAGTTTCCGGCCGGGCCGGCACAGGAACTGGAGACGCCAAATGTTCCAATGATTCGATCTGCGCGTTTGATGCTACTTTCTTTCTCCCTTTGCGGAGAGGGCCCTATGCAAGGTTAGCCAAAGCCGGGCTTGGTAAGATGGCCAGTGCTGATTGGGATTTCAAACAGCAACGCCGATTCGGGCTTGCCTCCATACTCTCCACACACAGTAGGTACGGTGAAAGGTGAGATCGGCCGTCAGTCGGACTTGCTAGCGGGGCCAAGACTCTGCAGCTGGCAGCGCTTTCAGCGGCAATATCTATTGTCCAGATAAGAGAGAGAATGCAGTCACGTTGGCCGAGTCTGGCAACGTACAATGCGGTGGGATAAGTCGAGAGAGAAAGAAGTATCCCAGTAGGAAGGAATCTACCAGTCGAAAGGAAAGTATGAAGTGGTGCACATAGTGTGTAGATGCAAGTGTAGATGCAAGTGTAGGATGCGTGCAGTGATAGGCGCGTTCCGTCTTGTGGAAGGAGCTGAGTGCGCAATTTCAACGAGCCGGCAGCCCGGCCACGTCATCTTCATCATTCCAGAACACCAAGCTACGCGTACAAAGCAGAGGATCAAACATCACCATCATCAACATCACGCACCGCATCTACGAAGCATCAAATCCCTCTGTAGCTGACACTGCCATTCTCTTGCTGGCCGATGCTGCAGTTGAGCTAGCGGTGCTTAGCATTTGGCGATGCCTCCACTAGAAGACGCACCGAGCCCATTGCCAATACTACTAGCCAAAGGTAATCTGGCGCCGATGCAAGGAGAGCCACGCCGCGAAACCAGGTAGCTGGTACTAATTAAATGACCACCGGGTACTGCTCTCACCCCCTTTCCGGCTGATCTGGCAGGCATGTCTTCTCCTTTCCATTGTGATGTGCTGAGACTAACAGCAGGCAGTCAATCTTCTCGGCCACAAACTTCAAGTCACACACGTCGTACCGTACCATAGTCCCACAGTCTGGGGGTCGAGACAAGAATGTCACCAAGAATACCTTTCCAACAAGTTCATCGCCGCAATCAAATCTGCTCAAACGCTGTAGTCCAGCAAACCACAAACCGTATGAGACCGGCATGTTTGACTGGCGGCAAGTCGGTCTTGGCAGGGGGAGTCTTTTGCTGCGAAATATTGTGCACTCGGAATATGGTGCACTATACTCTCTCTGTACTACATTGCCTCCTTATTCGCACACTCTTTCTAGCAGACTGGGCCAAATCCAGGACCGGCTCTTGTCACTTCACGACGTTTACAAGCACGATCGCTTCAAAGGTTTCTCCCAGCGAGGCTGTTTGACGATGGCGTCTCTTTCCTTCTCTTTCCCTTCTCTTTCCCTTCTCTTTCCCTTCTCTTTCCCTTCTCTTTTCCGTCCTTTTCGTCATCTTTTTCTGCTTGCATTTTTTCATGTCTATACTTCACCTTTCCTTTGCGTGGACTTGGGGGACAAACTCCATACTGTGCCTCAACTCCGCCCCCTTTTTTTTGTACTCGCTCATCTCAGGAGTTGTCACCAACTCAACACCTCAGCTGGCGAGACAATGGGCCATCGTCTAATCTCGCATTACGACCTTGCATGCGTCCAGTGCTAACGCAATGCTTGCACAATCCTAGCAAGACCATCTTCAACTATACTCGTTCAGCACACAAAATATACTGTGCCAATTCGAGAATGAAGCGGCCGCTAGTAACAGTCATGCACGGCGTCGACTATGGTGAATCTAGAACCGAGAGCAAGGACAGACAGGCGCTGTCTGTATCATGCACTGATGCGTCTAGGCCTACATTATACTAGGAGCGGAATTTGCCGTGCGTCTACCCAATACGGGGGCCAGCCATTCGACCACTTCTGCTTGTTATAATATCCGAGCCGCAAAGGCGCAAGGGCCATCATCACATTCTCCTGGCTCTAGCTCAAGCCTGTCAATGACATGCTGCCGGGTGCAGTCTTTCTCCTATATTCCGCACCTGGTACAAAGTACTATACATCTGTGATAGTACTACTATTGCTCCGCTGGCACTGTGCTTCTGTGGGACCTTCGTTTAATAGGTAGGTAGGTATTGTACTGTCTCTGCGAATAGGTGGCTGCGTCCATATTACTCCTCTTACTTGCAGGTACTGATACTAATTAATCCCTGTGCAGCAGCCAACCAGCAAACTCAACGGTACATACGCAAGCGCGACCTGATCCTCACAGTAACCGAAAACAGACCGCATCAGTGGGCCTTTTGGCAAGACTGAGAAAGCGACATGCATCAACCGTTGGTTGCAACTTGAAAGATAGACCAGAGCTTGGGCTACAGTGACCGGCGCTCCAGGGAGAAGAGAGAGATTTAACGCTGTAAGGGTACCCATGGCCATGCATCAACTCTCACCCCCGCCTGGTTCCACCCAGTGCTAGCTGATGGAGCCAGAGAATCCAAAGGCGCCCTTATCCAGACGCCTGTTTCATGCCGTTGAGTCAATGGAACAGCTGCTCGAATATATTCACTCATGCGGATCAGCGTACATATGGGCTTGCATATGGCGACTACGTGGCTCTTCACCCATGGCGGTGCTTGAATCGTCCCGCACCAATTGGCCGCAGAGCTGCGTGCGAATCATGAACTACGGCGGGCCGAGTGGTGCTACTTTAAGAGGGCGGATACATCATGCATCTCAACTAAGGGGGACCCGGCAAGGACGGGAGGAGCCTTGTGGCGGGCGGCCCAGGCCATTAGCCATGCCCGTTCCTTTGCTGCGTGCAAGCCCTACCAAGTATGGGGTACACCGTGTGTGTACCAAGATTTTTTTGCCCAAGGCAAGTAACAAACACAGGGTTGAGCTGCAGCGGCGGTAGCTCCATGTGGCCAACGCTGCAAATACCACCTCCTGCTTGGGCTTTCCTTCCCCCCTTTTTTCTCGCCCATCTCTGAGATTATGGCGGCACTAGGCTAACCAACCGCCTTCCTCGCTCCAACCTCCCCTCGTTGCCACGCCGGCCGACGCGAACGGAGAGGAAAGCCATTGGCGGTGGCCTGTTGAAGCGTCATGCATACAAACCCCTGCCTGTCTGCGTTATTGGTAGATACTTGTACTACAGAGTCCTATTCAGTTCTCCATACGATACCCCGTCCAGGTATTCGTACAGTCTTGCTCGTACGAGCAAATCACTCGCACGCCCTGCTTGCACGCCCTCCCCTGCACCTCGGTGACGACTAGGATGAAAACTCGGGCTGCTTGGAACGGCGAACCCATCCCCAGCCCAACCACTCATTGGACAAGGCAATATCCTTTGGCGGATAGCTTGCCGCTAGCAGCGGCCAAGCTTCGGTGTGTTTCCAGATACTCGGGAGCCACCACTCGGAATACTACTCCACAATTTCTGTCGCGTCGGCTGTCTGGTAAGATTCCATGGTGGGCATCCTGGCGGCTGGATATGCTTTCCTCTGTCGTTTTAGCGCAAAGTCTTGGGCAAGAGGCTGTAAGCAAGCGATACAATGAGATCCAGGCGGGCGTTTAGCAGAGGCACAGGATTGCTGAGCAACAGAAGTCGAAACGAAGACACAGTCACTCATACCCATCTATATACCACCCACAACCATGGTCGCAGGGAAAGAGGTTGTCGTTCCATCTCCGCGGCATGACTTCCAGTCATCTGAGATGCCACTAATAGAGGGCGTCTCCTGTATGCATCTTTCCTGCAGCCTGCGTTACACCTACTATAGGTACATGCCGCCAAGCGCCACTGAACATGAGAGAGACGGCAGACATAGGCATCATCCGATAGTCCATCTCAAGGAACTTGGCATCCAAAATCGTACCATGCGTACCCAATGTACAGCGTTTTTACTAGCATCAAGGAGGCTTCGTCCTCTCGTTTATGAGGATGGGGACAGACAATCTAACTCTAAAGACAGTGTTGGATGCAGCCTCAGCCTTAGCCGACCTAGCCATTCTCATCATTGGCTAATACTATTGGGCTTTTGGAAGCACTACGAGCGTCCATGTGTACTAATAGTACAAGCATGCATTCGAGTACTGGCCGCTAGTTGGACGCCGGCAGCCTATCTGACCCATGGTTCTTGGACACAGCTTTCTCACCTCTCTTCTCACCTCGTGCCACAAGAGGATTATCGTACTCTGAAGGAAAGAGTGTACCTTGACTCATATTGGTTATACAGCCAGAGATTCGACATGCGCCTTTATTGGTATCCTTGAAATACCTGCCGTCAGCAGCACCAATCACGGCCAAGAGTCCGTGCTCGTCAAAGAGAGGTAGCATAGCTCGTGACCTCAGCAGGCTCGCAACATGGTGGGGTCAGGATCAAGGTGGCACCCTCCCCAAAAACTGACGCTATCTACGGAGCGTTCTGGGGAGCTGCGGGTTGAACCGCTATGCATGGTTGACGATGCCACGACACCTGCGTCAACGTGTGGTGGGGGAACAAGGTAACAAGGGCCGGGCGAGGCTAGACTCGTCCCAGGGATTCTGGCCTTAATCGAACCGGGTTGGAAGGCAGGTGCAGAGGCCGAGGATGAACGTTTATCACGAGGTTGTCCAGTACGACTGCCAGCAGCGCCAGTGAGGGGAAGTGACTCCAGGGACCTGCAGAGTTCGAGACCCGAGAAACAAGGAAAGCATGCAATGCGTGACAGCTGGTCACTGCCCACCTTAACTTACATGATGCATACGCACCTTGTATGGGCTCTCGTGCATTGGCCCGTGGTCATCGTCAAATCGTTGCCAAGGTTTGGGCTGCTACTATGTACTTCCGAAGGATCGTGGCTTCGTCCTTTTCCTTTTCAGTTCAGAGCCACGGACACGTATTTCACAAGTCCAGACGGCAAGCTTGCGGGGCAAAAAAGATTGATACGACACCTGCAGGATTCGAACCTGCGCGTGCGAACACAATGCCTGGAGATATCACGAAGATAGCAGGGCATCGCCTTAACCACTCGGCCAAAGTGTCTTGTGTTTATGAGTGGCTTCACTGGCTAAATCTATATTATACCAGCTTGCACAGAGCCCATGTTTGTGGCTTCCAAGGTACGCAAACAACGGCGGCATTGAGCGACTCAACACGCCATGTCTGGGATAACGATGGGTGTGCGTGCTGGGAGTTCACAAGCATAGCGCAGGGGAAACCATGCAACCGACTCCCCGACCCATGGAAAAGGAGATTTACAAAAAAACTGTGTTTGTTTCTCTCGGAGTACCAAGCACGGGCAAGCGGATGTGGTGATGCCTTACCAATGTCTGCGGGTGCAACTATGCAAAGGACCCGAGACGGGAAGCGGCCAGTCGCATGGTGACAAGGTTACGCAGCAGCAGCATCAAGGTTCCCTATTGGCTTCAGTGCGATCCGTCTCGCATGCATGCTGAGGCTGGCAAGATAACAACTACGCCTCCTGCTCAACAGGTCGTCTAATAGGGCTTGCTTTAGGCGATGATATACTACTATGACATTGCATGGGCATGGGTACGTGTTTTGGGACGATGCATAGCCGAGACGGACTATATCTATCTGATACATCAGACGGTCTTCACAAATCGCTATTTGCGCCTAATCACCCCCAAGTCGAGCTTGTTGTGTCATCCCGGATGGCCCCTAAGTTTACGGCTGCAAGGACGGGCGGCACGCAATGGATCGATCGTTTCGCTACATGCACTAAACCGTCTGCCGAGCTTACTCATATACCTGGCACCATGGACCCAAGATGCCTGCTCTAACAACGGGTACTGTATGGGATTCATACGCCAAAGGTTAAAAAAAGGATACAGAAGGCTAAGCAGCTCGTATCAGAGGGAAACAAGTACCACATCATAAACTCTACGCCTCTCAGAAAAACACCATATAGCTATCAAGGCTCACTTTGCTTCGGCTTATACGACCGGCTGACATGTCAGATCTCTCTCTACGCCCGCCATTGTTCGCCTCTATGAGGCAGTGACAGTCCACTGTCGTCATTGGGTGTATGGGAGTGATGTTTGTGTGCTGCGACCAACCAATGCTAACCACCTCTTGTTGCTTCCGAAGCCAAAAATGACGACCGCATGAAAGCCAAAGAAAGCAGGCATGCTCCCATCACACATGTGGACACGGCAGGATTGAGCGGGATCTCGTCCTTCTCCTTTTCTCTCTCTGGCCACCTCTGAGTGTATCTTCCCCTCCTTGCAAAGTGCATGGCTGGCCATCTCTGCTAGATGGCTGCATGTGCGAATAACCCTTTTCATCGCACGGACAACTGCCGTCTGTTGGCATGCATAGCTACCTATGCGTGTGGTCGTATCAGAATGCATGTACCTGTATGGAGTACTTACTGCTAGTACTACGTGCTACGGCGGGTTGACGACCATGTATCTATCGATAGCCGCAAAACAGCTGCAGGCCGATGCACCTTTGGCCGAAACCAGGTCATTTAGGCTGTGCATGGTAAGGCGAGCGTGCGCAAACAGTACACAGCAGACGTTCTACAACATCCGAAGCTACACTGCACAAGAAAGACTGAAAGGGATCTACAACAAGGCTGGACATGACGGTCATCCTGCACACGTTTTATGGAGGGCGCTGCATCCTTCTTTCTCGGGCTTGTCACTTGGGTGCCACACAGAGGGCAAACCTGGCGACCACACGCTTCGAAGCGGGAGAGGTATCCATTCTAGCGGACGCCATACTAAGATATACTACCTGCTAGTAGTACTGGTCTATGTCTGTACGTCTACGCAGGCGCCAATCGCTATACTCGGCGAGCGGCCGCTGGGCATGAGAGGGGGGGAAGAGCGTAGCATTGACGCAGGTTGGACAATATAGAGAGATTGATGCATGGCACACGGGGTGCTGCTGCAACTCTGCATGCACGGCAAGACCTTATTGGCGATTTACAGATGGGGCAGCTTGTCCACGTTGGGCTACCTTTGCATCATGTCCGACGGGGCCCAAGCTTCGATTTGAGACGAACAGCTGGGCTTCAAGAAAAGAGACCCCCGGCGACGTGCTGCTGTATACAGTATATGGCGCGTTGTCCCTCTCCATTCGCAGCTCCAAACCATGCGACGGACGGCGCTCGTTAGCGGCTGGGTCCATCTCGGAAGATGTACCTGGACTGTGCGGTGGCTTGCTGGCTGGCCTCCTTTCAAATTTCACAATGGACTAGGTCCTGCTCGTACGTCTGGAGGCTTCGTGGCATGGGGAGCGGCTGACGGCTTGGCAAATTACGAAACACTTGCTTCATATACGACTGTGTCGTAACCCATTGTGGCAAAGTGAGATTCGGGATGAGGCTCTCGGGAGAGAGAGGGGGCTGCTATGCTACTTGGGATCAAGAGTTCCGACCAGTAAGTTTTCCCCGGCTTACCTTGTAGATTCAGATCTCTTTGTTCGGAACACTGTCGCCCTTGGCTATGCCGAAAGCCTGGCCACCGGGAGAGTGGGCGTTCCCGTGGGACGCTTACAAGGACCACTACTTGTACTAGTAGTAGTAGTGGTATACTTGGTACTGACACTGCCAGGTACCTGCTGCTGCTGCTGCTGCTGCTGTTGATGGCACCACTCGGTACGAAGCAATGGCTGATTAATGACTTGCTGTTACTAACAGACGGGCGTACAAGGAATGCCACCTAATACCAGGTATAGTAGGTATGCACTCATCGCTGCGGTTTCGATTCTGTTCAGCTAAGCACCTCGCAGAGAGTTGCATCTGAAGTGGACCTAGTCTCCCTCGGCCCCATTTACCACATGAACCATTATACGAAATACTCTTTTCTCGCTCCCTGCTTCTCGCGCTTGCTCTTTGCGCCCTTTCCCATCTATCTCTCTACGCAAGGGAGGACATCCCTCATTTTGAGAGGCGATTTCTCAACCTTGGAGGTAGTGATGATGGCGGAATGGCCTAACACAACTACCACTACTAGCTGCTTAGGTTTGCTTGTAATACAAGTACGACAAACGGGTCTTGCCTGTGGCCTCCCGAATATCGTACTCTGCAGCTTGGTGTGCCTGGCTACCCCTTTTGTCCACAGCAATTGACCGCCCTGCACATTGCAGGAATTGCTGATAAGCGTGCCTATGCTATTTCCCGGGTCATATGCTCGAGCTACCCAACTATGGAGCATTGCACTTGTTGGCTACTGTCTCTGGATAACAATGGCCCTTTGCACTAACACCTGGCAACCGAGGTCAACGGCCGTCCCCTAGTACTTGGATTTTTAGTATGTGTGCACTGGTTCCAACGCTTCAGGCACTTCAGAGCCATATAGTCGATGCACTAGAGGGGCTTCTGGTCGCTGCCGATCCGGATGTGACCATTGGATGTGTGTAAAGAACATCAAGAGTGTGGGTGGGACCTGGACCAGGCATTTGGACCAACAGGATACGAGTCTGAACTGAAACTATTTGCAGGTTGCTTCCATACAAGTGACACCAGTCGTGCTACCGCGATGAAGACGAGGCTGAATGAAGGGGTTAAGAAAGGCATGGCTAAGAAGGACTGAATGTGGAGCGGTTGGAACAGGTTGGCTGGCTCATTAACACAGACAAGACAAAGCATGCCACTCTCGACTGAGAAGGCAAAAGGTAGATCGAGCGCCCTTTACGAACCACCAACTGGCGGCCTTGGAAAGTAAAGCGGACCGAGACGAGATCCAATGCCGCCGGCTTGCTCGGGCCGGATCGAGTCGATGGGGGCAACGAGGCCCACGCTCAGTCGGTTCCTACCACCTACTATAGTAGGTACAGTATCTATGGCTTGAGAGACGTCACAGCATCGGACGTCACAGTCCCAGAGAGACGGTGGGGGTAGATGATGCGTTGTCTCAAGGGAGAGAATGCCTGCCTGACTCAAAAGCGTTTCCTGTCTATTATATGCCCTCCTCTTTCGGCGTCTCCATCTCCCAGGCAAGCTGAATCCGGGGCAAAATACCTTTATTCCGAGAGCTTACAAAGTGCCTAGATAATACCTACTACGCTCCGCAGCATGTGTAAAAAGCAACTACAACTTCCCATCTACCTAGCAGTGGAGCATTGCTCACAAAGTCCAGCATGCCTTTGGCCCCCAAAGGAAATTCACAAAGTTGTTGTTATCGGCACACCCCACCGAGCTGAGCATACCGATGTCTGCTTTGCAAAAGGGCAAATTTTAACTCGTGTTGTTATGTTTACGCCATCCTAGGTCCCTCGTCGGCTATCAGTCAATTAGTAGATGCACTGACGAGGGTGCTCGGCAAATGACCGCCTCAGCTACAAGCGTTATACTGCAGTAGGTACCATGTGTTACAGCCTGCTGCATTGGCATGTGCCAATGTACAGTACAGTATGATCAAATCGCAGTCATACAAGGGGAGCAAACGACGAAACCGACGTACCAAAGCAGCTTGCCAAGCATTGGGCCAGCAAGGGGTACAAAGGGGGGAGGAAGACCAGTAATGCAAGAAGAAGAATCAATTGGCATGACGGATCAAGATGCAGACGAGCAAACACGGAGACCAAAAGCGGCTTCAAGCACGCAGCCTATGCATGCTGCGGCCGTCTTTGCAGCCTGCAGGGCCGCCGTCCCAAGTGGGCAACGTGTGAAACCCCCAGACAGCAGCTGGACAAAATGGCCTGTTTTCACGACGCCCTACAGGACAAGGACAGTGCTTGCTTGTCAAGGCCCAGCTCGGCAGGCCTGAGCAAAGCCTCCCTGCAGGAAACATTGCGGACGACCCCCCTGTTAGCGGAATGTTGGTGCCGAATCCACTGGTTGGTGTGTCCAAGTGAGCGTTGCGCAGTGCCAGCCAGCCAGCCAGCATATGGTATTTTGATTGTTTTGATCGCTTTGATCCATTGTCCGCCGTTGATATCGAGATTCGCCAGAGCAGCCGCAGCTAGGCTAGCACCAGCTGACATGTACAAGTACCTATAGTAAGACGGACAGATGAATATTCCCAGACCAACGGATGACTGCTGATCTGGCAATGGCTGGCATTCGACCATGTCTATCTATCCCGGCAACCTGGGATTTTTGCCCATATTGGGATGCCCAGAGTCTCAGAATCCCCCACCATTTGCTGAGCTGTCTTTGACGTGTCTCTGATCGTGTCGCACTGCCGCTGTTATGTCCGACTTGCTCGTCTCTTTTCTCACACACATTCTCTTCTTTTAGCCCATTGGACCGCTACCCCTTCCTTTGCACGAGTGAGACGCGTGGTCGACTCTCAGCATAAGCGCGCCATCGTGATCTAGATCGCGAGCGGTAGTTGCGACTTGGCCTAGGCCGAGACATTCTGCTGTGCTTGTGCCACCGCTGCAACCTGCGATTGCACTGCTGTCCACGAACGGAAATTCTGCGACGACACCAACGAGGCGGCTAGCAAGGACCGGACCTGCCCTTTTGTCAGCCCTCCCTTGCGAGCGTCGTGGGAAGATGCATCATGCAGTAGGTATCTGCCTCTATACTGCCTCTAAATCAGTGTGCCTATGGTAGACAGCAAACATCTTGGCGGCGGTAGGGGTACCTGGCCTCTGCGGCACTGGCGTATGCTTGTGGAAGTTCCCGGGAGCTTGAGTCGCGGGCCGTGACTTTGGCGCACGCACTGTAGGCATTGGCTGGAAGCCTCCAAGACATGCCAGTCCCTTCATCTCATTTTGCCTCTTTTTTTTTTTTTTTTTTTTTTTTTTTTTTTTTTTTTTTTTTCTTTTTCTTTTTCTGAAGACGCATATTATCCGAACAATGACGCAGATTAGTCTCAGCCTAGCCCAGAGTATTATATGCCATTTGTCTCTCTGTTGAATATCCGACAGCTGCCAGCTGGTACTGGGAGGTACAAAGTACATAAATCGCCTGTGCTGGCAACTGCCCTGGACCTGCCTGCCCGTTTGATATTTTCTTCTTGCATCTTCTCATCGACGTGCACTTTTTTTCTTGTCCCTCTTTCACTTCTTTTCTTTTCATTGATTTCTTCTCTTGCACCGTCAGCATCATCGCCTCTTGTCGAAACGGGATTCTCTCCTCTACTCTGCCGTCGATACACTCTCGCCTCTCGCATCTAGGACTTCCACCCAACATAAAAGAAGAACTAATTTGGATCGTGGTTTCAAGTGGTGAGTCTGATCGTATCTGCACTTCTTCTGGCAGCTACACTGGAACCGTGCCCAGCGATTCTCTCAAGATGGACACGCCGACGGTTTGAGAGCGTTTTCTTGTTCGTAACTGACATGTGATTTGCTACCTAGGTAGTTGATCGGTGCAAAACCAAAACGCTCGCCGTCCTTGCGCCTGTTCCTCGATACAAGCTTGACCCTCGGCGGCTCACTGTGCGTCCTGTTATATCTCGGTATGCACCGCTCTCTCTTTCTCTGTCTTTGTACTCGTCCCGCTCTCCTCTCATTGTGGCCCTATGCCGATGGCCTGTCTGCTCTTGCATGCGTGCATACCTGTCTCTGCGAGTAGACAAGCAAGGACCCCATTTGCGGGCACCGATGCATCTTTGCCCAAATATGACGGGCCGCAAATGCATCGGTGGATGGGACATGCGACCGTGCAGACATGCAATGCTGCGCAAGCCTGCGCACATACAAAAACGCATGCTCCTGCTGCCTCTCTCTTCCCCGAGCCGGCGTCTGCGGCCTTGACTGGTGCGGCAACTGCGAGGCGTGCCCGCTGCATGGGCCGATGCGAAGCAATGCAGCGCTCATTGCAGCACTTGTTGCAGCAGAGTACCTACGTGGCCGAGCAGAAACGCAACACCGTACAGCAGGGAGGATACATGTACCGCAACTGCTTGCTGCTGCACTCCCTGACACGCTGTTGGTTGCGGTACCAACAGCACGCCTCTAGCATGCATTGTGCCCCATCCAGAAGGCTCCAGGGCTTGTCCATGTCCCGCCCGCCTGCAAACTGTGCCTTTTTCTCATGTCGTTGAATGGCCTGCGACTCGACCCTCTTTTCTGCTGTACGCCACGTTGTTGTGGCGGGCTTTGTCTGAAGGGAGGCGTTGCTGTCCCGCTTTGACAGGCACGCACCAGCTCCGTTCCACTGCGTCTTTGCGAAGAAAAAAAAAAAAGATCCCTGAGTGAAGAAATTGTCTAACACATGCATTGCATTGCCCCAGGTCTCAGTTCCGCATATACCCAACCCAAGGTCGTCTCGGCTCAGCAT
Source organism: Trichoderma sp. CBMAI-0020 (assembly GCA_030708095.1). NCBI lineage: Eukaryota > Fungi > Ascomycota > Sordariomycetes > Hypocreales > Hypocreaceae > Trichoderma > Trichoderma sp. CBMAI-0020. The sequence continues at coordinate 1,672,392 of JAJNCI010000002.1, forward strand.
AGGTACCTGTTTGGACCACCGAATGTTCTTGGGCACGAAGTAGCAGTACCTACGATTGCGGCGATACCCTCGACTGTGCCAAGCAAGATACCGATACTTTTTTAATTTGCGCCTTTGAAGGGAAAGGCCGACGACGGTTACCTCGACTTCATATATACTGCCGAAGCGCTATTTGTAGAACGCTCAACACCCACGGGACCGCCTCCCTCCAGCCCAGCACCAAAGACAGCAAGGTTGGCCGGGCATTGGATCTCTTCAGCTCGCCTGTCTCTGGTCCCCAAAGCTCGACTCGGAAAGAGAAAAGGGCGTTGGCCGGCTTGCAGCGCGTCACCACCTGCTACACTACACTGTACAGTACGCACCCACCTCGCTCGAACACACTCGAGGCTTCGTTCGCAACAGGCGATCCAACAACCACCAGCACAGGCCTGGCATCCTCACGCACCCGGTGGTGTGTGCCCAAGCTAAGTTTCCGCACAGGGTACGGCCACGGCGTCGACACCCGCCAAAACACACGCACCCCTACCGCTGCCGCTGCCGCTACCGCTGCCGCTACCGCTACCGCTACCGCCACTGTGCCATACCAGCCAGCTGTACAGTACAGCGCGCACTAGGGCTCGTACCATTACTCCCTAGTACCTGGTCGCTCCAGCACTCCATTGCCTGCACGCACTCCCTAAGTATCCCCCGTTTCGCGCACTACGCACATGCGCTAGAAGGGCACCCACCAGCCCCTAGCATTAGCGCCTTGCCCTGCCTTAGCTGGGCCACAGCGCTGGGAACGGCACGACACCGGCCGGGCCATCCGCCCGCCTTTACATTCCCGCTCGCCGTCTTTTCCTGCGTCCTCATTTATCTCGTTCCCCCTCCTTGGCTTTGGCACCCCACCAGGATCCCTTCTTCTGGCGTCGAGCTGCTCAAGTCACTGCTCAGGTCACTTCTGCGCCGGCCAACACAATTGTCTTGGTCTCGTTTCCTCTTGTTCCTTTCTTCTCCTGCCTCTTCTCTCCTTCTTCTTCCCTCCTCCTCCTTCCTCCCCCCCCCCTCCTCGCCTCCTCCAGGTATATACTTCCAGACGCCTCGCCCGTCTCGTCTCTTGTTTCCTCTCTCCTCCGCCCCTCCGGAGCCACCCGTCAGCTACGGAGAGACACTCAGCACGCCGCCTTGCGCCATCTCTGGCTAGCCCCGTACTGTGTGTCTTGTCTGCGCTGGATTTCCGTCGTCGCTGAAAGCGTGGCGTTTTCCCTACGGCGCCTGCGTCGTGCACATATAGCCACTGCAAGCCACCTCCAACCGCTGCAACTATTAACACACGACCCTCTGCAGCGTCACCGTCTGACAGGAAAGATCTGGGGACATAGCTGTTCACCCATTTCTCACATTGTACTCATCTTGCCATTGATCTTTTCTCCTCGACGCAACGAACGAACGAACCCCCCTTCGTTTCCTTTCGACTCTCTCTGTACAAAGGCGTCAACTCCCCCCTTTCCCCCCCAGTTTTGGCGCTGGTTTTGAAACCTTACTACAAAGTCTTCATTTTTTCGGCAACAACTCGGGCTAACCAGATGCCCCTTCGCTTTCTCCTCAACCATTGGGAATTGGCTGGAGGATCTGGAATCATTCGACGTACTGTTACTTACTAATCGGCGGCTCATCTTTTCTTCTTTCCTTTGTCCCCGTCGTCTTTTCTCTTCGCCCGTCTCTGCAGAGCATGGAAGAGGATCGACTTCGCCAGGATTATCCTCAGCAGCACCGGCCAGAGGATACTAAACACCAACCACCTCCTTCCTACTACCACCACCTCCCTCCCCGGGACGCACCTCCCTCGGAATCAGAAGGCAGCCCTCACTCTCGAGCCAACATGGCCACCTCTGTCACCTTGCCGTCCATCCACGACCCCCGGCCCAGTGCCTATGGCCCTCCACCTCCGGCTGGCCGTGGCTATATGAGCGATCCGCGTTATGCGTCTCCGAATGCAGTCAATGGCTATCCTCCGCCTCCTGGGAGCCAGCAGCCGGGCCCCGGGTACCTCCCCCCTCTACAGCCGCAGGCAGATCCGCGATCAGTGTATCCTCCGCCCGAACCGCGAGGCCCATACTACGATGACCGCCGACCTCCCCCGCCTCCGGGCTACCACGACCAGTACTCGGAGTACTATTACCGCGGCCACCATAACGGCTATCCCCACGACTACCCCCGGCCCCCTCCAGGCTATGGACAGGAATACGGTCAGCCTGGCATGGAACGTCCGAGAGAGGCTCCCAGACAGCGGACATCGATTGCCTGCAGATACTGCCGAAAGCGAAAGGTTTGTCACACAGCCTGTATTTTGGTCATTGGTCTCTTACGTGTCGACCCTCTTGATCTTCCTGTCTTTTTTTTTTTTTTGGCGGACTAATTCTTACCTCTTTTCATTCTCCTTAGATTCGCTGCAGTGGCCATCAAAACGCTCCTGGCGGAAAGTGCCAAAACTGCGCTCGCATGAACCAAGAATGCATTTTCCAGCCAGTCTCGTCCTCGAGTTCAACAGCCTTCATCCCCGTCTCGGCCGTTCCGGGAGGTGTGCCGCCTGGGACGCAGTTGTTTGGTGCATACGGCCAGCCCCTGGCTCCGAGCACCGTCCCTCACCCGCATCATCCTCCCCACCCGCCGCACCCTTATGGCCCGGCATCAGGCCCGCCGCCTCCGCCACCTGCGAGCTACTATCACATGCAGGCACACTCTCCCACAGATTCCTACTCATCGTATGGAGATCCTCGGGGCGATGACCGGACAACAGGACGAAGACGCCGGAGGACGCCAGAAGACCAGGATGAAGGATACAGGCTGCCACCTCCTCGGGCGGGCGTGGCAGAAGACGACCACCGACGAAGATCGCCCGCCGAACTCTCCAACAATAGCAGCCCTGGAAGTTTGAGCTACTCGCATTATCCGGGCCCGGCGAGGCACAGCCCTCGTAACCCAGCAAGACCCCCTCCCAGCGCTGCTGCGACCAACACTGGCGGGCGGTCTCCTGTCACCCAGCAAAATGGCTCCAGCGGCTCCTCGACGCCCGCACGCTCAGGGGCCTCAGGCGGCCAATCGCAACAATCGACGTCTGTCATGAGCCTGAGCAACCTCGTGGAGAAGAACGACATAGACAAGACAATGATTGATCGTCTCAACCGATCTCGAGATGCCAGCGGCAGTCAGTGAGCATCTTGCCATTGGGATTTGATAGCCAAGGGAAGTGGAAGTATGGGTGGCGGAAAGAAGAGCAAGCGTATGAAAGCGTCTGACTGCAGATCGATGCTGCTGGACACAAGATCAACTGAGCTGCAGCCGGGCAGTTCCTGCAGCGTTGATTTGAGCGCCAATTCCAGCAGGGCGTTGCAGAACTTTTGAGATGATTACAGGACGAATCTGCCATACAAAAAATCATTTCCAGTGGTCGACCATCCGAACATATACATAAATTCTTACCTACAATTTGTTTCTGCCTCGCATTTTTTTCTTTTTTTTTTACCTGCAACATGTTCTCTGTTTTACAGTTGTACGATTCGGATATGCACAGTTGATTTTTCCTCCTGCTTGACGCATTTCAAAAAGAAAAAAAGAAAAAAGAAAAAAAGAAAAACATGAACAAAAAAACAAACAAACAAAGAGCTGTGCTCTTTGGGTTCCGGCTGCGGATGGTTATTTCCTGCTCTAAAACATACACAGGGGAGAGAGGGACGTGAAGCTTTGGGTGTTCTCTCGATTGCAACCCGCTGTTTTTTCTTCTTCTTCTTTTTTCGCCCTGCTTGCCTGGACAAAATTTCTTATTACCACTTTTTTTTATTACCAGATAAGACGGATTCGCCTCACGGCACATCATATTTTGACACGAATTGGGGATTGGGTTACGCGATGAAACGACACTTTGACAACATTTTCTCCCCTCTTTGCCTGCTCGTTTTTTTTTTTTTTTTTTTTTTTTTTTTTCCTTCCCATTCTCTCTCGCCTTTTCAACTTTTTTCTTCTTTTTAGCGCACCGAAAATAATACTTTTTTTTTTTTTTTTTTTCACTCACTGTCGTTTGCCGATGACGACAAACCCGGGAGGACCCGAGCAACAAACATGGCACAAGAGGCAAAGGCAGCATGGGAAAAAACATGGCTCACTAGAAGCGGAGGGCAAAAAATTCATCTGTTGGGTCAATCGTCAAGGGAGGAAAGGGAAGCCTTTGGGCTTGGCTGACGGTTTTGATGGACATGGCATGGGACGGGCTTGGTTGACGGTGATACACCAGGCGGAGGGCAGTACCAAAAAAGGGCGGTTGACATTGTGTGTTTTTTTTTTTTTTTTTTTCCTTGTTTGTTGTGTGTACGCGTGTGTGTTATAGTGTGACATAGTGACGTTTTCTTTTTTTCAGCTCTTTTTTTTTCATCCTCGCCTCTCTGCTATGCTGCTGCTGCTAGCCATTGAGTTGCGGATGTTAATTGATATTACTGATTCCGCATGTCAGTCAAAAATACGTGTGCCAACACGCGGTGCCAATGCAATTGCTGTTGGTCAAGATGAGTGAATGCAGCAAGCAGACCGACGCGTATTGTTCTGGCCCTTTCTCCATCCTGGCCTGTTGAGGTTTGGCCCGATCCGGTGTCGCTCGCCGGTCATGGTAAGGGGGGGCAGCATAATTTTTGCCTTGCTTACCTTGCGCCGTGATATACACGCCCCCGTGCTAAAAAGGGCCAAAAACACACACTAACAAGAACGAGAGATGGAGACCCATGATGGAGACTAGACGCGAAAAAAAAAAAGAGAAGAGGGCCCCGCTCGCGTTTTTCACCACGCCGTCCAGCTTGCGTTTCTCTTGGATCAAGGGCCCCTCTTTGGCTGTGGCTCCCCCCTGAAAGCATACTGGTAGGCTGTGGTAGGATTGGAGCTGAACTTTGGAGGCAACCATCCCATCCCTGGCTTCGAGCAGCACGACTATAAAGAGGGCGTACGATGGCGATTGGGGGGAGTGCCTTGCTCAAATTTGGGTTTCCTTCGTTGCAACTTGCTTTTGCTGTGCCCTCTCAGGCTGCTCGAAAGAACCAACAAGGTCAGCAAGAGATTTCTTCCCTGCATCAGGGAAGCGGTTGGGAACAGAGAAAGAGGGGGGACGGTGGAATGTCGGTCTGCAATGCATCTGCAAGCATCTAGTAACTCCGCACATCTTGTCTAGGTAGACATACATGATACAGGTCACGACAGGTGATTGAACGCGCATGCATGTCTGCATCTGCACGCACGTCCAAGCATGGCCTAACAAGGCAATGGGCAATATGATAGTAGGCAGCTGGGCAGAAGAGGGGGGACTTGGAGCTGGGTCTTTTTCCTAGTTTTTTTCACCACTCGGCAGACACAACGACCGAATCAGAGGAAGCAAAGGGGTTCTCGGGGTTCTCGATGCGTGGAGGGAAGAAGGCTGGTCCCTGTCGAATCTGCTAGACAAGACAGGGAGGGGGTCGGTCAACGTTCCCTCCCCCCCGTCCTATGGCTTGGAGCAAACTGTTCATGGCGGCAGCATTGAGTCTGGGATGAGTGTCCTCATGAAGCTATGGCTCGTTCGTTGTAAGCCCTTACTGCGGACCAACAGCTCCAAAGCTTTGCAAGAGAGATTGCAGCGCCTCAAGCGAGATAGCGAGGTAGCAAGACACCGTTGTCAGCTAAGGACTGGGCTAAGCTGCAATAGCGGGCGGCTCATTGCAGCATAAACTGAATGGTTCGCAAGCTAGAGGCTCTGATCCCGCGGCACCAGACGGTTCGCCTCGCTGCTGCGTGCTACAGCGGTTGCTAGGGGGGGAAGAGGTTGGCTACCTAGGGAGAGCCGTCAGGGGGCAGCGCTCTGAATGGTCTCTTTCGACTTGTCTTTGATTCTTATGAGCCAAACTCGAGTATTGCCTTGCAGCTGCCCCTATGCCGGCAGTACAGGCAGTTGGAGTTCATAGACCAGGCGTAGTTTTCTGACAGTATGATGTCAATGGGCTGGGGAAGCGGCAGAAAGTCCCGAGTCAAACAGATGGTCGAGAGCGAGCGCCAGACTGCTTCCCCTCTCGAGAGTCTTCACCGCGCTGAGCGCAGGGAGTGGTGATAGGACAACAAGGAACTTGCCGGGAGTCGCAGTGCCTGGCACTGTGACGAGGCTAAATGGGCAAGGCTAAGGCAGGACACCTGATCAGTCGCCCAGTATATGACAAGGCAGAAACGAGGGGTGGAAGATGAAATTTCAACGTGGCAGGGACAGCCTTGAGTCAAAGCAGCCGCTCAAAGACTAGTTCACCATAGCTTGACCGATCAGCAGGGAGTGCGGCGGAGGGGAAGATTCGGATGTGACGACAACGGGCTTCAGGGGGTGTGGGTGAAAATTATAGTGGTACGAGTACCACGGATGCCCTTGATAGAAGCATCTCGGCTCGTGCTTGATTGGTACACACCGAGCTTTTTTCCCTCTCTCTCTCTTACTGTAGCCAGACGCCAAAGTATTTGAGAAGCACTGGCTAAGTCGAAGAAACATGGCTGTGTGACTCGCACGTGAAAGAGTGAGGGAGTAAGAGTGAGGGAGTAAGAGTAGGATGCGAGTGACAGACAAGAGCGTGCTGATACGAGGCTGACTTTGGCCTCTCGGTCTGGCAAAGGCACGTTGTTGGTTGGACCCTGGGGAGTTCAATAAGGAACAAGAAGCGCGACGATGACTTGACGCCAAAAGGACGAGTCAGTGAGCAGCCCCGGCCCTCGGTCAAGAGCAGGGAGATTCTAGGTTCAAGTTGGGGCCTCGCCGCCTCACGCGGCGGACCGACGCATGACAGGCGCACGAGATGGGTGGGACTATGAGGCAATAGAGTTCCTCGCCGGCGGCAGCGGAACGGGTTCTCAGTCGCCGCGGGCTTGAAGCGTGGCATAGAACGGGCTGCCTTGGATTCTTGCCGGAGAGGGAAACTGGATGAGCCGTGCGAGGTAAAGATGGAGAGGCGGCGTGGGAAAGAGGCTCGAAATGTGGATGGCCAGTGGCTGACGGCTCACCAACGGGTGTGTCCTGGCTCGAGTTAGTTTCTAGCATCTTCTTGCCATGACTTGAAGGCGAGCACGTACTGCTTGCTACCCCGTTCCACTGGCCCGCCAGCCTGGACTAGAACATCTGCCTACCTCCATTCAGGGTGGATTGGGTGGACTGCGTGGTGACATCTCTCTCCGCCGTTCTCGGCAAGATGCCTACGATGGAGTCGCCTCGAGGGCCAAGATGCCGAGCAACAATGCGTTGTACGCGTGCGGCGCCTAAGCGGGATATCCGTGGCTATTGAGGCAGTCCGGCGGCCCGGGGGCAAACAACCACGGCGGACGTCAAGGTGGCGCTCTGTTGGAGGCTGAAAATTCGAGTCAGGACAAGGATAGTATCGAGGCGTCTCGGAGGGGAGATGTTTAGGGGTTTAGGGGGGGTTTGTGGCTCACTAGGCTGGAGATGGAGGCGGCAGTAGCTGAACTGGTAGCTGAGACAAGCGCCGGGCAGCTGAGACAGGCTGAGGCAGAGCGTGGGCAATTTGAAAGCGGCGTTCTCTTGTGCGAGCTTGTTATGGCTTGGAATGATATAAGATGGAGAGGTGAAGATTCAGACAAGCTGGGAGCAGAGAGAAGGGAAGAAAAAGAGGGGCGGTGAGCAATGTGGCAGGATAAGAATATCAAAGAGAAAGAGCGATGCCTTGATTGAAAAAAAGGGAGAGAGCAGTGGCATGATGTAATGAAGTAGCAAGTACATCGTAGTATATACACACAGCACTGGATTCTCCTGTAGAATACACAGCCTAGATTGGATGAGCGAAGATATAATGTGTTATTTTGAGCAAGTGGGATTCTCTTGGTCAGTGGCTTCGAAAATGCGTGCTCAATGTACTTTTGCAAAGCTGTAGAGAAAATGGCCGACCAAAGTGTCTTGTGTCTTGTCTCGTCTTGACTCTCCCTTTCGTCATCAAAACGCCGCGAATATACATTACAGGCCCCTTGCGGCAGCATCCCAATCCGCAGTAAGCTATTTTGGATGCAAATTCAAAGAGAATCCAAAGAACGAAAGCCAAGTGTGCAAAAAAAAAATAAAGTTGAATCCTCAGATTGAGTTGCCGCTGCGAGATTTCGTAGTTGCATATGTCAAATCGTTGTCTGGAATGCAAATGACGTTTGCGGCCACTTTGCTCAAACTCTACCACTATCGAAATTAAAGTCCTTTTTCAATATCTTCTAATAACGATTGTCCATTTCCGGTGTTATAACCACGCGAGAGGAAAAAAGAAATAGGCTGGCTTTGGGGAAAATATGCCATGTAGACGTGGCATTCAGAAGGCTTCTTTCAGCTCTCGCCACGCAAAAACTCTGAACTCTGGCCGATATCCTCCTTGCGTAATCAACTCTGCCACTTATTGGCTCTGAACGTTATCCCAAGCATACACGGCGCCGCCCGAAAAGGCCCGAGACCCGAGAGTCAGAGATCGCACCATGCCGTTCACGCCTCCTTTTTCCGAAACGAGGGACTTGGGGAGAAGAGAGCAAAAACTAAGACGACTAGTAGGTAGAAGGGCTTGAAGCCGGCGTGGCCGAACGTGGAGCCTTCTCCATCCATGTTTGAGACCAAGCTTGTACTTGTTTGCTGTTGGGGAGTGACAATGGTGTGAATCTCGACATGAAAAGGGGGAGTGTCACTCGCCTTGTCGTCGTCAGATCCTACGCGTCGAGCTCATGTGCTGATGTGAGCTTGGAAAGTATCACATATGAAGCAACTGCTGTCAAGCTTTCTAGGCAGTAATGTCATCTGCCGTCGAGATTCACCGTTATCTAGCTGAAAAGAGTTTGTCAGAGTTTGTCCCTACTCATCGTACGCCCTCCATCCCGAGCCAGCCAACCATCGCTACATCCACCCATCCAGTGCGCTCTTCAGTATCGACACGTGTAGCTCCATGGGGTTAGGACCCGGTATGTTGGGACGTTACTCACTTGGCTCTCAAGATTCTTCCTCGCGTGAGCGTTGGCAAGTGACATCCGAGACGGCGGGTAACGCAAGTAGTGGCTCGAGTGGCTACATCATAGCGCTTCTGCCTGTGAGATACACACCCGCACTTGATCATTCTAGGCCGCCCTGATTCGAGCCGGAAGGTGAGCCTGGAGAATGTATTGGCATCGGGTCGTGGCGTGGATCTTGAGAATATTGTGGACTGGCCTGTGGACTCGACAGGGCGATGGCATATCTTGAAAGGTTGCTTCATGTCCGCTAGGCTGACCAACACATCTTCTGTATCCATATGATCTTAATATGCAAAAGTTATATTCGAGCATCGCTGAGACGTCATGTTTCCCTAATCGGAAGTTCGATCAGGATGTGTTTGAATTCGCCGATGCGTTCTCATGGCGACTAATACCTTTTCGTTGGGCTTGAGGTTTGGCTGATTCGTGTTCTCTCCCCCTATAACTTCGTTATTTTCCAACCTGATGTGTAAATAACGTATCGTACACGATCCATAGGAAACGGGTATTCTTTTCGGTCACAGTCCCCTAAAAGGCTGGAGAAACCGGCCTGGCTCATCTGAGCCGCTGAATAACCAACTGAAAGAATAACTCACTAACGGCTCGTCTCTTTCGTAATCGCTCCAAAGAGGGAAGTTTTGGCGTCATCTTGGCCAATAGGCCACACGCTCGGCTTTTGGTATGGAGCGCCTAACTTGAAAAAGGTTGGGCCGTCAGCTTAGTGCGAGCCATCTTTGGAGAAGAGGAACGCAGTCGTGAACGTGTCTAGATTGAGATGGAGAGTTGTAGATTGTTTGCTCGAAAATGGTATTGATCGTGTTCTTTTCGAAAGGAAGGCAAGGTAGAAGCTTGTAATTCCCAATTGATCAAAATATCACAGAATCAAAGCTGAATCCGGCCCCTCGTCAAAGCAGCGTCCGCCTCGTCGTCTTCGACTGGATTATTCTTGATGACGGTAATTCTGACATTTGTCAAGAAATATCGTCGTGCTCTTGATATGAACACGAATCATTCAAACAGACTCATGCTCGACAAACTTCGTTTCGCCTCGGTGGTGTAGTCATCAATCGCGGCAAGGTTCGGGAATATAACTTCGGTTTGCCAACTTCGACTCGGCACAGAATCTGGATATACTACTTCCGTTAATACTAGGAGAGATAACTGCAGTGAACAGACCAAATATGAACATACATACAAGGACGTTTTGTGTGCTATAGGGCGTTGCAAAAGGACTTGTTCCAACAAGTTCATCCATGTTTCCAACACCCGAATCAAACATCTTTTGTTTTGTGTTTTCGGGAGCATGACGCAACTAGATTACAGTTAGCTCTGATTTAATCTAATAATCCCGCAGAATATGATGCCAGTAGATCTTTTGACTCAACTTTTATGGAAACAGACCGGATGGACTTCGAAGGCTTCGAAAATTGGAAATCCTTTGCTGACCAAAAGCATGCTGTCATTGGTAGGTTTCAGACAATAACAAACGTGTATCCAAAAAGTCCGCGATTACAAGTAATTTTCAAATTAATAGCTGCAGACACTTGCAAGATTTTAAAAATCTTTTGTCGTCATTGTTGGAAAAGCAAATGTAGTAGGCAGATGCGATATGGGTGGGCAGGCGCAATCACGTGAGAAGAGCTGGGAGAGCATTTTCTCGACTTTTGTCAAGAACAGACTTGAATTTCGCTTTGGAGATGATTATATGATTATTTTAGCTGCTATTAGCAGTCTGTATCTATTAATCTAGCTTCATAGTTCATTAAACAGTCTGTCGCGCAGCACATCGGTCCAAACATGGCTTCTCATGCATACCCTGTACTAAAATCATTCCCAAAAGTTTCCCTATATCCCATGCAGAAGATCGACAATCGGTCGTCGACCATGACCCTGTAACTGAGTTTCGTCGTATAGATTGTTTTTGTGCGCAATACTGGAGCGTATCTGACTCCCAAGGGCCCCAGTCTACCTTGTCACCGACGAAAACATGGCGGTTCGTATCAAACAGCGTCTTCGTTGGGGACAATCTCGCTTGATACAACTTCGGGCTGCCGACGACGCTTTCTAGGCCTAGCCCAAGGGCCTCCCCTCCGCTTTGTTCTTTTGGTGGTGGCCTTCTTCTTGGCAGGTCCATTCTTCACAGCCGCGGCAAGTTTCTCGGCATTTTGTGCCACCAACGAATCGATTTCAAGTTGATACTTTTCTCTATCTTTGAGCAATGAGGCATAGCCCTGATAGATACTGAGCAATCTCTCGTTATCAAGGGTGGCTGCTTTCTCCGTGTTGGTTCCTTGATATTGGGAGATTTCGAGAGGCGGCTCGAAGCCCAAGTCTTTGAGCAGCTTGATCATCATTTCCAACGTTTCATGTACAAGTTTCAGCTTTTCTAATCTATCGTCCGTCTTTTTCGGCATCTTGTCTGGCTGTTGGTAGGAGTCGCAAAAAAAAGAAAAAAAGGGAGAAAACACGGTAATGAGAGGGTGTAGTGAAGAAATTGAGTCGTCGTCTTTTCGAAGACTGTCTGATTCTATTCCTAAGAGTCAGGACCAATATGGCAGACGACAGTAAATCCGCGACAGACACGTACCTTTATATGTTTGTAGTTTTTCTGTAGCGCAGGGCGAAGAAAAAGCATTGGTCGCCGATCGTGTGGGCGCAGCAGTTGTGACAAACGCACAAAGAAAGCATCAAACAAAAGTTGCCGCGACTTTGTTTACTCAGGGACTGACCATTTAACAAAGACTGTGATAGATTCAGAAGCATAGTTCAGAGCATGACAGAGAAGGGGGGGAAAAAAAAACAAAGAATTTATAATTGGGTATATGTATTTTTAACAACGGACACTCGCTTGTTTGTGCCTGCCAGCTGCCCTGACGCACAGCTGGCGGGTGTAATAAGTAAAGGCAGCAAACAGACATTGACGCTGACTCGGCTTCCAATAAATTATCTGATCTCTCCCCATCTAGATGTTTGTATATCAACCTAGTTGGAATCATTCGCAAGATGATTAACTCCGTCGTCCTTTCCTTGGAACACATACAGCGTATCACCCAAGAGACCGTGTTATAGGGAAGTTTGGTGCAGATGGTGCCTTTCGTTTAGAAGCCCATGCTCGGTATGCATCCCAAACCCTCACCATCCGATCTACCTGACCAGGGGTAAATTCGGTGTAGCACGCACTAGAACATCAGGTCAGCCGGTTGGAACACACGAGAGCAAATATAGAAGCTCTTCGAAAACATACTCGTAAGAATAATCCATATAGTTATGAATGGGATCCAGCCCCGGTTTATTGGGGCAAGAATCCCTGCCTTCAGGGCATCCCTCGCTCGGACTTGCTTGCGCTGGAGTATCCTCGATGTAGTCTCCCACACCATCGCATCCGCCTTGAAACGTATGCAATAGGCCCATCCAATGGCCAACCTGAACGGTCTTAGCAGGTTGTTTTCTAAAAAGTACAAATGCCATTTGGCACTTTCCCACACATCAACTAACCTCGTGTGTCACTGTTTTCCCAAGATTATAGTTGTTTGCTCTGCCACCAGGAACAGTATCAGATCGTATCGTGCATCCATCCTGGTGGATCGCATACCGTAGTGTGTCGCCAGTTGTGGGAATAGTACAGTATCCGTAGTGTTCTAATTCAGGGATAAACCACAGGTTGAGGTCGGAATAGCTGCCATTACGAACATGGTACCACATACGCCTAAGGTCGGTGTTATTGGCCCATGTGGCGTTGAAAGTCCTATCGATGCTTTTCAGGTTGAAGATGATGCCCGTTGGCTCGAAGTCGGTTTTGAGGACTTGGAATTGGTTAAGGACGTCTTGGTCCTAGCTATTGGATTAGTATTTTGACCATGCAAGAGAAAGAATATGGTTGGAAGAACAAGGTAGGAGAGATGCAAGAAAAACGGAGGGGAAAGAGGAGAGGACGAGATCAAAACCTACACTCAAATTACCGTCGTGAAGATCCTCTGATGATGCAACAATATGCATATAGACGTTTACCTGCACTTCATGGATGGCTCTCCGACCCAACCTGCGGGCAACGGCTTCCTCTTTGGCAAGGCTCTTGGATATTTCCTTGAATTGCTCGCTCGGTGTTGCGCCACACGAGAAGCGGTTGGGATCCAATGCATTGCTCATGGCTGAAAATACCAAAACTAGAATGGGCACGAAGCCGGCTGTGATGATACGCCAAATCAACATGCTGTGCGTCGGGATCGCATGAAACGTTGAGGACGAGAAAACGGTAAACAAACAATGCGCGGTTTGGGTAAGTCCTAGACAACGACCTAATCCAACGGATCGTATTGCAAAATCTTGGCTTGCGGACGGCTTGATATGGCTGCTAACTAGAAGCGATAACGATTCAACAAGATATACCTCTCCAGCATCTCGACGACATTGACGGACGAGCACAACAAGCGTTGCTACAGAAATCAGCTTGGCTTTTCTTTGGAAAGCCTCTTCACTCAACAACCAGCTGGATACTCCGTTTTTGGATCCATTCTGCACCTTGGGCGCAAAGAGGATAAGAGTTTGCTGTACAAATGCCGAATAGCCTGGCTCCGCCAGTGTTGAGAGCAGTCGGCGCCACATCAGCCATGCCGCGAATTGAGGCCAAGCCCGATCCACTGTCTCTTGAATACCTATATATAGAATGCTGGGTAAGGTAAGTCTTCTTGTACCGCTTCGACCGCTCTCCAATAGGCCGTCTTTCTTCGTCGTAGTAGTTGATGAAAGCAGTCTTGAGAAGGTACTGAGAAAGATTGATGCTATAATGCATTTTGTAACGTGTCATGATGGATAAAATATGTTGTGGCGAGGACCGAATTTAGAGAGCTGACGAGAAGGGAGATACACCTGTGGCCATGGTCCTCGAAAAGCCAAGTAGTAGAGTTCAGGCTTGACCAAGCGTGGCGCCCTCGTTCACGATCTAGTGCTCCATCTATCGCTGGAGTAATATCCACAAAATTTGCTGGGCGGCTCTTGGGAAGAAGCGAGCTCAAACGTGAAAAGAAAGTCATATCCGAGATTGCAGTCGAGGTGGGAGAAATACGGCAGATACGCATACCCTGCTTGCTTGTGTGTCTCGAATGCTGCAGTTTGAAAACACCAGAAAGTGATGTCGAAATTGTAGATATCGCGTAAAGAAGCCATGTCGCTTCAAAAGAAATGGATTCAGAAGAAGGATCAGTGAGATCAAAGAAGAAAAGAAGAAAAGAAGAAAAGAAGAAGGAAAGGGGAAGGGAAAGAGAAATAAAAAAAGATGGTAGAAAGAGGTGGAGATTGGCAGCTGTGGGCGACAGAATGGCCACGACAGAGGCAACAACACCAACACAGCCCCGTTTCTTGATCCTCATAGTGAGTATCACCATTCCAAAGATCATTATTTGCAATATACGATAGATTTCTCTTGTTATAATTCTTGCTTCTCATCAACTGAAGACTATAACTCAATTTACATATCAGTTGATGCCAAAATCTCCGCCAGCTTCAAAGCCACCAATTGTAGGTACGTCGAGTACGTCGATAAACCGAGCAGCAGAGAACAGTCCACAAGCTGGCGGATTACGAATCTTACAATATCCGCAACATACATTTCTCCACGATCAGGAGTCCAGCCATCCTTTCCTCCTGCTACTCCTCCGTCTCAGGTCCAACCATTCTTTCCTCCTACTCCTCCTCCTCAGGTCCCTCCTCCTCAGGTCCAGGGCCGCTATCGATGCCACTTGCCTTGCGCAGCCACCAAGGGCCCCGAAACTGCTGCCTCCTACAAAACGACACATTCCGCTGCGTCCTCCCATATGTGAGGGCCCAGTCATCAATATCGACGGCGGCCATCTTATCCAGGCCGCACCAGCGGTTGAGCCGGTCAGAGACCATCTCAACCTCCTCGCGCGCACACGACTGCGGGAGGTCAGGCAGCACGGAAGAGCGGTGCTTCTTCTCGTAGGTGCACATGTACCACACTTCGTTGCCCTGCACCGCGACGACGACGCTCCGGACGCGAGGCCGGTTCATGGCGCACCAGTTGCTCAGCATGGTCTTTGCGGCAGTAACGTTGCGGGTGTCGTGCTTGGCAGTGACGCTGCGGGAGCAGCGATGGCGGGTGCTGACGAGGGGGCCGCGGTCGTCGTTGGTCCTGGCCGTGAGGTTGACGCTGGTGTACATTTCCATGTCGTAGCGGGCGATGAAGTAGGGCATGCGGTGTATGAACTTGCGGGTGCTGAGTTCGTAGACGCCGTCGGGGAGTCTCATGGGGACTCTGATGGCTGCGACGGTAGCGAGCAGCACCAGAGTGAATACAACGAGGAGTTTCTGAGTGATGCCCTGCATTTTCGCTGCTGCTAAGAAGAGAGGAATGTAAGTATAAAGTCGTTATTTACCTCTTTCCAAAACTGACCTTTTGAGAAAACAAATTGTGTCGAGCTTTGTGCGTTGGATCGTGTTTGAAAAGTGTGAAATGAAGAAGGCTTCTATCCATCTTCCAGAAAATTCTTATCAAGGGCCTTTATACCTGCAAAGCCCAAGGCTCCTTCCCGCATAGGTGGCTTCGTCATTGCTCCTGCCATAAACTTACTCTTCGGCATGGTATACTTCGTAATGGAGCTTGGAATTTGGCCCGCTTCGGATAGTCTCCTCCGCCACAAACAGGCTCGACTGTTAAAGAGCCAAATACTTCGTATCTGTTAGTAAAGGGGGGGGGGGGGGGGCCTGTGGAGTTGAGAGACTGCATGCGTGACTCTGGGATGTCCGGTACCATCAAACATGCTGCTAAGAGGCTCCTATAGAGCGCCATGAGTGCAAAGTTAAATTCGCTTCCATAACATGAAACGTTGGTAGATTTTATCAGATACACATATACATGATGGACGAAGGTGATGTCCCATTTGCTCTCATGCCTGCTGGAACGACAAGGTGGTTTTTCGCTGTAATAGATGGAAAACAAAAGCAAAAGAATTGCAGAAATAGCTAGATATTGCGGCAACACACGCAAACTTTGGCCAAGCCAGTACCCAAAAGTCAAATAGCACCCACCAACTTGTCTAAAAATAGCCAAACAAACGGCAATAATGATATAATAAGAATGATTAACGGATAGAAAAACTCCGCCCCCGTCTTTCAAAAGACTACCCACTCACTTGATCTTAAAAGTTACCTATATTCATGTCCTTCATGCTGAAATCCTTCTGTTACTTCGCCATCGTCTTCCTTTCTGGTTGCCTAGTACCGATACATAGGCTCCTTGCTGCTCTTGGGAGCAGAAGAGTAAAGGTCTTCATCGTCTGAAACCTGGTAGTCAGGGTTCAGGATACGGGTTGAGTGGCTCTCAGAAGCGCGCCCGGATCCAGTAGTACCATGCGTCGACGAGCCGTCCTGATGGTGTTTCAAGCCAAAGCCCGGCTGGAAAGGCCCATCCAGGGGTACCGCAAGCTGGCCATTTGAGCTCGTTGGCTGTGGGTCGCTAAACGGGTTGTCTATGGGAGATACCGGATCAGGTGGCGGCGCCCTGCCGCGGCCCGGGTCTAGCGGAGGAGATGGAGGGCTGTAGAGATCCGAATCTTTGCCTTTGCCTTTTTTGCTGCTGCTTCCACTACCGCTGCCGCCACCGCTTCCGTGACCGTTGCCGTTGCCGCTGAAAGCATGAGAAACAGGCGCTGGACTGGAGTTAGACGATGACGCCGCTGCATTGGGAGGTTGCCACCCCTGGACGCCGTTGGAGCCGCCAGAGCCGTGGAGCGACTGCTGTTCAGGAGCAGGCGATGGGTTTTCAGATCCATTGAGGCCCAGCTGCTTTCGAGCGCTGAGCATGGCACGCTGGTGCTGGCTCAGCGCAGTCTGCAGCTGCTCGTTGGTGTCGATGAGGCTTTCCATGGTGTCGTTGTCGGGGGCGGGGTTTGATGACACCATGTAGCCCTGGACGCTTCTCGATGCGCTCAGACATCGGTTTGAAAACTCGCGGATCAGCTCATTGTCCAGGATCTCCACGGCCGGCGTGTTCATGACAAGCTGTTCCAGCAGTTTCGCAGACTCGCGCGCCTCCTGCAGCCTGCTGACCAGCTCCGCGGGCTCTGGCAGGCGGTTGTTGTTGTGGTGCCTGGAGAAGTAATTCTGCGATTGTCCGTTGCTGGAAAATTCAGGCGCCAAGGACTGCGTGGGACGCACAGGCAATGTAGGTGCTCGGCTCTATTGCCATGTCAGTGAGTGAGTTGATGTCACCATGGATGAAAGGGGGCAAGCTTTGGTTGCACAAGTGAAACAGACAGGGGATGGGAGCTGCTAAAGTGACAAGGCAGTAGATGGAAACAGTAACAGTAGCAGGACAACAAAAGACGAAAAAAGTACGAAAAAGTGAAAGAAAAAGCGCACATCGTCACGTACCCCGTGCTTCTCAACGGCCTTGTCCTTCTCCTCTTGCCACATGCTTATGATGAGCGTCAGATTGGTGTCGTAAAACTTGGCGCGCTCAAACTCCTCTAGCGTGTCCATGAGGATCTGGCGCACGTTGTTGTCCTTTGTGCCCTTGAGCAGCGCCCTCGCCGCGTCGACAAACTTGGCGTCAATGTTCCTCGTAAACGTCTCGCCCGGATGCTCGGCCAGGATGCGCATCAGCATGACGGCGTTGTACTGCCATGACGGCCGCGAGGAGTAGTCCTTGGCCAAGTATTTCCGGATAATGCGAGCGCTCTCGGCGGCGGCGGCAGGCGAGGATTCGGCGGCATCGACGATGGGAGGGAGGAAAAGCACTTCGTCGCTCTGCTACACAGCAAAGACAGGAAAGCCATGGTCAGCCAGGTGTCTCAGAACTTGATACATGCATCTACCAGCGGTTTGAGGGAGGCGTTACGCACCTTTAAGCTTCCGCCAGACTCGCAAAATGCTTTCTAATGAGGCCCAGTCAGTCCAAACGTATGCGCCCAGTCGGACAGGCCTGTTGCGCCGTGAGCAGCAGCTGGTGACGGAGACTACATACCACGCTGTTGTGGGCTGTCACTTCTGGAGTAGCTCCCGGCGTAGTCGCAGTTGAACGATCGGAAGACCCTCCTGTAGCAAACAAGAAGAGAAGAAGAGAAGAATTAGCCTTGTTGCTTTCTGATAGCTCCGTCTCCATCGAGCATCGCATCGCATTCATCGCATCGGTATCATCGTGTCCGCACAGGGTATGCAGCGAGCGTCAAGGGGCAGATGGACAAGGGAAGCAGTCCGTACCAGTCTTTTTCCTGATGCTGCCCAGCATCTTGTTCACACTCAGGCCCTTCATCGACTTCATGTTGGGCGAATCTATTCGCTCTTGTTGCTCTCTTCGGGCGGCAAAGTCGAAGTCGAAGCGCGTTGGGCACTTTTAGCGGGGCAGAAGAGAGGAGAGAGAGAGAAAGGACGGAGGAGAAGAGAGCAGTCACGTCGTCATTCAAAAAGTGGGTTGTGAGAAATGCGAACTCGACATCAGGCAGAAGCGAGAAGAGAAGAGAAAGAATCGCTTTCGAGAGAAATTTGAGGAGTTTGGAGGTGGGAGGCGAAGAGGATTCGGGTGGTGGTCCGAGTAGAGGTGGTATCGAGCTGGATGTTTTAGGCTGGGGGTTACAGGCTCTGGTCTCTGGTCTGCAACAACCTGTAACAGCTCTAGCTGGTCTTTTAAAGCCGGCGTCGACAGCCTCGGGGGAGATCATGCGGCAATCCAGGGGTCCAGCAAACAAGACAGGCCATGCGCAGAGTTTGTTTCTTTGTAAAGTTGATTTGATTTCTACTTCTATTTCACATGATTCTTCTTGTTTAAAGCCATTCTCTCCTTTGGGAGTCGCTGTTTCAACCCGCATTGTTTGTCTCCTTCTGTCCATTCATTTTCTTTTCTTTTTTTTTTTTTTTACTTTTATTTCTTTCTCGGCTGTTTCTCGATCGATTCGCTTCCCCTTCTAGCCTTTCCTCTTTTTTCTTTCTTTTTTTTTCTCCAACCGCGCGTGGCTGCCTGGCCTGGTCTGGGCTCTAACTTATTTTTCTCCAACAAGCCCAACGCGATGCGACTTGACGTCGATTGTGCCGTCTTTGAAATAAAAAATAAAATTCGGGGTACGGCTTTTGCTGGATTGAGTCTAAGTCGGGCCAGGGTCCCGTCAAGTATTCCCTACTTGGAGCAATACTTGGCGCTGACGAATCGCGCTGCACCGTTGCGGCACCGCTGCTGTGCGCTAAGGTACCCCGCGAGCTCCGTCGAGGTACCTCTTACAAGCCCAGCGTTAGTATGAATCTAGCAATAACGGGCCTGCGGTTTGCAGTTTGCTACCCAAACAACGTGCGTAATGGAAGGCGGCGCAGCTGAAGATCCGCGGGATGCCTCCAGGGAGAGGGTCGACGGGAGCTTGGAATCAATGGCAAATATTGTATCGATGAATTGGTGCATCTTGGCATGTCAAGACAGCTACTGCTGAGGCGCTGTGAGTGATTACACAGCATTTGTATGAAATACTACTGGTTGCTGTGGAATAACTGCAGCAAGTATATGTAAACCACGCCTGCAACACGATCGATCTGATATCCTCCTAGCATCATCATCTGCAAGCTTAACGGCAATAAACATGTGGAGGAAGGGAGGGATCCCATTTCCCATCCTCCTCATCCTTTGTCTCTTCTAATCAGCTCGACGCCAAGTCGGGAGACCCTCGCGGCGTTGCCATTGAGCAGCCGGCAAACAGCCGATTGCGCCGTCTCCATGTTATCCCATTCGTCCGCAACACCACCATGACTCTCCCTCTCTTGTGAGGCATGTGCCACACCACTCACGTTCTGCAGTTTGTGTCATGCACAGCCTCAGGCCTCTACGTAATCGTCCATAAGCCAACCCCCATCACTAGCACTTGGCATTGTGGTTTGTCTCAATGTTTGTCTCTTGATGGAGGCGAGGCGATGACGGAAGTGGCATCAACAACATGACCGCAACATGAATAGCATTGTCCCATGATTCTGCAGATTTTTTTCAATTATTCTCCCCTCCCAAAAAGAAAAATGACTTCTAAATCCTATCCTGACACATTAAGAGCAAAAAAACCAAGCCCTTTTAAGTAGCAATCATAGTAGGGGCTATAATGCAGTTTGCGGTAGAAGCCGGGTGTAAAGCTCATTGTGATGGGCTGAGTCTCTATATCGCCGTCTCAGACCTCATGCTTCTCCATTGGTTCCCCCAAGCATTACATATCGTTGTCGTCGTCGTCATCATCCTCGTCCTCGTCATCTGATAGCTCCTCTACAATAAGGTTGCCGGATTTGCCAATCGTCTCTAGCATCGTAGCAGTTGTGCTTGGCTCGTACACCACGCGGGGAATGGTCGACGCTATCCGGAACTCGTACTTGTGTTCGTAGCCATCTGGTTTCTCCACCTTCTCCTCTTCCAAAGTCTCGCCGCGGAGGATGTCTTGGCACTCTACAAACGCATAGAGCTCTTCGACAGTAACGTCCTGAGCAAAGCGCCGCACAATTCTCTCCCCCCCCAAACCTTCAGGCATCTTGAGTGCAACCCGGACGACTCTTCTGTCACTGGCAGGGGGCTCAGGCAATATCCGAGGCGCCCTCCAAGACTTCCACTGCCGGCGCTTCTCAGCTCGCGCGACTGCTGCCTCAGCGTCTGCCAAAGCGCGCTTCTCCGCCGCTGCGGCAGCTTCGGCGGCCTGTTTTTTCTCCCGCGCGCGTTCTCTATCAATGGCCAGCGATCGCTCGTACGCTGAATCTTGCTCGTCACGTAAGGTACGGGCGAAATCCTGCGCGGCCCTTTCGGCTCGTACCCTGTTCAGGTCGGCGCCGTATTTTTCCATGGCAGCTTGTAGCTCGGATAGGTAAGTCGAAGGGGGCATGATGCCTACCAATCGCTTTACAATGCCCATGCGAGTGCTGCCTTCGTTTGGCGTCAAGCATACCAGGGCTGAGAAGGGATACTTTGTGCAGGCGTACTCGGTGGCTGCCTGGTATGCCTCGGAATCTAGAATGTTGCCTCCCCAGAGTATAATGTTGTTCGCCGGGTCGTTGATAAAATCAACAACCTCGGGAGCTAGAAGCGTGTTCCGGATGAATGATTCGGTGTCGTCGTGCTCTGGAGACATGAACAGGACCAAGAGGAACTTGAGATCCCTCTTGGCAATGTCATGGGCTTGGGCAATGCCGCCTTCGAAGAACGAAAGCCCATTCCCCTCGTACTCTTCGTCAAATTCTCGTCTGAATCTGGCTGCGGCATCCCGCGGCATAAGCATCCGCCGACCACTTGGACTTCTAAACCCCGTAGCTAGACCGCTGGTAACGGATCGTGGCCGGATAGAAGCAGGTAGGAACGCCAAGATGTACCCAATCGTGCGTAGCAGCGTCGAAGCCACCCGCCAGCCCCAGCTCAAGGGCGTGAGCAGGAGGCCAATCATCCACGGTGTCCGGTGAATCACGGGCGGCTGAGGGACAATTCGAGGGGCGGCGTCGGTCTTGTCTCTCCCATTCGACCTCGACGGTCGTTCTGCGTCCATCAGCAGACTCTCTTGGAGATTCTCATGGCGCGCAGTCGATCGTGGGATTTCCTGCGCGGCGATTGCCTCGGCGACAGGATCGGCCGTCTCGCCGTCGAAGAACTTTGTGATGGCGATCTAGGCATTGAGGCGAGTGGTAAGCAAAGATGACGAAGAACTATTTGGGGAAAAGAGAAGAAGAAGAAGAAGAAGAATAAAATACCTGCACATTCCATTCCGACCTTGATAGCAGCGGAATGGCGTCTTTCGCCTCCTGGTTTGTTAGCTGCATATACTGCTGCAGCGCATCTTGCTGGCTTGGTGACAGCTGTCCAGTATCGTCTGCGGCGTCCGCCATCTTGGCACGCAGACAGTGGCCTAATATAGAGGAACAAAAAAAAAAGACAAGACAAAGGAGAAGAAGAAAGAAACACCAAAGAGAAATCAAGATGCGCCTCTGCCGTCCATGCAGCCTCTCGATTTGCAGTAGAAAACGGATTGCTCGGTGATGCAAGTTTTGGGCATGTCGATAAGGACTGGGATCTTGAACACAGCGGGCAGCTTTGAGCTGAGACATTACCTCATTGGCGGAGCCGAGCCTTGTAGTCGACAGCGCTAAGCTGCTTCCAACGCCTAGCATGCTTTGCCCATTATCCGAGGCCCCGCCAGGGATTGTCACTGTTGACGCATCCCTAAAGGCTCAACAAAGACGCCGCCGATAAGGCATGACACTGTAGGTGCGAATAACTATTGGCGTTTTTGTATTGAATCACTCGTTCAAACTAGGATTCTTCTCCAAGTATTGACTGAAATATATTGTTGTACGGATGTTATCGGGCGAGACGAAACAAGCTAGAAAATTGAAAGCTGGGCAGTGAAATCCTCCCGAGATCACACTCAACCTCCGGTGCCGGAATGAATCACTCCAAGTCTGATATGTTCCATTCTCTCCACTCAACACCTACCTAGGCAGCCATTTGATTCCTTCATATTAATGCAATAGAGCCATCTTGATAATTGCCATTCTTTGATTCAAATTACTACCCATCAGTTGCCAGTGCATGTGCGCATGTGCATCATGGAAACACCGCCAACACCCTCATCCGTTCTTGTTCGCCAGGCAACGTCTCCAGCAGATTTAGCTTCTGTAGTCGAGTGCTTCAAAGTTTATACAGCCTGGCTGGACGAAGATTTGACGCATCAAAACTACAACGCGGAGCTCAACGGGCTACCCGGGAAATATGCGCCGCCTGCTGGGGCTCTCCTCCTTGCTGTGGACTCGACAACAGACGCCGTACTCGGCTGCATTGCTCTACGGCCACTAAACCTTGAGCCCGTATACTTGGAGTCTCGACCAAAAGGCTTGCGCTACTGCGAACTCAAGCGCTTGTTTGTGTATCCAGAGGCCCGCGGGCGACGGGTTGCTAAGACGCTGCTGGTAGAGGCACAGAGACGAGCCCGGGATGAGGGATATGATGAGATGCTGCTGGACACGCTCTCGAAAATGACGGCTGCGATTAATCTGTACAAGTCTGAAGGGTTTATGGAGGTGGAGCCGTATAATTCAAGCCCTTTGCAAGGCATCCTGTATTTTGGGAGGCGGCTGCAGGCATGATGGAGTAATGGGCGTCTTATTTCTGCACAATAATACTACTACTTTTTCCATCTTTTATTGTGCTTTGGATTTTGAAACCATCAAATGGGCTCTTTGGCTATGCTTTCTTCCTTCATCTCTCTTCTGTTCCTTTGCAGCCTTGGTACGCTCCGACCATCACTCGTACATGTCGTATTTCACGGCCCAAGAGCCACTCCTTCAGTTTGCACCAAACGTAAATCAATATGCTTTCGGTCAAGTAATTATAATTCAATCTTTAACAAAAGGTTAGTCTTCCCAGAGGCGCCGTCGTGGTTCCCGCACTTGCGCCTCGGTGGGAATTAATACGCCGGCAACCCTTCGGATTATGTCATTTTCCTGGCTCCGGGACCCGGATCCAAGGCCCAGATCTTGCTTTAACCTCCCCAGGATCGCGCCTCTCACCACCATCTTTGTCTATCCACTCCCCACTCAGCCAGGGACTCTCCGACCTCATCTCTCTTCAGCCGCGCAAGGAGTGGCGGACCCCGTTGCCCAGCGACTCGGGCTCAAAGTTTCGTGCTTCGTCCATGGGCGCGCGATCGCCCCGATCAATTGAGCCATGGGAGACGGTTGCTGCAGTCCAGTATGTTGACAAGCCACCGCAACGCCTCTTTTCTTTCTTTTGATTTTTCTACATAATCTCGCCGACCGCTGCTTTCGTCTCTGTTTACTTTCTTCCACAACTCTCTGTTTACTTCGCATACCGCTCTCTCTCAGCTCTTCATCCGCACTCGACCATACCATACGCACGCATTTCGATACTATCCATCATCGACTCTGGTCGCTACATCACGCTCTCTAGCAGCTGATACCAGACATACATACCAAGACCAACATACATACCGACACTGATATCTTTACTCAGAAGTCGTAAATCCGACCTCGGGGACGTCTCTATTTCTGGAACATCCAATTGACCACAATGACAACCCCGCGATATCAAACCACCGAGCTGCGGCGCCAGGTTGGCTCGCCAAGGCCCAGGCCTCGAGGTGAGTTGCTGATACCGAATGCTGCGTCATGATTCAGAACTTTGGCTGACTTGTGTAGAAAATGTCCCTAGAGACACTCTCTGCAGGAACATCTTGATTTACGGCCACTGCCGCTATGAAGACCAAGGCTGTATCTTTATGCATGATCAGACCAGGGGGAATTCATCCCAGGCGGGCTCTTCCCAGGCGGGCTCATCCCAGGCGAGCTCGTCCCAACAGGACAACGGCAGGTAAGTGTTCAAGTCTATCCTCCTATCTCTGTCTTTTGACCAAGCAAGAGGCCCTGGCTAACCGATACTCCCTACTTGCAGCACCAAGAAGACTCTAAATGTCGAGTCACCGTCCTTTACACCCTCGACCCTGCAGCCCGTACAGAGAAAGCCGACATTTTCATCACAAGCGGTGACTGCACCTTCTTTCACCCCGCGTGGTCTAGGAGGTGAGAAGCAACGTCGGCCTTTCAAACCAGGCTTGGACTCTGTGCTGACATGGACACGTTATAGCCGCCACACCATCTACCATACCGGATACCGAAGCGCCAGCATTCAACCCTGCTTCTATTCGCGAATTTACACCCAGCTTTGATCTCAGCTCTACCGTATGGCATCCCTGAAGATTTGGTCCTTTTCGCTCCTGTTTCCTCTTTGCCATCTCGCTAACAAGTGTGTGTATAGGCTGCTGCAACAAACGGCACTTCCCACGATGGATCTCTCTCATACGACCCATTTGTGCTGCCGAATCAGAGCATGGTTACCACGCCTTATAACCCATATGCTGACGACCATGGCGCCATGGCTGGAGCCCCATCTACATACTTTGCGGCACAGAACGCCTATGCACCGCCTTCACAGCCTTTACAGTATCATCTCTACGCTCCTATCGGGCCGTATCGAGAAGACGTCATGCCATACAATCGTCTTACTCACGACTTTTTCATATCCGACACTATGAGGGAAGATATGCAGAAGCAGTCCGCGGCAGCGCTGCAAGTAATGCCAAATTCCCAGCTACCGGAACTGGATAACTACCACTCGCTGGTGGCCTTGGACACGACACATCGCAAAAACGCCGGCATCTTTGGCTACCCCAGCTGGGTGTACAAAGCAACGTCATCCAAGGATGGGAAACTCTACTGCCTGCGGAGATTGGAAGGCTTTAGGCTTACCAACGAGCAAGCAATCCGGTCCGTTAAGGAATGGAAACGGGTCGCCCATGCCCACGTTGCCAGCATCAATGATGCATTCACCACTAGGGCGTTTGGTGATAGCTCTCTGGTCATTGCGCAACAGTACTATCCGTTGGCTAAGACCTTGGCTGAGGTGCACCTTATTCCAACCGTGCTGCACGGGTCAAATCGCCTTCAGCCCAAACCAGCCATCACTGAAGCGGTGCTCTGGGGATACATTTCTCAGATTGCCACCGCTCTAAGAGCCATCCACAGCAACAACTTGGCGGCCCGCTGCCTCGACCCCAGCAAAATCATTCTAATCGAAAAGAACAGAGTTGTTTTGAGTGCGTGTGCCGTACTGGACGTGACGCAATTTGACATGCAAAAACCAATGGACCAGCTCCAGCATGACGACCTGGTGCACTTTGGCCGCACCTTGCTCTGCCTGGCCACCAACACAATGCCCATGCAGATGACCAACATGAATGCGGCGATAGAGCAAATGAGCAGGAACTACTCCACGGAACTCAAAGATACCATCATGTGGCTTTTGACACCCGCGCAGCCCCCTGCGCACCCAAAGACGATTGGCGACTTTATTCCAGGCATAGCCAATCATATCGCGACCACTATGGACCAGATAAACCATTCTTACAACTACCTTCGCTCTGAGATGTTCAAAGAGCTGGAGAATTCAAGGCTCTTGAGACTGATGCTGAAGCTCGGCACTATCGATGACCGGCCAGAGTACGAAAATGATAGAGCCTGGTCGGACTTTGGAGAACGATACATGTTGAAGCTCTTCAGGGATTACGTCTTTCATCAAGTGGATAGCAACGGCAACCCGGTTTTTGACATGGGGCACATGATACGCTGCCTCAACAGACTCGATGCTGGGACAGAGGAGAATATTCGCCTGACGAGCAGAGACGAGCAGACCAGCATCATTGTCAGCTACAAGGACGTGAAGAAGCAAGTACTTGCCGCGTTTGGCGACCTGTACAAGGCCAGTTCTAAGACGGGAAGGTCCTTTTAGGAACATGGGAAATGGACTTGGCAGCAGGTGAACAGACGATGACTTGGAGGCAGACATGAGGGAGCATCATCCGAAAGAGATGCATGCGCAGTGATATGCTACATCAAAGTAGCGAGCGATTGTTGGGGGTTTCAAACAAGTTTTATCATTGGTTTTATGGACATTGGAAAGGCGGATGAATAGATGGAATGCAGGAGCGATGCAAAGCAGGGAGGCCGAGGAGAGGAGGCGCAGCGATACTGGTATGCTTTACAGATACAAAACTCCAAAAAAAGCTGTATACTGTTCATGAATGTGCATCGTGTCATGGCTCGCAAATACGTGCTATCCTGGTTTTTCGTAGGCCGGTAATTGTACCGTGGCAGATGGCCGAAAAGCTTGATTGCTCTCTTTCCGAGATGTACTGATGGCTTGGAAGGCATCTCTTTCTCTCTTCATCTTTGGCAGCTTCCCATGCGTAGCCAAGTATAGGTAGACGTAAACAAACTACCTACCTACCTACCCATTCCTCTTTCCCCTGTCTAGGAGATGGCGAGGCAGTCGGCATCGGATCCAAACCCGCCAGCCAGTCTCTCGTTTCGATCTTTTGTTTTGATCAAACGCGCCCCATCGTTTTGTCTCTCGAGAGCAGATAGGTATTACATACATGCATATATCTAAAGCAGAAAACACCAAAAAATACGCATCGCCTCATTCTTTTTTTTTTTTTTCCATTCATTCTGTTTACTCCTCCCTTTCAAAAGTTTCTCCCACCCCTTCCAATAAAAAAAAAGAAGAAAAAAAATGTCGTCGGACGAGATCTTCATCCGGGTTATTGTCGTCCTGCTGGGGTTACTCGTCTGCCGCTGCGCCAAAAGGGTTTGGGATTTCTTCGCTGCCATCCGCTGGGCTGATGAGGACTAGAAGCGTCCCGCGGACGACCACAAGTCCCAGTGATCGCGTTGTTTCGTTGCCCTGGTCATCTGTTTTTGTTTCCCCGGGGTTAATCATATGGGCAAATTTGGTGGCAAGGGGGGAGAGAAGCAACTCACCTCGGAGGGTTTCTTGGACTTCGTCGAGGACGAGGTTCATGAGGGCGTCATAGCCCTTGAGCGTGCCGCGGACTGTTTTTGATTTCGAGTCAGCGTTTGTTTTGCCTTGTCTGGGATGCTCGCACTACCTTCTCGCCCGCCGTTGAACTTGACAATGATGGCCTTGTCCATGTACTTGGCCAGGTCCAGGATGTTCTCCTTCTTGGGCCGCTCCGCCTGCGCACCGCCAGCTCCCGCGCCAGCACCGCCGCGACCTCCTCCTCGTCCGCCTCGGTAACCACCGCCGCCGCCTCCTCGGTCACCGCCACCGCGGCCGCCTCTGTGATACGGTCTATCGGACATTGTGGCCACTGCGCATTGGCTGGGGGCAGGGGGCAGAGAGCTGGAAAGCGACTGGCTGGGCTCGTCTGGCGTTTTCGTCTCTCGGGCTGCTTCTGTCTGTGCCGCCTGTCTCTCTGGCTACTTGTCTTTTTTTTTTTTTTTATTCGACCGGGGTTCTTGAGCAAGGGGGGCGGGATTCAGTCACGGAATTGGTTCGAGGCTGGTGGAAGCGAGGATTATTTTGGGGCGGGTTGACGTTCGAAGCTTGCGTCTGCTTTTGCTGGAGTTGCATGAGATTCAAAACCAATCCGTCAATCGATAGCTCTGGTGAGGGGTGGTGTCTGCATAATTCTTTTTCTCTGTTGGGTGGTAGGTTGGTGCCTGATTAGGACTAGCGGAGAGACGGTCACTTTCTGTTTGGGGTAGTATTGTTCTGTCAGTACAAGATTGCAGCAATGAAGGATTCATACACTGGCAATTGACAAGTGATTTGTTCCCTTTCACTGTGCATGCAAGTCCTGCATCCATGCTGATGCTCTATCTTTCGTGGGCCTGGACTCCTTGTCGGCCATGTAATAGGCGGAAATCCAAGGACAAGTATCTGCGTTGCTGGACAGTGCATGTCATAGGACTGTAACCTACATGCACATTGCATTACAGCACATGTGCTCTCCTACATATGCCTACATATGGGCATCGTATAAGCAGTGCATGCTGCGGACATGAAGCACGACAATGACAAGGGCAGGGGTTGTTATATGAACATGTCAAGTACTGTAGTCACAGTATTGCCTGTATCTCGCAAGCAGCAGCAAACCGGCCCACTCTTCGGGTCTCGTCGTTATGGATTTTCTAATCGCCCTCGGAGGATGCAGCCGGTGAAACACGTAGCATCGCTTAGGCATGGCCAGAAAGCCCGGCCGGCAGTAGCGAAATGCAAGCAGCGGCAATAGGCAGTTGATCAATCTAATTTCGCCAGACGTAGCGGATGATGGGATGGCGCAGCGGTGGCTAATAGCCGGAGCAGTTTGCTCGGCGATGGTCTCTGTAGGGAGGGATAGATTGCCTGCCCATGTCGCAGCTAGCATGGAAGCGAGGCATAGTCCTACTTGGTTGGTTGGTTGGTTAGTTGATTAGTTGGTTGATACCGCGGGCTGTCAAGCGGTAAACCTACGTCAACTATA
The DNA here is from genome assembly GCA_030708095.1 of Trichoderma sp. CBMAI-0020. Classification (NCBI taxonomy): domain Eukaryota; kingdom Fungi; phylum Ascomycota; class Sordariomycetes; order Hypocreales; family Hypocreaceae; genus Trichoderma; species Trichoderma sp. CBMAI-0020. The sequence goes on from JAJNCI010000002.1 coordinate 1,701,251, forward strand.
CGCAGCGGAGGCTCGGATCATCATCTTTCGTACAACTCCCCCATCTTACTCTCGCTTGGCTCCTTTGTAGAGGCCGTGAGCCAGAAACCCGTCTTCCAGGGATACACACGTAGGCGGGGTTGTCGGGCCATCTTCCGATAAAGTTGTTGCAGCCGGGCAAGACAAGCTTCCGGAGAAGTCAGGGATCCCTGTAGGAAGAGGAGAGAGCAAGTCAGGACATGCATGCCAGAGTCACAGTCCATGACTGGTGCTTGTTGCTGGCTCCTCCTCCTCCTCCTCCTCTTCCTCCTCTCCCTCCACCACCGCGCATGCGTACATACATCCAAACTGCTGCAATGCCAGGTGGCGAGCATGCCGTGGTCAACAAAGAGCTGGCATTGTTATTTTTGGGTTACATCGTTGGCACTGTGACTGATGCGTACGTTGTAAGAATGAGGGGAAAACAGAGACCCATGATCCATGGCATAGAGATGACTGCTCCTTCTCCGTCGTATCGACGTCTGGTAGACATGCAACATCCGTTGTGTAAAAGAGAGAGAAGGGGAGAGACATGGAAAACAAAGACAAGATTCATGGGGCCCGGGATGTGGGATGTGGGAGCGGGCGAGCAGGCTATGACTTTTCCGTGGAGAAATGTTTCGTAGTGGCATGATTCCCAAGCCGCGAATCTGCTTTTTCCCGCCTTCATGAACCTGCTGCCGGTCGGTCAGATGCCAATCCATATTACCGAGACAAAAAGTTCAGCCACACTCACCTTGCAGCCTGCATTGCTTCCTGCACTATTGCTGTTGAGCGGTTGATGGTTGACGTTGACCACCACACACAGACACGCAGAGACACACAGACACACAGACACACACATGCCCAAAAGGCAAAAGGCGTTGATCCCTACTAGGCTCGACGCCGAGCTGAGCTATGGATTATAGCATCATGTACTTGAAACTGAAAGCAGATTAACATTGAGAATCCATCCCGTGCGAGCCATTCCTTCGTGACAATGATTGATAGTGCCAGTGCTAGTGCTAGTGCCAGCCCCGAGGAACGACGCTACTGGTCGGTGAAAGCAATCCAGAAGGCACAAGGAAGTAATGCTAGAAGAGAGTCGGAGTAAGCTTGATGGCACAGTATCAAATATCAAATCACCAAGAGGCAGGGCATGGCGGCACGGCGGCACGGCTCGGGAGAGATGGAAGGGGGCCAGGGCACTTGCAAAGAAGGGGGCAAGCAGCAAGCAGCGGCCAGCGACGTGCAAGAGAAGCGAAGCCAGCGGGACGCCCCTGCCCAAAGGCTGACGACTACGCCTGCTCGAGGAGCTTAGCAGTGCTGTAGCAGTAGCGGCTACTGCAGCCACAACCCATCCCCTGTAGCCTCGACAGCCGAAGCGTCCTTTAGGCCAGACCAGGGGGCCAGGGGGTCCTGAGATGCCGGGAACTCGGGGCCTGAGGACGCTACAGTACGAGCTGAAAGAGACTGGACATGGACATGGAGCCTTTGTGCGTTTGCATCAGCGCCAGCACCAGCACCAGCACCATCAGCACCAAGCCGGCATCAGCCATCAAGCTAGCTTTGCTTGTGGCTGTTGCTCTAGGCCGAAAATGAAAAGTGCTGGCTCGTATTGATTTGTATTTTGATTTTATCCTAATTTGCCATGCCATTGTTTGCTCCTCGCCTGCATCCAGTCCAGAGGGAGAGATGGAGAGAGTCGTCAGCATCCATCGATGCAAGCCAAGCCGAGCTGATTGGATGTCCAGTGCAGGCAGGTTACATGTAGGTATGTATGTGATGGCGGCAAATCGGCCCATGTTCGGCAAGTGAGCTTTTCTGTCTTGATCTTCTTCTTTCATTAATCTTGTTCTTCTCAGGTCACCTCTTGATTCTGCTGTGGGTTACTTGCCCACGTAGTCCCTACTGCGGAGCCCAGACGATCTACGCGAGTGCTATCGCGCTGGCGGCCCATATTTTGAAACCGGCAAAGCGAATTCCAGCGATACGGCTACCATCCGAAATAAGTGGGAAGGGGCGTTTAGAACACTGAAAAGAGGGGAAAGGGGGCGTGTGAGGTCGACGGGGGGGAAGACAAAGAGAGACAACAGAGTCCAAGCGGATGATGGTGTATGGACGAATACGGTGAATGGTGCCTCTGGATTTGGGCGAGCATTGCTGAGACCGGGATATGCAGGCGGGTGCAATGCAGGCATTTGCTGGCGGCACCGCAGCAGGCCAATCGAGCTCAGCCGGGCTCCTGGTCTACTGCTCACTGGCAAGTTTCACGGCTGAATCTTCATGCCGTCTCCTCTCACCTTGGTTGCTGCTGGCTGGCCATTTCCATCGCCCGCGGTGATGTGCGTGATATGCATGCTGATGTGAATTTTGCAGACAGCGAGCAAAGCAGCACCAGCTATATTATGCTACCTACTTACTTGTATGTACGCTACATATCCAATGCATGCTCGCATGCACCACCACAATAACGCACTGCAGCACGGAATAGGTACGTCACACACCTGTTTGTATGAGCTGTTTGAGTACTGATACATACAAGTGGGAACATTGGGGGTCGTGTTGTCAGTCCATTCCACTCCATTCTTTTGACGCCGTTGTGCCTTAAGAGCCTGATTGTCTGGCTCACATCTCGGCTCGTCTATGCAGGATCAACCTGCTTTTCAGAGTACAACTACTGCCATCACTATTGCTGCAACTCTGCGTCGTCTCCCTGCCATTGCATGCTGCATCTCGGTGGCGGTGGTAGCAAACCAGAGCCGCATCCGCTCGCCCACCCACTCACTTACACGTCGGTTGTTTTCCTTTGATTATCAACAGTAGGTATTACTCCTAGCAACCACTACACGATGCTGCTGGCACGGTACCAAGACGTTCCGTCCATTGTCGAATTGCGGGCCCAGAGCCCAGAGCCCTGCTCCAAAAGCCCTGGCCTCTTTTTGTTTGCTGCTCCCAGCAATGCTTGCGTCAGCCCAGCGCTGGCTGACTTACAGCCAGGGGCAAAGGTCACAGCAGCTCCAGTCTCCCTCTCACTCTTACAGTACTGTCCAGTATAGCAGATTCCTCGTATACTTGTACCTGATGCCGATGGAGCTCTACCAGCATTCGGCGCCCACTTGCGGCAATCTGATGCTTCTGGGGTGACACAAGCAGGGCCGCCCGGTCCGCTCGACGATCATTCTGTTCAAATCTCCAGAGCCGGCCTCCGCTGGGACTCGTTCGCCGGACAATGCGGAGGAGCCGTTCGTCGCGCGCGCTTGGTTTGGATCGGGTACCAACACATGCCGCCGCACAGACAGAGCCAGAACAAGACGCAGGCAAGGCTGGCGGCGTCTGGCGTTTCACCGGCAGAGGTCCAGCTCCAGGCCGGCGGACAACGACGGAGACGCTCTGTCCGAAGCTTGGGCTGAAAAGCAAAAAGGGAGATGTGATAGAAATCTGCTGCTGTCAATGCCACCGCACCCCCCCTTCCCTTTTGTGTCTCCCCCCTTTGTGCCGTGGCGCTCTTGGAAGCAAGCGATAGGTGAGAACTCGACCGGTGGCTTGGATTCGTTGGGCTGTTACATGTGATGGGCTGGCGGGCTGGCAGACCCATGGACCGGGGAATTGAATGATACTATATCGGAGACATTGCTGGAAAAAAAGGAACAACAGAACGTCCAGGTGTGTATTGCCAGCGATAGGTAAGATAATTCCGTACATGTAAGCGATTACGGAGTACTTATTTACATACAGGTACAGTAGCATTGCCAGACAATTGCCAAGTAATTATGCCAGAAACCGCCCGCAGCAGCAGCATACGAGCATACAGTACGAGCACACCGGTAAGGGTAGCCCTGGCTGGGGCTCGCCGCCAAAAGAGAGGCAAGCCGGGTTTCAGCACCATCTGCTCGCTTCTGCACGAAAACCGGGCCAGCCCCGGCCGCGCCAACTCTTTTCCCATCCACGCTCTGGGTCCTTTTTGAATTTCTCGCAATCGGTTCTAGTGCTGCTGCGACTGCCTGTAGCTTGTGCTGAGCCGCCGCACATGCCCAGCCGCCAAACGATGCTCGTGGCGCCGGCTTCCGGACCCCGGAGCTTCTGAGCCGCCTCCAGCTTGTGTCTCTCTCTCGACCCTCTGTCTCGCTCTCCCTTTTCTGCAAGCTGAACGGCCAAAACCAATAAGCTGTTTGTTTGCTACTAGTGCCGCTTACTAGTAGTAGGCATTATCTAACACTGCATGTAGGTACTACTACTACTGCTTGGCATCCTTACGAACAACCTGGACCTACATGCCTACTTTTAGATGATATACTCGCTAGCATGCACGTATCACTAATAGCTCTCGAATCGTCCGACCAAACCGCTCTTCCACCCGCCGCTCTCTGTCTCTAATCGAAGCACACACCCCTGCCAGACCCTGTCAATCGTTTCTTCTGGCGATACCACGCAGAGCCCATGCCGGGATCCCTGCCATGACTTGCCTACTGCCATGCTTCTGCCATCGCGATGAGACAGGTCATGTCTCCTTTTTTTAGGTTCTTCGCTTTTTTTCTCTCTGCCTCCTCTTCTTTGGCGCCCCTCTCCTCATCCGCTTCCGCCAGTAGGCGGAGATCTGGTTCTTTTTTCTTGTGCTTCCAGCCGTGGTACTTTCCGCCCATGATTACAAAACCACAACAAAACAAATATAATCAACTACCTCTTCTACTGCTCTGAAGCAGTAGGATATACGCCAGCCGGCAGTGCTCCCGTGTGCTAAGCGATCGTTCTCACGCGCATCTCCGCATGCCTCGATCGATCGATGATGGCTTTTTGCAATATGCCCAACGCTGCTCCCTTTCATCGTGCCCCCTCCCACCCCATTTCCAGCCTGCGGCGCTGCCTAGCGTGTGTCTTGTCGTTCAATCTCTTTTCACTTGGCTGTCAAGCTGTGATGCAAGCCACATTTCCTTGGGCTGCTGCCCTACCTCTACATTCCCCCTGGTCGTTCTCTTTGTGGATGATCCCGAACCTACCTGGTCCCAAGCTGCGCGCTGTGCGGGCTGTACTGCAAAGGCATGGACACTTTTGGGCTTTTTGGGTTGGTCAACACACTACACCCGCCACGGCTTTTCCACACGCATTATGCAGACCACCAGTGCCAGCACTCTGTTCCGTCGTATCGTGTGCAGACCTGCAGACTTGCCTGCCGAATATGCACATCTCTATGGAGTTGTATGGGGCACGCATACAGAGGACAATACAGACATTCAAACGTGTCGTGTATTGCAACCAGCACGGCACATAATGCCACTTTTGCCATCGCCAATGCTACACAAACTGCATCTGCTATTTGCACGGGCGACTTGAATCGTCTTTTGTTCTCCTTCCCATCATTGCCAGAGTCCCTCCCGCTAACCCAATGCTTGGCCGGACTTCCTGATACGAAAAGCGTTCAAGTACAATCCCACCTATGCCAAAACAAGATATCGCCCTTTTTCTTCTTTTTCCTCCCATTTTAACGAAACCCCCCTCCCTTACCCTTTTCCCCCCTCCCCTAGTCGCCGCCCGTAGATAGACCCACTGTCATCTGAGCGGGCAGCAATCCGACAAGCCCGCAATTGATAGCTCTTTGCACTTGCTACCACCACTTTTGGTTCTTCATACAATAACCCAAAGGATTCCGCCCTTCTTCCTCTCTCTCTCTCTCTCTCTCTCTCTCTCTCTCTCTCTCTCTCTCTCTCTCTCTCTTGATTGCTCATCTTCTTTCTCCCGCTCGCTTTACTCTCCCGCTGTCTTCCTTTCCACCTCAAACGGTCCACGAGCCTACAACTATCCGACTACCCGGTTTACTTAAAGCTCTGTTTTTTTTCTCCACGAAACTCATTTACTTGATTATTCTCTCAAACTCGGTTGTTTCCGCGTCCTCTCGCTTTCGACTCCTTGGCTTTCATCCCGCTGTCCGAATAAAAAGAAATCGCACAAAAACACCGACCTCATCGCTCTCCGCCTTGAGCTCTTCAAGTCCATTCGAGTCTCCGCCCCCATCGAGCTCTAGAAGCATCCTACAGGCTACTATAAACGACCGCTGCCATGCCACCACCTCCGGAGAACGAACCCCACAAGCGGAAGCGCAATCTGGAGGATGACGGCGGCCAGCCCACCCACCAACCTGAACCTTCTGGCCGTCCCCTATCGGTGCCTGTTATGGCTCCAGGTATGTTGTCCAGACACTGAGCACAGCTCATCACTCATCCATCATCCATCAACGCCCGGCCCTGTTCTTTCCTTCTTCTGTTCCATTTCCTTTCTCCACTTGCCTCCCTTTCCCGCCCCGATCGGTTACACTAGAATGCTAGTTGGTGGAACTGTACTCCACACTGCTTCGATTCAAGGATCGGGACGGCTAGCCAGATCCATTATCAGCTCCCCGTCCTGGTAGCCTTATTAGTGGGCTCTGTCTGTGGACTAAATATTACTGTACTGCATGCCGGTACAGTAATACCATTATCGACTACTTATATCGTCTACTTTTCACCTTTTCCTTTCTCCTATCTCCTTCCTACATCTCTCTCTCTCTCTCTCTCTCTCTCTCTCTCTCTGTCTCTCTAGCTCTCTCTGTCTCTCTCGCTCTCTCTGTCTCTCGCTCTCGTAAGCTAATGCCATCATGGCAGGCTCCCAGCCATACATCAACTTCTTGCCGAGACACCAATACGCTCAACTGCTGGGTCTCTTGCCAGGTGATCTAGATACCTTGAACAACGTCATCTACCTCATCAGCGAATACGAAGGTATGTCCATCTTGTCCTCTAGTGATAGTACATCCAAATCAACAATGTGCTAACATGAACAATACTTAGGCGTATTGGACCGGAGTGAAAGTCTAGCAGCGAGTCTCGGGGCCAGATTGACAGGACCCCGTTTCCTCAGAGGCATTGAAAGATTCTTCGACGGCCCCATCAAGGTCAACTCGCCCCAGCCCTTCGCGCACTCCATTACCTGGCTGGACGTGGTCACCTTTGCCAAGGCCAATCCGGACGCCTTCTCCCCCGTCACCCTGCCCGACGGCGCACGATGCCGCCAGTTCATGTACAATGGGACTCAGGTCGAGATTGCAGAAGATGACTGGCGCTTGATCTACTCTGGAGCCCTGGACAAGTTCCCGCTGGAGCACATTTTCCAAGAGGATGAGGCGGCCGAGCTGGCCACGCTCGAGATCATGATGCAGAGGTCCTCGCTCTTGTACAAGAAGGCAGACGAGGTTGCGGCGAGAGCCCGATTTCTCAGTCGCCGGCTCGAGACGCGCAGAAAGGACGTGGCCCATCAGCTTCTGCGCCATGCTGATGCTGCTGTGCCCAATGCCGTTACCGTCAGCTCGGGCTTCTGTGCCATCAACCATCCACCACGTTCGGGACCTGGCAGCTGCGGCTCGCCGCCCCACGATCTCCACGGAGATCTTCTCCACCAGTTCATGGTGGCTTCGATGCAGCAGAATCAGCCGCCACAAGGTCCACCTCCAGGATACTACCACTACCAGCAGCAGCACCCTGCTTTTGGCTCGGCCTTGCCTGCTATTGCTACCGGTCTTAGTCCCCTGGCGGCGCCAGTCCTTGAGGCGCCACCGTATCAGCCGCTGCCAGTCCTTACTTACCCCAATGCCGCCGGGCCAGCAGCAGCAGCAACAACATCCTCTCCCTCTCCCTCTCCCTCATCCTTGGCTTCAATTCTGGCTCCGGTGCCCGTCCTGGCTCCCTTGCCGGCGGAATCGGTCACAGCATCGCCAACTCCAGCACCAGCACCAGCACCAGCACCAGTTCCAGCTCCAGCTCTAGCCCCAGTCCCGATTCCAGCTCTGCCTTCGACAAGAGCGAGAGCAAGGGCAACAAGGGGACGTGGCAGACGTGGAGCAGCAGGAAAGGATCTCGCTCCAGAGAAATACCGAGCTCTCGTGTTGAAAAAAACCGACACGGTCCACAAGGGAGATGTCATCTTCCCGACCTGTGATCGATGCCGACGCCTTCGCCTCCAGTGCGTCAAGCACCTGTCGGCTTGTCGAGGCTGCACCAAGAAACACGCGAGATGCAGCTGGAGAAACGTCACGGACGAGGAAGCCGAGATTGTGAGGCATCAGCTGGAGATTATCGAGCGCGAGACACAGAAGCTGCGAGAGGCAGAGGCTGCTGCTGCTGCCGCCGGCGGCAAGGCCGCCAGCAACAACTCTAGCAGCAGCAACCCTGGTGAGAGCCCGGTGGGCCTGGTATCCAGACCAGCATCGGCATCAGCATTGGCATTGGCGGCGGTAGCGGCAGCAGCGTCGTCGGCGCTGGCTTCCTCTTCTGCTTCCTCTTCCTCTTCTCCTGAAGCTCCAGCTACTATCGAGCCTCCGCTGAGACTAGTGCCCACGTCGCGGCTTACCAGAATCGACTCTGCTCCTCCTTCAGTGCAGAGGAACCCTCCGCGAACAGGGCATCTTTCAGCGATCCTGTCGCCTCCAGACTGTGACGACTATGAGCCTCGGGCATATCACTGCCACTAAGGGTGCTCAATGGATATGATTTTCAACATTAGATACTATGACTAGTACTATATAGGTAGCTTTAATGCGTGGTCTTCTTTGGTAAGGCATGGGAACTAAATGGGACACCTTGCAAAAAGGTACAAGCGGGTTTATGATGGGATATATACTAGGTAGGCAAGGAACAAGGACAGTTTGTGATTAGGAATACTGGGTGTGGATGCTTTCACTAGGTACACGTATGGTGACAATGGCAGGGTCTCTAGGCAACGAGCCAATAGCAATAGTTTTTTAATTGATTTCTTTTGATTTGATGCTACAAGTACCCGGGTGTTTAGCAGCATGCTGTAATACTCGAGTCCCTGATGGCGGGTGGAGTGTCTACTACAGCAGCCAATATCGATGCATTTCTCCTATTGGTTCAAACACCTCCTTTGGAACTGTCAGTTTCACGGTGATATTATCCAATACGCATCTGCCCTGAATGGTAGCCATAGTATATGAAGAAGAGCTCTGAATAACAAGGAGAAAAGAAAGAGCGCAAGCGAATCACACGCAAAGGGCCACAGCACAATATCAGCACCAAGTCAGGCAGAACTGACCTTTCGATGACATCGCGGGGATACGTACCTGCGCCACTGCAGAGTTGGCCCACCTTGGCAGCTGAACGCGCCATTCAGGTTCGAGCTAAAAGCAAAGTCCGCTAATAGGAAGAAGGGATCGGAGAAGGTTAAAAAAAAAAAAAAATTAGAGCCGGAGCCGCAAAAACAAAATCAAAGAAATCAAAGAGGCAATAAACGGCATTTCGCGTTTCTTCATTCTTTGCGAACAGAACTCTCTTTTTTTTCCTACTTCTTCTTCTCTAGACCGCCCACTAGCAACTGTTGAACCTTGTTTTTTCTTTTTCCCTCCACTCCTTCCCAAACCTAAGAGCTAGCTCTTTCCCAATATACCCGAACCTCTGGTCTCTTGTTCGTCCTGACAAACCAAAGAATAATCTCTCGATCGATCATCCAAGCCGCCACCGCGCCGTTCAACGACAGCTTTCTTTTCCTCTCTTTATAATACCGGTATTGAAATCAAAATCAAAGAAACAAGGCAAAAGACCAAGGAGAATACAAACGACTTGGCCATGGCGCAGCAGCAGGGTCCTGCTGTTGCTCCTCCATATCTGGCAGGGCGAGATGATCGCCGGCCCTTCCAGCACTCGCACGTTCCCGCAGAGCACGCGGCGCTGATCCAGTCGAGAGAGACGGGCGATGTGCTGCCGGACGACAGCCCCCGAGGGCAGGTCAAGGCGCTGCCCTTTGCCAAATCCTGGGTGCACTTTATGGCCGGAGGGTGAGTCTTGCTTCAAGGCGTCAGACTGAGAGACAGAAGAGTATCTGACATTCAAACCCAATCTGCAGTGTTGGCGGCATGACGGCCGCAGCGGTGACGGCGCCGCTCGACGTGCTCAAGACGAGACTCCAGTCCGACTTCTACCAGGCCCAGATCCGCGCCTCCAGAGCGGCCCAGGCGCAGACCCTGCGACGGCTGAATCCCGTGCGCAGCGCCCTCTACCACCTCGCCGATACGCTGCAGATCCTGGGCTCGGTCTACCGCCTCGAGGGCTCGCGCGCGCTGTTCAAGGGCCTGGGGCCCAACCTGGTGGGCGTGATCCCCGCGCGCAGCATCAACTTCTTCGTCTACGGCAACGGCAAGCGCCTCATGGCCGAGCACTGGAACCAGGGCCGGGAGGCGCCGTGGGTGCACCTGCTGGCCGGCGTCACGGCCGGCGTCGCCACCAGCACGGCCACAAACCCCATCTGGATGGTCAAGACGCGCCTGCAGCTGGACAAGAACGTGTCGGAGCGCAGCGGCGGTGCCACGCAGCGTCTGTACCGCAACAGCTGGGACTGCGTCAAGCAGGTGGTGCGCGGCGAGGGCGTGCGCGGCCTGTATAAGGGCATGAGCGCCAGCTACCTGGGCGTGGTCGAGTCGACGATGCAGTGGATGCTGTACGAGCAGCTCAAGGCCTATCTGGCGCGGCGCGAGGCGCTGATTGTGGCCAGCCGCCGGCCAAAGACGTCGTGGGACCGCGTGGTGGATGTCATGGGCAACGGCGGCGCTGCGGGAGGCGCAAAGCTGGTTGCTGCCGTGATTGCCTATCCCCACGAGGTGAGTTGAAGCTTCTCTTCTTGTTGCTGTCGTGGCCCTTTTCTAACTCTACATCCCCAGGTTGCGCGAACTCGCCTGCGACAGGCTCCTCTAGCCGACGGCAAGCTCAAGTACACCGGCCTGGCCCAGTGCTTCAAGCTCGTCTGGAAGGAGGAAGGCCTCATGGGCCTCTACGGCGGCTTGACTCCTCATCTCATGCGGACGGTGCCTAGTGCGGCAATCATGTTTGGCATGTACGAGGTCATTCTGCGCTTCTTCCACACGCCCGCCTAAACTCCCTACTCTCTTCCCCTCTCCTCTCCTCTCTGTATAACTAACACGAACATCACACGCCTGCACATTCACTCGCACGCACATATATATATATATTACATATGCATACTACTGAGCACAAAATTGGAGGCAAGGGAACGAACGAACGAACATAAAAACAACCGAAAGAAAAAGAAAAAAAAAAAGCTATAGGGATTTTCTTCCCTTTTTCATTTACCTCAGTTCACGAATACACTGTAACACTATGCATCCTACGAACAAAACGGCAATAGGATGGGGGTTAGAGGGGCTAAGAAGACGAATACCAGGGCACGAATAAAGAAGAACGGCGTTAAAAGGGGCGATTCTTTTTATTTTCTTTTGTTATTTCTCCATTTCAAGTGCATATGAAGGAGGCAACGCCTGATTGAGAGGAGAGGCGAGGATGGAAGTGGGAAACGGGGATTTCAGAGGGATTCACAAGGAATGGACTCTACTCTTTTGCTATTAAGCAGGACAATGAATATGATGAGCGGGTCTGGCAGATGATTGCCCCTGCTGCTGTAGGTAACGAACGAATATACTACTAGTACTTTTCACTCATCATGCTTCCTCGTGACTTCGGACAGCACCAAAAATCAAGCAAAGAAAGGAAAATATGCTAGGCATTATACTTGCAATGCGCCAATCAGGAACAATGCAACCTCGGAATCTTGTTCCAATAGGAAGATGGCCGCATCTGTGTGTTGGCCAATGTTGCCTCCCCCTTGCGTCCTCTTGAAACTTCAGCTTGCATGCTGCGTGCCACGTCTTCTTTTTTTTTTTTTTTTTTTTTTTCAAATGGAAAAGCAACGAATCAGTGACGGTTGAGGAAGTAGATGCGATTGGCTCGCTTAGTATTACAACTGCTGCGCGCCTGCTTTTTAAAAGTAGAGCAAACAATCATCTGGCAAGGCTGCGGCCCATTTCCCCTCTTTGCCTTTCTTCTTCTTCCCTTTCCATCATCACCATCCTCAACACCCCATCCCATCGTCGACATGTTTGTCATGTACGATTACCCGTCAACATATCGGCCAAACGAAAAGCCATTGCCGAAACCGATCCATCTTGGAATCTATCCCCAGTGCGGGATCTGTGTTCAAGCCCTCGAGACAAAGGAGAGCATACAGGTTGGTAAGTAGCGGCATGATTTCCTACTTTCATTCCGCTTTGCAGCTTTCCCTGCGTCTTTATCAGCGCTGACACCTTTTCTTTCTTCTTTCGCATAGTCTACCGTCACGCCCCGGAAATCTTTGAATGCTCGCCATCGTTTTTCCTTCGTGAAGATAAAGAGTTCGAGCTCAGCACAGCTCGGTTTGAGATTTGCAAGAAGACAGACTGCAAAGTATGCTTGGAGGCGGCGGATGATACAGTGCCGGTTCACAAGGACTGTTATGCCATGGTTAAGAAGCAATGCGCCAGCCATGATGATTCTGCCATCAACATCCGCATATGGGCCGTGGCTGCGTTTAGGCAGCCGTGGAACAATTCCCAGCCCTTGATTCTTCCTCATCCCATGAATGCCGACGTGTCCTTGATCGAGAGCGTGGCCACGGAGCTTGGAATGGCAAAGCTGTTTGACATGCCCGCCGAGATCGTCGGAGCCGTACAGGGCTATTCGGAACGCTCACTGTTCTGGCGGCTCGCCATCGCACGGACCGTAGCAGCGTACATCTCAGAGACAATGGACCAGCTGCTCGAATGGCAGACGACGCCGCTGACAGAAATTGCGGATTGGGAGCGCGGAGCCGCAGTTACAAGCGTTTCTTGCAGATCTCTGCCTCCATTCATCACAGTCACCATCGACTCCGATGGCATTCGCAGTATCTCTCGCCAGAGTTGTGCCCCCGAGTATTCAAGGGCACGTGTTGCCAATGTCGCATACATCATCCTGTCTCAAGATGATGATATTACGTCCAAATTAGACGTTCATAGTCTAGTAAGCTTCTATCCCTTACTTTCTTCTTCTTCTTTTTCAACATCTTTAATCAATTCTGTTGCTAACTAGCGTTTTCCTTGTTCTAGTACGGTCGATGCCGCTTTGTGGTTCCTCCTGACATGGACCCTCCTCGAATTTGGGAAACTCTTACTCCCCCTGCTTGGTCTGCCTGCAACATGTCCATCAATAGGAAAGATGTCACTAGGAGGTGGCCACGCTTGACTGTCGCCAATCTGGAAGGGATAACAGGCATAACCTTCTTTCTTATGCTTGGAGGCCTCGCCGGCATTCACGTTCATTACCCTGGGCAACCATCTGCCATGGACACGTTCAACAAATTAGCCAGATCGGTTGGAAATTATTGCGTGTGGAACCACGTCCCCATCTCCAAAAATGATCGGATCACTGGTATTGGCGTCAGGCGAGACCTAAGGAGGCCTTTCAACCTCTTGATACAAACGAAGAAATCTGGCGCCATCGTCGTGGGATCACATAACAAGGCCTTTCAAGATGACTGCTTCGTCCAGGCTGCTCCTCAATTACTAGTATACCAACAACCACAATGGTGGGACTCTACAAAAGAGCTGGGCTTCCTCGGCACATACTCTGCGGGGGAACCGGCCAGAAAAATAGACAGAAAACAGTTTCCTGTCAACAGATACGAGCGTAGCCCAATCAGTCTGCACAGCTTTGTTGAAACAATTTACTTTTCCTGGGCACCTCTTGAAAACGTTGCATCTGCAGTCATTTTCAGAGGACGGCTCAACGGAGTCACAAGAGGTGTTGTGCTAAACTATCTCAACGGAGGATCCCGAGCTCTTGGGCATGTCCGTGTCGGCGTTGATTTGACAGAGGAAATTGTGCAGCCCATCGGATTCTGTTACAAGGTAGCTCATAGATGGAACCCGTTCTTGATAGCAAACAACGACGACGAAGACGGCGAGCCTAAGAGGCCACGGAATCGTCGGAGCATTCATAGCGTACGGGTGGAATTCCGGACGCAACTAGAGCACCAGCACCCTCAAGGCGAGTGGTGGTGCTGTGAGCCAATGGCGAATATCCTCAAGTTCTGGTGCATGGCCGGGAACACATTCTGCATTGTGAGGGATGGGACAGAGACTACCGGTATACCGGGTGCCTCTGCGATCGATTTGGGTATGGAGGACTAGAGACGGGGTACATGATGATGATATTTGTTGATTTGACTGATGCGACTTGGCGATTTTTCATTTGCATGTAGCACGGGTAGTTGAGACAGTTTGCCTTTTCTAGCATGCATTTTTCCTTAGACTGAAATCGATTCATTGTTATAAGTTTATTGGCCCAAATGAAAAGGTAATGATATCAAAATGTATTGGGCAAAGAAGAAAAAAAGTACTTGCCATTCCATATGCAAAGGCCGTTCCATATACACGAGTATTACCATATCAACGAATGCTTGTTTTACTTGCTGACCAGGAGATTCAAAAGAGAGAGAGGGAAAGAAGTGATTCAAGACGTTGAGCAAAAGCATACATCAAGGCAAGCATCATAACGAGAAACAGATAGATACCTTCAAGCGACATTTGTCATGACGGTCCATGGATCCGAAGAATTCCGGATACGATACTGCGTCAGGAAAATCTCGGGCGGCCGCGACCAGTCCAGTCTGTCCATCTTGGTCTGCACAAGCTCCTGCCAAAACTCTCGCTTGCTCAGCGGCCTCGTGGGCCAGTAGTCAATAGGCGGCGACGTTCCCTCCACTTGGGGGTCCCATTCATCGGTGCGGCGCTTCATCTCGCGCGCCCACTCGACGTCGTGGCATCCGTTCAGGTCCAGGTGCGACTCGCCCCAGTCGTTGGTGACGTTTGTGCCGTCGATAAGGTCGGTGAGCTCGACTTCGTCCCGGCGGTCGAGACAGCTCTGGAAGAAGTCCTCGAGATTTGGGTAGGGCAGGCCTCTGAGGCTACGCACAATCTTGTTGGGGCGGCAGTCGAGGTGGACGTCGCGAGAGGGCACGATGACGAAGATGTGGGGGAGGTCTCGGACCTGGTACCGTTTGTAGGTGTGCAAGAAGGACATGATTCGGGCGTGGGGAACTGGGGAAATGGGGATATAGGTGGTGGAGTATGGGGGTGAGCGGAGGATTTCATGGGCTTTGGAAGCGAGTTCGGTGGGAACGCAGATTTCCCATTCCTAGGTCATCATGTTAGCTATTCATCCATCAATAAACACCAATTGATAAACACAAGGTGATATATCGCCCCTCATGTTCGAAAAACAGTATCAAGCTGTCAGGAGGAGTATAGCTCACGCGTCGATCTCTCGCGGCGCCATAAAACTTGAGGGCAGAGATGCCCACACAAAAGCACGGGATATCGTGATTCTCAAGAATCTGTGTTACACCGAGTATATCATTGAGCCCATTGTCGTCTGCAATTCTAGCATTCGGAGTGGGACTGATAAAGTGTTTCTGCACGCTATTTCTCGGATCGACGAGCGGCGGAGGATGTCGAATCGTCGCAGACATTGTTTGTTGTGCAATCTTTCTTTTTATCTCCAAGATTAGCAACAAAACAGGTTGGAGGTTTGAAAATGGAGATGAGCAAAAAAAATACGTGCTCCAGACCTCGAAGAAGATGGCCGGCTTTTATATGTTTCAAATGTCAAACTGCGGGTTGTGGGATGACAGGCGGATGGCAATTTGCGGGGGAGTGCTCAATAGCCTTTGCACTTACATCACTCTATTATGCTTAGCAGATGGCACTTCACAGAGGCAGACGCCATGGCGAATGCTATCAAACTGATAGTACCGTCGACATGGGCTAATTGGTTCACGGCTTGCTAGCTATTCTTCGATTTCGCATGGAACTGCCGGAAGGGATGTGATCGGGGGTGGCTGAATGGCTTGCTTTAAAACAATCAAACCCCATAATTCCGCCTCGTTGGGTTCCGGATTGCTGGTCCTGACAGGTCCAAAGGGTTCCACCCGTCTGTCTTCCTAGCATATGCTGCTGGGATGCTCGAGATTGATTGATGCCGGTGGCCGCAAGTGCGTAGCAATGGCACTGCATCTTCATCAAATCAGGCAGGCTGTCATGTTCGTCCCATCATTCCTGGCTTAGCTTGACTCTTTCTCTGCATCTCGCCGCGAGATGGATCCAGAATAAGCCGCCTCTCTGCCCAGAGAGCTCCATCCGCGCGGCCAGCCGCAGCTCAGAGTCGCACAGTGCACCCTTTGCCACTTCCTCGTCTTCACATGCTTTCAAACGATATCAAGGACGAGGCGAACCTGTGGCTAGCAACGCGCCAGATAGCTGCCAAGAATAGCTTTCGACGCCCCCTCAGCCTCCAGGACTCTGCAGAAGCCACCACGGCGCCACAGAGGAAAAGTTCCGCGGCAGCCAAGTAAGTAAAGTCCTAGTCAACAACGCTTATTGCGACAGTTGTCTGCCTCGATGAATACGGTTGACGGTTGGAAGTCGTCCCATAGAGTCGAGACATGTAATATTATGCTCTAGGGGTCAAGGAGCCAATGCAAGAAGGTTGCAGGTTGAGCATTTCGAGCATTAGATTTTGCCTATCTCACAGTAAACTATCGTCAGCGAACAGCCAGTCACTTGTGTATTCAGAACAGGTCTTTGATCGAGAATAAAAGATACCTCTAGTCAAATACGGTAAACACAAACCTCGAATAAAGTCCACAGCAATAGACTGGCCCTCTTGCAGAGCATATAGCTACCCCGTCAGTAAATGCCGAGAACCAAAACTCGGCCATGTTCATGCAGGAGCCAAAGCATAACAGCATCATTTACGGCATTCTCTGGCGAAAGACGACTTTGCCAAGCTCGGCGGATCTCTGAGGCGATATAGTTGGCGGCTTGGGAGATGGAAGATGAAGGAGAACGGAAGAAATCAAACAATCATCACACGAGCAAGGAAATAGGCCGAGATCTAGTATTACCGAGGCTACACCACGCTGCCAGGCATCAAAGGGTTGCTTGCTCCTTCCCGCCATCAACACCTCGAAATCCCAAGGCACAAATGCTATTTTAAAGGTACATGTAAGTAGCACATATCTCTCACAGACCGGTAAGAATCTGGTTCTCTTATCCAATATACCACATCCAACACATCACGCATCCAATATATCACAAATATACCTTAGGCACACTACATCACGGCAAGCAAGACAGACAAGAAAATAACAGAAGCAAAATAAGCCAAAGCGTCTGCTTTCCTATTCATTATTGATATTCTGCGCTCATCTAGTTCCATCAGAGTAAAGACAAAATTCAGTAATGGACGCTCCGACCAAAACTACCGCTGCCAATATATAACACAACACCAAAAGACGCAAACGACAGAACTAAAAAAAAAAAAAAAAAAAAAAAACACCTGAACTGGCGGATCCGACGTAACAAGTTGTTCCCATAACCAGCCATATTCGTCGTATCGTTCCATTAAAAAGGAGAAAAGCAAACGTCGAACGACTCCCACGTCTAAAGAGTAAAAAAAGCGATCCAAGGTCTTCCCATTCTTTTCCCTTTGTCATTGCGTTCTTCCCATCTCATTTTGTGTTTCCTCCAGTAGCCCATGAGAAGAAATAAAAGGTATGGGCGCACCCAGCCAACCAACACCCAAGAAAAAGAAGTGAAGAAAAGTTTTGCTCCAAATTCTCCAACTGATACTCCAATTGTTCATGCCCATCAAGATCAACAGCCCATCCAGTTCATGCAGACGTGTAATATAATCAAAGTAAAACAAAAAACGAACAGCTGCGTAGAAGACCCAATATCCATGGAATTATGCAGATGAGAAACAAACAACCCACAAAAGCGCCAGAACGTGCATTATCTTTCTTTTGCCCCTTTGACAAGGGCGGGTTGGCCCCCCTAGACCGCGAATAGCCACCATAAGTGCGCAAGCTATAGTTCCTATTGGCAGACCAGAAAAAGATATTGGTATGCGGCATTTGCATGCTGTAGTCGGTTCTATAAAGGACGCTGAAGGCGAAACAAACAAAAGACTAGCCAAATGGCAAAGCCAGTAACAGAAGTTGAAAAGAAGAAGAAGCAGTAGTAAGAAGAAGAGTAGAATGGGTAAAATAATAGGATATCAAAAGTCGAAGCCGTATTGAAGCCATGTTGAAGCGGTATCTGAAGTGTTTTCCCAGTGTTCCAATAAAAATGCAGCGCTGCCAAACCAAGGGAAAAAAAAAAAAAAAAGAAACTGAATTAGCCTCCAAAGAATATTTTTTTGTCGCTTTTGTGTTTTTGCTTTTGCCAGACAAGAAAGACGTGTAGTTGAAAACTGGTGACGAAAATTTTGAATGTCTCCCCCTGTCCATTTGGAAAACCAAGCCAGCTTGAAACGGAAAAGAAGAAGAAAAAAAGGCATGTAGCAGGGGATATAATAGATTATCTTTTTCGCGTCCAAAATCATGTGAAATTTTGAAAAAAAAAGGGGGGTGGAAAAGGGGGAATCAAAAAGGAAGAAGAAGGGAAACAAAAATCACACCGAATCAAAGACCAGCCCAAGTGATCCAACGCCGTTGTCCACTCTTTCTCTTGTTGCAACTCATTATTCCACTCCAAGACCAGAAAGAAGTTCTTGGCCAATAGCCTCGTTAAGGCAACATGGCCAAAAGAAATCCCATGCGTAAAAAAATTCAAAAAGAGGTGAAAGAAGAAAAAAGGGAAGGCAAAGTCGACTAAAGAAAACTCGTTGCGCCCTCCCCGGTCCCAAACCGTGATGCTAGTTTCAAGTTTATCGTAGTATCCCAAAAAGATGCCCCTGTGTGTGTGTGTGTGTGTATCTTGGAGTAGCTCTCTCCCCCAAAAGGGAAAAAAGGGAGAGGAAAAAAAGAAGACAGAAAGAAATCAAAAGACGATATGCCCTCCCAAAAGTAAATAATGCCACGTTATGCGAAAGGAGTGCGAGGCTTAGCAGGCCTGTTCGCTCCATTGGTGTAGAAAGGTGTGGTGCGGGAAGAGCCAGCGTTGCTGAAGCTGACTACAGTACCATTTCCGTTGTTGGAACTCGTATACGCAAAATACGAGTCTTGACCGTGCTGATGACGGTGATTATTGCCGTTGGATGCCAAGCTTGAAAAGTTACTGTTTCGTTGATTCGTAATGCCGTGGCCGTGACCGTGGCCGGCGCCGCCGTAGCCAGCGCCTCGTGAACCAAGTCCTGGTGGTACAGACAGACCTGGGGGAGGGCCACTGGCCGCAGCAAAAGCATTAGACAAGTTGGATGGGGCCGCTCCGTTCATGGGAGGCATGCTTGTCTGAGGGACCTGCGAGGGAGGCTGGCCAGAACGAACACCAAGCGGATTCTTGGAGAAGCTCAGGCGGATGCCACCCTTGGTGCTGTTGTGCAGCAACGCTCCGTACATTTCGTTTAGTGCGCGTGTAGCCAACGAAATGTCTTCAAACTCGACAAAACACATGGGCCCGTTTGCTTTGGTACGAAAGCAAAGCCTCTTGTACCCTCGCTGCTTGCAAAACATTGCCTTGAGCTCCTCTTCGGCCGTATCGACAGGTAGGTTGCCAACGTAAAGCGTGTTGCAGGGAGGATTCTGATCCGCGGGGTTGACGGGAGGAAAGTTGGATCTTCCGTATGGCACTTGTTGGTTCGACTGTTGTTGCTGCCTGTCTTGCTGCTGGGCCTTTGACAAATGTTGCCTAGGGGACCTGTCTTGCTGATGCTGTTGCGCCTGTGATCGCGACTGCTGCGAGTGCTGTGAGTGCTGTGAGTGCTGTGAGTGCTGCGGCTGCTGCGACCTTTGCTGCGGCATCCGAGTAAGTGAGTGATGATTCTGTTGCGACTGCTGCTGTTGCGACTGCTGCTGTTGCGATTGCTGCTGTTGCGATTGCTGCTGTTGCGATTGCTGCTGCTGCTGCTGCTGCTGCTGCTGCTGCCCACCCCTCATGAATCCGTTGTTGCCGTTAACGCCATGAACCGGAGAAGTCAGAGTTGAGATGTACGATGGCAACGGCGGCGGAGCGCTCGTGTTGAGGGAAAGGCTCGCCATTTGGCTGGTGGGAATGTTGGGGGCAGTAGCTCTGCGTTGCGCCGGGGTGCCGTTTTCCGCATAGGCGATGGGGTCTCTGAGGAGTTCGCTATCATCGTCATCGCCGAGCTCGTTGTTGATGATGTATTTGCCCAGCCGGCCGGGCAGCTCGTTAGCAAGGTGGTTTCCAATAGGTGACTGGGGATTGAACAGGTTCTTGTAGTGGTTGCTAGCCGCGCTATCTGGAGCGGCCAGGTCCTGATGGGGAGCAACGCTACCGAAGAAACGGCCCCTCATTGTCGGCGACATTGCATCGTGGGACGGGAACCCATTGCCAATGCTCGGCTGAGAACGAGTAACGGCCGTGGTAAAAGGGTCAACATTGGACGTGGCACTTGGGCTGGCCAAGGGAACGGGGTTAGGCGTCAGCCTGTTGGGCGACGAATAGGTAGACGTGCCCAAGACATCAACTAGCATGCTGCCGCTGTTGTTCATGTTGACGCGGCCATTGAGGTTGGTTTGGGCTTCAAGCGCGCCGTTCATAGATTGGAAGTACAGCACCGCAGAGCGATAGCGCAGGTCGTCAGAATTGTTCGTCAAGAGTTCGACGCTAATCAGCTCGTTTGAAAAGACGAGCATGAGCCGCAGGGCATCTTCTGTCGTATTGGCCGACAAGTTCCGGACCAGCACGCGCACAGGTGGCGGCGACTGCGGCGCGAAGGCGTCAAACATGGTGCTCCTGGGCGGCTCGGTCCCAAATCGCTGGTTGCCATTCACGCCGTTGAGGCCGTACGAAGGCGCTGACGAGGAAGGTTGGCCTCGGAACGACGCGCGGACAGACTGCGCTGTCGGAACAGGGGCTGGCGGGTTGGCAAAGCTGTTCATGGCGGCGATGAGGCCGCCTCGCTCCAGAGGCTCTGGCGATTGCATATGCACGGGCGACAAGCTGGTCCAGGATTCGGGATACTGCATCCACGCAGACGTTGTCGGCGGCGGATGGTTCCTGCTTGTATCACCGCTCATGGCCATGTGACGGGGATATACGGTAGCAAAGGGCGCTGGCGATGATGATGCCAGGTCGAAGGTATTGCGCATCTGGTGACGGTTAGAGTGACGGCTACGAGGGCCGGATGGTTGGTGTTGCGTAGTAGAACAACGCAGAATGATATATCGAGGGCTTGTTGAAGCAAGTGAACAGCCAAAAGTCGAGAGAGAGAGAGAGAGGTCGCGAGAGTGGTTTAAACAAAATGATTCGAACGATGCGTGGCCCGGTAGCAGTACCAATATGACTCGGACAACGAGGCTTTCTTCGGAGCGAAAAAGACGGCGGCGTATTCGAGAAGCTCTATTCGTGATCGCGACAGGAATTATACACGTGTATAAGCATGTAAAGCTGACGATGCTTGTGATGCGGGATTGGAAGCCAGAGAGAGGTGAAGGAAAAGGATCCCGGTTCGGCGCTTCTGCTGCTGTGGCGGCAACAAAGACGCGGCCGGCGATGTGGGTTCGACGTAGAGTTGCGGCGATGCGGAGCCAAAGAGAATAATTAAAATAACCAGAGGAGAAGAGAAGAGAGGCGCCAGAGGGAAAGTGAAATCGCGTGCGAGGCGGCGGCCGGGCGGCGATCAGCTGGCGGGACGAAGTTGGTGATAAGGCGAAGTTGGCCTAAACTTTTGGCGTTTTGGTTGGGATTAGCGAGGTGGTGATGGATTTGGCTGCAGGTGCAGTTCGCATATTTTCTCCTCTGTCCGAGCCTTGGCTTTAGGCCTTCTGGGGCCTTAATTTTGGGGGGAGGGGGGAAGAGGAGGGGGGGAAAGCCGCAGCTGCAGCCGCCAAAAGGTGGAGGGAGCTAAGAAGCCAGGGCAGCGAGAAAAGGATCAACGACGAGTGAGTGAGCGAGTGGGCGAGGGGAATGAAGAAAGAGGGAAGATGCTGCCTCCTAGCAGCCTGGGCAGCTGGCAGTAGCGCTGCTAATATAGTGGTGGTGGGAGCAGACTGGTGGGTTCAGTGGTGGGAGCAGCGATTAGCAGCCAGTGGACCTATGAGCGCGAGGCGTCAGTTCATCGGGTTCTGAGCAGCTACAAGTACAAGGAATAATGTGTTTTTTTCTTTTTCTTTTTTCTTTTCTTTTTTTTTTTTTTGAGGCGAGGGAAGCCACTTTTGAGGATCGCCGTCCAGCTTTTTTTTCTTGTGTGTCTCTGTTTTTCTTGCTCGCCCCAGAACTCTCTTTCACGATGGAGATCAAAATGGCGGGCTGTTTTGGAGGGTTGGATGGGGGCTAGTGCGCGGAAAGGGAGGGAGAGTTCTGGAGCTTGAGGGCTTTCAGCGGCTTTTGCGGGCTCAGACAGCGACGACACGGCGCCCTGGAAAGGGTTCAAGGTTCCCCAAAGGGCTCCAGGAGGGTTCTGTTCTGGGAGGGTGGCTAAAGAAAAAAAAAAGCCCAGCGGGGGCCAAATTTCCTCTAGGTTTCGCAGCCAATCGGGGCAGCGGCGCAGCATGTCCCGGCGACGCTCCAGAGTTGGGGTACCTGCACATAGACCGCTGCTGCGTACCGGCCCTGGCTGCTTAGCCCGTGTTTCGTCAGCGCGGTGGCGGCCACAGTACCAGGCCCTGCGTACCTTGCAGGTACTACGAGCACGGCGCTGTAGCCTCCCAGCAGCTGGGCTAGTGGGCGTTTTCTTGGGGCTAAGATGACGCCAGCGAGCGTTCTCTGGCCCAAAATGCGAAAGCCAGCGGTCGTTTTGCCAGCCCTGGAGTGCTTTTCTGGTCCTGTGACGCGCCGACAAACCTTGTTGCTCTCGAGAAGGGGGTGTGAGTCCGCCAGCCTGTGTTCGTACCTACAGTACAAGTATACGTTGTGCAAGACAATCTGCTGATTACGTAAGATGGGTTGGCGAGAGGGATGCTGCTGTGCAGTACAAGACAGGCCGTATCATGAAAAGCCAAGGATGAAGCAAAAGGGGGTTGAAGAGGCCGAAACAAACAAACACATTGCCTCTCACTCTGTGACAGAGCAGAGACTTCCGGTCCCTTTTCCCTGCCTTTTTGAGTCTTTCTCATTGGTTTCCTTGCTTCTTTTCCAAGGGAACCATGTCGGACAATACTCCGTCCCGTCGAACACTTTTCTCCCTCGGACGTACACCTTTAGCATTCCGCGCCCTGAATCAACCCCACGTTCAGAAAAGAGGAAATTGCTCGAGGTCTTTTCTTTTCCTTTTGTGTATCTTGTGGCGGTAGGAAATGCTTTCGGGTTACGGCCGGCCGCACCCGAGTCGCAGTATTCAACGTTGTTGAGTAACACCAAAAGCCCTGCGTTGATGCATCCACAGATCGTTGGCGATGGAACGGGGCTTGTACAGGTAGGCGCATATCAAGTAGCTTTTCACGTACGCCACCTTCGTTCTTTGTGTTTGCGCATACGCCGCCCGTTGAACTCGATGATGAACCCAAGCACCCGTCGGCAATGCACCGTTTGCGTCCAAGCTCCCCAGCGCCGCAACCAGGCGCACCCAAACTCCCGTCCGTGTGCCACAGGCCGCTTCTGTGCCTTGCGGCCTGACCAGCCTGTCCTCTTCGCCTAGCCGTACTCGCGTCCTTTGAATGAAGGCCAGGGCATCCTCTCCAGGGAGCTGCTATCGTGCCAGAGCGCCGCCCAGTAACACGCCGAGCAGCACTCGATAGGCCCCAGAGTGGCAGTCCCGCAAAGGGTCAAGAGTGTGTGTGGGGTGTCTGATCGGTCCACATACTTAGCATGAGTTGAACTTGCTTCATCCTAGGCAATAACACTAGCACTAGCACGCTCCTCGTACTACGAGTACGGTGTAGGCAGTAACGAGATGACTGTTGACCAGCCTTTTGCCAGGCAGCAAGCGCCGTATCGAGTGTCCAGGTTCTCGCGAAGAGGGTTGCTCTGCTGCCGCTGTATGCCGTACCACCTGAAAGACTGACTGGCATACTGTACATTAGAAGGTACTTGTAGGCAGCTACCCCTCCAGCTCGTCGACAGGGGCCTGACAGAGACCCGGCGAATGCATCATTGGTGATGCAACACTCAAGGTGGCATGGCGCGTTATCATCTGGGACAAGCCGTACCGCTTCTGTGTGGCTTGAGTTGCTGTTTTTGTCTTACCCGACATTTCTAGAATTCTGGTAAGAACCCTGGCTCCATATGCGAGCAGTGCTGCCACCAGCATGCAGTACGGCTGGGCGCTATGGTGTTACCTAGGCGCGTCAGCTTGTGCTTGTAGCAGGTATCATTTGAATGGTGGTCACGATGTTCAGTTGGCATCGACGAGGCGAGTCATATCAGAACAGCCACGGCACAGATAAACGCACAGAAGACGTCCTTTTTCTCATTCTCCCTCTCTCTTTTTTTTTTTTTTTTTTTTTTTTTTTTTTTTTTTTTTTCAGCCCGTTGCACCCATCGCAGGTATAGTATCTTTGCCCCTGTCGCTGCATGCACTGTAACGCACCCCGTACGGGAGACAGCCTGGCGGGTGGCCTTTCAGGTCGAGTCGAGATTAGTTCGTCTGCCACGTATCGATTCGTCCCGTCTATACTGTACCGATACGTAGTTGTTTCCGAGAATTAGAAGCCTACCTAGGCAGGCACGCATCTTTCCGATCCAAAATAGAAACAAGATGTTGGCGGAGGATGTATCAAGTCTGCGAATAGCATCCTCTCAAGATGCTTGATCCAGAGGAGACTGGCCGCTACCGAGAGTCAGCATGGTGAATTGACGTTGCGCTGGGATTTCAACTTGACTGATCAACCGGTATATCAGCCATCCAAGAGAGTTGTCACGATCAAGAGCAGACAAGCAATATCTGCCGCGGCAAACGGCTGATGGCCTCGCATCCCAGCATTGCTCATGACCATCCTTTGGCTCACTAAGATGCTCGCACGTGCAAATTGCCCATTGGTGGGGCATCCGCACTACTAGTAGGTCGCTGCCGACCTTGCAGTACGTGCTAGGCCTTGGGCTCGTCAGTTACGCTAGAGGTACCGCTTTGTGCTAAGATACGCAGATTACGGGGGAAGGCCGCGCCAGCCAACCACAGGCCTCCATCGCGACGCACTAGCGAGGCACCTTATGCATGTCAAAATTGCTGCCCTTTCAAAACGTCAAGGTGGCCGTTGCCATTGGACGCGGGCGCGACGGGGACCCCAGTCGCTTCTCATTTCTTCGTCGTTGTTGTGTGGACGCCGCCATCTGCAGAGAGGGGGAAGATCATGCCCTAACGAAGCTCGCCCAGCGCCCATCACACCACTCGAAGCCACCGGCGCTTGTCCCTGGCCGGGCTGGCCTGGGCCTCTCGCTCGCCAGGAACCCGGCGCAGGGGTCGTTTCTTACCAACATCTATACTTGTAAGTGCCTATGAGGACTTCATACAGTACTGGTCATGGGAGGTGATTGGTTGTGAATCTCGAGCATTTCGGCCGTGTCGCTTATGCATGCTCGCCGTCCCTTGGCCTACGACTACGTGCTGATACTAGCAGCTAGCACCGGCAACGCTTTCTACGGTATTGTAACACGATACGGCCCACCAGCGACTCAATCTGCCATCGACGCGGACCACACGGCCGCAGCAGTGGCCCGCTGCCTTGACTGAGGGAGGAGGAGAGGCTAGGCTGAGGACAGCATAGCACGCTCTAGGCAAAGCAGGTACTCGTGTCTGCGATGGCAAAGACCGCGTGGTGAAAAGCCGTCTTGGACAGACGGTATGCTGCCAATAATAGGCAGTAGTGCTGCTACTGCTGCCTCGCATCTCACAAGCCAATCGCTAGCAATAGTGAGGCATTTGAGCTGGGGAAAAAAAAAAAAAAAAAAAAAAAAGATCCGAGTCCTAGGTAATGTATAAGTAGAACATAGATGATGGTGAGATGCTGCCAGGCCTCCCTCTAGGATCTCGTTCCGCGATCATGGGCTAATATCTTACTCGTACAGGCACAGGAGATACTGCTCGCGCTTCGTACGAAACGAATCTAGTACAGTGGGTTTCGCAGCAGCATCGCGACATCCCCACTTTCCGCTGTAGATACAGTATATGTACCTAGTAAGCACGGGAGCTGTCCGTGGTCCGAGTTGCAAAGCAGATCGACTGGGAAAACTTGAGAATCAACAAACCAGTCAAAATCCACAAGCGGGGCTGGTTCAGACAGGCTGAGGCGCAAGGGCATAGGATACGATCCACCTTTGCCTTGGCGTCTTTATTTCTCTGGCAGGCGACGGAGACTTTAGTCTGCGTCTAATGACACCTGCAACGAGCAAAGAAGACAGCTATAGCTCTGGCGTCTTGTCAATGCTTGGTAGACGGAGTAGATGGCAGCCTCTATGGTAGCCTTCTTGAGCGATACAGGACTCTTGGATGCGATATCCCGCCGGAATATGAATGTCAGAGTTGTTACGTACTTTGCTGAAGCATACCTCGATACCGAAACGACTAATAATACAGGTATCTAGCACTTACATACACCATGCTATCTGCAGTTGCGTTATCTATCCTGCGTTTACTAGCAGCGGTATGTCTCTCATATACTACTGCCTATATTAAGAAATAAGCACTCCATTTGAGTACCTACATATGGTACCAGCCCGAATCTACGCTAACGCCCTTCATGCCTTCTAGAAAAACACGCAGTCGGTCAGCCATCTCCCACTAATATCACTGCGACTTGAAAGAATCCCACGATGCGATTATGATGGATGTAGCTCTTGCATCAGATGGCGCATGCATGTACTTGTTCTAGCAGCAGTATCTGCTTGCTACAACAGGTACCCAAACGCAGTGCCTGGTAAGATGGTAATCCTCATCATTTCTGCCTGCAGCAATACCGACTCGGAGGTACCTGTTTGTGGTCACGCGGTTAGCCCATCGCGGTTTTCCTTCCATTTCCATCAACGTCTCACCTACTCACTACCATCACGCCTTTGTCTTCTTCTTCTTCTTCTTCTTCTTCTTCTTTCCTTCTATGGCAAACAACATTCAACTCCTCCTTGCAGTTTGCTGCTCTCAAATTCCCCCATGTCCCACAGATACAAGATATTCTCTCTTACTTCTACCCGCGTCCCATCTTGACTGCTCAGCCACTCGCGCCATGCTAAGAATACGGCACGCATTGATTACACAGCTGAATCTGGCAATGCGCCTAAATGGTGCATTTAATGGGTCTCTTCTCTCTCTTGCTCTCGCTCTGCCGCCCCCGTGACGATACTGCCTCTTGTTACTGTTGCTCCTGACTAATAGCTTTGTCGTCTGCAGATTTTCTCAGTCTCCAGTCGTTGGAGCAGATGCCAAACACGCAACCTGCACTTACCTCGACATCTACCTCCTAGCGCCTTGGATCCTCAGCCTCGGCAAATGGATGGATGAATGGATGGCCCAGCTTCTTGTCCTTCAGTCCAGTCCAGCCCCGTTCAGCCCCCGGGAAGCTTAGCAACTTGGCAAGTTCATGTTCATGCTCAGACAGCGCCCTGTGCTCGTTTTTGTCGTTGTCGTTTGAATTCTTCCTCTATCTGCACAGCGACCTCGTCTAGTGTTCTTGCCACTTTGATTGTTGCCGCAAACTCCTTTCTATATCCCGTGTCACTCATGCAGCCCGGCTGTCGGCCAAGCGAGAAAATGGAAATCCATGACTAAAGTCACAGTCTCTATCGAGATCTTGATCACTTTCGCACCCCTGATTGTCCAATTCCCATCTCTTGCAAGTCCAAGTGGGCTCTATATCTCATCTGCCATCCCACACAAGAGAGAAATACGCCGACGTCAAATCGACTACTGCACGCAGAATAACTCGAGACCCTTCCGCGGCCTTTGACACGTCTTATTAGAGCTCTACTTCGTACCATCGAGCACATTTCCATGCGTGGGCCCTCTCTGCGAGACATGTCATTGGCCATAGCTGGGAGCAGACGACGCGCTACTGTGTGTCAGCCCATGTCTATCACATTTCTTCACCTCGCATCCACACACACTCCATGGCAGGATCAATCCTGGAAGAGTATCGGCTGCTTGGTTCGCCCAAGTGGATGGATACAAAAGCATGCAAGTGGACTGGGTACTTTGATGGCTCTCTCTAGGACTTGGGAAGGCTGCGTCTCGGCCAGTGGCCGACAAATTGAGCCCCCCTTTTACGGTGTACAAAAGCTTTGGCGATGCCATCAGCCAAATGCTGGACACCGTATTGATAGTAATACTATTGCCAGCAGAATTGATACTAGAAACTGCTCGCAGCTCGTTTGAGCAGCTAGAATTTGGCACAAAAGTACAGAAGCAAATAATACAGCTCTGCTTAGCATGAGCAGTGCCCATGCGTTCAGCACTTGGTCTCTCTATTTAGCAACAGCAAGCGAGCAAACAGAGGAAGACCTCTGCGACATACACAAAAGGTACTCTGGCTCCAAGTGTCTTCTAACGAATCACATTAACCTCAGCCCGTCCTCATGACACCCAAAAACCATTTGCTCGCCACCATTCTTGATTTGGTCTCAAGTTTGTGCGATGGCAGCCAGGCATCCACCACGTCCATCATGTACGACCACGACATTGGTCACTAGATCCGATCCGACTTACAAGCCATGCGGGTAACGCTGCTTTCAAAAGAGCAGCGCGTGACTACAGACACCCCGCGTAAGGTAACGAACGCATAAGCAACTACTGCCCGGCACATATCCTATTAGTCGAGCTCTTTTACCTGGAAGCATGCATCTGTCTCGTGTACTATGCTGCATTCAATCAATCACTGCGGCGCGGACCCGGACCCAGATGCTACAGATATCTATTTCTGAAACATTTGACGTTCTACTAGTATTGCCATCTCTATACCACCCCCCTGAGAAGAATAAGCCGAACCACATATCATCTAGCGAATAGTCTACATCTACTTGGCGCATTCTAGCTATGTCTGCTCATGCTAGCGTCACAGCCCAGAAAGGAGGCGACGCTGCCTATCACGTTCTCCTGCCTCTCTCGTTTTCTCTCGCTCTCAGTCTCTTACTCTCTCCGCCTCTGTGTCTCCCTCCTGGTGAAGCTATCTTCACCATATCTAGTGATACAATGTCCAAACATCACGTTCGCCGCTGCTTTTCCACCTTCTGAGGTGTCTATTTGGCTTATAGTTTCAGCACTAATATGGCAGATTGGCGAAGAAGCAAGATCAACACTCAAAGTCATCCTTTTCATCACTACCACTATGAAGATTTGGGGTCGCTCCCTAGGCTTCATCCGCCGTTGTGGCACACGAAGTGAGCAAATTTGAATCCTTTGGCAGTTGGCGGCGCAATGGCCTTTTGCCACACACAGAATTTGATGGGCGTGTGATGAGAGTCAATACAAGCGCTGTCTCTTGATAGCATCGATTATCCTCGCAGGACCAAGTGTTCCGCCCGGCCGGGTGTCTAGTGGCAGCGATAGACACCTTGCTTGGCATCAAGAGTAGATCGCACTGCTCGTATCGAGGTATCTCTTCCTCTATGTCCGAATCGTCGCTAATATTCATGAATGTTGGTCTAAAGAAAAACATTTGCCCCCAAGCCCACCTCACCTGCTGCTTTATATCCCTTCATATCGACAGTTTCAGCTACTCCATCCTCATCCGCTCTCGCCATTAGTGGTCTATAACATGGCACTACGCTTAAGAGTTTTATCTCAAGCAGTGACAATATGCACTGTACCACCCTTTGCAGCCTATAGGTTGCTCACTTCCATCCACATTGGCGGAAAATACTGCAATAATTGCCACAGATGTCTCGCCAGATGTCATTTCCCATCTTCATTCTAGTGCCTAGTTTCATCTTACGCCTGTCAATAATTCTCAGTCATCAGTGGTGCCGGTTGGTCTTCTTCAGAAACGACGGCCCTCTGTACTAGATGCGCGCGATGCTGACAGTACGAAGAATACACAGAGAAATATCCGTGCTTACTCTGTACAAATGTCAAGATTGCCAGACTTGTGTTACAACAGCATCAGCCAGCTACTCTCCTCTACAAAACATGTTTCAATTCGCCGCTTCTGCACCGCTGATCGCACTATAGTAACCAATAATCTACCAGCTATTTCAATCACTCGGTGATCTTGCCTTTCTCCAGGCCCTCTACTGTACCTCGTTTCTTTCCTTCTTTCTGTTCGGGTTTCCGCTCAGTCTTTTACCTCAAGATATGCCGGTCGACAGAAACAGTCTGCTTACTATACGTGGTGAGGCTTTGTTTGCCCGGGCTTCTCAAATAATGACATCTGAATTGTGCTGCTATACTGGTTCTGAGACTTATATGATAAGTATTACGATACCCCAACAGTCGATTGGGTCCTTCTAACCTTGGTCTCAGACAAGCTGGTGTCAGTTTACGTACTAACAGTAATACCATTCAGCTCCTCAAGGTCACGGACACACTACTATTCAGATTTGAGCCCCTCGCAGGAGCTAGCCACGATCTAAAAGGCTACTAGTGGATACAGCAGAGCGCGTTTCCCATATCCCAAGTCATCTTTGAAATAAATTAATAAACGGCAGGTCTTCAAAAGCCCCTCTGAGGCTATCTCGAGAATCAGGTGA
Organism: Trichoderma sp. CBMAI-0020; assembly: GCA_030708095.1. Taxonomy (NCBI): domain Eukaryota; kingdom Fungi; phylum Ascomycota; class Sordariomycetes; order Hypocreales; family Hypocreaceae; genus Trichoderma; species Trichoderma sp. CBMAI-0020. Next base: position 1,731,663 of record JAJNCI010000002.1, read on the forward strand.
CTATTGCTGTCTGGTATATGGTCAACAATAGTGGTCCACGTTTGCATCAAATAAGAAGCATCTTCGGTCTGGTGGTCTAGTGGTATGATTCTCGCTTAGGGTACACCCTACAGCTTGCTTGCGAGAGGTCCCGGGTTCAATCCCCGGCCAGACCCTTCTTTTTGCATCTTTTTCTCATTTGTTGTCTCTTCAATCTCATGCTTTGATTTCTCTTTTTTGCTCTTCTTCTCCCTAGATGGACATGGTAGAGCTAACTAGCATGGCCATTGCGCTTGTGTCTAGTCTACAAGTCGCCGGCCAACCAACGCCAAAGGACCAACCCAACAATCATTCTCACTCTGCTCGAACAAGTCAGATTGCAATAAATGCATCCGATAGAAAAATGGGAATGAATATATATATAAAAGTGCTGCAACACCCAAAGGTAACCAACTATTCTACCTAACTATCTACTGTTTCTTGATGCTGTGCTCACGTGAATATGTATGCTTCTAAGGTGTCTTAGGTGTCAACTTCCATTCCGAGTCCAGCCCGCGCGTGTCTATCAATGCCGCCAAAGCCTTTTCCCACGTCTTCCGCCCTTCTGCCGAGTTTCAGTCCATTACTCTAGTACTTTGGAGATGAAAAACAAAAGTCAAGCAAACAATCTTGTCTTGCTTCCAACGTCAGTCAGGTTGCTCTTGGGATGACGGTGGGCTTGACATCCTGCCGCACAATGATACAAAAGCGATATGCAGCTTCCCAATCCCAATCGAGCTCGGGCTTCCAATCTCTTGCCATCAAATTCTCAAGGCCAGTGATTGCAAGATTCGAGGCAGTACCTTCCGTGAACCTGGCGCTCCATCATGCCAAAACTTTTTTTTTCCGCTTTGCTCAAACAGCAACCATAATCAAATCATTTGGGTATATCGTACTTGTAGTCCATCCGCTACAATGGCTCCTCTGCTGCCTGCTGGTGATCCTTTGGCAAGTCTCCATGTTCTCTCTCAAAACCGATATTGGTATATTTGGTTCTTGGTGATGAAAAGAAACCAATTACAATATCACGCATCGCGGATGAGTGCTGTCACGGAACTTGGAGCGCCGCCTGCGCTTGTTGTTGGCGCTCTTGAGCGCATCAATCTTAGAAGCCTCGTCGGGCTCTGCCGTCTCATCTTCCTTGCGGAGCATTTGGCGGCACAGATCAATGAAGACCTCATCAACATTGGCTAATGTCTGGTTAGTCGCACGTGCTTGGTAGAGACGGGCTTCGAGGAAGTGGATGTCAAGTCTGGAACGAGAGATGGATGGTCTGCAGACACTGCAGAAACAAAACTTACTTCGTGTTCTGGCACTGGCCTCGTAATAGGGAGCTCCCCATTTCTGAGAGACGGCGAAGCCCTTGGCACGAGCAATGGCTCGGCCGTCTTCCAAATCAGCCTTGTTGCCGACAATCACCATGGGGACATTTTCTTCGTCCTTGATGCGAATAATCTCCTCCCGCAGGTTCTCCAACTCGCTCAACGACGAGGGAGACGTGATGCTGAAAACGAGCAGGAAACCTTGGCCCGTCTTCATATACAAGTCTCTCATGGCCACTACTCTCGAGTTAGTTGGCAAAGCCGTGGGAGAAGAAGGCAGAGATTTCATACCAAACTGCTCGGTGCCAGCGGTATCGAGGCTATTGTCTCAACATCAGTAAACGTCCAGCGCGGCCGAGGTGCGCACACAGCCAAATGCAAACTTACATTTCTAGAATTACCTGCCGGCCCTGGAGAGAAGGTGATGTTAGATACACTGTCAACCGTATGCGGACAGACATGAGTCATCATGTTGGGAGACTTACATCGACTTGAACTTGAGTGCGATAGGAGTCCTCGATAGTGGGATCATAGCTCTCAATCCATTCATTGTGGACAAACTGGGCTGGCCAAGCGTTAGTCGCGCGGGGGGCCTGAGCTGCTGATGATGGCTGATGATGGGAATCCCGTGCAGCGTATCGATCAAACGGACGACTCACCAGTGAGGCAACTTTTGCCGACGCCACCTGAACAAGAATATCGTTAGCAGTGTGATACATGAAATTGGTTTGGAACCCGGGGCCAAGGCATACCTGCACCAAGAACAACAACGTGGAGCTCACGGCTAAAGAGAGAGAAACAAAGCTGTTAGCCAATGGCAAGACATGATCAAGATGTGCCCAATGGGTGCCATCAGGGCTATGGCATTACCTTGACGAGGAGAAGGGGCTTCGAGGTGGCATGGCTGCTGAGATTTATGGCGCAATTGAAAGCCAAAAAGAATTATGGGGCCTATAATAGGGGATGCTGAAGGCTGTCGTGTAACAGTCGTGGATTGTTTCCAGCTTCACCAACGCCTCTTTTGATGCTGCGCGCAGGCCGTATAAAGCCTCAAGGGACGGTCCGCGATTGTACTCTGTGAAACACAACGCTGTCGATGAGACAAATTTGGGGACCGTTCGCCTCGCGTAGCTGCAGATGCTGCAAGTTCCGGGGTATAAAAAGCCGACCAATCGAACCACTAAGCGCAGGTGAGACGGCTGAGGACGCAGCGGGCATGCGGCAGGGAGACAAACCAGAGGCAATGGCAGCAATGGCAGCAAAGGGAGAAAACAAAAAATCAATCAAGGACGGCGGTCGTTTTGCAATGAGTAATCAGCCAGATAATGTCACTGTCGAGGACGGCCGGAAAAATTGCACCGTCGTGGGGGCGGTGAATGGCGGTTATATTGCAAAAGTACTGGTAGACAGAGCGGAACCATAAAATGACGGGGATTGCGAGGATCTCGGCCGTCGACTGATGTGGCTGCTAGGCTGGGAATGTCAAGTTGCAGCACTAAAACGGCTTTGCAGGGCGGGGGGTCTTTTTTTTTCTGTCCTTAAGCGAAAAGGGAAAACAGTCGAAGCAGTGCAGTACCCCGTATGTGTGTGAGATTAACAGCAGCGCTCTCACTCAATGGCGTTTTCTCAGCCGCGGGCCGTTGCTTTTTCTGTTTTCAGTCGTTCAACCTCGCGTATGTTCAAGGTGAGGCGGGGATCGTATAAGGCGATGGATGATGAAAAGAGGAGAAGGACAGAGATGCAACGACAAGGTAGGGAGTAAGTACCTGGGTAGATACACTGATGTCCAACAGAGAAGGCTCTGGGGACCGGGGAGAGCAGCTAGAAGTAGGATAGCGCCGTGCCTGGGCAGGCTGTAATTGGCTGGAGGTAGATGCAGATGGTTGAGGATAGAATGAATGAGCTGGCAAGTATGATGGAAGGAATGCTGTGGCTACGTCAGAAGGCTGTTAGTCGAAGTGCTGATCAGAAGATGAATAAGATGCAAGGTTCGAGGGTGGTTTGCAAGGATAGAGGAAGAGGAGGAAGAGGAAGAAGAAGAGGAAGAGAATGTTTATAGGTAGGGGAGGAGAGAGACTCGGCTGATCAAGTTTGGCAGGAAAGGAGCACGGGCTGCGCTTCGCTTTTGTATACAAGCAGACAAAGACCGCAGAGAGGGCAGAGGGAAGCGGCTACCTACAGTCTCAGGTCTTGGGCGGCTACTAACAGTAGCAAAGCGACGGTAGCGGTAGCAGTAGCAGTGATATATCCAGATGTAAAAATAGCAAAGGAAATAGCAAATGGGAAACCCAGAGAGGAAGAAAAAAAGCAAGGCGGGGGAGAGAGAGAGAGAAAGAGAAGGAAGAAAAATGGGGAGACGAAACAAAAAGAGGATTCAGAAAAAGAAAAAGCAAACACGGAAAAAAAAAAAAAAAGAAAGTAGGATGAAAAAACAAAAAGTCAGGCGGGTGGTAATGCTCTAAAACAATTTTACAATTTTGTCTCACAACACGCAGGAGGCCAGAGGAGCCAAGGGAAAAAAACAAAAAAGCAAAGAATTCAACCCATCATCTAGCTTTTTGATAAAAGGCCGCCAAGCTACACGTACCAGGTCGAGGGGAGTAAACACCACTACCACTCCCTACCTACTTAGGTACCCAGGGCCCAAAAAGAGAGCCTGGTCGTTAGGCAGGCTAGTCCCTATGGAGAGGGGGAGAGACACAGTTGCTGCAGGGCAGAGGCAAGGGATGGCGGCTCTTGGTGCGTATGATATAGAATAGTGCGGGGTGTGTATGGAGTTGCGGCCAAGAGCCTGTCAATGCGAGTATAAATGGTGCCGCGTCGTATCGTGTTGTTTCGAATCGCGTTTCTCTATGGAGTGCCGTACTTAGGGAGCAGATCTTTTGTCAGCGCGAGTAGCACTGTACAAGGTATAAGCGGGATATAAGGCACGGTGGGAAGGTATGGAGTATACTCGCGAAGGCTTGCCGGGGTCTTAAACGTGCTAAAACATTCTAATGCTACTACTACCAGCTACTGGTCTAGTTCAGTAGCTCCCATTGCGCCTCTGGATCTCGTTGATGGGGGCGAGTCGCAATGGGTTTGCCTGTCTGATCTGTGCTTTAGGCTTCGTACCTTGTCTCGAGTCAGGTTATCCGTTTCGGCCATTGTGACCGTTGGTTCATGTTTGCGTTTCCTCCTTTACACTCCCGCTAGCGTCGATCTCGCGCGGAACTGGAAAGGGGACACAGACGGGAGGTATTAGTGGGAAGAGTGTTGACGAGTGACCAATATCTCTTCTTCTTTTTCTGCCTTTGCCATCGCCGTACTTGTACGATATTGTACGCGGATCATCATTGCAGAGAGCATGTGCATGCCATTCAGGCGCATGCAAGAGTTGTTGAGCTTTAGATTAGTGGGTAGGGTATGCTTGACCTGCTTTATGCAGGCCGCCCGCTCACCCATGCCCATTGATCAGCCTTCAGCCTCGACAGCGGGAGGGTACAAACAACGAATTGCCACCGTTTCTCGTCACGTAGCATATAGCTATCAATGCCACCTACCTCGGCAGAGCAACAGTGGAGTGAGATAATAGTACCAGCAGTGGTAGCAAAACCACTTGGTAGCTATATCTGGCTGGCCGTAAAAGTGCTTGCAGGTATAAGTGCCAGCGGTACGGCCGAGTGCCGGTAATGTCAACCGGGGGGTGGAAATCAATGCAACACCCCCATGAATGACGAAAGAGGGCGAGGGTGTGCAAGGCCAGCAAGAAAAGACTGCCGTGGACATCTGGCTACCCCAGTAAAGAGCTGCAGTGCATGTAGGATAGAAATATCGCTCATTCAGCACAGGTAGTGATGGTACTCGAGCTCTACTGTAAGTAGAAGGGCAAGGAAGGGAGAGGATCTCATTTGATGTAGCAGCATTACCATCTACAAGTAGGGTACAAGGTGCAAGGATGGAAAAGAAAGAAGCAGTTCGTGTTATTCCCAGTGGCAGTGCTGCATCCGAGGCAAGATTCAGCCAGGGTGGCATTGGGTACGAATGTCATATCTCCCAGAAAGCTTTTTTGCCCGGTCAAAATCAGTCCCCAGGGTAGACACTACTCCTAGTACCTATTCCAAGACAAAAACTAGCAGGGGGTAATAAAAATGAGGGTCCCCTCTCAAGTTTTTGAGCTGTTCTATCGGATCTGCCGTCCAAGGATTTGGAACGCACCACCAGAGCAAGGAAACCCCGTCATACTTGTACATCGAAAGGGACTCCATACCACAAGGAAATAGAGGATAATAGAGGGTAATAAGAAGAAAAGAAAGAGTAACAATAATGACCAACGTCACGCGTTGAGCCAGCGAGAAGATCTTCAGGCAACAGGAAACTAGCCATGGTCACTCTGAGAACATAAGGCTCAGGCTGTATACGAACCAGACGTGTTGGAGCTTGTCTCAGAGTGGTACGATCGGGAAGGGAGGGAAGGCGACTTTGAAATTGAATACCCAAAAAACCGGGAGCATGAATGAGCATGCGCCTCCCACTCCCACCACGGCACGGCATATAAAGGCAGCCTAACTAGCTCCAGATTGTGTGCCATGGTGCTGGAATCAAGACATGCCTGACCTGTACGAGACGACCAAGGCCAGAGTCAGTAGCATGCTCAAGGTAGCACTAGAGGTTCTGATGGAGCTCGCGTAAACTTGTCAAGACTCCCAGCATCGTGGAGAGCAGACGAGCGCTAATACAAATGCAAGGTTTGGTCTGCAGCGAGTTTGCGTTGGTTTTAGTCGCTGAGGGGAACCGGGCCGGAAATCGAAAACACTCGTACTTGTAATACTACTGCAAAGAGAGCGAGCATGTCAGTGTATGCAAACAAGCTTCTTCTTCTACAGTATGTATGTAGGCGCCTCAATTTGAGCAGACGTACCTGTAACTCTTGCTGCCACTGCAATGCCTGTAAGTGATGGTCCAATCAGCCCGAGGGGCGCACGTACCCGTCCGTTGGGTAGAAAGTGCTCCATAGCACCACTGCTAGCATGACGATTTGATGGTGAGGCGAGCTTGAAATTATTGAGTACATGGAGGAGGCATGCAGAGTGGATAGAGACAAGCGGCAGCGGCATCACAGCCCGGCAAGTCTGGCAGGGGCCGAGTTTGCGAACCTTTGACGGTGCTTTTGTTATCTCATCTCGCCAGCAGCTCTGATGAGGCTTCTTCCCGCCGTGTTTTAGTGGCTCGGGCACGAAACAAGAAGCTCCAGGCCAAGGCTGGCTTAGCTGGTGCCGGGGTCCCCTCCAAGCTGTCAAAAGAGGGCCGGTTTATTACCTCGCGTGGCTGGCCAGCTAGTCTGCGATCAGCTCCTCGTCAAGGGCCCTGTGCCTGTCAGCCGTGGACCACTCACACTGGAACTGATGCCGGGTGCGGGTATCACGAGGGTCAGCTACCTGCCTAGGCATGTCTTTGTTGGTGGCCCGTAGGAAGTTGCTAGATAGCGAGGGACGAGATGGGACGAGAGAGAGAGAGAGAGAGAGAGAGAGAGAGAGAGAGAGGGGGGGGACAAGAGATGGAGGTGCGGCTGAAGGAATTGATGCATTGAGTGGATAGAAGAGCACAAGACCAAAAGATTGGGCGAAAAGAAAACAAAATAGACGTCAAAATATATCAACAGTAGAGAGAGAGGCTGGTTTGACAAGGGAAGGGACAAAACTGGGAAAAAAGTGAGCCTCAGGTTGGAAGTACCACTAGGAAACGTCAGTGGTGGGCAGTACAGCGCTGATACGAACCTGCGACAGTACTGCCGTATCGAATCTAATCTACCTGTACCAGGGAACGTGAAATTGAATTTACGGCGGCAGTGGTAGAAGGCCCCCATTAATGGAATCGATATCAACGCCTAGCTCGCTTGGATATCTATAGCCCGGTGCTGTTACCTTTCCTACCTGTAGGTAGTATTGCCAAGATATAGATCCTTGCTTCTACGTAGCTTATACGGAGGATACAGGGCACGCCAAGACGCTGCCAAAACATGGCATCCAAAGCGATTTTCCATAGGTGTCTGATGTGCCAGGTATGGTAGATCCTTTTTCAAGTGGCCAAGGTTCTCAATAGTGAGGAAAAAGTTGAAAGCGATGAAAGAAGACGAGGCAGTCATGACTCGATGGCCAAGCAGGTACGCCCGGCGCCTGCGCTGTTGCCGCCTGGCTGTAGAAGCAGCTGCCAAATTGCAGCACACCTCTTTTTCTTCCGTCATTCTCTACTCCTTTCTCTCTCTCTCTCTCTCTCTCTCTCTCTCTCTCTCTCTCTCTCTCTCTCTCTCTCTCTCTCTCTTCTCTCTCTCTCTCTCTCTTTCTCTCTCTCTCTCTCTTTCTCTCCATCTCCCTCTGCCAAAAGTCTCTCATTCGAATAGCCATTTCAAGTATGGCCAAGTTCTGAAAAGGCAAAATTGCCGCCTCTCGCTCTGGGCTCAGCTCTGCCAGGATCCTTCTCCATCATCATCACATGCTTGCCGCTGGAGGTCCTACACTGATGCTACGCCAATCCTCGACATCCGCTCTCTCTTCTGGTGGCACAAACTGCCTTGCTGTCTTCCCTTTTGTCTTTTTCCCAGCTGCTGTTTCAATCGTGTCTCTGTCATCCCTCGATCGAGGCATATGACAGCTAATCGATCCCTTGTCTATGATACGTTACGTGCACTAGGTATTTTGTTCTTCTTCTCTCCCTTTCCGACACTCCATCGCCCCCATGCGCATAAAAAGAAAGTCCCTGCCTACTTTGTACATGTGAAGCACGCCCAGATAACTAACTGTCCGTTACCATCATCAGCAGTAACCGTAGCTTGCCCATTCTTCACACGCGTCGTTGGCCAGCTCATGTCTCCCTGGCCATGTCTCAGAACAGCCCAGACGACGTTAACCTACTGTGGGATACCGAGGCCGAATCCACTCTTTAGCAAATTTACAATGTCCCAACTTTGTGTCACGAGGCCATCAGAGACAACCTATTCCCAATGATTGCGATCTGCGCACGGATCAAAGCCGCGAGAGCCGTGTGGAGCACCAGAGAGGGCGAGAAACAAAGGGACAAGAGCAACAAAACTAGAGCTTGCATATACGATGCCACTCTCGAGCTCGGATTTCTCTACTCACGCCAGATTCAGCCCATAATTAGCATCTCGGCCTTGATTAGCCCGTACGGACTGTCCGAGTAAGCTCTTTGGTACCTCACAAAGGAGATAATATCATCGAAAGAGAGAGCAGAGAGAAGAGAAAAAGAGAGAAAGGGCCATACTGGACAGCTTGCACGCACCCGCCCCTCCACTCGCGGCTGTTTCATCCAATCTGGGAAATTCCCACAGAGTCTGTCTGGAACCCTGGTCGTTTCTCGATACTACATTGCATCCCCGGATGTCCCCTGTTCGCTTCGGAGCCGACTCTGTCAGGATCTTAGCAACTCAGAAGGAGGGGCTCGTCTTGCCGTCTTTACTATTATTTCTTTCTCTGGAGACGGAAACAAGCATATGGGAACTTTTCTTTTTTTTTTTTTCTCCCTGCAGCTACGTTCTCTTCGGGGGCATCCAACTTGCGTATATCCTCCGTGACGCCGCAAATCAAGCCCTGGGAGGAATCACATAAACCCGCCGAAAGTTCCCGCTCGGTTGTCGATCTCTCCGAGCCTCCTCAGTTTTTGAACTTCCTAATGGAGCTTCTTTCCCATGGTACAATTTTTTTCCCTTGCTGCTACAAAACGCCATAGCATGCTGTTTAGTGGTAGGACGAACACAAAATTTGTTTGTGTTTGTAGGTGTGTAGATGTGTAAGTTACTAGGCCATCCCATCAATCACATGCAGAGGCTTGTCGTTCTATTTTTGGGCAGCCGTCTCCCAGGAGTCTTCACGCCGCGAGGTTTGTTCGTAATATAGATGGAACTGACTAAGTCCAGATGCAGTACTGTAGCCCCGAGGCATCCATTTCTGGCACCGAGCTTGAAATGCCCATCTTCTGGTCCATTCTGGACCAATCGGCCGTTTTTCTACAAGAAGCCACGACTACATGCACATAATCGAGAGTGAGAGTCCGTGGGCGAAGCTGCTTACTGCATCGAGGAGCCAGACCAGGGACTCCAAGGCATCGTATCCAGCTCCATGGTCGTGCTGCTTCATGCATGCACTGTACCTGTGCATTGCCGGTGGTGCTGCTATTTGGAGAAACTGCAGCCGCAAATAGCATTGAACAACATGCGGGCTACCCGCGCGTAATATCTTTAAATCCAGTTGCTCACACCCCCGGCCAGAAGAGAAGCCCTACGAGTCGTGCTAGCACTCATTCCTCTTGTCAGCTTGCCTTAGCAGCTTACCCAACTGCGGCACGTCGACGGCGATTCCGCTAATCCACATAAGCGGCTCGCCTCGAGACCGGGTCTTGGCCGTTGCCGCTATCGATCGATACACGCTATTGCTGGAGGAGCCATCTTTAAAAATTCTCTTGGTACAGCTGCCTATCCAGGTGAACGGTGGCCTACTTGACAGAGTTGGGCCATGAAGTCCTGCATCCCTTGTTGCATCTGGTAGGTGTAGAAAAGAGCATACTTGGTTTTGGATTCATACAAGCATACATAGGTATAGGCATATGGTCGTATAATCTGCAACATGGAGATTTCTATGTGTCCCCATTCTACTGCAGAACTTTGACCGACCATCTATAGAAAACCCATGGTTTACATACAACTGCCACTACCAAAGAGGATGCCCGAAGTTTGTCTAAATATACATGTATATGTATATTGAGCTAGATTGTGCAATTTAGCATGATCAAATGTATTGCCAGGCAGCTCCAAGTGATGAATAGAAACTGCGTATTAAAGCTTAACAGCACGACCAGTTCTCATAGCTCTCCCCCATCTTCAAACGCGTCAACGGTTAGAAATCAGCTCGATAATGCTCAAGGCCTTCGTCCTCGACTTGAATGAGTCACATCAGGCAGTATCTCATCAATCATTTAAAGACGGAGAGATGGGTAACCACAGGAAATTGCACACAAACTTGCAAAACAGCCATGATCCTCCTCTCTATTAAATTGCTCGCTGGCTGTGATGATCCAACTTCCCTCCCCTGGGCCCAGCAGACAAAAGCTGCAAATATGGTTGGCTATCTCCCTCCCACCCAGCAATATCCTACAGATTGTATATATCCGGGTCGCCGTCTTCGTCCCTCCATACGCCCAACCAACCAAGCCAGAAAATAAAAAACCTATCTAAGCACACATGGATATGCTGAAAACCCAAGCCCTGTTCGTGAAAAACCAAACGAATGCACTCATGGCACTCGATACCAGATAAACCAAAAACAGACAGACGCCAAGACACCGCGCTCGCACATCACGTAATGTGAGCATGCCTAAACACCTAACCATTGCCCATCCTTTCCTGTTCCTGGATGATGCAATTCCTACGCACCGACGAATAAATGAATAAAGAATAAAGAATAAACGGGAGTTTAAAAGGTCAAAAAGGTAAAAAGGATGAGAAGGAGGAGAAGGAGGAGATAACGTGATGAAAAGAAAAGTAGCAATCATAACATGTATGATCAAATTTGTCTGGCCACAGCGGCAACACAAAGAAGAAATCCAACGCTTCTTTCTTTGTCCTTAGAAGCCATGGTCGTTGTGATCAGGCGGTTGGTGGTTGTTAAGTGCTCCTTTGACAACTCCCAAGGCTATACCTATAATCAACGCGCCACAGAAGAAGAATACGATAGCCATGACGATGATGCATACTTTGAGGCGCCTTTGCTTGCGCCTACGCTCCATGGTTGCGGCGTCTAGCTTGTAGGGGTCTTCAACAGCATGGCTCGCCTGGGTCAATGCCGAGGTTGACGCCCCGGGTGCCAGAGGCGCCAAGTGAGTTGGCGACGTCGATGTCGGTATGGTTTGCAAGGGCATCATCTCGATTCCTCCAGCTTGGGCGTATGGGTTCGTAGGCTGAGCAGCAGTGCTTGCCGCATCGTTCTGTGGATACGAGTATGCGCTCGGGGCTTGACTCGGGTCATACGGCGGAGGAGGGCTGCTGGGAATGTCATAGGGCTGCCAAGCTCCTTGTTGCTGAGGCTGGACTTGATGCTGAGACTGATACCCGGGCTGGTTCCCTGCGTGAAGACCTAGAGGCGTAAATCCGGGCATGGGATGCGAAGGGCCAGTCGGCAGCCCCCCACCGGTATAGTTTGACTGGAGCTGGAGCCGGAATGGCGAGTCATCTGGATAGGCAGCATCTGGAATCGAGTTTGAGGGGTGATATTGCTGCCGGTGGATGTCGTCATCGTATGAAGCCATGGCCCACGCCGAGTCGTGCGGTGCACAAGGCAGTCGAGGCAGAGATCCGATTCAGACTGGCAGCGTGTGCTCTTTCCCGCGGATAGGGAGGACACGCCCGAACCCGAAATCACAAGCAAGACAGAAAATAGAAGTCAAACCAGGCAAGCAAGCAAGCAAGCAAGCAAGCCTCGGAGGTCTCCACCAACGCTACCCACACGACACTGCGGGTTCTGGTCAGTACAGTATACAGGTCAGCGGCAGCTGCCGGGGGCTATGGATGCAAAACGCACATATCAGGTATGCAGGCCAGATGGTCTACTTTTCGTACCGACAGTTAATAGCAGTAGTAGGAATAGTGTAACAAAGGTATGCGTAAAGACCGGCGCGGCTGTGTGATGAAATGTGTAGGAAAGCGTATCTTTTGTATACTGAGCACGCAGTGCCGTACTTGAAGGAGTGCGAGTAAGAAAGAGGATATCCAAAAAGAAGGGGTGGATCGCAAAGGATCGCAAAGGATCGCAAAACGGCAGGCACAGTCGCCAAAAGCCCGTCGATAAGCTCGCAGCAAACTCTCGCCTAAGCCAGAATCTCGCAGCGGCGGTCCAGCGGTGTAAACGAAAGTCGGGACGGAAGGAAACCGACTGGAGAACCGTGGTGATGGGTGCCCAGCGAGGGGGCCGGCGGGAGAGAGATGTTTGCAGATGGGAAAAACAGCGGGCTGCCAGCGAGCGTTGCGCTTCCAACAAGGACTGAGGCTGTGCTCGGGGGTAGCGGATCGACACGGCGCGGGTCCAGCGCCTCCAAGCAAGTACCTGCTCCTACTGTACGTCTCCGGCCAGCGCTTCTGTTTCTGCCCAACGAAGCAAGCTGCCTGCCATGGCCCGCGTCCGCTTCAGCTCCAACGGGGCCAGTTGTAGGTGCCATCAAGGCAGCATCGCGGCAAGCAGCCGTGGTGGAAACACCTCAGACGCTCGCTGGGATTGGCTCAGCAAGTAGTATGTGCTGCATGGGCGTTGCTGTGCGTCCACAGCTGCATCATGCCGTGCCTGATGGCTCTCCCCCCGCTTATAGTGCTGGCGGTGTTCAAATCTAGACCACCAGGGGGTTGGCCTCAGCTGCTGCAGCGCACTTGATTGCTTTTTTGACTGAGAGTGAGGGCGAGAGAGGGCGAGACAGCGAGAGAAGCCTCGGGACTCGACCAGCCAGGGTGTGGTCGGTAACGGTCCCAGGCCAATGAGAGGACCTGGGCAAGGGGTCGTCAGAGGATGAAAGAAATTGCAATCTGCAACGGGGTTAGTTTCCGCGCCAACGCACGAGATGAAACTGGCCAACCTGTCTAGACATTTCTACAGTATGCAGCAAAGAAGCAAACGCTGCTAGCTGCCGAAAAGTCGAGCCGTACGGGAGGCGAAGCTAGCTGGCATTTGTTTTCGAGTGATTAGTGCAGTTACGGTTTGAAAGGGAGGAAAAGCGCAGAGGTTGAAAAGTACATCGGTACTTGCAATGCTGGCTGCCTGAGGAAGAGACCTGGGTCGAGCATTCTTGTAATAGGAAGGAAGTGGTGAATACATGGTAAACAAGAGCAACGCGCGCTTTCCAGACGTTTGAAAATTTCTAGGTCCATATTAGGTGGTAGGGAGAACTACTACCTACTAGTAGTGCAATAACCATCTCTGCTTTCTGTGGTATGATGTATCAAATCGCTCGAATGAACAAAGTGCTTATCGCGCGAGGAATCATTTGCAGTGTCTACTTTTGGGCTAAGGAGATCAAAGGATATCTCATAGAATGACACTCATGGATTGAATATATACTGTACACATTGAAAATTCCACGCACTGCTGAATGTCGAATGCCAGTCTTGAGCGCCGCTTATATCCAGCGCGCAAAGGAGTTCCCTCCAATTCCATTGAATAATCCTTATAATAACCATACAGTCCATCAAAAAGCAAGATGAAGTTAGAACAGACAAGAAATTACTCATGTGCAGAAACACGGCCAAATAAGGCTCCATTGCTTTTTTTTTTCCCAGGCTCAATCCCGTTATTCTAAATTAAAACACCGGCTTATCCGCCTCTCTAGTATGTAGGTACACATTGTAATATTAAGCAAGCAGCAAAAAAACAAAAACACAAAGACAAAAAAAAATGAAGATGATTCAAGACGCAAACCCGCTGCTGGCAAGTAGGGGAATAGAATAGAGAGAAAACAAAAACCAGAAGAAAAAAAGCAAGACATGAAGACGATAGTAGCGACTGATTACAGAGCCAGGACACAAAAAAGGCGGCGAGAGGCAAAGAATAATGTATAAAGGGGAAAGAAGAAATCCGTATTCCGTCAACTTCTTTACTCCGTTGATGCAAGTCTGTCCTCCGTCGTATGCTTTCCTGTATGACTGCGCGTTTGGATTTTGCCTTCATGATGCGAGAAAATTAATGCGACAAGACCATTGCTCCACCCAGTCATCTTCCACAAAATCTACCGCTGCATTCGCTCTTCCAACTGCCGAATGCCCCTTCCACGTAAAACAGATACAAAGGAAAAGTCCAAGGGGTTGACGGCCCGTTTGGTATATATATGGTCGTATGTATATGTGAGCGAGATATGCGAGAGATATAGAGGGAGAGGAGGAGCGTGCGTATGTGAGAGTTGGAGAGTTGGAGAGAGAGAGAGAGAGAGAGAGAGAGAGAGAGAGAGAGAGAGAGATGTGAAGAGAGTAAAGACTGAGAGGCACCAAATAGATCGATCCCATTAGGCATCATGCCAGCTTTCCTCTCACAAAAGAGTGGTTCTTACTGTTGTCATTGCCCCTGCTTCCAGGCTTGACTGATTGACGTACGTTTCGTACAGATCGCCGGGGGCCTAGTACGGAGGCCGGGTCAAGTTGCCCAAGCTGCCTTCACCAGAGCGACTGTCAATGCCTCTCAGAAGCTCTTGCAGGTCCATCGATCTACCGCCATCTTCGTGGCCACCCAGGATAGACCGACCAGTGATGCTATCTCCACCCCGGCTGCTAATATTGCGTTTGCTGTAAGCCTTCGTTCCGTAATCTTGCACTGCAATGCCCCCTCCGTTCATGATGCCTCCTTTTTCAGAAAGGGAACTGAGGTTGGGAAGCGGCGGCACGGGGGGAACTACAGCTCCGAGTTCTCCATTTTCCTCTCGTTCACCGTTCAAATGAAGTTTCGGTACACTCTCGCGCCTCGAACCAGAGCTAAGCGGGGCACCAGAGCTGCCAGATCTCGACCTCTTGCTGAAGCCGTCGGCCGAGGTGGTTGGCCGGTCCGAGTCTGTGCCTGTCGGGCTAAAGCTCTTTTCCGACGGACTATAGTCATAGCTCACCATGCTCTCGGCGCTATCATCTTCAGACCCAAAGGCTTGAGGAGAAGCGTTGCCAGAGAGCACGCGCTTGAGCTGTTCCACAGATGCAACACCAGCCTTGCTCGACGACGATACCGTCTGTGAGATGCCGCTTCGGATGCTGCCTTGCCGGAACCTGGGAGACGCCCCGAGATGGTTTTGGTCCGGCATCATGTGTGCCTGGGATGAATGTGGTCGCAGGTTGTGTTGGCTGCCGTAAGGCGAGTATGGCAGGTAGCCATTGTTGCCACCAGCAGTGCTGACGGTCAGGTTCCTGAGGCCTGTGGTGGCCACAGTTCCCGTACGAGAGCCATTGATCGACTCCGTCTTACCCTCGGCAGCCAAGGCGGCGGCTACTTGCTCTCTTGACCACTCCGTCATCATCTGTTCGCGGTACGTATCCGGGAGTTCCAGCGATCTCTCGGGAGTCACGGGCGTGGATGAGGTTCCGGGACTCATCGGGATGTTGAGAATAGGACCGGAAAGCATTCGACCAGGAGAAGCGGTCGGACTGTTGGGTGGCCATGACGTGTTTTCTTCATAGCCCACAGCGATACACTGGATGAGGGAAGCTCTATCATCAAACGGCAGAAGCTCTTCCGTCTCGAGAAGGCTGAGGTCCCACTCAGGGGGAGGCGCCGCCTGTCCCAGCGGGCCAATCTGGTCGATGGGCAGCGCTGGGACTTGGATGCCTGGTACCCAAAAACCCTTGTTCTTGCGTCGGGCAACTTCGTTTCCAATCGCCCGGCCTACTGCAGACCCTTCAAACTCGAATTTGTCGGTCAAGATCCAGAAGTAGCCGTGGCACACAGCGGCTATTCGCACTTTGTGGATGGGCTGTTCGACCACCAGGATTTCTTCTTGCAGGCGGTAAATCATGGGCACGCCGTACCTAACGGCATTGACGCCAAGACGTAGCGCAAGCCTGGCCAGCAGCGAGTGAAGCAAGGCAAGGTCATTGTCAAACTCGACGAAATGAAGGGCGTTGTCGTAGATGGCCAGGTGAAGCTGCGCGAGGAACTGCGAGCGCCGGGTTCTGGGTTGGCGATCCTTGTTCGAGGCGCTGGATACAACGCGCCGGGCACTGTTGGGGTGATCGCGGGCATTTTTAGCAGCAGCGAGAATGCCTGCGGCTGTGGACTTGTGAGGTTCAAGCGCCTCGTCTCTGGCTAGCAGATCCGCGGGAGTGGTCTCTAGATCCAGCCAGGTGAGCAAGGCATCGACATAGGCTCTCCGCACCAGGCCCGACGGATCGCGAAGAAGCCATTGAGTACCTTCCCATACCTGAGCCGGCACTCGGCTCCGGCCCAAGTCGGCGTTGGTGCTGACCCTAACCTTGGGATTGGCAACGTGGAGAATGATTTTGACAATACGGAGCGCTGAGATGCGTCCTGATGTGTAGGAAAAGTAGACATCCGCCGGGTTAGATGCCTGGCCCTCGGCCAGATCCGCAGTGGCGGTAGCTGAGGGAGGCGAAGCGTTGCTGCTCTGCTCGTTGCCCTCCGTCTTCTCGCCCTGTGGCGTTGACGGAGCGCTCGATGACCGGCTGGGCTTTAATCGGCCAACCATGGCAGCAATCATGTCCGAGACCTGGTCGGCGTAGTATATGTGGCTAGCAAGGTCTCCAATGCACTGCTCCAGCCGTCCCAGAAGCGCCCTGCGCTGCACTTGTTGGGGGCTCTGGTCCACGTCGCTGTCGGTCGCCACCTTGTCGCTAGGGGTCTCTGCTCGGCTTCCGATATTGGACAGCGCAAAGAGCTTCTTGATTTGCTTGATGAGACCAAACAGAACGTCCATGACGCTCAGGCCGATGAGATTGATATCAGACCTCAACAATGACTCAATCATGGCCGTCAGGGCTATATGCTGGTCCAGGTTGTCGTCTCGCATGGGGGTGTGGGTGAGCATATCAAGCGCCATGACTAGAATGACATATCGGTCCTGTACGGGGGCCCAGCGGGCAATGATGCTGAAGATATTGATTGCCCAGCCCTGGTCGTATCCATTCTCGGCGTCAGAGCTGGTCATGACTTTTTCTCCCTGCTTTACGCGCTCCAGGATGAATCTAAGCAGGGCGGCCGTACCCGAATGGATCTGCAGCCGAGACGGCACGACAAAGATGCTCTTGAGGCACTGCATGGCCAAGACGCCGGTGTCCTCCTCAGCCATCTTGTCGACATCATTGGCGGTTCCTGAGATAGCAAGCGGGTTTGCGTCGCCGCCCGAATCCGGGGCTTGGACCGTGGCGACGCTCGTCCTGCGCCGCAGAAGCTTCTCCGTGTCGACCTTTTCCTCCGCTTCTACGCGGTCCAGCAGTATGTCGAGTAGTGTCTCGTCTGGGGTCCACAGATTCTCCAATATCATGGGCACAATGACGTCGATCTGGCGTCCGCTCACCGAAGACAGAGCATCGCTGATCGCGATGCACTTGATGGCGCCCAGCCCAGCGTTCCTCCATCGCATCTGAACAGGCCGGCTCGCGGCGCCCTGCTTTGTTATGTGTTGTGTCGAGGCAAGCTGCGCGTAGGATCGGACAATAGACACGTAGTGGCTGAGGTATGCCTGGTCGGCGAAGAGGGAGGACGCATCGTGGTGCTCACAAAAGGCCTCCCACGTAGGGAGAGAGGATTCGATCATGGTGATGTCGTTGGATCGAAGAATCAGGTCGAGGATCTTGAGGATGCACGGCGCGATGAGGGCAGCATCCTTGGGCGACTTCTCGACCAGCGCAGCGAGGATTCCGAGAGTTACCTGCACATTGCTACACACACAAGGCAATGCCACAGCAGTCAGCTTTCCGCGCTTCACCACCATCGTCACCATCATCACGCTTCACCACCATCGGTGTTGACGCTCGATACCGTCATCGCCACCAAGGCGGATGCCCCGGACTAAACAACACAGACAAGCAAACAAGAGGCACGTACCCGATGCGCATTCGCCAGACATCGCTGGCCGTCTTCTTCTCCAAAAAAGCGCCAATCTTCTGGATCTTGGACCGTCGGCTGGTCGCGTAGTAGAGGAGATAGCTCAGCTCGCTGCTGTTGGGCTTGACATCAACAGCTCCCTTTGTGGTTCGCGGATAGCACTTGAGCACCAGGACCTGATGCTTCGGGCGGCATTTCTGCTGGATGGCGTTCATCACGCCAGCGGCTTTGTCGAGTCGTTGCGTTGCTCACTCTGCTCACGGAAGAGCGAGGCGAGGCGAACGGCCGTAGGGAGGTAATTCTGAAAAAAAGGGCGAGATTATCGTTGTAATCGTTGCGGTTCAGAGCTGACAAAAACACTGGCAGAGCAGGAAAAGACACGATAGGAGGAAATGGGAGATTGGCCTCGCCGCCTAGCCGCGCTCCGTACTCCGAAAGGGTACGAGGATACAGCAGTGCGCTGTTGGAGGGTTGGGGTACTGCTACTTGCGAAACACGATAGCTGGGCGCTGCGGGTGCACGTTGCGCCAAGTACTGCGCAGTAGGGGGTACACAAGGCCGGATGCAGCCCCATCCAGCCCGCTGTACCTGGATTCCTTGGGGCTGCCCCCCTTCTGGACAATCTCATCACAGCGCTGGAGCCCAAGCAGTCAGTCAGCCCCAGGATCACTGTGACCCTGCCCAAGGCCGCTAGAGGGAGCCGCTAGAGCTGCTGTCGAGCCCCACCTGCAGAGCGAAAGAGGAATCCATGCCTTGAATGTTGATTGAACAATTAAAGGCACCAGCACGTGAAAGTCTTCATGCGGACGCCTTACGCGTACTCTTGTCCTTGTGTTTCACTGAATCATGGCCCAGTGCATCTCGTGCTGTTAACGGTTTTTGCAAATTCATGTCCCTTTGTTTCTTTTGTTCCTCTTTTTTCGCTGTTTCCTGTTGCAGCCTGTTTTTGTTCCCCCCCCCCCACGGGTTTGGCACATGCTAGCTGAGACATTCATTGAGGCAGCGCGAGTCGACGCCGTCATCGTCGGTGGCGTCTTTTGAGCAGGGCCGGTGGATTCGCAGCAGCAGCCATCGCTAGTGTTTTGGCGCTATCGGTGTTGGAGCACAGGCTGTCTCACAGCATCCGTCGCTAATCTGCTGACTGCTGGGACGCCTGTTCAAGCGCCGTCAGAACCGGGGCCTAGTCTAATTGCTAGTACCGCGTGTTTTTATGTTTTTCTCACTACTAACCTCTACCAGTTGTAGCCACATTCTGCGAATTAGAATAAGCTGACATATAAAAAGGGTAATGTCAATTATTCAGATAGTGCCTCTTTTATTATTCACAGTACTGGCTCCGCCTATCTTGCCAGATCCCTACTGTAGTATCCGTCAAACTCCATAATGTTTCCCCCTCGCACCACAGTATCGCGGGGTCATGCGCCTTCAGTTCAGCTCACTTACCCTATAGGCTCCCGTGTGATACCTCAGAACAGCGGTTGAGAGAGTGAAAAGGTTGAGGATGCTATCATGTGACGTAATCATGTCGCCTCATACAGCCCCAACAAAAAAAGCAAGCTCTATTTCGTGCCCGTTTCAGGCAATGCATCATAGCCTAGGAGATCTACCAGTCAATATATCGCGATTTCCAAATCAGGAATTTATAGAGTGACATTCTAAGGTAGGGAGCCGTAGCTGCAGCAAGCTGAGTGAGATCGCCACCACACAAGTACTATTTGAAATAGACAAGAGCGACACAGTCATCTCATCATTCTTGGCGCTGCTTGCTTGATATAGAGCATATCAAGATGGTACAAATGGCCAATTTATCAATGTGCACCTACCTAGGTACCTAGGTCATAGAACTAGAATTCAATAGCAGCAAGGAAATGAGTCGATGACTAATCAATCCCACTCACAACCAAGCGTTCTGCACTCCATACCTCTTTACGTCATACTGTATGTAGTTCCAGGGGAAGAGTGAATACAACCCACTATAGTAGGGCGAGATGTTGTACAAAACACAATCTTTCTTAAATATATACCCAATATATATCTGTGCATATCAAATATATAATTTTTGCTTGCCGTCTGCCACTCGAGAGCGAGTAAAAAAAGAGAAACGAAAAAGAGAAAAATACTAGTAAGACTCTGACAGAGGACGTTTGTCTAACCACCGATACACATTATGACCCTCAACGCCTGCTTCCCTACATTTATGCCACAGATGCAATCACAAGAGCCGCCACGCCCTCCTCTTCGCCTCGAACCGTAATCTTTGTTGTAACTCCAGATTTTGACGAGAATGCCATGCGAATGTTCGCCACGACTCTGCCGCCGTTGACTGTCTTGCCCAAAAGCTTGAGAGTATGTGTGCTCTGGTTGACGGGGACGTCGGTTCCCTCGAGCGGCTGCAGGGATAGGATTTTGGCCAGCTGCTCGGTCGCCTCTGTTTACTTTCGTTAGTACTGCTCATGGAAAAAGATAAAGGGGAGAGTTCGAAGAGGGCTTGCTTACCGGCTATGCTCTTCATGCTGCTGAGCTGCAGCGTCTCTTCCGCCTCTTCTCCAGCGGCACCGACCTGTTCCCAGAGATGGCTAAAGTTGCCAGCAAAAGTAGGAATGACATAATCGCTACCGCTGAGTTCGAATTCTGACACCTCATATTCGTCATCGTAGCCTGTGTCTTCGGGCTCGCCCGTTGAAGGATCAATTTCCTTGCTTGTAAACTTGAGCACGTTGGAAAAGGTTGAGATGGGCAGCGACGCCTCTCCATTCAACTTCTTGAAAGCCACGTAGACCTTGCCGGGCTCATTTGTGGCCAGCTTCTCGGACTGGATGATGAATACTTCTTCCAGTTCCTCCTCGTCTGAAGGTGATGCTACGACAGATACATTTTCTAGAACGGTATCGGGAAGAGTATTCTTAACCTCGTATTGCAAGACGATGTGCTCCTTGAAGAT
Source organism: Trichoderma sp. CBMAI-0020 (assembly GCA_030708095.1). Classification (NCBI taxonomy): domain Eukaryota; kingdom Fungi; phylum Ascomycota; class Sordariomycetes; order Hypocreales; family Hypocreaceae; genus Trichoderma; species Trichoderma sp. CBMAI-0020. The sequence goes on from JAJNCI010000002.1 coordinate 1,752,509, forward strand.
ATGTTTGACAACGCTGACGACGTATTCAGTCTCAGCCTCGGTGAGCTCGACGACGGGCGACGACTTGAGCACGCTGCCAAACTCCTTCATCTCGGGAATCTGCATCAGCTCCTGGGCGTATCGCTGTGCCTGGGCGCTGGCAGTGGCCGCTGCCTCTGCACTGCTTGATGAAGTCTTGGTCGGGCCAGCCTTTGGCGCCTTTAGTGTGGGAGCCGTGGCAGTGAGCTTCTTGGTCCTGTCTTCGGCATCTGCCTGCTCTCGCGTCACCACGGGGATCTTGGAGATGTCGAATGGCACATCAAATGCAGACTTGTCGTCAGACGTGACGTACATGACGAGCTGGTGCTCGAAGAAGGGGAGCGAGAACATGTTGTCTAGCGGCGTTGCGACGTTAGTATCTGCGCATTACGAATCAATAAAATAACGAGAGGAAAGAAGAAAAAGACTGACCATTCTTGACAAAGTTTCGAGCCATCTCGTCATCCTCTTCAGCCATCAGCTTCAGATTCAAGGCGGCTCGATCTCGAACCTCGTCATCAACATCGTCCAGGCAGCGCGTGAGCAGCACCCTAACGCTGCTCTTGACGTCTGGGTCTTTCTGGCCAACGCCAAACTTGGCAAGGGCCGTGACAGCGGCAGCACGGACAATAGCATTCTCAAGCACAACGCGGTTGTAGATGTAGCGAATGTACTTGGTAGGCTGGGCCGTCTTGGGACCCTCGAGACCGATGAGGTGCAGGATACGGACGGCCAGCTTAGTAAACTCGCAGTCCTCAATGAACTCACACAAGTGAGCGAGCGCATCCTCCTTGGAATCAGGGACGAATTTGATCAGATCAAACATGCTTTCCACAACCGCGCGCTTGAACTCGAAGCCGCCTTCGTCACGGAGAATGCCGCTGAGGAAGGTCAGCATACCGGCCTGCTTACTGGGGAACTTCAAGCACAAGGTGCGGATGGCTTCGACAATGGTGATCTTGAACTCGTCAGTAATCTCAGACATGAAGCCCGAAATCTGCTTCATAAGCCTGTCCACGCTGGCCTCATTGCCGGTCTTGAGCAGTGTGGTGATGGCAAAGGTAGCAATGGACCGGTTGGAGTTGGAGATTAGCAGCTCAATGTCGGTGTTGCAGACGCTGACAGCGGTGGGGTTGAAGGAGGCGAAGCTGTGCAGAATTCGCAGCGCAGCAAACTTGGTGACTGCGCGGGGCGAGGTGAGGAACAGCTGCAAGACGTGAACAGCCTGGTTGACCTCGGCGTCGGTGACATCGCGCATGTCACAAATGGCCTTGGCAGCCTCAAAGTTGACCATTTCGCTCTTGTGTCGCAGCCAGCCGTCGAGAAGCTGCATCATGGGCCGTCGGAGAGAGGCGTCTTCCTCTGCAAGCTGCGCAGCCAGTCGGACGAGCATCACCGTGGCGGCGGGGCTCTTGACGGCGCCGGCAGCGCCAAACTGCTGGACCATCTTGACCAGGGCCATGCGATCGTGCGAGCGCATCTGGTACAAGAGGCCAATGGCATGGTACTGTGCCATTGTTGAGCTGTTCATGGGCATGGAGCTGCTGGACGTAGAGAACCCCAAGGAGAATCCACCCGACGACTTGGAAGAGGCGGCTGCCTCCTGGGTCTCGCTCTGCCATCGTCGGACGACATCCCTAGCAATCGGTAGCAGGTGGTAGGACGAAACGAGCGCCGCTGAGGATACGGAGGGATTCTTGTCGACAATGGCCGTCTTCATCACACGTTCGATGGCTTGGACCGTCGTAGCCTGTATTCACCAACCCCATCCCCTCGTTGTTAGCAACTCGCGGTCAGGAGCTCCCAATGGGGCGCAACATGTCCACCTACGTCGATAATCCGGCACAGAGCACGAATGGCATTGGGTCTGTAGATTGCGTCGCTGCCGCCTCCAGTGTCCTTCATCACGGTACTGGTGACCATGATAATATCCTCGGCCGAATTGGCCAGCTCCTTGATGATCAGGAGCACCATCTGTCGCAGGCTAGCATCTTTGTTCTGGAAGAGCTTCGAGATGCCGAAGAAGAGCGTGGTGGCCTCCTTCGTGGGGAAAGTCTCCCCTCTGTAGAGAAGCAGCGCAATCTTGGTCAGCAGAATGCGGCATCGTCGGGGCTGGATTGGCGAGCTGTTGAACAATCGAGCTATTGCGCCTCCGAGTTAGCATCCGTCTGGCCACCTTGCTCGGTGGGGTGAGGAGATTGGAGATGAAGCTGCATTTGCGGGCGAATTGGTACCTTCTTGGAAGACCTGAGTGCGGTCCACCTTGACCAGGCCCAGGTCGGCATCCTCGTCTTTTTTGCCGTAACTCATGCTGGGCGTATCTGGTCTGGAGGATGTTTGTGATTGGACTCGTGGCGGTTTGGCCGAGATCCCTCTCAGAACCACCACGTAGACATGTTAGGCTCAGGGATAGCGGAGGTCATTGTATGCGGTCACGTGACGGAGCTGATTTGCCGAGGATGGCCCGCCGGCCTTTGATTGTTGACGCCGAATGTTGCTTCGACTTGACTTTTATTGGTATTGCATATTTTTTTTTTTTTTTTTTCAAATCATACATTATGGAACCCTGTAGTTCCTCAATGTTATTTTATTAGTGGTAGGCTTGGCGATGAAGAAACCTTGATCAGTATTCGCTTACTCGAGCTTCATTATCCCCTGCTAAATGCCCTTCCCCACCAAATCTCGCGAATCTAAGATTGGAGACGTGAAAGCTCCTCATCTCTGAGTACACAGAGGTTACGTGGAGAGAGAGATTTGGACGGAGAAAAACAATTGGTATTCCATTACTTTGTGCTGAATTGAGAGGTGGCTCAGACATCAAAGTGACTTCAGGAACGACAACAGCAAGCTCTGTCCAAAGCAAGGGCAGTGATGGATGAATCGAACCCAATATCCTCGGACTATACCAATATAGTTAAACTGATAACTGACCCTGTTATTGATCTTGTGCTTAAGAAAGGGACAAGACAGCTTGAGGGTAAGTATAGCACCTAGAGCGCACCTATAGCATGGCAGTAATGGTATAACAGAAACCGTGTTGAATAGTCTTGTTATTAAAAGCGAAGATTTCCAACTTCAATAGAGTTACATCTCAGCAAGAGCCTTCTAATCTAAGTTTTCCAAAATTTCGCGTCTCCACAGAACATAGATATTGACTGGGCAGTTAGTGGATCTTGGTGAGTAGTACAACATTGGTGAGCGAAATACTTTGATTTAGGACGTCAGTGATAACTCACGAATATGGCTTGCACTTGACGGTAACCAAACAATTGAAGTAGCCAGTTTCATATGTCGAAGATTTTATATTATGGTATCTTTATTAAAATTCGCAGAACACCAATAAGGAGAATACATGTAACTGGCAATTGACCGCCGAGGTTCATACACCTTGGGAATCCACGACAAGCAATCGCCATAATAGCTTTTATTCTCTGTTTGATGTGGCCTGTAACTTTGTTTCAATGCGCATAGATACAGAAACAGTAAATGCAAAATATAATAAAAGACTTCTCATGCAAGGACAGCAGTAGTAAGTGCACTGATACGAGGGAGTAGCTTAAAGAAGTGCATGATAATGGCTATTTGAGAAATTTTTTGATGAGAGGTAGTAAATTCAAGATGAGATTAGCCTCTCCAATGCTCTTCCTTTGAAAGACGCAAGGTATGGTCGTAAAAATTGGTAGCGATGGCTCGAGTCTATGATTCTGTGGGCTTCAGGCTGTGCTCTCAGACTCTCAAGTTCAAGCGCTATCTCGGCGCCTCCCGCGATCCATCGCGAAATACCGCTAGCCCCATCTCCATATCTTTACTCTAGAGCTCGGTTTCTCTCCACTTTAGATATGTCGAGCCCATTAGGCTTGTGGAATCGCTAATTTCTTTGGAGTGCATATGCGGCTGAGGCCTTGTTTCTGCTTCTGTCTGGTAGATTAATTGGGATAATGGAGGAGATGCGGGCACTAAAGGCGTTGAGAGCGTCGGCGGTGCAATAGCTCGGCTTTCTTGGAGTTGGGACTCAGAGGTAGCATGATTGACCACCTTTTGAGTCGTTAGAATAATGCATCTATGGATGAAAAGTGATACAACTTACTGAGTGTATTTGGGTCTGAAGATGTACCGTTAGCGATTGAAAATCTCGATGATCTCTCCCATAACAAGAAGCTCCTTTCACACGGCGTTTGTTTATCTCTTCCATTTCTCAATCAATTTGGCCAACAAGGGTTCGTGAGTTTTCAAGGATTTCAGTCCGACTACACGCATTTTTGAAAGTAGATTCTGACGTTCAATAAGAGATTTGACAAATTGCTGCCAAGGTGCAAAAGTGCTGAGGATTGGTGGAGGCTGTCTAACCGGATCCTCTGGCTTAGGTTCTTCATACCATATTGCTTTTTATTGGAGATGGCCATTGAATTGGGCTTTGAATTGCATTAAATGTTTGATTGTGAACAAGAAATTTGAAGAAAGAGAATTTTTTCTCCTTGTTAGCGCGACAGTACTGGGCGGCATTGGCTGCGCGCAAAAGCTGGAAGGAGCAACATCGCTCTCTCTTCCTCCACCACGGATTTTTTTCGCTGTCTTCACCATTTTTTTCTTTCTCTCTTTGCAATCTGCATCAACTTTCTCAACCTTCGCATAGCATCCGCTTTCTGCATTTTTCTCTCGACGCTCTTCTTTCATTGCCACTTCGCCTCCTTGCTTTCCACGTATGCTCCATTTTGTGTTGTCTCACTACTCTCCTCATCGTCTCTGCAATTTCGTCTTTCCTCCCCATTCTTTCGTTCAGCCTGATTTGGCCATTTCTGCGCCTCTGGCCATATAGCTAGGTGTTCATTTTCTCTCCTCTTGTTACCCCTTTTCTCGCTGATTGACCTTTTTTTTGCTGATATCCTCTCCTTAGCCTAGATGGCTCTGTCGTATCCTCCCTCTGCTTTGCCCATCTCATCTTGTCTATGCTCCTGGGTTTCGTTAAATAAATATAATAGAAACGTGGCCTAGTCTTTCTTATCTCCAAAGAAGCCTCATCGACCGAACATAACCGAATCGAACGGCCGAGCAAATTTTAAAAATGATATGGAGACATAAAGAGATGGGGGAAGGACTCCAGCCATAGTAGGTAAGTTCTGCTTAGGCCAAGCATTTCAAGCATTTCAAAGTCGCAGGAACGATACATCAGTACGAGCTAACGAGTAATTGTAAAGTGACACCAACGCGGCTCCAGGAATAAAAGGACGCCTTTTCCTCGTCGAGAAACGACTTTGATGATATCATTCTAGACTGCCAGTACAAAGCACATCTCCGTAAGCAATAAGCTTGCTTCAACTATACAAAGCACAACATAGTACTGTGGTATCTGGATCTGAGCTCTATGCTTACATGCTCGCAAAGTGACCTCAACTCGAAGCGGAACACACGCGCTGTGTAATGCCTTGCCACCCCAGAATACTTTGGTATTGGCGAAGAAGGGGTTTATAAACAGGATTATCAGCCTTATCTTTTTTTCCGACTCGACGTCGTAAGCAACGGCATCTTCTTTCCCCGCTGCTTTCGTGGACAAGCTGAATACCCCGGACTAGCGCGGCTTTCCTCCAACTCCTCACCACCCAAGGCCATCATGCCGAGCTCGGTGAACACATTCTGCTGCAAAGGATAGATGCTAATACTAGAGCAACTAGTCATTCTTGTGAGTCCTAAGATCATCACTGTGTGGCTGGTCTATTATGTTCACTGGTATACTTATGTAGAGTGATTCGAGCGAATCGTCAACTACAGGCGTAAGCTAACCGCATTTTGGGTTCCTATGTGACTTCACTCAGCGTAGCACGAATTATGCGGCAACAACTAACAATCCTGCATAACCGAGTCCTCCGATTGGCTACGACCCCGCTGATAATCCATCTGGAAAAAGGATTTATGAGGCGGCATTCCTCCAGGTGTCCTTGTTTTTTTCCTGCTGGAAGAAGCATCTAGGGTCTACCTATTCTCTACTCATCCTTCATCATACGACGGATAGTTTCATGTCACTTGGCGTTGCCGTCAAACCCGATAGCCAAACCCGAGTTCCAATATACATGTGCCGAAGTATGCGGTTCTTCGGCCCGATGGCCAAGGAGCGGTGTTACATTGGCAGACGGATGGCTGCCAATTTCGTTCGGGAAAGGAAGCTGGACATCTGATACGGAATGAGTTTGCTAGCTCCATTTACCAAGAATAGGCTTTGGAGTAGGCTTAACCCTTCGGAGGTTTTGTTCAAGCTTATTTTTATGAGGGCAATGCAGCAATTCGTTTCCAGTCCGAGAAATCGCCGGGGGTGTCTACACCATGAGCGATCATCTGGATGCCATCGTTGTTCATACCCCGCAGAGCTAAAGTCGGCTTCTGTGATGAGTCTACCCTATAAAGGTATGTGGTATTTTTGGTTTGCAGCGAATCTGGGCGCGCTCCCGCCGCAAAATACCGGACTCTGAAACTGGGAACTATGCAAACGAGACTGACATGATAAATATATATAGTCGTGATGCCCGTTGCAGTTCCAGGAAACTGCAAAGGCTTATCAAACTGAAGAAGTATTTTAATCTGGTGTTAATTCTGGTATATACAAAACCTTTCCCGAAAAACTCGTATTTGCAATGGCATCAAAGTTTGCTGGTTGGCTTGCAACCGTTTCGGCGATACTGGCAAATACTCTGACCCTTGCCGAGGCACAGGGCTCTAAGCCAGTCTTTGCTCATTTCATGGTACAGTTCTCTCTCTATTTCTTTGTGGTGACACTCAAGCTGATTCTGGGATGCAAAGGTTGGGATTGTCGAGAACTTTACTGTTCAAGATTGGATCAACGAGATCCAACAAGCCCAAGCTATTGGTATTGATGGCTTCGCTCTGAACTGCGCCCCTCCTTGGGTTGATAGTTACACGCCAAAGCAGCTGGATAACGCATATACAGCGGCGCAGCAGCTCAATTTCAAAATGTTCATTTCGTTTGACTTTGCGTATTGGTCCAACGGCGACACGGGAAACATTACGAGCTTTGTCGGAAAATATGCTAACCATTCAGCCCAAGCTGTATTCAATGGAGGCGCTCTCGTGAGCACTTTTGTGGGCGATTCGTTTAATTGGAATGCCGTCAAGAGCGCCTTGGGCAGCCAGAAGCTCACGGTGATCCCTAATTTGCAGGACCCTACTGCAAGTGGGAGTGCTAGTTCCCAGTTTGGCGTTGACGGGGCCTTTTCGTGGTATGCTTGGCCTACAGATGGCGGGAACAGCGTCATCGACGGGCCAATGACGACTATCTGGGACGACAGGTACATACAGGGCCTGAATGGTCGACCCTACATGGCACGTAAGTTGCAGGTAAACGTCCCAGCCTTGGATTACGAGCTGATATTGCCTTTACCAGCTGTTTCGCCGTGGTTTTCGACTCACTTCAATACTAAGAATTGGGTTTTCATATGCGAGGAGCAGCCAGTCCGCCGATGGCAACAGATTCTCGACATGAAGCCTGCCCTTGTTGAAATTATAACTTGGAATGGTAAGCATACGTTCATCTGCTCATGATAAAGATTCACTAACAAGCATTTGGTGTTTCAGACTTTGGCGAAAGCCATTATATCTCGTAAGCCAGCGCCGGCCATTCTCCTTGCCACTTTTACTTCTGTTCTACGTTACTGACGTATCGTGATCTGTACAGCGGCTCCGAGCCCAATCATAGCGACGACGGATCCTCCCAGTGGGCAAACGGGTTCCCTCATGACGGCTGGTGCGATATCTACAAGCCATACATTGCTGCGTACAAAGCCGGTGCATCTTCCCCAACAGTGAGCACGGACGAAATTGTCTACTGGTACCGGACAATTCCGCACGGCACCCAATGCAGCAACGACTCGTTGGGCATTCCTCGAGGAGCAGAGCTGATGCACGATCTTGTTTTTGTCAGCACATTGCTCACGCAGCCCGCACAGCTAACCGTCACCAGTGGAAATGTGGCACCCGTCACCGTCAATGCTGATGCCGGGGTCCATGTTTTCAACTTCACCATGGGTGTTGGAAAACAGTCGTTCAGCGTCAGCCGCGGCGGCAAACAGATCCTGGGCGGCCAGAGTGCCAAGGACATCACCAACTCGTGCCAGACGTACAACTTTAACGCCTACGTGGGCAAGTTCTAGACCTATTGGTCTTGGGATGCTTTTCAATTATCAGCTACTAGACCTAAGCAGAATAGGTACATCATCCATCTGCAAAGTGTGGCCCGAACGCGCCATCGTGATCAATAGTCTTCGTTTCTTTTGCCTCGTCTCGTTTCTTTTTCTCCTTACCGCCTTGTCGCCGCATCAAATCTCGCCTCGGGCACACCAGATCCAGCCCCATGGGCGACCCTCCACTAGTAAGGCTGTCAAAGCGCTACGGCCCACACGGCTCATGATGCTAGCAACACGGCATAGATGGAGCACACTAGCCGAGGCCGCCAGCAACCAGGCTCAGGCGTAAAATGTCTCGCATGGCAAGAAGGCAAGTCGGGGAGGCTAGCCAGCGCCTGTCTCCAGTACAGTACAAGCCATACCATCGAGATAGAACCAGCTGCTGCTGGACCAGCCACCCCGAACGCGGAGGCTGCCTCTGATTGGTGCTTACCCAGACGTCCGGGTTTCGTCCGTGTCCAATGAGCATGATCTGCTCTTTTCCTGCTTTGTCTAGTACTGGTATCAAATATTTTGCCTGATTGCTGTGGGCGACGTATAACTGTCACATCTCAACAAATCCATGTGAGATAGTTTAAGACACTTTAAGATTTTCCTTGCTCAAGAGCCAATAAGGGGACATTGTCCAAGAGGGGCCGCGGGCGGATACGGTTCCGTCCTCTAGACTAGCCCACTCAGATCATCGCTGCCGCACAATCAGGGAGAGCGGCGAAAGACCCCGAGTCCTGGCAGAGCCTAGAATGGAGCATCTTTGGCCTATATAATTCGTTCACAAGACGATACTCTTCTCCGCCTCCGCCTCTTTCTCCTCCTGCTTCTCCTGCTTCTCCTGCTTCTTCTTCTTCTTCTTCTGCTCCGCTGTTTGAATATAACCATTGCCATTGCGCAGCGGAGCCAGTACCGTAGCATTGGAACTGTCTCATCCTTGACAATGTCGGGCCGCAGTTCGCCGCCGAACAAATATCGCCGGCTTGCTGCAAAGCCTCTGCCCATCGTCAACGAGATCACATTTCTGGCAGAGACCGGGACGGGGGCTATACCTGCCCCCAGCTCTCAGCCCCCGGCTGCGGTGACTCGGCCCATGAGAAAGACTATCAACGTTGCCTGCGAATCTTGCCGTAAGCGGAAAATCAAGGTATGCAGCCAAACACACCCTCCGAGATTTGATAGAGTCACATGCCGCAGGTTGTTGGTATTCTGTCCACGATGCTAATTCTTTCAAAAAGTGCGATGGGATTCGACCGCGGTGTTCAAGCTGCGAAAGCCGCGAGATTGTTTGCCAGTATCCTTCGGCGTATCGCGGAGAGAACTTCACGGCTGCCCTGAAGCGCAGATGCTTGGAGGAGAATGAAAAGTCCACGTCCTTCCAAGAGATCTTCTCTACCCTTCAAAACTGCTCGGACAAAGATGCAATGGCCATGTTCAACCTCGTACGCCAAGGTGTAGAACCCAAATACCTCTTGAAGCAGATGAAGGAGTGCGACTTCGTATTCCAGCTCGCCGTTGTTCCAGAGACCAGGAGACGCTATCAGTTTCCATATCTCCCCACCATGCCGCTCCGTCTTCAAACACCAGACAATCCGTATCTCAAGTCGGTGCTATACGAGACTGTGTTCCTCCAGCCTGACGATGACAGCAGCGATGAAGAATCAGATTCCTCTTCGGCAAACACTCGGCTGGGCCGATATCACAATGTGTACATGCGGCCATACCATGCCGCTGAGGTCCTCGATCCTCTGATTGACCTCGTCAAACCCTCCAACTGGACCGCGGTAATCGCTGACGACCGCCTGATGCGAACTCTATTGCGGGCCTATCTCCTGCACGAGTACCCAACCTTTCCTGTATTTCACAAAGACATATTTTTCCAAGCTATGATCAACAATGACAGGCGATTTTGTTCATCATTACTTGTCAATGTCCTGTTAGCAGAGGCTTGTGTAAGTAAACGGTTGCACCAACTCTGATGGATTGGATGGAAGAATAAAGGGGCTGATGAGCTGATTGATCTGTAGCACTGCCATATGGGCATACCTAAACGTGAGCAGTTTTGGGACCCTCAGGGTCTTAAATATCGCTTCCTAGCCGAAGCCATACGCCTGTGGGAGCTGGAAAGTACCAGAGTAGACCTGGTTACCGTCCAGGCTGCCACGCTCTTGAATCTCGTCTACAGCCACAACGGCATGGATAGAATCGGCGAGATATATCTCAACCACGCTCTCAAAAAGGCTCGGCAGCTGGATCTATTTGGCGATCATGCGAAAATAGACAACGAGAGGATGTTCCATGCCCGAGTTTTCTCTGCATGGGCTCTCTTCAACTGGCAGTGGTATGTTTGTCTTGTCACATACCTCTCTTTGATCATGCCTACTTAGGCACTACTAACACGTTTGGTCCAATCTCAACGATAGCATACAATCGTACTACTACTATCGGCCTCCTATGATCCCCAACCCGCCAGCCATACCGCTACCTGATCCAGAGAAGCATCCGTTTTGGTATGGAGATTTCATGCTCAAGTACCCACTCAGTCCGAGGCTAGTCCCGGCGCAATGCGGACAACACTTCAAGGCAGTATCTGGTTTGCGTGCAATCATCCACGACATGGCTGCAATTGGCTACGATGAGACTCCGGATTCCGAAAACTCTCCAGAGCCCGTTTTGTCTATATTTTGGAGGCTTGAGAAGTGGTTTTCGGAACTACCTGCCGCTCTCTCTCCTCAAAGCATTGTCTTTCCATGGCAGCTCAAATTGCAGTAAGCTTTTCTTGCTCTACACCTCTTCTATTGCTTTCTCCACCCCTTGTTCATTATTTTGGGGTCGATGACTTTGATCGGATGCTGACAGGGGATTTCATCAAGTATGGAGATGTATTTAGCCACTATCCTGTTTTCTTCGAAGCAAGCTGGCATCTCAGAACCTTCAATCTTGAAAAAGGAAACAGCGCATAGCACTGCGTCTCACGCAGCCTCTCGTCTCGAGACCGTCACGCGGCTCTACTACATCCGCCACAGCTTCGAATACTGCGACTCCTTTTTGACGATCCACCTTTCATTCGTCGCTGGCGCCGCCATGGACGCGTTGAAAGCAACTCCCGCCCATGAAGCGAGCACCGCCAGGTCTCTCAAGTCGACAATTATATTGAGCCTCAAAGGGCTGTATGAGCAGGGCCGGCACATCCACCTTACCTCTGTCATTTACCGACTGTTGCGGGATCGACTTGAGCCCAAAGATTTGGAGCTTCTCCAAAACCATGTGGATTGGGACCCGCTTACCCCCGAAGAGCCTTTGCTGGTACAATACGCTCAGTCTCATTATCCTCTAACAATGGGAAGAAAAGAGGCAGATCCCGATGGTGCGCGGCTTGAAAATCTAGTAAAGCAGTATGATCAGCTTGCATTTGAGGAAAGTCAGTCATCTCGACCATCATAGCCGGACCATGGCTTGTGTGTACGATTCATTGGAGCAACACAGCGTACTGTTGCCCTTGCCTGTACAGTGTTGATGAGATTAGCGTGTTGTTTTTGGTTTTTTTGTCGTTCATTTTGTTATTATCGAGTCCTGTCAAAGGCCTCTAGGCTTCTAAACAAGGCATTGGCTCTCGAATGAGCGGTATCACGCGTTCGGCATGGGAGGATGGAAGCTCACTACAATCCGACACACGGTTCTCACGACTCAGAACGTGCGAACGTGTGGTAAGAAATCAAAAAGCTTGTCTTCTTCTAATAATACGGGATCTATGGCTACTATATATGGTGATCTCCTTCGCCCTTCCTTCCCTGGGGATGTCAGGGCAGGTGTCTCCCAACAAGCGGTCTATCTAGATGGCCCACGAAAAAGGCATTCAAGCTGCTGAGAAATGACGCTTGTAATTATTGCGTTGTCGATTGAGAAAGTGGTAGCCACGGCTACCTTCATCTCACAAGGAGCCCATAGCGTTAATACACTTATCAGAACCTCAAATCTATCGGATATACTACTAATGAATGCAAGATGCGTTGGACGGTACCACGCCTACGACTCACATAGATGGCTATCCAACCCTGCAAGCTTGCTCCTTGGTCGCCGAACGCAGTGCATCAAGAGCGTCACGAAATCGTCTGAATTACAGGATGATCCACGACGAACCGCCAATCTGAGATCAATCAGCATCACACAGCGAGTCTCGAAAGCATACCCTTGTACAGCCATCATCTGTGGTCTATTACCGAGCACGCTTGAGCTACGATAACAGGGCAAAGATGTTCACTGGCTCGCAATTCAGCGCAGTAACCTGTCATTACACCCCCTTGTTTGTAGTTTTGCAATGCTTTTATATTCTTCGTTGCGTCATATGGCATATGGTCGCGTGGGCAGCGTCAAAGTCTCTCGGGTGCGATGCGGCAGCTCAACTAGAAATGTGTATAATTAAAGGAGATGGTATGATATAGGAAGCATGCTGGGATCGAGCTCTCCTAGTAGAATAGATTTTGCCATGGAGACAGCTTTTATGAGAGTGATTTGATTTCTTCTCTTGAAATAAACCGTGGTCTCTTTATAGATTGCTGCAAAACGACGATGACGATGGGTCTCGGGTGACAAAAGAGTTTGAAGTAAACCTTCACCTGCAGGAAAGTTTAGCAGAATTGGGGGCCAGGGTTGCCGTTAAGAACTTTATTGTGCTTCCCTCTCTGATACTGGTTAGACAGTCTCATGGGATACCACGTTTTGGCCGTTCTTTGACAGTTCAAAACGGTAATGCGCTCAGGGAGAATACCCGAGCGTTGTCCTAGCTGCAAGAGGCACCCCCTAGAGAGCAATGCCAAAATTGAAGCATGAAGAGTTATTTCGCAAAAGCATGCGCAGGTTATTCACTGTCAAAATTGCAAGGGCACTTTTTGTGTCCCCTTTGCGAGATGCCAATAGGTGGTTTTGCCCACCCTGGAGTAGGAACAATCATCTTTGTCGAATTTTCGTCGGCGGCTATCGGAGAAACAGAATGTGAATCTGAGGTAAACAAAACGGTACTTGATCTATGCAACTATCAATTTGCAATCTGTATGGGAGCAATGCAGAATGGGGCCAAACCTGGCGATATTAGCAAGTTGCCTTGTCATTCAAAGAGTCTACGCAGAATTCCAAGTCAGAAAGAAAGCAAAGGAAACCAGTGTGTGGCTCCAGGCGGGCAATTGGCTGCCCATTGCATTCGAACTCTCCTTTTCTCCTAGTATTTCTCGCAACAGCAACAACGTTGCTCTAGCCGAGACTGTGAACAATCAACGGCAGCCAAATAGATTCCGACGGGCCCTGAGATTACCAACGCTTAACCAAGCAACCAAGTTCATCTGTCAAGCCCGGATCGCACTTGTACCTGACTTGCACGGTAGCGAGCAGTGCTTATTGGGCGATCCGACGCCACGAGACGAGTAGCCCCAGTAGAACGGCAGACGACCCTGTGGGCCCAACGTAGCGACGCATGGATGGGGTCGAGCTTCGCCACCTCCGTTCGATCGGATGGCTGCTTCAGGTTATGCTCGTATTTGAAACACCGTTCCTTTTTTTTCTGCCGAGTCAACTCCAGATGCTTGAAGAAGAGCATTCAGACAGCTTGCGTGCATGTGTAGGATGCATGGAGTCGTTCTTTGGCAGTGAGTCGTGTGATTCGGACATCACGCCATGCGCATTTCCCTCTGAATGATCCGAGGGTGGGATTATTTTATCAGCATATGAATTTCTTCACCCGAGGTAGCATCCGCTGGATTGCAGATAAGTAGAGACTTAATCAGGTACTGCTTCAGGAGTGAAAACTGCTGTCGCTGTCACCAGACAGAGCTTGGGGCTGATAGCTGCGGTATTCGCAACACCTCGTTTTGTTTCAAGCACGAGAGCTCGTTCGTCGTCCTAGCAGTTGCAGTAAGTGTAAGTAAATAGCATACGGAGCATCAACCTTGTAAGAGCAGCCCCGGGTATGAGAAACAGGCTCGAAGCATCAGAGCAACATGGACCCCGGTATAATCTCCACTGTTAATCGATAGCCGGTTGATAGCGAGCTTGCTAGCAGGTGCTAGCAGACGGTACAGTCCAAAAACGAGCTTCTGGCTTGGCGACCCAACCAGGATCCATGATGTTCGGGCTTGTCGCGGATATTCTGTTGCCGTGGCCAGACCGACAGATCTTGGCAAGCCATGCTGCAGGAACTCTCAGAATCAAACAAAATAAACCATCGAACTCATGCGAGGCATTGTGTAAGAAGAATCGCACAGAATCGCCTGTAGTACGACTTACCCGTCAGTAACTGATGCTACTATGGCTACTCCGTATACGGCATTGTCGTGGAAGATCACCAGTAGCACTGCCATGGGTGCGGACCTCTCCGGTGGATTCGCAAGCGACTATCTCGGAGAGAGCCGACGATGTGCAACTGTCGATCCATAAGTTAAATGATACTGTGAAAGCGAGAAGCTATGATGATAATGAAGCAGAGGGTATCAATGCAATAGCTGTAGTGGTGAAATATTACGCACGTTGAAGGGTCAGAGGGCGCTCCAAGACCGAGAGTGCATTCTGGAGAGCCAGTTGGTGTAGACTGAACCATTGCTTCTCCATAACCCGCAACAGCGAGGAATTGTTAGCTTTCAACGGACTAGAACTGACTGACGTCGACAGTATTTTCACGGGTACATTGTCCCATGACCTGGAGACTGACAAGTGAGCAAACTCGTGGGGCCAAAGATTGGAGCCAACTTTCTCTTCCCGTCAAAGCTGCTCAGAAGCAGCAGTCATGGCGTCTGGCTACAAGATGCAGACGGCGGAGTGTATACCCGCCGGAAGCTGAAACTGACTGGAGCACTCTGAAGACGGCTGGGCTACCGTGTACACGAGATTCTTTGCAAAGAAGTTGGCACTTTTCAGCTTGTCTAGGATGTAGCAAGATATAGCAAGGATGAAGGGAAATTATTCCATTGACTTTGTTGCGGTAAACAGAGGGAGCTTCAGGTGATGGGGGCTCTCCTTTTTGGAACTTGCCCTTTTGAGCAACTAGGTTATTGCTCCGTACTTTTGGCATACAGTATTTGTGCCTTGTAGTACTCTCGAAGCTCGGGTGAATGCTCTTATCATCTGTCATTCGTGTTAGTTTGCCGGTTCGGAGCACTGTACGGAGATTATACACGCTTGCCCCAGCGTAGCAAGCATTGTTAGCCAAGAAAGGCAAGGACAAGGAGAAATGTGGCTTCGGGGTTTTAGCATGAACCCAACAAGGGCAGAGAAAGACGACCAAAGTAGCATAGAGTGGGAGCACTTGTGAGGGAATACTGCCAGGCTAGAGAAGCTGAGTAGGGAACTCTCCATTCTCCAAGCTCCGCGCTTTTTGGTGCCTCTACTGTAGTAGGTAGAACTAGCATCACTCGATCTAGTTGGCGTAGACAAGGACTAGCAGGGTATTAGCGAATCCCGTGGTTCTGCTCCTAGTGTTGTTGTATCTATAGTAGTACTATCCGAAGTCCGACGTGCCGGGTATGGATATCTGGTCAGGGTATCGACGTTGTCAGTTGGATTGCTCGCAAGAAGACAGGCCTGCCGTGTGCAAACGGGGCCGCCAAACGTCGCTTGGAGATTTTCATCCGCTACCAAACAGGGGCGAAGTGCCTACTCCCGCGGTCTGGCCAATTCGACGGCAGGGATTTAGTGGCGGAGGCAGTGTTGATGGAGGCTTCCGCCATCAACCAACAGCGAGTTCGAGGCTAGCTGGGCTGGATAAGATTGATGGACAACGCCAGAGCGAGGCGAGGCCGGGAGGAGGGAGCATGGCACGGGATGGATTGGTTGACAAGGCCAGGCACGAGCACGCTTTGGGCGACGGCTTTGGACAGAACGGGCACAGCAGATTCTACGTTTGGGATAGCGGTTCGTGGATAGCGGAGTCTGGCCTGTCTGTTAGCCTTGATTGCATCTCCCAGCACACGAGCTCTCGGATCATATTTGATTATCCGGACCTGCCAAGCGCCGCCGTCGGTGTTGGCGGCTTGTCGGTTGCCGGTTGGAAGCTGCCTGGCCCAGTACTCGTATCACAGAGTTGAGCACATGCATACATGCTGTAGATACTGTAGATGGGTGGTATCGACAAGGGTGGCGTTTAGAGTAGAGATCGTGTCTGTGCGGGCTCGACGATCGTTGCCGGTCTGGGTGTGTCTCACGAACGGATCACGGAGAAGGATAAAAATAAAAATAAAAATAAAACGGTGGGCTGCCAAAAAGAAACGACGGCAAAGTTGAAGAGCAGAAAAGGCCGGCAGAGTTTCACGGGGAAGACACGCAGATGGCAGCAGAAGCAGGGAGCAGGGCGGTAGCGAGACGCTGATTGGGCCTAGCGCGGGAAAGGCGCCGGCCAACCTGAAGCAGGAGCCGTGAGAGACGGACGATGTGCTACTAGTATAAGTGCGATGATATGACTGTACATGTAGGTACCTGGCAGCAAGCAGTGTGTGGACATGTACATGTGCCTGATTCTGTCAGCTGCACGTGTTTCATCGGATCCGTCCATGTTTTGCAGTTTCTTTTCTTGCTTATTTTCGTGCTTGAGCACTTTGTAACGGTGGCGTACTAGTAGTTCCATCAATGCCAACACCCGCATCTTTCATTTCACTTCATCTTCTTCGATACCCCAGGCTCTTCTCTCGCGCATCAGGTGCTGCATTCCAAGTGCCTCCAGGGGCCCCACGCTGCTTTCTGGCTTTAGGCTCGCGGGTTAGACTTGTCTGCAAGCTTAGGCGCTGTGTTTCCATGCGGGCCCTGCAGGTGAGGCTTGCAGCCGTGCATGAATATTGGCTATTTTAGGGGAGATTGGGCCATGGCGGCTCGCGCAGTGAGGCCTGGTTTGATTGGCTCTCGCACACGTAAACGGCAATGCGAAGAGCCAGACATGGACGGATACAGTAATGCGACAAAGAAAGAAGGAGGGGATGGAGAGACGCTGCATTAATGACCTATCAGTCAATTTCTTGCGGGTGCTTCTTCGTTGCCGCGCAATCTTGTTGCTTCTTCACCTTGGCACTGGCTCTTTGTTCATTTGCCAAGTCCGGCATCCTCATGCCATCGGTGGACTGATTGCGATCGAATCCAGCGTGTGAGTGGGTTGAGGCTGCACGTCCACTAAACTGCTAGCACTGCGACTGCTCAGGTGCCTCAATGCTCAATTTGCTCCCATCAGATCCATCTCAGTCACTGCGCGGCGTGCTTCCAGCAACCTGTAACCTCCGCCACCAGCCCATCCACCCGTACCTGAAAACTGCTTCGAGGGGCTGCTCCAGCGACCACTAGAAGCGCCGCGTGCCTGCCAAGAACGCTGTAGCGCAGCCCCTGGAGCCATGGAGCCGTTTCGGCAGCGAGCCATCCATGCGCCCCTGGAACGTCTTGGCACGGCTTTCAGGGCGACACTCGCCCCCGTGTAGCTGCCCAGTACCCAATCCGGGGGCGTTGGCCGCGCCTGTACCTGCGCTGTACCTGTGCTGTACCCGCCGCCCAGGTCCCGCCTGCCACAAACGCCACACCACCACCCAAAAAAAAGTCCCGCCATCCAGCAACTTCAACGCCATCCAATGCTCTGGCCGTCGTCCCGCCAAACTGCACGCCGTGCCTGGAGTCGCTCCTCGCACGCTGACTCGAGATTGCCTCAACCTGCTTCCCGGCGCTTCACAATGGGGCCTGACAGGGATCTGCTTTCTTGCCTCGACCTTTCCCAGGCTGCAGGGGGGTGAGGCTTTGCGCCTGCTCAAGCGCCCAGCATGAAAGCGTTCTCCGACAAAGGGCTCTGGCCTCGTTGGATACGGCTATATAGATGGCTATTCCCTCAGCCCATCCTTTGCGGCTCTCTCCAAGTTTCACCAGTCCTTTGTGTCGTTATTTTTCTTTCTTCTCTTCATCTCTTTTTTTTTCCTAATCTAACCAGTCTCTCCTTTCGGGTCAAAGTCATTCGTTATCTTTGCATCCCTCAAACCACTGCTCCTCGCAACTACAACCACAACACTCAACAAGAGTATTTTCATATCGATATTTTTATTCGTCATCCATATTTTTCTGTCCAGTTTCTAGACGCTTGATCGCGATCTCCTATCGTTCACTACCTCCACCATGAAGACCGCCGCCTTCGCTCTCCTGGCTGCGGCCGGCGTGGAGCAAGTTGCTGCCACTGTAAGACAAATCTCCCAGCCTATTCACAGCCTTCTTCTTCTGTTTGCCGTATACGCAGTTGACTGACTTCGTCTCTTTCCATATAGTACCACCTTGGACCCTCTTGGACCCAGGCCAAGTCTTACAGCTGCCCCGGAAACACCAACAACCAGTGCAACCCCGGCATGCAGGGCGGCTGGGACTTTAGCCAATTCCCTACCGGCCAACTCGGATCGTTTGGTGGATTCGGTTTCAGCGGCTGGTCCTGCGAGAACGACTTCAGCAAGCGTGATAGCCTCCTGGGTGCTCGCTCCTTTGGCTCTACTGGCCGCTCCATTGTTGGTTCCTGTACCGCCGACAAGGAGACCTCTCCCTGCATCACTGCTGACCAGAGCACCGGCCACTTCTCTGTCGACACCTTCTCCATCTCTCCCGAGTTTGACTGCCGCCTCGAGTTCCACTACGGCATGCCCGATGGCTCGACCTGCAAGCACTCTGCTCATTGCTCGTCCCAGGGAACCACGGTCAAGAACAGCCAGTGCGGTGGTGCCAAGTCCGTGACCATTGTCTACCCCAACAGCGGAAAGTCATCTTGCAAGACCAAGGTGCACCACATCGGCTGGGACTGCGGCAACAATGCTCCTCCGCCATCCCACTCGCAGCCTGCCTATACTCAGCCTGCCTACACTCCTCCCTCCCAGCACTCCAAGCCCCCTCACTCGCAGCCCGCCTACACGCCCCCCTCTGGAGGAAACGGCCACCACTCGCACTCCAAGCCCGCCTACACTCTGCCTCCCGCTGGCCAGACGACTACCACGGCTCCCGCTGGTGGTGCTGAGACGACGACTGCTCCTGTCGACACCGCCACGGCTCCTGCTGGAACCACCACCGGCCCTGCTGGCGCCGAGACCACCACTGCCCCTGCTGGCCAGACCGAGACTGCTCCCGCCACGACCCCCTATGACAACACTCCTACTGTTGGAACCACCGACGTTGTTGTGAGCACCTCCATCATCCCCGGCGGAACCACCACTGCTACCGCTGGCGCTGAGACTACAACTGCCCCTGCTGGCGTCGAGACCACCACTGCTACCGCCGGTGCCGAGACTACCACTGCTCCTGCTGGTGCTGAGACTACGACTGCTACCGCCGGTGCCGAGACTACCACTGCTGCTGTCGATACCACCGCTGCCGCCGTCACCACGGGCCCTGCCTCCCAGTCTGTCTACACCACCGTCTTCCAGAGCACCTCTACCGTCTTCACCACCAGCGTCCACACCATCACCAGCTGTGCTCCCGAGGTCACCAACTGCCCGGCCAGGACCGACAAGCCCGTCGTCACCACCGTGACTGTTGCCGTCAGCACCACCATCTGCCCCGTCACCGCTACCATCACCGGTGGCGCTCCTCCTCAGCAGACCTCCGAGGCCGCCGCCGCTACTACTACTCAGGCTCCCTCTGGTGCTCCCTCCAGTGCTCCCTCTGGCACCGACTCCGGCTCCAGCCCTGCCGACTCTGGTCTTCCTTGCCCTCCTGTCCTGCCCAGCTGCATCAACACCTGGCTGCCTCTTGTCCCCCACTGCAAGAGCAACGCCGATGCTTCTTGCTTCTGCCCCAGCAAGGACCTCGTCACCAAGGTCTTTGACTGCCTCTACGCCAACGGCCAGAACGACGACGACATCTCCGCTGCCATTACCTTTTTCCAGGGTATCTGCGCTGGCTACGCCGGTTCCAACCCTGCCGTTGCTACTGGTGCTGAGACCATCACCTCCATCATCACCGTGACTGGCACTCCTGTTGCTGCTCCCACCGACTACACGACTATTACCGTCGCCACCACTGTCACCGAGCCTTGCGTCTCTGGTGGCAGCACCATCACTGGCAGCAGCACCACTGTCTATGTTTCCACCGCCATCACTGTGCCTCAGGTCAGCATCACCGCCGCCCCCCCTGCGCCCAGCGACGTTGCTCCCGTGCAGTCTGCTCCCGCTGTCACTGCTCCCGCCGAGAGTGCTCCCGTCGAGAGCGCCCCTGCTGCCCCGGTTGAGACTGCTCCTGTCCAGACCGCCCCTGGTGCTGCCCCAACTCTGGTTGCTCCTCCTCCTGCTGGCGCTGCTTCCCCTACCGGCACCGGCACCGGTATTCCCATCCCTCCCGTTAACACTGGCATTCCCATTGTCAACGGAGCTGGCCGCCTTGGCGCCGGTATGGGCCTGGGTCTCGCCATCATGGCCGCTGTTGCTGCTTTGTAAAACAGTGTACAGGTAGAGGATGCTCTATCTATTTCCTTTAAATAAAAAAACCTTTTTTTTTTCTTCTTTTGGAATTGTTTTGGGGCTTTTTGCTTTTGTTTTCCAAGTGCCTCTGGGAGGGCGCGTGCACTATGTATTAATCTTCACTTGAAGTGGTAGAACGGGGGAACGTGTATGTGTATACGGAACTGGACTTTTTCGATTATAGCGGTTTAAAAAAGACCCTCATACGGCAGGGCAATATCATTCTTACGATCCTTACGAACACAATACGGGCAGGACAGCCGGGGGTACTTGAGTCACGCGCAACGCAATGGAAAAAAGGCAATGCATGGAGAAACATTTGGTACGCCTTGGCTGGACTGGCTGTTTGTGGCAACTTAATATTAATATCGATATGAGATTCATGTGCCGTTTGGCTGTTGCCAAGGCTATGAATATTTTGAAAGATTGAATCGTGTCTTTGTGTCTTTTGTGTGATGAAGCTGTCGAGTATGTGCAATCGAATGTATTCCTTTTCTCTGTGACCTTAACAACACAACAGTTAAAAGGAAGCAGTAGAAGCAGTAGCAACAACATCCCTTTGTAGTATTTCCTCCGTGTACCTTGTCCATGGGTATCCCAAATCCTGTAAATGACGAGTACATGCCATCTATCTTGCATTCTACCTCAAAACCAAGTGCGTAGATATCCAAAACAATCATTCAATCCAACACCGCTAATCCCGCCAACATAGGCGGGCACATGGCACAAAATCATATTTTGCCAGCCGAAAACTTCCATCATAGTTTCGCCCCATTGGCCTGCCTTGCCTTCTTCTCCTTGTCCCGCAGCAGGCGTCGGAGAATCTTGCCGCTGGGGCTCTTGGGGATGGCGTCGATGAACTCGATGCCGCCAGCGAGCCACTTGTGTTTGGCCTTGTGCTCCTTGACGTGCTGTTGGATGGCGGCATCGACGTCCTTGTCGGGCTTGCCGGTGCATTCGCTGTCGGATTTGACGACGTAGGCCTTGGGCACCTCGCCGGCGTATGAGTCTGGCACGGGGATGATGGCGCAGTCGGAGACGTAGGGGTGGGTGAGGAGGTGGGCTTCCAGTTCTGCTGGAGCAACTTGATGGCCCTGGAAACAGGTTAGTAGGGGGAGAATTTGGGCATATCGTTTGCCGGGTTAGACGTGCCTTTGTCTTGATCAGCTCCTTGATGCGGTCAACGACGATGAGGTGCTCGTGGCCCTGTGCCGACTTTCGCACAATGACCTCGTCGCCTGTGCGCAGCCAACGGCCGTCTTCGTGGTGGAGAAACGTCTCGGCATTGGCCTTTTCGTTGTTCAAGTACCCCAGAACGACGGCCGGGGATTGAATCAACAGCTCTCCTGGTGTATCGTACTTGGTAACCTCTTTTCCCTCAAGATCAATAAGCTTGGCCCGCTTGCCAGGTAACAGAGAGCCAGATGAACCCGAAAGCACGTCCAGTTCGTTTGTCGTGCAGACGGTGGGTGAGCATTCCGTCATGCCATAGCCTTGGCCAATACGCCATTTCGGGAACATCTTGAGCAGCGAGTCGACAACTTCGGGGCCCAGCGGGGCCGCGCCGCAGTAGACGAAGCGCACGCTGCTGAGATCGTATTTGGCGACCTTGGCGGGGTTGCCGATGATGTGGATGAGCATCGGCGGGACGACGAATATCTGCTGAATGCCGAAGCGCTGGGTGGCACCGAGTAGATCATCAAAGTTGTACTTTGGCAGCACAATGCCTTGGTCGCCGCGATACTGTCCGACGGTGCAGACTAGGACAAGTGCGTATATGTGAGAAAACGGCAATACTGCAAGGTAATTCTGCGTGTCGACGCCGATTTGTTTGCGGGGAATGTTCTCAAAGACGACGACCTGGAGGACGTTGGCGATTACGTTGGCATGGGAGACCATGACGGCTTTCTTGACGATGGGGACTTTGGTTAGCCTCAAATACGGAAAGCACTCTCAGATGAATTTTTTTTTTCTCAACTCGTAATCCAACAATGTCTCTTATTGGACTTTGATAACAAAACAGCAATCAGCTTACTTACCGGCATGCCAGACGTGCCGCTGGAATAGCACAGATAGGCAGTCTGCCTTGCTCCCTGCCCCTTGATCCATTGGAGAGGCTTCAGCGGCGGCAGTTTCTTGCCCTCGGCGACCAAATCGTCAATGGTCACATAAGATGCGGGATTGTCGGCGCCCGAAATAGGCACTATGAAGATGCGATCTCGGGGGATTCCCACCGCGTCGGCAGCCTTGAGCGCATTGTCGAGCAGAGGAGCACAGGTGAAGACGGCCTTAGATCCCGATGTGCGGAGCTGATGCTCGAGCTCTTGCGTAGAGTATGCGGCGCTGGCCGGCGTGACGATGCCGGAGAGACGGTGGATGGCGTGCGTAAGGGGGAGATAGTCGATCTAGAGGAATCGTCTGTTAGACACGTAGCTTGAAGAGTAACATATTCGGCTTTGTTTGGAGATGTGATGGGGGTGGCATGAGACAGGAGATGGGCTATTAGAGCGGGCTTTTTCTTCTTGTTCTTCTTCTTAGCATACCGAGTTGCCTGAGTATACCGCGACGACTCTCTCCCACTCGGTATCTTCGTGAGGGTTGAAACCCAATCGCTTGCCAATTGCGCGTGCCAGCAGGTCTGTCCGCTCAGCTACTTCAGCGGCGGTGAAGGTCCTGCCCGTGAGGCCGCATGTGTACGGGTTCCTGGACTTGGCCAGCGGGAGTCTGCCGTACTTTTCATCACGTAGGAATTCTTCAATGGAGATGGAGTCCGGACATTCTACCCCTCGCTGAGTTAGCTTGCCTCTGAGTAAAGGTTGACATTGGCGCGCGTGGATGCAAAGGAGACAAACCTGGCAGTTGGGGGATGTATGAGGGCGGTGTGAAGACCATGGTGTTTTCTTCTGTCTTGTCTTGTCTTTTCTCTTCTTTTTTTTTTTTTTTTTTTTATCTGGAGCTGTTCCTGTAGAAGCTTCAATTGGCGAAGAGGGGTATAAACCAAAATTAGCCGGTGAGACTGGAGGGGAGGAATGCGTATATAAGTAAAGAAGGGAAAGAAGGAAGTTAGGATAGAAACGAGGCAAGTACGAGTATATAGGAGAGAAATGGGGAGTCGCGAATGGCTCGGCTCGCTCACGAATGGATCAAGATAAAAAAAAAAAGAGACATCGCCAACGCGCTTGGGCAAGCCGTAAGCTTCAGATTTGATTTAACCTCGCAGATCCGAGGTCTGGCATATCTACGGCACCTCCACTCGGGAGTCGAATTCGGCTATTGCGGTTCCTGGGCCGCTTCCAGGCGCTGTAACTGTGCTGTAACTGTAGCGCTCCATGCCACTGAGCGGGCAGCTGGGCAAGGACCAACTAATCAGCCGGACCTCTTCTTTCCCTCGACAACTCAGAAAGCTCGAAAAAAATCCTCAAAAGAGATACTCCAACAATTGAAGTGCCTCGATTCGGAATGCCTTTTATGCATGCGCCATTCTTTGCATTTCTTCTTCTGCTGCTGCTTCTCTTCACCATTCGATCAGGAACAGGAAGAACCCAAGCGCCTCTTCCAGGCAGCACGATTCAGTTTGCGGAGCTTCTCCGCAGCGCTATGCTCCAACATTCATGCCCTACCGTGCGGAGTAATGCCATCTAGTGAGAATAGGAGTAGCGTTCAGCTGGACCTTGGACTAATGGTACTCTCCAGGTTACCCCAGACTACTCCGCGGAGTGCCGACCGGGCCTTTCCAAGCTCGAGTTTACCGACCTCTCAGACTTGTCTTTTCGCCTCTCCCTTGTCCGAGTCTCCGAGTCGCGCTGTTCCACTCGGACGCTCGGATTCTCGTCGACAACCAATTCATAACTAGGCCAGTTAGCCGAGGACAGAAGGCGACCTGAATGGACTGTTGAGCGCTTCCCAACCTTTCCTACAGGTACGACTGCTGTTTGAGCTTACACTCGGCGACAAGCAAAAACATGTCTCCGCTGACGCTGAGCCGCTCCAGTAGGACAAAGTCTTCGGTCTGCCTAACAGCTATTTCTGTGGGACTGTTCCTCTCGAGCATGGACTCAATCTCTATGGCCCCGCTTCGCTCGAGAGTTTCCAAAGCGACAGAGACACATCATGTCTCTTAAGCTGCGGTGGCATTGAGGATGACGCTGGTGGTTGGGTCTATTCAATGTCTTTCTAGCAATTCATATGGCTAGGCAGCTGGCGAAAGCGCTAGTGCTGCTGCTACCAATACTGCTCCTTCACAGTATACGCGGATAACACAGATAAATTCCTCTGGTGTGCATCTACAATATGTATGCAATGATTTATCCATACATTAACTGAAAACCAACGGTCGCACAGCCCATCCGTATATACAGCTAAATGCGAAGCAGAGGGGATATAAACAAGCAGCAAGAGAAGGCAAGAGGGAAAGGTCAAGACTCCACGGACGGCTACCTATGCAATGTTAATAACCAAAGTCAAAGTTCCCAGGACTACAAGAACCCATGTCAAAGCTTGAGGCCGCACACCACCGTCTTCGTCGCCCCCACCACTGCCGGAACCACCCCCGGTGCTGGTGGCACTGGGTGAGGCCGTGGCCTCGGCCTGCCCAATGGTCTGGGTTGTGACGACGCCGGTTTTGCATCCAATGTCGAAGACTGGACATGAGGTCACAGTGAACACAGTCGTGGTTGTTCCGGTTGGGCCACTGTTGGAGGTCGCTCTTGTGGCCTGGAACAGCAAAACATGTCGTTAGCCAGATGTTATTGGGTTGACATGGAGAGGGGAAATGGCTTTTACTCACCGTAGGACCGCCTGTGCCTGTAAAAGTGGCGGCGTTGGCGTTACAGTTGCCTTGGACATTGGGCACAGCGTCAGTTCCCTTGCTGACAGCAACAATATCACTGCTGCCACAGTCGGCGGCTTGGGCAATGTGGACTTGTTTATTGTCCCAGTCAAAAACAAAGTATCCAGCCCTCAGTACAGTGTCGCCCAGAATCTGCTGGTCAGTAGTAAGGACAAGGCCGACATAGCACAGGGCGTCGTCATCGTCACCCGAGCCATCGCCTGAGCTGTCACCCGCGGAGAGGATGAAATCACTAAAGGCGACGCGAACCGTCTTGCTGCCAAATCCGAAATCGACGCTGCCGCCTGCATTGCGAGTCGAGCACGGCACATAATAGTAGCCCTCGCCATCACTTTGAGCGCCTAGTGCTTCGAGAATGGGTATGGCTGCTGCCGAGTGCATGCGGGTGAGCGACGTTCCCGAGTCCAGCATCACGTTTGTGTCGGCCGATCTTAGGTTGAAGCTCTGTGACTGATCAAGGGTAAGGCCCAGCGTGGTGAGATTGACGGCTAGGCGAGTCTCGCCTTGAATGCCCGGCACAATGGGTCGTGCCTCGAGGGAGCCAATGAACTTGCTGCGATCCAGGCCGCCGTAAATGATGGCTCCCGTTTCAGAGCTCGCGTGGCGCAGATCGAGGGAAAAAACGCGGCTTGCAATGACGCCCTGGTCAGCCATCGTGTTGAGCAACAGGCTGTACGGCTCGTCTCCAGGGAATCCTCCTCGAACGTCTGGGGCCAGGCCCATGATGCCCTGCGCCTGACCCTCACTGGACGTGACAACACCAAAGGTTTGATTCTTCACCTGCGTTCTACCAAAGCTTAGGACGTCGGCATAATACGTGATGTCGACAGAGGTCTGGGTGGAAGAGTCAGATGGATCGCCGTAGTTGATTTCCTCGCTCCCAAACGGACCAACGGGCGGCGTTCTCGATCTGTTAGGATTGTATTGGCCCAGAGTCTGGCACTGCTGCTCTTGCTGCCGGGACGGTGCGTTTGAGCAGTCTGGGTTGACCCAGAGCTCGCTGGATCCTGTATCGACGAGGACGGTTACGTTCTGAGGAGGTGTTCCCAGGCCAACTAGAGTTTAAAAAACCCATGTCAGTATTCTCGACTATTCACATGACATACTCTAACTTAAGAGATGTAGCGAAGACGGCAGGCATAAGCAAGACAAAAAGCGGCCTCCAAGATAGAGCTGACGCTCAAGCAAAAAACTGCCCACCCGGGCTGCAGTGATAACAGCTTCCCGGCAAGTGTCCACGAGCATTGCTTATTCCCTCTTTTCACAGCAGAACTCACTTTCTATGGCATAAAAGAAATCCATATTCTCTAGCACCGCATCAATAGCGCTTCTTTTGCCGACCTTGTGTGGCCTCTGGATTGTTCCCACGGGAATCGATAGATAGCCATCTCCAGACTCTGCCCGCGGGAACATTGCATCGGCTGCTTCGGCATACTGGGCCGCGACCAGCAGCGCAAGAGCTGAGCGCATCGTCGTCGACCTCATGATATGACTCTCTCTGTCTCTCTCTCTTTCTCGGATTATATCGGCCTTGACAGACAGCGTGGGAAAAACAAAGAAAAGAGGCGAGTAGAAGAACGGCAGAGGCTAAAGTCCCGGCAAAGAAGATAAAGTCAATCAACAGTGATTGACAGAGATCTGGGGGCGATCTCACTATTAGCGGGGGACAGGCGACCAGGGTGGACGACAAGGACAAAGACGAGAGAGGCTCGGACTGCTTCTTGTATGGGATTTTCGCCTCATCCACGTCTGCCTTCTCCTAGCCATTATCGGCGAAAGCCATCTTGTCATGGTTTGCTCCATACCAAGAGAAATTACAGAAAAGCTCCCGGGAGGAGCTGATGGCTAAGCTGAGATGGAGCCACGCGGCGCAGCTTGCGGCTTCAGCGCTAGACTCTGACGGCCACTAGTTCTGCTCATTATTGCTCCGGTGCGCTTGGCCGCCTCACGGATCAGCCAATTGCCAGTGCCAGACGGATCAGGCGGCGGTGGCCACTCTCCTATCCTGCCGGCACAAGGACCAACACTTGGAAATGCCAAGGGAGGGATTTCACCTTATGACCGGGTTCTCCAGCAATACTTACCAGCAGCAGAGCATCAGAGCTTTGAGCTGGTAGTATCACTATATTATGGGGCTCCCAAACTAACCATGGGATGTCTTGGTTTGGCGGGGTTTTCGGATCTCTGAGATGGGGCGGCCTTGTCCACTCTGCCTGCTTCTGGGAAGCCTCTCGCGTCATCTTGACATGCTGCCAACACCTTTTCACACGAGGAAATGCTCGGTGGCGGTGATTGAATCTCAACCTTTCCCCTGGAGTAGAGCAGATGATTGGCGCGAGCTTTGAGCAGCCATACAAGGGGAGTCGGCGCAAATTTCAATGGCAAACACAGCTACCCGAAGGAGCTATCAAAGCTGTCATAGCTGTAGCCGATCTGCAAAGGCAACCCGCAATATTGATCCCACGGGACATGCTCCACTTGACCGCTGTCCGCTTGTTTACCAGCTGAGGATGGATTAATATCCAAAGACGGACGCCAATTGTCAATCTGAGACCATTCGGCTGGTGCCGCTTCAGCCGGGCGAATTTTCCATCTAATAATAACAACACTGCTATCGCTATTGCTGCTGTTCGCCCAATAAATAGATAGGTGCGCGCCCGCCAGTCAGAACAAGCTGCTCTTTGTGTGTCACATTTGACTGAATCGCGCTCACAGGGCCGACGACCTGGTCGCTTTACACTCGCGCCGCACGGATCTGGGGAATGCTTGAGCGGCGGGCCGTTTGTTTGCGAAGATGCGAATGTCCTTTTCCAGGCAGATACTGAAACGACAGGACAGTTCGTTTAACCAAGAAACAGCCACGACGCGTCAGTCAAATCGACAGCTGATGGATTTTAGATGATGCACGTGGCATGACTACAAGGGACCTCACTTCTGTCCTTTGGGCTGACATTATTCTTGGAGTGAGCAGTGGACCCCTAGGTCACCCGCTCCGGATGTGTTCTCCCTTTCAAAGTATAGTCTATGCGAGCAAGGCTGCCGAGTGAGACGCAAAAAGAGTCTGCTGCTGATGACTGTTGATTGAGGTGCAGAAGGCACACCATTGAGATCTGACGGCCTCACGCCAAGCTCTGTCCGGTGCTTCGTTGACGATTGTCGTCTTCAGTCACAGCTTTTCGTTCCAGGCGAATGAACACACCCTGGGAGGCATTACGAAACCCTTTTGACAGTTGGAAACGCCAAATGCTCTCTGTGTTTGCACTCTTAGAAGCAGCTATAGCAAAACTCCTTGACAGGGACATCATGACTTGTTCCTCGAGTAGCAAAGACACTCGTTCCTCATCAATGATTTACACACTAGTGAACAACTAGACTTATGCTACTCTTTAGAACCCAACAAGAGACGGTGCGTTAGCAAGACAGTCTAGAAAACACGCCTCTGACGCAAAAATCGAGCAATTCATGCTGGAACCACGCTGAAAGACTCGTTTTCTCCAATTTGCACTCCACCGAAGCCACCCGGGACAGGCCCCATGGCAATGGACGGATTTACTGGGAGACTCGATCCAAACGCCATGGTTCGGAAGACCGGCAGCTACCGCTTGTTCCTTGTTCAGCTAGGTATTACTCAACAAGGAGGCACCTACAGTACTAGCTAGATGCTGTGGGACTACCTAGATGGAATCTTGATTAGATCTAGGCGAGATCTCGGCAGGAGTAAAAGGACCCAATGAGGGCTTGAGATTCCACTAATGGCATTGATTTATATTAGGTTGCATAAACCTCCCCTGTTCTGCTCATTCCAACCACAGGGAATATTCGATGACTTTTTACAATTGGCCTTGCGGCAGGAAAATTTTTGTCTTGCTGATTTCAATTCACAAAAAACTAACTATTCGTGCTGATTTACGCTTTTTGGAGCTTGCCAGTTACCATATCGAGTTGTTGCCGGCCTCGAAAATCGATGCGGAACGCAGTGGTGCCTTCTCGCACAAGTCGGAAGAACCATTCAGGACCACCCCTCTAGAGTCGGAAGAAACAAGATTGATTAGCCTCTCCATCGTCGTTATCAAGCCCTTTCTAGGCCAAGCAGCGGGATGTGAGAAAAGGTGCCAACCCTCTCTGAAGTCACTCACCAGTGTTATTGCAAGCCTGTTAACAAGGCTGGGCATGTAGATGGTGGATCCGTAGCCACTGTACGCGGCATTTGCCAACGACTCGCCGACGCTGTCAACCTCGAGCAATGGCAACAAAAAGTTTGGAACGTTCATCTCTCCGCCGATGAGCGGCGTGCGGATGAAGCAGAAGATTCCCATTGTAAGGCGCACACGTGGAGCATTGTAGACGGTTTTGAGTTCCAGTTGCAGAGACTGACGCCCATGACGAAGATTGACGAGTCCAACGTTAGCTCACATGTGCTTTTTTTTCGTTTGTTTTGGAATCGGTATGGTAGCAAAGCCCACTCACCTCATGCATGGCCACCAAGCCAGCCTTTGTAGCTGAATAGTCCGCCACCATGGCCGGAGGTGTGATGCAGCTCAGACTCCCCGTGTGCAGGATATGGCCGTGGTCACGCTTGACCATCTCTGGGATGAACTCCTTGACAAGCAGCATCGGCGCAATCAGATTCGTCCTCACTGTTGCCTCAATGTCGCCGTACGACCCTTCCATGACGCTGGCGCCGCGGACCAGACCGGCGTTGTTGAATAACACCGTCGGATGGCCGACCTCGTTCCGGATGCGCTCACATGTCGCCTTCAAGGCGCCCGTGTCACTTAAGTCGCACTGGTAGTACGACAGTCGGACGCCCTCGTGCTCAGGCTTCCAGCCGAGCGGAGCATAGTCGACGACGACGATTCGGGTGCGAGGATTTCGTGCAAGCAAGTGCTTACAAATGCTGGCGCCAATTCCGCCGCTGCCTCCCGTGACGAGAACAATCTCGTCGTCCCAGTTCCATGTCTTGTCTGATACCCAGTTGTTGGCAAACTGCCTATCCAGATAAGAGTTGAGAGACAGCACGACGCTTGCTACTGCCAAGAGAGAGGACAGTGTCTGAAACCGAGTCCCGCCGGCGTTGGACGACACCCAAGCGTGGATACTCGAGTTCGACAAGGACAAGGCCAGGGCTGCAGGTACTGTGAGGAGAGGGTTGAGTAGCAAGCGGCTCAGAGGAGCGGCTATGGAGTCGAGAGTCACTCCCTCCCTTGACGAGAACATAATTCCGTATCTCTTCGAGTACTACTAGCAGTTAGGAGCTTCTTATGCCAGGGGCAACACGACTGTCTCGGCGCAACGCTGCATCTTCTTTCCTCGCATCGAATGCTACGCGAATGCTGGAGTATTTATACCCTATGGCTCGTAGCCTTCTGTTGATCGTACGATATGATCAAGCAGGGATTCTGACACGGACCATGTTATGCCGGGACCAGAGGGGATTGATTCCATCGTGAGTTAGCGAGGAGGGTAGCGCATGTACGTCGAGCAACTTTGGAAAAGCCTTTAACAAAGGCGCTGGATCTGCGACATGTCAGAAATAAACCCCTGCTCGAGATGCGATCCATAGGACTGTACAGTACGGAGTGCGCTAGGGAATTTATGCATCAAGGACCCCCATGCCGCCAGAAAGGGCCGAGGCCCGCTCTGCTCGCAACGTTGAACCCTTGATGCGGCAGGGTTGTTGCAACTTGTGTTACCGCTATCAGGCCTGTCTTCTGTCTTCTACCCGGATCTGCGAGGGTTCACAGACGGAGAATACTAGGTAATAGACATGCGGTGGCCGACTGGAATGTGCGGAATTACATTTCCAGTTGAGGGCGTTTGTATGCAAGGCAACCTAGACGGGAGAAGTGGAGATGAAAGCTCGGCAGTTTCGCAGAACATTGGCCAGCAGGGCAGTGTTTGCTTGGAAATGCTGCGAGTATAGTGAGACAAGGAGTTGCTAAAGCCAAATACAGAGAGTTGTAGCATCGGCGGGAACAACAGCAAGACATGTAAAGAGTATAAGATGGCCGACTTACGACTCATTGTCCGTTTTCGTGTATGAAATGCTCCTCTCAAAGTTGGTATCACCACCCATTCGGCCGTTGTTCGAATCCTTTGGACTTGGAGGCTCGACAGTTTTGGAGAAGCCAACGATTCACACCACCCACTCGCGTCGATGGTAAGAAGAAGTGTAGACACACAATACCTACTACCGTGGTAGGTAGTTGATATCGCTCGGAAGCTAACCGGATGCAAGGCCCCCTCCGTCAAACCTCGCCTCTCCATTGGCGACAAGATAAAGTTGATTGGCATTGCGCTATTTGTCAGTGAGTCAGTCGATCTCCGTTGGAATAGGGGGGGAGGGGCTGCAAATGCCGATGGATAGAGCTACCTAGATCCGCGACTCATCATCATCCACAACTACCGACAAGCACTAGTGCTAACGGGAGTATTCTCCCCGCTGACAGCCCCCTATTCGTTCGCGATTGCGCTCGCTCGCTTGCTATTATACGCCTTCCAGAATGAGCTGGATCTTCGATACTATGCAGCATGCGCCGTCTTCAGGACCGTCTTTGGTGCCTTTGGGGGCTTTTATGCTCAAACAATCTTTCCGTCTACGGAAGAGGCCTATAGGGCATGGATCCGGCAAAAAGAGCGGCTTACCAAGGACCCTGCCCTCAAGCAGCGGCTCCAGTGCGATATACAGCCTCTCGACGACGGTCATTCGAGCATCCTGTGGGTAGGAAATCGCTACAAGGCCCGCAAGATCGTGCTGTATCTCCACGGAGGAGGCTTTGAGCTGCCGGGCATAGCCGGCCACTTTGAATGTGTCTGGAACTCATACGTGCTCTCGGGGGTAGAATCAGAGACCGAAGTCGCCGTTGCTTTTTTGCAGTATTCGCTCGCTCCCACTTGGAGAGCTCCTGTGCAACTCCGCCAGGCAGCCGCCGCTCTGTCCGAGATTCTCGGTGCGGGCTTCAGCGCCAAGGACATCATCGTGGGCGGTGATTCTGCGGGTGGAAATCTGACGGTGCAGCTGCTCCATCACCTAGTCGATCCGCATGCTGAGGTTGCCCGCATCGTGTTACAAGAGCCTCTGTCAGCTGCCTTTCTGATATCGCCGTGGCTTGGTAAGGACACCTCTGCTGCCTCCTTTCGGGAAAATGATCGCTATGACATGATTTCAATGGACGTCCTGCGCTCTCTTGACATCGTCACTCAGCCCTATAGTGATGGAGCCAGCACAGATAAGAATGGCCAAGACAGCTGGGCGGAGCCTTTTGAATGGAAAGGACCGTGGCTCAGCAAGCTGGGCAGCGTCATCGGGAAAATCTACATCACGGTTGGCGATCGAGAAATCCTGGCTGGGCAGGGTAAGCTGATGGCAAAGACGGTGACTGCCATGCAAACAGGAGTGGAGGTGACTCTCAAGAGCAACCCCAAGGCAGCCCATGATTTTCTGGTGGTGGAGGGATTGTTTGGGGATATTGGCGAAGAGACTGTCAAGATGAAGCAGTGGTTCAAGACTGCGCTGGAGGCGAACTGATGCTCTCTTTTCTTTGCTGTCTTTCAGGTCCTATGCCCATGGTTCGATATGGTCCGAGGAGTGGTAGAATAGATTGTCAAACGTTTCGTTCAATTGCCGGTTACACATATTCTTTTTCGAGGCTGGGTGCGATGCTCCAGTGTATCTGCCCAACTAGTTACCCGTCTGTAGAACATCTGAACCAAACTGTCTTACGCGGAGTTTCCAGAGAGGATATTTCCCAAGCAGCGCCGCTCCGCCATTGATGAGAAGCAGTTTGTGCTTATTCGCCAGGTTGACAAATAAGAAACGATGCCTGAGGGCAAGATGGACTTGTATTCACTGCTATGAAGAATAAAGGATGAAAAGTCTCGGTGTGTTTTTTGGTGTTCCTTCTCGTTTCTGCCAACGCTTCTCCCTGTAAGGGTTCCAGCACGTGCCCATAGGAGCCTACAGGTGGGTACCTGTCAACAGCTGCCGGTTGATGCATTCACTATTAAAGCATTCAATTAGACACAAAGCAGCGATCAATTGGGTGCCCATTCAACGCCTCTACGTCACCGAGTAGCATCCAAACAGTCAGCCTTTTTCCAGGTATCCTAACAAACAGTATAAGCCGCCCGCGTAAAGGCTATTTAAAGGAACCGTTGCCGAGCAAATAGAAACAGGAAAAGTCTCAATATTGGAATCTTTCCATCCCATATTATTACTCTGCATACATGAATTTTAGCACAACTTCTTCTGTTCAATCAAGGCAGTCAATGCAGGGCGCTCCGTGCGAGCAACAACACAGCGCCAACGAGGTTCCGAATTTGTGCCGATGCATATGATGCAATGACCTGCACTGGCACTACCGTTTTTTCGTCTCTCCTTTCAAGCATTCAATCCCATTGAAACCAACCTTCGCCCTCTTCTTTGTTTCCCCTTTCCAGCCATTCCTCAGCCTCAATCCGACGAAACCCGACTCGACTCGATCCCACATCCACATCCACATCCACAACCATGAAAGTCCCCTCGCGAATATCGCTCTCCGTCCCGCGGGCGCTGCCTCATCCGCCGCAGCAAATCCGGCCCCTTCACCAGAGCATTGCCCGGACGGCAAACGTCGCTCCCATTGTCGGCACCGGGCCTCCTCCAGAGCCGCCGACGCCGGCTGCACGAAACGCCAGCGAGCGCCTGGAGCGCCGTCGCAAGCACGCCGAGCTGCTCAAGACGGCCAAGGAGATTCGCAGCGCGCAGGAGGGCAAGGCGAGCCCGGGAGCCGCCAGGAGGTTCTGGAAGGAAGTCGGCGTGCGAGAAGTCGACGGTGAGTAACGCCTTGCTTCTCTCAGATCGGTGATGCTGATCGCTAACTCTTTCCCTCCTCCCAAAAAACAGGCGCCCTGCAAGTCTTCCTCGACGCTCGCCCCCTGCGACACCCGCACACAAAGGAAATCATCCGCGTGCCGCTCTCCAAGCCGAACCTCGCCTCTGCGCTGGCCCTCGAATGGGACATCCTAACATCCGCCCAGCAGGCCACGAAGCAGCACCTGATCCCCCTCACCAGCCTCGTGTGCCGCGCGCTCGACATCCTCGACGACGACGCCGCGCCGAGCATCCCCGCGCCGGCAAAGATCCGCGCCGGCATCACGCAGACCGTCCTGCGCTATCTTGACACCGACTCGCTGCTGTGCTGGGCGCCCCCCGCCGGCCCCCACGACAGGCGCAACGACGCCGGCGAGGACCTGCGCGACGTGCAGAAAAGGGCCGCCCAGGAGACGGTCAGCTTCCTGACGACGCACGTGTGGCCGGGCATCGCCATCGAGCCCGTGCTGGACGGCCACTCCATCATGCCCAAGCAGCAGGCCGAGGGCGTCCGCGAGGTGGTGCAGGGCTGGGTCATGGGGCTCGATGCCTGGGAGATTGCCGGCCTGGAGAGGGCCGTGCTTGCGGGCAAGAGCCTCGTTGCCGCCGCGAGGGTCGTCGCCGAGTGGAGCGAGGGCCCCGTGGGCACCGGCCGCGTTGTGCGCGCAGGGCAGTTTGGCGCCGAGGACGCCTCCGAGGCTACGGGCCTGGAGGTGGCCTGGCAGGCGGAGCAGTGGGGAGAGGTCGAGGACACGCACGATGTGAACCAGGAGGACGTGATTCGGCAGCTGGGCAGCGTCGTGCTGCTCATTTCGGGCACGGGCAAGCAGCGGTACTAAACGAAACTGGGGGGAGGCACATACAGAGAAGAGGGGGGAGTATATAAACACATGGCATGGCATGGTATGACAATGCATGGTACGACACGGCATGGCACTAAACGAGCATAACAACGATGCTAGACGACTTGGGAAGATGCAATGGCTGCATCAATCATGCGAGAGCATCAATCATGCGAGAGATGGAAAATGTACAATAACAGGAAACAACATAGACTTAGAAACACTGAAACATGCACGAGTCATGAAATGAAATCAATTTAGCAAATATACCATGTATCAATAGCCGTGAAATATGCTTGACCATCCTCCATACCCAATGCCATACCCTTTTTTACAGACACAACTACCTATACAAACACAGACACACATGTAGTTGCCATTGTTCCACATCCATCCACCCTCAACTCCTGCTTTTTCTCTTGAGTCCATTCAAGAATATATTCCCACCGTTCAAAGGAGCAGCCCCAGCAGGAGGAATGTAGGCCGCGTGTAGATGGGTGGGATCCCTACTAAAGGCCGACTGGCCATGGTCGGTGGACAGGCCAGGATTGAAATGCATCACCCGCAAAGGAGGCGCACCAGGCTCCGACGCACCAGGACCCGGCACTGGTTGGTGGTATGCCATACCAGCAGTCAATGGCAGCTGGTGGAAAAGCATGTTTGGGCCAGATGCCGGCGTCGGATCATAGCAAGCTACCATATCTGCAGTCCAAGGAGGTTGTTGGATGAAGGGCATAAACGAGCTGGAGCTTGATATCGAGGCTGGCTTATGGTAGATGCTACCCACATCCCATATCGATGGGCTAAAGGGCGTGTTGGAAGACGCAGCCGGCTGAGCAGGGTTCCCGTACGGATTCGGGTCCAAGGTCAGATCCATTTCCATCATGCTTGGAGTAAAGGTAAAGTCCAATTCTGTGCTTGGGGTGAAGGTGAGATCCGTGTCTGCGCTGGGAGTAAGTGATGGCCGACTGTTGAAGGCGTTGGAGACGCTCATTGCCGCCGGCTGCACAACAACATCTTCAATTCTGGTGCGCGGACTGATCTCAAAGTCCATGTAATCCTTTTTGGGCAATCCGTGGGGGGCCTGCGCCACGCAGTAGGGAAGTCTGATGATGCCATCAGCTGCCAGGCGCGAAGGATTGACGTCAAAGGTCCACGCCTTGGAGCCACCTTGGCTCTTGTCTGTCGCGGGTGGAGGCTCCGGGACCGTGAAATACTCGTTGGTCAAGATACGGCCGTTGGTAATGCCGTCATTGACCTTCCACAGAAACTCGGCAACATGTCGCTTGAAGCTGCCGTTGAATCCATCAACAACAAGCAGCTCTTGGCAGAACTTCCAAGCTTGCTGAAGAAGCGCCTGGTCAAAGGAGGCCCACAGCGATTGGGACGTTTGGGCCATGATGATGACGAGACCCGCGGTGCCAACATCTGTGAAATTGTTTTGTTAGCCACCATATAGACGAAAGAAACGCAAAAAGGTCAATAACTCACGGTATGGATCCCACCACCACAGTTCCCGAACCTTTGTCCCAGGCGTGCTTCTTCTGTGCATGTAATTCATCAGATGAACGGCATTCTTGAGACACTGCAAAGCACAGAATCTAGCCTTTTGCTCCCCCGCAGTGTTGAGCGCGGATATGTCTTCGCCGGATGCAAGACATTCTTGTATGCCCGCTTCCATGAAGATTGGGCCAAAGAGCATGGAACGAATAAGCATGAAGCTGTTTGAACACAATCGTTAGCACTGCTGTCGTGGAACTTTTTCTCCTTGAAGGGGGAAGAAAAAGAAGAGGAGAGGAGAGACGAGTGTACCTGGTATTACAGACTGCGGCTTGCAAAGTTGCTGAGTCTGAGTTTGTCATTTGAGCATCTCGAACAGCGTGAGAACCTGATGCTTGCGAGTCTCCTGTGTGCGGCTCTACCGTTTGCGAGTTCATGTGCAGGGTGTCGGCAGACTTGAAGGTGTCAACTTCTAACACGGGTATGCCTATGGTAGTCCAATCGAGTGATGCCGGCAGCACCGACTGGAACTTGGCGAGCATCTCGAGCAGCTCCGCGAGATGATGCGGGTGGCGACTGGTGGATTCACTGGAGAGGACGTGGCTGCGCATTTTGGGCATGTTCTGGAGAATCTTTTCCAGCTCTTCACAGTGGGCGACACAACTGGTGAAGAAGCTGAAAGGGATGCGGCCAGATAGGGGCTGATGAGCGGGTACGAGAGCCTCGGTACCAACACCAGAAGCCGACGGAAAGTGAAAGTTTACACCAGATTGAATGAACCTGGAAAGGTGGATTGTTAGTAAAGAACTAAAAGAAGGCAAAGAAGAGGAAGAAGAGGAAGGAGAGAGGGAAGAGAAATAGAGAGAGAAGAGAAAAAGAGAGGGAAAAGAAAAGAGAGTTCTTACGAAGTCATCATAACACATCCGTACCACGTCTTCATGCGCACCTCTTTTTCCCCACAAGACCTCATGACCCCATCGCCGTCATCACCCAGCCTCATGTGCTGCGCAAGGCGGTATGCAATCTCAATGGGAATCCTGCGCTCATCGCCTGAGAAACGAGTACTGTTGAAGGATATGGCGACGATGAGAAACGTCTGCACGGCAGCCAGGCTGTTTTCCTTTACAAGAGCCGGCGTGACATGTGCATAAGCGCATTCCCAAAACGCCCGCGAAAGGAATATTTTATCCTTTTCCTTTAGCTTGGAAAACTTGGACGCGTGGGACAGCATCGTGAAGAGGGCGCAGCGAAACATGAACGAGTGAGTATTTGCCGTCTCTCCTGAACCACCGAGACCAAAAGAGGTGGACGGGGACAGGCCGGTGGCAGCGTCCTTGTCGCCATTTGCCCTGCGATAGGCGCGCATAAAGGTTGAGAAGCAGATGAAGGGAAACAAGTAGCAGACTTCTTTGTGGTAGACGCGCAAGAGATAGAGACTGAGCTCGTAAGGGGGCATGATGGGTTTGTGCGCTTCTTTGCCCACCGGCTTGGGGTTATTGAGGACTGAGCGAAGTTGCCTCACCATGTCGACGACTGCAAGCTTTTGATCATGTTTGAGATATCCAGTCTTGTTATCAATCAAGTGACAAGCGTAGTTTGGCACATCAGAAGTGTGCTCCCCCCCTCTGTCGATAGACGAAGGGCGAGAATCGCCTTGGTATCCATGACTAAGCGACGATTCTGGCTGGGAACCAATGTTGATAGGAGGAGAAATGCTGCTTTCAATAGAAGGAGGAGGGGGGGGAAGTGGTGGAGGAAGAAGTGGTGGAGGAGGAGGTGGAGGAGGTAGGGGAGGTTGAGATGTAGAAAGAGGATCAGCGTCCGTTGGAAGAGGAGCATCATTGATCATGGGAATAGCAGCTGGGGGCTGCGCATCGGTAACTAAAGGAGCCATCATCTCCAAAGCATCTCCAGCCATCGAAAGAAGAGGACCCATGGACACTGAGGCACTCGCCCCAGGTGGTTGGATAGTCGCGTTTGTTGATGCCCAGGCATCCCCAGCTGTGGGGAGAGGAGGAGCATTCTGGCTGAGAGAGGACTCCCCAAAATGTGATAGCTTTGAGCGGAGAAAGTGTGCTGCATTCAACTGATCCAGATGTCTTCTGAAGCCTGGGTCATCAAGCTCTCGAGCTTCGTGTGTCGTATCTGGGCCAAAAGCTCGATCGGTGGCTGTATCGGTGTCGTTGTTGCCATGTGCCTTTGGTTGATTAGCCTGCTGAGGCACGTCTTTCTTCTTCACTCTGAGTTTTGTAAACAAAAGTCTGTCAGCTTTCTCTACTGCTATTTGCCTCCTCTCATTGATAGATGGGGATAGATCAAGACTTACTTGTATATGGTTGGGTAGCAAGTTACCGGGTCTTCGTAGACACAATCCGCCTTTAACCATCCCTCGCAATGTGAGCATGGCCTGTCGCCGTTGCACCGCGCTCCTAAACTGCGACAACTTACACAGACGAGACGGGGGGGCTTGGATGGCCGCTGCAACTCGGGCGGTGGTGGAGTTTTTCGAGCAGCATTGGGGTTCTGACGGTTGCCAGCCTTTGGCTTCTTCCGGTGTGATACCATGGCTCAAGAAGGTGTATCAACCACTACTGCGAGACAGTCACCTACTACTGAGAGGAACTGTCTTGTGGTGTCGGTTCGGCTAGTGTTCGCGTTAGTGCCAGTATCTCTGCGTTTATTGTGACGCACAAAGCCATTGGATTGGACTTACACAACAAGACGATCTGGGCCAGAGAGAACGAAAGAAGGAGAGAGAACAAGGCGAGCTGCGATGTAGCTTTTTCACAGTTGTGAAGAATCTGGGGAATGAAATGATGAAGATCGTGACTAGATGGCCAAGTATAAAAAGTGCAAAATCCGAGATGGACAGAAGTTCAAGTCAAGAGTGACAAGCAAGGCAAGTAGATCGCTGCTATTTATACCCGAAAAGCACATGGAGTAAAGGGGTCAGAAAGACGAGGAAAGAGAGCGAAAACACCGGTGAGGAAGAGCATCCCATCTCTCTCTTCGATCGCCCAGCCTCACTCTCTCCTCGCTGCAAGATCCAGCAACACCTCAGCACACAGACAGTGGAGCATTGACAGGCCCAGCCAGCAAATCGCGGAGGAGCAAAGCACAAGTCAGGGCAGTGTCTCAGAAACGTTCAGAAGATTTCGGTGGCCCAGGACAGCCACAGCATCATGTAGCCGTCCTCGTGAGCTCCATCGGTTCCAGCCATTGTTACGCAGACTGGAGCCGGGTGTTGTGGTGATTGGATCTCGCGGCTCCGTCCCTGGCTCTTGTCCCGCACATGGCTGATTGATGCAATCAAAACAGAGGGGACGAGGGAAAGAAAGAAAAAGAAAAAGAGGCTTGAAAGCTACTTGCTACTATCGGTCAGGGGCTCTGCTCCTGTGATGCTCTGGGCCGAGAGCTGAAGCTGAATATTGGCGCCAGCCGCAGAGCAAACAGCAGCAAACATGAGCTCAGCCAGCCAAGGCTGCTCAATACTACCAAGACATGCATGCTTAGTGTGGCCAAGGCAGCCGGCTGGTAGGGATCATCGCAGTTCACTATCCTGTTCTCTCCTCAACATGCCTAGCCAAGTCTGGTTTCACCCGGAAGAAAAAGAAATGAAAAGACAAACAGCTGATAAGACCCCAAGGCGGTGTCCAATGAATGTCGAGTCACCGCATCCACGAGGCCACCCAAGCTCCCCTAATCGTCGGCCGACTCAATATTCGCCGGTGCCTGGCGTGTATTGTTTCACAGCACAATGCAAGTGCGCGTAGGATGCCGGGCGGATATTCGAGCAAACAGTCATATTTGGCGGCGCGTCTAATAACGCGAGCAGCACAGGGCGATGGAGTACGTAATTCTCGAGCCGATATTATGTGAGGCGCGAAGGATTAAGCGGGTACGTACAGATAGCCGCCGCCGCGAGCCTTGTCCGAGACGATAGTCGTGACACCTACCTTGATGGTGGTATTACATGTTGAATACATGTAGTAATATGAGTCCGTGCGGCGATGCGGCGATGCGACGGCCAATACAGAGTGGTTGTACGAGCAACCTAGAGAGGGTTTTGGGAGATTTGATTCTCATTGCAATACTACGTAGAACAATTGTGCCTCTTCCTCTTTGTTTCTTGTTCTTTGTTCTCTTATTGTTATAGTCTAACATACTCCACGAGGCCGTTTTGCAGCACGCCTACCTAGGCTTTCAGAAATTCCACAGACTTTGTCAAGTTCCAGCCACTCTTTGTACCAGACATCACCAAGCTCAGCCCCGATAGGGAGGCAGCAGCCAAGACCGAATATCGAATCACCTCTGTCCAAACCTTTCCGCGGGATGGCTTCTTGCTCTTTAGAGGCTGCCATAGCTTGTTAGATGATCATCTCTTGGCTCTATGAATCCCTGCTGGGCAAAGCAGGCAGTAACAGGCGGACAAAGAGGGGAGAGGGTAAAGGATACAGACTCACATCGTATTTAAAATCCTTGTATACTGGGAACAAGCACCGGTACCAGAAGTAGGGCTGTGAGTAGGGATACAACATCCCATTATGTATAGATCCATCCTGAGCCCTGTTGTACCAGCTGGAACATCCGCCGGAAAGCCACACGGTTTGTTGGAGGTCCGTCTGGATCTGGTCAATGTACCGTTTCTCCGCATCAAGGTTGACATCCACGGCCATCGCTTTGCCTTGGAGGACGGGCTTGATCAGTCGGAGAGCGAAGTTGATGGAGTTTTCCACAGCCATGATTGTCGACGTGTGACCAGTAGCGCTGTTTGGTCCTATAGGGAATGAAAGATGATATATCAGTTAGATGGGGATAATTGAAAAGAAGTACGCAACTTGATCTAGGAGGAAGAAAAAGCAGGCCTCACCGACTATCAGAAACAGATTTGGGAAGCCGCTGATAGACGTAGTGTTGTACGCCCCTGGCCCTCCTAGAGCTTTCCAATGCTCCTCTGCCGTCACACCTTGCCGGCCGATGATGTCGATGTTTGTGCAAAAGCTGTTTGTTTCATAACCAGTGGCGAGCACAATAACGTCAACGTTGGTATGGCCGTCCTTGGAGCGAATCCCCTCTGGTGTCACTTCCTCGATTGCATCGTCTCGAAGGGTGACATTCTCCGAGTGCAGGCTAGTCAGATAATTGGGGTCGTAGATGCGCCTCTTGCAGCCTATCTCAAAGTCGGGAATCAACTTATTGTGATACTTTTCGGGGGCCTTTTCCTTGATATACCGCACGGCCTCGGCTGTGTTGGAGCGACGAGTCGCGGCAGCCGCCTTGGTCATGTAGAAGGCCTTCATCTCGGTTTCCGTAATCATCATGAAGAGAAAACGAGAGAGCTTGAGGAACCCTGGTACATACATAAACATCCACTGGAATAAGTTTAAGTTGGGCACTTGCACGGGAGGAATGATCCAGTGTTTGTTGCGCAAAAACTGCGTCACATGCTTTGCCTGGTCCTTGATGGCTGGAACAATCTGGGCGGCTGAGCAGCCGTTGCCGATGAGGGCGACATTCTTGTTCGTCAGGTCAACATCGTGTCGCCACTGGGCAGCGTGGAACACGGGGCCTTTGAAGCTTCCAATGTTTGGGAGATCTGGCTTGCGAGGATATACCAAGACGCCCGAGCCGCTGAAGAGAAACTGGCACTCGTGGACATGGATCGTGTCAGACGTGGTGTTTCGGACCGTGATACGCCAGCGCCCAGACTGCTCAACCCATTCGCATCTCTCGACACGGGAGTTGAAGCTCATCTTCTCGCGGAGGCCATATTGCCTCGCCACATCATCGAGATATTGCCAGATTTCGCTGTGGGATGGCAGGATTTTGGTCCACTTGGGGTTGGGAGCAAAGGAGAAGCTGTAGAGCAAGCTAGGAACATCGCACGCACAGCCTAGTTGTATGGAACAAAGAATTAGCGTCAGCACATGTATATGATGTCGATCCATACTAGTATTCAACTGTTGAGAAATATGGCCAAGGGGAGCATACCTGGATACTGATTGGCAAACCACGTGCCTCCCAAATCGCTGCTCTGTTCGAAGAGGCGGATGTCAGAAATTCCATACCACCGCTTGATGGTGCATCCTAAAGCGATACCAGAGAATCCAGTGCCAATGCAAGCAAACTGGCTGTATGCGGTTTTTTCTGCCATGTCAATTTGCTGGATGAAGAGTGAGTTTAATTCCCCGAGTATTGGAAAAATTTGGGAGAAGGGAATAGACAGTTGGCTTGTATATTCTAAGGGGAAGGCACTGGCCAGCTGCAACGACCTTTGGTATCTGGTTTCTTCAACTTTCAACAACGACAACGATTCAATTCTCTAAAATAGCAACAGAAGAGCACACGCACAGCATTAAATACGCGTCCGGGCAAAGACGGAGAATCAAAACATCTGCCCTCCTTCGTATGTCTCTGTCTCTCTCCCCTACCTATCAACGGCATGCCATACCCCTTGCTCACGCGGCAGAATCCAACAGAAGAGAATCCATCGTGCCCTCTTTGCTTTTCATAATTTGTCACGCCCCGAAGTCTAACGCCCTGCTCTTGGTCTTTCCAACGATGCCTCGGTCAATATTTTGCCTCCACTCACATTTGGGTAGGCCTCGGAGGACGTCTTCGGGTACGCAAAGCGATATCGTCCCAGCTCTTCGATCTATGTGCGTGTCCTCAACAATCCTCCTCTTTGGGTATAGCCACGGTGACAGACGAGGGTGACGGCGAAGCGGATTGCACTTCCCAGCATGCGTTGTGACCGGTCTTGTCTTCTCGCATATCGTGTGCCGCCGCTCCACACCGACCACAACTACGCAACATGATGAGACTCCGATAGCGACTCGGACAATCGTCATTTGCCGTCTCTCGCTATCGATTGCCGTTTCTCTCTGTCAAATGCTTTCTCTCGTTGTCAAATGACTCTGTCGCTATGAAATGGTTCGTCTCGCTTTTAATACACGTCTCTCGCTGTCAACTGCCCCCTTGCTGTCAACTAATGTCTCTCGCTGTCGACTGCCGTTTCTCGCTGTATACTGCCTCTCCCACTCAGCATCTTTGCCTACAGAGACACCCCTGTTGTTCGGCAAATAGGGAAAGGAAATAGTTGCCCTAACAAGCCCACGTTTGCTGATCCTTGCCTGGATGCTGTATGTAGCTCGCCAAAGGCAGCAGGCATTGTCAGCAACATCTGGGTAAGCCGTCTATTTATATCGTCATTGGGAAACTGCTCTATGAATCATCTTCTATCAACAATA
Source organism: Trichoderma sp. CBMAI-0020 (assembly GCA_030708095.1). Classification (NCBI taxonomy): domain Eukaryota; kingdom Fungi; phylum Ascomycota; class Sordariomycetes; order Hypocreales; family Hypocreaceae; genus Trichoderma; species Trichoderma sp. CBMAI-0020. The sequence goes on from JAJNCI010000002.1 coordinate 1,796,430, forward strand.
TCTCGTATTTAATGTTGTCCGTTAGCCATACAAACAGCTCTCGATCCCAAGATACACACGGGCCTGGATATAGGCTACTGCAAGCCATCACGCAATCAGCACCAACCGACCACCAACATCACCAAGAGCGGCACGGCCCTCGATGCGGGGACTCGATGCGGGTCTTTGATCGATCACATCGGCGCGAACTAAGCATCGGACCAAGTTCTGGGACGCAGATGCTGACATTGATGCTGGCTATATCAATTTTGCGCCAATAGTGCACAGATGTAAGCGCCCATCTGTGTCTGTGCTCATGCATGAAGATCTTATATCAGCGAGCCTTCAACCCGGCCCTGGGTAAAGGCGTCACAAATGATAAGAGCCGTTGCACTTATAAGAGTGAGAACAGGGTGGGCTATAGGCATGCTATGAGGTCATGTAATTTAGACAGCTACCGGCGATACTACATGCTACTGCTACCATTATTCTGATAGTAGTAACGGCGTTGTTCCTGATGCAGCGGCTCATTTGACCAGCCGAAGCTGCAACGTACTCGGATTGAACGGAGTATAATAGAGATGGTGGTGGCCCCCACCCTGGCATCTTGGACAAGCAGCTTTTGCTCCGCTCAGCGGCACGGGCGAAGCCACGTCTGATGTGACGCCGAAGCTCGGCTCAAGAGGTCTATTGCAGAAGCTTCATTAGACTTGCGGAATCACGACTGCTACATGTGCATATATATCGGCCACGCAAGTACGAGTGAGTAGGTTTCCATCAGTATACAAGAGATAGCGGCTTCGTGCCGGCAAAGCAAAGCACACGCTTATGAATACGCTTGCAGATACGCTGGCAGCCAAATCGAGCTTCGTCCAAGTAAGCAGGTTCTATGTCACACATTCCCAACAGATATTTCTCGCTTTCTCGGGCCGAACAATGCATCCCGGCATTAAGACCGTGGGAAGATGCTTACTTGTATTCAGCCGCCATAACCAGCAGTTTGAAGGATCTCTATCCCAGGATCTCTATTCCTTCTTGTTCTGACATATACAAGAACGAGCATGTATTACTAGTAGCATCCATCTTGGCGAGACCATGCCGGCAGCCACACAGTAAACAAGCAATCAGAGCCAGGCAGTGACAATTTGTGAGTAAATTAACTACTTTTATGCTGTACGACACCACTGACCGTCTCATACCCTGTCTAGTGTCGTTTCTCCATCCGTACTACCGCGGGATATTGGCAAACAACAAGCAAGTTGCCGACTGAACCTTGGGAAATTGCGGCATGAGTTGTGGCCCTCAGACGGAAACTGAGACAGCGCATGCAGTGTTCACTGTTACTGACAGCCAGCAAAAACAGGTAGTCTGTGATCCCTCGCCTCTCTCTCCTCTTCCCCTAGTCCGCCTCGTCTACTATATTCGACTATACCTTGACGCCTTTTTCGCCAATGTTGAGTGAAGAGGAGGCCACTTCTTCGTCTTCCTCCACGGCCGCTACGTCTTTCTCGTCGTTCACGCCCATCTCGCCCCCCCACCCATGCTCAAGCAGATAGGCCTTGAACTTTTCGTCTTGGATGGCGAGATCTTCGCCAGTGACATTGGGCACAAAAAAGTAGGTGACCAAGACCCCCACAATACCGCAGATGGCGGCGATGATAAAGGTCCACCGCTTGCCCAAGTTGTTCTGGATAGGAGTAAAGGCCTGTGTTCCCACGGCGGCACCGGTCTTGCCCAAAGCCGCACTGAGGCCGTAAAACGTTCCTCTTACGCTTGTGGCATAACTCTCCGAGCTCAAAAGGCCTAGCATGTCGCCAGGGCCGAAGTTGCCGGAGCTCTGCATTAGGCCATAAAAGACTATGAAGAGGGGAACAATCTTCGTGATCTTATCGTAGGCACAGCCGATAATGAGGCCGAAGACGAGATAGCCAGAGAAGCCAAGCATCATGATGTTCTTCCTTCCTACTCGGTCACACAAAATGGCCCCGAGAAAGACACCGGGTAGAGCAATGGCCCCCAGCAAGAGCTGCCACTCAGCCGTGCTTCGTAGCGTGTCTCCATGCGTGTCCACCACGGACGAGATGATGGTGCCAGAGAAGACTCCATTGGGGAAAGTGACAAAGTCATACAAGAACCAGGCACCACAAGTACCAATCAGCGTCTTCCAGTAGTAACGGAGGGCAAGGCCGTAGGGCACATGGCGCCGGATGGCACTCTTGCGGTATAGCTTGGACGTGAGCATCTTGATCCGGAAATAGAAGACAGACAGCGGAAGCAGGATGCCAATGCCGAAGCACACTCGCCATACTGTCGACAGATGATCCTCGCCGGCGGCTGAGAGAACAATCAGAAAGATGGATACGGCCAGGGGACCTCCGAAGCTGAGAGGCAGGTTCGTGACAAGAATGAAGATGGGGCCGCGTTTGTCCAGGACTCTTTCGTTGGCGGCTTCGGAGGATGATGTGCTTGCAGCCGGATACTCGCCGCCTTGATGTTTGCAATTCCGTGTTAGCCATGGTGTCCTGCATGCTATACTGCACGGCATTTCCAACATCATATCTTACCAACACCAAATCCAACAATGCCTCGTGCAACCAGGAGCATCCAGAACATGCCGTCAATGGTGGTTCCATGAGCAGCAGTGGCCAAGATGCCGCCAACAACAATCAACAGCGTGGTGAGTATGATTGCCGTCTTTCGCCCAAGATAGTCGCACGTGAGGCCGATTGTGACCTAAGGCAATAAGATATTAATAAATTACGATACAGGTATTTCAAAAAGCGGTGTTTCACTTGCCTGGCCTAGGATTGCTCCAACGAGCAAAGAGTTGGATACGCGAGTGCTGACGACAGACGTATACTGCGCAGGATACTCTTTTTTGAAGAGAACATTACTCATTGTCATGAGGTTGTTTTGATCTGGCTTTCCATGAGCACGAAAAGTATGTAGGTGTCCCCGTGAAGCGTGTACTTACACCCGTCTGAGATGAGGGCAGCGCCGGCTGCAATCTATCGGCCATGGCATTCAATGTTAGCATTACCGCTACTGAATGGCCTTTTTTTGATAAGTGCGATGCAATAGTCAATCATCGCCGCAATGATCTCAACCTACAATGGTAAAGACGTCGGACAGCGACTGGCGCTTCTTGATGCCCTCATCGGCAACACCAACGGCAACAACAGCAGCATCTCCATCTCCGTCTCCATCTCCACCCTTGAGGCTGTTGCTACCTCCGTGCGTCAGCACCGAAACGGGCGACTTTTCTGCGTGGCCAAGCTCGACAGTCATATTGTGCATGCAGCAGGCTGATTGACGCGATGATCCCAAGGGCGGCACACAAGGTGGCATTTTGCTGTGCCGCGGACGGCTCCGAGACAAATATATACATGCAGCAAATGCAAGACTACCTCACTCTCACCTCCCATTTTCGTCCAACGGTGAGCAGCACAACGTGGTAGTGGCAGCGTTGCTAGCAGGGTTTCTCATTCTCATTGCCATTCTCGGAACCTGTCCTAGCTTCTTCTGACCCAAACGAACCATGAACTTTTGTTTTGTTGGCTCCCCGCGTCCAAAGAAGGGCCAATACCGCGCATCTGTCTGTGCATGTGCCGCCGAGGTGGAGCAGAATCCGGCTGTCAGATGCCGATCTACAGACTAAGAGGCGGCGTTCCAAGCATTGCCAGGATATCTAGATCAGGACAATCAAAGATTCGGTGTATGACGGCCGAGAAATTGTCACGCACGTGCGATCTCCATTATCGTATTTATTTAACAGCGGATGCCTACCGTATGAAAGGCTGTGGATTGAATCGGGCCATGTAAGCAGTAATGAACATGATCTATCCATGATACAAGCCTATTGATTTTCAGGATCCTCGACAGCACGACAACGTGCCCTGGAACTCGCAGCAATTATTAGCTAATAGTATTTCCAGCCTCTTATATCTACATATGCATTAGGTAAAATGACCTCGACCATCACAAACCGGCGGATATTTCCCTGTTGGCGCAATTTGCTTGGAACTAATGCCTGTCATTGTTAGGTTAACCAAGCTCAAACAGGAAACCAAAAATATCCAGTATCTAGCGGAATAGAACTGGTGCCAAAGAGAAAAACCAGGAAACGCATATGCAAGGCGGATTTTCATTTATGACTCCATACCTAGCAACACCAGGAAGCGTTTGCTCAATTGTCTTGGACATTGCCAGCACCGCTACCCTGGATCCAGGCACCGCAAAATAGGCTGCCGCCTTTATAATATGGAGAAGAGCGGCGCATTTCCAATAGTGGGGGCTTGCGTCGCCGGTTGACTCAGCCATGTGTGTCATGGAGGGGCAATTGTTCCAACTCTTTTTGCGTCATGATGCTCGATACTTAATCGCACATTACCACATTCTTTGCGCTCGTTTTGATCCTTGGCTTTGACATTCGGAAATAGCATCTCTATATATAGCCAAAGCTCAACCCAGGGCCAGGGCACCGCACAATGGCGCAAAACCCGATCGATGAGCTCTTGCGACGGCCTCTCTATGGTAAGCACCACCAGTCCAGTCGCATCACTGCTCTTCTTTAGCTCGCGATGCAGCGCGCAACGCCCATTTCTGCTCCTCTCTTACGTGTCGTGTTTAGTCTACGATCTACCGCCCGAGAGCCTTGGAGGCTTGACGCTCAAGCCAGATGCAGATGCCGTTGCCGAAGCTGAAGCCACGACGCCTCCCCGACAGACCTCGGAAGCATCGCCCGATGGCACTTCCGGCTCGCAGACCTGTTCTCTGTGCAAGCTGTCCTTTGTCACTGTGATCGACCAGCGCGGCCACACCAAGTCCGACTTGCACCACTACAACCTGAAGCAGAAGCTGCGAGGGCAGAGCGTCGTGACAGAAGCCGAATTCGAAAGGCTGATAGAGACTCTGGACGAGTCGCTCTCCGGCTCCGACTCGGAAGATACGGAGGATGACGAGGACCAAGGTCGCCAGGAATCGACGCTGACGGCGTTGCTCAAGAAACAAGCAAGATTAACGGAGAAGCGGAATAACAACAACGAAGACGGCGATGACGACGAAGTTGCTGGCCGGCCAGGCAAGGGCAAACCACCGCTGATATGGTTCAGCTCGCCCTTGCTGCCGGAGAATACATATTTTGGCATATATCGAGCCATCTTCTCTGAAGAAGAGCAGAGGCAGTCGGATTTGGTCGACGTCATCAGGAAGAAGCAGCTCGAGCCCATAGCAATGCCAAGGCCCGCCAAAGATGGAACGCTGCCGCCAGTTGCATACAAGGGGCCTCACTTCTTCCTCTGCATGATGGGAGGTGGGCATTTCGCGGCCATGGTTGTCTCGCTGGCCCCGCGATCTGGAAAGGCTGGCAGCATGACGATGAACAGAGAAGCCACGGTTCTCGCCCACAAGACCTTTCACAGATATACAACGCGGCGGAAACAGGGTGGCTCTCAGTCGGCCAATGACAATGCCAAGGGAAAGGCGCACTCTGCCGGTTCTTCTCTGCGTCGATACAACGAAACTGCCTTGGTTGAGGATATTCGCGCTCTGTTACATGACTGGAAGGCGCTTTTGGACACTTCAGACCTGTTATTCATCCGAGCAACGGGGACGACGAACAGAAGAACATTGTTTGGCCCTTACGAAGGACAGGTTCTCCAGGCAAATGATACTAGAATACGCGGATTCCCTTTCAGCACCAGGAGGGCTACTCAGAACGAGCTTATGCGATCCTTTATCGAGCTGACTCGACTAAAAGTACGCGAGATTGTTCCAGCAAAGGCCGGACCGAAAGAGTCAGATAAAGCAGCGCAAAGCAAGGCCTTGCCTAAGCCAGTGAAACCAGCTCTGTCAGAGGAGGAAGAAACCGCACTTCTCCACACGTCTCAACTACAAGCCTTTGTGCGGCGCTCCAAGCTGCCGGCACTCCTATCATATCTTACAAAGAATGGACTCAGCCCAGACTTTGAGTTTTATCCTCCCGAGCAAAACCACCACACGCCACGTCTCTTACACTACGCAGCTTCGCAGAACGCCGCGCCATTAGTTGTGGGTATTCTCACACGAGCTGGGGCGAACCCGCTGCTTAAGAATACAGAAGGAAAGACAGCTTTTGAACTTGCCGGAGACCGACCTACACGCGATGCCTTTAGAGTGGCTCGATCCGAGCTGAGCGAGGCCAAGTGGGATTGGGATAGTGCCAAAGTGCCTCCGGCCATGACAAGGAGCGAAGCCGACCAACGCGATGAGCGAGAGAAGCAAGAAGCAGACAAGAAGGAATCAGACAGGCGGAAAGCCGAGGAGGAGAGGCTTCGTGTTGAGGGGCCAAAGGTCTCTGATACCAAGACGAGGAGCAAGAATGCCAGCGTAGTGGCCTCTATGATTGCAAAGACACCACAGGAGCGCAGGGAGGAGGAAGCGAGGGGATTGACGCCCGAGATGAAGATGAGGCTGGAGAGAGAGAGGAGGGCGCGTGCAGCGGAAGAGAGGATGAAGAGGCTACAGGGTGGTAGTTGAAATGTGTGGTATTTGCGCAAAGTTGGGATAAACTGAGAGCCTTTGAATTGTTGGGATAGACTACTAGGTAGATGGACGGAGTTTTGTGCTCGATAATCATAATGAAGGTCAAGATATGCCATACCTTGACATGGTATCTTATGAAGGCGTCGAACGTGCTATACTAGAAAAGCATCGAACATGCTATCTTATAAAGGCGTCAAACATGCTATCTTATAAAGGCATCGAACAAGCTATCTTATAAAGGCATCGAACATGCTATATTAGAAAAGTGATTCAATCTGCGTTACTGCTTGAGTGTAGTTTCATACAAAGGCGCAAAGGAACGATCATTGCAATTACTCAAACACACAAACGTGTTGAAACTCGTTGCTTTTCCCTCAATCGACTCCCCTTTATCCCAATGGTGCGGCACCTCTCAACGGCCAACCAACTGTCCCTCACTCCCACGACGGCAACGTAATCATCGCTCTAGCCAGATGGAGAGCTTTGCCTTTTCGCTTTCTTGCCCAAAGATGGTATACTACACGTTCCGATTCCAATGTTTGCCGCTAATCGGATCGGACAATCGTCTCTGTATCCCTTGCATCCGAAATTGAGCACTCTGCTTCCCGTGCCGTGGCACTGGTAGTACTATCATTCTGCAGAGGCATCTCTAAAAGGAGGGGACGAAATGGAGTTGGACGTTGGCTCGACCGATCTTGTTCTAATTTCGCCTGACCGCTCTTCCTCGACTCCAGCTGGAGGGACGGCCTAATGCCCTACCAACGAACAAAGCTATTTCGCCCCGTATGGACCATCCGAGTATCACAAGGTTTAAGTAATCTCACGAAATGTATTTAGAGGTAGTCGTGGGGTCGACTTGAGTACAAAAGGAAATAAAAAGGAAGTATATACGGAATAATGGATTCTGTGGTAGTGGGTCAGTTGTTCGAAAACGGAAAACAATCACGTACATATATGTATATACATCACCCGCAGGCGTAATCTTCAGTCGGAAGCTTTGTCCATGCCACTAGGCAGCCAGACCCCAACAGCATAAGCATCGTACAGTTGGTGATTTGTGCGACTGGCTGCATTAACGGTCAATGCTCATGTTGTGCTCATGTTGTGCTCGTTGGTGCACGATTCCGCAGGCGAAGGAACCTTTGGAGCTCTTATTGACCATGTTGTTGGTACGACTGTGCCAAGGGCTTGTGAGGACAGTCATCACAAACCCCACAAACGGTTTCTTTACCCTGCTCATGGGGTCAAGCTGGCGTCATCCAATGGCCCGGTGTTTGAAGGCTAATTGACCCTTGGTTGGCTATTTCGAATTGGTCTGTCCATCCAACTTGTCTATTATAGAGCTTCGGCGATGCTTCGCCAGTGCCCCAGCAGTATCAGCTTGTCCAATCATGGTCATCAGGCTGAGCACAGAGTAGGTATAGCCATATTGACTCTGCTGACACCAATGACAAGGTCTTCGGCTCTCAGTTCTGAGCCCAGTCTTTCCATGACCCATTCGAAACTCCACAGCCAGCTGCGTCGAAAGCCGTCAGCTTGACCAAGTCGAGCCTAGATCTGGACTGCGGGGACAAACAAGACCCCCGGTGCCGTTGCATTGCGGCTGATCAATGCAGGCTGCAGAAAAAGAAATAAGGGGGGGTTTGCCGTATGCATTTCCTCCTTTGTATCGTTTTCGCGCCGATGGCTGTACCGGATGGACGGAGTGTCACACTGCTAACCAACTCGACACAGGCTGGAGCCGAGGCTACGAGGCTGCTAGCCCGTACGCAGCAGGTCGATAATATCTGCGAGCAATAAGGCACAGTGAGCTTCATGTTCCCTTCGTCCTCCATCGATCGATAGCCTGGTGCTCCGCATTCAGCCGCAAATGCAGGGTCCTCTGACTGTCGGCCCTTTGACAGACATTTCTCGTCTTGTTCAGGAAACGTGAGGGTACGGCTATGCGTGGAGGGCATGCCATCTTGCGCTAAGATGCTTTTGCAGTCATTCCCATGGATAAAAAGCAAAGAAAATTTGTGTTTGCCCGAAGCGAGAACGCCTACCGTAGCTTGGTCGATCCCCCTAACGAAACGACCGTTGAGCGCACAGACTAGGGAGATCTTGTCTCTCCCGATCGATGATAGGGTGGAAGCGTCCCGGGCTATTGAATACGGGCGTAGATTGCGTAGCATTCAGGCACTGCTGGTTTTGCATTCATTAGCAAAAGGCGCCGCACTAGGTTCGTTGACTCTCTGCTTAGGCTAAATGGAGGAGGTGACGAGACGAAGCATGAAGCTTGGATCTATGCATGGCTGGCCTGTATCCGGCATGGGACGAGACTTGACCAGATGGAATCGACAGTACAGCACTAACAGTCGTATTGTCGCCTCAGGCTTGATCGGTGAGATTACTGTATGCTCTCAAGCCACACGCACAAGCCATGAGCGCGAGCGAGGCGAGACGTTGGCGTCTGATTGGCCTGAGTTTGATGCCTTCGCATGGGACCTGGTCTGCAATGTCATTGTCGTTGACGATATCAGAGGCGATGGCAGTTGCTGGCACCTGCGGACAGCAATGTGACTGCATGTGATGTTATCTTATCCGGGCTAGCACAATCGATATTGCAAGGTTCAATGCTGTTACCAGAGGCAACACGCATCATCTCGTGATCCAGTCGCAGTCATCCTCCGCCCAATCTAATTTCTGAATCCCCTCGCAACATGACAGGCTCGGAACGCTCCAAATGCACGGCTGCTTACCCGGCCCCCTGCTCGAGTTTTCTTGTCGTCTTTTGCCGTCTGTCTTGCCGTCAGCCGTGCGGATTTCCCGGAAGGCGTTAGGCTTCTGGCTGTTTCACTGTGCTAACCACTGCTTCGACTTAGGATCTGCTACGGGCGCCGCAATGCGCTTATCGGAGAGACACACGGCCGGTCACCGGCTGTATCTGCAGATTGGCTATGCTGCTACTCGACAAGTGCTCCTACAGACAAGTGCTAGCAGTACTGCTAGTAGTATTGCCAAGGGGAGGAGGCAGCGGGCACACAGTCCTTGCTCAAACCTCGTCATCCATCCCCGGACGCATGTTAACGAAATAAGGGCCACGGTCAGCGGTGCGGCCGAGCTTTGATCCTGCTGGTACCTGCGACCTGCAACCTGCAACCTGCAACCTGCAACCTGCAACTATACTAGCCAACTGCATGCTCTAGCATCAGCTAACCAACTCGGGGCTACAAGCAACACGTCAATGTCAACATCGGCGACTACTAGGTCTACTAGGCATAGCATGAAACTGCGCGTTGTGTTATACGCAACTATACGGCGCATGCCAGACGAAACGCTTCACTCAGCTGCTCTTCCGCACGGTGAGCCAAGTTGCGGACTGCGCGTTACAGCTTCCCGCAAGCGAGCCGTCCACCGAGGACCAAAGGCCGCTGGCATCGACTCCGCCGCCATTTCTCCGTGGCGTGGGCCTCGACGATAGCCGCCTCCTCCCACTTCCCACGTGAGCGAGAGCAGCTCTTCCCAAGCAGTCTCATGCATGGCTTGGCCTGGCTTGGCTGCGACCCCTGCTGCGAGGCCAATGACAGCGCCGCGGGGTCCTTGTCAAATCAACGCCGAGAAGCTGGCTAACGACTGCTTTGGGCTGCAAAGGATTCCAGAACGGGCTTGGATTGGCTGTGCTGGGACCATCCATGGCGAAGAGTTTTAGCCCTGGACTGCCAACAGCAAAAGGGACGAGCGCTCGTATAAGCGGAAGCGCATGCATACCATACTACTGTACGTCCAGCACCTTACCCAAGAGTGGTAATGTTACTATGAACATGGAAAACTAATACCTTCTTGTCGTTGTACCAGTATCTCTCATTCTGCAATCATGTGCTTGGCGCCGGCCGCGGAGAGGCAAAGATGCTGCTGGAGCCCTCGAAGCGCCACAAGAAACTATGAGGTGTGGCGGGAAGCTGGCTTGGCCTGGCTTGGCTATCCGCCCGTCTGTTGGAACGGGGCCGTCAATGTGAAGTCTCACAAACGAGAGGCTGCTGCTTGCCGACCCAACAATGGTACAACCCAGCCGTGCCTCATCATTGTGCGAGTACGGGGCCGTAAAGACGTGATCCGAGCAAAGCAAACGCTTCATGTGGTTGCACCCCGAGCAAGACAAACGCTCGGGCCCTGGACCCGGCTGAGACTACTGCTGGCGATGTGGATGCCAGACAGACGGCCGACGGTCTCGGCGCCCCTGGACGCTTCTGTTTCAAGCCGACGGCGCCAGATTAGCTCTGCAGGCTTTATGATTCAAGTCTATACGCAAGACCATGCTTCGCAAGGCTTAGCCTGAGCGTGCCATCTCCACCTCGAGAGACTCGTCCCGACATTGGATGATGGGAATAACATGGGCATTCGACGGAAATGCCAGTGGCAACGCCGCCAACAGAGAACACGCTCTTGCCCGTTCAGTATTACTCCAGGCACTAGGTATATCAATTTTTTCTCCCCCCCCCTCCTGGCGTTGCTTATTTAGCATGTATGGAGATCTCCATGTGGTTATTGTATCCCGTTCCCCCATCCTTACCTTCGATATATACTGTAATACCCCCAGTACCCACTGGCATTGATTACTTTGCAACTCATTCTTCGGTATCTACTTACCGGCAGAACGGGAGAGAGATCTCTTATACCCCTTCTCCCCCGTGAAGATCTGACGCCGCTTTTTTTCCTTCCCTGTCTCTCTTCGTCTTCATCATTCTCTTCCTTTCGTTGCTCCCTCTTGCTCTTTTCCTTTGCTTTCTAGACTCTGCTTTCTCTGATTCATTTTTGCTGCGTTTTGCAAGCCGGCTGCTTCTTTGATCGATTTATGCTATCAACTCCTCCTGGCTGATCGACATGCGACGACGATTTTCGCCAACACAGCAAGATTATAGACTCGTCCTTTCTTAATTGCTGTTAGGGGGGTTTTCAACTTTTGAGTCGTTCATTTACTCCTTCACACCATGCTGGAAGGGGACCTGTCTATGGGAGCGCAATCGCTCAGCCCTCTCCCCTCGTCACTCCGCAGCGGTCTTACTGCCATCACAGTGCTAGCTTGCATATCTTTCGTTTCTGCAGCCACTCTGTTCATATATCTTACCTATAAGATTGTTGCTTGGCAGTTATTCGTGCGGGAAGAAAATGAAGACCGATTCCGATACGCACACCGAGGCGAGGATGAACAGCAAAACCAGACTCAACCAGACGCCCACCGAGCAGGCCACGAGGCATCGGCTTCTCAACACGCCGCGGATTTCACGCTCGGAATCGATGGCGTTTTCAACTCGCCTTCAAGGGAATCTCACGATGCTTCCGTGAAAGGCGAAGCAGACCTTCCCCAGGATCCAGGCCCGCCTATCCGGCCACTGAAAGGCGCGCCGAACCAGTTTCTCATTCTCATCTACAACCTACTCATTGCCGATTTACACCAATCGATTGCCTTTGCCCTCAACTCGACGTGGATCAACCGAAATGCCATCTTGGTGGGTTCGAAAACATGCTGGGCTCAAGGTTTCTTCGTGTCGACGGGAGACTTGTCATCAAGCCTGTTCATCACCCTCATCGCCATACACACATTCTGTTCTGTGGTCAAGGGATATCGGCCGTCACAACGGCTGCTGTACTTGTCCATCGTCCTTGTGTGGCTGTTTGTCTATTTTATTTCGACACTGCCCATTGCAATTACAAACAACGGACGTGACCATGGTGGACTATTTGTCCGAGCCGGTGCCTGGGTATGTTGTCAATGTTATACTTGCACTTTGCTCTGATTGTTTGTGTTTTTTTTTTTTTTCACCTGACTTGCTAACGTGTTGAGTATCCATTCAGTGCTGGGTCAACTCTGATTATGAGCGCCTCCGTCTGCTCACCCACTACCTGTGGATATTCATCTCTCTCGGCGTGACCAGTGGGCTTTACATTGCCATCTGGGTTTCTCTTCGCAAACAGGCCCGCCGTCGCCGTGCCGCCAACCCAGACGGCAGCACCGATCTTGGGCACCAGTCGGATCACAATCCAGCATTCCTGATCTATCCAGTAATCTACGTCATGTGTACGCTACCATTGGCCACCGAGCGTGTGGCGTCCATGGCTGGAGCCGAAATCCCGCTAGGATACTTTTGCTTTGCGGGAGCACTCATCTCCCTCAACGGTTTTTTTGACTGCCTTTTATTCGGAACAACTCGCCATTCCATCATCTTTGCGTCCAAGTATGATTTGGACGCCGCCGATACGGGCGTCGGGACGATTGCCTTTCTGCAAACGCCCAAGGCCCGGCGTTACGGCAACATGGTCTGGGTTCAGGGTGGTGAGGGCAGAAGGAGGCGGAAGATGGAGCCCAAGACTACTGGTGGATGGTGGTCATGGCAGCGCCTGACGGAGCACTCTTCCAGTATCAGAAGGCAAGAGAAGCGGCGAATACCCCGGGGTTCGAGCCAGGAGTCCCTACGAGGACCGGGAATCCAAATGGACCTGGTCACCACTGTGGTGGTGGAAGTGGAAGAAGGCAAGGAGCGAGATATTAGATTCCCCGACCCAGTCGCAAGCGGCAGTCCTTCGGTCAACAGTACGGAAAGAGATGCCGTTAGCACGAGAAGAGCCATCTAAAAGAAGAAAAGTTTGTTTCTTTTTCTTCCGTTGTTTCTTGGATTTTCCTATGTTCACTGGGGCCTTTGGGTTATGGGTTTTGCATGGAGCCTCGGCATCCGCGCAAGCTTGATGAGAAATGTAATACTACAAGTCATTGGGTTTTTTGGGATCTCTACATTCATATATCTGCATCGTCATAGCGATTTACTGAGATAGCAGAGGAGACTTTTGATAAGTTTATCCTCCTAATAACAAACATATTGTCACAATACCCTTCTCTCAGCAAACCGCCCAGTCTACAGTGAACTTTCGAACGGGATGACTCCTCATCTGATTACTAGCAGTCTTGCAATCGGACCGTTCGTGGAGAATGTTGTACATCTTCAGCTCCCTCTGCCGTTCACAGAGCCTCAAGCGGAGCAATATGGCAAATACTGTAGCAGACAGACTGTTTACCACTACTAGCTAGATTTCCCGGTACCTACATACATGAACTTTTTTTTTTTTTTTTTTTTTTTTTTTCTCTTTTCTTCTTCTTCTCCTCTCCTCTCCTGAAGCCTCCATTGGGCTTTTTTCCGCAAAAGGACCAATCCGTTATTAGATCGGCCCGCTCGTCGTCCCATTCCGTTGAATCCACTGTCCACCCACTTGGACTGCCAGTAGTGTTATTCTCCCCGTTTCCTAAAAAACGGTAAAAGGGTTAAGCTGACAGCTGACGCGATTCATGTTCGCCCGCTGGTTTCGCCCGCTGCTATCGCCCGCTGCTAGGACAAGCATGTGGGGAGAGGAAGAAGAGAAGCGACACTCATATCATCATGGTATACAAGGGGACCACGAGTAATGATTCGTTGTAGCTTTACCGTTGCTGCGAACCCTGAAATAGGCTCTCGCATCGCAAGATTGGGATTGACATTGGCAGAGGTCGCTCGCCCAATAGGGCTGTCCTCAGGGATGGAGAGCTCGGTTTCCTTCGCGCCGACGATTACAGTCAAGGAGGCGAGCTGGCTGCATAGCTTTCCCATCGGTGGCAGATCTTTCTGGTCGAACTGAGATAGCGTCGCCAGGCTCCCTCCACTTTAGAAACAGCTTCTTGGTGGCGTTCAAGTATTTGTATTTATTCAATCATCTCTCCTTGCCGGCTCTCTTTCTCCTTGCCGGCAGTGGCAGTCGGGAGGCTAAAAGAAAAAGGGCGGGCTGTCACGATCGCGGCAGCTGGTTGCGAGGCTTGTAGCAAAAAGTGCCTTGTCGGGGATCGACTCTCAGCTCGCCACGGCGCCGAGGTCTAAGCCGGAGCGGGCGTAACGCCATGACGGTCCCCTGTTTCGCCTTGTTAGCTCCCCGTCTGTCTATATTGTCCAATACCAATGAAAGAGAGGTGTTCGTGCCATTGTTAAATTTAGGGTATATTGCATGGTGCTAGACCAGGGGTTTTTCTCCGGCCGGGTGCCTGGCAGTTGAGTGCCTCGGTATATCATAGCAGCGAGCATGGTATTGTTGATCTTGTTCTTTTGTATGTTTGGTATGTCTGAGGCTGGTGGTCGCCAGGTTGATGCTCGCGTTGATGTTGCTTGGGAATCTGAATGGTGGCTGAGAGATGACGGCAGCTGCCGGCACTGTTCGATGTCTTAGTAGTAGCCCATCGGCTCTACAGTATACTGAATCAAATGCCATTTTTTTTTTTTTTTTTTTTGGAAAATAGTTTGCATTTAATACAGTGTAGTCAAGAGAATAGGTGCAATCTTGCATCATCAAGTGTAGCGAGAGCATTTTCCCAAGGCCGAGCGTGCAGCAACGGCTAGATTCTCGCTATAGCTCGCTTATGTTCTTCATCCCCAAGGTTTCATGCGCAAGGCCATGGCGCATATCTAAAAAGTGGATTTTCGCCTTTCTATTTTATAAAAAACACCACATTAAATATAAAAAATCCCGAGTCTATCCAGCATCTACAAAGGGCACCCCGTCCATGCGTGGGTAGAAGCGCCGTTGCTGTACCCTTGCAAGCCTTGTCACTGCACCCGTGCCTGCAAGTGTCTCTACCAGCTGTCACGGACCGCAGCAACCTGCTTCTCTGGCTCAATTTCTGCAGCATGCTCTGACAAAGACGGCTGCTGCTGCTCAATACCACCAGTCATCCTCGGCTCCGAAAATCGTCCGACTTGCTTGATGCTGACGGCACCCAAGATCGATGCGTGCGAGCAACCCACGAGAAGAGCACTTCGGCCATGGCTAACCGCAACAAGCCATCGGGTGATGGCCAGAAGACGACAGAACAAGAGCAAGGCAAAACAATGGCCCATGTCCAATGGAGGTGAATGAGGCAACCATGCAATCCTGCGTCCGCATTTGGGGAAATGCATGAATGCCCTACACGCCTGTCCGTTCTGTCGTGCCACGCATGTGTGCCAACGCGTCCAAGAGCGGGGGTCGGTCATGTCGATTCTATTTGCTGCATCCCTCACTTGAGCGGCGAATTGGAGGTGCCCGGCAAAAATAATGCTGCCTGGCCAGCGCCTCGTTTCGTGCCCTCGTCAACAGAGAATCCTCGCCAAAGCACGCAACACCGGCTTGCTCCTGCGCGGTCTTGAGAAATGAGCACTCCTTGGCTGGCCAAGCTCAGCCCTTTTTTCGCATTTGCAGCGGCAGGCTAAACAACAAAAGTCCATCACCTACAATCCATCAACTTTTTCACTCCGTCTCTGGTCCGCCATGGTTCGAGTCCAGAAGCTGACTGCGGAGGCTCTGCTGAGCGACCCGAGGCGCAGCCCGGCCGTTCCCAGCAGAGATGGCACGCATGCGCTCTATACAGTCTCGACGCACATGCTCGGCGACAAGACTACTCAGGAGCTGCGTCTTCTTAACCTCCAGACAGGAAGCTCCAAGCAGATTTCCAACGACGCTGGGGTCCACGATGCCATGTGGATTCCGACCACAGAGCTTGATGTCATCTACCTCCGATCTGTCGAACAGGGTCGGACACAGGTCATGGTGGCATATGCCGGGGATGTGTCTGTAGAGCACTACGTGGCGGCAGAAATCGACGCACCTGTGTCGAATCTAAAGCTGAAGGAGCTGAGCAGTGGAAGCATTGCTTTTGTAGTTACCGGCCTGGTTGGCGATGCTGGGTTATATAATCAAGAAGTCGCCCAGAAAGGGTCTTCAGCAAGACTGTATGACTCGGAGATTCCTATCGTTGAGTTACCCCTGCCCCCACTCCATTCAGTTAATTCTTTCTTTCTCGGTGCTCTTCCTCTAACCGCTTTGCGCAGTGGAACGCATCTCGTAGACCAAACAGATGCAGTCTTTGGTACAACGAGCTGGTGCTACGCGACGGCTGCTGGGCGCTCCAAGGCCAGCTCTATAACTTGATTGACGACGTAGACTTGGAGGCCCCGTCCCGCATGTATACCGACAACCCCTGCAACGAGTTTGACATTTGTGGCGATGGCATTGTCTTTTCTTCCAGGAATCTGAGAGAGCGTGGACCAGGTGGAAATCCTGCCACGTCCATTTACTTTGCCCGCCTTGATTCCTTTTCCCTGCCTGCGGAGGCGATGCCAAGGCAGATATTCATCCCCACCAGCTTTGAGCCCGCTTCGATTACCAACGTCAGGTTCTCTCCAGACGAGTCGGCCGTTGGTTTCCTCTACACGGCGTATGAAGACCCCTACAACACGCGGCTATACCTGGGCTCTGTTGAGTCCCTGGATGCCTTTGACGTCTTCAATCTTGTCACCTGTGTTGATGACGATGACCCGAACCCGCCAACTGCCTTTGAGTTTGTCGGTGGCTCCGACTCTGTGATCCTACGAAGCCATCACTTGGGCCACCAAGCGCTCTCCCATCTCATGCTGGAAGACGGAGCTGAGCCAAAGGTCTTCTTTGCCAGCAGCAGCTGTACTGCCTTTTACCCTCTGAAACATGGGGACTGGGATAATCTCCTGGTGACATCGTCCAACTTCATCGACAGCAGCTTGTGGCAGATTGTTCGGGTGTCAGACGCTAGCATCGTGAGAACCGTATCCTCGGCAACTAAGAACGGCGCCAAGTTTGGCCTTTCCCCTGGCATGGTGACGGACTTTTGGTATGAAGGGGCCAATGGATGCTTTATTCACAGCTGGTTGATGCTGCCGAAAGACTTTGAGGAACACCAGCAGTACCCTTGGGTGCTGGTGCCTCACGGAAGCCCAGCCATGGCCTGGAGCAACGAGTGGTCAATGCTGGTATGTGTCGCGGTATGATGTATTGATTTGTTGATATGACACTAACTTGGTGACACAACAGACCAATTTTGCTGCTTGGGCGACGCAGGGATACGTCGTTGTGCTGCCAAATATCACCGGCAGCGGCGGATATGGGCTGGATTTCGTAAGACGTACGTCGGTTCATGTCCATTCAAAGATACTGGTCCAGTATTGACGGAGTCATAGGAATCCAAAACATGAGAGGCGAGAGGCCTTTTCAAGATCTCCTCGCTCTGATTGATTACCTGCAGGGTATTCCATACCTAGACAACGGAAAAGGTACCATTGTGGGAAGCAGCAGTTCGGCATATCTTGTGAACAAGGTACTGGCACATGAAGCTGCCAAAAAGGTTAGTATGAAGGTTGATGATTTGACCAGATTGGGAGCTGATTTAGAAACTCAAGTTTTGCTGTGCTGTCTGGCAAAGCGGAACAATCGACCCTCCCGTCACCTTTTCGCCGAAAGAGCCCGTCTTTGACAGTTTCGACAAACTCGACGCGTCTTACCCGTATCCGGATCCAAAGACGATATACGAGAACGACATGGCTAGATCGACCTTTTTTTATGGCTGGAAGAATGCGCCGCCGACGCTCATTATCCACGGCGAAAAGGACAAGCAGTGTTCCATTACCGAGGCGCTGACTGCATTCAACTGCCTGCAGGCCCAGAGTGTTCCCAGTCGCCTCTTGACGTTTCCAGACGAAGGAAGCATCATCACCAAACCAGAGAATATAGTCATGTGGTACAATGTCGTCTGGGACTGGGTGAAACGGTGTGTTGATGAGGATGTTCAAAGAGAAGACATCTTCTAGCGTCGAGGTCATATTAGTTTGGTTCGCTACGTTATATTCTGATTTCCCATTCAAATTGGACGAAAAAGCAAATGTCATGCTATTGAGATGGATGCTGTGGATACAAATTCTTCTCATTCCACTCTTTTGAGGAATACAAGCCGGACTAGTCGGTGGACGACAGAACACAGTCTTTTGATCCCCTTGCTTCTGATGGAGTCTTTTTTTTTTTTTTTTTTTTTTTTCCACAACTCGAATACCTTGCACCAATAAAGAAAGTCTGAATGCTCGTCATCCTTTTATGCCCCGTAATGCTTTTCTTTGTCTTTGATGGGGAAATCGCTCCCCGTGGCACCCTTGTACTTGTCACGAATCATGTCGGATATAACCTCGTCCTTTTGCTGCTCAGCTGCTGATTCATTGCTCTGATCGCCTTGACCCATAAACTTTTCCTGAATAAAATCGACACCTAGATTGCGTGTTAGTATTGGTACGAACAGAGTAGGTAGTAGATACTGCATTTGGCTCAAGAGACCTTTATCAAGAAAATCCTCGTCCTTTTCGCCTTGAGCGCCGCCGCCGGCCATGCCGTTCATTTTGCCCAAGAAGCCGCCGCCGCCGCTCTGCTGCGCCGAATTGTTCTCTCCGGTACGATTTTCTGAGTTATTCCCAGAGCCGGTCAATTTGTTTACAAAGTCCATGGTGGCGCGTCAGATGGAGAAATTGCTATGATGGAGGAGTTTGTTGAGGTGATGAGAGTGATTTGTACAAAGAAGTGTCTGAGCGATAGATGATGAAAATGGATAGGATGAGTGAAATAAATAGAGGAAATTAGGTTGAATGAAATCAGGTTCAATGGCAGCTTTCGTGTAGCCGGACATTGGCGTCACGGCACAGACGTCATACCGTCATACATGCTCCAAGAACCAAGACCCAACGGCTTGGCGACTTGCCACCGCCAAATGCGAGACCAATGACAGCACTCTAATCTAGTCTGAAAGTTGGGATTTGTTTTCAAGTTGCAACAGCTGCTGCTAATAAGTGAAAGGCGGCGCAGTCATCCATTGTAACACCCCGCCTTTTTCGGTAGCCACTTGTTATCCCGGTAAATTCACCAAGTCGTGGCTGGGGGTTTAGCGGTGGGCACCTATCTGTCATGGCACCAGCCACTTTTGAAGACAAAAAAAAAAAAAAAAAAGAAAGAAACAATCGCACATTCAAATAACTTTGGTACACGTATTACTGACGGTCGCTGCTGTCGCTTTTCTCGAGGTTCGATCTGAGTTTCTTATCGATATCTGCTGGGTTACGTAAACAACCTTTATATGCGGGCGCGGGCGCCAGCTGCCGACGAAATCTCAAGGCTCGAAAGATTGTAACTCCGACACGCATTACCATTCACGTCTCTTTCGAGAAAATTTCCTCATCCTAACCCTCCCGTTCGTGATCGCTAAACCAGTCATGCCTTGGTGGCTGTGGACTGGCAGGAGGATGGGGCTCGGAGCAGGGGCGTTATCACCGAGGTACCTCCACCTGCACTGCGACTAGGTGAGTCGGTGAGGTACCATCTCTCAGTGGGGTGTTGATTCGGTCTGCCATCGTGGATTGCTATAAGTAGAACAGATCGGCCCTTCGCAGAGAATCGATTCAGTCGGGAAAAAAAGGCAAAAGGAAGGATGATAGGAGAATAAAATCCAGAGGATACGAACAACAGAAGGACAAGGAGAGAAAATCGCCATGGAGAGCTCGTCTCTCGAATCCTCCGCCAGGCCTGGCATCCTTTTCCGCCTCCTCTCAGAACTCGGCCTCGTGTCTCTCTTCCACAGCCCTGGCGACGTCAAGCTGCTCTGTCTGCAGCGGTTTGTTCGCCTTTTCGCCTATGGAGGATCCACACTCGTCTTGGTGCCGTATCTGCAGGCTCTGGGCATTTCCAAGACCAACATTGGCTTGTTCATGACTCTAACCCTGGTTGGCGATGTCTGCATCAGCTTTATCCTCACAATCGTGGCCGATGGGCTGGGTAGGAAGGCCGTTTTGTCCATGGGCGCGTTGATGATGGCGGGCAGCGGCGTGGCCTTTGCCCTCTGCCAGAACTATTGGATATTACTGGCGGCAGCCATCTTTGGCGTCATCAGCCCGAGGTATGCAAACGAGCAGCTTGGGATATTGTATCTGTCGCTAATCATATCCATGCGTTTGTAGTGGCAATGAGATTGGGCCCTTCCGAGCCATAGAAGAGAGCGTGGTGGCGCATCTGACGGAGCCGGCTTCCAGAAGCGATGTCTACGCATGGTATAGCCTGCTTGGCCAGGCTGGAGTAGCCTTTGGGCTCATGACTTGCGGATGGGCTATCCAGTACGTTTCCACCAGCCTCCAGTGGGAGCATGTGGACGCCTACCGACTCGCCTTTCTCGGATATGCTGCTATTGGCCTCCTCAAGATGACGCTGACTCTGCTCCTGAGCAGCGCCGTCGAGGCCGATGGGAAAGCGTCTGCCACGAAGAACAAGGTCATTTCCAGCCAGGTTGGCGACACAGAGACATCACCTCTTATAGGCAGTGCCGATGCCAATGGATCCTTGCAAGCAAGCGAACAACAAAACGGCCGCGGCCGGCTTTCGAGCCTTCTTCCCGATATCAGCAGGGAAGGCTATGCCATCATGACGAGCCTCAGTTTCTTCTTTGCTATAGATTGTTTGGCTTCTGGCATTATCAGCATGTGAGCGCCCCTCTTCCAAAAGGCAGTGGTTGTATTGCGGTGGTTAGACACTAACACATGCTGTACTCGCAGGTCTTGGATCACGTACTTCTTCCGCTGGCGCTATGGCATCAAGGAGGGCAGCCTAGGATCCATCTTTTTCGTGACGAGCATCACTTCGGCTTGCTCCATGCTGGTCGCCTCTTCCTTGGCCAAGCGATTTGGCAACATCAAGGTACGAATGCATCCCAGTCCTCTATGCTGTAATATGCATACTTGTCACCGACTATCTGCTAATATGTTTAATCAGACCATGGTCTTCACCCATCTTCCTTCGTCGGTATTCCTCAGTCTCATTCCCGCCTTTCCCGACGTGCGCCTCTCCCTGCTTTTCCTATGGCTTCGTTCCTCCACCGCCAGCATGGATGTTGCTCCCCGGGCGGCCTTCTTGGCCGCTGTCATCAAGCCAAGCGAACGGACGGCCATCATGGGCATCATCAATGTGTGCAAGACGGTTGGCACCAGCTTAGGCCCCTTCTTGACTGGCACACTGGCCGATCACGGCTTGTTCTGGGTAGCCTTTGTCACGGCCGGATGTCTCAAGGTCGGTTACGACCTAGGCATCCTGGCAGTCTTTAAGAACCACGAGAGGCACGCGGCTGAAAGAGAGAATGGGCGTGCGGAGACGGGTGCTACTACTGCGTAAGAGTGAGACGAGAGGGACAAGCAGGACAAACAAAAGGAGATGCAACAAGTGGAGGCAGTAATATTCGAGACAGTTTACGACACAAGATACGGAATAACAACATCACGAGACAGCCACCACTTATCAAAACACCAAACAGATTTTATTAAGAGAGCCGATAATGGCTTTCATGCGTTGATTGCTAGCAGTACACCCAGGGCCCATCGGCTCATAGAACAATCCAACAGTTAAAATAGCCTGTCCAAGAAAGACAGCTTCAAGAGAAAGAATGATAGAAAGAAACAACAAAATGTCCTGTATGCGTGCATATGCCAAATTATCCAGTTCCACCCCATAACGTGCATGCGACCCATTGGGTTTTCCAGTACTTCCCCAACCCAAGATTCATCTCCAGATCCTTTTTTTTTTTTTTTTTTTTTTTTTCTCATTGTTTCTTTTTTTCTTCTTTTTTTTTTCTCGACATTTTCCTTTGTTTTCAAGTTTTTTTCTTTCATCTTTTTTTTTTTTTTCGCATAAAATCACTGTACCTGTAACAAATCCGCCATATCACAAAAAACGCTCATTTTCGTGCCCTGTGTATCCTATTTCCATGAAAGAGCCATATGCAAATGCCAATCATTCAATTCTTTCGGTCATGCAGATCCGACACGATCCAGTTTATGGCATCAAGTGCGTAACCGACTTCTTCGTTGCACGCCTTTTCAAACGTCCTGCGTGCGGCCTCGCGTTCTGCGGCTGTTGGGGGAGGTTTGGGAGTGGTACGGAGGCTGCCATCAGCCTCGTATGGGATTCCTTCGTCTTCAGAGTCATAGTCCTGGTTTGGATCATTTCTCCTTGCCTCCCTTTCTGCCAAGAGGGCAGCCTCAATAGCAGCCTGGTGATCTGGATGGAAGCGGGATCCGTGAAAATCGACAAGCATGACTTGGCTCGTCAGAGGATTGTACAGCATGTTTGCGATTCCGGGATCCCTATGCTGCACTCCGGCCACGTGTAGTTCCCGATAAGCTCTTGAAACGGTGTTGGTGAGCGAACTCCGAACCTCCTCGTCAAGACTTCTCTGCAATGGTAGTCCGGCCCAGCTCAGCACCATGAACTGGCTAAGAAATTTGTCTTCGTGGTAGAACTCGGGCTCGACTCTGACGATGCCGAGACAGACGGGCACGACAGAGCCTTGGAGGTTCTTGAGGTGTTCGTACATTTCACCTTCGCGGTGAAGAAAGACCCAGTCCGCACGCAAGGTAGCTTTGGCCACAAACGTATAGCCATAGCCGATGAGAGCCACCTTGAACATTTTGCCGATGGCGCCCCATTGATCGAGAGGGGTGCAGAAGGCATTTGCCTCCCCTGCCCGGGAAATCTGGCCTCTAAATCGCTCCAGAAACTCCTCTTTGCTAATGTGCCTCTTTCCGTGCAAATGGACATTGGGGCATGACTTGTCCAGGGGCGTACCGTTTGCTACGCCCAAGAGGCATTGCTGTGTGCAGTACGCGTTTTCGACCTCTTTGACTTTGCGGGGCTTTAGAGGGCGAGATATGATTCTTAGGAAATCGTTCATGTAGACGTCATCATCATCGTCCATTTGGTTTTCTTTGTCTGCGCCCCCGTCATTTTCAATGGACTGTTCGCGTTGTAGAGTCAGGCATTGCATTTGATTAGTCGGGGTCGCGGCAGGAGCTGGGACGCCCTCTTCCGGAGTATTCGAATCCATCTTGATTGAAATAATCATAGAGGCCTCTTCGTCAATGTCAAGATCGCAATTGTCATATGACTCGCCATCAAAGTCATTTGTGCTGCTGTCAGCATCGGTATCCATGACTGTTTCCTCGTCATCTTCGTATTGGGCCGATGAAGCAGTTGCTTTTCCCCATTGCTGCAACTGCGTGGCTATCTCATCCATGCGGTCCTGTTGAAAATCAATCGGCCCGCTCCAAGTAACATGCTCGCTGACTTTGCAGTTCCAAGCAGCATTTCTTTCGGCTTGGTCCATCCAAGCAGCACGCTCATCGTCTTGTTTCATCAGAGCACGCTCATCAGCTTGGTTGCTCCAAGGAGCACGCTCATCGGCTTGGCTTAGCCGCTCCATAGGTCTCAGCTTTGCCCGCATTGCTCGAATGATAAAGGCAAAAATCTGCGAAACTGCCGAGTAAGGCATTGTCGATTCGACGTGGTTGTCTACATCGTCTTTGGGGAGGCTAATAAAGTAGTGAACAACGGACGGGTCACTTTGGATTTCCAAAAAGACAATGCCCTCCACCGAGTAAAGGTAGCCGTAGCGCACTCCCGACTTGTCCATAAAGCCGAGCAGCTGAGTTATCATGGCCGTGATGACTCCCGCCGGAGAGGAATCATCGCCACTGATGCCGCTGGTCGAGACAATTCCACTCTCCAAGGCTGCAATCATGCCCGAGTCCAGGGCAAAATGCTTTGGCCTGTATTCGAGTGCCACAAGACAAAGAGGGCGGTCATTGTTGGCGTTGCAGAAAAGGCTGAGCCCACGATATTGCCCGTCTTCAAAGGCATCATCATGAAACTGCGGCTCAGCAGGAATTCCGGCATGAACGTTTCTTCCCGCAGAGCTATAGAGGACATTTCCTCTGATGCCAGCAGCCTTGCTCAGCGCTGGGTCGCCCAGAACCTGGCGCAAGAGGGCCAAGACAGTGGCAGAGACACCGAGTCGATCAAAGGGGCAAAGCTTGGTTTCGCCGTCGACAGTCTCGATGACGAAGAATTTATCGTGAACTTGATCCGCGGACGGGAACACAGCTTGATGGAAGCTAGATTCTTCATCCCCCAGCAAAAGCTGCCAGACTTCTCCCTGGTTGTCCATGAAGTCTGGCGATTTGACGATTCTTCGAGGATGCTCTGTCTCTCGAAGACGGGGGGAAATTGTATCTTGTTGTTGGGGAGGAGTGTCGAGGAAGACTATGGTGGCTTGGTTCAGGGTGTGGCATGTTGCAAGGTAATTCTTCAGGTTCTGGGGGGTCGGAGTATAATTGTCATTATTCCGTTGGCTCCCAACTTCACGCTGGCGCTGAGCTTGTTGGGTTATAGCTGCAAAGGCTTGGGCAATGCCATGGGCGTTGGCATCTGATATGTTGCCAGACATGCTGAGCCGCGGGCGATTGTTTGCTACTAGAGAAAGGTTAGCCAACGAGCATGATGTAGAGATGAAAGAAGAACTCACCCAAAGAAAGAAGAGGATATGGAGAGAGATGATCCGACTATACACAGACAGAGACGAGGGGGAGAGAGAGAGGCGGTCGAGAAAGGTATAGGTCGAGCGAAAGAACAGTTCTCTGAGGAAAGAAAATGTCAGAAACAGATTTCGGGGGATGGAGATGCATTAAATAGCCCGTCATCGATCTATGGGGAGAAGTGAGGGGGGGCAGAAGCAGCAAGATATTGGAAAAGCAGCTGACGGGCAGAAGAGGTGCCAGCCGGTCCCAGAGACATCGGCTGCATGTACTTTTCAGCCTCTCTGTCTACCTGAGACCTACATTGCCACTGAGTCCACCGTACAAATCGGCCATAATACAGTGGCACTGCCGCTGAAGCTGCTGTGCCAGCTCTCCCTACCGCTCTTTGCTGCTGCGGAGAGGGGACTGCATCTAGCACGGGTGCTAGCAGGCAGTGTGCCGCTCCGTACGTGCGTCTAGTGGTAGAAGAAAAAGAAACGCTCACGAATGAAAGCTCACGAAGCACGGTGTCGGCGTCCAAGAATTGCTCCCTTGCATTCGACCTGAAGGAGCTGGAGGAGGGGGTTCGCAAAAACAGGGATATCCCAGGTACTTGGCCGCGGGAGGATACCGGTGTGCTTCCCCAATGTTGGAGCAAGGCGCGCAAGACGCATTATTATACACAAAATTACACGGCATATATCAGTTTATTGCCCGCGTCGTTTCGACCGTTATTGGACAATCGTCGGCTGCATGTGCTCCCTCTTGCAGGTAGCCACGCAGCAAAGCTGCCAGCAAAATAGTGCAAGCAAGGTCATCACACCTTGTACTACACACTTGCATGGATCAGCCCGGCATGAGACAGACACGCCCCCGTCCATGACTTGTTTAATTGAGTTGCATCCGATGCAAGTATCGATACTTTGCACATGTCTCCGCAGCCGAAAGAGGCACGTAGAGGAGGGGGCGTGTTCCTAGAGCTCTTCGGAGTAGCAGCAGCATGTACAAGTACTGTACGATGACCAGAGCTCACTCAGCTTGTGCAGGTAACACATCACATTAGATAGCTTCCTGCGAGAGAAAAGGAAAATCGAAAATGATAGAAAATGTCACCGTGATAAGTCTAGTTCAGCCGCTCCCGGGCCCATCTATGGGTTTATTTCTAGTTGTTTGCTTGTTTCAGCTCCCGCCACTAGGTAATAAGGGATAAATGCCTGGTGTAAGCAGCCGACAGAGACCAGGCCGCGGATCCAGTCAGTGCGCGTACCGTCGCATAGGAGATGGGGCATGATGCCATCTCGATTACACGATGATGGAGGGCATCTGAAATCTCGTGGCTGGGTAAATTATCAGAGCCATGAGAACTCGTTCCGGTGCACTTTGTAAGTGATGATATTGGGCGGCGGTTCGATGAGCGGTAGAAAATGATGCTTTCCCGCGTGTATGTATTACGCGTTACGCTGCCATGGGTACTCGATAGCATTGACAAGGTTCTTGAAAAGAGCCTTCAAAGACCTTAAAAATATGTACAGAAGGAGCAATGCGTTGTAGCGCATCTTCATTTTGCTCCATCGCCAGAGTTGCTCGTAGTAGTAGTGCCTGGTGCCGATTTCATCGTACCACGGCCGAAGCTAACAGAAGAATATCAATTACAGAGAATCAGGTAGTCTTCTACTACCTACGAAGTAATGTGTAGTTCCTTTCGCTCTGGACCAGAAACTTTACCCACTGGCATCCGTATTTAGTAGGCGAATATTCTGATGCCCTCACAATATGCACCAGTCTGATTCCACCTACTGTTACCTTTTCACACCTCCACTGTCAGATAAATCAGCAAGGCTCGTAAGATTCTGCGTAAAAGATTAATCTGAGGGACCACATTTGCAGCAGATCGAGTCCCCAATTTGCGCTGCTCCATAGCCAGCCGAATTAGGCCTGACACTTGCCAGGGCTATCCGTTTGTTGTCCAAAGGCCGCACGCCTCATTTCTGGCTTCGGCGTCCATAAATCAAAGATGCTTTTGGGAAATGCTTCGCGCCTCTTTGAAGCCACCGACTTTATTGACTTTCTGCAGAAGGTAATAATGTGGACGCCAAAGTTTTCAGAGCTGCCAGGCCACGTCTCCTGATTGATACTGCCAGATATACTAACTTAAATAGCTAGAGCAGCTTCTTCTTCCATCAACAAAACATTCCATTCTACACTGTCCAATATGATCATGTCCACTCCTCTCTTCCCACCCTGCAGCCGACTCTTTTCTTATCGCGAATTATCCTTCTCAGACCGAACGTTGGCAATGTCTCCGCAACAAACGAAGCCATATCCGCTATATCAAAGGCCAAGGATAAGACTCCCGAACAATAAGCCGGAAGACGTCAAGTAACATTGAAGGTGAATAGCCCAGCGTCTCGTGCAACCAACATTGCTAATACAAAGAGACAGTCAAGCCAACAAAAGAATCTACAAAGACAAAGGAGCAAAGAACCAAACAAACTCCCATCCCTAGAACTGCAATTACTCGACCAATTTGATCCAGCTGAATCACGAACAAAGACGACCCATGTCAAATGCTGGACTTTTTGTCGACCAAGACATGTCAACTCTTCCAGACCTTGGATCCAATGATTTCGAGGCGGAAAGCGACAACGATCACGATCACGACCTCCAAGAGACATCCCCGCCGCGAAGTAATGGTGCAAGGCGCAAAAGATTGTCGATCAGCACCTAGGTGGCTATGTTACCACCAAGATCTTTCCGACGTCGAGCTCTTTTGAAGAATAAAAGGGAGATTTGGTACAAGCTGCGTAAAACTTGTCGATCAACAACTATGAGGTTCGATGAATAAATACACAAGTTCCATCTCGGCGGGCGCTTGGTGCAAAAGCACTGCCAGATCGGGAAGAGGAACTGCGAAATTTGCCGACCAACCTAGGAAATTCCATTGGCAAATATATATACACACGGCGAAACAAGAGCGCCCTCGAGAGCACTTTCCATCTCGGCAGGCACTTGGTGCAACAGTACGGTTATGTTACTACCAAGATCTTTATGGCGAGCTCTTTTGAAGTGTAAAAAAGAGATACTTTCGGGTTTCTATAAGTTTTATATTGGTTTTATGGGTATTGAAAAGGCGGAAGAATAGGAACGCAGGAGGAATGCAAAGCAGGGAGGTGAGGTGAGGAGAGACAGCGATGCTAGTATGATTTATAGATACAAAACTCTAAACAAGCCGTATATTGTTCACGTGGGAATCTACATCATGTCCTGGCTTACAAATGCGTGCTATCTTGGGCTCTTGTCGGTAAGCAGTGGCTTTTATGTTGTTTCTATGGATATTGGAGAGGTCGCGGATTTGAGTATGGCTACCGCCGCAAAGACTATCACGGAATTAGATGGTCTTGGTTCGAGACAGCGTTTGGTATTGGCATTTGGCAATGCAACTATTTAGAGACTCATAGATTCACTAAATGAAAGGCTAGATTTGTATTCAAAGACTTGAAATACCGCTACATGCCACAAGACAATCGAAACCTAATTGAAACACACCGTAGATGTAGTAAATGTAAATTTCAAACCCCTTCCGTAACCAATACGACATATAATCAAAGACACCTTGATCCCTTTCTTCTCCATTCTCCACCATCGA
The DNA here is from genome assembly GCA_030708095.1 of Trichoderma sp. CBMAI-0020. Classification (NCBI taxonomy): domain Eukaryota; kingdom Fungi; phylum Ascomycota; class Sordariomycetes; order Hypocreales; family Hypocreaceae; genus Trichoderma; species Trichoderma sp. CBMAI-0020. The sequence continues at coordinate 1,824,783 of JAJNCI010000002.1, forward strand.
TACCCTCCAAATTCCGGCTGGCTTCGTCTCTTAGCCTGATCCGACACAGGTGAAATCAAGCCCGTAGAGTCACTGGCGGCGGCGACGGCGACGACGACGAAGACGATTTGCCGCAACCAGAGGTGGGCAAACCCAGCCTGGAGGTGGCGAGCCCAGGCCGTTGAGGAAGCTATGCATGAGGCCGTACCTCACCACCTCCTCGGGGCGCGGATCGCAGACAAACGGCCAGGGATAGACATCCGTCGCCTTGCGCCATTGGTGGAAGTGCTGCAGGATGCGGTAGTAGGTCATCTCGTCTGTCAGCCGGAGAGGGCCGTCGTGCCGGATCTCGGAATATGTGTCACAGCTCAGAGCTGTGCGTATTGTCCCACTCCATCCGGGCACGAAGGGTGGAAGCGAGATTGACAGTGGCCAGTATAGAGAAGAAGTGGCAGCAACGTCCACTGGAGGAGTGCTGGGCTTCTCCGGAGCAGCCAGAGCAGCCTCAGGTATGTCGACAGGAGTAATAGTAGTAGTAGTAGTAGTGGACCTCGAGGTTCTAGTGCTGGGGAAGTCGGCAGATGCCCAGGTGCTCGAAGTTTGAGAGAGCAGTCCCCGAGCTACGACTGTGCTATATAAAGGCCTTTGACTCATTGTGAAGAAGAGAACAGTGTAGTCTGAGACAGTCTTGTGACGACACTGGAGAGAGATAAAACACCAGTTGGTCTAGACGTGCGTAATAGAGTCTGAAAAGATTTGAAGAGGAAGAGTCATTGAGGAAATTGGAGGGATATAAATACCAAGAATGAGGAACGTAAGGGACACGTAAACTTTAGGATTGAACTATTTGTAGGAACCTACCTAGCTACCATCGATCAGACTAAATTACTTTGTAGGAACCTTGTTACCATCAATCAGACTAAATAGGTACTTTGTAGCAACCTTGTTGCCATCGATCAGACTAAAATACTTTGTAGGAACCTTGTGACCATCAATCAGACTAAATATAGAAACCTTGACCATCAATCAGACTAAATACTCTGTAGGAACCTTGTTACCATCAATCAGACTAAATATAGGAACCTCATTACCATCAATCAAACTCAGTATAGGAACCTTATTACCATCAATCAAACTAAATCACTTTGTAGCAAACTTGTTACAGTCCATCAGACAAATCACACACTAGATTCAACGATAACGAGAGTTGAATCGAGAAGGGTGACGCCGCCCGCGATAGGGGGGCAAAACCACGGAGCCACTGCGGCTACGCCTAATCCGAGGGCCGTAAATAGCAACTTCGTCATCATCTACCTCGTCAATGAACTCATCGAGGGCCTCCAAATCAATGTCCTCTGGGGCAGAAGCAAGTGGTTCGCGGAAGCTGGTAAAGTCAGTGTCGCCTCGGAGCGGCACAACTCCACGAGGGCAAGGGATAATATGTATCCGGTTGTTGTTGAGGAAAGGGAGATCAATAAAGGTATAGTTTGAACTCCCGCGGAATCTGTTCTGCCTCAACTGTCCGATATAATAGCGTACAATGTCCGGGTCAGCAACAACGGGCAGAAACCCTGCGAGTGCCGGATGTGGTATCACAGCAATTCTTGGTCGAAGTCTCCGAGGACTTCGGCGCGGAGGGGTCACGAAAGCCGTAGGAGGCAGGCGATCTATAAATGACGCTCTCGGGGTTTCCTCTTGTGGAAGTGGAACCTGAGGTGTATTGGAGCGGCGGGGAACTGCAGATGATAGAGTTGGTGGTGGCGGCGGCGACGGCGCTGCTGGTAGACGAGCTGGGCTCGAACTCCCACTCCCAGTCTGCTGCCGATATGGCGGAGGGGATGCCCCAGCAGGAACTGATCGAAGAGGCAGCTCATAGTCTGGACGGAGGGGCGGTAATGTAGCTGCATTGGAGCTTTGACTGCTTGGAGGGGAGGTCGGAGTATGCAGTGGATGGAATGAAACCTGGTCTGGGAATGTCTCTGTCTGTGTCTGTGGAAGCTGTGCTAGAGGTGGCCCGACCATCACTGGAGGTGGCCCGACCATCACTGGAGGAGGCCCGGCCATCACTGGAGGAGGCCCGGCCATCACTGGATGAAGACGCAACGGGTTCCATAGGTTTCTCTGTTCAACGTCCGTCATGTTCGGACGCACAGCTGTAGTTGCTTCTTCTGGTGGCGCAGGTGCCTCTGTCGTCGACGCCACCTGTGTCTTGGCCGAACGAAAAGGCAAAGACGGGCCTCGTGGCATAGTAGATGGTCCTTGAGGTGGTTGATTTGGATCTGCAACTGCCAGTGGCGCTTGAAGAGCAATCTGATTCTCAAATGCGGATCTGAGCCCAAGTTGTTCGAACTGGCCTCCCTCGCTGATAGCCTCAGGTGAAGCGCCCGCAGTATGCATAGGCCTGGCCGCCCTTGGAGCCAAAGCCACGGCAGTTTCTATCTGAGCTCTACCCGCGTTGGGTATCTCCACGATAGGGCCAGGCTCTGCAGCGCATGGCACTTCATGAGTCACCATGATGCTGGATGCCAGCCCATACCGCTGCAACAGCGAATATGCGGTGGTGCCCACTCGATAAACATTCTGCCTCCTCGGGAGGCGTCGCAGCTCTGGCATCCACTTCCGGATGAAGGTGCCGTCGGGGTCGACTTTCTGGCACAGTTGGGAGAGAGAGATTCTAGAACTTTTGGGCTTGTAGCTGGGGCCAACACAGGCGTAGTTTTGCGAGCTATAGAAATAAAACAACGGATCGTGGACAGTGGAGAGCGACGACACGTATTCTGCGCAGTAGCGCCAGTCGAAGCCCCCATACAAGGCGAAGAAGCCCATCGCGACCTCCTCTCCACGGGCCGTGACTTGGCCTGTAATGTAAAGCTGCCGCATGATGGCGTCGATGAGGCCAAATCCCGTGAGCCCCATCAGGAACTGGGTCATGCTGACGGCATGGTCGATGGCTTGACCGGGTCTATCAAGACGTCGTATGACGGATGACTTCCACTTCCTGCGTAGGTTCTTGCCCATGCCAGCACCTTGAGGGTTATGCAACTCGCTGCCATATTTGACGATGCTAAGACGAATAAAGTTCAACACCAGCAGGTGGTATCGGATGCTTCTTGTTCCAGTGCTAGAGCCTCTACCGAAGCCCAGAGTTTGAGCCAAGCCAGGGTCTGAGCCGCACTCGAGCTTCAGAAGCTCTTGATGGACTTGCCGAGCCGTAATGCATCCGAGAGCTAGGTAGGGCTGAAGGCCGTGATCGCCATCGCCCACATGGACATCGTCCGACAAGAGATGGTAGGACGACGCAATCCCTCTCTGGACGATGTAGCGAACTCGCTGTTGGCCACGTGTTTCACCACCCAGTAACGCTTGCGGCATCGCAGCATTTCGAAGCTCGGGTCTCTCCAGATGGGGCATCGGGAGCTGCACAGGACTCTGCAATTTTTGAATGAGTCCCTCGAGTGTGTCGGGAATCTCAAACGGGGACTCTTGGGGAGGAAGAGATGCGTGATCCGGGAAAGAGGGCAGAGAAGAGCGTGCAAGGGGAGGGAAGGGATCGAGAGGGGTTTCAGCCTCGGTTCTCTGGGCTCGCCAGAAGGCATCAAAGGAATCAGGCAAGAGGTCGATACCAGCCTCGGCCTCGGGTAGGTGGACGCTGTATTCATCATGTCGAGTCAGAACAAGTCCATCATGGAACAGACTTTGGTAAACTTACTCGTGCAGCAGATGTTTGACATCATAGAACCGAATTAATTCGACGTTGCGGGCTTCACATAGGGAAACAATAGCATCTTCTTCTGTTTGTTGGTCGGGCGAATAATCCTCCGTCATCCACACGGCCGTGACCTGGAGGCCATGTTGGTTGGCAGCGTAGTGCTGGATGATGCCGCCCAAGACGCCGTCAAAAGTACCAACTCGGATGGCAAGTCCGCTGCCCAGATTCTCAAGATTTCCCTTGAGGTCCCATAGAGACTCTGCGATGAATTTTGCGCGGAGATGGCCGCACTTCCAACGGTGCGAGAGGGGGAATCTGGCGGGGGGGTATGGGCTCGTCTTGCCATCTTTGACGAGACCAGAAACTTCGATCTGATCCGGGGGCAGGATGTAAACTGGCAGCAAATGGGTGAAGCCATGCTCTTCAGTGGATAGTCTGTGCAGGACGGGGTTGTCAGAGGTTCTGAGGTCTCGCCTCATTAGATAAACCAAGACGGACCCGCCAGACATGGTGATGGCAATGAGCTCAAATGGCGAAGAGGCTAGGTCAGGTGTGCTGGGAATAAATGCAATCAAAATCGAGTCTCTTCAGGCTTGGAAAGAAGTGCTCGGGAGGCCCAAGAGCAAGATTCGGTGACGAATTCGTATGGCCAATGATGCCTGTAGCAAATTCGAGGTCAGTATCAGCTGGAAGAACAGTACAGCCAAAGAAGAATGAGGTCGTATCATTGATAGATACAGGAACACATACAATCCAGCCAGCTCGAGCTGGTGTTTGAGCTGGAAGTTTGAGCTGGAAGTTCGAGCTGGAAGTTTCGAGCTGGTGGTTGAACAGAAGGCACAGGCGCCTTGTGGGGCAGGAAGGTAGCAAGGAAGTCGCGAAGAAGGCAGAGATGGCAGACCACTAGCAGAAGGCAATGAGCATGACTAACCGCGTCCAGTGATGCAGCAGGAGGAGGAACAAACCAGAAATAGACGGCTGCCTTGTGAATACCGTTCTTCACTGGCTTTGGAACTGGATGGGATGAAATAAGCAGGCAGGCAGCGTTGAGATAAAATCAATGAGGGCTTCGGACGAGCCAGAGGTGATGAAGAAGCGAAGTCAAAGTCAAAGATGGCAAACGATGTCTGGTCTCATTCAGATGCTCTATTGCGCTAAATTACAGAGTCTCAACAGCTTCAGTACCCTGGAGTGGCCACCATTGATATAGAGAGTTGTAATTGTTTGCTACCAACCCAGGTCAAACGAGAGCGATGACAATCATCTTGTCGAGCAACTACTATTATTACTACTACTCCTACTACTACTACGATGCTTGCCTATTCGCTACTGTGTACCGAAAATATGTCTGAACCTGACAGGTACATGCTTCCTGCATGCATCAAGGCAGCGGATGCAGTGTACTCTGTACCTAGGTAGGTAGAGGCAGACTTACTCATGCCCAACTTTTTACACGCAGACGAGTCGTGTGCACGACCTGTTTCTATTTTCTCTCTGTCTATTTCTCTGCTCTGCTCTTTTCTCTTCTTCTATTTTATTTTTCATTTCCCATATCTCTTCAATTTCTCCTCTTTACAATAGCCATGGCATAGTTGTTTCCTACACCTATTCACGCTACTATCTGCCAGAGTCACGCTCAACTGCCAAAGTGGCTGCTATTGGCAGAAACGCGGTAGCCACCTGCAGCTAAAAAGATCAGCTCGTCGCGTCTACACGGCGTACGTAATAACGACTAAGCTCTATCCTGTGCAGTCAGAAGAACGGCCACTTACCTCCTTCTAGGTATCATTGGAAACGGAGCCAGATACTAGCCCATCCGTGGAGTTTGCTCGTCGTATCTGGGCAGAGGCAGGTTGACTGGACCAAGCGTCCTTGTCCAAGTGGGATGCCCTCGGCGTGGCCTGATTTTCTGCGACATTTGCTTCCCACCTCTTCTCCCTTGCGTCGAAGCTGGGCTTTGGTCCCGTTGACTAGGCGCAAAGGAGCATCGCACCGCGGTATGGCTGCCCAAGCGGCGTGGGGTCTGAGGACGAGGCGAAACTCGCGAGCAAGCACCCAGCCGAGCAATCTGTCATTCGAAGCAAATTGCTACAGTCCTCCCTTGTCCCGATCCCGAGAGCCCCGTGAGGGCCATCTCGATCGCGAGATGCCCATTGGTGGGGGAACCCGGAAAATGGGAAATGGGCGGAGCTGTCTCGACGCACGCGCCTGAGAGCTTTTGACGCTGTTTCACTGGATTCTCCTACATGTGAAGTTGTTTGGCGGCGGGGATGTCGGCGTAGGCGGACGTCGGTGTAGGAGCGGCAAGCAAACCGAGAGCGAGTCGAGAAGAGATGGACATGGGGCATTCCATATTTAGGTGCGAGCGAGACGACTAGCAATACCCAAAACGCAAGGCCAGCGAGAGATGATCGCCGCCAGATATCGATGGGTGGAGAGCGCAAATGCCGCCAGCAGCTCCCTTCCCGCGCGGCCAGGCCACTAGATGCTGTACCATATCATATTGATCTCGTGCGCCGAACAATGATCGACCGGCAAGCTGGTAGTGCCTTGTAGGGCCAACAGTCATCAACGGCCATACTACTATACTGTACTATACTACTTGTACGACTAGTATAAGCTCGTAAGAACCATAATCTGGGTTTGTACTAGACCGCTGCTGGTCGGGAGCGCCCGCAAACCCACCTGAGCGATCTCTGGCGCCCACTTGCCGCCATTAGCGCAAGATAGCAGCGGGGCGTCGCTCGCGGCCATTCGACATCTGAGTAATACAGCACAGTCCAGTATCGCGAGACTGCTGTAGGTATCATTCCCGGTGCAAAAAAAAGGAGACAAAAAGCAAATACGGCCACGGGACAGGAGAGCACACTCGCATCTCCACTCTCTGCGTGCTGCGTCCAATCCCAATGGGCCACAAAGTCCGGGCAGAATGCGTGCCGTAAATCAGGCTCGGGGGACTTTCATCTACTGCAGCAGCTCGCCTATCCCACCTATGGCATCGCCCTCCAGCTTCACCGCTTCGCCCGCTGGCCTTCTTCCGTGCTGTGGCACTAACCAGCGACGGCAAGCACACGCCCTCGCCTTAGCGCTGGGCAGATGCTGCGGACAGGGCCAGAGAGTGAAGCCGGCGAGACAGCAACACCCGCTGAAGTACGGTACTGAGGGCTCAGCAGGTCTCAGCAGGTCTCAGTGCAGGTACCGGTACCTGGGAGCGGCGCCAAGCCGGGCCACAGCCCACACGCCCTCCCCCCCGCCGTGCCCCCGCAGTGCCTTGTAGCGGTACCTCGCATCGCTGCTGTCCAACTCGAGCCGCCGATGCACCCTTCCACAGCAGCGCCTAGTCCCTTTTCGTCAACTCTCCTCCTCACTCTTTGCTCTCAACACCACGTCATTCGGGAAAACGGCTATTCTCTCTGGGTGCAGTTTGACCTCTTGGAACGCCTTTCCCCAGCAGAAAAAGGCAGGCTTTGATTGCTGTGTCTCGTTGCTTGCTCTGTCTCGTTGCTTGGGCCTTTTCCTCCGTATCTTGCTTTGCTTCATCATGGACCTTGCAGATGGGAGACGTCGTGGGCGGTGCTCAAGAACCAAAAGACAAAGACGGGGAAGGTAATCAAGAACCAAAAGACAAGACATGGGATATGGAATTGCAAGCCCGTTTCCGCCACCTCATAGACCGGCTTTCTTCCTATGGCTTCCCCTAGCCCACATTACGGTTGCTAACACTGCGTCTCCATCAGGCCTTTGGACCCCAAGACGTCGACTAAAAGCAAACGCTTTGTTCTCTCATTCATACGAGTCGACCAATCGAGCATCCAGACATCCGACGCCCGAAATGGTTCGGGCTTTCATCCTCGCACCCTCCCCTGGAAAATGAGGCTGGCTCGGGTGTGAAGCTATGCCAGCTCCTGCTGCTCGTGTTGCTGCTTGCAGCAATAGCCCATTTCCTGTGCATTTGGGCGGATAACTGGCAAGGCAGCCTAGCTTTCCAGACTCCACCATGTTTCAAGCATTGGCCCCTCCTTCTCACCGAAATTGATCTGTTTACGCCCCCTGCTCGGTGCCCATCATTCTCGTCATACCATACGTACGCGGATATCTATCCAAGCCGGACAGCATAGATATGCGAGCTCCAAGGCCCAGGTCAGTTACTATTACCCCCCTGAGGCAGGTCTCGCCATGTGAAATAACGCAACAGACCACTACTGTACAAACTTGTCTAATAGTTTGTTCGGAGCTGCTCTACACGCGTATATGCTGTTTACCAAGAATCGTGATAACAGACACAACCCGAGCGATTTCTCTTCTCCGCACTTCACATGTGCAGATGCCGAAGCTCTCACCGCTGGCAGCTTTTCCCAGCCGCAGATGGCCTGGACCGCGCATTTCTTTTTCCTTCTAGAGCGATCCGTCGTGGGCCGCCAAGCGTTTGGCTGTACGCCGGTCGTCGAGAGTCATGCTACGAGACTTGTCCCAAATGCATGTCCTAGCAACTCCTCTCTAGCCCGTTTAGCGCAGAGGTGCAAGGATCCCTCCGCGGCTTACAGTTGACGCAGCCTAAGGACAAGAGCCGGCCCTTGCCTATGTACTTTGACAGCAGTCACAGCAGCCACCTCTTGTTGATCTAGCCTTGGTTCTCTTGAGGCCGCAGCAAAGATTCAGAAGACAGTACTATCAGTAGTGAAAAGAGTTATCAGAGCCTCTATCGCCTCTTCCTTTCTCTTCCTTTGTGACATTTCTACGTCTTGTTCCGAGTCCAATATTTCTCAAGGCATCTCCATGCTGATGCAAGAGACAGATGGAGACATGTGATGGCAAGGGCCTGGCAAGAAAGCCGGGATAAAGAGAAAGAGGTACAGCAGATACCGTGTCACACACACCATCCTTCTCTCTCTCCCAGTGTGGAGAAGCCTGCCGCCTGTCATCGTTGAAGCACTTGTCTTGGTTGTACGTCACACAGCCTTCTTGTTGACCATTTGCGCTAGTTTCACCAGAGCAAACTGAGAGGCGCATATGCGATATTGTACCCTCTCCTCCCTACAGGACTAGCAACTACAGGTTTCCCGGCTATATTCGCTGCTTTAGAGGCTCCTGTATCTTTCAGACTCTCTGATTCGGGTCATCACTCTCTGCACTGACCATCTTGGCCGTCACGCGCCTCTCGTTTTTACTCGGTCAACTGAGACCTGCTTTATCTACTCGCACCTTGATGCCGAGTTCATTTTGTATGTGGTGCAGTTTCACAGCAAATGCTAGCACACTGACAAGACAGAATCACAAAACATCAAGTCCTGTTAGTATCAGCAATGGACGCAATAGATGGGCAAAAGCCAGCGAGTGTAAGTGATCCATGTATCCCCGAAATCTCCCCCTAGACTGGCAGACAGCTTCCAACTGGTCAAGTCTCTGAGGCTTGTCCTTGGCAGCCTGACCAGGCCCATCATAGCGGTGACTGGCCGAGAGCAGCGCGCCCCATTGTATTAGTGCTAACTGGTGATATCTCAGGCTACAACAAGCGCGTACTCTTTCCACCAGCCCACCAAATTCCCCTTGACCCGGTCTATCCCACAGCTAGACGCTCTTTACCACCCGCATAGTAGCCAATACCGGCCTTTTCAAGACAAGAACAGGCCTTGAGATAGGCCTCCTTGGCCGGAATAGGGCCTGGTCGGCGACTAGTCGAGCATATGCCCCGTCTGATACAACCCGCGGAGTGTGCTAGAAGAGTAGTGGTACGCATGCCTGTTCCCCGGTTTCCTGCCTGATTATGGGTCGTTGCAAGTCTGGTATGCGTACACACCCCGACCATCTCCATCTGTGCTCAGAGGCAAAGCAGGAGGAGGGGATTGATGCCGGCGTGGAAGATTCATCTGTTGAAATGATCTCCATAGGGCGAAGAGCTTTGCATTTTCAGATCAGATTGCTGCCTTTCAGCTAGGCTAGGATGCCGAAGATCAAAGGGAGGTAGCGGACGGCCCCGTTCCGAGCTGAGATTGCAATAAACGATTCGTCAATTCTAGTATGCTGCTTTATGCTGCTAGTATAGTACTCCGTAGTATTACTAGAATAACCTTTCATGAGACAGTATTAGCCGCTTTGACCGGGGGCTTCCTCTCTCTGAATGCAGGGAGATGGATTCCCCTACGAGTCCGTACTCGTGCAATTACTGCTAGTATTACGGTATTACTGTCGGCCAAAAACGGAGCACTGGTCTGGGGTAATACGTACCGAAATTGGCATCTTTTCTTTTTCCCGAGGCGGCACACCTTTTGGATGGCAGTCGAGCTAATATATCTTGTTCACCGGCATATATAAAAGAAGAAGACAGCTCTTTCTCTTCTTGAATTCTTCTTTCTCAACTTTCGACCCTCCCAACACTTTCAACAAGACCACACTTTGATATCCCATCTCCAACGCCATCATGTGTTACTACACAGCTGCTGAGGCAGTCTACGAAAATTGCCTGCCCAACCCGTCGCACATGGTCAAGTGTATCATCTTTGAGAAATGCCTGCTCAAGGTGGATTCGCTAGATGCCTGCTCGCATCCAGGCATCAGAAAGCCCGGGGCCGTTCTCAAGAAGCACGTCAAGGACGGGCAATGTCCCATCTGCCCCAGGTTCACTATTCCCATTCGTGGGAGATATGTTGTGCTCCCGGATTCTCCGAGGAGCGAGCGCTCTTTCTCATCTGAGAAGACTGACTTTGAGGAGGAGAGCTAAAAGATGGTAAGGCCACTCTCCCTTTTGTGTTTTGATGATGCTGTTCATATAACGCTGACCAAAAGTAGCTAGGTCTACTAGACGTCTTTAGCGATACGAGATGCAGATAGTATCTGTTTATTGGGTAGTTGTTTGATGGGGTCTTTGGGGGGCATGGGGCAATAAACAATGGGGGTGCATCTCCTCTGCATTGCGAGCGATATGGTAATTACATCTGGGGTGGAAATGATTTGCGCTCTTGTTCTTGGGATTCTGTTTGTAGTCAGTTCGTTTGATGATGGTCTGCTCGGAGACCAGTTAGTTTACACGTGTACGTCAGCGTCGCTTTGGCCTGGCTTGGTGAATACAAGATTGCGTTCTTTATGCACATTGTCTCTGTTGCGTGATTCCCACTGATTTGTATAAGCAATGTATCATCCGATGAACTGGTCGCTGTCATACGACGCGTAACTCTATGTAACTACTGAATAGGGTGCTGTTGCGGTGCGGTAAATCTAGGGTAGATTACATCTATGAAGATTGCAAGAAAAGAAATCTACTACCCGTAAGCTGTGCGCATCATTGGAAGAATAATCAATACATTTTAGGTAAAAGGAAGGGAAAACATTTTTCTTCTGAGGATTGTTCATGTAGCAAGTTACGCATGCCTCGTGGCCACTGATCGCTCTGCTGCACAGCAATAGCTGAATAGGTGGCTGTTGCGGTGCGGTAAGTCCAGGTTAGAATAGACTGCGTGAGCAAAAGAATACAATGGTTGGAGATATGGACATATGGAGAATAAGTCTGCCATCTACGGCGAATCGTATGGATAGGAGTTTTGGTGTTGCTTTGTGATGTATAATAGTAGCTCTCTCAGGCATAGCATTCACAATCATCTATTTCGGAGTTGCTGAGAAGACTGCAAGAAAGGAAATCTACTACCTGTAGCTGTGCGCATCATTGGAAGAATATTCAATACACTTCAGGTAAAAGGCAAGGAACACATTTTCCTTTTGAGGATTGTTTTTGTACCAAGTTACGCATGCCTCGTGTGATCGCTCCGCTGCATCTTCCGATTCCCCTTTCAGAAATACCAGTGGCGACTGCATCAAGTCTTGTACAACGCCTCTCCTGCGGCGCACCGAGGAATTAATACATCGCCACATACATACAAAAGAACTCCAAGTATTACAAACGCTGTCACAGGCCGAGATCCACGGACGCAAGGGCCGATCTCCGCAGGTGGTGATAGCCGCACCCGAGCTACACGCGCTCCGTCTGACGGAGGCTGGCTGCCATGGCCGAGGTGAAGAGCGGCCGATGGCTCCGGCGCCGGGGCCCTTTCCAAAGCCTCGCTATCAGTCTCTCGAGCAACTCTGGCTGCGCGTTGCTGGGCACTGGGTTTAGCCGAGAATGGCGCGGGCGGCATGCGGCGGCTGAAGCGAGGAAGAAACTGGCGGAGCTTAGCAGGGGAGGAGAGACTTTGGCTCGGCTCTCTAAGATTCGGGAGCGGATTCTGGGGGATAGCGGCCTTGAAGCTTTTTTTCTTGCCTTTCTTTTTATTCGGCTGTCCCCCGTCTTTCTTCTTGTCCTGGTTCTTCTCTTCTTTCCACCGCTGCAGAAGAGTTGTCGCCCATAGCTACTCTGTGTGTGTTTTTTTGAAATTATACAATGTCCGCCATCTCACGGAGCATCAGATCAGCATCCAAGCTGCGCGTCCAGTCGTCCCGCGGTCTCTGCTCGGCCTCCGTCGGCGCCAGTCGCTTTCCTTCGTCCGGCTTTACTGCTGCCGCCGCCAAAGCTGCCACTCCTGCCTCGCGCAGCAACTTCTCAACCTCGTCGCTGAAACTGTCTGGAGCGCCCGCCATGGCTCCCTCTTCGCGCGAGTACGATCCTGAGATCAAGGACATTGCCGACTATGTCGCCAACAAGGCAATTGACTCGGAACTGGCTGTGAGTTTGTGTGCCCGTGGCTGCTGATGCCCCTCATTTCCCAAAACACAAAAATCAAACAACCCCACCATCACCACCATGACCAGCAGACAGAGCGGCGAACGGAATGAAATCAATCAGATTCAATTCAATTCGCCAGAGCTTGAGAGTCCATCACTAACTTTCCGCCATCTCGCAGTTCGACACCGCTCGATGGATTCTCCTCGACACGCTGGGCTGCGGTCTGGAGGGCCTCCGCTTCAAGGAGTGCGCCAAGCTGCTCGGCCCTACCGTTCCCGGCACCGTCGTGCCCAACGGCACAAAGGTCCCCGGCACTCCCTTTGTGCTGGATCCCATCAACGGCGCCTTCAACATTGGCGCCATGATCCGCTGGCTCGACTTCAACGACTGCTGGCTGGCCGCTGAATGGGGCCACCCCTCGGACAACCTGGGCGCCATCTTGGCCGTCGCCGACTGGATCAACCGCACCAACAAGGCCGGCGGCAACCTGGCCGGCGGCAAGATCTTCACCATCCGTGACGTGCTCGAGGGCATGATCAAGGCCCACGAGATCCAGGGCTGCCTGGCCCTGCTCAACTCGTACAACAAGGTCGGCCTCGACCACGTCGTCCTGGTCAAGGTTGCCTCCACCGCCGTCGTCTCCAAGATGCTCGGCCTCAGCGAGAAGCAGATTGCCGACGCCGTCACCCAGGCCTGGGTCGATGGCCAGAGCCTGCGAACCTACCGCCACAGCCCCAACACGATGTCCCGCAAGTCCTGGGCTGCTGGTGATGCCTGCCAGCGCGCCGTCAACCTGGCCCTCAAGGTCATGAAGGGCGAGAGCGGCATTCCCACCGTCCTGTCTGCCCCCACCTGGGGCTTCTACGACGTCCTGTTCAAGGGCAAGAAGTTTGAGTTCCAGCGCCCCTACGGCAGCTACGTGATGGAGAATGTCCTGTTCAAGGTCTCCTACCCTGGTAAGTTGAAGCTTCTCCCCATGATATCCACCAAGAAAACCATATTTGTAATTCAGACGACTAACACACATTGTAGCCGAGTTCCACTCCCAGACCGCCGTCGAGGCCTCGGAGAAGATCCACCACCAGCTCAAGGCCATGGGCAAGACGGCCGCTGACATTAAGAACATCACCTGCCGAACCCACGAGGCCTGCATCCGCATCATTGACAAGCAGTTCAAGCCCATGGACAACTTCGCCGACCGTGACCACTGCATCCAGTACATGTGCTCCGTCATGCTCGTCTTTGGCCGCCTCGAGGCCACCGACTACGTCGACGGCTCTGAGGCTGCCACTTCCGAGCTGGTTGAGTCTCTGCGCAAGAAGATCAAGTGTGTCGAGGATCCTCAGTACACCCAGGACTACCATGACCCTGCTCTGCGAACCATCTCCAACGCCCTGACCGTCGAGCTCAACGACGGCACCATCCTCGACGAGGTTGCCGTTGAGGCTCCTCTGGGCCACCGTCTCCGCCGTGAGGAGGCCAAGCCCGTCATCCTGGCCAAGTACAAGCGCCACCTGGGCCCTCACTTCCCCGAGAACACCGTCAACGAGCTTGTCGAGCTGAGCTTGGACAGCAAGAGGCTGGAGGCCATGACTGTGGATGAGTACGTTGACAAGTATGCTGTCAAGGAGAGCAAGTTTGTTGTTTAAACTCGAGGGGGTGGCGCCAAAAAATGGGTATATACAAAAGATACAATGATGAATTGGCTTTCAAGAGCCAAATAGATACAACAAAAGGCTAGCAAAAAATAATAATGATACCAAGTTTAAACAAACAGAACAAGAAACAGGAAAGAGTCGTGCATAACAGACTTTATTACGTCCTGATTCCTACCTTGTACATCCAAAGACTTCAATGTCCAGTAAGTTTGGTAATCAGTCAGCTTTCCCACCCAGAGGGTGATTTCGGCCAACACTTGCTGAATCAAAAATATATCAAGTGATTGTGTCTACACTTGTAGTTAGGACCCTAATATAGGTATTCACAGTCTTGTTTCTGATCCTACCCATGCTACACATTCGCTCTCACCCTGTTGGCAGGATATTGAACAAATATTGAAGCAGTATTTATTGCCTTGCAATGATAGACTAAACTTCCTATCAAACCATGTGGCAATTGTAAATACAGTCTCATGGAAGTTGGGTCTCAAACACTCGAAGCGTGCAGTGATCAGTCAGCTACTCGCAGTCAAACGGCTGTTGGCACACCTGCTGGCCGTCAGTGCCCATCCCAAACTTATGATTGCAATGGCGGGCGTTTGTGGCATTTTGCAGCGCCCCGAGAGCTATTCTTGCTTCCTCTGCCGTCAGGATCATGCCAGCCTTCTTCCTGTCTGATGATAACTTCAGGAGGATGCCATCATCGCTGCTGCCCAATCGCTTCTCGGTGGCCTGCTTCAGCAAAGCTGGAACATGCCCGCAGTGGCTTTGAGCGTGTTGCCTGTCCGAGTAACGCCATAGCCGCCGGTTTTGCATCGAGCTCTGCACGGGGTTCCGTCTCAGGCCGCATCAGCTGACTTCTTTCTGCAAAAGCATAGGGCTGCTGTATGCCAGCGCTGACCGAACAGCGCTGCCTCGGTCCGCGTCTCCAGGTCACCAGTAACGTCAAGTCTGCTCAACCATCCTCGCATCGTAATCCAGCGCTGCCCCTGCTCGAAGAATGGGCGTCAACCCGCGGCCCGCGACAGAAGACGCCCGTCAAGCCTACAAGGTGCGCTGCCACTCGAAGCAGCAAGCGATGCAGCACATACAGCCACCTCCTCACACCTCTCAGCCGGTCCGCACCAAACGCGAGCGCATGCAACAAGGCTCTGAAGCCGAAGCCGACGAGCTAGAAGATGCGCGCCCTTCCAAACAGTCTCGAGGATCTCCCTCTGAATCCAAGCTCTTTGAGGAGATATTGCGGAAAGACCTTGGAGCTGAAACCAACGGGCACAATCCCCCTCTCTCCAAGGACCAGCTCTCTGAAAACAACTTGCGAATATGGAATGGGGAAGACTTGGACGCAGCCACCAATGCTCCGACCCTCAAACGGACCTCCTCACGGTGTTCCATAGCCCCATCGAAAACGGCAACAGAACGAACCCAGCGCTCTTCCAACGCCGCCGCCATCTACCGCCACAAGAATCTTGCGGCCGTCGAGATGCACATGCACGCTGAGCCGCCTGACTACATCCAAGCCGCCATCGACCGCATCATCACCGCAAAAGTCTCCAAGGAGCGCCAATCTGAACTCCGTGCCATAGCCCAAGAACTCCGCGACGGCTGCCTCAAGAATATCAGGGCCCAGGCTGGCGAGGATGATTTCATTGATCCACTCCACACTGCCCTCAAGGCCCTGGGTCTCAAGAACCTCTGCACCCACGAAAGAGCCGGCCGGCGAGGGGAGCTTAAGCCAGTGGTCCCCCGCAGTTGCATTTCAGTTCGAGCTTCTTGTCCGGTGTCCGGCAACTCGAGGTTGAAGATGCCTCGACCCCGCCGCGGAAGCGCCAGCAGCAGTCTGTTGGCGAGCTGTACATTTCCCCCAAATCCTCAATGACCAACGCAGCCACTCATACGCCAGCCAGCGATTCCCAGGAGTCGAGCACGATGCCTCCTCCGCCCCTGCCCCCAGCATCTTCGATCAAACCCCCGGCCCGACATTTCAATGGGCATACAGCTCGCGGCTCTCATCTCTGCTCTCGCGTCGCATAATCTCACAAAGGTCAAGGCCAGGGCATTCCTCACATGGCTCCAGAACGAGATGGTGCAGCACGAGCCAGACGGGCCGCTTGAACCAATGCTGATTCCAGTACCCGCCCCGCGTGCCTTGGATCTCGCCTTCCCATTTGCCGTTGTTGAGGGCAAGGCCTACTTGACCGGCAAACTAATCTTCGAGGCAGAGAACCAAGCTGCAGTTTCCGGGGCTTGTGGACTCAAGATACAGCTTGATCTGGTAGACGGCGGAGCAACGGGTTCCGATGCTCTGTCCACATCCTCCAACACCGAACCCCCGCTCTTCTTCACCATCTGCACACAAGGCCCCATCCACGAGCTCTGGGCCCACTGGACCCTCGTTGAAGATGGTGTGCGCATGTTTGGGTCGAAGCTTTTGGACAGTTGTAATGCGTTGTTGCTGGAGAAAGGGGAGGCCTTTGTGGTTGGGCTCAATAATATAGGCTTTTGGGGATTAGGGCCGTTTATGAACTCGGTGGTGGAGCGTCTGGGGATAGTAGCGGCGAAGGCAAAGGCTTAGTTTTTGGCCATTGGTGAATTCGCTTGCGAATTGAACAAATCCTCCTTCTCCTCCTCACACAAAGGACACCGAGAATCAAGGTAGTGATTCCGCCTTTGGAACTCCCTTCAACTGCTCCCTCAGATTGTCTTGCGCTACTATGATATCAGTACTACGAGTCAATAGCTATTAGACCCACGAGATGCTAACATTACCATTACTTCACTGGCTTAGCTTGTTAGCCGTACAGTAGGTATGCTCTTATAGTCCTTGCTCTCGACAAAGTAAAAGGAGAATGTCCCACGATTTCGACTCACAGCAGGCGTGGGCCGTCGCAGTTGTTTCAGGGAGAATAAACGTTCTTATCGATACTGTGGCTGCCTCCGGACAGTGGCAATGTTTAGGGGCGATCTCGCCAAGTACAGCCTATAATGACCTGCCGGGAGCCAGCCACAGCGGCTAGACGCGCAATCCGCAGCACGGGTTTTACTGGAGCTCGAGTACTGGAACGCTGCAGGTACCGGTGCCAAATGCGGTGACCTCCACGGAGCTCGACTCGGGATATGGATCAATACACTGAAGCAGCCCTTTTCCGAAATTCGGTAATGAATAGATATCAACGTCATCATCGGCATCTGTTGAATAAACAGATGCTGCTTAATCCCATGATCCCATCTGCTCGTAATCAACATGTTATAAGCCCGTCATTTCGGCCAGCCACCAGACTCCGAAATCCACATCCGGACTTTTGCTCGCCTTCTGGAACCCGCGCCCAGTAGCGGGGCCAAGAGCAGCATAGCCCGCTAGCCTCCCCCAAGACTCGCGGCCTTTGTCCCCTGCGAATTCTCGATCTCGCATCTGCATGTCCTCAGGCCACTTTATTTGACGCTGTGGATTTCTTTTCTTCTCCAACACGCACACTCGGGCTTTTCTTTCTTTGAGAGCTTTGATACGCAAACACAAGGCTGTTGGGGTCTTTTCTCTTTCCAATACTGCGTTGGAGAAGCTGTTGAATTCTGCGAATCGGACATCTTCGTTCACGACCATCTCTCCCACCCACCAGCGCAATGGATCGCCAGACCATCATGGAGACCAATCGGTCTCTTCGAAACATTAAGAATGTCAGCATGCCCGCCCTTCTCCTTCTCCTCCTCTTATCCAACTGAGCTGGTCAGCTAACCCAAGAGCACAGGAGCTTGAAAGCCTTCTCGAGAAAGGTGTCATCAACGAGGCCGCCTTCGACACCATCCACTCTGTCCTCCCTGCCGAAACTCCCCTTCGAGGCGCTGCTCCCGGAAGCGCTGGCCATTCTGCCAGCCAGACACCCGCCCCGGCCGCGGCTGTTGTGACGCCTCCCGTCCAAGCCTTCCAGAACCTCAACGTCAAGGGTCCCTCCCCAGCGCCTCCGTCATACGACGACACTCCCGCGCCTGGTGTCCCCACCCGCTCGCCAGCTGCTCCAGGCAGGCCCGTCTTGGCCCATGCCAGGGCCCTGTACCGCTACGATGCCAGCGACGCTCGCGACCTGAGCCTGGAGAAGGACGATAAGATCGACGTGTACGAGTACATGAACCAGGACTGGTGGATGGGCCGCAACCACCGTACCGGCTTGGAGGGCATCTTCCCCCAGAACTACGTCTTTGTGGAACAGGAGCAAAAGGCCCCGGCGCCCGCTCCTGTGGCATATCCTCAGCAGCCCGTCTACGGCTACCCGGCCCCCTCAGGACCGCCCGCGCAGCAGAACCCGTACAACGCCAACGTCCCGCCCATGGCCATAGCTGAGGGCGGTCAGCCTTCCCAGCAGCAAGGCGCCGACGGCAACAGCAAGGTTGGAGAGTACGGAAAGAAGTTTGGAAAGAAGCTGGGTAACGCTGCCATCTTTGGTGCAGGTGCTTCGATTGGTAGCAACATCGTCAACAGCATCTTCTAATGGATTGGGATCTGAATACTTATATTCCAGGGGCACGAAGATTGTCATTGTTCATTGATATTTCATTCTGCTATCTCTCGTGTTTCAACTGACCTTATTTTTTCTTCTTTTCATTTATCCAACTGGTAGTTTATGGCGTTTGGGTTTGGGTTGAGGTTCCAGTTACACATTGTCTTGAAAGTTGGGGAAGCTGATTCTTCGCCCATGCCTAGTGTGAGAATGTCAACAAGGTTTCTCTTTATCTAGTTTATATATTCAAAGATGGATGGCATTTTTACACACCATCTCGCATGAACCTGTTGCCTGTTGGGATGCTTCGTCCCTAAAGATGAACGATTATGATCAATCCAAGCAGATGCATTATTTTCGCCGTCCTCATGATGCGGTTTGTGCCTTTCAATATATTCAAACACACTGCTATCTTTAAAAAACAATTTAGTATTTTATTTCCAAGAAGCGGTATATGAATGTGATGCGCGTCGGACGCATCAGATGGCGCTCGGTGACATACAGTATGCGCACTGTAAGCCTGCCGCGGCCCGCCGGCACATCCACCGTGCAAGCCACATCTAGAATACTGTGCAAATCGTCCTGCAAAAATTCTCACCTTGGCCGAGTTCCACTATAAGCTCAGGAAAAAACCATCACAAGCAGACCTCTATCCGCTCCGCCGTGATCACAAAATGTCAGAGGAGAAAGCAAAAATGTCGAATTCAAAGAAGAGAGCCGCGGAAGATCCGGCTCCAACCAAAAAGACCAAGAAGAGAAAGTCCAAGCACGCCGTAGAGGATGAAAACCTCGATGCTGAGCTTGGCCTCAACACGCTCTTTGCCAAGATGGACAGCCAGTTGCTGGCCGACTACCACGTGCAGAAGTTGGCGAGGTTCGGCACTGATTTGAGCCCTGTTGAGCTGTCGGATTTGGCATTGTCAGGTATTTCGCGCCCCATCATATAAATGTTCACTCGAAAGAAAAACAGAGCGTTTCATACATGTCTTATTCTTTGAATGCTAATTGAGATGGGCTGTAGCCGCTTCTATCAAGGATACCACCTCATGGCAGAAAACTAGATCATTGGACAACTTGCCGGGTTTTCTGGAGGAATTTTCAGAGCACCCTGAGAGCTTAAGTAGGGCGCAGAAGAAGAATGGCATGCCTCATACCATCGTTGTTGCTGGTGCTGGCCTGAGAGCCGCGGATCTTACCAGGTAAGGAGGCAACAATTTTGCCTTTCTCTCCCTTCCTGCGTCAATTTACTCACATGAACGTTCTAGAGCTCTGCGAAAATTCTCAGGCAAGGACAGTTTGGTTGCGAAGCTGGTGAGTTTATTCGGATCGCTCTGAATACAGGTTTTATCCTCTTTTATACTGATCCATCTTCTCCTCTTCGCTCAGTTCGCAAAACACATGAAGGTCGAGGAGCAAGTCACTCTGCTCAAGAACAAAAAGATTGGCGTCGGCGTCGGCACACCCGCGCGTCTCATGGAGCTTATCGACAATGGTGAGTTTTCCGACACCTCTGCATTAACATTTCGTCATTTCAAAAACTTAATGTGCTGACATCAATGCTTTGGGGCAGGTTCATTGTCGCTGGATAAGCTGCAGCGCCTGGTCGTCGATGCCTCGCACATCGACCAGAAGAAGAGGGGCGTCATGGACATGAAGGACACCGTGATGCCTCTTGCACGATTTCTGGCGAGGAAGGAGTTCAAGGACCGGTATGGCGACGAGAAGAAGCCGCTTGACCTGCTCTTCTACTAATGCGACGCGGCGATATTCCCGCCTTGAGCTCGGCTCACTTTTACTTGCATCACGCCCTGTTTTCTACCCATCTAATATCTGCTTTCTTTTCGACCGGGGTGTAATGGAGTTACTTAAACATCTAGATAAATGGATTTGCATTCGCCAATTGACTTCTTCGCTGACATGTGCATTGTTTCCCGTCGCTCACTTCATCTCGATCGTGAGCGCAATCAGCATTGGCGACCAATATCAAACTTCTTCACCCGTCTCTGCTCCTTCTCAAGTTCTTCCTCGTTGCGTCATCAAAACACCAACAAGCGACGCTCTTTCTTTCCTTCGCCGCTCGTCTCTCGGCAAGCGATTTGCCCGTCTTGTTTACTTTTTCTTTCGCCTCCCCCCTCTCTCCTCTTTTCTCCTCTTCATCTTCCATCGTTCGCTACCAAAGCATCACCACCACGCTCTTTTTTTTTTTTGGAACGCATTCTCAAGCCCGTTTTTTGGAACACATACTCAAGTCCTTTTTGGAACGCATTCTCAAGCCCTTTTTTGGACTCCCCATTTTTGGTGACTATCGTTAATTACGACAAGCCATTTTTTCTTTCCCTTCACGCAGCCTTTTGTCTCAGCTTGTTCGTCTGTCAACATGCGAGCTTCTTCGGTTGCCATTCTCTTGACCGTTTGCCTCTCTGTTGGCACCACAGCGGCCGATGATGCAGCACCTCGTAAGTGACGTTCATGCCTGCAGTGCTTTGGGATTCCTGGCATCTTCTTGATACTGACCTGAGATGATGGACAGGATGCGCCGTCGACTGTGCTTCAAGCATCAGAAACGCAAACGGATCTCTCGACCTCAAGGCCATTTGCGCAGACAAGCTCAGGACCAATGTCGGTTTGCCCGTCCCAAAGCCCAGCTCTCTGCACATCTGTCTCGTGATCCACTAACGTCTGTCTGTCGCAGTCTCTCTTCCAATGCCTCATCAGCTCATGCCCCCAAGATACCTACGGTCCGGCTGTGTCCCACGTTGTCCTGGCATGCTCCAACCTGGGCTTGGGCATTGGACCATTGTTTCCCGTTGAGGTCCAGCACGTTGGCCTGGAGAAGCCTCCATATCACCCTACCCCGTCGCTGCCTGCTGCATACAGCACGCCCAGTGATGATGCCTCTCCGAAAAATTCTGAGCATTTGACTCTCTCCTTTGACATTTCCCTGGATCTGAAATGCAACTCTGGGTCTGATGGTCTCGTCACTGTATCACTTCCCCCGCCTGCCTCGTCTCCCTCTCCCGCTCCGGCACCATCTCCGGCTCCTGCTTCGTCTCCCTCTGATGCTCCGTCTCCGTCTCCCGCTCCGCCATCGCCACCAACTCCTGATCCTGAAAATGGAGAAGGTGAAGGCGAAGGCGACGGTAGCAATGGCAGCGGCAACGGCAACAATGGCAATGAGAAACCCACGGTTTCATCTTCTCCCCCTGAGCAGACACCGACCACACCGGAGCCTGCTGACCCAAGTGCTACATCTTCATGCCCACCTGATGCAACGCCATCAAGCGTTCAAGCTCCTCCCGATGACCACACTCCTGGAGATGACCACACTCCCGGTGATGACCACGCTGGTGATGAGCACGCTCCCGCCCAATCAACAGAACTTGGGGAACATGGCGATCCGGCAACGACCTCTACACCTTCGTCGGCACCTCCAAGCGGAGGCGACCCAAACTCTCCGTCCGCTGACCCAAGTGCTACATCTTCATGCCCGCCTGACCCAACTCCATCAAACGTTCAAGCTCCTGGTGATGGCCACGCTCCTGGTGATGGCCACGCTCCTGGTGATGAGCATGCCCCTGGTGACGAGCACACTGGCGATGAACACACTGGCGATGAGCACGCTCCTCCACAATCCACAGAACTGGGCGAGCATGGCGATCCTGCAGTGACCCCTGCGCCTTCACCAACACCTCCAAATGCAGACGACCCAAACTCTCCGTCGCCCGAAACCCCGTGCTCCACCGCTTCCGATGCTGCTGGAGGCTCGGATCCTGAAGACGCTGAGGGTCCCAGCCAACCTGTTCCATCTCCCAGCCCTACTCAAGAGGCTTCTGATCAACCAAAAGATGATGGCAAACCTGGTGCCCCGGTCACCTCCGACGTTGATGGCATGCCTGCACCTGCTCCCGTGCCTGCCCCCCCAACGCTGGCTCCCGCATCAAGCCCTTGCTCGACCACAAACGGCGCTGATGTGTCAGTTGATCCAATCCCAGGACCACAAGTACCCCAGACTATGGAGCCTACGCCTGCTGCTCAAACATCGTCTCAGCCTTGCTCTTCTTCCCCTGCACTTACCAGTTTGATGGAGCCAGAGCCTCTATCCACTAGTCATCCTGAGCCCTTGCCTCTGCCGTTGCCTTCACCTCCGTCATACCAAACTGGCGATGATTCGGATGATGATTCGAATGGTGCTTCGGGTGATGACTCGGGAAATGACTCGGGCAATGCCCCTCCAGAATATGCATCCTCGGGAGGCAATGGGCAGTCTCCTGGCGGCGAAAATTCCGGTTCTGAATCCCTGCCCGAATCAAATACAGAGCCACCTCCACATGAAAATCACGGAACAGAGGTAGACGACCCATCATCCTACGGGCAAGAGAGTCAGGCAGCACCGGTGCCAGTGCCAGTACCGGCTAGCCAGACAAATGATCTAGCTGTACAAGATGCAGATGGCAAACCCACTGGCAAACCCACTGGCAAGACGACTGAACCTTCTGAGATCACCCTCTGGCCAACTGCCACAAGCAACCATACTTCATGCACGACTGGCCCAGGCAAAGATGGTGGATCACCGACCACCTCATGCAAAGTCGATGGCAAGCGGACCACAGTACATCCTCCAAGATCCAACCTACCAATGGCTTTTGGTATGGTGAATGACGCGTTGCCCATTGGGGACGATCAACGCAATGAGCCACTGGGTTCTGTCATGATCAAAGTCATTCGTCCTGGTGATCAGAGCGCGGAAACGATACTCACAACCCTCTGGGAAAATGCTCCGCCAGCTGCCACACTGTCTGGCAAACTCATGGAAGGCTTGCAGACCAAGGAGAGCATCCATGCTTCCGCCACTCAATCAGGTACTGGTAGCAACCCGACAGCGAGGCCTACAATCACTGCAGGGCATCACCATATCGGATTAAGTGCTTCTAGGACACAGACAGGGCTTACCACTTCGAGACCCAAGCCAGAACACTCTTCTGTACAACCCAACAATACAGCAATGGAACCATCGCCCCCCAGAGTCGCGCTCGTCAGCAGTGATTTAAAGCTGTCACCGTACCTTTATATGATGACTATGCTCGTCGTTCTCACCAGCTAGGTTCTGATGAGCTGATTCTAGTCATGGTGCTGGGCGGTTTACAAGAGAGTGGGTATACATTGCAGGCGCCACCATCTTATTTGTTATTTTATTGCAGGAATATTGAAATAGTGTGGTCATTATCGTGTTTGTTAGTTCATCATTTACAATTCTAGTCCTCATGCGTGGAAGACTCGCCGAATGGGTCATGATAGAAAATACAAGGATGATTTAGATTATTGCAATCCCTTTGTATGCGTCTAAGCTAGCTACTTCTCGCACATGCGTTGTTATGGTTGAAGCCTAAAACATGTAACGGAATGTGACGGCCCTGTCTCCCATCTCAGATAGCTCTTGTGGAGTGTAATTAGCCGCTTCTCCATTGGCGAGCTTCTGATCACGCTTCTTGTTGATGGTGTGGTAGCTAACGATCAAAATGACACCTGCGAAGATGCCTAGGGCGATGAATCCTAGCTCTAGACCATGCCCCAGAATGTAACGAGGCGCATCGACCTGACGGTAGAAGTTGGATGCCATAGCCTAGGTAAAGACGAATTAGCAATGCATAAACACAGCATCTCTCGCGTGCCAACTTACCCCTCCAAGGTTTCCAACTCCAATTTGGATGGCCATGCCAGCGCTGCGCTTGTAGGATCCGGACAGGTTGTTGCACAACCAGGTGATGTTACCGGGGAATGAGGGGTAAATAGCACAAGCAACAAGGAAGATGCCTCCGTAGACGACTTTGGGATTGGATGAACCGATACACCTAGGTCGATATTAGCTTGACACTTTCTTGGCAATAGTTATAAGCAACGAAAGCTGGGGACGAAAGCTGAAGAGACGACAACGTACATGCCATAGCCAAGTATCATCATGAATAAAAAGCCAATGATGAAGGGGCTACGCTTGCCAACTCTATCAGAGAACCATGCGGTGATGACGGCGAGGATGGCGGCGACGACGTAGATGGGCACAGTCATCAACTGGGCAGTGCTCGAGGTATAGTGGAGAGATTTAATAATGCTGGGAAGGAAGAGGGAAATGCCGTAGAGGGGGCAGACGATCTAGATTGTTCAATTGAAGATGTTAGCACAAAGCATTTATACTCGGCGAAGGGCTGGACATATACGCCAAACATGGTAAACGTTCAACGGTATACGCACACGGGGCTGACGTGGATAAAGGATAAGAGCAGGGATAGACTTACGCTCCAGTAGACCAAAACATTGATCCAGATTTGCCAATCTGTAAATGCCTGCCAAACATATTTCCATTTAAATTCTTCGGCCTGCGCGACTAGGGCCTGATTGGCCGTGCCATCAACCAGTAGCTGTACTTGACCTTGGTACTTGAGCCGATGGATGACAAAGGCGCGTTCATCTTCGGTGAGGAACGTGGCCGTCTCAGGAAAATCGAACAGCAAGAAAAAGGCTGAGGCGGCAACAAGCACGGTTGCAATTCCTTCGAGGATGAAGATCCAACGCCATCCAGCAAGGCCGCCGACGCCGTCCATTTTGCTGATACCAAAGGCGAGAAGGCCGCTAAAGGCGCCGGCTACAGACGCGGCAGAGAAGAAGAGTGCTTGGCGAAACTGGATCTCATGGCGGCAATACCACAAGGTAAGGTAGTACTACACGAGGACGTGTGTCAGCTCAGAAAGACGAAAACGAAGCCAAAGGACAAGAGGACATACAG
Organism: Trichoderma sp. CBMAI-0020; assembly: GCA_030708095.1. NCBI lineage: Eukaryota > Fungi > Ascomycota > Sordariomycetes > Hypocreales > Hypocreaceae > Trichoderma > Trichoderma sp. CBMAI-0020. Next base: position 1,850,050 of record JAJNCI010000002.1, read on the forward strand.
CAACTCCTGGAAACAGACCGGCTTCTGTTACTCCTAGGAATAACCGAGCCACTACCAGGCCTTGGAAACTCTGGACGAGGCCCATGAGTGTCATTACAACCCCCCAGCAAACCATTATTAAAGGTAGCCAACGGCTAGGACGCAGCTTTTTAAGCAGCAGATTGCTAGGAACCTCAAAGGCTGCGTAGGTGAAGAAGAAGACGGTAAGGCACCAGTTGTACTGGCCCGGCGTCATGTTGAGGTCTTCTTGAAGGCCTTCGATCTTGGCATTGCCGATATTTCCCCCTGAGCGCAACGAGTTAGATGGGACATGTTGAATCACAATTGAAGAAGTGAATGTGGACCGCGCCGGAGAAGGAATACTTACGATCGAGAAACGAAAGGAGATATAGCGCGGCGAGCATGGGAATGAGTCTCATGTCCATCTACACAAGTTCTGAGTCAGCTTGGTGTCTTTCTGATGCCGGGGTTAATGGAAGATGGGTACCTTGCGCAAGACCTTCTTCTCGTCAACATCAACAAACGACCCGATGGCACGGTCGGATCCAGTTTCTGCTCCCGAGGTCTCGATATCATTCTTTGCCACATTGTGCAGCTGCTCAACCTCGACTTTTTCAGAGGTAGGGTTGTTGGCATCCATTGCGCGTCGCGCGTCCAGGTGTAACCCTGAAGACTGAACCAGGAAAAAAAGAAAAGAAGGAAAAAAAAAGGATGCGACTGCTCTTCTTAGTCAAGAACGTAGATGCTGCGTTTTTTTTTTTTTTTTTTTGCGGACAAAAAGTTGGAGAAGGAGAATAGAAGACGAAAATTTGGTGGTAGGTAGTAAGAAGGGTTACATCCGAAGGAAGATAAACGAGACCTTGTCTCAGATGAGGGGGGGAAGATGGAAGATAAATGGCCAGAGTAGCACCTGTACAAGGCCGCAAAAAGAAGATTCCGGTCAAGGGCCCATGCCTTTCGAGCATACACTTGTGCTGCGTTGTTGCCGTGGCTCTCGTTGCTGCACTCTGCCTTGGTCATGAATGGCGATGCTTGTGGCTCGCATGTACTTGCACTAGCAGCAAGCTGGGGGAGGGTCTCGCTACTCTGGGGAGAGACCCACGGTGATGCAGTTGTATTCACAATCTTCTCCACAGGATGGGCAGGTTAGGACGGATGGAGAAGTAGGATGATTACTCGACCCTGCGTGGAGCGACACAATCCTGGCTCGCCTGGCACGCGGTGTTGGTCTTTGCTCAACGTTTTGCAGGCTGCTGGCGTCAAGCTTCTTGCTCGATCTTTGTTCGGAGGAGCGACGGTCTTCTTTCTCTTGCTTGTTGGAGTCGACCAGAGCCGGGAATAGCTTATCGACCGGGAATTGTAAGGCCAATAGGCAGCACGTAAACGATGCCGATCGTCTCTCCAAGTTTGGGGTTTGCAGCTATAGGGCTAGTTAGTACAGCCTCCAGAGCAGATATCAAGAAACTACCGGGGAATGACTAGCTAGTCCAGCAACTGACTCGTAATCAAAGAGAGACTGGGCGCGCAGAAGGGGATGCTAGCGATGGCCAGAGAATTGACCCGACGGCACGACGAATAAGAATCACACAAGATGAGCCGTGGGCTGGGGGAGGTCAGAGGAAGAGACAATGCAATAACCGTTTCCCCATCTTCTCCACACAAGAAGCTGGCCCATCAATGGCGTGAGCAAAGAGGATCTTGGTTCTAAATTCAATCTAGGCCGCCCCCAATTCAGGGCAGTGGATTGGCTTTCTGGCGCCCCTCCCTTCGATTTGCGGGGTAAGAGCTGGACGCGCCTTACTTACTCGTAGTGATGATGCTAAGGAAGCCACAGACAGCCTCTGGACACTGCTGACATGGCAAGTTCCGTCCAGATCTCGGCTATGGTGCTGCGATTGCGCTGCTACTTTGTGCTTCGTGCTCCAAAACTGGAAAGATGGCAATTTCCCCGCATGTCGGCACGGAAAGAAGCGAGTGTGTCCTGTTCTCGCCCCTTCCTTTGGATGGAGATGTGATAGGCAAGCTGATGATGACGACCGACCAGGCTCGGCAATCCGGCCAATGGCCAATGAGAGGCTGTATCTGCGTGACCGTCTCTTTGGAAGCACCTTCCGATGCAGGAGATGGTTCAGCCGGTTTGCCGAGCATGGGAGTATATACGGAAGCGTCTGATGGTAGTTGCTCAGTCTGTAGCGTATCTCTTATCTCAAGAACAGCTGCCATTGTGCCTTCCTATTTCCTCTATTACGTACTATTACTAGGTACTGTGATGGGGTATTGTTCTTGAGATCGATCAGCCTTATCTGTGCTCTGGAGCATTGCGATTCTACGATCCAGCAGATGCCTGGATTGATTTGAACACTTTGCTCTAGAATTGGGCTCAGGTAGCAGAATCAATGATTCGAGAAAATCAAACCACCGTATCTGGTCATTCGAGAGTAGCTCAAGTAGAAAAAAACAGTGGTTGAAAACCACAAAGCTACATGTACCCAAGATTTTCTCGTCCCTCGTCCAAGGCAAAAGCTCTCAAACCGCCTATCAAAGGTCATCGTGCATGGCGTCAAAGCTGTTCCTGCTTCTAGGAGACGAACAGGACAAGCGGGCTGCGTCGATCGATGCAGTGTAACAGCACGAGAACATTGAAGTGAAGCCAGGGGCCAATGACAGCGCATCTTGGGTGGTCTGAGCCTCTACAAGGCACATTTAGTGTTTCTAGAGACGTGAACAGGTGTTCGTTGTGCGGCTCACGCCCAGGCACCAAAGGCGCTGGACTCGCTTCAGAGCATGCGGCTAAGAAAGCGCAATCAGTGCTTACATACTCTTGTCCACTCATGCACTTCATTCAGCGCATACCAGGGTGCCGTGTCCAGAACCCGATACGAGCCAAACTTGCCCATCGCCTCATCGTCACTTACACCGCACAGCCAACCTCTTTAAACTTGCAATAACGTTTTGTGGCGGGCGGCACGCCAAAGCGGAAAATACAAGATGCTAGCACTAGCGCCGATGCAACCGCGAAGTGTCTTGCCCCACCTCCGAAAAAAAAATTGGGAGCGCGATAAGAGCCATTGGAGATTTTTTTTTCCCCAATCTTATCAGTGGCCGTTTGAGCATCGCAATCTAACAAAACTACGCAGACTTCTGGCTGCTGATTCCTCTCCATTCCGCATAGTCATAAGCAGCGAATTCTTTCTGCAGTTTCAATTACACTCTTGACTTAAGAAAGAAAGAAAAAAAGCCTCACATCAGAATGAAGTCCAAGCGAGCCACCGCCGCCTCAACCGACGACTCCAATCCCGTCGTGTCTCTGGACAAGAAGCGCAAGCGCACCGACGACGATGCCACATCGTCAAGCAGCTTGAAGAAGTACAAGGAGGACTTCAAGGAGAAGAGAGAAAAGAAGAAGGAGAAGAAGGAGAAGAAGAGAGAGGCAAAGGAAGACAGAGAGGCCAAGAAGCCCAAGAAGGACAAGTCCAAGTACAACAACAAGACCCGAAAAGAGAAGAAGGACGAGCGCAAGAACATTCAGGATCTTCCTGAAGACATGGACACCGACGAAAGCGGTGACGGCGGTGCGCAGGTTGCTGAGCCTGTTGTGACCCAACCCGAAGCCAAGACAAACGGTGATGCAAAGAAGGAGAAGAAGGAGAAGAAGGAGAAGAAGGAGAAGAAAGACAAGAAAGAGAAAAAGGAGAAGAAGAAGACTGAAATAGAATCCCAGTCTCAGCCTCAGGCCTCAGCCTCCAAGGACGCACCACAAGGCGGAGATGCCATCGACCTCGACGCCTCCACAGCAACCAAGCCGGGCCGCAACATTGTCTTTGTCGGCAACCTGCCTTACACTGCCACCGCCGCAACCATCACGGCGCACTTTGCCTCGCTGAAGCCGGTTGCCGTGCGCTGCTTGACCAAGAAGGAAGACCCCAAGATGTGCCGAGGCATTGCCTTTGTCGAGTTTGCATCGCCCGCGCATCAGAGGACCTGCCTGGATAAGTTCCACCACTCCATGTTTGAGGATGGCGTCTCAGAACCGAGAAGAATCAATGTCGAGTTGACGTAAGTCTTGGCTGAGAGAGAAAGATTGAACTGCGAGAGAAGAAAATGCTAACAGTTACCCCTACAGTGCCGGAGGTGGTGGAAAGAGCGAAGGCCGCCAGGGCAAGATCATGGAGAAGAACAAGAAGCTCGACGAGAACCGAGCCAAGCGCATCGAAAAGGAGAAGACTGCCAAGGTGGAAAACCAGGGCAACGGAGGAAACGCGCGAATGGACATTCATCCTAGCCGTCTTGCCCGTCTCCCTGGTTTCCAAAATTAATGGAAATTGGTTCTTGCTGAAATCAATTTCAGACACAACCCTTGGCCCGACCATTTGTTTTTTCTCCAGGCGTTTTTCTTGCGCGTTCATTTCTTTGTTTTGTTTCTTTTCTTATATTAGGACTTGATCGTATAAATTTGTCTTGCTGTCAATAATCTCTTTACTTGGTTGATCCAGTCCCTTTTGCCTGCATGTGGCAGATAGAAATCGGGCAGACGGCAAGCAATCTGGACACAACATCTCTGTGGAGAATCTGTCAGTGATTTATGCTGGATTTTGAATTCATTCGGAGAGGGGAGGATGGGAAATGTTATGCATACATCTGGATAGAGGATTCAACATGCAGAATGGACAGGAGACAGAAAACAAAATTAGCAAGAAGAGATACCCCTCAATAGAATTGGACGGAATTTGATCTTCACCTACATAATGCTCCTCATACTCTGCTCATACTTGCATAGTTCGTCAAAGCCATCTTCAAACACCAGCATTGCCCGTATCAGCACAATATTTTATGCACTTGTCGTCTACCCATGCTAGAGCAAGCCAACATGGTGAACAAGATTCAAGACAATTTAAAGGGGCGCAAAGAAAGGCCTTTAAGATTGCGGTTTCAAAGTCTATGGAGAGAATGACAGATGCAGTGCAGACAGAAACAATCGTTCAAAAATTACTAAACGCCATGGGGTTTGTACTGTTTTTTTCTTCTTTGCTCTCTTTTTTTTTTCTTCTCTTGCTGCTTTTCATCTTCCAGCTTCTAGAACCATCGAGATGGCATCAGAATCGTTGCCGTCCTGTTAACAAATGTCATTTTCTGGCTTGCTGCAAACTCTATCAACAGTACCGAGAAAATGGGGGGAATCTCAAGACACAGGACAGCCATGTTCATTAAAAAAACACAAAAACAAAGAAAAAGAAATCTCCTTTTTAGAGCCCCGGTCCTCTTCTCCATCCTCGTAATCTACTCCTCCATCCTCCATTAAATGCACTTTCGGTCTAAATTCATCGAAACATGGCCCAGTGAGGAAGCTTCTGTAATGCACACCATTCTAGGTGACTCAAAAAGAAAAAAAGATTCGTGAGGCGGCGGCGGCGGCGGCTCGAGATTGTAAATCGTTCGTTGGAAACAAATGCTAAGACGTCTTCGCTGCACGAGATGCTAAAGATGGCAAACGAACTGACATCGTAGATTCATTTTAAAGGATGGAACACTTGGACTTCTTGGCCTTGGAGGCCTGAGGGGTGGGGTTGAGGACCGCACTGGAAGAGAGAAGAAGTTAAAGGTTAGCAGCTGTTGGAGAAGGGCGAGAGAAGAGCAGATCCTAAGGGAGAATAACAAAGAAAAGACAGAAAGAAAGGGTGCAAAGAAAGAGTTCAAAGAAAGTATGCCGAAAAGAAACAAAAACGCTGGGTTGGGCAAAGCTTACCGAATGGCCTCGTCAAAGACACTCTTGAGATTTCGCTGCGTCAGAGCGGAGCACTCAATGTACTTGTAGATGATCTTGTTCGTCTTGTTCACATCCTTGACGTAGTTGAGCACGTTCTCGTATCGGACAGGCTCCATGTGCTGCTTGGTCAGGGCAGCGCGGGTGCCAGAGTCGTCTCGAAGATCGATCTTGGTGCCAACCAAGATGATGGGGGTTCCGGAAGAGTGATGAGTGATCTCAGGAAGCCACTATTCAAAGGGTCAGATGCTTCGATTTTCTTGTCCGGACAGCCATGATTCAGAAGAGAGAGCGCGACTCATACCTTTGCGGCAACGTTGTCGTACGATGGCGGGCTCACGACGGAGAAGCAGATGAGGAAGACATCAGTCTGGGGATAGGACAAGGGCCGGAGTCTGTCATAATCTTCCTGGCCTGCCGTATCCCAAAGGCCCAAGCTGATAGGTTTGCCATCCACAATGACGCTAGCAGAGTAGTTGTCAAACCTAACGAATAAAAGTCAACAACAGATGCCAATCATGGGAATTCTTCCCTTTTCTTTTGGACGCGGAATGAGAGACTGACACTGTCGGGATGTACTCTCCGGGGAACGCATTGGTCGTGTACGAGATGAGCAGACAAGTCTGAAAAGTCAAAAGTTAGCCGATTAAGACCCAGCTGAAGAAATGGGAACTTGAGGATAGTACAAACCTTGCCGACGGCACCGTCACCAGTCACGACACACTAAAGGAGATAGGAGACGTCAGTAAAAGAGTAAAAAATCAACGGCGGAGGGGAAAAGGAGAAACCGCGGTTACCTTCAACGATTGAACTCCAGCTTGCGCCATTGCGTCTGAAGATCAAGTGGTAGATTCGATAACAGTTCTGTGATGAATCTTGAATGTTTAGCGACGGCAGTACTGGTATTGTATGATGTCTGATGCGGCGGAGGGGTTGGTTGGAATCGAGAGGCGACAAGTCGGTGGAGGACGGATCGAACGAGGGGCTTTGCGCTTGGTATATAGCGGGTAGAAACAGACAGGAGAGGGAATCAAGATGACAAAAGGGAGATGGACGAATGGCTGGAGATGAGAAGCGGGAATCGGAGATGGGAGATGGTGATGGCGGCGCCTCGGTCTGGAGAGGGTTTCAAGGCTGCGTCAACGTCAGAGGAAACGGGGTTCAGCCGCAGGAGGTGAAGCTGCAAGAGGCCGGGCAATCAAAAGGGCGATGGATAACAAGCAGCTTCGCAGCAGGCAAACGAGGCACCCGCCGGCTAACTCGATCCTGTGCTAGTCGGTAGCTCGGGGCTTGCGACTGTAGGAGCTTGCTAGGAGAGGCCTAGGAGGCGAAGATAGAAAGATACCTGCCACTTGCGTTACACGTACCCTGTTGATTGTTGTATCTGCTAGCGCCACTGGAGCTGGTGGAGACACAATCGAGGGGGAGGCGACGACTTGATAGGCCCCGTCTCTATGGATGAACGCGTTTCGTCTGCAAGGGATTTTGGGGAGCCTTTTAAGCAGGACAAATCAGATGGCGGCACCTACACGAGGTGCAAGGGAAGGCTCGTGAGGCGCTGTGAAACTAGACCAGCGAGTGTGGACGGCGGATGCAGATGCAGATTCGAATGGATATAGGACGAGGAGGAAGATGAGGATGAGGATGAAAGCAAACGACGGCAACGAAGAGGGGAAGGGGAGACAGAAACAAGGCTTCCTTGTGCCGTGTAGCTGTGAGGCGAGGCGCAAGGAGCCGCCCGCGCCTTGTTTGGGTGGTCAAAGGAGATTTGATGTGATTTCATTTGATTGCTGATAGAGAGGCAGAAAAGAGATGGAGAGAGAGAGAGAGAGGAGAGAGACGAGGCGGGCTCACCGTCTGATTGGAGCTGGTCGAGCTCGGGTTGGTTTCGGATTCGGTTGATTTTGGGCAATCAAGCACTGGGCTGGAAGATGCAAATTCCCGTCTGCCTGACTCTGGCTGCTGACTGCTTGCTGCTGGCTCGATTCTGGTGACAAAAGACGAGGTTCATGCGTGCTGTGGCTGGATGTGGGGGGAGGAGAGAAAGGCGAGGGAGGAGGCGAGGGCCGAAAAAGGCACCAGCCCATGCACGGTACGTACCCTGCGCACTGCTCACTTCTCTCTCACGGCAGCAGTCCAGGTCAAGTCGCCTGACCCGAGATGCACGGTTGCAAGGGCAGAGGCCAGGGCCTGTACTGCAGCGCTTTTGTGTGCATGGAGGCTGCCGGGCTCTCTCTTTGAGGCTTTGTTCTGGCCGCAGAAGAGCTCTAGAAGGTCTGCCACGAGCTCGGTGTTGCTGATTGAAATCCAATTGAACCTGCTACATGCCACACCAAGAGGTGGCTGGCCTCTGCAACGGCAAAACGGGTATCCAATCTGGAACAAAGCCCGGTGTCTGCCTACTAGTAGTGTCGAAATCGGTCAAGGCGCGCTGTGCCAAACTTGCTATTCAACTCGACTCATTCGACGTCCTGGGCCTAATAATAGCCGGATAGAGATGGAGTTGATTGCTAGCAGGCAGTCCTACCGTAGCTCCCACCGTAGGGTTTAGCAACAGCAGCTTCCCGTCAATACGAATTGCTGTAGCTGCTGACATGCGGGCGAGTGCACAAGGCGGCGACACCGCCATGGCGATGGAGACCAGCGCTACATCTTACCGCTGCTGCGGTCCTCCTTTTCGTCTTGTTAGGGGTGACGGCGCTCTCCAAGACGGCAACCTGCTGCCATGACGGAGTTTGACGTCGCCCTGGACATGAGCAAGCTTCCACAATCCCCAGTCACTAGCAAAAGTGCTAGGCGTCTACTGAGTCGTCACAAGATGGCATCCACTCGTAGACGCTTGGGAAGAGAAGGTAAAAAACCCAGATCAACAACAGCAATATGTTTCCCGCAGTTCTACTGATACTATCTAGTACCTTGCTTGTCCTATGCGCTTAACCGGCGTGATAAGCGCATGGTGCAAGGCTTTCGACTCTCGCGCGACATCCGCTGCTCTAGACACCACCTGTAACGGCTTTGTTGCCATTATGAAACAAATCGCGGCATCCCACCAAACTTTGACGTAGCTTGGCGTTACGCCAGGAAGGGGGGCCACTCTGCACGTTTCCACTCCAGGAGCCGCTATTTTTTCTTCCTTCTTTCTTCCAAATGGGAATCTTTGGCATAGAATGTGCATAGAATGTGCATAGCCAGACTGAGGGAGCGCTCATAGCCGCGCAAGCGTTGGCTGTTTGCTTTTCAAGCCAATGTGCCGCGATCCTCATCCGCCACTCGAGGTGTGCCACTAGTAGCAGCGTCTCGACTGTGCAATCGACTCAGCTCCCCGATATCTCCTTATGCAAAAGCAGAATGTTCTGTTTCAATAGCATTCCTTTCGTGAGGCTCCATACTCTGTTCCTAGAGGCGGCGGTTGATATGGCGGGCAATGCATTAGCTGCCAGTGCAGAGACACAAGAACAAGCCGTTCATCAACGAAACGTCTGGATCTTTTAGAAATGCAGCGGCCTCATCAGAAAGATAGAAAGAAAGCCATTGAATTGATTTAAATGTATTAAATGTAGACATGAGAATATCGTCGGCTAGTAGCTCTGTGCGCTTTTCTCGAAGAAGGTCGCGGTTCTCGATATCAGCCACGGCAGCATTCTGTTTGCCAAGTCCTCCATTAACTTGTATATCCCTCAGCAATCCCGTCTGTTACAGGTTGTAGGTTATTTCGCATGTATATTATCTTGGATCGTTTGCTTTTCGGTCTTCTCGAAGCACATCGTTGCGATGATTGCGATGCAGGCTATGGAGTTGCGGTTGACCTAGTAATCAGCAGTGTTAGTATCAAGCAAGAGCCTTTGCAAGATAACGAATACAGCTTGCGAGATTAGAATCAAATCGGATAATACAGGGTACATATTCAACTTTGAGAGATGGTCGGTGAATTGCTGGCAGTATATCCTGCTGCAGGCCGCATATTAGTCAAATCATGGATCGGGGAGGTTTGGCCTCGATGCTTGAAAGAGGAGAAACAAAAATTGCACAAGAAATAGATGAAGATAATTCAAGGCAGTATTGAAAATGGCAAGGCTCAACATGGCGAGGCTAGATTCAAGACGAGCAGTCTCTGAATCGGAGTACGCAGCAACAATACGGCCGTGGCACCTGCCGTCGGTTGACCCTAGTGCACCGCCAATGGCAGAAAGAAACTTCATGTTCCTCCGGTAGATCATGAATCATCTTGTTTGATGGAAAATAGCTACCATAATCTATCTATGCTACCATTTCTCCTTTTCAGGTCGGCAAATCTCAGATGGCGTGGCGTTACTTGGCCATCAACGCTCGCATCTCCTTTTGCGAATTACGCAGTTGCGGCCCCATCTCTGACCATTTTGCGATTGATGGTGCCAACGTTTAACATCCTCATTTATAGCCATTCATTTGATCCTATAGAGATAAATACTATCTTGGTCCAGACGCGCCAGCTAATTCATCTCCTAGTCACTTGCGCCGCCAATATCCAAAGTCCCATACTCAGTGTAGTCAACACACGCCCGACGAGTATATTCAGCACAACCTGCCGCGAACATACAAGAAACTTGATCAGCCCAGATGAAGACTACAACGCTCTATGCCCAAGACAATAATCATGACGATACAGTTGGCAGCTCGGTGGAAATCTACATCGCAGGGTAGCACCACGTCTCGGCATCGTTACAGGCCAGCCACACTGCTGCCGAATCTTGTCCGAAGACTGCCAGCCCATTTACCAGATATCGATCGCAAACGTTAAAGAGATGAGCTTCTTCTTGATACAAAAAGGAAAAGACCTTTTTTTTTTTTTTTTTTTTTTTTTTTCCTTCTAGAGCAAACTACTAAAGCAAAAACTATCTACCTAATAGGTAATATCTCAAAAATCAATCAATGTTACGATCTGCGCACTTTCCATCTCTATCAAAACTAGCTGAATCCCAGAAACACACTTTTCCACCCCTAGCCGTCCAGGCTGATTTCGAGACCGTACATCTCTGGCCGCTTCTTCGATCCTTAAACTCAAAGCATCGGTAACTCGGCCCTGCTGTAAGAGAGCGCGCAAAGGACAAGCCAGAGACAAGCAAGGAACCTGTGCAAACATTAGCATTGAGGAGATTGCAAAGAGGGAGAAAAGTTGCTACTTACACAATTATCGCCAATCCCTGGTTTTCCTTCATCACGATGAAGGCAGTCTTAGCGGACCTGTATCCCAGGGCGACAGCCACATAGATGGGCAAGGGTGGCAGAAAGAAGTGGCTCTGGGCCATCTCTCGGTATTCATTGCCTTGGACGAGCCACCTCACAGGGCTGCGAATCATGAAAACCTGGTTGAGGCGCGCCAGATCCAATTCGCCATACGTGAATCGCTTGTCGATTTGCCTGAGAATCTTGCCGCCGGCGCTGTCGCTGAGCACCCGAGACACAAAATACTTCCAGCCTTCAAAACTGACATCGTCCGGGATCAAATCTTTCGCTTTTGCAATCTCAAAGTCTCTCTTGGTGCAGACGAGGGCAACGTAAGAGAAGGCGAATCCCAAGGCACGCCTCCAAATGAGGCTGTGATTGCAAGGCTTGATTCTGGTGAGTATGTGGCTGTTATGCAACTGCCCTCCTCTTCGAAAAGCCGTGAACATGTCGTGATATTGGCAATCCTCCGGGCATTCAAGATATTGCTCCCAAAACTTGGGTTCAAAAAGATACTTTGGGAGAGGCTTGATAAGGATCTTATCCTTTGAATAGAGCAAGTGCATGTCCATCTTCTCAATGACGGTGATTTCGAGACCAAGAGCTTGTTGGTAGCTGAGAGGGCGCGGTGGTGTGTTCTTCTTGCCAAGCATGGGAAAGCAATCAAACACTTTCATCAAGCGATCTATACTGAGATCGTTTGACAAGAACTGCTCGACACGATTTTCTGGAAGCCCGACCCAAGCTTTGCCGTTTCGAAACGAGGAAGGCAAGAGGCGACAGAGTTCTTCCTCGGTGAGAGGACGGTAGCCTGCGTCTCCGGACTTTCGACCAAAAGGCCAACAGTCGGACTCCTCTGTCGGTTTGACGGGAAGAACAAATGACACCCTCTTTGTTTCCTGTTCAATGAGTTAATTTCTTGGCTTAAATAGCTCGAGAGCAACAAGAACTTACCTTGGATTCAGAGGCAGAAGCAGGCGTGGACAAGTTTGCCGGTGCCTCTGGGGATCCCCCATTGTCAAAGGCCCCTTCCACAGGGCGTGAAGGGCCATCTGCAGCGCCGCTCCATTCGCACGAGGCCATTTCAATTAGCGTCGCGATGTCTTCAGAGGACGTGGGCCCGGATAGATCCAGAAGTGGCTGGTCTGGACGGTCCATTCTCGGCAGCCGAATGCACAAAAACAAATAGTGATATGACGAGTGGCAACAGGGAACTTCTCTGCTATTGATCAAATAGGCATAGCCGTAAGCGAAGGAGAAGGAGGCGAGTGTGTAGGGGTGGGAGCTCGCGGGAGCTTGCAAGAACTATGAAGAAAGGACTCTTGAAAATCTGCAAAGAAAGACCTTTACAAGATTCGCAAAGGAAAGAAGCCTGCACGATATATAAAGAGAGAGAGACTTTGGAACATTTGGCAAGATATATATAATAAAACGACAGCTATCTAAGCACCTCCCATCAGTGTTTGCCATCAGCCGTTTGTTTGCTACAGCGGGATAATATCGTGACTCTCTTTACTAGTAGTTAGAGCTACCAGCTCTCGTGGGGTGAAAGAGTCCCCCCCCCTGCATTCATTGTCTCTGAATTATGCAACCATGTATTATTTTTCTTCCTCGACCTGACAACGGTAGCGACGGCGATCAGCACCAGTAACCCGGTATCCAGAGAGAAGCGCTTGGGCTCGATGTCTCATCCTGCCTAGCGACGTTATTGCGGCCAAGTGCTGTATTACTCGGTGGTCTGTTACTATGAAGCTTACTCGGGAGCCCGCTGCCTCACTAGACTACTATTTGCAAACTCACTCATGGAAAAAGGGGGATTCCGTTCCGCTGAGCGTTGTCCGATAGCCTTCTTTTGTTCGCTTGATGCCCAACGTACGTACGCACTGCTCGTATGCCGGCCGCCTGTTTGCAGTAAGTAAGCTGAAACTTTCTGACATGATCTTTTGCCAGGTCGAATGAGGCTTCTGCAAGTTGATTGCCCCTGCGGTCGTCTTGCTCCAGTCGCCATGAATCCTCTCCAAAGAGGGACTATACTGCTCGCAAGTATGAGTACATCGGCAACACACCCCCTGGTGTCAGCCGTACGTCCCCTGTACTGCAAGGATCCAAGTCTAGCCACTTTTTCGAGGCCCTGGCACTCCACCAAGCCATTCTCTCCGTCCACACCCTCTTCAGCTTTTCGAACTATCAAATGGCTCGGCTCGTGATATCTGTACAAGTACAAGACGAAAAATCAGGCTGCGTACGCCGCGGAGCTCCCCCTAGCTTCCCCATGAAATTAGACTTGTCTCAGCGGGGGTGTGCCATAGTTCTCCTCTTGAAAAGTATGGCCCAGCATTCACCGGAGGATCAAGACCGGTGAAGAAAAAGAAAAGAAGAGTCAAAATTGGGTGGCGTAATGCAACCTGGACCACTGATAAGAGAGAGAGAGAGAGAGAGAGAGAGAGAGAGGTCAGACATGTGGCTTGGGAAAAGAAAAGCTTGTGTGAGAGGAAATCGGCGATGATGGTCGTAAAGCCCGATGACAGCAAAAACCTGCCGTACTTGCGACTCTTGACGGTGGGTGAAGCCTTCTCATGGGCCATGATAGATTGCTGTAGGCAGTCCGCATGGGACGCCACCAACGACCGTGCACTCAATATTTGTATGCATGTTTGCATTCATGTCTCATTATCATTATATCATTATCATGCATCGTTTGCCTTGGGCGGGATGCTTTGCGGATGTTCGTTCTAGTGTCCTGTCGCCATGCCCCGACGATTTTCTGTTTGGGCTCCCTCTGTCCCTCTGTCCCTCTGTCCCTCTGCTCTCTGCCCTTCGCTCTCCGCCCTGCACTCTTTGTTCCTTGTATCTGGACTTTGGCCTCTGCCATTGTGGCAGCCTTTGTTCTCTCTTTTGCTTCGCTTATCCGTCTTGTACGGAAGTACGAATCACAGACTTGATTCGTCCTCAGCTTCAAGATAGTCCATTGCTTCCACTTTCATCATGTCTTCTGCATAGGCATCCTCGGTGGCCTCGCCAATAGCATCCTCAACGTATTCTTCGGCCTCGTTTCCAGTCTCGCTTTCAGTCTCGCTCCCAGTTTCATATCGAACCTCGTCCTTTGTTTCGACCTTTGTTTCGAACTTCGTTCCGTCTTCTTTTTCGTTCACCGTCTCGTCCTTTGTCGATCCCTTGGTCTGCTCAGCAGCCATCAGTATGGGCTTCTCATTGACCTGTTCAATGGCTGCCCGGGCTCCATCCCATGGCCTTCTTCCTCTCCCCATATCGAAGAGTCTGTATACGGCTGGAACGTTGGGTCCATTCATAATGTACTTGAACAGTGTCCTGTTCTTCCACCAGAATTTCCATGCCTCCCAGCCCCACCCTTCAAGTCGTTCTATGACTCCAGTTCCGGCAGTTGCATTCAGCCATTTGTAGGTCCCTCGCACGTCGATACGGAGGCCAAGGAATGACATTGGGCCATTCTCCAGCGCCCGTACCACGAAGTTGTAATGAGAGTCAATCTCTCTCTTCATTGCTCGCGGCGAGGGGAGTGGATAGCTCCCGGACCAAAGGCTGGCGAGCGCCATGGTGGCAAGGTCGTAGAGCACAAAAGTAGGTCGCACTGTTGTAAGGCCGCCTAGTACGGCCAAGGATTCAGGATATCGTTCTGATAGAATACCGTGATAGAGTCTTTGATATTCGCTGTTGATGTTGTGGTGAATCGCCTGCTTCAGCTGCGCAAACGAATCTGTAGAGTACTCAACATCGGTAGGGTTCCCTTCTCCCTTGATTAGAGAGAGATCGTGATAATAGCCGCAGCAAAAGATGATTGCGTCTACGTCTGTAATCTCGCTGCCGTCCTTGAACACCACAGTACGGGGGCCGGCGACTCCCATGATACCACCGTAAACCTTTACATCACCGCTGTCTAGGAGACTTGGCAGTTCATCGCAGACAAACGGACTGCGATAAAGCGGGCCGCTGACTGCGCCGCTGAAGCAAGGATGCCCCCTCAGGGTCGGAAACGTATAACTTTGGATGAGGCCGATTGCTCTACCGGCAACATAGTTCGAAGCTTGAGGGGACCATGCCATTGAGCGTCGAATCATTGAATCAGCACGGCGGGTCATATAGTGGTCCCACGGTCGTCCTCCGATAGTTCTAGGAATCTAGAGGCATACTTGTTAGCAAGTCATTGGACGACAGTGGTCGAGAAGGCATGTTTGGGATTATTCACCAGCGAGCATCGGCTTCTGCTGCTGAGATATAACTTGTTTGCACCGGCCTGCTTCAAAAAGCTCAATGTATCGGCTCCAGTAGAGCCCAGACCCACGACTAGGACATTCTTTCCGGCATATTTTGTTGGATCTTTGAAATCGCGAGAGTGTATGGCATCGCCAGCGAATTTTTCAATGCCCTTGATGTCGGGCATGTTTCTAACATTCAGACCTCCCGTCGCCATGACTACTCTGTCATACTCTCGCTCTTCTTCTTCGCCGGTTCTTGTGTGTCTCGTGGATACGATCCAGACGCCGTCCTCTTCGTCTCGCCGGATACTTGTCACGGTTGTTGATAGTTCGATATGTTTGATCAGTTCGAATTTGTCTGCGTATGCCTCCAAGTAGGCGCCAATCTGTTTCGCGGAAGGAAATGACGGATAGTCTGTACATATTCGACAAGCTTGTCAGCAACAATCCTTCAAATCCGCCTGCCACTCTCAGTAGCCATGGAGATCATCTTGTTCAAAACTTACCATCTGGCATTGGGAAATCTGTAAAGCAATTCTGTTGGTTTACATCTCCTGGTAAGTCTCACGTGCCACATAACCAAACAAGGCTCTGGGTCTCTGCCACTCACTGTTTCTTTCGACATGTTCACCTTCATCTCTGGTAATGCCGAGACCTGCTCTGTATCCATCGAATGATACCAATTGCCGCCGAGATTTTCGCTTTGCTCCAGAGCTCTGACGCTTAAGCCTTGCTCGACCAGATTTTTCACCGCCAACAGCCCGGTTACCCCAGTACCGACAACGCATACATTGTTTCCCGGGCGGCCACTGCCTGGACCGTACGCCTCCATTTTGACGCAATCCGTACGCCCGTCTCCCTCTTGTCGTACAGGGAGCTCTCGCAAAGAAGATTCGAATGCCTGTGGCTGCTGAGAGCTTCACAATGGAGAAAAGAGGAAGGAAGAAAAAGGCTCGAGGTGGCGGGTGCGCAAAATGGAGCTCATCGCCGTTGGGCATCCGTTCAGGGGTGCTCCCTTTCCCTGTTCCGCCAGCTGCTAGTGCTATCTCAGAAGGAGAAAATCTTCTAATGGCCCAGCTAGCGAGACCACATTCTTCCGTTGGAGGTGTGGACCCCGCGTTGCGCCGTCGAGATGCTTCGGCCGCTAAACGGCGCTGATGGCTCTGAAGAGAGATGTAAGCCTCCAACGACGACCCGCTTTCAGGACGCAAAAGCCTGTGAGATGTCAAGCTTAGATTGGGTACATCTACATCTCAGTCGCAGCGTGGCACCAGTAAAGACAGCCAGCGTCGTCAGGCCGGTGCTGGGCAAAGATTCGGGCTGGAGACTAAAACAATAGCAGAGCCAGCTTGTTTGATAAACGCCGGCGTCGAACTGTAGCTGTATCAGCGGCGCCGGACTAGTGGGCCTGCGGATCTAAGGGTCACGGCCCGGCCCGGATTGTGAATAAGAAGGGTGTGCGGTGAAAAGTATGTTGTTGAGCTTGATGAAGGCGTGAGGATGAGCCCTTTGTTTCACTTTCTAGAAGCTTGGATGAGACTCGGAAACCGAAATGTAGATCAGGGTAGATCGAGATGGTAGATCGAGATAGTAGATCGAGATGATAGATCTGGCTATCAACTTATGCAAACCAACTGTCAGTTTCCCAACATACCATACACCCTTTCATTGTTATTATAGTAGAGCATACCGGCATATTTGACTGGCAAAGGCTTTGGTCTCCAAGTCCCTGTTAGAGAATCCAGCATCAATGTCTCTAACCCGCGGTATGTTTAGCGGCTCCGTTGATATGCATGATGACCGTGGCCATCTCAGTGTCCTCGTCGTGATATCGGATATGCTTGGTTCTTCCTGTCATGATCCCACGGCAATTGGATAATACAGTGTCGACATACAAACTACTCGCAAGTCGTGCAAAGATGCAGATGTAAACTCTCTTAGAGACACGTAATACCAAGGTTGTATCCCGTACGCTCGTTTCCTAACATCGTTATTGTTGACAGCTGCTGGGATCGCGTCGGCATTTCCTTTGTGATTCAATTCTAGGAAATGGATACCATTAGTCAAAATCATTTTTGCGTCACTTGCCAGTGGAATAGAATACGATCCACGGTGAAGATCGATGGTATGAAAGCATCACTGATGTCTTGATGGTATAGAAGCGCAGATAATATGGACAAATTCCGAAATGTATTTGTTGTCATGTTATTTCTCATTGAACACTCTGCACGTGGTCCATATCCCCATAAATAAGTGAATCGATCAGAGATGTGATAGCCCATTCGTAGAATCATTAGGGAAGGTGTTGCTCCCTCCTCGCGTGGATAGAAGAAATTTCTTGCTTTTCTTTTAGATTACAATCTTTTACAATCGGCCCTAATACGCTTCTTTTTGTTTCATTCTGGCATCTCAACGGTGGCTGAGTATTGCAGCGCAAAAATTCCTGACGTTTTTGCTCTTTAACCTATTTTTGAAGCTGGAAACCCCAATAATGCGCTTCGTAGTGTTGTCTCTATCCTCTAGATGGAGAAATACTGAACCAACAGCGCTTCTGGTTCGTTCAAACAAGGATTCCTCAGTCTTTTCTTCCATCAATGCATCTTTATACAGTGCTCTACTAATCAAATCTTCGCGAGGCTCTAGTAGATCGGCGACGACATGCATCCTCAGACACGATCTCGCATACCCCGAACACGCAACCACTGATATCCAAGACATGAATATGCTACAGCGGAACTTTGAAGAATAGAGATGAGAATATTCTCGAATATCCAGCCAAGTCTGTCGAATATTGCAGATGGAATCTGGCTCTCTCTCTCAGTAATCGCGGAGATTGAGACATCGGCTTTCCAGATCTCTGCCTGTTTGCCACATAAAAGAGTGTCTACATCATGGGAATTCCTCTCACGCGGTTTTTTGGCATTATCCTGAGTATCTAGATACTTCTTTGATCATTTGGCCCTAGATGTTCTTTTTTTACTCCACCAACGTACGGCACGACAAAATGCGAACCTGTCGGCCGTTGTCACAAGTTGCCAGAGCGGTGCTATGCTTCTCTCTAAGATAGCTGTTTGATAGGTATGTAAAATTGCTCCAAGCGCTTTTCACAAAGCAATCTTGAGAATTTATAACTTGGTTCTGGGGGTGGCAGACGCATCAGCTCCCTTATATTTGAGATATTGTACCTAAAGAGCATAGAGTGATATTCTTGTCACCAATCGTCCATCATGCTGTCATTCTTGAGCTAACCATTCTTTTTTCATCCACAATCTGTCTTCATCATAACACTTGATATGGGAATCTCAGCACAGAGCAGCGGGTATGTTTTCACGACTTGCCCATTACTAGTGCTCAGGTGTTGATGTTTTCCAAATGTAAAACAAAACAACTAATGTCGAACCATATTACAGATGCTAACAACCTATAACCAGTCCTACTGCATGCGAATCCTTCAATGGCGTATGCATTATCATCCCACGACATTTTCATTGAAGCATTCCAAAAGCCATCGACTCGACTAAAAGGCATTTTCGCCGTCCGACGATAACCCTATAACCAAATGTGCCAGCAATAGAGATGAATTTCAGTTGCAATACCACGTTGTCAAATGATTGAGCATTGCGACAATACTGGATAAATGGTTTAGAGGCTGGAAGAAATGGTTCCCTGGTATGGTGTTTCGCAGTAAACAAGTTGCCTGTGCTTTGGCACTGTAGGCGCATCAACAGCGCTACCTCGCCATAGCTCAAGAGCTAATGACTCACCATCTCGCCCCATAGTATCGCCATATCGCATAATTTTACCGTCCATGGACGACTTTTTTTTTCAATTTAATCAACTCACATATAGCACAAGTCGCAACAATGGAAGCAGCCATCGAGAAGCTTTTAGAATGGACGTCCTCTATAGGTGTTGAATTAAATGGGATTCATCCAAAAGCTCTGCATGGGAGAGGTATTGGTATCGTTGCAACCCGTCATCTTGAGGTACTGTATTTCACTTCCTCTTTGAATAATCCTCTGGCCGCTAGGCTTGGGTCAAGTTCGATATTATATGCTAACACCATGGCAAGGCCAACCAAGTCATTCTCCAAGTTCCTGTATCTGCTTTGCGTACTCTCAGCAATACTCCCAAAGACATCACCAAGACTCTCCGCGGTGCTACTGTTCACGCCATTCTTGCTGCTTCACTCTGCCTTGATTCCAACCCTGATTTGGAAAAATGGCGCCCTGTCCTCCCTTCTCGGCGAGATATTGCCATCAGCATGCCCATATGCTGGCCAGCCAAGCTACGTGCGCTACTACCTCCGGGATCCAAATCTTTACTTGTAGCGCAGCAAGAAAAGTTTAGCAAAGACTGGGCCATTGTGGCCGCAGCGTACCCACAGCTTCAAAAGGATGAATACCTGTACAATTGGCTCTTGGTAAATACGCGAACGTTCTATCACACAAATCGAAAGACGGAGAAGCTACCAAAGGAGGATCACATGGCGCTCCAACCCGTGGCAGATCTTTTCAACCACACACCCGAGGGCTATTGTACGGCCGCCTTCAACGACAAGTTCTTCACTTTTACTACCACTCGCACACACGAGCCTGGCGAGGAAGTGTTCATCCGCTACGGGCCCCATGCTAACGACATGCTACTCGTGGAGTATGGCTTCACTCTGCCGTCATCAATCAATCCTTGGGACGAAACTTGCCTTGACCCTTATATCTGCCCCTTATTGAACGCCGCTCAGAGAGAACATCTCGAAGAGGCCGGGTTTTGGGAAAAGTATATGCTGGACTCTCAGACAGCATGCTATCGTACGCACGTTGCGCTGAGAATGCTCTGCTTGCCCCTTCGGCAATGGCAGGCTGTCCTGGATGGCGTAAGAGATGAAGACGTGGATCGTCACCTTGTAGACGCTGCGCTCTTAAAGGCACTCACGAAGTACGATAACGGCATCACCAACTCCCTAGAGCTACTAAGCAGTAGCTCTGCTGGTGAGGAGGAAATGAGAGGAAGCCTCACAGACAGATGGCTCCAGATCAGACAACTAGTGGCGGCAGCAATATCACGGCTACAAGGCTAGTAATAGCTAGCTATCTTGTTGCTCCTCCTTGTTCTTCCTGGCCTCATACCTCTTCCCCTTTATTGTTTTGAAGTTAGATCCGATTTACTACCTTCACGATCACCTATACGCATGTACGGAGTCATGGTTAACTCTCTCGTTTGCATTTGTTAAATAGTATTGTTCCTTTGAAACTTGTACAAATAGCCAGTTTTGCCTGTTGTTTTGCCTGTTGCTTCCCCTAGTAGAACAATAAATAATGAAAGGAGTTCCCTCTTCCCTTCCTGAAAGCCGCGTAAAGACAACAGGTACAAGATTTCCGCATAAAAAAAAAAGCAAGAAGCTCTGACTCCTGGCGTCTCAATAAAAAATGACCCAGCGTTTGTTCTATCATACACTGCTTGTAAAACTCAAACATCGATAAATAACCCTTCTTAATGCAATAAACTTTGAAAATTGTTCCAGAGGTTCCTTTCAAGCAAAGATCGAATAATATTCCCTTTCCTTTCTTCCTGATAATAGTTAAAATCGATTCCTTGCTTTATCGCACTTAAAATCCTAGCTTAAATTCTTCATCCCATAATTGAGAAGATGTTGGTTTACTCAGGACGTGGTCGCTTTGCCCCATGAGGGTTGCCCCAGTCACCGCTGTTGCCGCCGCCGCCGCCACCGCCTCCCTGCTGCTGTCCAAAGCCGAATCCGCCTGGGAAGTTAGGAGGCATACCCTGGAAACCTATGCGTGAATTAGCGATGTTACTAGTGGGAAATTGAGAAGGTGCAATAAAAGGTGCGCTGAGTTGGTGAAGTGGTGTTGGATAGATGGGGAGTGGCGGAGGTGGAATGTGGCCAATGTCATAACCCCTGATGAGCCATTGGACGCGCCAGAACTCGATATCACAAATCAAGCAGCGAGGGGTCTGCGTCATATGGATAGTACAGCGCCGGCTTCGTAGGATCCGTGGCTGGCTAGCAGCTTGAGAGGGATAGTAGTAACTCTGCTGTAGCCGCGCCGCTGGGGGCGTAGTTGCACTCGCATTCGCCGCTTGGTCTGAGCCCGCCGCCTGAATCAAAGGGTTCTCTTCTCGCGGCTCTATCTCCATGACATCTGGCATGCCTGTGCCATCTGAGAGATTGATGTCTGCTTTTCCGAGCTCCATGTCCTCGTCGAACTCCGTGTACTCGCCGGGCTCCATGTCCTCGTCGAACTCCGTGTACTCGTTGAACTCCGTGTACTCGTCGAACTCTTTGTACTCGTTGAACTTCTTGTCTCCTTCTCTGAGTCGCTTCATGTTCTCGTCCATAGGAGGCATTTCGTCATCACCGCTATCATTGCCAGAATTACTGCTATCGCTCTCGCTGCTGCTGTCATCCTCGCTGCTGCTGTCATCCTCGCTGTTATCGTCATCGCTGCTATCGTCATCACTGCTACTGTCATCATCGCTGCTGTCGTCAGAGTCGCCGCTGGAGCTTGTGTCGCTGGTACAGTCGCTGGTACACGGGGTCTCCCGAGCGTTGCGGTCGCTTCCCCAAACGCTCAAGGTGTGGCTGGAATCGCTGTCGCTGTCCTCTCCATCTTGATGGCTTTCTTCCGCCTTGTTTGTGGGTTCTTTTCGCTGCACTACTGGTGCAAGCGACAGCCGCTCTGGCTCTTGACGGGCAATGGCTGTGTTTGAGGATGCTGATGATTGTGCAGTGGGTAAAGGCACCGATGGCAGTTCCTAGCCTGTAACCGATGCCCTTTGATAGATTATGATTTGGGGGTTGGAGTGGCGTATAGTGACAACGTTCATACCTTGCATCATACCCATGCCCATGTTGCCCGGCATTCCCATGCCCATGCCTCCCATTGGATTCATGCCCATCATACCGCCACCTCCGCCGCCTCTGCCACGCATTACAGACTGGCCACCTCTCATCATCCCTGAGGCGCCACCTCGGCCACTGAAAAGGTAGTGAGAGCCGCCGCCGCCGCCGCCCATTGGGCCGTTGAAACCGCCGCCTCCCATGTTGTTATTGTTATAGCCCATGTTGCCGCCGTAGTTGCGGTTGAAACCAGGGTTCATGCCGCCTCGGTGTCCACCCATGCCACCTCGGCCACGGAAACCTCCATAGTTGCCGCGATCATTGTATGATCCAGAAGGAGCGGCCCGAGGCTGCTCTTTGACGCGGGTTGGTGCATCTTTGGGAAGAGTCCTGAAGGGATTGACGCCTGGATTCCAGTAAGAGACAGTCAATTGTTTCTGGCCAGGCTGTACAATGTCTGCTGAGACAGAATCAATGTATCGCTTAGCAGAGGTGGAGCCTTGGCGAGTTTGGAACTCAATATAGGCTTGTCTGAGAAAAGGAGATTGGGTCAGAGTTGATCAATTAAGAGGGGTTTGGGATGAAGCTCCCAAGGAGAATATTGGCAAATTGCAGAGTGGCGGATACATAAACTCACCCTTTGCTCTTTCCGTTGACCTTGTGCTCGCTGAATGTGAGCTCTTTGATCTCCTTTTCGCAGGCAGCTCTTCGGAGCCAGCCTCTGATATCATCATCTGTGGTCCACCAGCTGAGCTCTGAGATCATTATGGCTGCCGTAGCACCATTATCGATGGGTCTATCATCGGCCTCTTGCTCCTCTGACTTTCTCTTGACGCCGTGATGATGTGAAGAGTCTTCAGCGTGGTCGCTTCGATTGCCATCGTAGCGGCGATCATCTTCGTGTTCATGGTCTCGCTGTCTCTCGTCTTGGTCATGGTAGTCATAGTCGTCTCGCATATGCTCGCCGCTTCGGCGCCGCTCTTCTTGCTGGGATTGTTCGTTGGCGTCGCCATCGGCATCGCCGTAGAAGTCGATATCAAAATCGGGGTCCGCCATGTCGGGGATTTGTATATTATTGCAAATTCTCTAGCGAGAACAGTTGCATGAAACTTATTGGAGTTGTATTCGGACGATCAAAGCACTAATCGCAAAGAACCGGTTATTAACGAACGTTCAAGTGAAATACAAGCACGGCTCGTCTGCAGGTAGAAACGGGGCATAAAAGACTTGGAGTTTGCAGCTTGAAATCGTTCAGTGCTCCTAAAGCGAATTATCCTGTCGATCCTTGTCCAAGAAAAGTTGAAGACAATGGGAGAAGCGGAAGCTGGGCTGGGTAAAAAAAAAAAAACACGTGCACATAGAGACAGAGCGAGGGAGGTAGGTATGGAGAGGCTGGGCAAGCGCGTGCAGAAGAAGACGAAAATGCTTCAACCTGCTGATACGTACAATCCCCGAGACAGAGGAGAGCGAGAAAGCCAGGTCGAGAATTCTCCCCAAGCCCGGCAATCCTGCTAACTCTCCTATAGAGCTCAAATGGATAAGAAACTCCCCACGCCGGAGCTTCCTTGGAGGTGGTGCAGAATGTCTCGGCCGACGAAAAGCTCCTGATAGCGGGCTACGGTGGGTGGGTGGCGGCCCAACAGCAATCACGTACCGTGGACACACAAATGGCTCGGCCCAGGGCAGGAGGAAGTGCGATTGCAGCAGCAAAGTCGAAAGACGGGGTGACGGTGAGATAAGGCAGATGGAAAGATGGCAGATGCAAGGGAGAAAAAAGGTCTGGGGATGTGACTATCTCCAAGTCTGGCTTGGCTTGGGCGGGCGCGAGCTCAGGTGGGCTGCGGCGCGGGATCTCGATTCGGCAGCAGGAAGCTCGTTTGCTCCTTGGCCGTCAGCAGAGACGATCAGGGAACTGCTCGCGGGTTCTTCTGGTGGGACCGAGTCAATGCCTGGATGGCCCCTGTGGCCAGTCGGCAGCTTGCAGCGCTTATCCGAGGCCGGGAGAGTGAACAGGGGGCAAAGCCAAGAACAATGGTGGCGTGGGTAAGAAGCAGAGGAAGCCGACGATGAGCTGTGTGGTAGAAAATGAGGAAATTACATAAAAAAAGGAAAAAAATGAAAATAAATACCCAAAAATTGATGGCGCGAGGCGACTTACGCGCGTCGCTGACTGAAGGCTCTGGAGAAGATGGAACGAGCTGCAGTGACCGTTTCTCGGCTACGAGGCTGCGAGTGGAACCGCGGCCAGAGGCAAAAGGGACGGTGGCAGCAAATGCTGGGCTGGTTTGAGTTGTATGTGGAGGGTTCTGCTGGACTTGCAGAGGAGGAGCAGAAAAGATGGAGCCCCGGAAGTGGATTTGCGAGGCGAGGTGATGGATTTTGGGTTTGGAAGAGAGAACCTGCCCAAGGCCAGAGAGGAAAAAGTTCCCTTTGCAGGGTGGGCAGAATGAAAGGGATGGGGGCGAGGCTGAGGCGTGGGTGAGAAGTGCACGGGCCATGCGCCACCGCTTTCGAAAGAGGTGCGAAACAGCGCCGGAGGAAAATTAATTTTCCAGAGAATTGGCCAATGGCAGCCCGCCAATTCGAGAGCTTGATGCCAGCCTCGCCTGTCACGAGATGGACCAGGGATGCAGCTCCCCATATTAATTCTCGCTGTCGATCAATCTGGGCTTTGCTAACGATTCTTAGGGCCTTCTCGCTGCATGTATGGATGCGACTGCAGGTAGGATTTGGGGAGTACTCCTAGTAGTACTATGATCAGCAGCCGCTTTTGCTTATACATATACGCTTTTTTTTCCCATGATTAAAATTGTTGGCAAGCCTCTTTTCTTTCCTTGTAGATGAGGGGGGTATCGTCATTCTGCGTAATGGCCTGTGATTGGAAAAGTTGGTAGAGTACATGTACTTAGGGTTGAATGCTTAATACTACTGGTACCAAGTACTAGATGCACAAATGCAGGCAAGAAGTCGACGAGGGAGGTATGACAAGCGAGCTGAAAGTGAAGCTAGAAAAAGAATGGATTGCCGCTTGAAATACCTAGCAGTGCATAAAGACCAACTCCCATAGCCATCTAACGCTACCTATACATGACAACATTCTTGATACACATAAATCTACACGTCAGGCATCGACGTATGTACAGGCGATAGTTGCAGCCCCATATCATCGTAAACTAGTCGTAACGGCAAAAGCCCCAGACGAAATCCTAACGTCATACTTTTAGTTGAAACAACACGAGATTCCAGGCAAGATTGCACAATGCATGCGATTAACCGAACAAACGACGATCAAGGACAACCTGAGCTGCGAGGTTCCCTTTCTTGCCCACAAACTGCCCCCGTCCCTTATTCAACAAGATAGGTGGACTGGAAGAATGTCTCGGGGTCCGATCTTAGCGACTCGTTGACGCTGTCCCCCAGCTCAGGGTCTCCCTCATCGTCGTTTGTTCCGTTGAAAGCATGGACAGTGCAAGTGCCCCTTGCCATGCTATAGCCGTTCCAAGCAGAGGCTGCAGAAGGCTTATTAGTACATCTCAACGCGGAAAGGGGCCATGGGAAGAGCGTGGAAGTGCATATACTCACCAACAATAATCGGTGCGTTGGGATGCCAGGCAGCATCGCGCACGCATGTGCCCCAGCCACCAGGCTCATCAAAATAGACTCGTGTGCGGCGATCAAGCCTCCGTGTCGCAGTTGTCGCGCTCTGCACGTCAATCTCGCCTGCTTTGGTGGCATCCATGTTCCAGATGTGTACTTTGCCATCTGCGCTTCCAGAGTAAA
This sequence comes from Trichoderma sp. CBMAI-0020, assembly GCA_030708095.1. Classification (NCBI taxonomy): domain Eukaryota; kingdom Fungi; phylum Ascomycota; class Sordariomycetes; order Hypocreales; family Hypocreaceae; genus Trichoderma; species Trichoderma sp. CBMAI-0020. The sequence goes on from JAJNCI010000002.1 coordinate 1,875,884, forward strand.
CATATCGTGAGTTGGTGGACGAGGATGGCGAAAAGTGGCATCGGATAAGCGTGCGAAGGACCTTGTGGCCCCGGAAAGTGACGAGGGAGTTGTCGTGAGGATGCACGTCCCAGTCATCTTCGTCGTATTCGTCCTGTCTGTAATCAAATCGATCGACGCGGTTCTCGTTGTCCTTTGTGACTTCGCGGAACCGGTCTGTAGACATGGCCATGCGAATGTCCCACAGCTTCATGCTCTGGTCTTTGCCGTTGCTAAGAATGTACCGGCCATCTCCCTTGCTATCAATGTATGTCAAGCCCTCAATGTGTCCCAAAAAGGCACCAGCCTCTCGGTTATCTCCCATGCTTCGTCTATCCCAAACTTTGATTGTTGTGTCGTCGGAGCCAGAGTAAATGATGTGCGGAGACCCCTTGTCGGCAAAACAGACTGCATTGACATCGTCCTGGTGACCGGCAATGTGGTGGAGAACTCTTCTGGATTCAATATCATAGACGACCAAAGAGTGGGCGCTGGTGCCAGCGACAAGTTCCCGCCCATCGCCCGAAAATCGGACGGACCAGATGCCAAAGGAGCCACGGCTGCGCCAGAAAGAAAGCCTCGTATGTCCATCTCCGTCGTCAAGCTCGAGAGTGTAGGGCTCACCCTCGTCCTTGGGATCGGTAGGTGTTATTGAGACGATGCTTTGAATAGAACTATACGCCAACCAGCGGTTGTCTGGGCTTAGGGAGGCATCCGTCAGGGTCCACTGGCCAAAGGGAAAGTTGGCTGTCTTGTAGAGCTTCCAGTTGTAGGGGTTGGAAGTGTCGTACATGCGGACGTTGAAGTCTTGACAACAGGAGAAGAAGAAGTTTCCATCGTCTGAGAATTGGCCAGAATAGATGGGATGGTCATAGTGAATGATTTTTTCTGCCCTGCTTCCAGGAATGAAGCTCTGTTGATCAGTAGGTTAGCATCAGTATCAACGCATAGAGATCAATAATGATACATGGCATCAAGTCTCATCAGAAGGAAAGGCTCTGGCAGATGAAATGGATTCCAATAGATTGCATGCTTACCTGAGCCAAAACACCATTGTTCCGCTTCCTCTGCATACGATCTCCCATGCCAATCTCTCGTTCTAGAATGCGCCGGGCGATTTGCTTCTTGGGTCGCATGTCGTAATCGTTGGAGCCAAAGACACCGGATTGCATGAGCTTCCTGCCCTCTTCGCTGGGAACCTTGGGAAATCGATTGGGATCTTTGGGCTCCCCAGCGTTTCGCCCTAGGCCGGTGCCACGAAAGAGGGTCATGAGCTGCTGCCTCGTCAAGAGGCCTGACCTTTGGCCAGCTGGAGTGATGGGACGGCCATGTCAGCAGACACGTACGGTAACATGCCAGACAGAATCGGCAAATCAAAAGTGGTAAGAGAAGCATGTACAATACCTCTTAATAATGAAATCAACCTCAGAGCAGCCTCATCCTGTTCGGCTTCTCCATCTTCAACAACAATCTGAAATCGGAAATCTCCGAAACCGTACTCCAAGTGGTCATCTAGAAACGTGTGGTGCTCGTCGTCTGCGTTAGAAATGAGAATCGATATATCTCTTGTCCATGTCTGTCTTGCTTACCATCACCGTCGTTTGCTTCTTGTTCATCCAGGTCTGAAAATGAATTAGTAATCTATAAACAACCAGCTATTTTTGAGACGACGCAGGGCACGATGGAAGTCATTACCATGAAAATCGTCCTCTTCATCAGGCTCATCGCGATAGTCGGGATCGTCCTCATCCTCGTCGTCCTCCTCGCCATCGCCTTCATGGTCCTCGCGGCCCTCGTCGTCTTGGGCCATGGTTCGGTCTCGGGCATCCCAATCAGCCGGCTCTCCACCATCAAAGTCGTCATCACTCGGTTCCCACGGCATGGCGGCGGATGTAACTGCGTGTCACAAATAAAAGACGGTGTGATGTGATGCAATCAGATAAAGACCCGGTATATCGGGCTATGTGCGCTTGGCCAGCTGCTCCGGGAGCTACGGAAGCAAAGTCTCAGATGCGAATGCGAGCACAGCCAGGCACGACTGCGGCGGAGTCGCAGCAATCGAGACTTGGCAAGAAAAAGGTTGACGTCTACGGCGGAGAAGGTGTCACGGAGCAACAGGCGATATTTGTCAGATGCGATGCACTCGGAGTTTAGGGACGGTTGTATGTACGTAGATATGGAGAGGGCTGATTACGGCAGCAGCTGTTGATTCAATGATACGGCGTATGGGCAGGCACTATCAGAGCCGACCCGCCTAATTCAGAGGCAGCGGCGTGACGCCATACAGCAGCAGCTTGCAATGGCGGGGAAGGAACGGTGGCGAGCAGGGCAACTGCGGGAGATTGACAGTGAGGATTACTAGTAGGTAGCAGATAGACAGCGATAAGGCGATGGGCCTGTAAGTGCCTGTAAGCGCGCCGCCGTAGACGCCGTTTCAGCAGACGTTCCATCTCAGCGCCACTGGAGAATGGAAGCAATAGCGGTTGAGTCTGTACCCTAGACCAAGTAGATACCTGCGATAATCAGCAACTTGAACAACTGTGGTGATTTGATGAGACAAAATCAAAGGAGAGATTCGATTTGAATGGCTGAGCGACTGGTTGCTTTAATAACAACATAGTATCTGTAGTCATATCCTGTAGTAATGACATTGGTGACAGCGTGTTTGATGGTGAGGCCTTGCCGATGAGATCTTTCAAACGTTGAATGTAGTTCTACCGACCAACATATTGCTAAAGGTGTTGAATAATCGCCCTAGATGTTTTTTTTTTTTTTTTTTTTTTTTTTTTTTTTTTTTTTTTTTTTTTTTTTCCAGAAGACTTCATCTCCCAAGCTGCATTAGCATCATCAGCGGCTTGGAAAGTTACACCGTCGCTATAGATTTGGGCGTTAACCCTTGCCGGTAATATTCGTCCGTTCCTCCGTGTTTGCGCGTAAGGATCAAGACTTAGCATGGGAGCGAGCAGAAATAGATCAAGTCCCCAAAAGTCAGTGAGATTTGAAAAAGAGGGTGTAGATGGATACAATACAAATGTCAATAGTCGCTACGGTTTGCGTAAGCACTCAAAATCCACCCGCCCCAAATTAGAAAAACCCGAAATCCTGGCACCCGAAATCCTCGCATCCAAAAATCCTGGCTTGCCTTGCCTTGCCGAATCGAACCTTGCAGTAATAGCAGTAGTACTCCAGAACCCCGCTCCCAGATACAGAGAAAAAAAGAGGGAAAAAAAAGAGAGAGAAAAGAAAAACGTCGATGATGATAATAATCATCATCACAAAATCATCAAAACAGGTCGAATCTCAAATCTTTCAACGTCCCTCTTGGCAAATACCTTGGCGATTCCCACTGTCAGGTAGTCCTCAATCTCCCTGTACATGGACCTGAAGCCAATGGGCGTGCCAATGCTGCGGACAAACTTGCGATCCTTGCTGTCCCACGCGTACGAATGGCCCTGAGTCTGGCTCGTCTTCCACCGCTGGTGCTTCATCCGCTCCTTTGCCCTCCGCCGCTCCTCGGCCGAGAAATGCTTCGGCAATTCCGGGCCGATCTCAATGTCCACGATGATGTAGACCACCTCGAGACGGGGGAACCAATGGATCAGATCGTAAAAGACGGACATTTCCGACGTCAGCGCCGTGTGAGGCAAGGCGACCTGAGTGATGTCGGGATTGCTGTAGGCGGATTGTCCGCGGAGCTGGAGTCCCGCCAGGCGGTCGGCCGGCTCGACACAAAACTCCTCGAGCTTGTGCGAGTTGATGAACAAGGCGTCCTGCCATGGGTTGAAGGGCAGCACGAAGACGTGGCAGGCCTTGTCGGTGTTGAAGTCCATCTTGATGCCCTGCGCGCGGGCCCAGGACAGGGCGGTGCTGCGGGCTTCACGATTGACAAAGACGATGGGCATGTCAATGTGGACGTCGTCTAGCTTCTCGTGGCGAAAGTCGAGAATCTTGTCGGCTCTGGTGAGGGCGTCGGACTCCTCGTCGTTGGATTCTTCCGGCAGAGGGTCTCTGAGATCCCAGCATCCCTTCTTGTAGCCATGCAAAGTGACGCCATCGAGATCTGGCAGCGTCTCCTGCCATATTTGCAGGCGCAACTCGGCAGGAAGGCATGGGAAAAGGTGGAATGCGCGATGCCGTGTTGAATATGCCATTGCAGTGTAGTTCATTGCAATTGGTCTCTGGCACTTTTTTTGAATTTAAAAAAGGGCGTTTACTGAGTGCTGAAATGCAAGATTGAATGTTAGCATTGGGCATTCTACCAAATCTGGGGGAGCTGATGACGATGACCGTGTAAGTGAGAGCTTACTTACCAAAGAAGTAGTCAATCTGACAAGAGAAGGAGTAGCTCGTGTAAATGGACGAGCTATGAAAACAAATTCAAGTTAAAAAATTGATGACAAGCTGAAGATGGAGATGAAAAAAAAAAGAAGAGGAAATGAAACAAGAATGAACCACGGAAACGAGAACCGAGCTGTATTAAACCGACCACAGCGGGCGAAAAGGGGACCGGAAGAAAACGCCTGACGGTATAAGGGGCCACCAGGCCAGGCCAGCTCCAACCTATCACGACAGCGACCCCGCTTGAGAGCTGCTGTACAGCAACTCATCCATGCACGCTGTCTGCAAGGAGCAAAGGGCTGCCCAATAGCTTCTGGCGCCCGCAGGTGGGCGCAACGGAACGGCAGAAGGTTTTTGTTTTGTTTCGGGAATAGAAGGCGCAAGCCGCGGTGTCTTGTCAATTCGATTGGCAAAGCAAAGGGAGGGGGCGTGGCGGACTTTGCGAGGTCGTGTGTTCCATTCTTGCAGCGAGACCCTGGTCCGCAGCCCATGCAACCCTTGGAAGTTGAAGAGGCATGAGGTCATGAAAGCTTTGGGAAAAAACGCGGGGCAATGCTCTGTCTTTTTTTTTTCTGATTTTTTTTTACAGCCATTTCTGGTCTGGAGCTCGCGCCCGCGTCTAGGATCATAATCACACGCCGTATGGGAATAGCTTGCGTTGGGCTCGCGGACAGGCTCAAGTGCGATTGGCCCAGCAAGTTTTTGATTATCCGGACCCCAAAGGAGCTGCAAAATCCGTTGGGGGAGATGCAGCAATTTGGATCTAGACGTGTTTGCGGTAAAGAGCAGGAAGTAGGCAATACACCTACTAGGTATGCATGTAATATTGGGCAAGTGGGAGTCGACAGTATGTAAACACCTGGACGTGGTGTATACAGCTTACAATGCCCACCAATACTCAATACACATACAACTTTATGATCCTTTCACATGCAGCACACAGTGTAGACGCGGAGCACAGTCGAGCTTGGGATATTATCATTCAAGGTAGGTGGTATATACCTCTAGCTACTAATATGCACACGTCACCTCGTACCTCGGAGGTAGTATTCGTACAAGAAAAGAAAAAAAAGGCCCCTCCCACGCCAATGCTGAATGCAAAATGTCTACAAGAAATACTAGTAATGATCCAAAAATGGGTTCCCGGCTCCACGGCTGCCCGATCTCGATTCCCTCCCCGGCACCTGTAGCAAATAAAGAATGGCAAATCTAATTTTTATACAACCTTGGTATTGCTTGATTTGGGCATGGTCCGATACCGAAATGACAAGTGGCTAGGTATCGAAGTCTCCTCGACAGGGATGTACGAGTTGAGCCTCTCAACGGCCAGCGAGTGCTTTGCCTTCACCATGTCTCTCATCAAGACATTGGTGGGCAGGTCCAGGCCCAGCTGACGGCCGCGCCGGATGAAGAAGCCATTCAGATAATCCACATCGGTCGGCAGGCCGTTCCGGATCTGCCTTGCTAGCTCGCTGCTCGAGGCGCTACGTCTCGCCATGATGCGGCCATAGATGTGCTGTCTGATGCGGTTGCCACGAATGAAATCTCGGATGGCGGCCGATCCCTCGACTTCCGGCATTTTGTCCACGACAGAGACAATCTCAGAGAGCAACCGGTGCATCATCCGCTGGCCTGCGGGATTCTGCAGTAACCCTGCATATGGGATCTCCAATAGAACACAGACAGGCTCCACCACGGAATCCAGGATAACTGACGGGAGCTTGAAATGGAGCCACTTGTCAAATGGCGTAAGGGACGAGTTGAGGTCTTGGACTGCTTGAAATGCTTCGACAAAATTCATGCGAGTTTCCGTCTTTTCCACCTCTTGAGGTACCCCAAAGGAATCGACCCACGTCAGCTGCGTCTTGCCATGCCGCAGCTCCTTGACCGAGTCATGGAGCCTGTTGAATGCCAATCGGTGGCTCATATGGCCAAGGAGGAAGCTCGGCCTCGATGACTCGTCAGTTCCCTGGAAAATCCGTGCCCTCACTTCCTCGAGGACGCCCAAGCCATCCGTCATCAGGCACACAGTTGTATCTTTGTTGATGCGGTGCTTGACCGACCGCAATGCCTCGACTGCTTTGTGCCCTGGGCCGGCTACGAGCAGCTGGTCAATATGTGAATTGTCGTCTCTGGCTATGACACTTGGTGTCACTGAAACATGCTCCAGTTTCATTTTGCGCTGGTCGCCATGACGCGACTTGTAAATGTTGCGGTACTTTGATGAGAATGCAGGTGACGAAGATGAGCTTCGCGTCCATCCGAGCATCTCCACCGAGTCGTAGACGCCTGACAGGGCATGGGCAATGAATCTCGATCTCTCGTCGTCTCCTAGGATATGTATTTTGTGGACCGATGGCGATTTGGCAGCGTCGGGAGGCAGAAGAACCGAAGGCACGTAGAATTTGGGTGTCGATGACGAGGATTTCTTGGTGGCGGCAGTCTCAGGGCGCAGAGCTTCTGACCACGGCCGCGGTATTGAGTATCTTGAAATAGCTTTTGGTGAGGATGTATTGCGTGATTTGGCATGGCCGTTGCCCCGATCGGAGGTTGAGGAGGTTGAGGAGGTTGATGCTACGGTGCCATAGCGTTTTGCGGCGACCGGGCCTCTGCAGATGCTATCGCCAGCCCATGGTGATTGTCGTTGACATATCCGCGCGGATAGTCGCGGTCGAACGGAGGAGGCCACCTTGAAGGCTGCCGAGAAAAGTCGGCGAGGGACTGCCTAGGTGTATCGTTCAATCCAGTCCGGGTTGTCGATGCTGATTATTTCGCGCTGAAGCTTCGGGCTCCCTTCGATGTGCCGCTTTCTATAGAATGAATTGAGTGGCGGGTTGTAGCAGGCCCGGGGGGGGGGGGGGGGGGGGGCCACAATGTAGAAGGATGTATGGCTGCTTGGTAGGGATTCAAGCTTTGTCTTCGGAAGCTCAGAAGCGAGAAAGATTGTCGAATAATCTCAGGTATCGAGCTTTGGCCGTTATTCTGTACCCCGTGAGCCCGCCAAATGCAATGTTCTTTTTTCTTGCCGGAGGTTCCACCGCGGGATCGCGACCCGATAGATGAGTATAACTTGATACATGCATGATGCTCCGATAGCCGCTGCATTATCGATAAAGATCTTTCGCGACTGGCGCCTTCAGTTGATCGGAAAAAAAAGACACTGAGATTTCATTCAGCATACAAGCTGCATCAGAGCATTGCTTCGCCTTCATTTGTCATTCCATATCAATTTTGCATTTTATTTGTTCCTTGCTGTCATATATGCAACCATGTCGGACATTCCCACCATTGCGCCGCTCGTGGAGAAGCTGGACTCCCAGTTGGATAAGTTGGAAGATGCGCTTGAGCCGTTGCTGGGCAATCTGAGCGAGATGGCATCTCAGCTGCCTCTACTGGACAGAGCAAAGCTGTATTCACTGACGGCATACGCCATCGAATCTCTACTTTTCTGTACGTGGGAATTAACCACCAGGCATTATCTGGTGGTTGACATAGGGCTAACATGAATCACCCAGCTTCTATGAAGGTCCAGGGGGCGGACGCGCAGAACCATGCAGTCTATCAAGAACTCAAGCGAATCCAGCAATACTTTGCAAAGATCAAGGCAGCTGAAGAGCCCGATGCCAAACGGACCTTGACCGTTAACCAAGAGGCTGCCGCGCGCATCCTGAAAGCTGACTTGGTATGTTCTCATCCGTGTCTCTCGGATCTCTGCACCGGAAACTGACCCATATGCTCTTCACTTGCAGGCTGATAACAAGACTTTGAGCGCCAAGCTGGCAGAGAAGATTGCCGAAGAACGCGCCAAGGCCCTTCTCAAATCAGCAGCAGAGAGCAAGAAGCGAGGCGCAGACGAGACTGCACAGGCTACTGGGTCTGAATCATCAAGCCAGAACAAGAAGCCCAAAACGAAGGGCAAGGGCAAAAGCCGGAACTAACTAGAGGTGAAAGTCTCGTTTTTTTTTTTTTTTTTTTTTTTTTTTTCAGAGAAAGGGTTTCTTGTTACTAGCGATTAGGGGTTTCTTTTTAAATGGCGAACAGCTACACATAACGGAGGCGTTACGGCAAGGAATATGATTTATTTGGGGATTTTGTTTAGACATCTTGGAAATACCCTTGCAAGAGTATCTTTTGATGACTGATTAATGGAGGAAACTATCTGGCATAGGGACAATAGGGGCTTTGAGGCGCTATGAGAGACTGGTCTGCAAGAGTCTGGACGGAAGACTACCTGATATATACACTATCATCGTTATCTTTGTCATTAATAAGAAGTATTGTCTATAAGTCTAAATGAAATGAAGAAGAACACGTCATAACACTGTATCCTCGGCTTTAGCTGTCAATTCCATCTCTATATCGGCTTTAGAACATTCTCGCCGCTGGAAATTCTCGGCACTCCGTCCCGCCCCAAGGAAATCCGTGTAGCGGGGCACTAAACCGCCAACGCCTGCCACGGGCGCAATCACGGCCCCTCCCATTGGCCCGATAAATCCTTCCCCCAGCAATTATACGTCTTCTCTCTCTTTTCCAAGCTTCGCATCGTCAAAATTTACGACTCACACTCAAATCCTTTTTCTCACCCTCAACACCACAAAACCACCATCGCCATGCCTCGTCAACGCTCTTCCGCCCGCGCTCCTTCGCGCCCCACCGTCTCTGCTCCCGCGCCCCAGCAGCGCCGCCCTGCGACCACCATGGCTGCTCCTCCTCAGCAACACGCTCCCACGGCCATGGCTCCTCCTCAGCAGGCCTCCCAGGGCCCCGGACTGTTTGGCCAGATGGCCAGCACTGCTGCGTATGTTGGCCTCGCTTCCTCATTTTTGCCCGTTGCCTGTCCTTTTGTTTGAGACCTGTCTAGTATCGGAAGATGCCATAATCGCAAACCTGTAACACAGAGAGGCACTTGTAAGCTAACATTTCTCTCGCTCAGCGGTGTTGCCATTGGCTCGTCCGTCGGCCACGCCATCGGCGGCCTCTTCAGCGGCGGCTCCTCCGAGCCTGCTGCCCCCGTCCAGGCCCAGGCCGCTCCCCAGCAGCAGCAGCAGCAGTACAACAACTGCGCCGGTGCCGCCCAGAACTTCACAAAGTGCCTCGACGAGAACGGCGGCAACATGCAGATCTGTAGCTGGTACCTCGAGCAGCTCAAGGCCTGCCAGGCTGCTGCCAGCCAGTACTAGAGGAGGGAGAGGGACGACGACAATACGGGCATAGCGGGCATGGCCTGAAAGATTTTACGTGAAGAAGCGAATGAGAGGAAGGATCATGTAAGACTATATATCGAGACGAGCACGCTTGTATATACGGAAACGCATATGTGCCCATCCCGGGAATGGGACATTACGTACAGACATAAAGCAGACTATCAGCAACGATGACGTCGGCGTCAGATGGCTGATACTATCACGGCAACATAGCACAACTGCGAGGAGGCGCATACAGAGGATTTGCTTTATTAAAAGAAACAAATAAGAAAGAAAGAAGAAACGCCCCTATAGAAACGCCCGGCTCTTGAAGCTTATAGTTGTATAATACAATCCCAATAAGAACAATCCCAATAAGAACAATCCCAGTAAGAACAATCCCATTATGAAGACAGAAATTCGTAAAAAGACGCCAATCAAGCCAAAAGAAGGAGATCCCCAATTGGAAGAAATATGCCATGCAGCTCTTACATGCGTAGCTTTATCGTACACCCATTTCTCCTGCATCCTTCATGATTCGTCTTCGTCTGGCCGCGGCTCAAAATTCAGCTATAACCAGTACACGGTTAGCTTGGTCCCTTGGATCACAAATAAGACAAGATCTTTGGTGAAGAGATAAAGCGATACATACCGAGTTCCCATTATACAGCTGGTGATCGCGTTGCCTGTCTGCTAGGTTCTGTAAGCCTCGAACACGACGCCGCCTCTCCTCGGAATCCGCTCGCGCCGTTGCATCGGATGCTCGTTCCCGCCCACTCCCCCTCTCTCTATTACTTGGGGCCTCCTCCCCACGCTGCTCACCACCAGCCAGGCCAACCAAGCTCAAGATCCATACGAAGAAGCCGAGGATTGTCCTTAGAAACCTTGAGAAGAAGGAGGAATGTTGTAGCTTCTCGCTAGGATAGGCGGTTGAATAATTCTGGACGGGGATCAAAACCAATGTTGAAGATGGGACCAGACCAAGCTCGCCGAGCGCCCTGTTCTCCTCTGTCGCATCAATATTCTTGTTGGGAGCCGGCGTCAAGACTTGCTTAAACGTATATGGGCTCTTGTTCTCTCCTTTATTCTCGTCGACCCATCGCCTGACTTCCTTCAGGGGAGAGGCCGTCTTGAACCGGGACCGTATGGTTGAGCCGTCAAAGAGTCGCACCTGTATTGATGCCATTTCAGACACCCTGGTCGTTGAGGGCAGCTTGCTCTGCTTGGGATTGACCAGCGAGGCAGCCACATCGCCAATCTTTTGGTTGTCAATCCTCTGCTTCTCCTTTGCCTCTGCCCGCATTCGTCTCTCTTCCCGATCATCTTCTATCCGTTTCAGGATCCTCCGGCGCTCCTCCTGTTCTGCGTGCCGCTTCTTCTTGAGCTCCTCGGCCTGTTTATGTACTCTGGCGTTGTCTGTGTCTGCTCCCGCCTGTGCCTCGGCTTTAGCCTTTTCCTGAGCCTTGATGCGCTCTTCCTTGGCTCGTCGTTCGGCTTCTTCTTTCTGCGTCTGGAGCTTGGCGGCCCTTTCGGCGAGAATGCGGCTTACAATCTCTGACTGCGCGGCAGCTTGTGCGGTCGCGGGTGGAATATGTGTCTGCGCCTGAGAAGAAGGCGATGGAGGCGGCGAAGGCGAATTCGAGCTTGAATGTGACGCTGGAGCGGGGACCGGCACAGGGGCAGACAGTCTTGTCGGTGAGGCGGTGGGCGAGGCAGCGGGCGAGGGCAGCGACGAGGCCGGCGCGGGAGGAGCGGCGTTGAAGGCGACGAGGACCCGGCGGAGGAAGTCTTCCTTGCTGGTGCCGGCGGCGATGTATTCCTTCAGCTCGCCATGCTTCATGATGACGACGGTCGGGGTCTTGGGCAGCGGGAAGATTTGCGACAGGTAGCCGGCTTCGTCCGAGTCTGCGAGAAGCCGCAGGGCGACGGCTTGAGTCTCAATCAACTTTGAGAGCTACGAGTTGGTGAGCATGTAATGTTAGCAGCGTGTCTATACCAGAATAGACAAACATTGTTTGCCGATTCAATATGCTGGTACGCGGGGATAATCTCACCGAGCCATCCTGCAGATACTCATTCTCCCATGTCTTGCTCTCGTCATTTTCATCTAGTGAGCCAAACAGTTAGGCAAAGAAGGATGTCTAACCAGACATTGAAGAGGCATTCGCCGAAACGTACTAGTGACGAAACACAGCACCAGCTTCTGTTGCCCGACGGCTGTGGAAATGCCCTCCTGCAGGCTCCCCTGGTAGAACATGTCTTGTTGCTTTCGGGGGTTCCCTTTTTATGATCGATCTGCTTTCTTTCTTCTTTTCAATGTCGTGGATTACTGTTTTCGAGAGGCAGGAACAGGACAGGAGGCGGCAGTTCGGCGTTGATGATAAATGGAGGAGGGGAATCGCAAATGGCCGGGTGGCCGAAAATCGATGGTGACAAGCTTGGGAACCAGACAGGGATTGGTCTTCCGCCTCTCCGCAGCTTGTGAATAGAAGGGCAAAATGAAAAGACGAGATGAGCTCTTCAAGAAACAGACAAAACCAAAAGGCAACAGCCCTTTTCCTTTTCGTTCTATTCGTTCTTTGTTTTCTGTTGGGGTCCGTTGCGGCTCTCGTGTCAATGACAACTTACACAGCAATCACTAGTTGGCTTCTTCATTGGGGGAGAGACGACTTAAACCGATGACGAAAGGACAGCAGCAGGAAAAGGGCCACAGCGGACTAACCCCTAAACAGAGAAGGCCTGAGCCTGAGAGAACCAAAAAAAACTCCACTATAATCACGACTGGACCTTTGCCCAGTTGCCCAGCAGCGCTCAAGTTCCGCCGAGGCCCGTCCACTTTTGAGGAGCGCCGGCGTTGCTGTTTGTGGCAAGGCCGTGGAACTTTTCTGCTGCTGCTCTTCTAGCAAGCCCGGATTTTTGTTGGGAGGAGAGGATGGAAGGGGACCTGCACTAGTTCACGATGCTAAAACGTGCGCTTGGTGTGGTTTCTACAGCGATGAGCTGCTCCACTGCTCGAGAAGAGAAGGCGATGGAGTATTGCAGATTCGTTTCCTGACAAGAAGGACTTGTTGGTGGAGGCTTTGGCGTTGATGTGGCATCATTCCAGCAACGCGTGTAAGTCAGATTCCAGGGCCATGCATTGAAGGACTGTAATTCTATCTAGGCAAATGCAAAACTTGGAACAATGGCCGAGCTACAGTGCATCTTGACAAAAGATCAAATACCATTGTTCAACAGAGTCAGTTTGGTCCAATGAAAGCTCGAACTGCACCACATGGCGATCCAAACGGGTCCGTGATATGGCACCTGTCATCTGAAAATACCTTACACATGTGTTCGCTGGAAACTAGCGCTAGCCGGAGTATCGGACAAAACCACACTAGCAGCGAACCTCTTCCCCCGCCAAATCGCCCGTCTAGGCAGGCGGTCAGCGCCCGATTGCTGCTCAGTGCCATGATCCCAGGTAGTATCAAGTAAAAACAATCTTCTCACTCGTCGACGAGAAGCTCCAGCAGCCACGATCACGCAAAAAGAAGAAGCAAGAAAGAAATCAATTGCATGAGGCGGTTCCCGTGCAGCCACAGAACAATGAACTACGCACGGCTTCTACTGCGCAACGGCCTGCGGGCAAGCGGCCGCACCGCCTTTGCCAAATCTGCTTCACAGTCTCAGTGCTTGAGGACGAGGCCGGCGTCATCAGCATCCCGGACGATCTACTGCAGACACATGTCCTCGACCGTGCCTCGATCCAACAAGACGCCATCAGCCGATGACCCCAACTTTGTGTCGATTGTCGATTTGCAGCCGCAGACTGTGCGCGCGGGGAAGCGCCATGGCCCTGGAATCATTCTTCTCGGTTCGCAGCAGCCCTCTTGCTCCCAGATGCCGTCAGATGTCATATATATATATATACATACATGATTGACTGTATGAATAATGCCAAAAATCTCGCTAACCATGCGTCTCTCGTCTACATCAAACAGCCCTCATGCCCATCACCGCCTTCATCCTCGGCACCTGGCAGGTCCAGCGCCTCGGCTGGAAATCCCGCCTCATCGCCAAATCCGAAGACCGCCTCGTCCGCGATCCCCTCCCTCTGCCGCCGCACATCGACCCCTCCGTCATCAGCGACTTCGACTTCCGCCGCGTCCTCGCCACGGGCACGCTGCGCCACGACCAGGAGATGCTCGTGGGCCCGCGCATGCGCAACGGCGAGGACGGCTACATGGTCGTCACGCCGCTGGAGCGCAAGGACGGCTCCACGATTCTCGTCAACCGCGGGTGGATCAGCAAGAAGCACCGCAGCCAGAGCACAAGGCCGGACAGCCTGGCCAAGGGAGAAGTCACGATAGAGGGACTGCTGCGCGAGCCGTGGAAAAAGAACAGATTTACTCCTGAAAATAGGCCCGACAAGGGGGAGTTCTACTTCCCCGATGTCCACCAGATGGCTGCCTTGACTGGAAGTCAGCCGGTGTGGGTGGAAGCCACTATGGGTACGTGAACCGATCCAAAACCAGCCATCCTCCATCTTCATCTTCATCATGATCCATCTTGTATCCGTCTCCATCGTATTGAGCACCATTTTCCCTTTCATAAAGCACAGACGATCCAAAGCAAGAACAGTCCCAAGTATCCACCCCAAAAAGCAATCTCAAGATGTCCAACCTTTCCTTTCAAAGCTGGCCAGATTTTCCGTCTCTCGCAATCAATCAGTCCATCCATCCATGCATACATCCAGGCATACATCCATGTATCCTTGACATTCCGTCGCTAAACAATGAAAAATGTTAAAAACTATCTAGAGCCCGAGTTTTTACGCATGATGGACTATGAAGCCCGTGGCATTCCCTTTGGGCGACCCGCCGAGGTCACCCTGAGAAACAACCACGCCCAATATATCTTCACATGGTAAGTCAACTCGCAAACAATCTTGGCCCATCCTGCTCTTTCGCAAAAGAAGCAAGACAGCACAAAAAGAGAATAGAAAGGAAAAAGAATGAAAGAAACTCAAGCACAAGTTCAAAAACAAGCAAGTCAGGGCCTTCCGCCGCTAACTCATTCAACCAAAAATCATAGGTATGGGCTGAGCTTCGCCACGTCAATCATGCTGTACATGGTGCTCAAGAAGCCCCCGTCCAACGTTGCACGCCGTGTCCGAGCTAGCGGGCACATGTAAAGAGTGGCGAGACGCTGTAAGTGTAAAGAAAAGGGGCAAGGGCAAAGAGGAAGAAGAAGGAGCTGTTACCTGCCGTCTTCGTCTTTCGTCTTGCTTTAATAATCATCATCCTCAGGGAACACCAAAGATTCGTTATCAGATTCGCCGTCGTCGTCCTCATCCCGCTTGCGCTTTTCACCTGCGTGAGAAGGAGAAGAGGGGTTTGGAACAAACGTGCGAAGACCAGTGGCAGTTTCTGGTTGGGCGTTGACGAGAGGTTGCTGTACTTGAATGCCGGAATGTTGGGCAACAGGATAAGCGGGCTGGTATCCGGGGTTGTTGCTTCTCAGCAGCTGCTGAAGCTCCCGCGGAAGGTTGTGGCTGGCGAGGTGGAAAAGAGATTGTTCAGCGTTGATGACACGTTGTCTATTAGTGTACATTATATTGTTAGCATCATGGGATGGCATCATGGAATATTCCCCAATCAACATGTATAGATAGAGATATTTTGCAATGGAAAACAATAGAGAAGAAACAAAAGTACTTACCTGTGCATCAGAGCAACAAGGTCACGCTCCTCTACCATACTACGTCTGGCATGTCCGGCGTAAGCACGGAGATCGTCGCCAAGCTGGCGGAAGAACCACTCCGAGGCGCGTGAAAAGGTCTCCAGAGCATCTGCAGGCAGTCTCTGGTGGCCCAGGGCCGAGTTTTGCGAAGCATGTTGAACGACCTGTCGCACAAAAAGGTTCGTCACCGGAGGATACTGGATATTGTGCGCCGAGATTCTGACCTGTGCTTGTGCTTGTGCTCGTGCTTGGGCCTGGGCCTGGGCCCGGGCATGAGCCTCTGCTTGAGCTTGAGCCTGAGCTTCGGCCTCTGCCTCGGCCGCCCGGGAACTCTCATCGTCCTCTCTTCTCCTCTTCCTGGGTCGGCCCGGAGGATATCCGATCCACTCATCCCCAGGCCTCACCGGATCTTGGGCAAAAGTCTCGGGATCATACCGAGTGAGAGCGTCCATCTCGGCATCACCGAGCTCTGACACGTGGTCAAAGCCGCCCATGTCAGGAAACCCAAAGTCTATCGGCTCATCTGGCTGCTCCGATGGCTGCTCGCCTTGCTGCTCATCTGGCTCCGTGGCCTGCTCCAGCACCCTGTCCCTTTCGGATTGTCGCCTCTCCATGAGTGGGGCGTCATCGCCATCACTGCTGGAACTGGAAGCATCCTCATCCCCCGGGACAGCTTCAACGGTGTCAACGACAGGAGACCTCATATAGAATGTGGTGGTCTGCTCATTGTCGCTCAGACCCGATGGCATGTCAAGGCTAAAGTCACTTTCACGACCGACACCCGGAGGGAATCTGTAATTAAAAAGTGTGAGAAGGAAATTTCAATTCAGTAAAGCAGAGAATCGTATACTTACCGTAGGTCTGCAATCTCCGGGTCTGTGGGAGCATGAGGCGCGATGCCGGGAGGATAGGCAAAGGGGTCAGGGTTGGTATCATCATTTCCATAGATGTCGTCCCACGGAGTGACGTCGCTGTCTCCCAGATAGCCAAAGCTGCGCCTTGGTGGGCCCTCGCTGGTGGCTCGACGAGGCAGCTCGACGGACTGGACCGTCATGTTTGGGTCATCCAAAATGGAAGAGTGAGGGGGCTGCAAGTCATCGGAAGAGCCTTCGTCAATGGGCAAGGACAGTCGAGGCCTATCAATAGGAAGCTCGTCGTCGTCGTCGCTGTTCCGTCGACTCGCGCCCCTTGCGCTACCGCCGGCTCCTCTGTTGCCAACGCCGTTAGGGGAGGGCTTTTCAGGGGAGGAGGAAGAATCAATGATTTTGCTGGTGGGAGCCAGAGCCCGACCAAGGTTGCGTAGGATCAGCATGGGCGTCTCCCTCTGCTCTCTGAAGCTCTGGCGACGGGTTCGACCAGGCGTAAACATGGCCATGCGGCGGTCTTCGAGGGCTCTGCGAGCGGCCATGGCATGAGGAGTAGGAGGAGCCGGGGTGTTGATGGAGGAATGGGGATAATGGGGATTCTGGCGATAACGCTCGTTGGGCGTGTTGATGGACAGCCGGTTGATGGAGGGTTCGAGACTCCTGGCCCGGCGCTGTACCGGCGTGTGAACCGGCGTTTCGTCCAGATCTCTGCCCATGTCCATGATCTCGAGGTCCATGGTGGCAACGCTGGAGGGGGGAGAAGGAGAGGTGGAGGGAGGGGAGTAGGGCTCAGGAGTAGAGTCGTCCTCTGAGAGCCCGTTTTCCGTCTCTGCGTATGATGGTTTGTTCTCGTTCTGGATCCTGCGAAGCTCTCGGCGGTAGTGGTTGAAACTGGGTCCCGAAGGGTGGAATTCCAGAAGATAGTTATCTGGATCGTTGTTGAGTTGATAGTTGAGCTGATAATATTCTGACATGGAAGGATGGCTTGCGTGAAACCGGTAAAAAAGAGCAAGTGAGAAGAAATAAATATCCTGTCTCTACAACAACAAAGGAAATGTTGCTGGAGAGAGAGGATAGAGCAGGAGTCGCGGCGCGGCCCTGGAAGATACGGTTGGTTTCTTTGATTCTCGTTTGTGAAGCAGGTATTCGCCTTTTATAGACGATATGGATCCCCAGCCTATCTCTCTCTTGCCAAACGCTGGCGAGACCGGGAGGCCTGGGAGAAGCACGAGATGCGCAGTTCGAAGGCGATTGACCAGGGAGTTCAATTGGACACAAGCAGCCGATGATCGGGATGCAATGTAGAGCACAGACAAGATTGGCCAGAGCAGCAGCAAGAGCGGTGGAGAGGCACAAAGGCACAGAGGCACAGCAATAAGACGGCAATGGACAGCACAAGATGCAATGGGAGGATTGGCCGTGAGAGCTGCACGTTTTAGAGCTGCTGTTGAACCCCAGATGCGGGCCGTGGGGGAGGCCAGACGCCGGGCTTGGGCTCGCGGGCTGTACCTCCGTATGCCGTGCGGACAGAGGCAATCCTCACGGTGTCGTGAAATGCAGTTCCATGATGTTGAGATTTGGGGCCATGCGAGTGTGACGGACAACCTGCACGCGTCGATGTTTCTGCTAGAGTGGGACGCGGCGGGCGGCAGGTAGCCGGTACTTGTGGCGCTTAGTCAGGGATTCGAGATTGGCGGGTTAGATCTGGTAGCGGGTACTTGGCTCGAGACTGTTGCAGGACGGGCGAAAAGCCAAAACTCGAGAAAGGGAGGGGCCGTTGTCGACACAGTTTGGTTTTGGCTAGCTTTTAGTGGTTTGCGTGTGTGTGTGTACTTTGGAGCACGCCCAGTCTGGCTGGTTCCGAGTGTACCCATCTATCTCAGCAAGAGACAGTGGCTTGGACGAATTCAATCCAACGTGTAAGTCACCATATACCCACCGGTATCGACACACGTGAGCAATTGATTTTTGATATCGATGTCTGTATGATTAGGAAAGTCCATCCGTTGCGCATGTAGCAATAGCCACTGACATCTTTCTATCATTCACCATTCGTCATTCTATCTCAGCAACGGCAGCAGCAGCGTTGCCATCACCGTCACCATCATCTCACCCTCCTGCTCTCGTCACTTCTCAGCTTCGCCTTGCACCCATCAGCCGTGCCGCCCCAATCTTCGTAGACTGTGCAGCCAGGTACATGCAACATGCAACTTACACGTCCTCGTCTCAACTGTCTCGCACAAAAAGACGCCTAAAACAAGGACCCCGCCTGCGAGCGTCTCCGATGAGGCACGCGGCGAGATCTCTCCTCTTTCCCCTCCTCCTCTCCTTGCTTCTCTTCTCTCCTCTAACCGCCAGCAGTTCCTCTTGCTCCCTATACAGCACCATTTACGGATACCCCGTCTTTTCGTCCGGCCTTCTTTGGCCAATGGACCCTCTTCGGGCGACCCAGTTGCATGCAGTCCGTGACCGGTGTGGACTCCAAAGCGGGTTCCCTTGAGCCAGCGCTCATGCAGCCTGCCATGCAGCCCAACTTGTTCCCAGCTACAGGGAGAAATGGGATACGAGAGGCCCGGATAACGTCACGAAGGCGAAAGCACATGCGAGACGGGAAACCGAGAGTGGGTTGGCCGACACTAGAGATGCCCGCAACGAGAAGAGGATGCGTGGGAGCCATGCTTTTTTTTTTTTTTTCTTTTTTTCTTCTCCGCCGCCTCCGTTCTCCCTTGCTGGTGCTGCAACCATTTACAGACGCAGGGCGACATTCCTCTAGTTTCAAGCCTGTATCTATCTACAAGTAGGTAAGGTACTGTATGTCTCAAAGACTACAGCATCTCCCAAGCCCCACGCTTTAGACCGGACCCTACATACGATTTGGCATTGTGTGCATGTCACCTGGGCTGGGCGGCTCCAGATGCGGTGGCCCAATATGCAGAGGCCAGTTGAGCAGACATCATCTCAACATATATGGCAGTATATTGCAAGCCCGCGGTGCATGCAGCCAGGAAATGAGTGTCTTGTTGCAAGTGTAATCACCGCTGCTGCTACCACTGGGCAGAGATGACCTGCCAGGATAGTATTGCACACGGCTGTACTACCACCGCAGCGATATTGACAGAGTGTGGCAATGGGCGCTCTCACACAGACAGGGCTCGACTTGCATCAATCCTCCCACCTGCATATGTACGTCTCTCACCGGTCCAATCCTCCGGCCGCCCTCTCGACCGAGTGGTGGGTGTACAGCGTGGAATAAGAGTCATTCCGATTGGAATCTTTCGTGGCGAGGCCGTGTAAATGAATCGCGGCGTCAAGAAAAGAGGCAAAAAAGCCACAGGCCGCAGGCAGCCTGTTATATGAGGGTTTGATTTTGAATTTTTCTTCTCTTTGAGATGACTGAAACCGGTTGATTATTTCCCTTTGTCACATTTCTTTCACTTTGCTTCTTTGTTTAGCTCACCACCGGTGGCTGGAGTGGCACCGCACTATCGCCAGTAGTACGTGGGACTTGTAGCTGCTGCCCAATGGCATTGCCTTTTTGTTCTCACCGGTCGGCCAGATTAACGCTGGGCTGGTTCCTATACAGTATCAAGGATGCCCAAAACGTGCAGGGGACTTGGATAGGCCAGTTTTTGCAGGATTTCGGACCAGGCTAGATGTACATTTTCATGCGAGTGAGCCTAGATGCCTCGTTTGTGGGGTTCGCTGGCTTCTTGTTTCTACTTGCAGTCTACTGGTTAACAATCCCGACTTACTCAGCCGTTCCTCTCAATAGTACCACATATCCAAAGCTCATCCAGCAGCAGAATGTGGCTGCAGCTTAGAAATCAAATACTGTCTGTACCTAGGTAGACAAATCACAGCATGCTGAATGCATACACCCATTCTTCTTGACAACTTCCTGGTCTCTGCTCCCCTCGAGTAACGGCGTAATACTCTGTGCCAGGTGGCAGCACGGCATTCCGCAGGTGGGCGGCGACAAGAGGTGGCAGCTCCTAGCGGTATCACGCCGGAATCGCACCCGTATCACTGTGTACACAGGCTAAGAATGCAGGCGTGGATGGTTTTGGAAAATGACAGTCCCCTGAAACGATGCTGTGACACCCGGTGAGAAGCTGTGCTTGCCAGCACTCTCCTACGCCATGATGGATGATGCCTGCATGTAGTTTATCCCAGCTGTCCGACACTAAAATTCAAAGCTCAATTTGTCATGTCCGTCACTTGTTAATCACCTCGGTCTACCTATACAGCAGGCACATGTAGCCCCAAGTCAGTCCAACCTGAGCTGCTCGTCACCGAGCTCTAGTCGTGCTCTAGTGCTAGGTCCCGCTGCTGCTGGATCTTCCCGCCCGTCCTAGCCCAGCGCTGCTAACGCTCCTGATTCGGGGACCACTGCTTATCTAACAGCACCCTATGCCCCCTGCATTCTAGCGCTGCTGTGCTCAGGGGAATCCAGCCTATGGAAGTCTGGATGGCCCGTCTTTCTTCCCTTGCCATCCAAAACCCCCCGCCAATAATCACAAGCTCAGCTCACACTGTTTACTCCAAAAGCTGCTGCTGTACCACCACACCACACGCGCAATGTCCAACCTCTTCTCTGGAATGTAAGCAAAAGCCCGCCTGTCGCTGCTGCTGTTGCGCGTTTGATTGGATCCTCGTCTGCGTGGCTTCCAGTCTACAACGTGTCGCTGCTGCTGCCGCCGCTGCTGTATTGCGGTTGCGATAGCACAGCAGCCAGCGCTTCCTGTCAGCCGCTTTGATTGTCTGTCCGCGTGTTTGCTAACCTCGCGCGTTCCGAGTCCAGACGAGCCCAGATTCGGGCCAACGCTTCCAAGCAAGGGAATCCCGTCAAGAGCCCGACGGCCTCGGAGGCTTCAGCTCACGCCCACGCGCAAGCACAGGTTGCTTCCTCGTCCCAATATGCAGCCGCCGCGGACTACCACCCGTCAATCAGCTCCGTGTCCAGCTCAGCAGTGCCCAAGGTGTCTCTGCCCGAGCCCCTGTCCCTCGCAAAGTCAGTAGACGCAGTGGTTCCGACGCCCCTCGACATCCCCCGGCCGCTGCCGCTATGGCTCAACAGCGCCTGCGCCAAACACATTGTCAAGGGAAACTTCATGACGCTAAGCGCTCGGCCAAAGACGGTTGAGCATGGCGAGTGGGTAGCACACCAGGGTACGCCTTCAAAATCAATCAAACCCTTGACATGAGAAGAGAGAGATGGTAGACCTGTGCAGAGCAAGAGAGGGCGCAAAGGCAAAGGGAGAAGTAAGGGTATATTCTAACATTTCGTAATAACAGTGGTCGAGCACTACCGTAACCTCTGGAACTTTGTCAGAATTGTTCACGAAAGAGAAGACGATGGCACCAGCATCTGCAATCCCATGACATGCCCCAAGATGTCTGCTGGCAAGTAAGTTTCATCACCATCTTCTACAACCTATACACAGCAACCAGCCCATCGCTGTCCCCAGGCGGCAAGTGGAGTGAGTGCCTTGGCTAATGCATGCGCGCATGCGGATATAGGAACCACTCCTATACCTGGCTCAACAAACATCACGAGCCGGTGGAGCTGCCGGCCTACGAGTACATGAGTCTCATGCAGCGGTGGATGTCTGGCAAGATTGACGACCCTGCGCTGTTCCCTACCGACCCCGACACAGTGTCATTTGCTCTCCATCCAGAGTACACCAGCACTGCCATCCAGCAGCTCGGCGGCTCCGAGGACTGGTTTGGAGCTAGAAGCGGCTTCCCCAAGCAAATGGCCAGTACCTGCCAGCTCGTCTTCCGCCAGATCTTCCGCGTCTACGCTCATCTCTACTGGGATCACTTCGTCGAGCCCTTCTACCACATCAATCTGGAGAAGCAGCTCAACAGCTGCTTCAGCCATTTCCTGCTGACCGCAACCACACTCGATATGCTGCAGCCCACAGAGCTGGAGCCCATGCAGTACCTCATCGACGTTTGGGCGGCCGATGGCACGTTCCCCCGGGAATCAAGGCCCTATGCCTACGCCAACATCGAGCGCGGCCGATACATTCGGAGTCTCAGCAATGGAGCTTGATTGGATCCGCGGAGCAGGGAAAGATGGATCCAGCTGCGGCTGCATACCGATGATCCACTTATTGCATGTTTTGCGCTGCAGCGTGCAGCGGAAGACCACAGCCCCGATCCGACTGGCCTCTTGGACTCTCTAGCCAGCCGTTGAAAGGGGGCGTACGAGAGAGTATACAAGTTAGAATCTGATGGAAAGGGAGTTGCATAGGAAGAGAGCTAACTAGGGCGCACCATTTTCGAGACATCACTAGCAGATAGGATGATCTGATACCATAGAACCAGGTTTCTCAGGCCATGAGGATTATGAGAACCATGGCCTCCTCGAACACTCGAACATAATCTGGGGAATAACATCTTGCAAGGGACAGAATCTGATTCCCTTTGACTTGATTGCGTAATGAAATCTGTTAGAATTAGAGAGACGGTTTATACGGAATACGGGATACGGAATATACTACAAGTTACAACACATGGTCACACAGATATCTCGAGAATTTGATCAGCATGTCAGTCTGTGTATGCCAATGTCCTGCTAGCAACCGTTCTGGCGCGTATACGGCTTCAACTATTTGCTAGAAGTGGGCTCCAAGCAAAGACAATATCCACTGCTAGCAACACGAAACACAGATACTATTGCGTAAATTATTCTGAGTGATTTCATCTATAGGCAAGCAGCATATAGGACTCCACAACTCATGGCAGATAGTCACTCTTTGCTGCCGCCACCACTCGTACTCGTATGCGTATTTCCTCGAGCAATAGTGTCACAGTTGCATGGCCCTGCAACTTTTCGTGTACAGTAACAGTAAATGTGCGATTGAGAAAATGCCACTGACGTCGGCCTACGCCAATAGCAGAGTCCCGATCGTGAGAAATCCAAGACCAACGGCCCCATCCAGAGCCTCGTGAACAAGACTGAACCCCTGTAGCAAGAATACGGCGTTTTGGCACACACTGCCTGCAGCCGTCGCAATTTCCCAATCTGGCATTACTTTGGAGAAGGAGAAACACACACACACAAAAGAAAAAAGAAAGGAAAGCACGACATACGAAGGGGGTCAAGGAGTGGAAAGAAAACACCGCCGCCTATCACATACAGATTTATAGTGGCAGACCGGCGGTGTTTTTTGTCCACCGCATGGGGGTCAAGGAGAAAACCCGTTTTTTTGCCATTCTCCAAGAAGTGGCTGGCTGTTATTGTACGCCAGATACCGGGTTCAACTGAGACCTGGCGCCTGTTAGCTCAATTCTTGGTTCAGGCGGCAAAGACAAACATTATACTATTCGATTTGCCATCGTGGGGGCTATGCGCCTATCCCTCTCTAAGGTTAGCCGGTTTTTATCAGAGCGCGAGTTCATCTTTACCGGGCAGAGGGGATCAACTGACTGACCGAGATTTGGAGATTTTGGGACCGGGAGACGAAAATCCGGAGAAGTGGCGTAGTTTCCTTATCTTGTTATTGACACACCGCCTGAGAGTCCTATTTTTTCTTGTTTTCCTTTTTTATGCATGTCTTAGTTTCTGAAGCTTCAACATATGCCACCTGAGACTATTAGTGGTCAGCATACGAGCAGAGAAGTTGCTTTTTCTTATGTCAGATGACTCTTTTTTGCGGAGATGAGCTCAGGCAGCTGTATCAGTGGCAGAGACAAAGACAGTTGTATCGGATCCCGTAGGACTCGGTGGGAGAGCCTGAGAAAAAAAAAAGGCGGGCGGATATTCCTATCAAAGTTGTCCTAGATAGTGCCCATGATACCACCAAGTTGACCAAGTATCATCAATGTACCCCTTTTCCACCATATTGTAGTTCTTTTGACGTCCAAAAGCTGGTGTATATGGACATGTATAGAACTTCTCTCAAGATTTCCCACAAAGAAACGCTTTCAGCGTAGTCAAAAGCACGTCTACATACACACAAGCGCATGACGGAGAGGTAGTGGGAGCATTGGTTTCCGGATAGTCGTGTACCCGCCTCGCTGATACTCTCTGTCAAGGCCGAGTTTGAGCAAGGGGCGACCAGTCATCTACCACATGTACTACTACTTCAACAGCAGAAGTACCTAGCATTGCCTATTCTTGTTTCAGAGGCTCCATAGTATTCAGGTGCATCTCGTTGCGGCCCTGACGGCTAATCGAGGCAGAATATGGCGTCGTAGCTTGGACTGGACTATTCAGTCATGTCTCACCGAAACCATATCCAGTCCTAGCGGCATAGGCTCCATTCTGTCTAGGATCGTTGGGCAGAAACGGGGCAGAAAAGTGAGGCGGCTGACGCTTTGGCAGTCTCTTTGCTTGTTTGCTCCAATAGTCGAACTTGGCCTAAAGAAAGACGCTCCATATGCCAAGGCAACTCCTCCTGAAGGGCTAGAACCGGCTCCTAGGCGCTGAATGCCGTAGGTCAGAATACTATCAGGCCGTGTGTACCACACCCGTCCCGGCTGATCTGCGCGTGCTTTCAAAAGGGGATTTGACAACTTCGTGGCGTGGAGGCCTGATGGCTCTCCGCAAGCTTATCGAGGCGTGCCGAGCCTGTTTATCCCCGTTCTTTCATCCACGCAGCATCCCCCAATTCAAGATGGTGTACGGTGCCTCCACACCTCCTGTCGGCGGCTAGGTCAAATGAAGCAGAGAATTCGGGGAACGTAGCCGGTGTGGTGAGTCCTGACCGGCTGCATAGAGGTAAATTGGTGGCGTCCAATCCCACCCTCGAAATAAGGGTCTAGGTGTTATCAGCAAAAATATGCACGGTATCTGCGTTACCAAGCCTGTTAGGACAAAGTACCAGATGCTCTGTTCAGGTACTTCAGAGCAGCCACAAAAAAAAAGTCCATGGAGCTTTCCAGTGCAAATGTATGTTACTTGGAGTCAAGAAATGCCCATAATCGTTTCGGAAAGCTCTTTCCACCATGATACCATGTAGCAAGAGTTGTAAAGAGGTAGTTCATAGCTGATTGCCACAAAGTAAAACGAGACTCGTCCTTGCATGTGTTGTGGCTACTTAAATTTTCCATAATACTAACTCTGAGCTCGACCCTAAGTGCCGTAGAAGCAAATTGCCAAAGCATGTCAAAGACTATGGCAACAACATGGCCATGTAAGATCTCTGTAGAATTGTGCAATGAATAGTATCGTCGGCTTCTAGCATATTACACGAAAGCAAGGACTGTCGGGTCGTGGACCCTTGTATAGCCCGATCGATGTCTCAAATTGAGATTGCAAAATTGACAACGCCTGTGATAGTAGTGATGTAGCCAATGTTTGCTTCCCTTCCGTGCTACCCAATGTTTGGTCTTCAGCTCAACACTGCAAACAAGTCAAAGCGTTTGTTTATATCCAGCCAATATGTGACTTGTTTCTCTCTGTCGCTTTACACACTCTCGTCCGTTAGTACCTCGCAGTCAAAAAGTCTTTACACTTTCTCAGAGTCTTTGCCATTCTCCAATACTCTTGTTTCAGGCCACTTCACTTAGACACACCTAATCATGAACAACAACTCCAACATCCCGACCGCATCTTATGCGCTGCCGCTCCTCACGGACGCAACCCTTGAAGAGTTGCGAACTGGGCTGGATGCTGGCTACTTTACCAGCCTTCAGCTTGTTCAAGCCTACATCCGTCGAATTCAGCAAGTCAATCCTCTGTTGGAGGCTGTCACGCAAATCAACCCTGACGCCCATGTGATTGCCATTCAACTCGACAATGAAAGGGATCAGATGAGGAACCGTTCTCAACTTTCCAAGCTCGGCCCCCTGCATGGCATTCCAATCTTGATCAAGAACACCTTTGCAACAGATGACAATATGCCAGCCACAGCCAGTTTGTACGGCGTAGTGGGAAGCCGCGTTCCCGAAGACAGCACGGTGGTACGCAAGCTGCGTGACGCTGGAGCTATTATCCTTGGCAAGACAAAGACTCAGTGGTCTGCCAGCCGCGACGGCAGCTATGAAAACACTGTAGAGAAATGGACTCAGCGCGGAAGCCGCACCAGAGGCCCGTATTTCGAGGGGCAGGTCCCAAAGGGCTCTTGTGGTGGTTGCGCAGTGGCAGCTTCACTAGGCCTTGCGTGGGCATCTGTGGCCACCGACACTGACGGCTCCATCACCATGCCAGCAAGCCAGAGCAATGTGGTTGGCTTCAAACCGACGGTTGGGCTGACGTCGCGGCATCTGGCGATTCCTCAGGCGTTGAGACAGGAGTTGACCGACACGCTGAGACTTGAATCAGTTGGTACGATGGCCCGAACCGTCAAAGACGCGGCCTATTTGATGAAAGCCATCGTGGGGCGAGATATGAAGGATTCTTACACGGCCCGAATTCCTTTTGATATCTATCCCAATTACGAGGCAGCATGCAGGGAAGACGGCCTGCAAGGAATGAGAATCGGCTTCCTGCGATCGCTGGCGTGGTTTCTTCAAATCTGTACCTACGATTTGTCAGTAGATAAATTCAACCAGGCCTTGGATATGATGCGCAAGGCCGAAGCCATAGTAGTCGACGGTGTCATGCTCAATGGAGCTGTTGATACGGACTTGGATCGCACTGCTCGTCGGTGTGCCCTTGAGTTCTCGCTCGAATTTCCCAGGCATCTCTGCCAGTTGGAAAAGACACCCAGGAACATGTATTCAGCGATGGATTCGCGTGAACTGCTTCGAAAGGAACCAAATAAATCAGAGCCCAGTCGCCAAACAAACGCTTGCAAGGAAGCCCCCGAGAAGGAAAAGGACGAGACGCCGACAAGCCAAGAGGTGCCTGACCATGAGCAGAGATACTTGGACGACTTGGGCCTTTTGGCTGCTTTCAAGAAGCATGAGCTCGACGCTCTTGCTACATGGCCGCACATAGCTGCCACGCTCTGTTCGCGGATGGGCAATATCTGCGCAATCACTGTGCCCTTTGAAAAGCTGGGGCCGGAAAGACCCATCATTGCCAGCGATGACGGCTTCATTGATTCGGCCCCCAATAAGCCCTATGGGATTTCCTTCATCAGCACCAGCTTTCAGGAAGAAAAGCTGTTCAAGATAGCCTACGCCTTTGAGCAGCTGACTCAAGCACGCAGCAAAGTTCGTCCAATCGTCGTTCCGAGGACTGAGCTGGCAGATTTATTGGTTCGCCGCAGTTAATGGATTTTTGGTATGTTTCTTTGGATTGTCCAATCTTCTCATAACGTGGTAGCTATTCCGTACTAGCTTTGCGAATCAACTGTCAAGAGAAGTATTGGATGGATCTGGAGTGCTATGTTTGCGCTTTGACGAATACCGGTTCTCGCTGGGTAGGAAAGACGTTCTCGTTGGCTGGGTAGTGGAATCCGAGGAACCTGTGTGCTGAGAAATCTTGGAAATGGGTCAGCACCTGTTAATGTGCGAGTACATGCAGCGCAAGGTTGATGGCATTGCTTGATGTACTCGGAAACATGGATTGTTTGTTTGTCTGTTTCGTATTAACGACCGCCGGCGAGAGTCTCGGAAACATGGAGAATGGTTCGATTCTCGTTCGTAGGGTAGATGGTTTGGGTGGGGGGTCAGTCGCGATTGTGCTCATTAGCTGTGAATAGTATATAGTAATAGATTTGTCTGGTAACTGAAACTGCCGTGCAATTTAAACAAAGTTGCTTGCATGTGGTGGCTGGGCTGGCGAGTACATGTAGAATCGAAGCTTTGGCTGAAGAGGATCTTTGCACACCGTGCTCCGCAGAGGAGGCGAGACCGTTCCTTCCACCTTTTGGAGTTAATAAAGAGGCAATAGCCTAATGTTGTTTTTCTGATAGCATGCGAATATTATCATGTGCGAATAATTGAAATGTTGGCATTGATGGCGTCTATGGTGTTCTTTATTGTGTAAATTGCTGACCTCGTTCCCCAATGCCAACCTCGTCTCGTACTCAATCCGCAGCCATTGTTTGGTATTGCTGGCGTCGCAATAATCCTCCTAAATCAATCATTACAATACAACTTAGATGCGTTTAATTGCTGAACCATCTAATCAAATCGAAAGTGTACTGCTCTTTCAAACGTTCAGCTACACGAACTCACGCATATTGATCACGTGCCCTACGCTGCCCCTCCAAAGCTCCAAGCAAAGCTCCAATGCCCCGCAGCCTGCTATGACGATCTTGGCCAGGCAATCCTTTTGAAAAGTAAACAAGTTGCTGGCAGCTCTCTCTCGACATGGACGAATCAGAGCTGGAACAGGTCAGTCTCTTGCTACCACTAGTACTGCTGCATTAATCAAAACTCTCATACTCAACAAACACAACTCACAGATCCGAAAAGCTCGTCTCGAGCAGCTCAAGGCCCAAGGAGGTGGCGGCGGCGGCGGTGCTCGCTCTGGCAACGGCTCGGGCCAAGAAGAGAGACAGAGACAGTAAGTTTTACTTGCCTACAACACCTTGGCACCGTATAAATCACCATACAGCAGAAGAGTTCAAGTTCAAACAGCTAATCCCCGCCTCTTAGACAAGCCGAAGAAGCCCGGCAACAAATCCTCAACCAGATCCTGCACCCCGAAGCCGCGGACCGCCTCGGACGCATCCGCCTCGTCAAGGAGCAGCGCGCAACCGACGTCGAGAACCGCCTGATTACGCTGGCACAGACCGGCCAGCTGCGGCAGAAAGTGACCGAGGAGCAGCTCAAGGAACTGTTGACGGCGGTGGCGGATAACGAGCAGCACGAAAAGATTGTGGTGAGCAGGCGCAAGGGCTGGGATGATGACGATGACGATTTGCTGGATCTATAAGCGGGATATAACAGTTTTCTTTTCTTTTTCAAGTCTTTTTCTTTTACACAATGTTGATAACGAATACCTATTTCTTTCTTAATTTCTACCTGGCACATGGGTGGAGTTGTATATTACATATGTAGAAAGAGAAGGAGAGAAGCAAAGGGAAAAAAAGAGAGACCAAGTATATACAGATTCACAAGGGCTGATGTGGTGCATGGTGTTGATAAAAACTAAAAGTCCATGTATGCCATGAGAGCTGCCCTGGCAGCTGGCACAACACCAGGCCATGAAGCAAAAACAGAAGAGCCAGTAACCTACAGCTTTTGTAGTAATGGCACCAGCACCATCAACATCAAAAGCCTTAGCTTATAGCAGTGACATCAGTATCAACACCAGAAGCCTTGGCTTATAGCAGTGACATCAGCATCAACATCAGAAGCCTTAGCTCATAGCGTGGCACCAGCTGAACATTAGAAACCCTTGGCTCGCATCTCCTTCAATCGCCTCTTCTCCTCCCTTTCCCGCCTGCGAATTGCCCTCAGGTCCGGCGGCTGCTCAATGCCCAGCTCTCGCCTCAGGTCGTCCACATCCCTCTCCAGCTCCTCCTCCCAAAAGACATTGATGATGTCCCTGCTCCTTACGCCGTTCTTAACCGCCCACGGCATGTACACTCCGAAAAAGCGTCGCCTCTCGGCCGGCTTCAGCGTGGCCACGGCCAGCATGCTGAGGCCCGTCATGGGCAGCAGCGTGTTGGCGAATTCAAACGCCTTGAGCGCCACCTCGCCCTCCCTGACCGTGGGCAGCCCCGTCAGGGCGTGGTAAAAGTCATGGCACTCGCGGTACCGCTGCATCACGTAGGCGCACTCCTCGTCGTCAATGTACTTGACGGCCGAGCGCGTGTCTGGAGACACCCCTTCGCGGTCCAGCCACTCGACATAGGCGCGGCCCACGGAGTTTGCGGGCAGGGCGCGCAGGGCCGGGATGGACAGCGTCTTGGAGCTGATGCGAGGCCGCAGGCGAAGGATGCGACGGCCTGTGGGGTGTGCGAGCATGGAGTCGCGAAGGCGATAGATGAAGTAGGGCGTTGCCGTGGCCTCGCCTAGGGTGGCTATGAGATCTGCAAGATTCCGCATCAGCTGAGGGCTCGTATCCATCATGTGTTTGATTTGCATCTGGCCTCCATCTTTTGGCCCCCCCCCCCCCCCCCCCCTGGCACTTGAAGCTTTGCTCAAGTGACCGTCTCCCGCACTTCACCCCCTACTGCCTCATTGAGCTTGGCTTCTGGCTGGAATCGCGATATGCGGCGTTCTTTACAGAGGAGGTAATCAAACTTGGTCATACGAGTCTGGTAAACGCGGCCCCCTGAATTGTTTGTTTGCTTTCCTTTGCTAGTGTGGAACATTGGTGGGTGGCAGAGGACAGGCAAGGGGAAATGAGAGGCCAGGAAACTGGCATTGCATCGAGCCAGCTCCATGTAGCACTACAAGGGAAGAAGAAGATGAAGCGAGTATAATGAATTAGACGTAGAATCAATAAACCCATGACACGTACCAGCGCGGTAGGGGTTGAACAGCGACATGATGCCGGATCCAATGGCCATGCCGGCCTGCTCCATCTTGGTCAGAGGCACATGGCCTGGATACTTGGGCGGTGGCCGGTTGAGCGCAGAGAAATGGCGAGCGGCGACAGTTGCAGCTACTGCTGTGGCCCTCGACGGATGGCAGATTGCAGGCCTCGAAGCACCCGATATTGGCCTCGAAGCCAGGCCCGAAGCTGCTGGTCCTGCTGCTGAAGCCGCAGCCCGAAGCCCATGTCCGACTCGAATCAGTGGCGCGTCCATTTCCAGTCTCCTTGGCGCAGGGATGGTGCGTCAAGAATGCGGTGCGCCGTGAGCGGCTGAAATTAGGGCCAGAGACAATCAAAAAGCAAAATAGAAATCAAAATGTGGTGGTTGATTGCGGAAGCCGCCGCGTGTGCTCCGAAAGCTGTATCCCTCCCCTGTCAAGCCATTAGTCGTGCACACCACCCTGTTTCGTGCCTCTTGCTGCCCCGTTGCTCGCTCTCACCTTGTGGTATAGTCGTTGGTCGTTGAATTTCAATTGAAAGGCACTCACTTGTGGATAGCTGCGCTACTGGGCGGGAAGCAGAGGGAGATGAGAGCGTGGATTGAGGTTGGAAAGAACTTGGCTAGTTTCCGAGGATCCAGATTTTGGCCCGATCGGATGACTGCCGATTTAGTGACAGCCAAAGTGAGCCGACTCAGCTTGGAGCTGGGAGGCTTTTGTGGGGGCAACAAGCTGCCACCATCAGCTCCAGGTCCTTGGAAGTTGGGCCTGTCCTGCTCAGCGCCTCGATGCCTCGGATTTTCGTCGTTGCTTTGGGCATCTCTGATCTCGTTTGCTCTGCTCTTGTACGTGATCAGCGGGAGGTGCCTGTCCCTGTCTCACGGTGCTGCTGTTCTCACATGCGAACATTGAATCTGTTCCCAGGCACCCCACAGACACCAGGTAAGCCAATAACAAGCACTGTGATGGCCTGTAAGAATGCTGCGCCAGCATCATACGAATCCATCGTATCTGTCAGATAACCGGCAGCCAGTAGCCAGGAGCAGCAAGCTGCAAGTGCCGTGGACCAACGCATATTGGGCTCTAGCGCTTTGTGCCTCAATCCCAATCAATCGAGTATGGTAGCATTGTGCTCTTGTCAGGCACATTCCCACTTGTTATTCTCCGTGCCTGTTCGCAGAATACGCGCAAGCACCATGTATTACTCCGTTACCCGGGCAAAAGACGGCATTGCCATGATGCCACCTTGAATATTGTTCTCGTTCATTAGGCGCCCTCGAAGAGCCACTCGAAATGGTGGTGCAGGCAAGGTTCATGCTGTGCTGGGCAACGAGCACAGACGTCCCTCCCGCCGAGAACTGATATGTGGCCAAAGGTTCCATGCCCGAGACAAACGGCGAGGACTGGACGAGATGGATGGGGAGCACCCCACAGATGCGGGAGCACAAATCTAATCCTGCCACACTGAGAGGAGTCTTTTGGTCCCGGGCGCATAAGCTGTGTAACACAATGACATGTCCACGCGCCGTGGTATCTCTGCTCAGACGAACGAGCCAAAGAGGGGGAAACAACTCGTCAGCAGCTGCATGAACCGGCATTTGTCAGGTATCTGTTGGGATCTGGGTTGGGCGCTTGAATAGATAGCACAATATAGCATCCATGCTGTTCTGATAACTTCACTTCTGTCTATGAATCATTGATCAGCATTCGCCTAGAAAACCCAGATACTGTACGAACCGCTGAGGAGAGGAATAAACGGCAAGACGGCTTCTCCGTTGATACACAGCGGTGGGAGAAGGCAACAGGGATATTCCGTTACATCTCTGAGCGTTCGCTGCTGGCTAGTGTCGTCATTGTAACTTCCGATACAGGCGCCGACGGAGCCAAGTCGTTCGTTCCCCTTGATGCTCGGCGTCGGAACCAGGTGCGTTGATCTCGTCCAGTCTTTTGGTTGAGCGGCCATGTCTGATGATCTGCTTGATAGTATCAACACACTTTTCGAGCAATCTGGTTACCGGATTGAGACTCTTGTGGCGGTCCAGCAGGAAACGACCAAACTTACCTGTCGTCTGCTCGCACTCCCATTCACCCCCATTCTGTTCTCTGCCCTTCCGATCCTCTCATCATCTCGAGTATATCTTGGCTTTGCGGTGACTGGCTGCATCTGCTCACGGAAGCCTGCATCTCGAGATCGCACGCGTTTCGTCCTTCCACACATCCTCTCCTCTCCTCCCCTTACCTCCTCGTTTTTCTTCTCCACTCTCTCCTAATCAACTGCAGGTCTTGTGTAACTCTTCTTTTCCAGCCACATCAATAATTGGTGTACGAGGGTGCGCAACTGTGAGGCTGATATATTAGCCTGGTCTTGTTCAAGGGCTGCCTCAAAGACTGCTTTGGGAGCATAAATAGAGTCTAAATTCCGGAGCCCTTTTTTCTTTTGCTTTTTGAACAGTGATTCAGGGCAGCCATTACCAATAACCATTCTGTCATCGCTCTTGGGTATCTCAGCAAGATATAAAGCGCGAGCCCCAACAGCTGTAAACGCGCCTGCTGCAGCAGCTGCAGACGCAAGTGCGAGCAAGCAGAAAGTGTTGAACACGGCAACCACAATTTCTTGATACCTTTCTCTCTCCCCTCTTCTCTCCCCTCTTTTATTTCTCCCCTGATCATCTTTTTTCCCTTCTAAATCTACCATCTCGCTTCCAATTTCGCTCCAAAAGGCAAAGAAAACAGGAAAAAAAAAGAAAAAAAGACAAGAAAATCAATTCGTTGTATCATTTGCAGCCTTTGCGCAAAGTATTGACCATGCCTATGATATTTACAGAGCACATGGAACAGTACGACCTCGAGACTGTGTTTCCTCAACCTGGACCCTTTGCCGTCATGCGCAGCGCAGAAGTCGAGTAAGTGCCTCTATCCCGCCAAAATTGCCTTCCAAGTCATTTTCTTCCAAGGAGCCATTTGTCTCTGTTATCCTTGATACGACATCTCTTCACATGGCTAACTCGTTCATTCCTTGTCCCCTGTTTAGTATCGTCGCCGTTCATGGCCTCAATATTGAGGCTCGCTATCTTGTTCACAGAGACACCTGGTCTCACCGGGGCAAAGTTTGGCCCAGAGATATCCTTCCTAGCTGCTTTGACAAACACTGTCGCGTCATGCTCTTCTCCTACAACGATGGTCTTTCTGTTAACGACGAAGACACGAATTTCACAAAGCATGCCGACCGCCTTCTCCGCCTTCTGATGGAGACGCGAAAGGATGACTCTACAAGACCACTGGTATTCATTTGCCATGATGTAGGCGGACTCATTGTCAAGGAGGTTAGTATACAAAGACCATTGTTTTTTGACAGGCTGGCTGTCCGTCCAACCTTTGGGGATGCTGAATCAACAATTTTAGGCCCTTGCCAAGGCTCACTTGGATAAGTCGGGCACCATCATCTCCATCGATCTTTTTACTCGACTCCTAGTCTTCTTCAACACTCCCCATCATAACGTTGCCAAATCTGTGCGCAACATCGCCAGTGCTGCTGTCCGTCCCACTCCCCCCCATGTCCTGGACATGCTCGACAAGGCCTGCAACGAGCACGTAGAGCGTATCGCGCCTCTTGAGGAGCGGGGACGTCTTTACCGCAGACGCCTAGTCATTAATTTCCATGGATGCAACTGGTACCGTGGAAAGAAACTTGTAAGCCCTTTCTTTGCCCTCCTTTGCCATCATCTTCAACGCAAGTCACTTCAGCAGCTGACACACAATCTACTTTTCTCTTCAAGCTGGTTGAGAAAGAGGATTCCATGTGCAACGTCCGACATGAATACTGGGAGAAGCACTTCACCATTTACGGTGACCATACCTCTATTTGCAGGTTTCCAAACAGCGACGACGTCACTTGCGAAACTGTGCTGAAGACGATTGGCCTTAATACCTTTCTTGCTATGCGTATGTATCCTGTTTCCGACATTCTCAATAGAGCGAGGTTCCGTTTCTGGGGGGATCCCGTCGAACATATCATCCCTTGTTTTCGGAGCAACACACTGAAATGAGCAGAAGCGGATTGCTAGGTGCGGTTCATTTGCAAGAGCACGGTCTCTTTATGCCGTCTTTCGATCATCACCCCCTTTCTCGTCGTCGGTCGATTCTATATAATATGCCAATATCCAGCAATTAGGTATTCAAAGAGCGATGAGTCCGGGAGGCAGCTAGCACAGTTCGATAACGAATATAGCCCTGGCTTTATGGGGCTTGTAAACCCGTGGGCTTTGCGGAAAAGAATAAAGAAATTCAACATTTCCCACTCCTTGTCTTTGTGTCTACGAATCACCCATGTGCTGCCATGCTTGAGTCCGTCTCTGATCTTTTCTATGTATGTGTCCATGCTATAGCATCGTCTCTACCTCCACAGCTCTGGCAATGCGGAGGGGCAGCGAGATCGACGAACAGTGGGCATCTGCATCTTGCAAACCCACAGGTTAGAGTCGCGAATACGGGGTCAGTAGCCGTAGCCGCAGCCGCAAAGACCCGAAACTTGTAGCACAAAGGCTGAATGCATATAGTTCTCAAGCTATAACATGGATGGATTCAATCAAATCATCAGTACGCTATTCCGCTACGGAAGCCTCTGTTTGTGGCCAATGTGTTCCCACCACAGGATACCAGAAATGGAATATATTTTGCCTTTTGGGCACCCAACAATGTTTCTATAATTCAAATTGCAAACAGAGCGTTTCCAGACTTTTGGCCCATGACTGTAATATCACCGCAGGTAGTCCTACCAGTGCCTGTCAAAAGTCCTGGTCGGGCATACATGTGCCGAGAGACCCCAGGTAGTAGGAGATCGGACGCTACTATCGGCACCCTTTTGGAGCTTGGACACTTGTTCGCTTAGGCCCTCCGTAGAAGCACCGTAGTTTGAGACGATCTGCTATGCAGTTGGCACACTCATCTCGAGAGACGCTAGGATTCTGGGAAAAGGAAAGAAGAGAAGAATCAGGCCACAATCGCGTCTTCTAAAGCTAGATTGAACGCTTTGACGCTTAGAGCGAGATGTAACGTTGATCCTCTGTTGAATCCATTATCTTCGAAAAATGTAATATTGTGTGCATTTGGCTCCCCTCTGCATCTAGATCTCTGTAACCAGTTACCATAGACTAGGCAGCTCAAGGAAGAACAAAACTTGGCCAGAGAGTTGATTTGCTCGGCCAAAAAGGCCCCGTCTTGTCCGTCTTTGCTGCCAGAACCCCATCGGTTCAATTTCCCAAAATGCAGCGCGCCGTATCAAAACTCCTCTTCTCAAATACCACCCAATGTACCTAGATAATCATCCGTCGTCCCATGTCTTTGTAAACCCCAAGCAATTCCCATCCATCCATCATCTTTGCGGGTGCTGGCTGTTATTCATCTTCAAACGCCCACACCGACCGTTTTGCCCCACCTTTTCTTTTTTAAACCATTTCCCCCTCCTGCTCAAACGGAAACGCACCCGCATAGTCGCAGATATTAAAACAACAGACGAGAGAAGAGTCAAATTAAAAAATAACAAGGTATTCATCATACAGTTTTCTAAACAGAGTTTCGCGCTTGCTGATATCCTGTTGAGAAGAAGAAAAAGTAGAGAAGGAAAAAAGAGGGGAGGAAACGATGGTAGTCTGGTCGGTATAATTAGAGAGTCAAGCGAGTATATCAATCATGTGTATGTGAGGCCGTCAAGTCTAATTGTAGATTGCCTCGATGAGGTAAAGTATGCCAAAGAATAAAAAGGCAACGGCACCGCCAACAGTCACTGCAAACAAGCCCTGGTTAGCGTTCTTGTCCTTGGATAGAGATTGATCGTATCTGCATATAGACGGGGGGAGACGTTTTGAGTTTTTCAACTTACCAACTTTCAGACTAACGCGTCCGGCAATGGCGCGTCCACCAATGACCGCAACGCCGGTGCAGATGGAATGTCCAGCCAAAGCACCGAGCGTAACCCACCAATAGTCCTGTCCAGCAGCCATGGCAATGGTAGCAATCTGGCTTCGATCTCCCCACTCGCCCAAAAAGGTCATGATAAAGGTCTGGACCCAGGCTGGGCTCAGGATAAGAGAGCAAAGGTTGCTGATACCACTGCCGACGCTGCTGAGGCTGCTTGACTTGCGAGAAGGGGCACGGGAGGGAGACTCGGAGGGCGATCTAGGCGAGGGAAACCTAGTCTTGCGCGAAGACCTGCCCCCGAGGCCCATCTCAAGAGCATCACCAGAGATGGAACCACCTCTTCGCTCAAGCTCCTTCTCCTTCTCGGCCAGCTCTTGCTCCACCTCGTGCATCTCGGCTGTGACACCTTCGTTGGGATCCATCTTCATTCCCTCTCGGAGCAGTCTGGCGCCAAAGACGAAGAACAGGCCTGCGGCGAGAAGACCAGTCAGGCGCTTGGAAATCAGAGCCGGTACGGCATGTCCCAGGACGGCAGACAGCACAGTCATGACCGCGAGGGCTCCAAAGGCAGCAGAAAAGACAACCATGCGATCGTGCTTCATAGCCATGAGAGCTGCTACCAAAAAGGTCTTGTCTCCAACTTCGGAAACCAAGATCATGGTAAAGGACAGGATGAAGGAGTGGAAAGGCTGGTTGATGCCATCTTCGCCCTCAGAGTCCTCTGGCGCTGACGGTGACGAACTTGCAGTCTTTGGCTTGGAAATGTCGAGATGGTCCTTCTTTGCGGAGTCGGGAATGGGTGGCGACAGTTGTTCGCGAGGCGTGTCGGGGAGATCGCCAGGTTTCTATCCGCCATTGCGCGTCAGTGCATCGGATCATTGAACAATATTGCATCGTTGTTGTATTGCTGCCGCATGCATAGAGATGGCCACATGCATCGATAAGGAAAGGGGGGGGGGGGGGCGCTCATGATAAAACATGTCATACCTCAAGTCCAGTGTAACCAGTGTCTTCGGTATCCTTATCGGATGACGACTTTGGCTTGTCCTTCTCCGAGTCCGCCGGCTTGGTCTTGTCTTTGCCCTTGCCCTTTTCAATCTTCTTCTCCTCGCTGTGAGGCAGTGGCGGATGTTCCTTGGGCGCTTCCGGCTGGTTCACCAGCTTCTCGCCAGTCTTGCCCTCGTGGGCCTTTCGGGCCTTGTCCTTTTCGGAGACGCCGCCCTCGGTGCCCGTGGTGCCGTCCTGAGGCTTCTCGCGGTTCTTATCAAACATGACGCCATCGTTGGACTCGGGAATCTTCTTGCCGTCGACGACGGTGGGATCTTTGGGGCGGCCTTTGAGCGTGGGGAGGTCGCTTTCGCCCTTGGTTTCAGTCGACACCTTGCCGTCGGTCTCGACAAAGGGCCCTAGGTGAGGCTTGCCATCTTTGCCGTCCACCGGCGCGTCCTTGGTGGGCACGCCGAGACGGCCCTTGAGGATCGCAGCGTCGGCAACGTCACCAGGGATGGTGTCTCTCTCGCTGTTGGCGACGGCAGCGGCAGCGGGGTCTGTCGCAAGGGCTCCGGCGATGGATGGGAGAAGGAGGAGGAGGAGAGGAGAATGCTTTGCTCGGAATTGCATTGCGGCGGCGGGGGGCTGAAGTGGAACAGCAGCCTGGTCGATGTCGTCGAATTTCGGTAGCTCAAGGGTCGATTGTTGCTCAATGCATCAGGATGCGATGCGGTCTCTGGTGAAGACGGGGCCTTGGGGCCAGGGCTCAGCAACAGGCAATTCGAGATTGAACAGAGAAGAGCGAGGAAAACTGCAATGCTCCAATGGATGCGAGATGAGGAAAGGGGCGAATTGGTAGATGGAATGGCCGATTCGAGGTACGCAAGCTCGCGTGTCTTGGCTGGTGGATGCACACGCCGCTCGGAGAGGATTAACTCTGACGGAATGGATTTTCGTGGTGTCGCAGGCGTTGCAAGATGGGCAGCAGCCGGCAAGAAGTCTAAAAATAAAGATATAGTAAGGGAGCGAGACGAAGGAAAAAAGAAACAATTGTAAACAGCGAAGCGAAGAGAAAAAGGAGACCAGAGAAAGAGACGCCTTGTTGAGGAGGTGGGAAAAAAAGAATCTCAAGCCGGCCAGTGTTCGAGGCTCGCTGTCCTTTTTTTCGCGGCCCCTCCCAGTGCTGGAAAGCGAAGTTCTAGGCTGCCAGACAGCGCTGCATGGTTGTTGCGTAGCGCTGCGCGAATCTGGTTTCCCCTGAAAAGGCACCGGCGCCGACTCCATCGCTGCAATTTCGCGGCCTCTTGTGGCGACCCCTTGCAGCGAGGTGGGGCCAGACCCACCGGCTGGTACTTGGGTACATCCAGACGCCCCTTGAGATACGAGTCTCGGGGCTTGGGAGCTGGAAATAGATGCGATCAAGTCAGGACGAGGCGCTGCAGCTCGATTTTACGAGGGGATCTGCATATCATCATCTGTCCAAGTTTTTTGTTCGCAGGGAATCGGATCCTTCCATGCTACTTTGCAGCTTGAAATAGCACATTGCAGCGTATCACCGCAATGAATGGACAGCCAAACAGCCTCCCGCCGTTGACTTCAAGTGCCGGCCCAGCGTCAAGTTCGCACATACACATGCCCACCTATACCATACAAGACTCAAATCCAACAGCAATTGAGCGGCACATGTTGCGATAAAATCCAGATGCATTGAAAAACAAGAGGGATACCGAAGAATGTAAAATAATTCCTACATGTTTACGCATTATAATCAGTAGAGGAAAGCAGCAGTCGCCAGCAATAACAGTTGCAGTAGCAGCAGTAGCCTATGCGATAGCAATGTTTGACTTTCGCCAGTCACATGACGCTCATACCGAGAGTCGTTGCTCTCTGCACCTCAAATTTTCGTCTTGGAAAGAATACAAGCCTTTCTTTTTTCCAAAGATGGCCTGGGCATTGTGTGGCCACGAAAGATGCCGCCAGACTTTGAGGCTATCACGCTCCGTAACATGGACGGCTCCTCTTTGAAGGATCTCTTCGACTCCACTAATACTTGACGCACATCGGATGCCAGTTCACGAATTACAATATATGGAACCAAAAACGTTACTCGTCAGTCATTTCAGGCCTTGGGGGTGATTGAAAACGCTGTGAAACAAAAAGAATACGGTCATTAGGGGGCCCAACTTTTGACTACAATCTATGCAATTCATCAATTACCAGCTATGCTTCTTGTCCGGCCCGTTGAGATATTTAGCTAGTCTTTTGTTTCTAGGTGATGAATTAGATAATTTCCGTCGACTCGATACGATCTAGTGGGATCCTCGTATGCCAACGACAATTGTTGCTCGCCTACACGGCCGTGGCTGTGTTCATCTATATCAGACAAACTACTACCTCGACGCCCTGGCACAACAGATTCAGGCACCTCCAACCATTTCGAGGTCGTCCAAATCACAACAGTTGAAGCAACTAGTACTACGGACAGGACAACCAGTCAACCGGTACCAATGCGAAAGTGGGAGAACTTTGCATAATCACATGCAAGGAACAGAAACTTCAACTGCACGCCAACATCCAATCGCTCGTAGCTGTCCGCCAGAGCATCGCCACATGATTTCTAACTATATGTGTATGGGACCACGATACTCTTCTTTGTGTTCTAAATATGGCTGAGCAAACGTTAATGCTTCTTCTGTACGCATGTCAGCCATTGATTTATATGACTGGGGGACCCCAGGCCTCGATTTTCCTAGCAGTGCAAGTACCGCAATCATCCAGAAACTTTGGGGCTTTAACAAAATACCGAGTTTTAGTACACTTTGTCACTGATTCCAGATGGGCTCCATTGTGCATTACATGTTACGACTATGATGAAAAGCAGCAGCGCTCTTTTGGTCTCCGATCTTTTGGAATAACGGACAATGTATAGCCTCGCGCCAACCCGGACGGTTACTTTTGGCACCACTGATGTAGTACATCTTCAAACCAAACTATATCAAGCAAACATATCAACGGGTCCAAGGACTGCCGCTGTTATATTGCTTACCAAAGTAGGCAACATGGCAATATAACTTTACGTCGGTGGTTGAACAATTTTCAATGCTATTGATACATATTCCATGTCCACCCTTTCCTTACATTGCAGACATGAACAAGTCGACCCCTACCATAGTAAAACATTCGAAATTTTACGCAAACCTCCAAGTTTGCGAAAGCGTGACGATCGAGCCGACACGAGCACGAATAGTAGAAATATCCATCCCGGATCTGGACAAAGCTTTCAGTCAGTTGGACATTGATATTGATGGCGGATTTTTTTTTTTTTTCCCCCCTTTTTAAGCGCGATACATCTTTCCCAGGCAAAGGGTAACAATTCCTTCACTAAATAGCAGAACCGGTACAGTGCTCGCAGCTGGGTCTGCAACATGGAGCGCCATTGTTCTTATAGCATCAGTGCTACTACTGCTTTTACGGCGAGGGATCACGATGGCATCACGGAAGAAGAGCAAAAGAAACAAGGAAAACAATCTAGAATTTCGAGTTCGTACAAATAATGTGACCGTAAACTGGAATGCATGTTTGCTATCCTTGCCTTTGTTGCTCCTCTTTCGCCATCCCATCGTGATGTCTAACATAGTAGCAGTTGCTCAAGCGCCATCTTTCAAAACTCCGTTTGGAACGTCCTCTGCAACCAGCGGGTTGCAAACGTTCAATCTGCCAGCGACACGATAATCTCCTTTGGATACTGTTAAGCTGAGGAGCAGCTTATGGCGCTGGCTCTTGTCTGTTTTCTGCCCCCTAATTTTGGAGATGATGTATTATACCAAAATCGAAATAAACAGGTTTTCGTTTCTTTTCCAACCCACCAAGACAGGGTTTTTCTCCAATCCAATTCTCAGTGAATGATATCCCAACAATTGATG
The DNA here is from genome assembly GCA_030708095.1 of Trichoderma sp. CBMAI-0020. NCBI lineage: Eukaryota > Fungi > Ascomycota > Sordariomycetes > Hypocreales > Hypocreaceae > Trichoderma > Trichoderma sp. CBMAI-0020. The sequence goes on from JAJNCI010000002.1 coordinate 1,917,176, forward strand.
CCCGTGTCTATGAGACTTTATTAACTGGGGTCATCTGGCCATCCTAGAAGCAACAACCAATGCTATCAAAAGCCACTCTTGTTCGCCAACCAAAATCTATATATCCAGTCATTATGGAAGCATCAGACCAAGGAATAAGGAAAACTCTCCCCCTCCAAAAAGACAATCAATCTACCAGAGGCATCTATCCGTGAGCCACTCCAAGACTCCGCCGCTGCACCTAGCTCTGCCAGGATAACGGCCATGTCTCCAGAGTCAGCCACATTGCTGTTCCTCACAGCCTCCAACTACGCCGCTGCCTCCGACTCTGTCAGATGAACGACCATGCTGGAAGATGCATCAACAACATGTGAGCTGTTAGTCAAGCAGAAGGGCTGCCCGCTGGTCCCCGGCCCTGCCAGGTTGACGGGTATGCCCTTCCGGTAGACGAAGCACTCAGTTCAAGATGCCCCTTTTGCACAGACCTACCTCCTAGAAGCAACTGGAGGCGCCGCCCCATTGTCTCCCAAACACCACTAATCGCATCCCTTAACCCGCCTCGCGGACCGTCTTGGACTAACAAAGTCCTCGTTGACTAACGGCGGCGGGCATTTCTGATCTTGTGTCTTGTCCGCCTCCTCCGTGTCCTTCTTCGCGTCCTTCTTCGCCTTCTTCTTCGGAGTCTGCCGCTGTGGCGGAGGGTTTTGGCTCGCAGTAGCTGGTGTGGCGCTGCGTCTGCCGCTTCTTCTTCCGCTCCTTGGACGAGAGACACGATTCCTTGCCTCTGGCCTTCTCTCAGCTGGAGAGGGCACGGGCGAAGGCGCACTTTGCCGAGATGCGATTTGTGCAAGCTCGCCTGGCACCACGCGTGGTAGCACGCCTTGTGGTGGGCTTGGTGACGGGCTTCCTAAAGGGCCACGAGGCCTCCGAGGCCGGTATTCTGACATGTCTGAATACCAATCCCAAGGCACGGGGGCGTCCACAAGCAAATCCCAAGGATGGGGTTTGGGCTCAGGTGATGGGGATTCTTCAGCCACAGCGCCAACTGTCTCCATTGCGCTTAGGTGCGTCAAATATCCCAGCGAATAGGTCCGATCCGGTGGTGGCACGTAATTAGGATCAGGTGAGCCGACACCTGGCCATAAAGCGTGTCCTTCGGATGATGGGCTTTCAGAGCCAGATTCTTCGCTATCCGATGCCTCTTCCTCTTGCTCGGCTCTTCTCCCGACGGGCACCAACATACTCTCAAAGGGCAATCTAGTCTCGACGTCCACCGATACCAACAATCCTATAGATTGTCTCGCCCTTGTTCGTGGGCTCAGAATCTGGAGAGGAGTACTCTCGTTTGCGTTTCGATTTCGAGACGTCAATGGGCCGGCTTCAGCATTTGTCGGTTCGCTAGGGCTCTGGCCTGCTCGGGCTTGCTTTGCTGCCAGCTCCTTGGATGATTCTCCGTCTGGATTTTCTCCTGTCTTGCGCTTGCTTCGCTCATACTGTCCAGCACCGGTTTTCGTGGGCGAGGAAGAGGTTGGAGGCGGTGGTGATGATGAAGGCTCCACGCATCTTGTGCGGGCACTGCCTGCTTGCGAACCCGGGGCGGTTTCTTGGGGCTCGTCCAGCTTGGTCCTTTTCGATGACCGAGCCGGGCTGCTGCTGAGCTTCTTTTTGGCCATGGTTTGATGAGCTGCGCTACTCGGTGCTCCAGAGGATGTTGAGCAAAGCGAAATGCTCAGGCAAGTTTGAATTTCAGCCTATTGACAACACAAGAGTTTTTGTTGTTCACAACGCGCTAGCCACTGTAAAACAGCCCCAGCTTGCAGAATCAAGCGGTGGGTCGATGCTGTCTAAATGCTGCAGTACTGCCTCTACCGTATTTCAGACTTTCATCAATAAGTCAAATATTGAGGATCGTTATTCCTTATCTCGAAAGGTAAACTCTCACTCGGCACCTTCCGTTATATTTACCTAGTTAGGTAGGCACTACCACTAGTAGTGCCTACCTTAGGCAGTTATTCGCCTAGTACTGCGGGCACTGGCCAACATAGCGCCCGCCACTGCTTCTAGCGGCTGTCGTGTAAACCGAACACACACATGCAGCATACATGCAATGGCTTCGACAACTGTACACGACGTTGCAGCCACTGCAGAAGCAACAGCTGCAAATGACATGACAGCTTCAGCGGACTGTACAGCAGCCGTAGCGGATGATGCAATGGCCAGGGCGGTAATGGAAGCAAAGGAGGCAAAGGAAGCAGAGGAGGCAAAGGAAGCAGAGGAGGCAAAGGAAGTAGAAGAAACAAAGGAAGCAGAAGAAACAAAGGAAGCAGAAGAAGCAGAGGAGCCAGAAGAAGCAGAGGAGCCAGAAGAAGAAGAGGGAGCAGAGGAAGAAGAGGAGCCAGAAGAAGAAGAGGAAGCAGAGGAAGAAGAGGAAGCAGAGGAAGCAGAGGCAGATGAAGAAGCAGAGGCAGATGAAGAAGCAGAGGCAGAAGAAGAAGCAGAGAATCCAGAGGAACCAGCTGAACCAGAGGCAGAAGAACAAACCGCACAACCACAAACTGGAACCGGAGCAGCAACATACACAATTGCCTCTTTTGCTGCCGCCAACATGGCTGCCCTCCATCTCCTGGAGCTTGTCCAAAGCAATCCATCGCCTCCTGGCCTCATAGCTGATGAAGAAAATATTGGTTATGGCCTATCACTCCTCCCATCGCCTGACATTGGCCGCCGTGCCAATAACATCATGCAATGGTATATCGGCGCTGGCTCGTCACCACGCTTGATCAGCAAAGGGCAGATTGGAGAGGACCCAGATATCCTGCTATGCCCTTCGGGCACTTCGAACAGCTCTCGGATTCTTCATGGAATGTTCAAAAGACTCCACGCCACACTGTATCTTCATCCGCACTCTGGTGTGATGATGCTTAGATCACTCACCAAGCAGACTATTGTATACGAGAAAGGAAAGCTAGACGGCACCGATCTATTGCTTTCCAAGTCGCCAGGACGAATTAGCACTTGCGTGTTGTGGAAAGAGAACAACTTTCTTCGATTCGGCGGAGACTCTGAATATCGATTCATTCTCAAGCACCACAAGACGGATCCCGCTCTTGTCAACCGGCTACAATCCTGGCTTGATAACACCTATCTCTGGCAGAATACATACTACGGCCTTCCTCCCTCAAGACTGCTCTCTCTTCACACTCCGTCGGTCGTGGTGATATCGGGAGACTTGTTGCTTCGACAGTCAATCCCAGGCACCACTCTTAAATGCGGTATTAGCGTCTATACCGGCCAACCACTTGCCGTCGGCGCGTTTCGTTGCATTCCCGAGTTGCGACAAGATACACTCAGTCGCCTCGACAGGGCCAAAAAGCCAGGCACTGGGTTACTGTCAGTCAGGAGGTTTTGGTGCAACCATAGTCCGTCTTATCTATGTCTCCGCAAATACCATGACGGACCGTCCGAGGGTAGTTGTCGGTTCACAGCGTATTCTCTGCCTCTAGCTGAGCATACTTTCTCTACCATGGATTGGTCACATATGAGCGCTGGCACCTGCCTTCGATATTTCCATGGGACACTTTCTGGCCTCGTCCAACTGCATCAAGAAGGAATCGTTCACACTAGCCTTCACCCCGACACACTGCTCATAGTAGCCAAAAAGGAACAAGACAAGTCTCGTGCGGATTCTGACAGTCAGTCAGACAAGATGGGAACAGAGGCTGTCCTATATCCCTGCATACAAGCAGCGAGAGAGCGGAGTGATCATATTTCTGTTGCACCCGAAGTTTTGCAAGATTTCAACAGCATTCTCACTCCCGAAGCCGATATCTGGGCTCTTGCTGCCTCATGGCTTGTTGGAATTGTAAATGCACCCCGCAAGGGCAACTTCAAGATGACAGAAGTTCGTCACCAGAAGATGCAAGCCAGTATACGCAAGCGGTGTCGAATCGGCAGAATCAGCGAGCCACTCGAGGCTCTGATGCTTCAAATGTTGGCCTGGGATCCGCAAGATCGACCAACCGCCAACGAAGCTCTAGGCAGCACGGCATGGTTGCCAGTCTTTGAGGAGCGGCAGAGGGTTCAAGAGAGCAGAAAGCGGAAGCGGCAGGAGATTATACAGCTGGCTTCGAATGGAGACAAAAGGGTGAGGATTATTACCCCAGAGGTAGATGCGCAGCAGTAAGGCAGGGAGGGAGTTGGTTAGGCGCAATCCATTTCAAAGGAAATGTCGACTATATTAAATACCCAGTTACTTTAACAGCAAGGCAGGGAGGGAGATGGATAGGTGCAACCCATTTCAAAGGAAATGTCGATTGTATCTGATATCCAATTACTTAAGCTAATCTACTATATTACTAGCCCATTTCAATCCATCAAATCGTCCTCCAGAATCACATCCATCCAACACGTTTGCACAGAAAGGATGCGCCGCCGGCAATGGCAGTTATTCCAGTGAAAGCAATAACTGGGCCATAGCCGCTCCCATATCCACCAAAGGCCTGTCCTTGCCACGGAGTTCCCTTGACCAAAACCTCGCTCAAAGGTCCCGATACCACGTTTCCAATGCCCCGGCCGGCTGCGAGGTATCCAAAGATCATGAACGGGTCAAACGTAGACCCTCCGCCTGCGGTGTTTGCTTGGCTTGGCTTGGAGACTACCGTGCGGATGATTCCAGTCCAAGCACTCGTATAACTTCCTGCAAAGAGCCCGTATATGACGCAAAAGATGTAGAGCACGGCCATGTTCGTCGCAAACCCCCACAGCAAGAAAGCTCCCACTGCCGCGCCCAGTGCTGATATCATGAGGCATGTCGTGACGTGGAACCGATCGACAAGCATCCCCATAGCAATACACCCGAAAACCGACGCAACGTTGATGGCCAACACCGTCAAAGCCGCAGGGAATGCCTCAGAGCCAAGAGTCGAGGTGGCATAGGATGGCAGATATAGACCGGGCATGAAGAACCCCAGAGCCTCGACTATGTTTGCTAATTGAAATAATAGGAATGAGCGATCAAAGATGAAGCTTAGCTTCGACAACTGAAACTTGACACCAGTTGTTATCGGGAGCCGTGGCTTGACAAAGTAGACAACCGGAATCGTCAAAACGAAGAGGGCAACGGCCCAGATACGCAACGTGGTTCGCAGTCCATATCGTCCCAGCAGGAACTCGAGTAGCATCGGGATCGCAAACCCGCCAATACCTGTGCCAGACCACATGACTCCAAAGGCCAGGCCTTTGCGCTTGACGAACCACTCGTCCATGTACAGGATGCAAGGGCCGTAACAGATGGAGCCACCGATGGCGAAAAGGACACCCTGAGTCAAAATAAGATGCCAGACAGTCTGCGAGAAGGAGCTCAGCGCAAGAGCTATGCACATGATGAGGAGGCCTGCGGTCGGGCCATATCGATTCTGCTTGGGATACATTCTCATGAGGGGGAAGACGAACGGAGCAGATAAGTACATGGTTCCCTACGATGATGACGATTAGTACCAGTGCCTCGGCAAAGAGGATGAAAGGAGGACAATCTACCATTGCAGTGGTACCGATTGCGGCAATGTTGGAAGATCCCATGAATGGCGCGTGGGTGCTATAATAGTTTTGAAAAATACCAAAGGCAAAAGGAAAGCCTGGCCGTTTGTTAGCCAACACGGCCTTCTTTCAGTAAGGCAATATCTTGTTGCTCACCCCAGACTAGGCATTCAATAATGGTGCAGGCTGCCAAGAACAGCATCGCATCTCGACCAGTGTCGACGGGAGGCAGCGAGACTCCATGCTCGTTCTCCGAGCGGATATCGATATCTGGCGAGAGAGAAGAGTCGCCGGGCGTGGTGGTATCGAGCTGAATCGACTCTACCTGCGGGTAATCCTCTAGGGAAGCCTGCCCCATTGTGAGACGCTGGGTGTCTGGTACCTATTCCAAACGTATCAATAGTACGAGCAATGTGATGGAAAATCGAAACGACGACAATCTTGTTCTAGAAAGGGGAAAACGGCAACTCTTATCCTTCAACAGTTGGATGCTTCGTCTGCCTGTCTGTTCACTAATCATTAAATCCGAATGTCAACGACTCCACAAGGCTTTAGCCCAACGCGCCCTATTCTTGATGTGCGGCGTACCAAACCCCACGCTAGGGAGTTCATCGTCTAGATTACATGGACCTTATCTGGAGAGACGCGAAAAAGATGTGCTACAATAGTCCAACGTTGTAAACAAGACCAGCGTTTCTTAATGGGTTCAGAAGGCTCGCAAGGATACAACACTCGGGCTACCTACAAACAGATCAAGTTCACTCTTCTTTATAGCAAACAACAATACTACACAACGCCACAATGCAATCCTCATTGTTCTGTACATAGTGCCAAGGCATGTTCAACTTCACGTATCTCTCCTTTAATACTGAACGACTGTATTCCCTTGTAAACAATGTCAGTTATCTTGACATTTTCACAAACATCTTGCCACGAGCCGCATCGTGGACAGCGTGAACATGTCGCTCTCTTCGTTCCTTTACTAAAGACCTTTGACACTTGAAACAAGTGATACAGCTGCAGCACGCATCGCTTGGAGGATGTGGCAAGTATATAGAGACGCCAAGATGTCTGTTTTGCATATCCATATCAGCAAACATCAAATGATCAGATACGCATACCAGCATACATCAAGCAGTCTCACAAGTCTTTACCTCTATCCCAATCAAAAGTCTAACATCACATTCCGAGTCTTCCATCGTCCAGCCATGGACTGCATAGCATGGATAGTTGGCTCTCTCGTCGCTCGGTTATATGCCGAAAAGCAACTTCAGCTCGAACAGCCTCCGCAAGTCTATGAATACAACGGAGACCGGATTCGTGTTGTGGTTGGAAGAATTGGAAACTGTCGCGTCACTTTGGCCCATTCTGAAGGAAAACACATATCCGAGACGGCTACATTCATGCAGCAATTCGTTGGCAACGGCACTTTCCAAATGTTTGTCCTTGGCGGCGTGGACGACTCGGCAAACTTCCCACAGCATACCAATCTACTGTTGGGTGATTGTATAATTGATGCCCCTGCCATGGACGAGTTTGCGTTTTTCGCGGCAGAGAGCATCCTTACACCCGCGGCTCGTGTAAACGCGAACCGCCTTCTGCACGCCGTCGACAAGTACATGAGAGAGGACCGGCGCGAGATTCTCATACGCAACAGGGGCATCAACTTCGTCGTCAACGCCCGTCTCATATATAAACACTGGGATCCAGAAGAGTGGGAGAATCTCTTGTGTTGTGGATTAGATACCGAGTTCAAGCTGCCTTGCATCAGAATCCGAGGCCTGAATAGACACTCCCCTGGCGTTGGCCCAATATCCCTGCCTTGGTACGAAATTGCGTGCGAGGCAGCTGCGATGGCCACAAGGGGTATCCTTGAACTGCTTGAAGCACCATGAAAAGATGAGGGGAGGCACCAAGGAATGAGACGAGTCATAAAGGGCGAGGGGAATGCTTTCAGGTTGGCTAGCGGAAACTGCTTTTTATCCCATTGTTTGTTCACATAGTTCTTATCAGTATTGCCATTGTTAGTCATTGATCTTTATTTTTTTTTATTTCGAAAAATTTCTAGCCATTGGGTTCGTAGAGAGTGATTTGACGTGGAGATGAATGTGAAAGAGATGTAAATCATAGGCCTTACTATAATCTTTGTCGGGCACAGAACAAGAGGACAAAGGGTAAACGATCCTTTTGTAGAGGACTCATTAATTGATGGATTGTCCAGTCTAGTAGTAAAGGTATGTTCATTTATTTCTCCAAAGGCAGTTTGCTTCTCTCTTTTACATGCATCTTTGAGGGCATTTTGGATCTCAGTTGTCGTGCTTCTCATCATTTTCTTTGTCTTTCAAAATCGCTGTCTTTTGCCAAAGATCCGTGGGCACAATTAATGTTCACTGATGAACATCCGAGGGAAAATAAACAGTCTTTGTCTCGCATTTCCTGTTTGTATTATATGCGAAAAGCCCTGTCCAAGCGTTGTTTCTGCATTCAACTCGTCATAGTCATGTAAACAATCTGTGTCTTAGAGTTCAAACAAAGGCCAGCGCGTAGAGTTCATTACCCTTGGTGAGAGATGCCTTGTGGACATGTACTTTCATGACGTGATGTTGTTGTGAAGACATTTGTGAGCAGAATACAACAAAGAGAACTTTTACGGTGAACAATCGATGTGCTTCCTTTTGAAGATATTCGTACATGAACCTGATATGAACAATTGATCTTGGTGTATGGCTTTACATGTAGGAAAATAACAGGGCCAGTCCCCGCTGAGAGTATACGCAACAGAATACTCATCTTGAGGCTTGCTCGAAAACTATAATAAGAGGCAGATCCGACCTTCTGGCATCCATCTCGAAGCAATCCAGACAACACAAACACTCTACACACCACAACGCACCACAACAACCTCCGCACTGTCCAGGCATCTATCAGACTCTTCCACACCTCTCTAACAGCAACTAGCCTCAAGCCTTGAAGCGCTGACTCTCACACTCCCAGATCTAACCCCGAAAATCTCCTTGGATACCATCATGGCAAGCTCTTCGGCTGAATGGCCCATTGGGTGGATCATTCCCGATCTCACCGAGTTCTTCTATACCGTCCCACTGCTCGGCCCTTCTTGCCTGCAGGGCATACAACTCGGACATGACGATAACCTCAACTGGGCAATTGGCGACATGTATGGCAAAAAGGTCATTCTAATCCATGCTCCAAAGGCATGGCAGGCATATGCAGCCAGCGCGATGAAAGCAAGATTTCAGGTCAAGATCATCTTCATTGGGGGCACTTATCACTCCGCCACTTTTTCCTTCCCCCCAATTGGCCATTGTCTATTGAAGCTGCCAGAGATTGACGAGCGCCGTTATGACCGCTTATCTGCATCCATCCCCGAAGAAGAGTTGGCGTCCCTAGCCAAGCTGACCAACGGCCTGGATCGTTTTATAGGCGGAGCAAAGGAGGGACTGTTTAACCTCGATCAAGTCATCTACCAGTGGGCTCAGCAAGACCCACAAGTCATGAATGGACTCGAGATGCCAGATGCAACATTCGTCCGTGAGTTTGAGACGCTCCCCCCGGTAAGAAGATTGACTCCAGAAAGATGCTAATACTCTATACAGACGTCCCCGCAACATATCCCCAATGGCCAAAGCCTATGAACACCTACATGTGCTGCGGCCAGGACTTCAACAGCGGCGTCTACACTAACCAGATTCCCTGCCTCAAGGTTTTGGCAGTTTCCGGGTACCGAGGCAGGGACGACAACGATATGATGTGGCATAAATATGCGACGCTGGGGAGCGCAGCCGCCATTGCGTGCATTATTTACAACATTGTAGTTTGATCGAGACGAGACGACAACTGCTTGGCCTACAAGCGCATGAATGTGAGCGAGACGAGACGACAGCTATTTGGCCTAGCCAGAGCATGGATACTTTGAGATTTTTTTTGCTTAGATGAAATCTTTGTTATGTTTTTTTTTTCCTTTCCTTTTGTTTTCTTTTAAGCTTGCTTCTTTATTAATAGATACCTAAAGTAGCTGCCTCAGTAATACTAAGATTCTATTATTTTTTTTATTTTATTAACTTTATTAATTTTAATAATTAAGTTTTAGTTTTTTATTATTTATATATATATATATATATATATTTATAATATTAAGCCTTAATATAATTTGTTTAATAAAATTATTAAGATTTTATTAAAAAAAATTATTAAGATTTTATTAAAAAAAAATTATAATTATATAATAAAATAAACTTATTTAAATATTTTTAATGTTTTAATAATTAAATATTAAATTACTTTAAATTAATATTTTCTAATAATTTTATTTAAAAATACTTTAAATATTATTTAATTAATAAAAAATAATATTTATAATATTTTTAAATTAAAAAATTATTATTTATTATAAACTTAAAAAGTTTTTAAAAGCTTTATATAAAATAAAAATATTACCAAAATATATATATAATAATATAAAAAACTTAATAAAAACTTATAAAATAAAATAAAGTTTGAAATATAATATGAAAAATAAATAAAAAAAAAGTTTTAAAAGAAAAATCTTTTGTTAAAATATATATAATAATATTAAATAAAATTATTTATAAAATATAAAAAATTAATATTAATAATATTTTATATAAATATTTTATTTATATTTTTTATTTTTAATTTTAAGAAATATTAAAGAAAATACTAATATTTTAATAAAATTTAAAAAATTTAAAACTTTTTACTAGAAAACATAATATTAATGGAATAATATTTTTAACTATAAGCTATTATAAACTTACTTATAAAAATCTTATTTTTAAAAAGGCTATAATTTATATATGCTACAAGTGAATTAAAAATAAAATTGCTTTTTTTTACAATTTCTTTATTTAATAATATAAATTTATTTTTTATAGATTTTTAAGCATATTATTTAATTTATTATAAATTCTTCAAATAAATAAGTTTAGGTAGATACTGTACTGGCGTTTCCAGACTTTTGGCACATGATTGTACCTGGTAAGAACATGATCACCATGGAGATGACCAGCGCGCGCACCAGCACCACACGCAGCAGCAGCAGCACCCTACCAGCAACACTACACTACTACTACCAGCACAACCAGCACACACACGCAGCATAAGCGTGCAACTGGGGAAAAAGCAAGACAACATATACAATTGCAGCCTTGGTTAACACCGCGGGAGATGGTCAAGACGGCCAACGGTGGCACAGACACGCACAGCCAGACACGGCCAGGCACATGCTTGACCTCGACGTGCACTGCTAGTAGTGAGTTTGCAGTGCGGCATACTGCTGCGTGCAGTATATTGCTGCTGTTGCTGCGAGTGTATACTGTAGTGTGGCATATAATGCTGCTTGTGTATAGTATACTGCTGTTGTGTGCGCTGGTGTCTGGCTGTCAAGGTCAAGCATGTCAAGTGGCGTTTAGGAGCGAGGTTAGCAATCTTGGTAGAGACTGGGATTAATAAGGCCAAACGTCTGTTTATTTCATACTCCAAAGAACACTGCTAATCTAAGATTGGTGAATGCAACACACACAAAAAGAACAAAAAACAAAACACTCCGATCCAAAAGTCCCAAAATATTCAACAACAAACTCAAATCGACCAGTCGCCCACCAAAGCGTGAGCACAAAGAAAACAAATCGCTCTGTAGTAATGCTAACAAATGACAAGGGGAGAAAAGTCTGTATAGACGCGCAATTCCAAAGGTGGTCCAAACTTGTCATCATCGTATCAATCCTCTCGCTCCAACCGTTCGAGGTGCCCGAGAACGCCGACAATTTGGGCGGCAGCTATCATAGACCCAGTGCCTTCCGCCTCTTGAGACGTGTCGCCCATGTAGTGCAGGCCAAAGAAGGCCATGGCTGGCCGGCCCGAAAAATCATTTGAACTGCACATGCTGAATGCGAGACTTGGGTCCTGGTGATTGTAAAGAAGGACTGGTCTGTGAATTTGGTTTTCGGTGACTTGGGTACCTTGATAGGTCGCCGCCGCATAGAGAAGGCGCTATCCGTTCCTTGCAGCCACAGCCGAAACTTGGCGGTTGCCGGCGGGAAAGATGTCGAAAATACACTCGTTGGGGGTAAGTGATAGGGTTTGATAGGTTTCAACAAAGGAAGTGGTGCTGACGAAGAACATGCCAACGGAGAGCCTCATCCTCGCCAGCTTACTCACCATTATGCCAGCCAAGTCAGTAACGTTTTCCTCCTGCTCGGCGTTGACGAGAAAAACGGTGTGACCGTTGACGACTCCAGATTTATATTCGTATGCTGAAGGAAGAGTGCTAGCGGGGTCTCTGGGGGCCTCAACCCTCCAGGAGCGGTGTTGCGGATCGGGATTCAAAACCTGAATGGCCCCCTGGAAAACCAAGTTGTTGGTGGCGATCCAGGCAATTGAGTATCTCTTCGCAGGCATGATGGGTGTTGGCTACGACTGTGATCTCGAGGTTGAAGTTGTCTGTTGGCAGAGATTTGCGTGTTTTGACAGTTGAGAGATTGGGACGCTGTTCTTGACGGTTTGGCAGCCAAAGTCTGTGTCGGTCGAGATTTGGAAGCTTGTAAGCTGGAAAGTTGGTGAGTCAGTAAACTGTCTTTGGTTGTTTGGATAAGAATGGCCATTGGAAGCATCAAGCTCCTCCTTTATATACACGGCAAGATTGCAGACTCCCGTATGATGAGAGACGCAACTCGGCGAGCTGCATTGTAACTTCAAACGAGCTCTTGCTGAACTCGTTGATGACTGATGTTAACATGATGTTAACAAGGGATTTGATCAAGGCACAAGCATTATACAACACAAATCCAGATGAAAAGACTCACGAATGAAGAGTTGTTTTCGCCATATGTGTTGCTGGGAAATGAAGTTTCCGGTGAGAAAGCAGGCATTGCATTCCCAGCACACGTTTCTTGCATTGCCGACAACAATAACTTTGTAATCTGAATGACATTGTTCAAAAGCTCAATAACTGTTGTTCGATCATGGCCGAGGAAACAACGGGTGCTCAATAATGTTATTCGATAGCCTCAAGTGGGAGAAAGGAGAGGAAACAACGGCTGGAGACTTGTTTGGGTCCCAAATTTAGAATCTAGAGGTAAAAGTTAGTAGGACGATACGAACAGATGAAGAAAGGGGTCAATAACGCCGTCTACTCCGTCAAAAACACCATCTACTCCCGTCAAAAACAACAAGGCGCTTCCGTTCAGACAAAAGATGCAAAACATGTTCCCTTTCATCTACTTAGTATCAACGGCACACTCTTGATCTAGGGGGTAATGCAACCTTTGAACAAATTCTTTCATACATGTCCTTGACGAATGCGCCATGGCCACATACCGCAAAGGACAGCTTTATATGTACTCGTCTGAACGAGATTTATGCACCCTGGCATCAGAAAGAAAGCTGGCCCATCTGCATGGCTTGAAACGAGCTCATCGTGTTCCTTGCTCGTTAGATGGCTGTATCGAACAAGTGAATCTCAAGAGATGGTCGCGTGACCACGCATTATGAAAGAAAAGCAACTACTACTAGTAGTAGTAGCGGCTGTTCATGGTACCTGTCAAAGAATGGCGGAAAATTAAGTGGGCGAGAACCGTACCTGTTGAAGAGGGAGGTGCCCCGGCCACGTTGTTCAGAAGAGAAAGTTGCCTGAACAAGCTGCTCCGCTCTAAACACGCTGTTCTGAAGAGAAAGTTGCCTGAACACGCTGTTCAGGCAATACAAGAAGCGCGGAATGGACGCAGACTTTGCATTCAACATGTGAATCGCCTCGCGCAGCAAACATCCTGCCACTTGTTCAGTTTTTGATCACTAGAAGTGGAGGAGAAAAGATTGCGAAGCACGACACCAGAGGATATAAGAAGGGAATCGACGCAGACTTTGCATTCTCAATGTGTCAGTCAAATCTCCTCGCGCAGCAAACATGTCGTCACTTGTTACTGCGGAACACGACAACAAAGAAGAGAGCAATCGTTCTTTGCCCATTGACAATGTAACAAACAAACAAAGGCAATGTCCCACAGCAACGGCGCAGCAGCCATCGGATAGAGAGGAGCAGCTCATCCTCAGTTTCGACGTACTTGACTCGATCCTCATGGATTACTTGGAAAAAGACACAGACGTTTGCAACTTCATCTTTGCAAGCAAAATCTACTATGAGCGGTTTTACGACACTCTGCTTCTTCGCAACGTGCTCCACGGCAATTGCACGGCTCTGGAGAGGGCCGCGATAAAGAAGAACAAGGCCACGATGGAAAGGATGCTCAAAATGCCAATCATAGAAAAGACTGTGCCAGACAATGTATGGAAGAGGACGGTCAACAACGCTAGAGACCGCACCGATCTGGTGGGACTTCTACTAAAGGTCGACTGCGTCCGGGCCAGCATCGAAGAAGAAGCCCATTGGCTTAGAAAGAAAATAAGAAGGAGGTGGAAAAGGGTCAAGTTTGCAGATTCCTGGCTACAGGTGATGCATAATGCCATCGAGTCCGACCAAGCAGATGTGGTGAAGCTATTCCTTTCTCTCGGCCTGCCAGTAGAGTCGCGCGGTCGAGATAACACAACGGCTTTACACATGGCGGCAGGAGGCTCTGAGAAAGCGTCTCTCGTCAGGCTTTTGCTGGAAAAGTACAAGGCTGATCCGAACAAGATTTGTGTGCTTCAGGGGTTGAAACGTGCCAACCCGTTCAGATCACCTCTCACTCTGGCGGCTTCCAAAGGCCACACTGAAGTTGTGAAGCTGCTACTCGAGCACAACGCAGACCCTTGTTACGGCGAAGCTGGGGGGTTTTGTCAGGGTTTGTCTTGGGCTGCCTTTGAGGGCTACGAAGATATTGTGAGCATCTTGATGCGGGATGAGCGAATCGAGCTCAATGCGCGTGACGCTCATAACGCTCATAACGACTATGGCGGGCCACTCTTGGGTCGTGCTGTCACGGGTGGAGACACATTTATCGTGCAAATGTTGCTTGAAAACGAACGGATCGATCCAAACGCGACGACCGCCGACGGCAAATCTCCGCTGCTGCTTGCCGCCAGAGGTGTTGGACCTTTCTGCAGAAGCAGCGGGTTGACAATGACCAATCTGCTTCTGTCCGACAACAGGGTTGACGTGTTCCTCAAGGATCGCTATGGGCGGAACGCGCTGTTCCATGCCGCAGAGGAAGGCCAGCATCAAGTCTTGGAGATGTATCTGAAGGACGGCAGACTCGATCCGAACGAAGGCGACGCGTATCGAGAGACACCGCTCTTACGCACTCAAAATAAGGAGTGCCTTCAACTTCTCATCAATGACCCGAGGGTTGATCCAAACAAGGAGAATAGTGCAGGCATCACACCACTCATACGACACGTACAGTCGGAAAGTTACTACAATGTTGAGCGCTTGTTGGGATTGGATCGCATCGATGTGAACCAGACAGACCGTCAGGGAAACACGGCACTGATACATGCGATTGGTGGGTGCAGTCTCGGGGAAACAACTCATGACCTCGCCTTTGTGCAGTGCATGCTTGATTCAAGAAGAGTGAAGCTCAATCCGGTAAATAAATATGGCGAAACGGCGCTGATGATGGCCGTGAAGAACAATTTAGTGCATGTTGTCGAGATGATTCTGGCCACGGGTCATCGCATGGTGGATATCAAGGACGCAAGTGGACTCACGATGATTGAACACGCCGCCCAGAGGGGCTTCACGCAGATTGTAAGGCTGCTGCTGGAGACGGGCAGGGTGCAAGTGACACAGGGTATCATTGAAGGAGCTCATCGTGCTGGACAGAAGGACATTGGGGACATCTTGGAGAGATACATGGTGGAAAATAAGCGGCGGATGAAGCTGTTTAGTAGATGGTGTGTAGTATGCAAACAACGCCTCACTTTTGGATGCCTACCTGTAGTATAGTTTGAGAATCAGACTGACATTATCAGACACTACCTGTATACTGTGACCATTCCCCGTTGCCCTGCGTAAGAGTGCGCCCACCAAGACCCCGTCAACCAAATTGAAAAGCCAAATGGACACACGCCTGTATCATGCCGCGTCTTTGTTTCCATTTCCACTAGAAACATTAAAACGATACAACGGTAGCTTCAACAGTCACTATGCCACGCCCCATTGCTCAATCATGACTCGAAATACACGGCACCGTCCACCAACGTGGGCTCCCTGTCTTCATTCGAGACGACGAGGATGAACAGAGTCACCTCGGTCCTTGTGCCGGAGGGAGGGGCCGAGGGTCTCTCGGGCGATGTCGATGGATGACTGCTTCTAGAAGGACGTTAGCTTTGACAGGCAATTATAAAAGTCATAGGGGTGGTATAGAATGCTCACGACAAACAGGTCAAGCACTCTGAGACGGGAAGGGACTCTGAAATGAGCTCTCCACAGCCTGGGCAGTGAACGAGCTCGCACATGCTCGAGTTGATGATGTGGCTCGCTTTGAAATGGCCGTTGGCTGTGATATGAAACCTTGACAGTATAATTAAACGGAAGCTGCTCAGTGTCTCTTGATCGACAGCTTCAGATTAGGCCCGGGCTGCTCTCCAAACTTTTGTCCTTCTCTTCTGCCTTCTTTATACTTGCCGCATGCCCACCCTCGCTTCACATTATACCGAGCACGCTGGCCCGAAGCGAAGTCACAACAACGTTGCAGGCCGAGCCTCAGCCAAAGACAGGATGCTCAGGAAAGGGGTGCTCAAGGAGAGAGACATTTCCCGAAAAAGGGGAACCTGCCAAGTCCTTGATCCTCCAACCTATCATCAGCGGACTAGTTCGCTTTCGACCGGTTCTGCGAGCCAACAACTTGTGAGCATGTTTCCCCTCTTCACTCCCACCCTCCCAGCGTTGGAGATATGGCACACGCTTCTCTCGAATCCCGTGATGGCCGGCTGCAAGGTACGGCGGCAAGCGGCAACAACGCTCCCCTCCAGGATCAAACCAATCATCGGAAGCTAGCCGAGCGAAGCATCGCCAGTTTGGTGGCGTTTTCTTTCATGCGGCTAATTTTACCCTGTTGAGAACACGGTTAGCGACCAAAGTTGCTTTTGATTCAACCTGCAGTCCTGGCGTAGAACGAGGGGGATGTCCTCGCGGTCCCCAGCATACGCACGCTCTCATGTGAGTCAACCGTCACAGTCGGATTTGACTGTGATTGTTCTCTCACAGCCACATCACATGGAGCCAATGACGAATACAGGCAGAAAAACAAGGCGAAATGCGCGGCTGGACACGGCATCCAGATCAAGGACGAGCAGGAGATGTCGTATGTGGAAGCCGCTCGTCGCGAACAGACAGCCCAAACTCTAATCGTGACTTGACACCAGCCAGTCACAGCGCGCGATAGGCGAAGCGCAATCGAGATGCCTGTGACGGCGTCAGAGGATGGGGCATTTACCACAGGGAGGGTTCATGTGGTATTAGGCTGCATCCACCAGTTGCGGTGCGTACTCGTACAGTATAGATCGGGGCCTGCCAGGCTGTGACGGGGCGTGACTACGGGTGATGTTGGGAGGGCACAGGGAAAATCAAGGCCGGCGCGAAGGAAGCAGATCTGACGGCACTTTGGCTGCGCATCCGATTGGGTCAGAAAGATCATTTACAGGAAACAAGACGTCAAGGCAAGGCGTGCATTTGCTGTGGATGCACTTTGCTGTGGATGGTCCAGCGGCAGAGGCGCAACGGCATTGCAGCCTCGGTCGACGACGCGGCCGGCATAGTCAAGACGGAGGTCAACTCGGAGGTCAACGCTGCCTTGCCCTGCGCGCACTCAACAGGCACAGCCAGACAGAACCAGCACAGCAGGCGCACACGCAGCGGCAGCACTGCACTCCTCACTGCAAGCACTACAAGCACTACAAGCACTACAAGCACTACAAGCACTACAAGCACTACAAGCACTACAAGCACTACAAGCACCACAAGCACTGCAGACACTCGCAGCAGCAAGCTCACACGCAGCACTCCTCACTGCACTCCTCACTGCAAGCTCACACACACACAGCGCAGCACGGCGACGCGCCCCACAGGGCTGACTACAGCGGGGCTGCCTGCGAGACCAGCAGTGCGTGTTGTGTGGTGTCAGTGTCAGTGTCAGTGTATGTCAGTGCATGTCAGTGCATGTCAGGCCAGTCAACTGTCAAGCCAGTCCGGCCGCCTGCATCGTCTTGCTCTGGCCAACTCGGCAGGAGTAGCGGTGGCAGTAGCAACCTAGTGCTGGACAACTTTCGTGCTCTTGTAGTAAAATAATTTCCCTCTTCTTCACCCCTTGACAAGAATCCAACATGATCAATCTCCAAATCTCCCACTTCACTGCCATGGATATCCACCAGCGCTTCTCACGCATGGGCACTTGCTCAGCCATCGCACAAGCACAGCATGTATGCATACATCAAGCTCATGGAATTAAAGATACTGACAACATGGGATCACAGTAGTACACATCACAACCCGCCGACAGCCCGAAGAACCAGAATCCACCGCGAGCCCGAGGGCCGTTGGAGAACCGCCGCTACAACGTGAACGCGGTACGCACCCCAAAACTAGCACCAAACCAGGGGGCTTCCCGATGGCGAAATCGAGGCGTCCGGTGGTGAAATCTGGGCCAGTCTTTTCTCACACAAGCTTTAGGTCCAACGTTGCAGAAGGCGAAGAGAGAATCAAAGAGCGATGGCCCGAACGACGTGGAGACACTAGACGGTGCCTAGCCGTGGCTAGTCGGCGGGACTGGTGTTAATTCCCTCCTCCCAGCCGTTTTGTCATCATCCTGGGAGACATGGACAGATTGGCAAATACTCGGTTGCATAAGAGCAATACGCCTGTGAGTTGTCGTATGGAACCAAACGTCCTCCAATCTTTCACCCTGTCGATCATCTACCTTCGGCTAGGCTTCCGTCGTCTCGACATATAAAGCAGTCTGGATCTCCAGTGACGATCAGCAGGTTTACGTATGCAGGCCGCTCTCCTCAGCCTCAAATCAAACAGGAGGGATTGAAAAAAAAAAAAAAAAAAAAAAGACGGCATCCACCACCGATGGTCCGAGATTTCGCAATTGCGGCTAACCTATTCAATGCAGACAAATACCCCGTCCGTTCAGGGAAAAAGGCCCTTTGCTTTGTTCGTCTCCTACTCGGACTGGCCTTTGCGGACATCTGCTCGTTGCTGATTGGGCCTGGCCTCCAAGCCATGCGGGACCCGGAGCATCGCTCTCGAGCACGTCATCGCCAGAATCTCGAGCCAAATGCCGCCATTCCATGCCTGCGGTCCACCGCTCCCAGTCTTTTTTCCCTATTCTGTGGAGCATTTGTCGAGTAATACTGCTGCGAATTGCGACTCCATGGGCCAGCTTTCCCATCGGCAGCCGGTGGGGTGGCAGTGGTGTACATGGAACAGAAGCAGGCACATGTTCCCGCGAGGCTGCTTACGGGATCACCAATCTGCCAGGTGTGTCTCTACAGATTTGCACCTCAGATGCCAAATGTACCTTTTCCGGGGCCATGGATCGTTGGCGTTTTAGCATCTCCGAGACGACCCCAGACGAGAAAAAGCATTTATAGTCTGCCGTTGAGACGCCCGCCCCCATCCATCCTCTCCTCCTTTCTCCTCTCTTCATCTCCCTTCCTTGTGACTCCTTCATCTTGTCGTCCTCGCTTCTTGTTCTTTTGCTATCCCCAAGCTTGCAGTCTCCCGTTGCCTGCTTTCGTCGTCGTTTCCCCCTTCATCAGAGCCTGTTGCGTGACTGGTCGTGCCGTTGACACCATTTTATCCTCTCAAGCTTGGCCACCCCACCATCGTCATAATGGCCAACTCTCCCCACGGCGGCGTCCTCAAGGACCTCTTTGCCCGCGATCTGCCTCGCCAGGCCGAGCTGCTGGCCCAGGCCGAGACGCTTCCTGCGCTTGTGCTGTCCGAACGCCATCTCTGCGACTTAGAGCTCATTCTCAATGGCGGTTTCTCGCCCTTAGAAGGTATGCCATGGTTTCTTGTTTGCTGTCGCAATTGGATTAGTGCTGGTCGCAAAGCCCCTCCAAGCCTGCGCATTGCGCATCGCAAGGATTCGACTTGCCCCGCGTTGGCGCAACTGTTGGCGCAAATCAAGGCAATGAGGGGAAGGGCAAAAGAGAGAGACAGAAGGCGCAGTTGACTTATATGGCCGCAATCGCTGACCTTGTTTTGCTATGCAGGTTTCATGACCGAAAAAGATTACAACAGAGTCGTCAAGGAGAACCGTCTCGAGAATGGCTTGCTCTTCAGCATGCCCATCACCCTCGACGTCGACCAGGCACAGATTGACCAGCTCTCCATCAAGCCGGGCGCAAAGATTACGCTGCGCGACTTCAGAGATGACCGGGATCTGGCCATCCTGACCGTCGAGGATGTGTACAGACCAGACAAGTAAGCTCCAATGAATAATGCGATGGAACTAGCGACTTGTAGAACTGGCGACTTGTATGGCAGGAGCCAAATCGCCCATCAAGCAGACTGCCAAACAATCAAACGTCCTCGACAGAAAGCTAACACTACGCGCGCAATCCAGGGTTCAGGAGGCCAAGCTGGTCTTTGGCAGTGACGACGACACCCATCCCGGCATCAAGCACCTCTTCAGCGTCGCCAAGGACTTTTACGTTGGCGGAAAGCTCGAGGCCATCAGCCGTCTTGAGCACTACGACTTTCTCGATCTGCGATGTATGTTTTACTCTGCTTTTAGAGACATGGTTCCCGTGCAAAATTCAAAGAGCAAACCCACTAATTACCGGTTGATTCTATACAGTCACTCCTTCCGAGCTGCGATCCCATTTCAACAAGCTCGGCTGGCAAAAGGTTGTCGCCTTCCAGACCCGAAACCCTATGCACCGCGCTCACCGTGAGCTGACGGTCCGAGCCGCTCGTTCCCAACAAGCCAACGTGCTTATCCACCCCGTTGTCGGCCTGACGAAGCCTGGTGATATCGACCACTTCACCCGAGTCCGCGTCTACCGCGCTCTGCTGCCCCGATACCCCAACGGCATGGCTGCTCTCGCTCTGCTGCCCCTGGCCATGCGAATGGGAGGTCCCCGTGAGGCGCTGTGGCACGCCGTCATCCGCAAGAATCACGGCGCCACCCACTTCATTGTCGGCCGTGACCACGCCGGCCCCGGCAAGAACAAGAACGGCAAGGACCACTACGGCCCTTATGATGCGCAGATCCTCGTGCAGCAGCACCAGGAGGAGCTCGGCATCAAGATGGTCGAGTTCCAGGAGATGATTTACATCCCGGACCGCGACGAGTACATGCCTGCCAACGAGATCCCCGAGGGCACCCGCACCATGAACATTTCCGGCACCGAGCTGCGAAACCGCCTAAAGACCGGCAAGGAGATTCCCGAGTGGTTCTCTTACCCCGAGGTGGTCAAGGTGCTGCGAGAACAGAACCCACTGCCGCGTGAAAAGGGCTTCACCGTCTTCCTGACGGGCTACCAGAACTGCGGCAAGGACCAGATCGCGCGTGCCCTCCAGGCGACGCTGAACCAGGGCGGTGGCCGACCCGTGTCCATGCTGCTGGGTGAGACGGTGCGTGCCGAGCTCTCGTCCGAGCTGGGCTTTAGCCGCCAGGACCGAAGCTTGAACATTGGCCGCATCGCTTTTGTTGCTTCCGAGCTGACCAAGGCCGGTGCTGCCGTCATCGCTGCTCCTATTGCGCCATACGAGGATGCCCGCCAGCACGCTCGAGAGCTTGTTGAAAAGTCCGGGCCCTTCTTCCTGGTGCACGTTGCCACGCCGCTCGAGCACTGCGAGAAGACGGACCGCAAGGGCATCTACCAGAAGGCTCGCGCTGGCGAGATCAAGGGCTTCACCGGCGTCGACGACCCCTATGAGGCGCCTCAAAAGGCCGATCTGACTGTTGACCTGACCAAGCAAAACGTCCGCTCCATTGTGCACGAGATCATCTTGCTCCTCGAGAGCCGCGGCCTGCTGGATCGTCTGTGAATCAGCGTTTGCTCTTTGTCTTTTGTTTTTATCGTTTTAGTTTCGTTTGTGCTGTTTGTTCTTCTCAACACGCATGGATATATGTGCTTGGAAGAGGCAAAAAGAGTTGGCGTTTGGATATAGTATACATGTGATGGATTTGTGTTTCACAGATGGAGAGAGTCCCCAAAAGCATTTGGTCTGGCTTATTTTGCATAGATGGATGGAATAGAGGAGGTGCCCAACAGCTAGAGGTGGTATGGGGTTACAGACATCAGACTCTATTATAGCAACATGTGGCGGCAGAGAAACTGTCCGCCTTTACGATTGGCTCGCATGCTTTTATGTCGCATCCTGTTGAGGGGTAATGTTTCTAGAAGCTCGCTGTGTGAGTGTCATACGAGCTTTACATTGCAGCATCTGTCTTGAGAAGTGAGCACTCTGGGTAGAGAATCTCGGAATAGTCCTTTTTCATCTTTCAGACTCCTCTTCTGCCATGCGTCAGCACTTGGTTCTTCAGCAGCCCACACATATCAAACGTAATCTTCCAGACATTCCACAAGATATTCCAAACTCAAATGCTAGCACATGCGATACAAAAAGGTTGAAGCGCCGGATGCCACGTCAGGGGAGGGGCGCAAGAGGGGACAAGAAGAAAGAGAAAAAAAGCCGTGCAGCCAATCAATCCGGCCATTCCTCCCCTCCATTGGGCTGTGCTTGGCGCCGGCCGTAGAACTTTGATGCGCCGCTAAATCGAAGCTGCCAATTTTAGGTGTGACAGCTGCTACGGGATGGCTCAATGTTTTTTTTTTTTTTCTTGGTGAGTGGCACGGATTGGGCGCACCGTTTGCCCGGGCCGCGCTTTAGGCGTTTGGGAGCACCCGCAATAAGGCATCATCAGCGATTTTTCTTCACACGGTTGGGCGCCATTGTTTGTTATGAGAGGCGATCGACTTTTTTTTTTCCAACTATCAATTCCAATAGCATGCAATAGCATTCTTTACTCATCTATATCGTGTCTTTTCTTATATGTGCCCTCAAAGAGTCTTATTTTCTTTGGGGTCGCACCGAAGATGAGGGAGATGATGCAGCTAGCGGTTCGTCATTCCGATTGATGCTCTTCAACTCCGGAAAGTGCCACAGCTTTCTCGACTTCTGGCACCTTGGCCGGGGGCTGCTTTGCTGCACCGCCCTGCACTGCCAGCAGCCCAAGCTGCGCTCTAGCGACGCGATTCCAGGCAGCGCAGATCCGCCGATTGACACCAGACGATCAAATGCATCAAAGACGCCTGCATCAAGCAACAAAAGGCAGACTCCAGGCCACACGACCGCTAAAATCTGCCCACCTCCAAGCTGTGCTGTTGCCGCCGACCCACCCCATCGCAAAGTCCCGGTACTTTCCCTTCCAGTACCGCCTCCCTGAGCTCGGCCTGCTGTGCCCCCCCATGCAAGCCCCCTAAAAGCGAAAAAGCCCGTTCGTCACAGCGCCTCGTATCACCTGACAGGTACCACAGCGCCTCGTACCTGCCCGTACTCCCCGTCCCGTTCCAGGCCCCGTCTTTGTCTCTTAGTCGACTCTAGTAGGGGTCGTCGCTGCCTGAGTGAGCCAAGCAAGAGCTTCCGGCATCGACTTCGATTTCGATTTCGATTTCGGCTTGATCCCTTGCTCACCGTCCCCTCACTCTTTGTCCAACCTGCACATCATCCTCTTCTCTCGTTTCCTTCTCCCCCTCGCCATCTGCAGCTCGCCGCTTTTGTTTGCCTGCGTCTCCATCGTCCTTCTCCTTCTGTCCTATCCTGACTCGCCTTGTGCGCCTCTCCTCCTTTCCCACCTGCACACAAGGGGAAGAAAAAAAAAAGAGACAGCAAACACCACACAAAAATCCAATCCCAAAAAGGGAACCCCTGCTCAAAACCGCTGCAGCCTCCGCAGAAACCAACCACCACGAATCCAGCCGCCCCTCAACCCAACGCAGCGCAGCTCAGCTTGCCCCGATGGTGAATCGAAATGCCGTCCAAGGAACGTGACGACGACGTCAATGTCGACGACGAACGCCTGCGCGACAGGGCCCGCCGTTCCAAATCTGAGCGCAAGCCTGACCGAGACCGCCCCCACCGCTCCTCGAAATCCGCTCGCAGCTCAAGCGACACGCATTCGCTCACCTCGTCCACCAGGCGCCACCGCAAGAAGGAATCTGACCGGGACCGCGATAGGGACAGAGATCGCGATCGAGACCGGGACCGCGAGAGGGACCGAGACCGCCTGCTGCCCCAGCGCCCAGTCAGCATGTCCGACCTGACCGTCGACGCAATGTCCAAGCTCTCTATCGAAAAGGACCGCATCTCGCTGCCTTACCCGTCGTTTGACAAGGCGCACAGCAAAGAGGCCGTCAACAGCCGCGAAGACATTGCCGGCTCCTCGACCTCGCAGGCCAAGGCTTCCACCCCGCTGACGCCTGAGCCTACCGACGTTGCCTCGGGTGGCGGAGACCAGGAGCGTCGATCCAAAAACCATCTCGCCCCTGACGACATTCCTCGATCAGCTTCCAAAAGGTCGTCCCGATCTCGACCGCCCACACCTCCCGATACAGACGTCTCTGCCGCCAGGAAACGCGCCGAAGAACTTCAAGACCGCGGCAACAGGTCCTCGGTTTCCAGGTCAGCGTCCCGTGCCGCCGACGAGAAATCCTCAAGGGTGAGCCGCCGCTCGTCAACCAGTGCCGCGACCTTGATACGCTCGCCCACAAACAAAATCCACGACAAGCTTCGGTCGTCTGTCCTATCACGCTCGTCCAGCACGGCCTCACATTCACGCCACTCATCCAAGCGGTCATCGTCAACTCGCAGCGCAAAAAAGAGCAAGCCTGAGCCGCTCCACGTCGACTCGTCTCCCTCCAGCGCCCAGGACTCATCGCCCAAGACGCCAACTCAGGCTCATCAATTCCCCTCTCATCTCTATGGCGACTCGAAGCGATCTCGCACCCCGGCCTCTGGCGTTGACGGCGACGACTACGCATCCACCATTGCCTCAGGTACGGCCACGCCCGCCATGAAGGCGCCCTCTCATCCTCCGCCGCCGATCCCGCCACCACCTCCACCACCTGCCGTTGACGTCCTCGACATACCCAGGGTGGACTACCTACTGCAAAACGGCGGTCTGTCGGCTCCCGTTACGAGGCACTTCCTGTCCGTTTTACCCGTCCCAAACGGCAGCTCCAGGCCCTCGCAATCACCACTCTCTGGCGCCGAGACACTCTTCACGCCCTTTGTGAGCCTCCTGGACCAGTATCATACCGTTCTCACAAAGCAAGGGTCGGTCGCCGTGGCCACTGGCCATCGATCAGTCGCTCGTCGTCTGCTTGACCGGCTGGAAAATGTCTTTTCTCGAGACTTACCACCCCACGGCTGCTCCTGCATCATATGCGAAAAGTCCAACGAACCTCACCGCGGCTTGAACTGGGGCGATGTGCTCGAATGGGTCAGCGGTCGCATCGAACTGCCCCAATGGCCGCCCTTTGATCTAGCAGACATTGGCAGCAAGGCGGCCGAGGTATCAGGAGAAACCCCCCGGAGACCAGACTCTCCTATCCAACTCGACCCTGATATCGCCGAGGAGTTTAGAGAACACTATCTGCGGCAGTCAAAGAAGGTCCGGTCTGCCGTCGACAAGTGGCTTCACAGTACAGGCGAAACGCCTGTTCCGCCTCCCCAGGAGGTCGATGACGAGACGCTGAGCTTCGCCATCCTGACCAATCTCGACGCCGAGGACCGGCCCTATTTCAACGCCCTCTTATCCGGATCAAAGGAGCTCAGGCCGGCCACGCGTGCACCGACTCCGCTTAACCGATCACGCAACGACTTCATCATCAAGACTGGTCTCTCCTTGCAGCGGCTATACCGCCTGCAGCAGGTTCCTCGTGATGCAGAGAGCGTAACCTATCTCATTAAGAATCGCCATACCCACGACCTTCTCATCACCCTATCCAACATCAATAGCCAAGAATGGGAGATTCTCACATCAGGCCGATTTGACGGCTTCTTATGGTCGGGCGCTGACGGTGACGATTTTGGCGGCGTCGAGTCAAGAGGTCCAACACCCTTCCGCGGCCCCTCAGCCATGGGTTCTCGAAATGGCACCCCTTTCTCTCCGTACTCTCGCAATGCGACTCCCGCGTCATTCATCAGCCTTACCTCCTCCGGCATGGGTGGAAGCCGACCCCCGGTATCCAACGATGAGGAGATGGAGATGGCAGCCATTGCCGAGATTGAGCGAGAGATTTATCAGGGCATGGAAGCGTTGGAGGATGCTTTTGAAAAGCTGCATCACCAAGCAGAGATTGTTCGGACTGCACTGCGACAGCGTGGAGCCGGCCTCATGCAGAATCTCCAGAGCCGAAAGCGCATCGACGTGCTCTCTATTCCCGGCTCGGGCAACTCTCTGAACTCAACCTACGAGCGACCTGCATGGGCTGAGAGCGATGCCGGCAACGCCAGCGAGGAGGACTGGCAGATGGAGGAATATGACCTCTACCCCGATGACTCGGCCAGCAATATCAGCAGCAGCCGACACAGGCGGCCCAAGAGACGCGTTGAGCGTCGCACTCCGGCCCCCATTGAAGAAGAAGAGGAATAGACGCGACATGAGTATCGATATGGAGCAAGAGCAAACAAGACAGAAGAGACGCATATGGAAGATATACAAATAATCTACGAGCCACGAATGAAAGCCTGCGAATTTTCAGTTTCAAGTTTTTTTATCCCTCCTTTATTCAACAAGCAAGCACTTGCGCAGTATGACATAATTTTCGCTTGCGTTCGGTGGAAGTAGGGAAGGAGGCACGTGTGTGCATGTAAAAGAATGAAGGGGGAAACGGAAGGCAAGAGCAAGTGGGTTTGGAGGATTCTTAGAACACGGTTCAGTCATACGAAAAGGAAAAAAAGAGTTGGTTACGACTTGCCCACGAGGCAGTTCAAAGGCTGGGGCACATATTGGAGTTGATATTAAAAATGTGACCTTGTCGGATACCACATTTGTTGTACGGGTTTTTGCTGCCGCTACTGTTTTTGGCCTTTTGTTTTGTGTCATCTTGTCTTGTCTAGCCAGGATGCTGTTGGCGAGCAGAGGTTTGAAGTTTATGTCGTCTCTTTCTACGTGTTGTCTTTTATTAACGGTTTTTTAATGTTGTGTTGCATGGTCATATTGGTTGTTCCTATCATTGTCATTGCCATCACCTACTTTCACGATTGTGTCATTTATTCTTTTTTTTTTTTTTTTTTTTTTTTTCATATGATTTATTGCTAGTTACTTTGGGAATGAGGAAGCTACGTGCTTGTGATTGATCTATCTATTACAGGGTGAGCATGGGAACAGGGTGGTCTCGTCAGCCTTTTTGGTGATGGAGACTAGGCTTATCATGAATGAGAGTTGTTTAACGCAGTGTTTTGCCAACGATGCTTAGTTCCATTCCATAATTACCATTTGTGCTTCTCAACGGTGACTAGCTCTTCAAGATGCAATCTCTTGACACTATGAATCAGATAAGACCATGGATATCAGGACTAAATCAAGTTAATAGCATAACCGAGCATGGGTTGACATGTATCCGCTCTCTGCATGTGCAGAATCGAATCAGCTCGTTCCGAGAGAGCGACCTGTTGCTTCCATGCTCATCCCTTAGTCTCCTCCGTGACTCGGTGAAACGCGTGTCATCGGTAGCTGAATCCAAGCCATCTACTATTAATTACTACCCGTTTTAGAAACCCATGCGAGAGATCCATCCACGTACGGCAAAGCCACAAATGCCTACTAATCTAAGATAATTAATCCTCCAAAAGGTATCAGCATTAGGAAGTAACAGACCATTACTATTCACAAAAGACCATCAGGCTGTCGGCTGCTAAGAGGCGCTTGTAAGCGCCACCCAATCACTGGACCGAGTCCGGGGCGACGTATTCCATTTCAGGAATTTGCAGACAAGCCAGCCAGCCAACCAGGAAACACCAAGACACCCGCTAGCTGCAGTTGTGAAAGCAACGATAAGATGAGAAAGGGGCCGCGCCTTTTCCTCTGTGGAAAATGATATTCCAGTACGGGAATATGTAAGAGAAAAGCGATTTGTCAACCAAGGGCTAGAATGCGGACAAAAGAGCAACCGGGGGAGAAAGAGCAGAAGAGGTCCGAGGTTGTGTTCTTTCTGAGTCGTCAGAAGGGGTATAAAGACGCTGAGTTGTCCCCTCTTTCCCACGATTGCTCAATCAAAGCTTCTCTATTCGATTCTTTGCTCAGTGTGACATTGTCCTGCTTGAGTTAACCTCTGCCGCAATAAAACAAGAGTCAAGACTTAATCTCCAACATGCCTTACCCATATCCGGATACCGTCACAGGGCCCGAGTTAGTCGCTGAATACGCCTCCATCATCAAGGGCAAGACCATCCTTACTACTGGTGTTTCTCCCAACACTCTAGGCGCAACATATGTAGAGTCGATCGCAGCGGGCCAGCCGAAGCTGATCATCCTCGCGGGAAGGAGCCCGGATAAGGTGAAGCAAACGGCCGAACTGGTAGCCAAGGCGCACCCAGAGGTGAAGACCAGAGTGCTGGAGCTGGATTTGACATTGTTTGCTTCGGTGCGAAAAGCGGCTGACGAGGTCAACTCTTGGGGCGACGTCCCCGTGATTGACGTGTTGATGAACAACGCGGGCATCATGGCGGTGCCCTACGAAATGTGTGTCGACGGGTTTGAAAAGCAATTTACAGCCAACCATCTCGGCCATTTCCTCTTCACCAACTTGATATTGGATAAGATTCTCGCGGCAAACGGCGGTCGAGTGGTGAACATTAGCAGCGGTGCGCATTACATTAGCGGCATTCGTCATGCGGACATCAACTTTGATGTAAGTCGAGAGCGAAAGTCTGAAGGAGTCGGCCATACCTATGTGCCCTTGGTTTCAGTTCATCACCACAAGTCCAAAATGAAGGAGGCAAAGGGTAGTGTGCTAACCAATAACACAGCAAGGTAAAACGTACGAAAAATGGGCAGCGTACGCTCAGTCCAAGACGGCCAACATTCTCTTCTCCAGAGAGCTTGCCAAGAGGCTGGGAGGCCGCGGGCTTCTGTCATTCAGTGCGAACCCAGGAGCGATTGGGACGACCAATCTGACCGCCCATCTTGACTTTTCACCTGGAAAAGATGCAGAGGAAACCTGTACGTTGAACTGTTGTCATGAGCCATCAGATTGCTAAGTTCTAACACTTTCTCTCTGTAGGGCGAGTTTCTCGAATGGGTGGAGCGCCATATGGTTGGCAAATACCGGAGCTGATTTCCCCAGAGCGAGGTGTTTCTTCTCACGTTTTTGCCTCTTTTGATCCAGTCCTCAAGGGTATGTCTACATCGTCTCCTTGGTTTCCCTTCTCCTTGGCCTACCTCCCAAACCTTTTGTTCAGCTACCAGCAGTAACTAACAACTCGCATTCAGCTCACAACGGCGCGTATATCGAGCAAAGGGCTCGGATAGCAGATTACTATGTCGATTGCGTTAGCCCCGCGGCCATTAGCGATATTGAGGCGGGAAAACTGTGGACACTGAGCGCAAAGGCGGTTGGCCTGTAGGAGAAATGAGTAAAGGATTAGCTTTTGGTTGGGTAACTGAAAATAGAACCAAATGAGAAACGAGAGTCAAAATCGATAGCCTGAGGATTTGGTTTGCCTGTTGGGTAGATACCTGGTAATAAGCCGCCACCGGGCTCCTTCATACCTGGAGACTCGATAGTATTCCCTATCCTGTTCCTGCCAACAGTCAGGTATGTGGCCCACGAACAATCCGGATCCAATAGAGCCTATCAAACTAATGCACAAGGCAGAAAACGGCGGGCCGTTTTCCATACTCCATACGATTCCCCGTAGCTTGGAGCTCGCTAATGCTCCAGCTTGACGGTGGCGAGTGCCGGGAGGATCCAAGGATTCTCTCGAGCTCCGTGGAGATGATATTCGTTGGACATACTCTCTAGCTGGTAATATATGCGAAGGAGCTGCATAAAGCATAGCTAATGCACAAATGGCGAATTGGAGCTTGGAGGAGCATGGAGTAGGCACATGGTAAGGAGCAAGGGGCAATTAGGAGTCACGACGATGTTGGAGTTTGGGCACCGACAGACGTGCCCTGCCACCTGACACGCTCCATGGGCAGCTGCTCTTCCCCACGTTCTCGGTCGCACCTGTCATATGGATATCGGGGATATCGTGATCATCTTTGCCTCGGTGTGCTGTTTCTTTACTCGAATAAATAACGGCTTAGAATTGATTGAACTAAGCCTTTACGAGAGACGGAGTAATAGAGAACATGACTAGGGGCCGTTTCCGAGCTGCGGACGCAAGGCTAAGTTGGCGCCATGGCTCTTATTTTATTCATTTTTATTTTCTTATTTTCCTTTGAGAATATGGAATCAAGTAACCAAAGATTTTGTTGTACTCGAGGATGAGCAAATGGCTCTTCGCCTTGGCACTTTGCATCTCTGGCAAGAACCACCTGCCGGTCGTCAATGCTACCCAAGATATTAAACCGATTGATGAATCATCGGCCCTGCTTGCCGATGCTACGAAAGAACCGGGCCCGATCCCTGTGGCCTTTGTGTCTTGACATGTCGAGATTCCCCATATCAATCACACCAGGCTGTCATGCCATGGTCAGCCTATTCTAGGTTGGCACCAGCACAGCCAGCCGTTTGCTGCAGCACTTTTGGACATCAAGAATTGCCTCCTTCTCTACTTGTCCCTCAATCTCGGCCTGCCTATTGTCTTTTATTCCTCATGAGCCAGTCCAGGCCTCTGTCTATTTCTGTATCTTGGCCATCTGACATGCACATTGCACGGTAAGCATCAACACCACCACGCCCTGGCCTGCAATCAATATTGACGAGCTCGCAACCACCAGATGCCTCGCATCACCACCATCGCCGCCGTTTGCTTCCAATCCGCAGCGCCAATGGCAGGATTTCTCCGTGCCTCGCGTGGCCGCGGTCCAATGGCCGGTCTGCAGACGCCCTGGTTCCCCAGGGCGGATGATCCGCACCACTTAGGCTAATCTCTATTCATCGGATCCATGTCGCCGCCAACCTCGTCTGGACCCGGGGTCGCGAATTGTGCCTATTCCCAAAGCACGCAGGGTACCCTCCGGAGCGGGACCCTCCGCACCCTCTTCAGGCCTGGAGTCGTTCCCCGCATCGTTGCGAGGGCCGAATGTCGACGCCACGGCTCGACGCCTCTGGCCAATAGCCTCGTCTCGCCGCGGTCGTATGAGCGGCCAAAAAGGGGACAATGGCCGTATAAGCGGCACGGCATGCCCAGCTGCTTGGTGCTCTGCTCTGCTCTGCTGTAGATAATCCGCCGGCGAAATTCAATCCTGCTCTGGACGTGCCAGGCTGATGCTGCCAGGACCTCATTCGCAGCTGCAACTCCTTCTCGTTCGGCCCTACTGACCGGGGGGGCCATTTACCTGATCCTGACAACGGCAACCCAAGCTCGTGGGATAGTGAGAAAGGTTGGGGAAGCGGCACGGCACGGCGCAGTGGCAAGGGACGAGAGACAAACATAAAATCGACAGCGCCCCCCTGACAACTGACTGCTACCTCTCGTCTTTTTTCTTCTGCTTTCCCCTCATCCCTCTCATCTCTATTTGATAGTCCCTCGTGCAACGGGGTCTTGTCGAGAGATTCAGCAAGCATCGCCATTTCTCGCTGAAAGAAGCTGGTCTGGCCACAGAGCTGCGGACAACCGTCACCATGGGCGAAAAGAACGAGACTCAGGTTCATGATGAAGCGGAAGACCATGTATGGCACACCACCCGATGCAAATCCTCAATCATTTTGTGGCAGCTAGACATGGGACAAAAAAAAATGCAGAATCAATGCTAACACAGTTCTTGACCATATAGGGCGAACTTAGAACGGCCATTGTCCATGGCAACGAGGCCTTTGCCGAGGCCATGATCAAGGAGCCGCCCAGTGCTTACACCAAGGCCCAGTTCCTCATCTACTTCTTCTCCCTCATTGCCTTCTTCTGTAGTACCATGAACGGCTACGATGGCTCCCTCATCAACAATCTCCTGCAGAACCCCTGGTTCAAGGCAAAGTACCATGTCGAAAACGACGGCATCTGGGCTGGCATCGTCTCCTCCATGTACCAGATTGGTGGTGTCGCCGCGCTTCCATTTGTCGGTCCTACCATTGACGGCTTTGGCCGTCGAATTGGCATGCTCTCCGGTGCCACTCTCATCATTGTCGGTACCATTATCCAGGGCGTTGGCAACCAGCAGGGTCAGTTCATGGGCGGTCGATTCCTGCTTGGATTCGGTGTCTCTCTCGCTGCTGCTGCTGGGCCCATGTACGTGGTCGAGATTAACCACCCTGCGTACCGTGGTCGTGTTGGCGGTAAGTCTGCTCACACCCTCCCCACATTCATCGTTGGATCGGTCTTCTTTCTACCTTGACGCCATTCCCCACATGCATCGTTAATCGGTCCCCCTTCTACCTTGACGCCCTTCGCATTTGGCGGATATCATGTGCTAATCATCGTCTCCTCTCTCTAGCCATGTACAACACTCTCTGGTTCTCCGGCGCCATTCTTGCTGCCGGCGCTGCTCGAGGCGGACTCAACACTGGAGGCGACTTCTCCTGGCGACTCATCATCTGGCTCCAGGCCCTCTTCTCCGGCCTCATCATCATCTTCTGCATGTTCCTTCCCGAGTCCCCGCGATGGCTCTACGTCCACAACAAAAAGGAACAGGCCAAGGCCATCCTCACAAAGTACCACGGCAACGGCAACCCCGACTCTGCCTGGGTCAGCCTGCAGCTCTTTGAGTACGAGCAGCTCCTCAACATGGACGGTGCTGACAAGCGCTGGTGGGATTACCGGGCTCTTTTCCGCAACCGTGCTGCCAACTACCGTCTCGGCTGCAATCTGGCTGTCACCATCTTTGGCCAGTGGGCTGGCAACGCCGTCTTGTCCTACTTCCTCGGCTCTGTCCTCGATGCTGCCGGCTACAGGAGCACCATTGCCCAAGCCAACATCACCCTCATTAACAACTGCCAGCAGTTTGCATGGGCCATTCTGGGTGCTTTCTTGGTAGACAAAGTCGGCCGTCGACCTCTGCTACTCTTCTCCTTCACTGCCTGCACCGTCGTCTGGCTGGGCATGACCATTGCCTCATCCAGGCTCGCAGCATCGCAGGAGGGCGAGGACTCCGACGGCAATCCCATCTTCACCAACCCTGCTGCGTCCAAGGCTTCTTTGGCCATGATCTTCATCTTTGGCGCCGTCTACTCTGTTGGAATCACTCCCCTGCAGGCCCTGTTCCCCGTCGAGGTGCTCTCCTTTGAGCAGCGTGCCAAAGGCATGGCCTTTTCCAGCTTTGCCACCAACGCCGCTGGTCTCCTTAACCAGTTTGCTTGGCCAGTCTCCATGAAGAATATTGGCTGGAAGACGTACATTGTCTTTACCGTTCAGGATGCCGTTCAAGCTATTGTCATTTACTTTTTGATCCCCGAGACCAAGGGACGCACTGTAAGTACCAATCACTCCGTCTCCATCGATGGTATCTTTCTAACATTTTCCTCTCTATAGTTGGAAGAGCTCGACGAAATCTTTGATGCCCCCAACCCCGTCAAAGCATCGACAAAGAAGAAGGCCGTCGCTGTGGACGACCACGGCGGCATCGTTAATATCGAGAAGGTCTAAGCGTGGAGATGCGGAATTTACACGTGCGACGGAAGATTCTTACTTTTTGATTTATTTACGACCTATCAAAGACAAAAAAAAAATACGCAGCTGTTTGCAGGGTCATGGGACTGGATGTGTTGATGATTGCTTGTGTTTGTACCGACGTTCTTCTCTTTCTTTGCTAATAAGAGAGAAACGTCTTCATTGCGATCTGATTAGTCTTTGTTTAACGTACCTAATAATATTGAGGGGGGAACCCAACTCTGCAACATTCAGAATCTCGACTACCCAAACTTGTTCATGTGCTTGTCTATCTGGTGTGAGTCTCAGTCGGTCCATCTCGCCTTTATCCCGACTGCTACCTACCTACCTGGTATAACTACATCCTTGTGTGCGTATCCCGCGTGGATGAATGCATTTAATATGGACATGGTTGCCCATCCTGGCATGCATGTATATAAACAGCCTCTGGCAGCTGTTGCCCCCACAAGCCGAGCATCCCAGCGGCAATATACGGAGTATTAAGAAACCTCTAGCCATCATGTGGGCTCAGATCCAAGGTCAGCAGTGGATACTAGCAAGCTTCCCTTTGTATGGTTTGGACATGCATGCTCTGCGGCTAGCTGCTGCCGTATATTAATAGTGCGTATTACCTCTGGTTACTCGTACATTAATAGCTTCAAAGACTAGAACAAACCATGGGGATATACTTCGTATTGGTCAATGGCATCAGCCGTTCTATTACTCCGGCGCCCATTCAGACACCAATAACTCCGTGCCAGTCAGAAATCGCGACATTAACCGAGCCTACTTCCCCACCCCCACACTCTTTCCTTTCCCTTTATACAGTCTCCTCACCTCGCTGTTTTTTCTGCAACGGCGTAACACCCCGCATGGGGACTAGACCGCAGTCTGCTATGAACAAGTAGGCAGTTTTGCTTTGGGCTGCTATGCTGGTGCTAGTTCCTCCTTCTTTAGCCCTTTTTCCATGTGCCTTGCGGGTAGGCTATAATGCTCTGCATATGCAGTGCAACCGTTTGGATTTGAATTTGCCTTTATTCCTCTGAATGCTACCCAACTGCTAGTACCTTTGTAGCAAGTGATTATCGCCAGCAGCCCGCAGTACGGAGTACCTGCTGCAGGATTCACTTCCCTGCCCCTCCTTTTTATTTTTTTTACCCCGGATTTTCTTTGGTTTGGGGAATTTTCTTCTCCGTTGACTGGGGCGGCAAGGAGAAGAACGAACAAGGTTTCCACTTCTCAGCACCTCAAAAGCGTTGATCTTGTTCTAAGGGTTACGCTGCCAAGAATAAATCAAACACCTTGTCTCTATTTTTATTTTTGATTTATCCCTGCGCCTAAACATGTGAGTGGTGTAGCATCGTAGCTGCCGCTTGTGAGTCTTTCTTTCTCATTTTATACAGTTCTGTCAGCAAAACTCAGCCCCCCCCCCCCCCCCCCGTCACCCTTGCCATTTGGGCTCTTTTTGCGAGCCTTTTTTTTCTCACGCCTCGGGAACTTTTTTTTTTTCTTTTCTTTCGAGCTTCTCGATTCTTGTACACGCATGCGCACAGCCAGGCTGCATTGCTTGATTGTCTTTCCTTTTCTGTTCTTGATATTCTCGATGCACAGCATCATGCATCTCGCGTTTTTATTGGTTCTTGCTATTTGATTGCCGTTGACGCCCTACTACCTGTCATTCGCCTCTGCTGCTACCGCAATATCTGGCCTGGACCGCAATCATGTTTTACACCTGTGAGTGGAGTACCCACCATGCAACGATTGCCTCTATTCCGAATACATTTCATCTGCTTCTCTCTCGCTGTCCCCTTTTCATCAGTCTCTTTTCTCAATTCTCGCCATCCCGGATTGGCTACTAGCTAACAGGGGCGGACTGATACAGTCCAGGGGGTCAAGGGCAAGGCCGTGGATCGGTCCCCTCAATCGTCATCGGACGGCAATCGGTCACAGGACGCGGCCGGCGGCAAGGCTGGCAAGAGTCTCCACGCCTGTCTCGAGTGCCAGCGCCGCAAGATCCGCTGCGACGGGAAGCAGCCTTGCAACCGCTGCCAGACTAGCCGGTCACGGAGGAGATGCGTGTATGAGCAGCATCGCCAGCGTCTTGTGCCGTCCAGGAAGTCAGTTCTCGCCTCTTTCTTATTTGAGTTGCCTTTTCTCCCCGCTTAATCTTGTGACTATGATTTCCCCCTTTCCAAAAGTAGAACCTTTCTCTTCAGCTCCTAACTCCTTTTACCCAGATCACTAGAGGAGATATCACGAAGCCTCGAAGAGTGCCGTTCTGTGCTGCGGCGCCTGTACCCTGGCCATGAAGTCTCGCAACTTTTGTCGCTGTCTCGCCAGGAGCTGCGGGATCTCCTAGACCAGCCAGTGCAGCAAGAGACCGTTGACGTCTCCGTAACCCCCCCTTCCGTCGATGAGGCTCAGCATCCTCAAGAGCTTGAGAACATGCCCGCTCCGAAATCCGAGTGGGATGAAGAGCGGAGAGAAAAGGACCAGATGCCGGTTGAAGCCGACGACGTCAATGCTCTATCGCTCTCCATGGGCAAACAAGCGGCCTCGTATCTCGGTGCATCGTCCGTCAAGGTGGCCCTGACAGTCATGCTTCAAATCCAGCCACAACTACAAGTGTTGCTCGCGGCACAGTCATCTCCTGATGGCTCTAGCGATGAAAATGCACGCGCCAACAAAATGCCACTCTTTCGCGCAGCTTCTAGATCCTCCAAAGCAAACCCTCCCATCCCATGGACTTATAAAGGACAGGCTCTCATCGATGCCTATTTCAAACGGGTTCATGTTCTGGCTCCCATGTTGGACGAGAACTCGTTTCGTAAGCATTACAACGAGGGTCGTCGATGCGACGCGCCGTGGCTCTCCCTGCTCAACATGGTCTTTGCCACGAGCAGCATAATGTCCACGCCGTCAAGCAACCTGAGCCACATCAAGTACTACAATCAAGCCATAGAGCACTTTCATCTCAGTGCCTTTGGAAGTAGCCACATTGAGACAATCCAGGCCCTGGCACTGCTTGGAGGCTATTATCTCCACTACATCAACCGCCCAAACATGGCCAATGCCATCCTTGGCGCCATCCTGCGAATGGCAACTGCTCTCGGTCTGCATCGAGAGCCACCGCCAGAAGAGCAGTCTGACACTGCAGTCATTGAGACGCGGCGACGCACTTGGTGGACGCTGTTCTGCCTCGATACATGGGGGACTACGACTCTCGGCCGGCCGTCCTTTGGGCGATGGGGACCGGCAATCAATATCCAGCCACCTAAGCTTATCGCAGAGCAAGTATGACTTTCCCTCTATACGCTTCACCAACGTTCGCATTTTGATATTTCATTCTGGCTAACAATTTCACTCAACAGGAAGAAGCCGACTCTGCACAATATGCCGGCATCATGCCTCTCCTAGAGAACATCAAATTCTGCAAAATCGCAACGAGGGTCCAGGACATGCTCGCAATGAATCCTCTTCTAAAGACGGAAGATCGCAGTCACTTGGACAGCCTCCTTGTCGACTGGTACAACAATCTTCCTTGGCTTCTTCGTTCCACGGAGCCCTGTGTAGAGCCACTCCATCTTTCGCGAAGCATCATGATATGGCGGTATTGGAATCTGCGCATGTTGCTTTACCGCCCAGTGCTTCTAACCTTGGCCTGCAAAACCCAGTCACCCATTGAGGAACAAGACGTGGTTGCCGTGCAGACCTGCCAAAACGCCGCGCGGGAGACGATTGATAGCATATCAATGGGGTGGACACGCCAGCAAATGTCTGGCTGGAACGCCGTATGGTTCTTGTATCAGGCTGCCATGATACCGCTGGTGAGTATCCTGTGGCAACCTGACAATCCATCTGTCTTGCAGTGGCGCGCCCAAGTTGAGGCGATTCTCGACTTATTTGAGGCGATGCAGGACTGGTCGCTTACGGCACGCCGCAGCCGAGATGTCGTCAGCCGTCTTCTGGAGGCCAGTTCTCAGATTTCCAATGCAAGACAAGGAGCTGGCCTTGGCGTTGCTTCTCTCCCAAAAGGGGGGCCAAGCGGCGAAGTCCTAGGCGGGTTCTGGGGAAGCGAAGGGGTCGATGCCGCTCTTCCTAGCGGCTACGGCACCGGGGACATTGTCGATATGCTGGACCAGGACTGGCCGTGGGATATGGATGTTGATGGGCTGGCCTGGGGGCAGCAGATTCCTCTGCTGGAGGAAGAGGGCAGCTACAGCGTCGACGACGGGTCCATGGGAGTTGACTATCTGTCGCTGGCAACTGCCGAAAGCGATGCTTTGTCGCAACCTCGGCAGCCGCCGCCTTAGAATCTTTTCTAAAAGCCGACGCTCCATCTCAACCGATTATTAGAGCATAGTCTGCTCTTGTTCTCTGTATCAACCCTTTTTTCTTCTTCACTTATCCCGTGGCAGCATTTTGCGCCGAGACACGCTATGCACTTTGCCAGGTGCCTCCGAGTCGAGCGAATAGCGGGGTCGAACGGCGTAAGACTCACTCAATTAGTCTCTCGGCAGCACAACGGGACTGAAACTTGTACATAAGAACCAAAGGGCCACGCCGTGAATTCTACGACAAAAGAATCGCTCCAAGATTGTGATTAACGCCTTTATTGTGCAAGCCTATAGCGCAATTATTTCTCATACTACTTGCGGAGAAAAACAAGAAATGTCGACAGAGCAGGCCACCCAGGTCGTTGTCGCTTCGCGCAACCCCATCAAGATCTCAGCCGCAAGGGAAGGCTTCAGCGGCATGTTTCCCTCTCGGGCATTCTCCTTTACCGGGCTCAATGTGCCGTCCGGAGTTGCTGAACAGCCCATGACGGACGCAGAAACCCTGCAGGGAGCCAGGAACCGGGCTCGCAACGCCCGCGAAGCAAAGCCCGAGGCCGACTATTGGGTGGGCATCGAGGGCGGCGTGGACGACAGCGGAGATGCCATGGAAACCTTTGCCTGGGTCGTCGTGCTGGGCAAGCATTCTGGATCAGCAGCTGAGCAGGAGCGCATGGGCCGGGCTCGCACGGCAGCTTTCTTCCAGCCGGAGGAAGTAGCGAGCTTGGTGCGCAGTGGCATGGAACTGGGACCGGCGGGCGATCAGGTGTTTGGCAGCGAAAACTCGAGGCAGCACAGCGGATCAATCGGTCTGTTGACGGGAGACTTGATCAATCGGTCGGCATACTATGTGCCAGCGGTCATTGGAGCGCTGATTCCATTTCGAAACCCGACTCTGACATTTGCTCAGTTTTGAGTACAAAAGAGGAAAGACCACAGAGGGAATGTGAAGGCTAGAAAGAGTCACGATGATGAAAAGAATGTGGAGTTGAAGTCCAAGCCCAGCAATCACTAGAGATATAGAGAGAATGCAGAAGAGAGGAGGATTTTGTTCACCAAATATTCCCACAACACATTCACTGGATATCACTACAAGCTCAGCAACCCATTGATGTATCTGAGAGCCATGGCAAGCAAACTATTTCGTAGCTATTTTCTGGAGAATCTTGTTTACGTGGACTCTCAAGCGAGTATTCGCTCTTTACTGACTTTTGGCTCAGTCGATGGCCAGTGAGACATATCAACGGCAACTATTTGCCTGAGAGCATGTGAGTCGCAGCAAAGAAGCTTTGAAGTCATTTACTGACTCGTATACGGTCAATTTCAGCCTTCTTAGCTGGCCTGCTAGTGCCCGAGTTTATCTTAGTATCCTTGCGCATTTCGAATCTCCTTTAGCTACCTTTTGCTAATGCAACATCTGGAATGCTCGAGAAGCCTGCCGCATATAATGGCGTCCACCAATCTCTATCCCGGCTTTCTTGTTCTCACGACTCGGGGTATCGCTATGAGGGCAATTACTCTGAAAACGGTGGGCGTGTCTGCTGTCGACCAGAGCGTAACGCCGCGTGCCATCTCTAGCTGAGAAACTGAGTTTAGTTTCCATCCTCCAAGCCACCACGTTTTGGGGCATTTTAAGCTGGAGGCTGAAGGGGGAGGGGTGAGATTGAGATGCGATCCTCACGATGTCTCCCGGCGGACCGTATTGGCAGCAGCCCTACCATCGTGAAACCGCCTTCGGGAAGGCCGCCCATTCCACGTGGTATGAAGAAGCCACAGCTGAAAGGCTGTTGGGTTTCAAGCTCGAAAGAAGAGAGTTTGATGTCTCCTCTTCTCTAGCATGAGAGAAACCGGTGCCACCAACAACGCCAAGAGCTGAGGAGACTACTCCGTATGAGCATAGCCATTCGAGGCAGAAGCTTCATGTGTGGCTATGCATCTAGGACACCCATTTCTGTGCAATGGGGCGTATCTTACCAAACCGCTGAACAGAAGAGGCCTTCCGATCCCGGCGTGGACAACGAAACAGCTCCCTTGTTGAATATTCTGGATGTCTTTGAACATTGAGAAGCGACGACTGATGAGAGTTTACAGTTCCTGCATATCCACCTATCCCTATCCATGCAGCAATGCTTCAAGCATTACTACTGTTGTCATTTACACCGCTGCCGCCGCTGCTACGGCTACGATATGCACTCTTCTTTTCCTGTCGTGCACTGCAGATGATGTCACGTTGTTAGCAGAGCCTACCAATGGTGTCCAAAGACATGAAGCGGCGAGACTGAAGATTGAAGTAAAAGTTCGACGAACTGACGCTACCATCTTTGGCACGAATCTATTTTCAGGAAATAGGGTTACGAGATGAACCAACAAGCGAATAGCAGCGTGTGAGAGACATGGAGCCAAGAAGCTCTACCTGGTTCAGGAGGCGGGCGCCGCCATGGCGAAGCGAACGCAAACTAATATTAGGTCGAGGAAGAGGTCAAGATGCCAAGATGCCGACCAACAACACATGGCTGGACGCCGGCTTCTGCAGCGTCGACTCTCGGATAGTTCTCAGCCCAGCTCACACACCACAGCCACGCCGCAAATCACGGCGCACGCTACGGCTATCGCTGCGCTACAGCTACGCTACACTTTAGCGGCAGGGCTGGTGGCAGGGCTCGCGGCAGGGCGGACGATCAGCTCCTTCCGTTGGCCGTCGATCAAAAATGCTTCCAATTTTGGCGCGATCCACGATCCACGATCCACAGGGTTTTTTACTGCTTTTGAACCACAGGTCGGGCCACGGCACGGAGCGCGGGGCACGGAGCATGGAGCAGCGTGGGGAGAGGGGAAGCAACATCTCTCAGGACTGTTGGAAGCAGAGCTGAGTGCTGCGTGTTTTGTGCAGTATCAGGGAAACATGAAAGAATGACGCGCGTTCACAGCAGAGCAAGTACAGACTCCAGCCCTCGACGTTGCGGTGGCCGCAAGCAGCGCAGCCCCTAGCGTCGATGTCGCTTTAGCTCGTCCGAATCATCCAGCTTTCTCCTGATTAGCGGTGCTAACAACTGCTGTTGGTGGCGCCTTTTACCAGAGCTCTCTCTTCGTTGCAGGCGTGTGTCGTGTGCGCCACGGGCTGAAGTCTGTGTCGCGATCGCACACGTGGCAAGGGACGCCATGCTGAGATGTTTCCGTCCGAAGTTATCGCCAGAACAGTGGATACCGGCACGGCGAGTTGAGACTCCACGCAGTTCAAGCATACGAGCCTCGACGAGGCGCATTCAACGCTAGTCCTGGTCAGTACAGCACAGCTCACTTACTAACTTGCAGTCACTTGTTGATGCGCCAGGAACGGCAGTGTATGATCAGTGAGTGAGTGCGGGTTGTATCTGACGTCTGTGAGCTTCTCAAGATGAGACTCATCAACATGTTGAGCAATCTCACCTGTGTTTCAACTCATCCATGGTCGAGATCTCAGATTATGTCGTCGTCTCATAGCTCTTAACCACAAGGAGCAGTGCAAAAGGCCTCTCGGTCTGAAACATCATGAGCGATAAGATGCTATGTCGTCGTCAGCTCATCTCACGATGCTCATTACACAGCACACGGGAGAGAAAAAGTTTGGCCGAAACGAAATATTCGTTCCGATTTTATGCCCTATATATCTATCTACCAAAAGAATCTTCCATCATTCCATCCCTAAATTTCCATTACAATCCCTTTATCCCAGTGATTATCCACCCCAATGTCCACTCCATTAACCATCCCAATTTCCCTTTCCAATTTCCCTTCCATCCATCCAACCCAAATTCCAATCCCAATGCCCTACCCAATGCCCCCCAATTACCCATATGATTCCCACCCAGCCGTCCAATCCCATTCCAACCCAGTATCCACCCCCTTGATGTCCGAAATCCCATTCCAAAGGAAAAAAAAAAGAGAAGAAGAAGAAATAAAGAAGAAAAGATCCCCTTTCAAAGGAGAAGAAGAGAAGAAGAAGAAAGAAGAAAGAATCCCCTTACAAAGGAGAAAAGAGAAGAGAAAAGAGAAAAAGAAAAATGATGTAGATAGCTGACACAGCAGAATGGTACTTGGCAAGTCTCTGCCGTG
Source organism: Trichoderma sp. CBMAI-0020 (assembly GCA_030708095.1). NCBI lineage: Eukaryota > Fungi > Ascomycota > Sordariomycetes > Hypocreales > Hypocreaceae > Trichoderma > Trichoderma sp. CBMAI-0020. The sequence continues at coordinate 1,958,807 of JAJNCI010000002.1, forward strand.
TCGCTATTATTTTCCTCGGGGAGGAAAGTCTTTCCTCCCCTCAACATGGCCCCGTCCTAGTGATCCAACAGCTCCGTTCCCCCAGACCATGAGAAGATCTCCGGCCTTTCTCTCAAAGATGCTGATGGACCACGACAAGCGACCCAACTTACGCGACACCGCACATCAAGCAAAAAGAGGACGTGTCGGGGAAGAACACGGTTGCTAGAGTGGCAGTGTCGCGCAAATTTCCCTGTTTGATTGCCAGGCTGTGTTGCCTATCGCAGTTGATAGGCGAGATACGTCGTACGGAAAGACAGACTAAGAAGGAGAGAAACTGAATTTCTCTCGCCGACTCTTAGCAGCGATTTCCGTGCATACCCCTCGGCCTGCAGGCACTCCAGAGGATTGATGCAGAGCCGCCTGGCAATGTACCGAAGACGTTGGCAGAAGAAATGTTGTTTCTCCCGGCCACTTTGAAAAGACGTCTTCGATTGGTGAAACCCCGAATAAATTGATTCATCGAGTGATGAACCAACCAAGATTGGGAGTAGACTCGCATCAAATGAAAACCCAAAGGCCATTCTTCAACGCTAAAGGACCCCCCGGGCCTTCCAAGAGTCATGCCATGATGCGTAGCTGCCTCTTGAAAGGCCGTCTACCTAGAAAGGTAGATGAAACCCAGAGATGCCTAATTGATTTGTCGGAATGCTGGAGGTAAATGACCTAGACCAGTATTCGCTGAGGCATGATGAGCAAGTCAACTACTTGCCGAGAATCCAGCCCCCAAGAAAGCACGGGAATTGATGCCATGGCCAGCATTTGCTTCCTTGGGGAATGGTCTATCTTTTCAGATAGACGCAGACCACGTATTTCTGGAAGAAATACACCCTTCGATTGGAGCTTTTTTTTTTTTTTCTAAGAGTTTTTCCTTTTCATTCTTGGGGAGGCTTTGTGGGAGTTTTCTCTGTTGGAGCGTCGGTATTTTTTTTTTTTTTTTTGCGGTCCTCCCCCCGTTCAGCATGACCATGGTGTTTTTTGTCATGGTCATGCCGATGGTTGGGGAGTTTTGCGATCAGATGGACTGTTGCCCATGGAACTGTTAAGCCGAGCCTTTGAAAAGGATGGAAATGGTGTTTGGTTCACTTACTCGCTGTTTCATTCTAGGAGAAGATGACGAAAAGGAAACGCCAAGAATGGCCCGACACCGACATTGTTCCCCTAGGGGGCTGCCGTTCATGATCTTATCAGTAACGGCTCGTGAAGAGAGAGAGAAGCAGATGATGTTTATGCTTACCTTTGAAGCTCCCCCCAGGGATTGGGATCACTTGAGACGCAGTCAAGCGCTCAATGCAGTTTGCCGGCGAGAATTTGGGAGTGAGATGATGAGAATGAAGATAAGGATGATGGAAAGAAAGAAAGAATGGAGTCGAATAGAGGGGGAAGCTCTTATATAGACGGTATGTCTCTCTGGCACTCGAAACGTCCAAGTCATACGGCAAAGTTTCTTACTCACGGACGAGAAGCCATGGAACCCACCCAAGACATATTACGTTGGAATCTATCGTAAGTCACTAGCCCAGATGACGTCTACAGAAGCTTGCTAACTCGGAATCCAATCTCGTCATGTACGAGGAAGGAGAAGTGAAGTCTTGTCTCAACACTATTGGACCCAGGGACCCATATCTGGACGAGTTCCTATTGGCATTCCCTCACCGGCTGCACCAAAGTGGCACTGCAACAGTAGTAGTGGCCAAGAGCTAAAGGAGAAAATAGAAACAAGTGCAGCAAGATATTTGTGGCGTGGTATAATACGAGAAGAAGGGGTTCACTTGCGTTAAAATGAGGCGAGTTCGTGGAGTCATGCCAGTCATACCAAGTACCCGTACTATTTGGGTCGAGATGACTTGTCATGACTGCGATAGCCTGGTCTCTTAGTGGCTGAAGCAATTCAGGAGGTTTTCGTGGCCAATGACAGGATGGTAGTTGCCGCCGGGTGGCTTTCCATGGCCGAAAAATGGCCGCCGTGCCGCGTTGTGGCTTTTTATCACGAAATTACGACGGACTGTGATGGATTGCAGGCTCTTGCATTAGGTCGGATGAAGGCAATGATGGGCCTGCGAAACACATCGATGGGATGGAGGTGAGTCGAGTGTGTTTATGGCGTGCTGGTTGCATTATTTTGGTATTGCTTATTTGTAAGAGATACAGGACGGCAGCATGCAATACTACCTGCTACCTACTGCCAACGTTGGACACTACTACGCAGAACGTAGTGGCGGTATTCGGCTGCTAGTATGGGGAATCCAAAGGTTCGTCTATTATTCCCCGGTTCGGATATGGTTGTCATGCGGGTGCTTGTTGTCAGTCTCGGGGGCATGCACTATTACTTTTGTGATCGGCACGGTTGAAAGCACGTAACAATATTTCGGGACAGTATATTGTGCCCGAACGATGAGATGGGCGCGGGTGTTGAGCAGAAGCAAGTGGCTATACACGTCAACTCGCAGATACAGCTTGCATCAATCCTGCTGCTAATTTTGTATTCCAATCAGCACTCTATCTGTCGACTGAATCATGGAGCCACTGGCACATATGACACATGATGGATCGCGGGGGAGCACAATCGGCTGCCGAGAGTCGTGGCATCCAAGGCAATCTCGGGACTATCAGGGTTATTGATTGGGTGGTAACTGGGAGGTTGGGCCATGCGTCCAAGTATTACTTGTATACTTGATAAGTATTGATCAAGTGGCTGGAACGCAAAACTGCCCAACCTGATGCAAAGCAAAGCAAAAGATTCCTATTTGGTGGTGCGGAGTATCCCACAACGCTCTTGCCTCTTTACTGGCTGACCCTTGGTATGGAGCAGTTGATGCCCGAGTGGGACTAAGACTGAAGGAGACACAGTTTCGCCGAGTCTTACTCTTTTTTTTTTTCTTTTCTGTTGGCTTGCTTCATGGGCAAGCATAGGCATGTGCTCTCTGCCTGCTGCTCGATGCTACTCCGTGCCAGGACAAGGTTGCAGCTGACAGACGCTGTCTCGTCCAAATACATCCTAGGCACTTTACAGGCGGCGTACAGGCATACACCCCCTCCATTTTTTTTCCATTCTCTGGACGATTCCTCTGGCCTCAAGCTTCTTGTACAGCTACAAAGCATGTAGCAGCAACGCATACAACTCAGATGAGGCTGCCCCTTCCACGTCGCCCCCCCATAACGCTCCGCTTCCATTGGGCTACTGCAGGTCCTGGTGGAGCTCTCGGCGGAGGATTCATGCAGCTAGATGATGCACGTCGGGAAACAGGTTAGCGTTGAGAAGGGCAGGTGGAGGGGGCGTCTCGCGTCTTGTGTGAGTGTACTTGTACAAGTTGAAGCGGTTGACAGAGACGTGAATAGAACAGGTGTGTATGGGTACAAGGTGCGGTACTGATACGGGAACAAATGGCGAGGAGCAGCCGGAAGTGAGCAACCAAGATTCTGTCCAGTCCAGGCCTTGACCGGACGCACTTGTTGCAGGAGTCGTGGCCCCGGTCGGTTGGTTGAGCTCCCATGCAGCGGTAAAGGCCAGTGAGATATCGAGGCAAGCACTATGAACTGTCGATCAGTCGGCCCTTTTAGAGAGTAATTGTATATCCAAGTGCACAAGACGAGCGGGGTTAAACATTGATACAACTTGTGTCTTTTGTTTGCTGGTCCAGATATGGCTGCCACACCGATATGTTGAGAGGAGCTTCACAAGATGGGCGATGTAGGGAGCTATTCGATGTAATGCTGCGTTGATAATTTTATGTGAGAATACTGAGTAGGCAGAAATGGCATGTATCTACTATAGCATTCAGCTCAGCCATCAAACATCAGATCTCAAGTCTATCCAAGTGTTTTCCATATTTGCTACAGCCTATAATTTATATTAGAGAGCAAATACAAGATCAAGAACGAGATACATATCAAGACTTGTTTGCTACATTTCTTCAGATGATTGCAAGGTATTCCCTACAGCGTTTCTAAACGAAATCTTTGCTCGCGAGAGAAAGTGAGCTCCAAGCCATGGCAACATTCAAACTTCTGATGATATCATGTTTGTCACTACAAATACTGGTCCAACTCGACTTTTTGGCGCAGAAGCGACGCCATGTACAGACTTGAGCTTCAGCCCAGCTGCTCGGCCAGCCATACTGCGCCCAGGAAGCGCTTTCAATCTATTTGTGATGATAGCTTAGCTGTCAAATGCCCCAGCGTCAATCTTTACAGAGAGGCTTGACTCAGAGGAGCATGTAGCCCAAACAAAAGAATCCATATCATTTTGTGTAATCAGCTTGCAAATCTCGTAGTTCCAACAAATCACTCAATGCAGCCAGCTTTCATACAGCCATTTTCAGGCCATAATCGTGGTAGAGGTCATAGAGGATAGAACCGCAAGAAAGTTGAGTGTGACCAGAGTGTATCGCCGCCTCGATGCAATTCAGGGCACACACGTCGCAGTATCTCATGGCTAGCACCACCTAGTTCAGCTTATCTTATAGCCGCAACCATTACTGCTCCTTGCAAACACGCTATATAATTGGAAGACCGGTTCGCACACGGTGGTAGATTTATGAAGCAAAGCTGCGAAGCAGATTTGCAAAGGTGCCAACCGGAGGAAATCGCGCTTGCAGTTTTGTATCTATTAATGAGCCGAAGAACAACACTACATGGAGTCTGAATCCTATTTGTCCGGCAATTCGTCAGGGCAGAATCTTTTACCGCCCTCGTGATGTAATATACTTGTTCTTTTGGTGTTTATATATCTTTTTTGGGGCGTGTATTGCAATGGTTGCTTTTGCCATGTTTGAATGCCCCGTCAATCTATATATTCCTCCCAGATGTCTCTCTTAAGTAAAGGTAGCCTATTTCTACATGATGCTCTATTAAAATTACAATGCACTCTGTACAGAAGAAAGGCCTGTCTTCTCGCTATAGATTGAATAAATCTCACTATAGAAGAAAGCGGTTGCTGGGAGCATGAAAGAAACGCGCTGGAAGCAAAGATAACTTGCCTGCCTGACTTTGATCAAACATGGCTTCGTTCAAACAACATGGCTTTGATCAAACAAGGTGACTTTGATCAAACATGGCTTCGATCAAACAACATGGCTTAGATCAAACAACATGGCTTAGATCAAACAACATGGCTTCGATCAAACAACATGGCTTCGATCAAACAACATGGCTTCGATCAAACAACATGGCTTCGATCAAACAACATGGCTTCGATCAAACAACATGGCTTCGATCAAAATAGGCGGCTTCAATCAAAATAGGCGGCTTCAATCGGCACAGCAGCTTTGCTTCACCCCTATGGACGCTTTGGCGGGCATCAAGATTATACATGGTCTTTAATTCGCAGGCTATATTCTCGGCTGAGTTTGCGAGGTAGCGGCACCAGTAAGAAAAGGCGTAGCGACATGATTCCAAAGAAGAAGACACTGGATTTCGCGAAAGAGCCTGCATGCTCAGCATCCAAAAAGTGTACACATTTGCTATGAACAAGTCATCCCAATCTCACTTGCGCCTCTTCCCAGAAATGAAACCAACGGGCGATGTATGCTTTGGTGTTGTAGGAAGATGCTGAGCGAGTGCTGGTTTCTTTTTTTACAAGATTCTCAAGTTTGGAATCATCTAGATGAAAATTTGAGTCAAGTAACTGGGCGCGACGTGATAGATGATTGACTTTGCTAATTTTTGCTTTCCATGGCGTGCACAATCGTTGCCCGCTTCTTCAAACCACCAAACTCCACGTTCAGCTGGCCTTGCCCCGTGGATTCTACGCAACAGGTCACCAACTATCCAAGATGCAATAATTTGGTACTAGGACTGCATAATGAGTTGAGGCTCTCGCACACCCAAGGTCGAGACCTCCCATGGTAGCAGTTGCGGACACGTCTCGATCGGCAAACACCACCGCCGTCCTCGTGACGAGACACGATGGTGAAGAAGGCCTCCGGAACCGAGAGCCCCATCCATCTATATCTGATGCTGCTCTCAAGCACAAATCTTGATCTCGAGGCTTGCCAAGACAACGTTTCGTAATTGCGTGTGAGGCTAGCGTGTATCGCCGCCTGGTATCTCTTCAGAGCACACATGTACCTGTATGCTTTGGCTACCTGCCTGAATCAAACGGGGTATTGCAGCTGCCACAACCACGGCTGCTTCTTACCGAGGCTCGCAATGGCTCTACATTAGGGTTATATGTCGCAATGGTAGTTTATAAACGGCTATCGCTCGCAAGCTTGATTCCCAGCTCCCAACTCTGGGCCACAACCGCACCGATCAGAGAGAGTGCGGTGATGTATACGACAAGGTCCAAAGGCTTTTGCAAAATAGCTACTGCATTCAACTCTGTCGGGAGAGACATCCAAATGAAGTATATCTTAAGCTGTGAGCGAGTCATCTCGATCTAACCTGCCCATCCTCCTAGAAACGAAATGGAGACAGTGAAACGGCAATACATGCTTGGATGCGATAGGAAAAGTTGGGCGAGTATCAAATTCTTCCTTTGCCCGACCTTGATCAACCTAGAAAGCCGAGCCTAAAACATACATGATAGATGATGACGACTACCTATGTGTTTTACGTTTCCATGAGATGGAGCTCCATATTCTCTCAGCCCCCTCTCCAAACGGCCGCGTAGCTCTATATTCGACTCGACTTGTTCTGTCGACTTGGCCCAGCAGCTGTCATGAATCGATCAACATCCACGCATGTCGATACTAGAACTACATGATACCATGCCAGCGCAGAAATCTCAAGTCCATTCGTCACGTCATGAGCCATGGGATATTCGCTCAGCAGGACTAACTGACTGCATCGACTGTTTGGCGAAGCGTCCTGTGCGCAGCTCATGACGGCATCTTTCTCTCGTTGCCACTCATTTCCATCTCGCACTCAGCCCATCAGAAGGCCGCTTTGAAGAATCAGGCTCGCTGATGCAGTCAACTCAAGTAAATCTTGGGTCAATCTTGAGCCAATCTCGAGTAGACCTTGAAACACACTTGACTGTCTCGTAGTGGGGCGGTGGGGCGGTCACGCCGAAACGGGCATGGTTGCTTTGCCTTGCGCTGCGAGACTGACCGAGAGTCGACCAAGCTGCGCGAGGGAATGCAAAACTTACAGTGAATGCCTTGACTGGATGTTCGAATCCTTGATCAAATGGAGGCCATCAACGATTGGAAGCTGTACTCGGGCAAAGCAAGCAATCCTGACACATGATGGCCTTGCTAAAAGGTACATTTACTACAAGAGCACGAAAGTGATCCAGCACTAGCTACTACTACTACTACTACTGTACAGTACTCATGCCGAGCTGCAAAGCAAGACGATGCTCGACAGTTGACTTTGACGTGCACTGCTTGACATGACATGCACTGGCAACTCGACATAACTGGTCCTCGCAGGCTGTGCCCCGCTGTGGGGCAATCATGTGGGGCGCGGCGCCGTGCTGCGCGAGTTTGTGAGTTTGCAGTGCTGGTAGTACTGTAGGTGATATGCTGCTGCTACGTGTGTAGTGCTTGTGTAGTATACTGCTGCGTGTGTGTGCAGTATACTATGCTGTGCTTGCTGGTTGTGTCTGGCCGTGCGTGTCGAGTGCGCGCAGGGCGAGCCAGCGTTGGTCTTGACCATCCCAATTGTACATCTTGTGTTCCTTTGCCCAGCTGCACGCTTACCCGGGAGGCATCGATTATGGCCGTCAAGCCAGCCTGCCGTGTTTGCTTAGCCTCTGCCTGCCAAGCAGCGCAAGGACGCCTACAGTATCAATAGCGAGGCGATGCACCACGGAGTTGCGGCAGTGCATAAATGGTGCAAGCGCGTAATTAGCACGAGCATCGCGGCTTGTCATTGGCCGCGGCGGGCCTGTCAGGGCAGTTCCTGGCCGTTTGGCACAGGAAATTAGCATGGGAGAGGCAGGTGCAAGTGAGTGCCTTCATCATGTGCACCCAAGCCGGAGAATCAAAGAGACAAAGAAGATGCAGCCGTTTGGATCTTCTGCACCCACTGGCCTCTTGTTTTCCATCTGCCAGGATACTGCAGCATTTCCCTTCTTTCCATCCCTCCGCGCTATTTATACAGCAACAAACGTGGCCAAGATCCGCCATCGAATCGTGAGACGGCCACGGCACACACACGGTATGGATCTGCCCCCCTGAGCCGGAAACTAGACAACGCTTGCTGACACTGGCCAGTTACGAGCAGCAAACCGCCGACCGGGGCCCCCCCGTTCTCGTTTCGCCTCGTCGAATGAGCGTGCCATTTGCTGCTCTTTTCAGGAGAAGCAAGGGCCCGTATTTTATTTTAATCTGCTAGTACGGAGAACAGCAGCTCGTATCCTTACCCTTTATGCGTGCCATGCCGTCAAGACGCTCCAGTTTGCTCGATCTGCGAGCGGATACCACTTTCATACGGCCCTGAAACGGCGCTGTCGGCGGGCTCAGCCACCACCCTTGGACGCGTCCTCGTAACAGTCTGCATCAACCGCTTCTCAACTCTCGTCTTCCTCTCTCCACGCTCTCTGCCCTATTCGCTCATTTGCCCACCCAAGCCGCATTTCTCTTCTTCTTCCTTCCCCCAGATTTTCCATTGTGTGTGGATGGACCATTTGGCGACAGATCCAACCAACCATTAGTTTACCTTTACGATAAACATGTTCACTCGCTTTGATCTCTCATTCTAAATCTCGCAATTCTTGTTTGGTCTTCTTCTTTTCCTAACCCCTTCTTCTCTTCGTATCTCCCTTTTCGCTGCCGTGTTACCACACAAACAACGGCGCTTCCGATCGCTTCTCCAAATCGCCCACTACCCCGACGACGACAACAACCACGACGGCAACAACCACGACGACACATCCGCATATCAAACCAAGGCCCAATCACTCCCGAATCGGACAATCGCTGTGAACTGAACCCCCCCCGAAAGAACCCCTTGGCCGGACCATCGTCTCCAACCTCGTCGTTCAATGTCAACTCGCCCTACCACTTGATTCATTTCTAAAGCAAACGAGACGTTCCGCAGGACGACAACGGCTCCTTCATTGCGCAACCAGTTTTTGCCTCTTCGACAACAATCCGCGTCCTCTTGCTACAACGCAGCTCACCAACAATCAAACAAACACGGTTCACGCCACTGGAATAGCTAGCAACAACGCCAAATAACCGGCAATATGTGGTTCTCATCAAGGAGCAATCCGCTCCTCTTGGCCGCAATGGCCACGCTGCTTTCGCCAGTCTCGGCTGTTGAAAAGATGCTTGCCTCCACCTCTCTCAATACCTGCCAGGATAACTCGGGTCTCCAAGCCAGTTTCTTCAACGCCGTTTACACTCCAAACAACAACTCAGCCACCATCAATCTGGTGGCCACGTCCTCTGTCACAGGCTACGTCGAATTTGATATCGAGGCCTCAGCTTACGGATACACCTTTCTCAAGACCACGCTCGACCCGTGCAAGATCAAGCTGCCCGGCATGTGTCCCATGACGGCTGCTGCAAAGTTCAATATCCCATTCACCCTCCCCGTCCCCGCCGATGCCGCCAAATCGATTCCTTCCATCGCCTACACCATTCCTGATCTGGATGCCATGGTCAGGGTGCGTGTTAACCTCACAAGCACAAAGGAAAGCATTGCCTGTGTCGAGGCCAACATCTCCAACGGCTTGACGGTCAATCTGGTCGGTGTGAAGTGGGCTACAGCCATCATTGCCGGCATTGCTTTGGTTTCATCCGCCATCTTCAACGGCCTGGGCCACTCCAACACCGCCGCCCACGTGGCTGCCCTCTCGCTCTCCCTCTTTGGCTATTTCCAGGCCCAGGCCATGATTGGCTTGACCGGCGTCGAGCTGCCTCCCATCGCTCAGGCTTGGACGCAAAACTTCCAGTGGTCCATGGGCATCATCCACGTCGGCTTCATGCAGACCATCTTCACTTGGTACCAGCGTGCGACGGGCGGCACCCCCGCCACTCTCTTTAGCTCGCTCGGATCCGTTTCCGTCTCTGTGCAAAAGCGTGGTCTGGATGCCGGCCTCGATGCCGGCAAGCAGCTGATGAGACGCAGCCTCGCGCTCATGCCTGCGTCTGCCGTCCACCTTTTGAAACGAAGCGGCAACATCTTGTCCCCGTCTGGCGGCTATGTTGTCTATGGAATCCAGCGTGTGGCTTTCAAGGCCAAGATTGAAACCACCAACCTCTTTCTCACCGGCCTGACCTTCTTTTGGCTCTTTGCCATCTTCACCATGCTTGGCATCACCTTGTTCAAGTTTGCCCTGGAAGGCTTGGCCAAGCAGGGCGTCATGAAGTCAGACAAGTTCCTCGAGTTCCGCAACGGTTGGCGGACCGTTCTCAAGGGCATCCTCTACCGCATCGCCCTCATCGGTTTCCCGCAGCTGTCCATCCTGTGCCTCTGGGAATTCACCCAGCGTGACTCCGCCGCCGAGGTTGTGCTTGCCGTCTTCTATTTCTTTTGTCCGCTTATTGCTCTTGCCTGGGGATCCAGCAAGGTGATTCAGATTGCCCGCCGGTCCATCAACATGCACGGAAACGCAGCCTACATCCTCTTCTCCGACCCCCAGGCTCTCAACAAGTGGGGGTTCTTGTACGTGCAGTTCCGTGCCTCTGCCTACTACTTCATCGGGCCCATCTTGGCCTACACCTTTGTCAAGGCCATGTTTGTGGCTTTTGCGCAAAAGACGGGCGTCGCCCAGGCTGTCGGCTTCATCATCCTCGAGATTGGCATGCTCATTGCCGCGTCCGTGTTGCGCCCCTGGATGGATAAGAAGACCAACTCGTTCAACATTGCCATTTACGTCATCAACTTCCTCAACTCCATCTTCCTGCTCATCTTCACCAACGTCTTTGGCGCGCCCTTGTTGGCCATTGGTGTTGTTGGCGTCATCTTGTTCGTCCTCAATGCCATCTTCTCCACCGTTCTTCTGCTCATGGTCGTCGCCTCCACCATTTATTCCATTGTGCGCAAGAACCCCGATGCCCGATACCAGTTCATGGCCGATGACCGCGCGTCGTTTATGAAGTCACAAACCCAGCTCAACAATGGCGCTGCCACGGAATTGGACGCTTTGGCAGCTACCGCTCGAGGCGACAAGGCATACAAGCTCGGAGACGAAGAATCAATTGCATCGGACGAAATGCACCACCCCACCGAACCCGCCACCAGCATGGCTTATGCTCCCCAGACCATGAACCCTCAAGCTGGCTTCTACCAGCCGACGCGTTCAGTATCGCCCGTCAACCCATCTGTGCCGCTCTTCCCAGCCAATGACCAGCAATCCCATTCATCATACAGCCACGGCTCATCGCCAGCGCCAATGGCACGCGTTCCTTCGTACGGCAGCAACCACAACACGAGCCCCGGCGGCTACAGAGCACAAAACAATGCAAGGTATGCTTGTCTCTCATATAGCGCAACAAGAATATGCAATACTGACTGATGAATGTGCATAGCCCCTGGCAGCGTGGTGCTGGTTACGACTAAGCAAGCCCCGACCCTGACCGTTCTATAGACCTACAATGACGCACATCTCTTTTCTTCTTCTCTCATTTCTTTAGTCTTTGTTTTTTTTTTTTCCATTTATAATCAGTCGCACGCGAATCCCACGAGGGACAATTGCCATCACCCGATGCGCGTGTACATCACAAACAGCCTCAGTGTGTATAGGAGGGCCGGCTGTCCTCAATATCCAGAGTCATTCGTCATGTGGTAGGCGAGAGCGACGGGCTGGCTCTATTTCGGCAATGCAATGCGATGCGATGCGTGTAAAGGCGTTTTCAACAAGGCTGACCTTGACCGTTGTCTGGGCTACTGGAAGGAGTACTGTTTGAAAGAGCGAGCGAGAGAGCGTACACATAAAAGGGCATTGCGTGCCGCTCACCTATTTTTTTCTTTTTCTCATGTATGTACATAGGGTCTCGTTGGAGAGATTGAATCGGCCATTTAGAGGCCGATGTTATGACAACTACTACTGCTAAACTACTTACCTGACCTTGACTTTGGGGCTCGGCATGTATAGAGCGTGCCAACTTGGATAGATTTAGAAACCAATGTTCCCGTCTTGCCGGCTCCAAGTGGTTTCTTTCTTTGATAAATGGTGATTCTTTTTTTCTCCATTACCTTTCTGTTTCTACTTCCCCTATACCTAGGACAAGGCGTATTGCCAGGGTGGTAGGCAGAGAAGGAGCAGCTCCTGCCTAGCGCACGTGATATCCAGCATCTGAAGTGCATGGCGCGGCTCATACCTGATGCTCTCATTTGTCTCGTTTCCATTTCCTCACACTGAGCGAGATAAATGCGACGGTCCATGTTACGAGTGACATGCCTCTTGCCGTCAACCATCGTTTAAGAAAGTATTGCTTCTACGTCGCAAATATGACTGAAATATAGTGCTAACGGGACCGATGACAGGATGTCAACGTCAGTTTCGTGCGTGTCTCTTCCTTTAGCGGATCTCGGACGCTTTCGATGAGTGGCTTGACAGATTTCCGATATCGTGAACGAGATTTTCTTTCTTTGGGTACACACGACAAAGGAATATTCGAACAGCCTGCCAACTGCAGTACGTTGAGACGAGACTAGTCAACGATATAACGAGCGAACAGATCGACCATCCCATAGTACCAAGTGTCATCTCAGAATCTATATTTGGTACTCAACAAGCCGAACGAAAACCGCCGAGATTGTATGGAGACAGTCCCTCCCTACCCGAGCATAGGTACAGTACATCTCTGCTGATGGGTCCTTGATTAGGGCTTAGCAAACTCTAAGATCGAATGTCCGTTCCGCCCTGCAATATCTCTTCGTGCCTAGGTATTGTCGATTCGACTTTGTTTTGCGCAACCAAAAAAAGGCTTCAATGAAGACAGATTCCATACCACCTGCATCACTCACGGCCCTTGCGATACATGTCAGAAGCATATCCATTCAAACACCCAATCATCTATGATATCACGCCGGCTGGCTTGCTCGGCTGGTCCCGTCTGGCTTTTTGACTTTGCTGCTAGCGGACGCCAGAGCCAAGGAACAAACATATATCTAGAGCCATGACGATGAACCACCAACGCCTGAGCTGCGCCATCTAAGCTGCTTGTTCCTGCAGCTCGCATATCGATAAGCTCATCTGCTCATTGCCGTCATCATTGTCTGACGTTGCGGGTGATTGGCTTGGCAAGCCACCTGCACCTCCTCCAGTACAGTACAGTACAGTACCTACCTACCTAGAGATGGGTACAGGTGTAAACCTACCTGCCGTCACACAAACCCAAGGCTTAATTTTAAAATATTGCCTCCTTTTCTTTTTCCCCCTTGTTTCCTTTCCATTCTCCTCTTGAACTTCTCAATTCGTTTGCGTGTCAGTTCTCTTCCGTCGTTGCTCACTCTCCAATTCCTACAGACCATCTCTGTTGCGTATCTGCATCTTTGCAGGCTGCCGGCCCAATGTCTGACACTCCACCCGGACTGTATCGGGAGCGAGTAGCCTCGCCTCCCAGAGATGTGGAAACAGTCGTAGGTTGAATCCAAGCCATCATTCATTTCCGTTATACTCGCTAATGACACCACCTCTGGAAATAGTCCTTCTGGCTCGGCACGCGTTCCATCACAGGCACCGGAGAAGTCTACAACTCCAAGCATCGCAACGTTCGCCGGCTGACGATTCAGCCCAAGTGGTTCGATAAAGTTGCCACTACAGCCTTGGCCATCTTTCCCAAGTTTGCCCAGCCTCGTCTGCAGAAGTGGTTCCCGGAGTGGTACCTCCCTCGCAATATCGTGCTGAAGACGCAAAAGAAGAATTGGGAAAATGAATTCCACGCCGAGATCAAGTCCTACAAGGCCTTGGAGTCCCTGCAAGGCATCTACATCCCTCAATACCTTGGGGCTACTGTGTTCAACGGCGTCAAGAGCCACGTCTTGTCCGATGTTGGCGGCATCTGCGTGGCCGACATTGATGAGGACAGCGAAGAGATTGCTCCTGCCATTGAGAAGTTGTTCCGCCACACAATCTCTGCGGTGGCCGCCCTGGGCCACTACCAGAACGACATGAGGCTGGACAATTTCCATCTCGTGGGCGATAAGATTGTCATTGTGGACTTGGAGCAAATGGGCGTCTTTTCGCCCCGATACAACTTGGAGTCAATCATTGGCTTTCTTGTGCAAAAGATGACGGCCATCTTCTCCAAGTACCAACGGGAACTGCGGGATAGATTTACCAGCGATTTGTTTGAAGACTGAGACGTATACTTCTGACACGCTCAATTGCGCCGCCGTTTTTGGTCATTCCTTCATTCTTTCACTCATTCACTCCTTTTTCAACTTTCTTCTTTCACTCCTTTTTTCACTTTCTTCTTTCACTCCTTTTTTCACTTTCTTCTTTCACTCCTTTTTTCACTTTCTTCTTTCATTCATTTATTCACTCTTTATCTTTCATTTATTCACGCTTTCTCTTTCATTTCTTACATCTTTCCCCTATTTTAGCTTGGTGTTGAGGTTGGATCATGGGATTTATTTGACAATTGGTTCCGAGAAATTGAGCATCGATAGCTACTCGCCTTATCTTCCACTGGTTATACTGATTGGCACCCAACAGGGACAAAAAAACTTTTTGGTTTGAGATTTAGAACATTTTGGAACGGCGCCATCTGTTGTTGCGAATCTTGGTATAGACTTTACTGCCATTCTCAGGATAGACGAGAACGGCCATGTATTTACTTGGATACAATCAATTTTTGGCTTATTATTGTTATTATTATTATCATTCCCCTGATTCTTCCTCTTCTTGTTGACGCCATTTGCGATGCTCATCAGCTTCGGAGCTTTTACCCCACGCGATCCACACCAGCTCATCTACGATCCGCGCTATCCAAGCCCTTTCTTGGCACCATCTCGGAACGGTCAAGATGGAGTCTAGATGGCTACTACAGGGGCAGCTGCAAAGGCGACGATCCTACTTGTGCTCGGATTGTTTTCGGACACCAAAACGGGAGTATACATTGTGTCTGGAGCCTCATCGAGACCTAGCCCTGGCGTCGTGGCCATTGCCCACAACTCTTACACAGCATCACTTGTCCGACCCGATACGAAATAAAATCGGGTGGTCCACCGCGCGATAGAACAAAACCTCTTCAACCCCTTGAGCACGGCTGAATGATTTGCGAGTACAGTATACTAATGTGTGGCTGACCAGATACGGAAATTGCGTGTAGGGATGCCTGTAGTAGCTAGCAGAGTTGCGGCTGTTGCATCAGGCATTGTGTAACTGATGTCTTACTAGCTGCTGTGGTCATACCATACGATATGATCTCAGGAGCGGGCATATCCTTGTTGCCAGCCCTTGCCCCGCATTGTTCGGAGTGGTGATATCCGGACTAGAGGCAAGTATCTATCCGCCGTTGAGCCAGCAACGACGAGCCACAGCAGAGTACTGAAACGGGATTACGCTTGGCAGTGGACATTAACATTGCACAAGAGCGGTTTTCCTAATCTCGTTTTGCTGTTTGGGTGGAGTGAGGCCTATTTGCCAAGGAGAGTGAGTACCCGCGAATGACGGCTATCGACTTGTGAGCGTCGGCTGAGAGCATGCCGAGGCTGTGAGTTTCGTCTTCGTTATCGCGGGTTCTTACGCATACACTCGGCAATCGATCAAGCTCTCAATCGTAGACAATTGGTTGATGACCTGACACAAACTTTTGCAGTCTCTCATGGAAAGCCCTTTCCAGCACGTGCAAGTTGAAGAGGACGGGGGGACAGGTAGTATTCAATATTCTGGCAGAGCTCAAACACACGCTTTATGCTCTCATCTTAATGAACATCATCGACAACCCATCAGACATATCCATGGCTTTTACCTGCACGTAGACGAGGACGCAGAATGAGACGGGGATATCTGAGCTGGAGCTCCATGAAGCTCTCCTCACAATTAAAGGAGAATAAAGCTCCAGAGAAAAGCAGAAGATTACAGACAAAGAACGAGGAGATGAATTTGGTCATGATGTCTATAGGTAGTCTCTTGGTGACAAACACATACATACACATCCCAAGAAAATCGCAAAGAACGAAGCCACAAGGAAATATTCCTCGCATTCCCCCTTCATTCTCATGAGCGGCGAGATGCGGCATACCTTCCCCTCTTTTCTCAAACTTTCTCGGCAAAAGAAGCCGTCATGAGATGATGAAGTGCTTGCCCCAACATCCCAACTTCCCAACTTCACGGGAAACAACAAGTTTTGTCATGAATCATACGTCACAAAGTTTGTTGGGATCCGCTAGTGCTGCTGTAGCCGCCTGATTTCAAGAAAAGTGAGCTCATTTTATTTCGCAAATAGGAAGGAAAGCCGTTATCAACTGGCAGGAGGCAGTCTGGAACGTCATCGCACCACCAAGGTCACGCCGTTCCTTCTCATTTTGGGTGGCATACGTACCACACAAAGAGCAACAACATGCAACACATTCTTCAACAGGCAGGAGACCGACGCCATCAGGCAGACGTGGTTGGCAAGAGCAAGCAAGAGGCCGGTCACGCGTGTGCGTGCTATGCAAATCTTGCCAAAGTGTCTCCCCATTCAGACACCGAGACTCCTCCATCATTGCACCACAACACTGCAGCCATTCTACATCATGTCCGGTCTCAATCTCTCCTCTTTGCCGGTTTCAAAACAGACCCTTGAGCTGCCCCCCTTTTGATGCACCGGCAGCAGACGATGTCGACGGTATGTATGCATCCCCCGGCGGAGTCTGGAGTTGCACCCACGTCTGCAAAGTTGCATGCTTTTGTTGTCTTTCTTCATGGCCGATCCAATTGCAGAGGCAATGGAGAAATAGACCGTGGCTCAAGCGAGCTCTACACATCGGTGGGCCTCTTTCGGGGGAGTGTCTATTTGCGTCCGGAATGTTAACTTTTGGCCCTCCGTGGGATGGAGCAGAAGAGGGGCACTCCGGGACGCCATTTTTGCCGGAGTGGAGTGGAGGGACAGCTCTGGATAATGTCTTGTTAGGACAATGGGCGCTTGGCTGGTAAGTAACATGATGAAAACTCACAGACTCAAGCTGACGATGCCGCACTCAACGCCTAGGAACTCTTGTCGAACGAGCCACAGATCTCGCTACGGTTCTCGCTGCCCTACTACTATACGACTAGTAGGAGCTGGCTCCGGCCCGGTCCGAGTGGGCTGGCTGGACGAGCTAGTTTTGGAGGGGTCGCAAAAAAAAAAATCAAATCTGATTCATCAGATCAACTTCTCTAAAAGCTTTCAGCCACTTGGTTTGTGATAACACGGCAAAAGAGCCGAAGCACGTTTAGTCTCAATCAGGCAAGCGCTGCAGAATCAGCCTTTGCCGTGTCTATTCATCCCCATGGTGTTTCAACCGCAAGAGATGCCGCCGGGGTCTCCATGCCTTATCGAGCACGAAGACGCTGTCGACGGCGTGTGGGTGCCCATCTACAGCCATGCCTGCACCTTTGGCCCGGGCGTCTTCGCGGACAAGATGATGGACCTCATCAAGAATCCGAATCTAAACTCCAGTTGGCTCTTTCGCGCCGACATTCTGCATGACGAGAGGCCGCAGGCGGGGGGTAGCACCAGCACCGGTGATTGTGATGGCGCCACGACAGCTGCAGCAGCCATCACGAACAGTAGCAATGGCTCTGCTGGTGATGCCGTCGATGCAGCCTCCAACGGCGTTTCTCTGCAATCGCCGGCGGCCACCCCAATTGCCGTCGCGATCCGCGGCATGGCCCTCGTCCGCACCCTCGTCCGCAGACTCATTCCCAGAAACGAGCGCAGAGACAAGCCCCTGGAGCAGACGTGCGCCTTTTACACCACGGCAAAGGTCCCGGGACAAGACGGCTCACAGCCAACAGTCCCCGCTGCTCATTCTACTCTCGTCTTATATATGCCTCATGCCCCCTCGGCCGACAGCCTCCCTTTTTATCATCCCAAAGTTCGAGGCATTGCTCATCTCCATCAGTGGGATGGGCAAAGCCAAGGCACTATATCTGTTCACTTCCTCCCCTATCCGGGGCATCCCCTCACGGATTCAAAGCTACAGCGCACAGCGTATCATCTTCTCGAGGTTCTTGACAAACACGGTCATGGAGCGGTCAAGGGCTATGTGAAACGAGTCAATCACGACTTGGTCATCCCCCAAGACAGGTTCCAGAACCGATACGCACTGCTCAAGAGCAAGTATGCTCGCCAGATGGTGGACTCGTGGGCTGAAAAGACGGACCCTTCCAAGCACGTCTTTGAGGACTTGGGAATAGCCGCCTTCCTCATCGAGCTGTGGAACGACATGTATCCCAAGGACACCACTGCTTTTCCCGGCTTTGTTGATATCGGCTGTGGAAACGGGCTGCTGGTGGCCCTGCTGACACGAGAGGGCTACTCGGGCTGGGGATTTGATGCGAGAGAGCGCAAGTCTTGGGCTCAGTATCGAACGCGGGGGCATGCCTCGCCCTCTGGTTTCTCTCTGGAAGAGCGGCTGCTCCTCCCTTCGGTTGTGGCAACGCCGGCAGCAACAAGCGGTCAAGCTCAAGCGAGCCATCAGGCTGAGGCTGAAGCCGAGACCGACCTCCTGCTGCGCGACGGCGTCATCCACGACGGCGCCTTCCCTGCGGGCACGTTTATCATCTCCAACCATGCCGACGAGCTGACCCCCTGGACGCCGATACTGGCCGCTTCATCGCGGTGTCCCTTTATCATGATTCCCTGCTGCAGCCACAACCTGGCTGGCGAAAAGTTTCGCGCACCCCCTCCCAGGGACAAGGCCAAGGCCAAGTCCACCTACGCTTCACTAGTCGACTGGGTGTCTAGGATTGCAGAGGACTGCGGCTGGACGGTCGAGACTGAGATGCTGCGTATTCCCAGTACGAGAAATACATGCTTGCTGGGGAGGTCACGAACAAGAGGCGACGACGGACAGGAGACGCAGGTAGACGTGGCCGCACTCGTTGAAAAGTACGGCGGCACGGGGGGCTACTATGAGAATGTTGCAAAGCTCGTCAAGTCAGGCCCAAGAGGTCATTGATTTTAGCTGGAGCGTCTTCACGGTATGCCCAGGCGAAGCTTGGTGTATTCATCAATCTTGATTTGTTCTTCTTCTCCTGCCAGACCACGACGAATATCCCATATGGAGATTCCACAACTTAATCTACATCGGGTACAGGCAGATGGTCAATGAGCTTGCTCTTCAGCCCCAATCTTTCCATGGCCTCGATGGCATTCTTGTCTCTCAGGTCCTCCGTCTCTCTTGTGCTGGCCAAGACAAAGTTGTGCCTGAGCAACCAGGCTCCCTCGGGCACTCCGTATTTGGTGGCCGTCTCCTTGTCGGTCTTGTCCAAGTCGACCACCAGGCTCGTCTTGACGCCAAAGACGACGTCGGATGTCTCGTACTGGTCACCGCGGATGAACAGGGTCCTATCACAGCACATGTCAATGTCAGCTACTGCTTCTCGTACTGGCACTAGTGATTGAGCCCAGCCCAATCTTGCCCGGCCGGCTGCCATTGCTTTGATTGGCATTATGCCTATCTTTGGATGGACGAGGTGGGGAAACAAAGACATGAGCAAGGACAGGGCTGTGAAAGGAAGCCGGGCAAAAACCAGAGGCCCACCCACGGCGTGCAGCAAAGTATCGGTACCTACGTTATCAGATGATCCAGCCCCGGCTTCTCAAACATGAAGTGCATATGGGCTGGCCGCCATGGATGGCGCTTGAGCCGCCCCAGCAGCTTGCCAACCGGGCCGTCGTCTGGGATGGGGTAGCTTACAGGCCTGATGGCCTTGAACCAGAAGCTGCCGTCCACGTCGCTGGTCATGGTGCAGCGCTCGCTTGGCGCCTCTCTGGTGGAATACTGCACATCATAGTGGCCTGAGGAGTCTGTCTCCCAGATGTCGACCTTGACGCCTTGGATTGGCCTGTCTGACGAGTCGCGGACGGTGCATAGTGCGAGCATGGGCTCTCCCGCAGCGTCTGAGCTCATGGACGAGCCGATGGGCAGATGCGGTGCATCGTGAGTGTGGAAGGGCCCCAGTACGGAGCCTTGTGTGCAATTTGGTGGCTTGGGATGATCAATGGAGTCGACCAGCATGGACAGCCCCAGAACATCTGAGAGCAGGATGAATTCCTTAGGCGCGCAATGTTAGCTCAGCCAGCCACTTTGTTTTCCGCAACGATTGATGGGCAATCGCCGCTTTGAGACATGCGTGCTGTGTTTTATCACCGAAAGTGTGCAGGCCAGGCAAAAAGAAAAGAAGATGTGGAAAGCATGTGGATGAGCAGCTGCATAACGCAGGATTCAATACTGGTCATTCGAAAGGACAAGACGACGGAAAGGAACGAAAACGAGAAAAGAGAAAACAAAGACAGTAGCCGGCATCAAACTCATACCTGGCGGACGTCGCTGCAAGTCTGGCCCGTCTGGGTTAGGAACTGGATGGCGGCCATCCACTCGTGGGTGCTGAGGCGAGTCTCGCGCGCAAAGTCGTGGACATGGGTGACCAGGCGCTCCATCAGATAGTTGAGGCGCGCATCACTGCTCTGCGAGTTGATTCGCACCACGTTCTGGGTGATGTTGTCAATGGTCAGGTCCAGCAGAGGGGTGGGGATAGGCGCCATGGCTGCGTGAGATTGCAACTGTACGATGCAATGCTTTGGGTGTCCAATCTATTTCGGAGTACGTTATCGTGGCCGTGGTCGGAGCAGTCAGCATCAATGCCTGGATCTTGGACTGACTTGTCTGATACGTTGGGTCAATTGGATCAATTACACGACAAGCACACACAGCTATTGCAAAGACAATTGATGGAGCGAGAATGACCGCTCAACGCCGTTTAAATAATCGGTCGCTCTCAGCATCTCCAGCATAGCAGCGATATTCTAAGCATTAGGCCATCATTAATACGCATCTCTCCCAACGCCGCATGGTTTGTCACTCCGGCGTCAGCAGCCAATCTGTGGCGCGGCCGTGGGTCAACCTCGAGCCAACGCCGGCCCCCCTTTTCTTGGCACAAGTAAATTGTCCTCGCAATCATTTCGGAGGCACATGCAAAGCGCAATCAGACACAGGCGTAGGGAGCTGAGCAATCAGGGCATTTTCCGATGGAGCCAGGAAAGCAGGTCTTTGATGGAGAGTCTTGCTGATTCGCGCGTGTGAATCAATCAGACGCCTCACAGTCGAAGCCGGACCCCACCGCCCCACGACGCGGGATTGAAACCGGGATTTCGTCTCTTTGGTTCAGATGTGCTTGTCGGCCGTCCTATCGCGGCTGAAGGCCAGGGTGCGGCGCCAATATTGAGACCGGGGTCCTCGGAGGAGCGCCGGCTCTCACAAATCAGGACAAGGAGCGATCGGCCGGGAACAACCGCTCCTGAACCCACTCGCGAGGTGGTGGTTCGTGGGGGAAGGCAAATCGACCTTGACGGCGATGATGGCACAAGTTACGCCGTCGCCAACGCTCTTTTTGCGGCCGAGATGTCTTGTAAACGGCCATTTTGCTCGACTGTGATGCGAGCAGCCCGCGAGCAGCCCACGACCAGGATGATGTGCACAGCCGGGCAAGGGCAAAAGGCACACCGTCAAAGAGCAAACAATGGCAATCCAGGGTGCATCGAATCCCCAAAGAAGGGAGCATAGCGCGAATCCTCCTCTCACGATCGCTGCCTTTTCTCCTTGCCGACGCCCGATCTCGCCGGCCTGCCTCGACCGGCACTGTCCAAGCGAGCACTCACACTGGCACCCTCACCGGCACCCTCACTGGCACCCTCACTGGCACCCTCACTGCACCCTCACTCACTTTCACCCTCCTCGCAACCGTCGCTGCACCTCTCGCGCCGCCGCCCACCCGCAACGCAACGCCGCCATGCCCGTCTCGGCATGGACTGGCTCCACCGCCCCACCGCCCCCGGCACGACGTGCAAGACGGCAAGTTGAAACTCGTTGACCAGCGGGTTCTGGTTCTGGAGAGGCGTTCGTCTCCCTGCGCTAGAGCTGCCATTTGATGGGCTGATGCGAGATGGTGGAAATGAGCGAAAGCGATGATTGTACACTGAGACATTGCAGCTCTGTCTGCTGCCTGCCGCCTCTCTTTTCTTTTTTCGAGATTCATGTATAAAGACCCGACGTTCGTCCCAAATGAGTGTCGAGGATAACTGACTTGCAAAAAACAATCGCCATCTTCAACACGCCTTTGCCTTTAGCAACACCTATTCTCTATACCAATTCTCCCTTCATACTCTGACAACTTGTTTGATCAGTCTGCATCTATTCTCTATACCAATTCTACCAATCCTTTATACTCTGACAACTTCTTTCATCGGTCCGCATCGTCTCATATCGTCTATTCTTCAAATCCTCGGTCAAGTCAGTCCACTGCGCCCCTCTCTCCCATCATATACTAACTTGCTTCAGTCATCAACATACCAACACCAACAAGCCAACATGTCTTCAAGCTTCAACAACGTGGCTGCCGTCAAGATGTCCGTCTACAACGTCATGTCTCCCGTCAAGAGAGAGGACGCGGAAGCTGAAAACCTAAACTGCTTCTACTGCAATGACCTGCAGTTCTTCCTCAACCGCAGAGCACCACACAAGAGACGGCCCTTTACCGTCTTCCAGCTCGACATCCAGGGGAGGCCCGACAATTATTTCGTCGTCATTCCCACTCGCTATCTTCTTCGCGATGGCTGGAGACCCAGAAACGACCAGGGGCTCCAGGATTGCCGCTATTGCCAGCTCCTTCATGACGCCCTCAACCTCTTCTTTGTCGGGCCCTCTATGAACTGGATCAATGATTCCATGTACGGATGGGACGGCGTTGTCATGGCCCACGTCCGAGCAGGCCTTCCGCTCGTCCTTTACGGCCAGGAAGTCATCCGCCATCACTACGGCTGGATCAGCCTGCGAGCGGAAATCGAAGTCTTCTGCCACGACCGGAGCGCCTTGTCAGACCGTGACCTCCCCAGCATGTATCTGGCGTTGCCGGAACCGGAAGAAGTCGTGGATGACCGGCATTTCACGAGGTTCATGCAACTGAGCGCGCAAGGCTGTCGCATGATGCCCGACCCTGCCAACGGCCGTCATGGCATTCCCAGTAGACTGCTTCATATCAACTGGGACGCCCAGGAGATCAAACTACAGCATCCTCCTCGGCCGATTCCGGTGGCGCCAGGGGCTCCAGAAACGGTAATGTATGCCACTCTGAGCCATTGTTGGTCAGAGACGGATCCATGGTTCCCAAAACTGACAAGGTCCAATATGCGCACCTGGTTGGGTGGCGTCCCCATCAGCGACCTGCCCGTGGCCGTCCAGGATGCCGTTGAAGTCGCTCACACGAACAACCTTGACTACATCTGGATCGAATCTCTCTGCATAACGCAGGACGATGAGACGGATTGTCTGGTCCAGAAGCCGCGTATTGGTGCTTATTTCAAGGACTCCTCCATCACCATTGTGGCCGCTTCCTCAGCCTCTCCCAACCAGTCCTTCTTGTTCCCTCTTAGGAAAGATTGGATCACAAAGAAGATTGAGTTCACGGCCCCTTCTGGCGGCACTGCCACCATCGAAATGCGTAGGAAATATTCCCGCCAGCCCTCTCCTCTCGACGCCATGGATGAATCGTCGTACAGATCCGAGACCCAGTCTTTCCGCAGAGTCGGGCCCCTTTACCGTCAACAGCGCTGCTACCAGGAAGCCCTCCTCGGAACGCGCATCGTTACCTTTACGTCGGGTGCAATAGATGTGCACTGCCGGCGGCATGCCTATTGTCGGGGGGCAATCATCCCCAGGAGTCAGAGGGCAAACGCCTTTAGCGGCTTGGTATGTGCGTACCAAGACCCGGCACTTATCAAGAAACGGCGTGCCAAACGTGCCGAGACCAATCCGTTTTACGACATACGATACACGGGTCGAGGCCAACAGGATACCGACAAGTGGCTCCAGGCTGTGATGCAGTATACTGCGCGCGACCTGGCCGTCAGGCCCAAAGACAAGTTGGCAGGCATTGCTGGCCTGGCGAGCATGACGTCGATGTGTCGGCAGAGATGCCCGTATTTTTCAGGCCTTTGGATGGACAATCTGCATGAAGGCCTTTTGTGGGAGGTGAGATTGCGTCCGAGACAGACAAGTGCCACCAGAATCACGTTTCCCTTCAAGCATCAAAAGGCGCCCAGTTACTCCTGGGCCTCTGTCGACGCCGGCGTTCATTACCCGGAGCCGTGGAACGGCATCTTCATGGCCCAGGCCAAGGTCAAGGCATCTCACACCATCAACGGAGCGTCCGGCGTTTTGAATGACGTCGACGGCGGTTATCTCAAGCTGCGAGGCCGCGTCATGAGATGCCAAGTCAGCCAGACGCTCTCGGGGCCCACCGCCGGAGCAAAGGGCAAGCTGAGCATTGCTCACTTTCACATCAAGGAGAAAAGGGGCGGTGTCAACACCAAGCAGGTGCCTTTTGTTGCCGACGGCTCGCTCCTCATGGTGAAGAATCGAAAATGGAGCCGACACAACTCACGCAACGGGGAGCCTTGTTCAAACTGTCCCTGCTGCAAGACCGAGGAGCCCAAGCTGGTGTCCGAGCAAGTCTCGTGTTCCTGGCGCAGTGTCACCTACTTGACCCGGAACCATTGCGACTTTCGCAGGAAATCGCCAAAGCATGGCCAGAAAAAGATTGCCGGCACTGCCTACGTATTGTGTCTTGGATGGAGAACGAAAGCCAACTTTGACCTTCGTCTTGGCAGCTACGAGTACAACTGCTTTGAGGGGCTGGTGGTGACGCCTTCGCTGCGCTATCCGGGAGCGTATGAGCGCATTGGTTGCATCCGCAACATTCCCGTGGCGGCATATGAAGCGTGTGAGGAGTTGACTCTTACCTTGGTGTAAACTCGGGGTTTACGCCTCCTGTTGGGACTTTTGGCGTCCAGGTTTTTTTTTTTTTGTTTTTTTTTTTTTTTGCTTCTTCCTTTTCTTTCTTTCTCTTCTCTTTCTTCCTTTTCTCTTTCTTCTTACTGGCAAACCTCATGGTTTTTTCGCCTCCTGTTGGGAACTTTTGGCGTCGAGGGTTTTTCTTTTTTTTCCTTTTCTTTTCTTTTCTTTTCTTTCCCTTTCCTTTCTTTCTCTTCCTCGCATTTGTCGTCCGGAGTGCTTGGCGTCTGGTGTTTTTTTTTTTTTTGGTCAGTTATTCCACATACCTTTTCCCTGTCAATACCTTTTCAATCCCCCAAAAAAATTTGAAAAAACGCGCTGGACTTCGTCTGGCCAAAGCCCGAGCGGCATGGGAGGCACTCACCCTTTCCACAAGACGCAACATCCGCCATGTCATTCAGCCAATGCCATTTTGGCCGTCGGGGGGAGCTTTTTGAGCAACGGTGGCCTGGCCATGGTCTCCTTGCTGAAAAAGCTTCTCCCGGCAGCCGATCTGAATGACATGGCGGGTGTTGCGTTTTGTGGAGAGCGTTCATGACTCCGGTGCCGCTTTTGCTTTGCCCAAAGGAGACGAAGTCGTGCCGGACACGGTCCGACACGGCGCAGAAAATGGGGAAAAAAATTTTTTAAAACATACAAAATTCATGCCCCTTGCCATGCCTGTCCCGTTCGGATTGGCGTCTTGGTGTAAGAGGCCCCTATCTCAGCAGTCGACGCTCGGCATTGGTTTGAAGGTGTTTGAAGACAAAAAAAAAATTCATAAAATAGAAACTTGAATATGAAAATATTCACTTGCCCATCTTGTTTGCTGTATAAAGTGTGTGACGTCGTGTACTTGCCTCATTCGCTTAATACGACTACTAGGCAGGTACTACTACCACTACTACTACTACTACTACTACTACTACTACTACTCCTACTCCTACGATCAGCTGTATTTGGAAAGAGCGTCCTGCCGCTTGCAATTTGACTTTATTTCTCCTCGCCCTTAAAAGTAAAATCTCTTCATCCTATTTCTCTCCATATTCCGTCTTTTGTTTTGTCTTGACCCGTCATTCCTCCTCTTGATGTCATGTACTGCTGCTCTCGTTTATATACACATGTCTTTTCTCCCACAGCCCTCCCATCTAGTTGTTAGATGTGGGAATCACGCCGGTCAGGCCGAATCCAAGATACAAAGATCCAATGTCAGTCAGCCGTCCCGCGTTGTTCAGAAAGGTGGCGTTTGGCCCGACGTTGCTAACGTTGGATCGGAAGGCGCCAAAGTAGCTGTAGCGCTCGAGGGAGCTCAGGCCGTCCATGTAGCTGGCGCTCTGGTTGAAGAACTGCTGCGTCGTGGCGAGGTCTTGGTTGGGGTCGGCGTATTCCGTCACCCAGATTTTCTTGCCGGGGAATCTGAATCAAGGTAAGATACCATCTTCTACTGGGGAAGCAGAAGCTAAACTTACGCAGTGGCATATTGGTTGATGTGGCTCTGCAGTCCTCCCAAGTTGTCGTACCAATGCAGAGGGATAAAGTCGTATGGGCACTGCGTCTTGAGGATGCTGGTGCAATTTGCCAGGAACTGCTCCGTCCAGTCGAATCCCATGGGGGCCCCGGTGACTGACGGTATGCCGATTTTGACTCCAAGTTTTTGCAGAGGAACAAAGTTGGCGATCCAAGCCAGGGCGGCGTTGGCGGGCGTGACGTTACTGCCGCCCCAAGAAGAAGGGGCATCGGGTTCGTTGAAAGACAGCACATGAGAGATGGGCGTGCCAGTGTTGATCAGGTTGACGACGCTGTCGTGGAAAGCAGTGTCCTGCGAAGGGTTTGGCCCAACTCCCCACATCATGGGCACAAACTCGAACTGTGACTGCGGGATGTGTGTATAGTCCGAGCTGGGCAGGTTGCCATAGTTGTAGTACCAGGTGAGGTCTGAGCCTGTCTGGACCCAGATGGAGTTGTCTTGAAGCGTGGTGGAGTTTGGGATGAAGATGAGGCCGCGCTTTGCCGAGGACGTGGCCGACACGAGAGGTGAGAGCAGTGCGCCGGCACCGATGAGAAACTTGTTGACCATTGCCAATAGTTGTTGTTATCCAAAAAGTCTGACACAAAGAGTAGATGGGGGTTCGAGATGAGACAGGGGACTCTGCTGAGGCGAAAGCAAGGGCTTTTGAATGATACAGGTTGGATCCATGGCAGCTTATATATCCGTTGAATGCTCGTTACATCTAACAAGGAACATCACAGACAGCCCCTGTTCTCCCCGACGACTACGATAGCCGGGCCTTGATCCTGGCCATGGCGAAAGAGTTCATGGTTGTCAATCCTGTCAACGGCTCAGGGTATCGGGCCGAGTATTCGAGAACTGGCCATTCCGTACCGGCATGGTCTTTGCAATCTACGATTCATCCGTGGTGTTGCATTTCCCGGGGCCGACACTCCCCGATACGATCCCGCTGCGTATAGGCAATTTGGCTTTATATGATCCTGAGCTACACTTGACGCTGCAACTTGGCACACAGCCATTTTAGGGCCGAAAATTGCGAATGGAGAGCCGTTTGCCCAGACAAAGGTATGCATATGGATTCGGCCCTTAAATTGGCAGGCTCCCTTTCAAGCTTCCAACTCAAGGTTAGCATGGCTTCGTTGACAGGTCCGGGGGGCTAACAATAGGTAGCGATTGAAGGCATGCCGTAAGCAACTCAGAGGATATAAGCTGATGGATGCTACTTGCGGCTCGGGCTTAATTACGGGCCTCGTTACAACAAGGACAGGGACGAGCAATCTCGGCGGTGTTTCTCAACACTCTCTTCAATTCAGCGATTCTGTTGCGTTTGATACTGCCATCGAGAGAGAAACCACTGCTGTTTATTGTCATTGACTCGGTACGAACGCAACCCTGCAACGGAACGATCCCCCGCATCTGCCCGGCATATGAATCCAGAGCCCACTTTGCGGGGATGGATTGGATCCTTGCCATGGATGAAGCGCATTAAAAAAAGCCTTTTGCCAGATTTCGGTGGACTCTACTAGCTACAAGAGTGCGACGGTGCGTATCACATGGAGTAAGTCATTGTCAACTCATCCAGCAAGTCTGTCAACTCATCTAGCTTATAGGGCTGGCTACCCTATAAGAACAGCGACCCCCTTTTCTCGTTTCTCAGCTCGTGACATCCCAAAGTCGACACAAATTACGAGCTACCTATGCATGTGATGTATCACTGCTGGCGAGGGAAAAAAAAAGGGGGGGAAATGCAAATGATTCGTGAGCGAAAGAAGGTGCATATCGAACGGATGACTCAACACTGCGGCTCATTGGTACACCACCGACAGCGAGGGAGAGAGCGCTGAGGTGTCATCAACCACGTCATTGCCAGCGAGGACTTTTATATCTCCTGTGCTTGCATTTTTGATGCGTTCTACTTTCGTTATGCTGGCTGGGCAAACAGGCCTCTCCTTTTCAAGCCGCGCCGGCGCAACCTGAAGCTAGGCGAAGCAGCCAGCCGTTGCGGGAGGCCCGACCAGCCCAGCCCAGCCCAAGCCAGTCCTGCTGCGCTGGCGGACAGTGCGACATGGCGGTGTGTCTGTGGCTGCTGCAGGTACTTTGACGAAAACACCGTACAGTACGTGTGTGTCGCGCGGTGGCAAGTGCCTTACAGTCCATGGGCCACTGACACTGTCCCACGCCCGCCACATCTGCGCGCCTTGCACGGTGCCCGCAGCGCAGGCGCACAGAGCAGCGCCTCGTTTCCAACGCCTTCTTTCCCACCGCCTTGATCGCCCTGGGTGGGGCCCGCGCCGTCTGCGTCCTGTCGCGGTACCTGCCCCTTCGCCGCGGCTACCCGCCAAGCCCCAAGTACCCCTTTGCGCTCTCCCTTCGCTCTCGCCCCCCACCTTTTTTGCGCCCACCTTCTTGCGCATTCAAACCTTGAACCAATCTTTTCCCTTCAGCCTCTCCCCCCCCCTTTTGCCTTCTTGAACAATCTCCAGTCTCCAGCTCACCTGACGCGAATCTTGGTTCTTTCATCATCCGTCACGCCAGCCCACGACTCAAGCCGCCTTTGCGCAGAAACCGCCTCCCAAGCCTTTGAGCCGCCGGCCACCAGCTACATAAACCCTTTCACAACCCCGCCGAGTCCTTCTCCCGCCAAAACACCTCAGCCAGATCGTCAGCCTTTTTCGCAGCCGCCGGTCCAACCCTCTCCTCTCACCCAAAAACACCCTTTTCCCACGAGACACCCCGGAACATCCGAGTTTATGTCCATCGAAAATCTCAAGTCCTTCGGTACGTTGTAGCCCTTGAAATATTTTCCCTTTCTCGTTCTTCAAGCTGGGGGGCCTCTTTTTTTTCCAGTCGTGTGAGGCGCGCCCGCGAATGGCACGGGCCCCACGTCTGAGCAGAGCGCCCCAGCCTTTTGCATCCCTCACAATCTCACTATGACGTGTTTTGCCTTTTGGACATCTGACTGACCGATGCGTGTTCCCTCGTCACAGACCCCTTCGCCGAAGCCGACGACGACACCGGTGATACCAAAAAGGTCGAGAATCACATCCATATTCGTATTCAACGTAGGTTTTTTTCTACCTTTTTTCCAGATCCCATCGTTTCCATCGCATCGCTTGTCGCGCGTTTGTGATAGGCCAGCCATGGATCCAAAAATCGTATTCCATCCAGAACCATTTACTGATGCTTTCCAACAGAGCGCAATGGTCGCAAGTCTCTGACCACTGTCACTGGTCTCCCTGCAAAGTTCGACCCCGGCAAGATTCTGACCTTTTTCAGGAAGGAATTCGGTATGTCGAGCGTCGAGTCCCCCCATTATCACTTCATATCCAACTGACTCGCTTTCCCGCTGCAGCTTGCAATGGCAACAAGGTCAATGACGAAAAGGCCGGCGAGGTGATCCAGCTCCAGGGTGACCAACGCAAGAAGGTCATGGATTTCCTCGTTGACAAGAAGGCCGGTCTCGGTCTCAACCCCGATAACATCACCGTTCACGGTGCCTAAATCGTCCTCTTGGCGCCGCCGTCCCCGCCACCCTTCCAGCGACTTGGCTTCACAGCATGCTGGTGATGAGTGTGTCGGAATGAGGCTGTTCGAGTAGCTTGTGTGCATACATGCCGCATGGGCTCGCTTACTGCCACTACCTTCATTATCTAGCCGATATCGCTATGCGTCCAAGTTGCTATTTGGTCCTAGTGATCTCATACGATAAAAACCTCAACCCCCCCGGGCATAAACCACCGGCGTGCGGGTAGCAGCGTCTTTGGAAGGTCTGGCCGGTCGGATGCATTAGAGGATAGGGTTAGAGTGAGAGCTTTCATCAGCTTTATTGGCTTTATTTATGCACCCGGATCTGCTGTGCTGCGCAGCAGTTTTACGATTGATCAATATCTCTTTTTTTTTTTTTTTTGTTTGCAGTTTGACATCAAGTTTGATGCTGATGATTGGGGAGGGAAACATTGCGCTGAATCTGAAATTTGGATGTAGGCCTTGAGACTGGTTCCTGTTTATAGGCTACTAGGTGTCTTGTTACGTGGCCATTGCATTTCCCTTTTCCATCGCAGTCTTGATTGTTGAACGGGCCTAGCCGTAGTCTGGGGAATATAGAAAATACAATACCAACTACGCGTGGTGCGACGAAACTTTGTAGCACGTTTGTATTCGTTGATGTGAAGTGTTTTCCAATGTACCATCGCGTTCAAGAAGAATCCAAAGACTGAGAAGAGCAAACAGAAGAGCAGCTTTTCCCTCGATGCCTTAGTATGACGATATAAAGCAGAAACATGATATGAGACAGAAACACGGTAATCAAGGCGGCAATAAGATGCCTTGTAGTATGACATAAAGCAGAAACGCGGTAATCAAGGCGGCAATAACGATCATACAAAAAACCTGTCTAACCAAAGAAAATACGCCTCCCAAACACTCCCGGCGCCTTGTATAGCCAAATCCAATAGTCAAGCAAAACACACAAATAATACACCCCTCTATCAAAAAAGAGCAAACTCAGCTGAAAGCCGTTGAAACAAAGTTGGTGGTATATCCGCCTCAAAGTCCAAAACAATCAAAACGTTTCGTGTCGTGTCGTTCGTTTTTCTCTCTTCTTCTCCATCCGTCTCCTCCTCCTCCTTTTATTTTCTTTCTCTTTTCCCCCACGTCCTCTCTCTTCTGTTTCACCTCCATCCTCCCTCTTTTCTCCTTGTTCTCATGGCATCTTATTCCCCGCGTGGCCTTTATCGCTCGGCGTATTCGTGAATCAGAGCCTTGGCATGGGCTACCAAGTGTTTGCCCTCTTCCCAAAGCTGGTTACCTTTCGACACCACCGGCATGATGGGGTAATCGCTTTGGTAGGTCTGCATGTGGGCCAGCAGCACAATCATGGTGATGTAACTGGCTATGGAGAAGACATTAACCGATGTCGACGTCTCCTTTCGGATATTGATCTTTTGGTGCGTTACGTGATAGCATATGGTAAGTGTCTGTGGGGGCAAATGGTCAACGTCGTGCACTCGCAAATGGGCTCTTCTTCCCTCTGGTCCACCGGTTGGTCCACCGGCTTCTTCAAAGGGAGAGGCGGCCATCTCGCCGTTTACTAGTGACAGGAGGAGGGTCCATACTGTGGCTATGCTGACCCAGCCAGGGAGCAGCAGTCGTGGGTCTTGGAATCCGCCAGTCAGGGACAGCACCGTGAGGGTGAGGTAGGCATTGACGGCATTGATGGATAGGAGGCGCACTATCGTGGCCTGAGGGGTGTAGTGGATGAGCCTAGAGAATTTGAATCCAATGTCAGCCAAATTTGGCGGGTAACTGCAAGAGAGAAAGAAAAAGGGGGATCAAGAAGGAGAGAATCAGAATGTGCGTATAAGTACCATCGAGACATGAGACAGTCGGTGAAGAAGAAGGCCAAGTAGCCGCAGGCGAAGCACTAGAATATCCCAAGAAAAATCTTCAATTAGCTTCCTGATCCCAAACAGTCTACTTGTTTCTCGCGCCAAGTACACACCCATATAGTAGCCAGGGCCGTCTCGGTAATAGCATAAGGAGCCGCCGCCATCATGGCTGCTGTGCCGCTGCCGTGTTGTTCTCCAGCGCACGAAGATGAGAGAGCAGACGTCTGCAGGGGATCATGGCCGCTGGGGTCGCAGCTCCCGCTCAGCGGCCTCACGAGCTGAAACTGGTCCGGTGGTCCTGGCAAGAAGTGTATCAACAATCGTAGTAGCGACGGCAGCCCCCACCACAGCGCCGGTAGGATAGAGGCTAGGCGCAAGGTGAAGAGCCATGGATGCCATGGTTTCGGGACGTTTAGGACGACGGCGACGCGGGGCTGTAGCATGGACGGCATGGGAGGCGTGGGCGTGGACGAGGACGAGGCTGAGGATAAGGCTGAAGCTGAGGCTGTTGTGGCGGCAGCATCACGGGCGGTGGCGGAGTTGGGAGAGGTTGAGGCCGGAGAGGCCGTCTTTTCGGCGGACAGGTTGGAGGTTGAGCGAAAGCGCCGCCGTATAATCGAAGGGGGCTGAGACTGGGTTCGAGCTGGAGGAGCGCATGATGAAGGATCGCCTGACGACAAGGCCGACGACGAGCGAGCTTGCGGATGAGCAGAAGCGGCGGAGAGAGAATGGAGCGGCGCGACAGCGGGAGCGGCGGACGAGCCCTCGTAGGGCGGAGGGGTCGTCGCCGTCGCCATTCGGAGGAGCTGTGGTTTATGCCATGGGTTGGCCGGAAGGGGAGGCGGTGATGCTGGGCGAGAGCCTTTCTGTCCTTTTTGCTTCTTTGTTTTGGTAAGCAAGAATGCTGTTGAGTGGAGGGCAAAGTCGTGTGTGTTTTGCTCGAGGCCAATTCGCAGACTAGAAGGGGGGGAAATAAATATTATGGAGAAGAAGTATTCGCAATTCCAAAAAGAGGCCAAGAGCTTATGCTATGCAAGAAGAGGAGATGCTATTATGGACCAGAGCTTGGAAATAGTAATAGAACTCCCCCATAGGTGTCGACTTAGTGGAGCGAGCGGGTTCTGGCGAGGGTCGGCTCGGTTGATGCAATGCGGCGGCTAGTACTTGGTGCTGCTGGCTCTGGATTGCACCTGGCACTGGTGAATGTCTCGCGTGAGATTACCCAGACACTCCCGCCGTTATTAAAGATGCTCAATGGCGGGCAGTAGCTCCAAGGCTATCATGATTAGCGATTAGCCTCGATGTTGGACGGGAAATGCTGCAATGCAATCCGCCACATTCGCACCTTGCATCATGCGCGCTGCCAATAGTTTGTATGTAGTAGATACTACTAATACTTGGCAGTGTTTCCGCTGGAGAGATTTCGATTAAGCCTTCGTGCGGTAACTTTTGGAAGACAAGATGGATATAGATAGTACCTTGAAGCTGGCAAAAGAAGGTTTCTCAAATCCAATCTTACTTTTTTCTAGCAGGCTGGATTAGGCAAGACTGGCGAAGGCACCTGCTTCCTTTGCTGCATGCAACTGTAGCTGCAGTGTGGCAGTTGCAATGGCAGACCTGTAAAAAAATGGCAACTGCAAGGCACAGGCACAGGCACAGGCACAGGCAGGGACGGCCCAGCCAATTATTAGCACCGCCATCGCCATGCCTGG
This sequence comes from Trichoderma sp. CBMAI-0020, assembly GCA_030708095.1. NCBI lineage: Eukaryota > Fungi > Ascomycota > Sordariomycetes > Hypocreales > Hypocreaceae > Trichoderma > Trichoderma sp. CBMAI-0020. The sequence continues at coordinate 1,992,322 of JAJNCI010000002.1, forward strand.
AAACCAGTGACGTGGGAGTTGCATCTGCTCGCGTGCCTCTTTTGCCGCTTTCCCAGCCAGAAAAGGAAATCGCCAATCTAGTACCATTTTCACAATCTGTTTTCAACGTGCACATTTCGTACAAGGCAAAGAAGACGAGATTTCTTATTGTGCTATCAACGTAAATCCCATTCTTCATTTTATCTTGAATCCCTTTCCTTCAATTATCTCGACTTATTCCCTTCTTCAACTATCTCGACCCTCCCTTTCCTACTCCCTGATGAACAAATTATGTGGTACTATGCAATGACAATAAAGCAGTGATTGCAAAGTGTTGCTTGTACACATTATCGAATCAACAATAGACATTCAAGTGAACTCTTCTTGATGACCGTGTTGAAACATATACAAGTTTAGAGCCCGTCTTGCGAGCTCAACCAGCACTTGTGTACAGCAGCTCAAAAGAACTTGCCGGCAACCGAGGTATGGACCTCAGTCACGAGCTGGGCATCATCCTCCTCAGCCTCGGCATCGGCAATCGGGCGATCAAGAGCATCAAATCGCTCTCCGCGCGACTTTGCCTGAATAAACTGCACGGATAGCCTCAACACCAAGGCAATAAAGCCCCAGATGATACCACCCACAGGAGCAGCGACAAAAGCTCCGAAAGCACCCCAATCATTTCCGTAGAGGCCCTGCTCGAGCAGGATGAGCTCGCCGCCGCTCTTGGCATCGCCGTAGTAGATGGTGCCGTAAATGAAGACGGTCAGGATGCCGCCCAGTCCTCCCACCACGACTTCGAACCCGCGCCACCAGTAAAAGCCATCGATCAGGCCGAGGCAGAGCGGAGGAATGGTAGCCGCCGAGGCAAGATCGCTGATGAGGAAGATTTGGAGGATAGACGGCGCCTTGAGGGCAATTACCACCGTGGGAATAATGACGAGCACAACCAGTACTCGGATGATCCAGATGTTCAGGCGGTTGCGGAACAAGTCGTTGGACGCGGACGAAATCATGGCCGACTGCAAGCTGTCGAATGCGGAGACGCTCAAGCTGACCACCATGACCAAGACGATTCCCACAACCCAGTTCGGTAGCTGCTCGAGCAGCGCAAAGAAGGCAAGCGAGCCATCAATGTCCGATTCTCCAGGCCAGGCACCCGTCCACGCCGCGATGAGGCCTGTGGCACCAACCAAGGTGAGGATGCACAGAACGGCTATGGTCGCAGCCGAAACACCAATCCACAAGTCCTTGTCCGTCTTGGAGGAAAAGGTACGGAGCCAAAAGTTGGACAAGAAGAAATCGTTTGTCAGGACGGCAACAGGGAGAATGTACACCAGCTGCCATCCTAGGAGGCTGGCCTTGGTGAGCCCTGACGAATCAATGAGATCACGGTCAATCTCCGCCTTGACTCCGATGGTGATGGTGGCGATGATGATGAGCCCAACAACCATGGCTCCTTGAACCACGTCTGTCAAGAACGAAATTCGGAACCCACCAAGAGCTTGTGCAGGCCGCTCATGTTAGCCATAAAACTAGTATCTTACACCAGTTATTGCTCTCGACTTACAGGTATAAATAGTGGTGACCACGCATTCCACAATGATAACCGGGAGCCCGTCAAGGCCCGTTAGAGCATTGACCACTTGTCCGACGGCCGAAAGCTCGGCAACCATGTAGAGGAACAAGGTAACCAGAGTCATGAAACTCAGATACAGCATCGCAACCGTGCCATATCGTTCGCGTGTCCATTCAGTCAAGACGAATCCATCTGGACACTTGCGACGGAGTATGGGACCCAGAGCGGCAAAGATGAGCAAAGGCAGTGCTGATGCCAAGGCGTAAACCACAACGCCCTGGACACCTGCGATAGTTGCGAGTTGCGGGTACGAAAACAGGATACCGGATCCCAGGGCTATTCAGGTCAGCAAAACACAACCCAACAAAGAGGGGATAGGGCCAAGGAGAGGGGATCTGGAGCGGCAGCACGTTTCCCACGCAAGCATTAACTTGATCGAGTATTCACGGTACAATCTCAGCTTCGTTGCCACAGCCGCGACATCTCCCGCAAGAACAGAGCAAAAGGCATCACATTCAAAGGATAATGAGAGCACTTTTTCTGGCTGGGGGTGGATCTCGCAAAGCCGCTTCAACTCGGCGCCCGTAGTGAGCCGCATCCTCCCCCCCCCTCTTAGTCCCCAGCGATGGACATCTTTTCTTTTCATTTCTCTGGTTCTCTTTTCCTCTCCCCTTCGCCTTCTTTTCTTCTTCTCACACTACCTCCAGTACAGTAATGACTTTGGTTAGTAGCAGAGAGCGAGATGTGCATCGCAGGGGAGAGAGGGGGAGAGGGACGAAGATTGCTTTTGAGGGTTACGAACCTATTCAGTCTACCAGTCGAGGTAGGCATTTGTTATCCTGCCATTTGTCTTGGCAGAGAAGATTGCGCTTCCGCATCCATGCCTCATCTATGCGCAGGCGCACACAAAATGGAACGCTTGAACAATTGCCATAGCTAAGCGTTACTGCTACCGCTCCACAGACATCCGAGTCTGTCTGTCTGGGACAATTCACCGAGCCAAGATTGCTCTTGCGCACGACTCACCCGAGGCGATGAAGTTAAAAGCCAGAGGCCAGGCTGCAGGAACATGGACAAATTAGTTTAACCGTGCACAAGACCGGGTTTGTATGAGCCATGGAAAGGGGAAAAAGAGCGCCAAGGTGCCATCTGTTTGTTTCTGACCAGTCTGTGTCCTGTTGCCGGCGAGAAAGTCCGTGTTGGGCTGCTTTCTCATCCTCCAGGCGATGCCTGTGCCCATGACTCTAGAATTCGCATGTTAGCCAAACTGCACAGAATTTCTGAAAACTCCTTCTCTCTCTCTCTCTCTCTCTCTCTCTCTCTCTCTCTCTCTCTCTCTCTCTCTCTCTCTCTCCTCTCTGTTATAGCCGCAAGCTTAAGTTGTACGCACAGGAAAAAGCCATAGGTAACGTAGATGATCGCGTTGGACGCGGCAAATGATGGTTGGCCCATTTTGGAGTTTGGTTCTCGCTGCTTTTCGGCGCACACGCGGGTTATTGTGTCTTGAACAAGATAAACAAATAAGAGTTAGAGATACAAAAAGCTGCAGCCTGATTCGAGATTCGATTTGGCGCTGTCACTCTGCGGAGATGTTGCATTAATGGCTGAGAAGGATAGCGAGATTGCTGCTGACGAGGGAAAATTCTGCGCGCTGGGAATTCACTCTTGGCGTGGCGCTACCAAAGCCAGCAACCGGGGCACCTGATACTACTGCCTAGGTACTACGGTAAGAGGTTGTAAACTTGGTACATACATATCTCATCTGCTGATAGATAAGAATGAGGTAATATATTGATGCCTAGGAATTTTGATTTCTTTCTAGTGTTTGCCGTCTTGTCTGTTCTCTAACGTATTGTTAGTAAATACCTACAGCACGACTAGCAGTAATATGTGCTATCTTATCAAAAGAATTTAGAAGCTACCTAGTACTACTAGTAGTACTTACATACTAGTAGCACATACATTAGTACCTGCAGTGGGTACCATATAATAGGTGTCTACAAGAGGTACATAGTAGGTAGTAGGTCGGTAGTACGAAGAGCATACTACTAGTGTAGTGTTTTAGTATTCGGCCGAGATATTGAACCTGCGATAATATTCCACAGAATAATATTTGCACTCAATTTCGCTTTCAATCTTTTCTATATTATAAGAATTGTATGACACTTCTTAATGAAGTTTGTGGTTGTCTTGAGCACTTACCTAAGTAGGTACTACTAGTTATTACCTGGTACTAGTACTACTAAGGTAATAGTTACCTCAGGACGCTATTCATCACATGACGTAGGTAGCTGACAAGCCTCGCATCAATCATCTGGCCAGCTCACCTTCCCATACCAGGCCTCAGCTAACGGTTATCAAACAAACCATTCTGGCAACTCTTCCTCGGCGTAGCATAATGGTTGTTTCTTTTTGCATCGCGTTTATTTCGCCTTGACCGTCTTTCTAGCGGGCCGCGATCATCCCGGACGAAGCCCACAGTTGCCTGTTCATTCTCTGGCCATGGCGGCTTGGACGACGATTCTGGTGGCCTACCTAATAGGCGGCATTACCTTCATACCTTTACTCGTTGCATCTGTTCTCCTCTTCGGATACTATAACTTGCCATATAGACGCGTTCTCGGCATTCCATACGACCCAGACGAGGGCGACATTGTGCATCCCGGCGATGACACCACAGCGCTCGACGAAGCCAAGAGGCAACGGAACAATAGCGATTCCAAGAGGTCGAATACCGATATCGATGTCGCTGCAGGATACTTCGCAGTTTGCCGTGAATATGTTCCCATGGGGATCAATGCTAAACCTGTGGAGCGCTCGACTCCTATCGGCTCAGCCACAGTGACTCCCCCTAGCCCAAGCGTCTATCAGACAATGTATAGGAGTATTTTCGACCGCAAAGCTGCTGCCAGCCCGATGGAAAACAGTAGCAGCGTTAGCCAGAGGCCTAAGAAGGCAGGCAATGTATTCTACGTGGTGCTTAGGTGCGCTTCCGCATGTTTCTCCTCCGTACATAGATACACTAACTAGGTTGCAGGCATGGCCATCTAATGCTCTTCGACGATGAGGAGCAGCTCGAAGTACGACATGTGATTTCCCTGGCGCATCATAGAATAGGCATATACTCGGGCGGCGACATTACACCAGAGGGGGAGCTATTCATCAAACGAAATGCGATATCCTTGACGCGAAAGCTCGATGAACTGGAACAACACTCGTCGGATAATCAGGGATCCAGGCCATTCTATTTGTTTTCGGAAAATTGTTCAGCCAAAGAAGATTTCTACTTTGCCATGCTGAAAAACCAACAGCATACCTTTGGTTTCGAAGACATTGCGCCACTGCCTAAACAACTTGAGCTCAAATCCATCATTTCATTGGTGCAGAAGCTGCATTCATCGGAGGATCAAGTACACTCGCGTTGGATCAATGCACTTATTGGCAGAATTTTTCTGGGGGTGTATAAAACCCGAGATTTGGAAAATTTTATCAACGACAAGATCACCAAAAAGATATCACGCGTCAAACGACCTTCGTTTCTCACCAATATCAAAATTCAACAGATAGACACTGGAGATGCTGCGCCTTACCTTTCCAATCTGAAACTCAGAGATCTCAACGTCGAGGGAGAGTGCGTAATAGAAGCGGACTTGAAGTATACAGGCAGCTTTCGGATCGAGGTTGCTGCCACTGCAAGGATCGATTTAGGGGCAAGATTCAAGGTCCGAGAGGTGAACTTGATCCTTGCCGTGGTTCTTCGGAGACTCGAGGGCCATACTTTATTCAAGATCAAGCCGCCTCCAAGTAACAGGATATGGGTTTCCTTTCAGACAATGCCAAAGATGGAGATGACTATTGAGCCCATTGTCAGCTCAAGACAAATTACCTATACCGTTATCACTCGCCAGATAGAAAATCGCATCAAGGAAGTCTTTGCCGAGACCTTGGTTCAGCCATTTTGGGATGATATACCCTTCTTCAACACGGAACACAAAAAGTGGAGAGGTGGGATATTTGAAGGGGACGATGCCGTCAAATCTCCTACACTGCCAGCCGAACATTTGCCTCAGGTCGGCGACGTTGAAATCCCTGATCTTCTTGATTCTGGTGTGAATCACCCTGATGGCAACCAACCCATCGAAAAGAGCCAAACAATGCCGGTAATGGATTCTCTTGAACCAACACCTAGCCCACTTGAAAGCAAGTTGGAAAAGGTAGATTCTATGCTACCAAACTTGGGGTCGTCAACCAGTGTGGATATAGCCATTCCAACTGCGGTTCATTCTCCTAGGAGCTTTAAAACTTCTACGGAGCCGATTGTCGGAACTGAAACGACCCATGCTGATATATTCAAGCCCTCAACATCCCCGCCAGACTACGCTATGAACCATATTGCGGCTTTGCGATCTAGGTCTCAGGACGCTTCACCCTTGCCAATATCTAGGAAGTTGTCGCAGTCCACCATCACATCCAGACGCTCTTCCTCCTCCTCTAAAGACTTTCACGGCAACTATGGCACAGACGGCGATGTTGACCACAAGGTTTTGCCACAGCTACCGCAACAGAATATGTCTCTATCCCCTGGAACAGTCGGCGGGTCTGAGTCGGATCTCTCTCGTACGTCTGCATCTAACTCGGTAAAATCCCAGGCGGGTTCTTTCAGTCGTGGTCTTTTCCAAAAACGTGATCCTTCTGGTATGACGACGACTGGCTCTATCGAAAGTGACATGACACAAAAGAGGAACACTTTGGCGGCAGTCACAAATGCGGCAGCACAGGCAAGACAGTGGGGATGGAATGCTATCCAGAGGCAAAGAGAAGCCATGCGAAACAACGAAAAAAGCGTCCCCGTCGATTTGAGCCAGCCCATGGGTCGAGGGCAACCACTTCCGCCGCCAGGGACACCGCTTCCAATGCCAACAAATGGGGGTACTAAAATAGGACCCGTTCCCACATCGAAGCGGAGATCTCCTAGTTTAGTACTAGAGGAACAGGCTGCTCTTGCGGCTGAAGAAGACCAGACTAGACGGCACCAATCCGCAACGTGGAGAAGAAGAAAAGATAGCCAACTGCAAGAGGAGTCTAGTCCAAATATCCTCATCGTTGCCGCACCAGATGATTCGCAGCCTAATAGTCCTGCCATGGAAGCCGAGACGCATCAGACCGAACTTTGGAACCGAGACTTTCCAGATGCACAGCAGCAAACTAGCAATGTTGCAAGCAGCATTAAGTCTGCCGCTACAAATTCCACAGATAACTTGACGAAAAATACAGATGCAGAAATCTCTGCCACCACTGGCCGATCAATTCCATCTAGCCCGTCAGCTTTTGCAGATCTGAACGATGATGAATACTCTGCATGGATGGACGACGACTAGAATCCGGTAGGCCGTGCCTACTTTAGGCCAGTCAGGTCTTGACTCAAATCTTGACAGTACCAACAGGATTTGATGCCGAGCATACTTTATTATAGATGTACTTGTACAAGAATAAATAGAACGGAAAGGTCACTTATTAGCCGCAAAGGCCCAGGGCAGCCATTTAGGCTAGATAAGGATTGTGTATTTTGTATTAGCGCTGGCGTTTGGGAAAGGAACTGGCATCAAGTAATATTAAATATTCATTTCATAGCATACCGATTATTTCAAACAATTACTTATAGTCAAAATTGAAGCTTCTCCATTGTAAGAGAAAAGAAAATAACAAACCGTCACGCCTTATCCATTACCAGTTCAAAGAGGAGCGGTTTATCCTGACATTTATTCCATCAATTACCGGGTTGGTTACCGCCTGCTGGTAGAGCATCTTGTTCTTCAGCTTAGTGCGAGTCCAAAACACAGGACAATCATGACTGTTGCATCCAACTTCTTCCAGAGGGCCAATGCCTTCACAACTCTGGCAAATGCGTAGCGTTTCATCGTACTTGCGTTCCGCCGCAGTCAATCTCGCCTGTAGCGCTAGCAAAGAGGCCGGCATTCTGGCATAGCAGAAACGGCACAACGATAGCTCTGCAGTGCCAGCAATTTTTCTTCTGCAAATAATACAGTGTACCGACAGCATGTATGCCTCCAATGTCCGTTTCTTATTGCCAAGCCCCTTTGTTTGGTGAACACGCCGTATTTTCGGCATTGCGTCGTACCACTGCCTCACATTGGCGCCGACAAGACTGAATATTCGCTCCAATGGAGGGATGATGTTTTTGGATATATAGTAGTCTGCATCTAGCTGCCAGTGAGGATTACGGAGAAGCTCTTCTGGCGAGACGCACCGATCAATCAGCCTAGCACCCGGCGCTCCAGTAATCACCACGTACGGGACGCGTTCGCCGTATTGTGGCTCTGCTCTGGCATCTTGCAGCATCTTCCTTGCGCTGATTAATGCTCCAGCAGGCGCTGTGCCATGCGCAGAATAGGAGCCAAGGCGAACTTCTTTGGCAAAGCAAAAGTCTTGGACTGATACCTTGCCACGCATTACTTTTTTGCACTGTTTTTGGAAATACCTTTTGACTTGGCTCAAGTCGGCCGTCTCAAACAGTAACCTCAGAGCTTTCTCTTCAATCTTCTGTTCTGCGGGAGTCCCATCGCGACGGACAGTCTCCATACCTTTGGCGTCAAATTCAGGCCTGAGTTGATCCTTGGTTTCGTACTTGTAACCGACATAGCGCTTTTTAGCAAGCAAAACGCATGGGTGATAGACCTTTTCAAACTTGAGCTTTATTGGCTTTGGGTTCCTTTCCGTAATAGCCTCAGCAATCTCTTGGCCGATGGTAAATGCCTCATTCCTTGAACGCCCTTTGAGGTAGATGAAAAGACTATCAGTATCGCCATAGACAACTTCAGCGCCCCATCGCTCCACGGAATGGATGTAGGCCGTAGCTCTCTCCAGCGTCTCGCGACCAGTCTGCACAATGCTGTCTGCGATTTCTGAACAAGGCATTCGCCCGGAGAACGAAGCTGAAGTATAACCGTAGGTGACATTGGCGAGCAACTTCAGAGCAAGCTGTCGGTTATTCAGTAGCTGTTGAAGGGTCTTGTCATCTTGATCTTCTTTCATGCCATTCTTGACCATGATTCTCGTTTCCAGAATTTCGGTTAGCATTTTGGCGAGCAAAGATTTCCGAACCTCGGACTTCACATACATCATGCCATTCGGCGCAATGTTGATGTGATCTTCTAGCAAAGTTAACAAACCGTCTTGTCGTTTATACTCGGTAAAGCCCATCTTGCTCTTGCCTCGCCAATCTGTGATTCGTCCCAAGAACGTCGAGTAGCAATAGTTGTAGGCAATCATGACGCTAGGGTAAAGACTTTGGAAATCTAGCACAACAAGAGGGCTGCTGTAGAATGAGCTCTGGGGTTCCATTACCAGTGGTAGACACTCAAGTGCATTCTGCTGCCCAACCTGCTTCCGGCTAGGGGAGACGAGCATGAAATTTTCTGGTTTGGCAATCCTAAACATGATGGACTCGACTTTGAACTGTGAGCCGCGAGAGAATACGGAAAAGAAGTCAACGCCAAGAAGCCTTGCTTGCTCGCTAGTTCTCGAGATCAGCTCGTTGGACTCGAGAATTTCCAAGTCTAGCCTAGACCGTGTCCGATAGTATCTCAAAAGTCTGCTTAAATCTCGTGCCTTGCCTCTTTGGAGCCAGGATGTAAGAGACCTCCATGAATAGTGTGGTATCCGACGATGCAAAAGGTGCCATACAACGTTTTCCATTGTGTATTGGAGAAGATTCACTTCGCTACGCATTGCCCTCCATATATTGATCATATGTCTTCCCGTTATTCGAATTGTTGATGTTGTGTTGAATCCCCACTGGTCGCTTTGTTTCCCAAATCGACCCTTGGACTGTGCCTTCATTCGAGAAAGTTCATTGCAAAGATCGTAGTCGTATTTCAGCCTTGCCCGTTCAATGAGATAGCCCCATGAACTTCCATGGACTTCGTAGCCGGTTAGCACATCCGGGTCATAGACTCTGACTATTTCAATCATGCGATTGAGTAAATCCAGCTCTGAGGACTCGTGAATGACTTCGTCAGATACTGCATGTCTTATTCGTTCAGCCAGGGTGCCGTCGGCTGAGAGGACTAGAATACCAGATTTGGATATCGCTGGTGTGTCTATATCCCTACTCGCTATTGCCTCGTCGTCTTTCCAGTGCCAAAAAATACATTGGACTTCGTCTTCTTCTGGATTGGGGACAAAATTCCCCCTTGTACGCACATGAACTTCAAGGCTCATTATGCTCATATATTGGGCTTCGTGTGGCACGGCTGACGAGGGCTGCTTTTGGCTATATTTAAAGTCATATTTAGCCCTCTGTGTTGGGCCTTCAATCTGAGAGAGCAGTGGAGGACCTGAGGTCTGTCTAGTTGTTGTACTGCTAGTTGCGTCGACCTTGCCGCTCTGAGTGGACCACTTATGAACCTCCTCATAGGAAGGAGGAAGCTGTGCAATCTCCCAGCTTCTCCATGAACATGCTCTCTTCAGCTGCTGATCTCCTTGTTTCATATGAGCCCCATCCGACAGACTCATATCGAGATCGGGGCTTCCGTTTGATGAAAGTCCTCCGGTGGGATCAAAGTCATTTAAAAAGGGGAGAGTATCGCTGATTAATTGGAACTCCCTACCGGCATATTCCCGTCGTTGCATCGGGAGATCGGCTTCTCTGCTGTAGAAAGCATCCCGGTATATGATACTAGTGGAGAGATGGTGATCCTTCCCCAAGGTGATTTCAGCCACAGACGGCGGACGAATAGCATAGGTCACGACATGGCCCGAGGTTTTCGTTGTTTCTCCTTCAACAATACGAGGCGGCGATCCTGATGGGCCGATTGATTTAGAGATGTCCGACTGAGATCCGTAATATGAAATTGATTGATCTGTACCTGACAAATGGGAGGAAGGTTCGTCTTCATATGAGCCATCATACTTGGTCCTCTTGGCAGAATTGTCATTTGACGACCAAGATGCTGTCCGTTTACGAATTACTTTTGTCTTTTGAACCCGCACAGCCGTTTCATCTATTTTCAAGGTAAGTAGGTTGCGTTGCGCAGCTTCAACCAACCTAGCCGATACGGGAATTTGAGGAAGCTCGCCGGTTGTAAGACCGCTTTGGCCGATTCCAAAGATGCATCTTCTGTATTTCATGGTCTCGATGCTCGATGATTGAGCCAAGATGCCTTTACCCGTTATGTGCTTTGTGCTCTCAACTGCGACGTCATCGGGGTTTTGGCCAGTCTTTTGGCCAATCTCCATATCATCCGAATCTAGTCCGAGCAGGTCATCTTCTCCCACCTGAGATAGTTTCAGTTCATCGACCACAATACTGCCATCAGGATTCTCGTCTAGCTGTTCCAGGTTTGATGAGAGCCCAAGTAAGGGCATGAGCTTAGACGGATGCAAATCTTCAACAGACTGTAAAGCAGTTTTGATGGAACTTTCAAAGTGGATAGGCTTCAAGAATGTATTCAGATTGAGCTCCGGTCCATGGTATTGGTCTTTTTCTTTAGCAACTAGATTTTCCACTTTTCGGCGATATTCTCCTTCATGAATCCATGCCTGGGGTTGGGACGATCGAGAGTCAGCCGACATCGACACAAAAGCGTCTCGCGGAAAAGAGGATACCAGGTGCTCGATATGTGTTTGGCCGGGTGATAATTGGCGTTGGCGCCTTCGTGCCTCAGCTTTCCAAAGCCCGGCCATACTAGACACCAGTCTGATATCGTCTGTTGGAGGTTTTAGAAACTCAGTAAAGTCGTGATGGAGCAAGCGCTCTCTTATGTTTTTTCTATTGGTGATGTTCTGGGCGGCGATATCGACTTCGATTGAACAATAGCTTTCTCGGGGCAATGTGGCATCATACGTGATGAAAGCTTTGGGAACAGTTTGAATATTCCAAAGAGGCTGCGAAGACGAGTTACTGGTTCCACTTGTGGGGACCGGAGATCTGAAGTAGGTTTGGGATGATTCGACGAAATCACAGCCATATAGATTGTAGTCAATCATGAACTGAAGAAGGTACTGGAGATGAGCTTCGTATGGCTGAAACTTCCGTTTCAAGATAACACCTTGCTGCAGCAGATCTGCTAGCCTGGTCATCACAATAGGGTTGAACATGTAAATCTTGAGAAAGAATTTATACCCAACAGAGTACCCATAGAACGGTGTTCCTTTCACCAGTGTGATTCGTGCCACAAACCTCGCCTTGTCTCCGTTTTGATCTTGCCGATAGCTTATACCAAGCGCGTGGTCGATAGAAAGATGCAATCGGTATACAAACGACCCAACTATCGATGGGGGGGTTTTTTTTAACAAGATATTCACAATCACAATCTCACGCTTTGCTGCACAGCTCACCTGCATCCCGGTTCAAATTCCCATCATATTCCACGTATAAATAAGGAAACACTCCATGGATATGGGCACAGACTCTCTGGCCGAACTCGGTTGAGCCGAATATTCGAATAATAGGCACCTTTGTGGCCTTCGAGGGCGGGGGCGCCTGAACATCGTTGCGAAGTGGCGGATCATGGCGGCTGGGCAGAGCTTGATAATGATCGATACAGTTCAGGCGCACACGGAACAAGTCCATACTTCGCTGCGCCCAGGACTATAGGATTGCATTCGGAACAAGGTTGGGAGGGGGCCAGAAGACAATATGTCCTGCCTCTTTATTGATAAAGCAATAGAAGCACCTCCATAGCTTGGAGGGGCCGTGTCTGCCTCGCGTCATTGGTGGGGCTGCTCATCGCGTGATCACGTGCAGATAAAGAGCCATTGATGCTACCGGGAATCTATCAATAGCCTTGGCGCCTGGAGGCAGCAGTGCCTGTCGGCAAACATTCCCATCTCATACTTCGTCGCGCTGCCTAAGGGAGCAATTTATTGCGCATCTTTTGGATCTTTGCCTTGCAGCTGTAAAAAGGCAAAGATATCTCGCCATCGCCTCACTTATCGCATCCAAAGCAACCATGCCGCCCCCTCGGAAGCCTCAAACAGGCGCAGCCTCAAAAGAGGAAAACATATATATCCCATCCTTCATCAGTAAACGTCCTTTCTATGCTGGGGAAGAAGGTGACGACGACAATGACTACCTGAAGCATCAGCGTCGAGAAGAGAAAAACGAAAAGGCGCAATGGTACGTTCGCGGGAAGAAGGCTGGGCCAGCGGCAACGAAGTACCGAAAAGGCGCGTGTGAGAACTGCGGATCAATGACCCACAAAGCCAAAGACTGTCTAAGCCGGCCAAGAGCGAAAGGGGCGAAATGGACGGGCAAGGATATCCAGGCAGATGAAGTCGTCCAAGATGTCAAGCTGGGATGGGATGCAAAGCGAGATCGTTGGAATGGTTACGACGCTAGGGAGTATCGCAGAGTGGTGGACGACTTCAATGAAATGGAGGAGCTACGGAAGCAGGCGAAAAATGCGATAGCCGGCGATGACGATGATGAAGAGGGAAAGGATGACGGTGACAAATACGCTGAAGAAAACGACATGAGCAAGCACCAAAGCACAGCTACAAGACAACTTCGGATACGAGAAGACACCGCCAAGTATCTACTCAATCTTGATCTTGAATCTGCGAAATACGATCCCAAAACCAGAGCACTTGTCAACTCCGGCGCAACAGCAGATAAAGCAGCCGACTTATTTGCAGAAGAAGGGTTCATGCGATCCTCGGGAGATGCCGGCGAATTTGAGAAGGCACAAAGATATGCATGGGAAGCCCAGGAAAAGAGCGGAGATACCACCCAGCATCTACAGGCGAATCCGACGGCCGGTGCGTTTTATCGTAAGAAGCAGGCGGAAGAGGCGGAAGAAAGGCGTCTGGAACGCGAACGAGAACTGTTGGAAAAATACGGGGGCGATGCGCATAAAGCGATGCCTGCTGCGCTGCGCAATATGGCCATGTCAGAGTCCGAGACATTTGTCGAGTACGATGAGGCGGGCCTCATCAAGGGTGCGCCGCTAAGGGGCGTGAAATCCAAGTACGCAGAAGATGTGTTGATCAACAATCATACATCAGTTTGGGGTAGCTGGTGGTCAAATTTCAAATGGGGCTATGCGTGTTGTCACTCTTTCATCAAGAACAGCTACTGTACCGGCGAGGAAGGCAAAGAAGCGTGGGAAGCTGCTCAGCGCCAACGGTTTGAAGCCCCCGTGACGGAACGAGAGGCCGAACCCTTACCTAAAGAGAGCGAAGAGGCTGAATTAGGAACGACTCTGAAAGATGCGAGTAGCAGGAAGCGTACGCAAGAAGAGATGTTGAACGGGGTATCAGAGGCCGAGATGGATGAATACCGTCGGAAGAGGACTGTTGCTCAGGATCCGATGGCAAATCTACTAGGTAAAGACGAGCTGTTAAGCTAAAAGATATTCATCCCGTACATACCTACATATAATGAAGTCAAAACTACTCGACGTCTTTCTTACCGCACACTCCCCTTAAATACTGCAATTCTTGGACTCGGTTTCGTCACGTCTTCTCAATGAAAGTATCACAGTTCAGAGGTCATGGAAGCACTTTAAATCCCATATGCAATTACGCTTTCATGTTTTTTTTAAATCATTCCATTTTTATCCTTTGGCCAACGCCGAAAGCTAGGAAGAGAAACCTGTTTTTCCTGCTTGTGATATCCCTCGGTCATCAAACTTGTATGCAGGAAGAGTCATTAACACCTGTTTATGATGCATTTACTCGTCATCCTCTTCCTCCTCGCCACCTTCGCCCTTCTCGGCGGCCTTGGCCTTCTTTCTGCGGACACGACCAGCACGGCCGCTGCCGAATGGTGAGGTCAGGGCGAAGTCGATGTGCTTCTGGGAGTCGAGACGGACAATGAAGGAGGGGACATTGACGATCTGCTTGCCAACACGGATGTGGCGCTGGCGAATCAGGACACGGGCGTGGTGGATGGACTTGGCAAGACCGAGCTTGTAGACACAGGTCTGCAGGCGGCGCTCCAAGAAATCCTCAATCTTCAGGGCCAGGACGTAATCGAGCTTCATGCGAGACTCGTCGAGAACACCGACACGGACGAGACGTCGAATCAGGGCATTGCCTTCGAAAAGTCGCTTGGGGTCCTTCTCGTCGAGGGTAAGAAGTTGACTGCAGGGCGTTTGCAATTAGTTTGTGAACTTGGTAAGTGCTGGATGGGTTAATGCAGATTGACATTGACATACCGGGCAGCACGACGGATCTTGGACAGAGTCAAACCGACTCGCCAGACCTCACGCTTGTTGCGCAGGCCATACTCTCCAACGAGCTTCAGCTCAGAGTCCCTGATCAGAAATAAGAGGTCAGTTTCTTTGTCACAGTCGACTTAAACAGAGCAATGCTCTAGTTCAGTGGCCGGTGATACTGACAGACGAGCAGACTCGAAGGGTCTGCGAGGGACACGCGAGGTCTTGGAATGCGCACGAGGGGCCATTCTGTATGCGGTCAGATATCACGGCTTGAGTTGCCAGAATTGAGCATCCAACACTCACTTGACTTGCTTTCCGAGATGGTGGCTACTGGTGAACTTTTCCGCAGGTGATCTCGAAACTCGTCAAGGTTGTGTGGATAGGAAATTTGGCGTTGCAAATTATGCACGTGATGCACTAGCAGCAAACCCTAAGGCGGGTTTCGCTGCGCACGCCCGCCAATTCCCACAATTGCCCTATCACCACGGCGGAGCGAGAAAAAAATAAGTGGATTATCTAAGCATATTCGCTCCCACACGGCGTGCGCAAATTCACCACGCCAAACTAGCAAAGCTTCACCACCATCTTCGTCAATCCTCGAACGAAAAATCGACGGCAATTAAGGCGCGATGGGTCACTCTTACGGAAAGCGAGCGGGCACTCGAGTTGGTCTATCCTCCCTGCGATGATATGAATCCATTCGTTGCTAACGAGTACGCAGTATGCCTTCAGCAGGGACTTTCGCCAGAAGGGCATGATCGCCCTGAACACCTACCTGAAGGTGTACCAGTGAGTAGAATCCAAGCAAGAGGAAAATCTCGACATGGGGCTGGGTATCGGCTAACATTCATTCAGCGTCGGTGACATTGTCGACATCAAGGTCAACGGTGCCGTCCAGAAGGGGTAAGGAAACGATGTTGGATATCGAGATGGAAAAGCACAAGGGGACTAACATTGTTGTACAGCATGCCCTTCAAGGTCTACCACGGCAAGACTGGTGTCATCTACAACGTCACCAAGAGCTCTGTCGGCGTCATCGTCTACAAGAAGGTCAAGCACCGCTACATCGAGAAGCGCATCAACGTCCGAATCGAGCACGTCCAGCCCTCCCGATCCCGTGAGGATTTCATCAAGCGAGTCAAGGCCAACGCCGAGGCCAAGAAGCAGGCCAGAGCCGACGGTGTGACTGTGCAGGTCAAGCGACAGCCCGCTCTCCCTCGGGAAGCCCTCACGGTCTCCCTGACCGACAACCCTCCTGAGACTGTCACTCCTCTGCCATACGAAACTACAATCTAAGGGAAGGGTTGGCGTGGTGCTCGCTTCGGTTTTTCTTATGGTGTTGCGTTCGGATGGGAAAGAACTCAGCATGTGACCAAGGTCTGCATTTTTTTTCTATTTGATGTTCATAGGAAATGAGAAAATATGACATCAACAAAAGTGCATTTTTGCTCAGTGGCCACTCCTAATTAGAGGAGTAGAGTATCCCCATAGTTTCTACGGCTTGTGTGGTGTCTCCCATATATAATACCTAGGTGTCTGATTTTCGGATACGTTGAGCGCTGAAGCTTAAAACAAACCCTTGGCCAAATATACTGGACGTTTTCCATGACAAACGTTGGATTCTCTTGGTCAATGATGAATTTGTCCTTCCAAGTTGTTGCGCTGAAATCTCAAGCTCACCCGATTTAGGTATATGTCGTAATGAGAATCGAATGATCATGCAACGTCTGCTCGAAACAATGGCTTATTTTGTACATACCTTAGTAGTCGTGGTGCAATGTGAGATACCTATCTCGTCTTTTTGTAGTAGTGGTGCCTCTACAGGGTCATCTATTTCCTAATTCCGCCCATTTAATCTGGGACATGCAGAACATGATTGTTGCTAGTAATTATATTGAAGTGTCGAAGGAGGTGTTGGTGTAACTGTTGCCAGTAAGTCCAAGCTATATGCATCATCTTTTGATTGCACTGGATGCTGTGTTTAATTCCTCGTAAATGCCACCCATGTAATCTCCTTTCGAGAAATGGTTGACAACGCTGTACAGCTAATGCCTGATCTCTGCACTGGCTGCATATGGGTACTTAGGTATGGGCATCTGATAGCACTGGCAAAACAAGCAATACAAAGAGCTAATCACATACTACTTATTCTCAAAGAAATCCAATATTCCAGCCACCATCCAAGAACGTCTCAAGCAACATCTGGAGATCTCCCCTATATTACCCTAGAGGCAGTTTGATTGATTGATCCCAGGGATTATGTAATTGTACAGCAGCAAGAAAGGCGGATCATTTTAACACCGCTTTAATGCCCAGGTAATTACTGCGCCCCACATGGTGACGATGCTTGCCCGTTTCCCGGGCTGCAGCTTAGCTTCTATGCCATCGCCTTCCTATCATCCCGCCCGCAACCAGTGCTCTCCAACTGCGCGGAGGAGATTTGACCGCAGTCTCATCTTCTCGAAGGAAACGCACGTCTTCTACCCAAGAATTCAACAAATCCCGACCTCTCCGCGAGACATTACCGTGCACACTGCGCCTTGAGTGCGCGCTCTGCGACTGCGCTATCGTGTGCCTCCTATCCAAGCTCCGTCGCCGCCTTGCCTGAGCTGTATTTCGCCCACCATGGCTTCCATACGCACGACCGAGCATACGAAGTTCGTGATACCTCATGATACCCCCTCCTTGAATCATAAACCAGATCACCAATGGCGACACCCGCTTACCTTTACATACCAAATCAACTAGAACCGATCAGGAGCTTGCCGTTAGCATCAAAAAGGCCACCAATCCCGATGAAATCTCCCCCAAGCGCAAGCATGTACGAGCCTGTATCGTATACACCTGGGACCATAGGTCTTCACAGTCCTTCTGGGCCGGTATGAAGGTGTAGGTTAACATGACATCTCCTCTATCTCTACACGTTCGGCTGCTGATGTGATCGTCTCCAACTGAATGCAGCCAACCCGTTCTTGCCGATGAGGTCCAGACATTCAAAGCTCTGATCACCGTCCACAAGGTTCTGCAGGAAGGCCATCCCTCAGCCTTGAAAGAAGCAATGGCCAATCGCTCATGGATTGACTCCTTGAACCGTGGAATGAGTGGAGAAGGAGTCCGCGGATATGCGCCTTTGATCCGAGAATACGTATACTACCTTCTTGCGAAGCTGTCTTTCCACCATCAACACCCGGAGTTTAATGGTACTTTCGAGTATGAGGAATATCTCAGCCTCAAAGCTATCAACGACCCAAACGAGGGATATGAGACCATCTCTGATCTGATGGTGCTGCAAGACAAAATAGAGCAATTCCAGAAATTGATCTTTTCGCACTTTAGAAACGTCGGAAACAACGAGTGTCGGATCGCGGCCCTGGTGCCATTGGTCCAGGAGAGCTATGGAATTTACAAATTTATTACTAGCATGCTGCGCGCCATGCACTCAAGTAATTACTCCCCGAGCATTGCCCCACCATCTATATAGAACAGGTGCTAATCTAGACGCACAGTCACTGGCGATGATGATGCGCTGCAACCCCTTCGGCAGCGATACGACGCCCAGCATTATCGACTCGTCAAGTTCTACTACGAATGCTCCAATCTTCGATACTTGACAAGCCTAATTACCATCCCTAAATTGCCACAGGATCCGCCGAACCTCCTTGCTGGTGATGACGAAGCTCCAGCTTTGCCTGCCAGGCCGAAGCAGGAAATTGAAAGACAGCCGTCCCCTGCCCCTGCGCCAAAATCGGATGAACCGGATGAGATCTCTGAGTTCTGGAAGAGCGAATTGGATCGTCAAAACCGTGAATATGAAGAACAGCAGCGAGTTCTCGAAGAACGGCAGCGGGCAGCTCTCATGGCGCAACAGCAAGCCCAACAACAGGCACAACGCGACTTTGAAGAGCAGCAACGACGTTTGATGGAACAGCAGCAACGAGAGCAGGAAGCCCTTCTTGCACAGCAAGCCCAGTGGCAAACCCAAGGCCGTCTGGCGGAGCTTGAACGGGAGAACCTCAACGCGCGGGCCCAATACGAACGCGACCAGCTGATGCTGCAGCAGTATGACCAGCGTGTCAAAGCCCTCGAGGGGGAGCTGATGCAAATCCAAAGCAGCTATGGGCAGCAGATGGGCAGCAAAGACGATCAGATCAAAGCACTGCAAGAACAAGTCAATACATGGAGATCAAAGTACGAATCTCTCGCGAAGCTATACTCCCAGCTTCGGCATGAACACCTGGATTTATTGCAAAAATTCAAGGCGGTGCAGCTGAAGGCGGCAAGCGCCCAGGAAGCCATCGAAAAACGTGAAAAATTGGAGAGAGAGATCAAGACGAAGAACCTTGAGCTTGCTGATATGATCCGGGAGCGCGATCGAGCCCTTCACGATAAGGATCGAGCTAGTGGTAGCAGCAAGGACGAAGTAGAGAAGCTAAAGCGAGAGTTGCGTATGGCGCAAGATCGAGCGGACAACCTGGAACGTAGCAAGGGCAACGAGCTCTCCACGATGCTTTCCAAGTATAACCGTGAAATGAGCGACCTAGAAGAGGCTCTTCGGAACAAGTCGCGAGCGTTGGAAGAGGCACAGAGCAAGATTAGAAACGGTGATTCTGATCTCGAGCAACTCCTTCGCGAAAAAGAAGAAGAGCTTGAGGTGTATAAAGCGGGCATGGACCAGACACTCATCGAGCTGAGCGAACTAAAGCAGAACCAGGGAGAGACGGATCATGCGCTTGACGGGCAAATCGATGCCTTGATCTTGTCAAACCTGGACAAGATTAACGACGTTATTGACTCAGTGTTGCAGGCTGGTGTCTCGCGAGTGGACGATGCTCTCTACGAGCTGGATTCGTCTATGCAGGCGGGTAACCAAAATGCCTCCCCATCATATGTGCTATCTCAGATCGAGAAGGCGTCTGGAAGTGCAATGGAATTTGCTACCGCCTTCAACAATTTCATTGCCGACGGACCCAACAGCACACATTCGGAGCTAATCAAGGCCATTAACGTGTTTGCCGGGGCGGTTGCGGATGTATGCAGCAACACCAAGGGCGTAGTGCGCCTGGCGACAGACGAGAAGAAGGCCGACGCGCTGATGCAAGGTGCAAGGCAGTCAGCCCAGTCGACAGTGCAATTTTTCAGGGGCTTGCAGAGCTTCCGCCTCGAAGGGATGGAGCCACTCCAGAAGACGGATGTTGTCATCAACAGCAATAATGATACACAGATTAAACTGCAGAAGCTCAACAAGCTGGTAGAGGGCCTTGCTCCTGGCTTTGGTAAACTGATGAATAACAAGGGAGATCTTGGAGACTTGGTCGATGCCGAGTTGAGTAAAGCAGCCGACGCCATTGCAGCGGCCGCGGCTCGACTTGCTAAATTGAAGAACAAGCCTCGCGATGGGTACACGACATACGAGGTCAAGGTGCATGATTCAATCTTGGATGCCGCGGCAGCCATTACAACGGCCATCGGAGAGCTCATTCGCGCAGCAACAGTAACGCAACAGGAAATCGTGCAAGCCGGGCAAGGCTCATCTTCACGCACAGCCTTCTACAAGAAAAATAACCGGTGGACGGAGGGCCTTATATCGGCGGCCAAAGCGGTCGCTTCGTCAACCAATACGTTGATTGAGACGGCAGATGGAGTATTGTCCAACCGTAACAGCCCCGAACAGCTGATTGTGGCATCCAACGACGTTGCAGCGTCGACGGCACAGCTGGTGGCAGCTAGTCGTGTCAAGGCCGGCTTCATGTCTAAGAGCCAGGATCGTCTGGAGCAAGCCAGCAAAGCCGTCGGGTCAGCCTGCCGATCGCTTGTTCGTCAAGTTCAGGACATGATACGCGAGCGAAGCCAAGAAGAGGATCAGGTGGATTACTCCAAACTCGGGGCACACGAGTTCAAGGTTCGCGAGATGGAGCAACAGGTAAGTTGACGACACTGTTCAATACCTCTTGATTTATTTTTGACATTGTTGGGACATGATCTAATCCGATCGACTTTTTGTCTAGGTTGAAATTCTACAATTGGAAAACGCGCTTGCCTCTGCAAGACATCGACTTGGCGAAATGCGAAAGATTTCGTATCAAGAGGAATAAAGAGCGACTTCTTCCTCCATCTGCAAGTTTGATTAAATTTTCGATATTGGCTAGCTGTTATTATACTTTCTTCCAAATACCTAGGTGTCTTGTCGTCATGTATTTTGGGAACGTGATTCTGTATGTCATCAATCTACTGTCATCAAATACCTAGTCTAGGTTACGCTCAGCGCAGCCTCAAAGTGCATCTACTATATTCTGCCATATTATATTCGGTTACTAGACTATTCTCTTCCAAATATGTCTTCTACGTAGTGTCTCCTCCGTTTAAACTCAGAGATTCAGCCTTCTTCTTCAGCTCAGCATAAGCTGCGGCATAATCCGCAGCCAGGACCATGTCGCCCAGTACTTTCATAATCACAGCCTTCTTTGCCATCATCTCACATTGGCTATTAATATCCTCAATGCTAGAATACTCATCAAAAGCACTCTGGACCGCCATTGCCGCTCTTGCGAGGTACTCATCACGGCGTTGAGTGGTTGACTTGGGTGACTCAGCCTCTTCAATTTCCTGGTCCTGCTCTAGAGCTTCTTCTTCTTGTCCAGCGACGCCATCGCTTTCACATTGCCCGGCTAATCCCATACTGGCATCAGCGAAATATGAATATAGTTTTGCCGTGAGGGTGGGAGAGTCGCATTCCAGGCTCCGCGGTAATACGGCTATGAGTAGCTGCGTTGCGGCCTCGAATTCACTCATGGAAACCAAAATATTTGATATTGCGCCGATTGCAGCCCAGAGCAGAGACATCAGCCGCGCGCGCAGAGATATACTTGCCGCACGCAGGGCAATGGAAAAAGCACGCTGGGGCCGCCCACATTTATCTAGGAGCGAAGCCTTGATAAGAAGGGCTCTGACTCGTAGACTTATATCTCTATTCTCGTCTCTAAGTTCCGTAATCATCTGATCGACTTTCTCGGCGGCTGATGACAAGTCTCCGCGACGAGTCAAGTAATCTATGTGGGCGGTATCAACCACTAGAGCGAGGTCGGGCTCGAAGTCGTCTCCTTTAGACTGCAGAAACTGACTCAAGAGCTGCTCTGCACCGTCCAAGTTGTTATGATGTAAATCTCTCTTGAGCTGTATGACCCCCCTATACTTGAACCAGTACTGATTGGGCTTCCACGACCGCCGTGAGTTTTCATCAGCCTTGTCTAAGATCTCCATAGCTTCGCGATATTTCCCCTGGTCTAAAAGCGCAAACGAAAATCGACTGATCATCTTGAGCTCATCATCAAACATAGAATGGTAGGTATGGCACCGTAAGAAGATCTCACATGATGCCGTGGTGAGGTGACCGAGACCAAGCCTGTTCCAGAGGGATGAGTATAAGCCGAGCTGTGCCCCGAACATGCCCTTCATATTCTTCTCCACAATAATCTGCGAGCTTCGTACCATGCATTCAAGAGCGGTGGCTACACTGTCGCCGTTGATGAGGCAAAGTTTGGCCTCGCTTAAGAGCACGGAGCTCCAGAGAGTCCACATTCCGGCTTCCCTGGCTTTCACTCGGAGGAAGGCTAATGTCTCTTTGCTTGTACCGAGGAGGTTATCCGCTTGCAGATCACGAACGAGATCTGGGTGTGCTTGTCCAAAATGAAACAACCAGTTCAAAGAAAAGTTGAGGCAAGTCATATCTCTATTTTCTCTTGCTGTGGTCACTGTTTCAAGCATGGCTGTTATGGCTTCTTTATGACAGCCAAAGTCGGCTTGTAAAACGGCCAAGTTCATCAACGCGTACTGGTAAAAGAGTCGATCACGATGCTGCATTGTATAGTCAAAATACCTATGCAGAAAGTCGAACGCCGTGGGATAATCACCGGCTCTCCAAGCGTCGAGAAAGCTTTGCCCAGTTTCAGCACAGCACTAAGGTGTAGTTTGAAGTGGAGATGATTGACTGAAAACCTGTACTTACGTGATGTAATGCGTTAGGCTGGGGACCAAGAAACTGTCGTTGAGGAGGTCGTGAAACTGGTGTCGAATCTCCAGTGGTATCCGGTTACCGTATTCTTTCCAATTTGACAGTCAGCTGGAACTCCTCATAGCGAAGGTGGCGAAGGAGCCTTCCCAAAGAATGACTTACTTTGCATTTGCTCGATCTGAAAGTCGAGTAAGTTTTCAACGTCATCTATGCTGACAGGAAGGCCCCCAGTCCGATCCCCTGTCAACATATCGCCATACGCCACCGACGCCAGGCTCGCAGCTTGGTCAACATCCCAATCTTCCAGCTCTCCACGTTGTAGCACCTGATCAAAACTGTATCGACTGAAGTCCGGATTTCTCCGCTTCTGATAGTGGGATGTTGGCTGTCGATACCGGACAAAATTTTTCCATAGCTCGGTGCAGTCGTGAAAGCGCAAGCGTTGGTATTCGAGGCGGGCTCTGCGGACGAAAGCGCCGAGGGGAGAGTTATTGGTGAGTTTGACGCCCAGGTCGGGCTCATCAGGATCCAGCCCTTCTCGGCGAAGCTCTTCTTTTGTTCTAGACAGTGTCCACGAAAGATGCTCGAAAAACTCTCCAAGGGCGTGGAGCGAGTCAATCCCCCACAGCTTATTGAGGAACTGATCCCATAGTCTCTTCCCGGGCAAGCCCATCAGAAAGGGATAGCTGCTGAGCAGCTTCTCGAAGTCCTTGATTGAGATGACTAGGCTCACGGTGCGCTCAGCCTTTGTCCATCTTGCCGCTTGGCTTGTGGATGGTCCATTTGGATCGTAGCCCATGGCGTGAGACGCAATGAATGACAGAACTGGCACGATTGCATCGCTGGGGACCGCCTCTTCCACGTATAGCTCGATCAGAACGAGGAGGCCAATCTTGGCTGGCGTGAGGTATCGTGCCATCTTCACCTTGAGAAAGCCGGGTTCACCTGGCGGTGAGTGTCAAAAATCCGCCAGCAATCGCCAAGCACTGTTTGCCTCCCAAGGGATATAGATTCCGGCGTGGAAAGCTCAAGCCTTCTCCATAATTCAGCTGGCCAATTGCCTTGGTCTCGTAGGCTCTGAGGGTTTGGGTGGATGCTGGGGAATAGTAGTAGGTAAGTGGAAAGAAAAGAACAGGGGTGGATAGATGAAGGCAGTTGTCTCGGATCAGATCTTTCCTGCAACCTTCATAGCCGAGTGCCTTCCTACCTTGATGGGTAGGCTGTTCCTTTTCGATGTCTTAGTGGCTTAGGTAACTTCAACCACATCTTGGGCATTACTGTTGTCGCTACCCAGTTTGGACCACAGCAGCAGACATTTAGGTCGGAATTTCTTCGGAGAATTTTGTGCCGGCTCATACCTGCTCGTAGCAAAGTATGGCATGAGTTGACTGGAGCTTGGGATATGTGGAATACATTGCAGGCCCATAATAGTCGATACAGCTGGTAAATACTGAAAACGAGGAACCGTTATCATACGGGGCAAACTCTACCGCATCTCAATTCGCCTATTGTTAGGCTTACTGGGGTACCTGCTCGTAAATGGCCACTATGACGATGGCCCATATGACTTCCTGCACCAAAAAGACACTCAGAGTTATACACAAAGGCAAGGGTTCAGAAGGATGATATGGATACATTGCAAAGTCTAGCTCAGCTTGGAGGGATACAGTCGTCGCCCTTCAAGTCACGGGACAGTCGATTCAAGCTCCAAAGGAGGGGTCTACAACTACCCGTAGTATTTCTCCTGGAACCATTAACCCAGCCTATTTCCGTTCGTCAACTTTATTTGGTCTTGTCATGGTTGTGGTAGTTGACGCCCTCGTTCCAGCTTTTTGATAGCAGTTAGCAGACGGTTCTCGCTCCAGAGAGATTGAACACAAATTGTTGAACATGGAAAGCAATTGCTCCATCGAGACAAGAGTTAGCACAACTTACAAGAGAGTCTATGATGATTGGTTAGCGTACGATCCGTTGAATGTCTGACGGAATGTCGACTCACCTTGTCACCATCGCCCCACTGGAAGTTCTTGGTGCGGATGTTCTGGTAGGGATACTCGGTGCGCTCTGGCAGAGGAGGGAGGTGGCTCCAGTGCTCCCAGTGCTCAGTCCACAGCCAGTAGGCGTTGGCTCCAGCGACAGCAAGGGCAGGGACAACGGCGCTTTTGATTTTGTCAGCCTTCTACAGCCCTTCCAAACAAATCCGGCGCAAACGGCTGCTTTCTCCCTCATCCGGCGCTAAAAACGGCATAGAAATTCGCGATGTCGAGAATCGGCGGTGGACATACTAGAGAGAAATCTTCTTCCAGAGCTCTGAATGTACGATTAGAAGCTGGACCAAGGCGCAATGGGCGGAACTGAGAAACAGATACTCACCAGTGGTGCCTTGAGCGTGTTCCTTGATGTGCTGGCGCTCGCTGATGAACTCGTTTTCGGCGGTGCTAGCAAAACGGCGCTGCATAGGAGTGCGCAGCTGCGCAGCGAAGCGCGGGGCGGTGCGGGTAACTTGTCGGGCAGCAAACATTGTGGGCGATCCGAATTCGTCTTCAATGTTTGGATAGTCTATAAAGGTGCAGATTATGAGATCAGGTCATATTCGAATTAGAGCTCGGCTAGAGCAGGCCATGGATGCCTCAATCTCCAGGCTAAGATCTGCTTAATTTGAGTCACGTGACATCGTGACGTAGTCGCGAGTGCTCTCGGTGCGTGCTCTCGCGATGCAGCCATGGGCGTTTCTCTTCTCTTTGACTCTCCTTCATGCGGTACAAGGTCACAAATACGCATTTTGATCTTGGAACTGAAAGAAAATCGCGATTTACTCTCTCTCGATATGCCTGTTTTTGAGCAACCTCGACTCCAGGCGTAATTTACCCGCTATACTCTTTTGCCAGCATCATTCTACGGCCATCCGCTCTCACTATCTGCTCGGTGCTCCGTAAACCGGCATGTTTGCAATACGCAATAGAAGCGTTGTACGGTTGCTATAGACTTGGTGTTGGGAATTTTTCAAAGAAACAATGGGATTTCGTATAACGACATGGAATGGTATGCTATCCTATGAGCCTCTTGAGAATGACAATGACTAACGAAGCCTGAAGTCAACGGCATTAGGTTTGTTCCCCTCTTCTCGAGCGAATGGACCGAATATCATATCTTACCATGCTTTAGAAATCCATTTGGATATCAGCCTTGGAGAGAGAAGCGCACGTTCCAGGTTGGTGATTGGCACTTCTCTGGATGACCAGATCACGCCGCTAACAACTCATTTCTCTCTTCATTTAGGCAATGTTTGATATTCTCGAGGCCGATATTGTCGTGATGCAAGAGACAAAGATACAGCGAAAGGATTTAACCGATGATATGGTTCTTGTTCCCGGGTGGGATGTTTACTTCAGCCTACCCAAGCATAAGAAAGGTACCTCTTCAATGTTTCATGGCTCTATGGCTTCCTTTTGTATCTAACAAGCTTAAGGATACTCTGGTGTTGCTATATACACGCGAAATGCGACTTGTGCCCCTATCAAAGCTGAAGAAGGAATTCTAGGAGTGCTCTGTCCTCCAAAGTCGTCAACACAATTTCGCAATTTGCCCAAAGATCAACAAATTGGGGGCTATCCAAGACCTGAGCAACTTCCGGGAAACATTGATGAACTGCTGTTGGATTCTGAAGGAAGATGCGTCATCCTGGAATTTCCAGCATTCGTACTGCTAGGTGTTTATAGCCCAGCCAATCGCGACGAGTCTCGAGTAGATTTTCGCATGGAATATCTTCAAGCACTTGACGCTCGGGTACGAAATCTGATCTCGGAGGGCAAGCAAGTGGTTTTGATGGGGGACCTCAATGTGAGCCGTTCCGAGTCTGATTCAACCAACGTTGAAACTCTTCGAAAAGAGGGTCTGAGCATCGAGGAATGGATGAACGTACCTTCGCGTCGCCTCTTCAATCATCTAATCTACGGAGGCACGGTGCAAGGAGATCGCGATGAAGGACGGGAGCAGCCTGCGCTGTGGGATCTATGCAGAGAATTCCACCCTACACGCGAGGGCATGAACACATGTTGGGACACCAAACGGAACACACGGCCGGCCAACAATGGCAGCCGTATTGACTACGTGCTTTGCAGCAATGGGCTAAAAGACTGGTTTACAGGGGCCGACATTCAGGAGGGCTTGATGGGATCTGATCACTGCCCGGTGTTTGCCACGATAGCTGATGTCGTGACGGCTGACACGGAACAGGTACCGCTGTTGGCCGTTATGAATCCAGTTGACATGGTGGCCAGAGATGGTCGACGCCTCCGGCAATGGCACACGAAGGATATTTTGCCTTTGTCGGCCAAACTGATCCCCGAATTCGACCGCCGACAAAGTATCCGAGATATGTTCACGAAGAGCGCTGGTGCTAAACTTGCGAGCTTTCCTTCATCACCAGCGCTAGAAGGTGCCAAAGAATCTACTTCCGGAGAAGAGCCAATGGACAACGTGCCGCGCATAGATCAGGACAGAGTCAATACTAATTATAGCCTCGGAATGAGCGACACTAGTCTCTCCGCAGAATCGAAGTCGCCAACTGGGTTAGGACTAAAAGCGCCATCATTTAGAAAACGTGCTGCGGAGTCGCCTGTCGATCGTGCTTGCCCACCATCCCCGAAAAGAAATAAAGTATTCGACCATAATAGTGTTAACACTAACCCGGGCGTCGTGGGAAGAAAGATTATGAAAAACTCTGGAACCACCACAAAAGGCCAAAAAACTATAAGAGGATTCTTTAAGCCCTCAGCCACTGGTCGGGCGCCAGGGAGAAGAGCTAGCGACGCAGGTGCCAACATGAGCACCAACGCTAACGCCTTGCCTTCCTGCAGAGAGCAAACAACGACGCAATCCATCGAAGGCCCGTCCTCGTCACACCAAGCTCTAGCTTCGCCAGCTGCACATTTATTAGCGGAAACAAATTCAAGCAGTGATTGGCCAAACGACTCGCCGGATACATTCTTTCCAATGAAGCAAGGTCATGCAGCCCCCGCCCACTTGATTGAAACTGACAAGACATTTGATCCGATTCAGGCAAAGGAATCCTGGTCAAAACTGCTCGGAAAGCGGATGCTTCCTCGATGCCAGCACAACGAACCCTGCATCAGCCTCGTTACGAAGAAACCAGGTGTCAACTGTGGTGCGTTGACCTTTCTCTCATCTCTCTTGAAGAACCCCATTTCGTTTCTGTTGCCCCCAGCGTGTTCCCCACCTTTTTTTCAGCGTTGCATCTACCTAGGAGGAGTACAAGTAGTAGATGTTGTTGGCTGCTAGCCTCCCCATGACCTGTGATAAAGACACACCCACCGATCCTCTTTTTTTACTTTGTGCGCACCAACAGCATAAATCACAGCTTCTTTTCCGCGTGTGCAAACAAGCTAGTAGTACTAGCTAGCTGACATTGCTATAGGAAGGTCATTCTATATCTGTGCTCGACCACTAGGCCCCTCTGGCGAAAAAGAAAAAGATTCTGAGTGGCGATGCGGTACTTTCATTTGGAGTAGCGACTGGAACGGATCATCGTCGTAACAGAACGCCTTTCATAGCTTGTATTACTGCTCTCTTGCTATTTCTAGCTTAGTGAAGGCAGCGGATCATGTAGTAGAAGTAATAGCTGCGTCGGCTACTATGATCAAGCACTCAAAAACCTTACGCTGACCGAATCATGTCGTTTTGATACACGGGTTGCGTGCAATATTAACTATACTTTCATTTCCTAGACTATAAAAATATAAAATTTGTAGAGTGTACATTTTGGGATATATAGCCCCAAGAGCAATGACTATTGCGTAAATTTATCCCTGCCGCCTAATTCGTCTCACCTGCTATGGTGGCTGCTGCATGCTGCTCCTTTTTTTTCCCCTGAGGCTTCCTCACTCTGAACTTATAATCCGGATATTTCATTTTATGATTGCGTTCCTCTTGCTTTGCGAGGTTACGCCAATAATTCTTCTCATGGGCCGGTTCATTCTTCCATTGTAAGGCAATAAGAGTCGCTGTATTCATGCTGTTGTTAGTAGTCGTTGGTATTTGGAAAGGAAGCCACGCTTACAGAGCTCAGATGCGGTAATTCCTGGATAAGTCTTCATAAGTACTCCCGAAAAGTATTGGCGATACAGGATCCAGCTGTTGCGTGGACGTGGGATGCGATTTGGCTCGTGTGGGTTATCACATGGGGAAGACTCAGCCGGTTTCTTGGGTTCCGTTTTATCTAGTACTCAGCAGATAATTAGCAAAGTTTTTCGATTGACCTATTTTTTGGAATCGCGATTACCGCATAGAAACTGAAATGCCCCGTAAGTGGCAGTGTTACCAGTGGATCCTTCGGGGAATGGACATAGTCTGAATTTCCGAAGAGTCTCGTCATGGTATACTCGAACAGGCTGTTGAACTTTGCGACTATCAAAATGAGAATTAGGCCTTTATAAGAGAAGTCAAGTCATTCTTACCTGAAGTTTTCTGCAACAGTCGTGACCAAATGCAGATCGAAAGCTTCTGGGATGAACACATGTACGTTTTGCTGAGCTTCGCATCTCACAAATGTTATAGGGATATCTGGAAGAGTTTTTTCGACTTGCTCATTGAGAAATAAATGCTGCATTTTGTAAACAGAGCTGGATAAAGAGTCGCAAAATTTGTCGAAGTATGAACTGCTCAAAAATTTTTTGGTGTTGATGTTGAAAAAAATGCCTTGGGATTTTTTGATAGGGCTTAGTGAAGACGCGCTCCCCCAACCCCCCTCCCCTTCGCGTTTCACTTGCTTGTCACTTCAAATATCGGTCACTTTCAACTTCAGTTATTGGCCACCGACAATCTAGGCAGCGCATGTTACTACAGATGCAACATCCCTATTATTCCACCATCACCCAAACCCAGCTTTTCCACAATTTCATGCATCATGGAGAATATATGCAGTTTTGAGCCTTTATGGAAAGATTTTGAGGCTGAAGTGCCTCAAAAGCACATTGCAAACATCCGTTTAAGGGCTCTACATCTATTTCTCCATGAATATCCCGCAGATATCCATCAACTGCCCAGCTTGGATTGTAAGTTTATTATCTGAGATTCTTGGGATTCAGTTCTAATATAAGGTAATTCAGATATTGTTGTTACCTGCTTAGATATCATAAACCACCTCATTTGTTTCTGGAAGGGCGACAACCCGATTATTGCAAGACTTCGTACCGTTGCCATCCAAACCAATCATGAACCGATGATCGCCATTAAAGGAGCGATGGCTCTTTGGTACACAAGTACCGTGTCTATCTTCGAAAGAGATATTCATCAAGGCGTGGCATCAGAAACAGAGATTACAACGGCCGATGATGGAACAGTGATTGCTACATGGAATCGAGAGTACGCTGCTGAGCGACACTACGTGGGTAACTTAGGCTTGATGGCTATGCTTTTGACGACGGAAACCTGGCTGCCGCCTAGAGATCCCAAACTGAAAGTCGCAACAATTGTCTCTTGCGCGGCGACAACAATCATTTTTGCGGCCTACATGATCTCTTCTCGCATGCCTACCTACGAGTCTTGGGATTTTGCGCTCTCTGCATGCCCTAACAACGAAGGAATTCGAATGTTTCTTAGATCGGCATGGCGACTAGCTCAACAAACTGTAGAT
This sequence comes from Trichoderma sp. CBMAI-0020, assembly GCA_030708095.1. Classification (NCBI taxonomy): domain Eukaryota; kingdom Fungi; phylum Ascomycota; class Sordariomycetes; order Hypocreales; family Hypocreaceae; genus Trichoderma; species Trichoderma sp. CBMAI-0020. The sequence continues at coordinate 2,022,726 of JAJNCI010000002.1, forward strand.
GCTGGAGGCCATTCCCCTGGCATGGATTTCGGCGCTCACATTAACGAAATGAGGCTTTCTAAGAACGGGAAGGACCTTCTTAGCAAAGTAGGACTGGGTGAATGGGGCAGGGCTTCTTTCTGGCATCCTGGCAGAAAAGTTCCTGGCTCTTCTTGGAATAAGTGGATAAAAAATATATGTCAACCAATCTTCTCAAAGTCGCCATACATCCAAAATATCCAGATTATTTTCCGACTTCCTAGTTCTGCAACAATATTATCTTCCATGTTTGGAGAGTATTACTCTTCACTTAGGGTAAAGTTTGATCAGGTACGTTTCCATATGTAACAGAAATGTATACCATATCTAATAATTTGAAACTAGGCAAGCCGGCCACGATCCCGACTGACGAACGAAGAATGTAAAAAGCAATTTCATGACTTATCGTCGCAAACTGGCGGCGAGTATCCGTATTTTAACCCCTCTCTAGAGGTAGGTCTCAGAAAAAGCGCCACCATATCGATCGAAAATACTGACAATTTTTTAGACTGCTACTTCAGTAGAGAATATAATCCAAGAATATCTCTATAATCTACCAATGGTGAGGAAAACATTCCATCAATATCAAAAATAGCATATCTGATGACAAGTTTTTCTGTAGGTCAAGAAACCTATTGTTGACTCACGTGGGAATTTGACACTTCCTTTCTTGACAACAGCAATCAGGGCTCTAAGATTCGCAGAGGATCCAGATGAAATTGAGCAGAATCTCCTCATGATGACATTCAGTTAATACATTGAACTTCTCGAATCTCAGAATTACATGTCAAATTGCAATGGTACCTTGCCATAGCTACCTATGTAGGAAAAAAAAGAAGAAAAAAGAAGAAGAAAAAGCTAGGGTATACCACGCCTGTAATTACAGAATAGACACCCTCAGTATCTCTCCAACCGAAATTTCTAAGTATATAGTAGCATATTCTCCCCGCGATTGTAAGCCGGTAACGGCCATTTTGTTTCGCTACCTAATTGAGTGGGCCTATGCATGTGTGGACGTATCTAGCTACTTGGTGATCTCAGCCTCAGCTGGGAGTGAGATAAAGCTGACTCCACTGCGCCACCAAACAAACGCCCCCCCTCCTTGTTTGCTAGCCTGCCCACCTTTCTATATTGTTGTTAGCCAAGAAATGTCAACTCCCGCTACGGAGTAGCTACTTTCAGGACCCGCCCCTCTGTCATAAATGCACTCCCTCCTCTCTCATTCAGCTCCCTTTTCTATAAACCCCATCTTTCTTCTACTGTTCTCGGACTGAAATCAATCTCCAAGAAGAAATTCAGGTTTCAGAGACATCGAATAATTTGTTGACCTTGCCAATACAGCAAGATGATGTCCAGAGAAGAAATGGAGAGGCACCTGTCAGTTCTCCGGACAGAAGAGATACTGCATTTGCTTCGAGACGACACGCTCTTGGAAATTGCTGAGAGATACTTTGCATCTCTTGGAATGAATTCCAGCCAACACGAGGTTCATCAACCCGCTTCTGTCAATACGCCAATATCTACATTTGCAGATCAGTCAAAACCACCTTCCGCTGATAAAGCCAAACGTCCCCTTAATGCATTCATGGCCTTTCGAAGTATGTACAACAAACAAATCTTTGGTGGCAATGATCTAACACTATCATGAACAGGTTATTACTTGAGATTATTCCCTGAAGTACAGCAGAAGACTGCATCCGGATTTTTGACTACTCTTTGGAACAAAGACTCTCACAGAAATAAATGGGCTTTGGTTGCGAAAGTTTATTCTTTTGTGAGGGATCAAATCGGCAGAGACAAAGTTTCTCTCTCATACTTCCTCAACGTTGCATGTCCGATAATGAAAATCATCGAGCCTTCCGCATACCTTTCTACGTTTGGATGGTCAGTCGAAGAGGAGGATGGATCTCCGAAGCTCGTTCAAAGCGAATGCAGTATGGAAATTTCCCAGGTCGCTCTCCAGTCCACCGATTATCCCAACACAGAGAACGATCTCCTCTCGGCAATAATCAACGTCGGATACCTTCCTGACGACAGTATCAACCTCATAGAGAGAATGAACGCCAATAGCAACGGCATCATGACAACACCATCCAGAGCGCTACCTGTTCATTCCACAAAAGAAAAGGCGGCTTTCATGAAGGTCATAGAGGCGGATCCTTTTCAAGCAGCCAGAGAACTCCTTGGTCCCCAGTACGAAGAAAAACAAGTATCTGCGCTAGGAGTGAAGTCTCATCTAGCCGAAGATCTCGACTCAGTAGTCCATTTACCACTGCAATTCGCTTACCCGGATCCTCGACAGCTTTATAACTACGCATCCGTCACTCCACAGGAATATCAGACCGATATATCGCAAATGGGATATTTCACCTTCAATGAAGACGATGCACTCGATGTCGACAACCCTTGGGATGTTGATAAGCTACTAGGTTACAATGAGAACGAAGGCGATAGGGGTATGTCTATTCACGATCTTAACAATTACTTGACTAGTTAACCATGAACAGCAGCACCTCTGCCAACCAATATTCAATATAACCCCCAGGATGAATTTTTTTACACTTTCTGAGCGGGCTATTCCAGTGACATTGACGCTCGGCGGCTGCTTTTCGCAACATTTTTGATCAGGAATAGATATCGGTCGCACTTGCTTTACATCAGATTTGCAAGCTTGTACTATAGGTTCAGGGAAAGGGAGGGACGAAGTGGAAATGGTTCATAGGCGCAGCTTGGAGCTACAGGCAGCAGGCCTTGTGCTAGATTTTGATACGAGAATAATGATACCCTACAGATCCCGGACATGGGATACACACAATGATGACATTTGAAGCTACTTAAAGTAGGGATGAGAAATGATTGTTCATGTATTTCGAAGAACATATACAGAATAAAAAAAACCAAGTATACTGAACTTGTATCATATCTCTGCTGACTCTTACCAGTGGATCTTCTCACCCTTCTTGTTCTTTAGTTCCCCATCTTGGTTTTCTGGTTCTTTACCTCGTTCTTCCAACCCATTGGTTGCCCAAACTCTCTCAATGCAGAGCTCGAAAGGCCCTTCGACACGATCCGTCAGTCCAATTCCCACGCTGTGAACCTTTTGCCTGAGAATCTCTGTTTGTGGCTCCACGACAAAACCATGGTTTGTGCGTACAAAGTCATTCCATCGTATTAAAACAGTTTCCCATTGCCCAGGACGTTTTGAAAACAGCCTGTGTTGATGTAAATCTGTAGGCTCGACACTCTCCGTTTGTACATTAACGTAGTAGGCTCTGCCATCGGACTTGACTCGTAGCGCGAGATATGCGTAAGGATCAATATCCCAAACAGAGCGACCAAAAACTGTGGGGGGTTGATCTGGAGTTCGAAACGCAGCGTAGCCTGTCCGCTGAACTGTCAAGCGATCTGAAGGTAGTGATGTCGAAATGCACCCATGGAAGCGTGCGTATGAGGTTGGCGAAGTCGAAGTATGCACGGATGGCGAGGATGAGGTAGAGATGAAGTCGAGCTGGCTTGAAGAGGCGCCGCCAATCAATGCGTCGGACATGATAATACAATTATTTATAGAATCGGTGCTAGAAAAGTCGTAAAGCTCGCGAGGGCCCGAGGGCCCCTTGACGGCGTCTAAATTCCATGCTGGAAATTCAAGCATTAGCGAAGCGCGCAGTTAGAAGAACTAAGGACTGGGGAATTCGTTCATTACCTATACTAGAGCGTCTCTTAAGCTCGTCCAAGCTCCGCGCTAGGAAGCTCTTGGCGAGAAATAGCTGGGTGACTCTCATAATTGACTGTCAGGCAGAGAAAAGCTAAAGGCGCGGACGCAACTTCTCAAGGCCTGTAGAGTAATAGCGTACGAGCCAATCGGCTCAACTGGATCTTAGTGACATGGGAATATCTCAATTGCGGATCATGCGGCAAGAATACGGCTCAATGCCTCCAGTTCCGCATTGATTCCCAGAGATGGTGGCGATGCTCAGGTTCTGGCGTTGAAAGTTGACAAAGGCGAGAAGGTGGCATGAAATTCGCACGTAGTGAAGCCCTGTGTGAATAGACAGTAAGGCAGGGAAGAGTGTGAGAACTGCGTTTTAACACCCCGCACAGGGCACCGCGGCCGTCGGAGTATCAATAGTCCGCTAATCTTTGTTCCGGCGCAGAAAGTTCAACTCATCACAAGCTTTTTGGGATGCCCGCTGTGGAGGGCCAGTGACGGCGTGCTTGTCTTTCTCTTCTTCAGCCATAATTGAGTGTGAACTTAGGAAGAAAAAGTCCTTGTTTGTTCTCAGCTGCACACTTTGGGCATCACAATGTCTCGCGCTCCTTCATTGCGTCCGATTGCGGCGGCAGTATTACCGTATAGCACCACAAAGAATTCTTTAAGATACGCCGCAAAGCCGCTGGCTGCACAGATATTCCGACAATATGCGACACAGCCCTCGAGGAGCAAGACGATGAGGGAAATGGACCGTGCGGCCCGCGCAGGCTCCAGCAAAATGACCAAAGAGCAGAGCATCTCACAGCTGCAAAAGATGGCAAATGCAGAATACTTCAAAGATGGAGGGGGGCCACTATTTCCAGGTTCGCACTTGCATCCAGACTCATCTTTCTCCCCCCGGTGCTCTACTTCAGGGGAGATGTCTCATGATTTAATTATACTATGGCGACGATACCTAGACAGCAGAATCAATGCTAATGAGCCGTGGCTAACATGTATATCTCGACCCTTAGGCACATTCGTATCGCTACCGCTGTCTCGCCTTCCACTAAATCCCGCCGATTTTGCGCAGTATCAATGGAACAGATTAAGGCACTGGACTATCGAAACCGTCTCGCTGCTCAACTTCAAGCTAAAGTCCATGCCCAACTGGACCACTCGGCCACAATGGAAGGCTCGCCGTGGCAAGATTGCGCCGACTGCCAAGGCTCTATACCAAGAAGTTCTGGAGGCCTTTGCCGCGGGGGATAAAGCAACACTGGAGAGGATCTGCGTGAGTGATTTTGCAAAGAAGCTCATGGCCGCCATCGACCGCCGGAATCCCCGAGAGCGAGTTCACTTCGAAGTGACCAAATACAATAGCTCGCTCTTCTATCCCAAGCGGATAGCGCACCAGATCCACCAAATTAACGTGTATGACAAGAACCTTATGACTGAGCAAGCAGTGGTCGCTATTTCATCCACACAGCAGGTATCACGATACGATGTGTCAACGGGACAAACTATTCCTGGGAGTGTCAAGATCCAAGACAAGGTGGAATACGTAGTGCTCTCAAGACAGGTCAGCGCCGTCACCTTCAAGCCGGATTCTTGGAGGGTGTGGGGCACAACAGCCCCAACGACTTTGAAGGCTTTTCTAGAGGAGAAAGATGCCATCGATAAAGAGCAGGCTAGGCGTGCCGGGTGGAAGCCGGCGTCGAAGTAGGCCGTGTGTCACTCACCATGTGAAGGGGCGTTTATGTGTAACGATGCTAACTCGGATGGTATGGAAAGGAAGGGATAAAAAAAATGTATAGTACAAGAAGGCTTGGGAGAGGATAATGTATACTATAGATCTGCACTGCGAGGGTGGTATTTGTGTATAGTACGATAGCCATGGGTGAGCTCAAGCTCTGCTGACAGGACGCAAGCAAATTGCGTCTGGTATCGATCGCCAGTTCATTGCTCTGCACTGTATGCTGCTCTCTATCAGCTTGGTATTCATTGCCCGCACAGATACATGTCACCGCCACAACTGCTGCCAGCCGTCTGCATTGATGTTTCCCCCCCTCTTGTGCCAACCCCCTGCCAGCTGCTGGCACTGCCATGCTTGAGTTCATTTCCAAAGCCAGGAATCCTCTTGAGCCATCTTCTGTTTGTTTTTCTCTGAAATTCCACAAGTTTCGAATTATCTGCTCCCAATCTCGTTACTCTCGTGGGAGAAGAATCAGCCAGCCTTTCATCACATTTCAGATGACAAGTTGGTCATCGACTTCTCTTTTTCTTTAAGCAAGTAAGTCATGCTACTCGCTTCCTCTCTTCTCGTTCATATTTTTTTCCCCCAGCTTCTCTTCACTTCCACTTCATTTCTTCTTGACTGCTTCGTCTCTTCCGCGATTAATCGTTCCACACTTGCCTCGCTTTCGTCTCTTAGCACTGATGATAATTCGGCTTAGCAAGACTACTGTTCTCAAGCATAAACAACGATGCCTGCGTATTCTTCGCTCCGCTATCCAAAGAAGACGTTGATGAAAGCCTCGTCTTTCGATGTCCTTCGCCGAATGACCTCTAGCGAAGAGATTGCCGCTGAAGGTGAGCAAGACTCGAAACCTGCTCGTTGCTCACTTTGAGGTTACTAACTTTACATGCCTAGGCACAGATATTTTGTTGAGCCACGATAATACTGCGTAATCTAGTCCCATCCAAGGATTGATTTTTGCATGTAGCTAACGTTTTAAAGCCCCAGACGACCTGCTTCGTCCAACAATCTGGCTTTGCAAACCAGAAGATATCTTGAGCGTGAAAGGTATATCTCAATCTCCATCTCCTTCTCCTTCTCCTTCTCCACCATCTAATTGTCCTCCTTGCTAATCATTCTCTATCCAGATCGCTTGCATTCCAGATTGGTGATGCCAGCGGAGACGACGTGTTTATTGATCACCCACCGCCTGAGTTAAGATACGGCGAATCTACTTCAAACAAGTCTGGAGACGGTATTGAAGGCATGTCAACTGCGAGCGGCCAACAGGCCACACAGGGAGACACCAACTGGGCCCTGGTTCCCCGTGAGCCGCTTGACACCGACGCGCAGAACATTTATCCATCGTCGGCCTGTGTATTTGTCGCCAAGTAAGTTCTTTTTACCTAGGAAATGCTAAACATCTAACGTCTTCTATCTATTAACCGCCAATGTATTCCATCTAGTCTGAGTCAAAATTTTGACGATGGAAAACTCGGGGTCGAAGTCACAAAGTACTTCTCGCAATTCGGGACCGTCTTCGTCAAGATTCGACGGGATAGCCGCCAGATGCCCTTTGCTTTTTGTCAATTTACGGTAGGCAGAAACCATCGATGAAGAGTTAAAACAAACACACATATGAGAAAAAGATCTGCTGACTCAATTCAAGAGCGATACCGATGCCGAAAATGCTGAGAAATACGGAAGTGGAGCGATGATCCTAGGCCGCCCATGCCGTGTTGAAAAAGCCACAGCTCACTGTGAGTTTTCATTCCAATTCTCTTTGCTTTTATTATGTGAAGCTAATCATAATTGTTCACAGCGAGTTTTGTCGTCTACAAACTCTCTGGAGAGGAAACCAGTAGACAAGAAGCTTACGACCTGCTCAGTACGTTGGGAACAGTAGCCAAAGTGTATCCTCTGGGCTCTCGTAGCCAAAAAACGGAGAAGCTTCCACCTGCCATGGTGGTTCACTACAAGCGCTATGATTCCTTGCGATCAGTAGTAAAGGTATGCATACACCGAACTTCATTTTCCTTGTTGCTTCTTTTCCTTGCCCTTCATAAGCCCGAGAAAAACAAGTCAGTTGACCACGTTTGTAGACTTTTGAAGGACATCCCGAATTTTGCGTCGATGCGTACGACCCCAAAACTGGAACTCGCCAACAGAATAAAAGAGGCGATCAGCAAAACTTTGCTCAGTATGAGAAAGATCGTCGCTCAGCATACTTTGGCAACCTGCCCTTGACTATGACCTCAGATGGTTTGAAGTCGCTCGCCAGCTCGTGTGGTAAGGTGATTTGCGCTGAATTAGCGACGAAAGAAATTCCTCAAATAGGAGGCAAAAGTAAGCAGACATCCCGACTCATTTTCCCTGAGCGCGAAATTAACTGATGATGGCATTCTAGCTATCACGACGTGCTTTGGTTTTGTAGAGTTTATGCGTCCTGATTCGGTCGACAACGCTATCATGAGCTATGTGAGTTGGATCTATTCTGTTCAGCTAGAAAGAAAATGAGAGAGACAGGAAAAGAACACTTCACTGACATTATCGGACAGCACCGAAAACCGATTAATGGGCACGTTGCTAAGGTTGAGAGAAAACGCACTCGGATACTCAACGGATTCTCCTATGCTGCTAATAATCCCCAGCGAGGATACTCGGTTGCCATACCGTCCACTTGGCACGGAGGTAGAAGCGGCAATCGCAGCAATGCCAACCGAATCATGAATGCTGATGTTTTCAAACCTCCTGTCTCACTGACTTCGGCAATCGACCCCCCCTCATCTACATCCGAGCAACAACAAGGTGCTATGCCACCTCTTAACGCAATGCATATTGAAGCTCACCAGGCCCCTCGAACGAGTGCTAAGGAATATTTGCAATCCACCGCTACAAGCACAGCTGCTAGTGAGAAAATCCCACCAATGCTAGCCGAATTCCTAGCAAGGTCATCCTCACATGGTTTGAATTGTCAAACACCGGCCACTAGCCATGGCAGCGCTGTTAGATTTGACAGAGCAGTGAGAAACAACAGCATCAAGGGCGTTGCGATGGAAAAAGAGAGCTTTTCTCCTGGTACCATGGGTCAACACATCCCAGAAGAGTTGGAGTCCATCCCTACAATGGTACTCAACCCCAAGAAGTCGGTACAATATGTGGACAGCGACTATCAAGGCAAAGAAAACGAGCTTTCTTTTGATCACAAGGATGGTCACTCAGTCAGCGATGGGGCTAAAGTCAAGAGGGAGGTGGAAACCCCCACCAAATCTCCATTGAACCCTGATACCAAAACTCCTCATGAGCAGGGTACCGAGCCAACGATGTCTTGCTTTTATCCCATTATTACGCCTTACCCTTACTCTCCGTATGGGTTCCATCCGATCCCGCCATTCATGGCAAACCGCACGACGCCACAAGGTGGCCCTGCCCTATACAACTCCTTTGGACATGCATACTATTCTCCCGCACCATATTCTGACATGTATAACATGTATCAGATGATGCAACATTATCCAACCGCTCCGTTAGAGACACCAACTCGTCTTCGTGTATCGCCTCAAATTATCACTAACAGGCAGGATGGATCTCAGAAGGAGTTGTACGACATGTCTCCAGTGTCAAAAAGACAAGAGTGAAGCACGTTAAAATGCGTGCGAGTCGACTGATCGGATTATTCATTCGGTTATAACGTTTCTGCCACTGTTTCTTTCCTCATTTGCGCAATGTAACCTTCTCAGGCTGCAATATTTTCACATCTCATATACTTTCTTTTATTTTCACATTTCCATGATGCACACGGACTGTACTTCTAGTTCTTATTCTTCTTGTTTCTGCAACGGCAAAACAACGCAGACAAGCGTCGTGAACGCGTCTGGCCTGAGCATTCACACTTTTTACTGTTTGTGGCAGATATCTTGCCCTTTATGATTGTCTATTCACACATGTATTTTAAATTCCGAATTACAAATAGTTTCTCGTTGCATTGGTAGCTGCGTTTAGCAGAACAAAGGACTTCTTTCGTCCAACAGGACTTCACAAGTTACAATAAAGAACGTATCTAACTTGACACATATCCATATAATCCTAACGTATCTCAACCACTCATCCCTAGCTGACATGGATACATTTCTCGATTGACCCTGACAAATCCAAAGCCCACTCAAAACGTTCATCGCGGCGCGAAAAGCTACTGTATTGATCAAAGCCACGCTTCTAATCGAGGCCACCTGTTTTGATCGACCAAGCCTAACAGGATTGATGAAGCCAGCTGGCATTAATGAGGCCACAAGCAGACAGGCAGGTAGGCTACAATTGCCAGCGCGGTTTCCTTTGCTGCCTTGAATAGACACTTTGCTCTACTGTGGAACTTGTATTACTAGTTAAACAGCAAGGTTTTCTCTTATTTTAGGTGCACCGTGGTTCTATACAAGTAGTATACATGAGGATAGAATTTTCCTTATCAAGCGCTGATGTCATAGAAAAAGCATATAGCTCGAGTGAACCAAACATAACGAAAACAAGGTCATTATACATTAGCCAAAAGCAGCCAAAGAGGATATCCAACATTATGAAAGCATGCTTGTCGTTCTGCTGTGATCAAAGTGCCTTTTGAATAAGTTCCAAGGTCAGCATCTTGTCCCTCGAGAAGAGCAAAGCAGGAAATGGCAATTTGTCTCACCTTTTGCAAATCTGTTTCGCAGCTACTCAACAAAAAGCCCTCTTGAGCTCAACCAAACAATCTCCATATGCCACCATTCCGCCTCATCTCGTCAATCGCCGACATGACTACTAATAGCACCGATGTGTACTCGGGGTCGTCGCAATGCTCATAGCGCGTGCCTATTATAAACGGAAACGTATAGACCCCGAGGACTACCACTTCCATAGTAACGGCACACATGAAGAGGACGAGCCACCAGAAGACACACAGCTTGATGAAATCATCAGCCTCTTCGACGCTGGAAAACCGGTGGTACCAGCACAACGTCCCGGGGCAGCGGACAAAGACGATGGGCACAACACACAGGGCGACGAAGATGAAGCCGAGCGTGTAGTAGCACATCAAGGCAGCTATTAGATGGGGGAAGGGATTGTTGGCTAAGAAGCCGAGGACGATGTCGAAGAGGTGGTCTGTGACGAAGCCCACGGCAATCGGTGCGCAGAAATGTATCACGGTGTCGGATGTGTTCATGATGTAAATGCTGCCTGTTTTGTGTTGTGTTTGGCGAGAGCAGCTGTGTGTAGATGTATGAGTGGGATGACTTGATCACTTGTAAATGGAAGACATGGAGGCAGATATATATATTTCCATCCAAGGTATAAACTTTTGCATTACGCGGCTCTTTCCCACCGCCCATCGGTCTTGCAACAACGCCATTCTAGGAACAAGATCCACGCCAGCCAATCTTGGCTATAAGCCTCTTCCCCAACTAAACCTTGCCGTCCAAAACGTCGCGAGATATAGTTGTGGCTGGTTCCTATTCGTAGTGGGTAACCCAGATAGCCATTAGGTCGTATCCAGCAGCGAGCCAGATTCGCTCGATCAGTGGCAAAAGCCTCGGCGGCCTCGCGCCGGTCCAGACAGCCACAAAGTAGACGCAGCCCCAGACCAAGAAAGCAGCAAACTCGCAAATGATGAAAAAAGACAGGATGTAGGTCCACAGCGAGAAAATGGCCAGAAAAGCGGCTGCAAAGGCCTTGTCCCCCATACCGTTGTAGGTGTCATCCAACTGAAGGCGCCAGGGGGCCTGGATGGCCTCTCCGATGGCGATTGTCATGAGACAAATGATCCAGGCGATTTCATGATGGACGATGAGTGCTAGGATCCAGTGGTCCAAGCTCATCAGTATGTGGAAGATGACGCCAACAATGTGTATACTGGCGATGAATGGGGCGAGGATGAGATATAGAGGCATTGGAAGATCCTGAGGCATGTTGGGCGGTTGACAAGACAGAAAAGTTTGATGTCAGTCTGAATGGAAGAGCTGACGACACGGTTGACAGGTTGAATATAGAAAGAGGAGAGGAGTATCGATATCTCAGTAAAGCTAGATGTAAGTCTGAATGAAGAGCTGACAATATGGCTGACGGATATTGAATGTTGAATAATAGGAAGAATATTGATTTCATAGAAGAAGAAGAAGAAGAAGAAGAAGAAGAAGAAGAAGAAGAAGAAGAAGAAGAAGAAGAAGAAGAAGAAGAAGAAGAAGAAGAAGAAGATTAGGACATTTTGTAGAGCCGTATACTTTTCTTTAGCGACAATGTTGGGAGATAGTCCAGAAGAAGAAGGAGAGGTGAAGATATTGCATAGAGCCTACGGGAAGGTACTTTCTTTGATAGCAATGTTGGGATATGGGTCCCGAAGAAGAAGGAGAGGTGAAGGCATTGCCTAGAGCGCAACTATACGTTTACTTGGCGACGTAGGGAGACAGGGCCAGGAAAAGGTTCTAGGCGTACAACGCCGCAAAGGCTATTGTTGCTATTGTAGTTTGGATTCGAGCCTCGCCTATTCTGGCCGGCAAAATAGAGCTAGATGACGCAAAGGGCGCAAACAATTCTTGAGGCTCATGGTGGATCCAGCAATGCGTACGTGTATATATGTATGTAATTGGCGTCTAAACGAGGATCGTGAGGCTGTTCGCGATCAGGGCCACTAAACTGAGCTGAAAGCAGCAAATGTGACGTCTGAAAGGGTGCACGCACAAATAATGTAACACTATCTGCTAGAGCTCTGCTGTTTCATCTTTCACACTGCTGAGCCTTGACTTTCTTCCTGGCATGTCTGCTCGGCCCAGCTCAGCCCGGCTCGCCAAGGCCAGGCTCGGGATTCCTCGCATCCTCTTTCCGTCTGGCCGTGCGTGAGCCAATCATCGAGTCCTGATTCCGTCACGGCCACGGAAAACGTGATCTCGACGAGGGGCGTAGAGAGCGGGGTTGTTGTGCCGCTCCCTCTTGGTTTTGAACATAAATAGCAGCTCTGCTCCCCTCGTCTTTCATTATTTCCTCCTTTCCTCTTCACTTTCATCTTCACATTCTACTTGTCATCTCAAGCTCGGCCAAAAAAACACCTTCCTTGGCATTCCGATCTTTCGGAAACTTCACAAAGCTTTGGTGAGCTGCGGCTGTCGCCGTCGGATGATTAGATTACACATTATTCCCCACCGATATTGCAGCTCCACGCCGTCTGAAGAAGAGACAGACGGCGTGTAGAGCTGTGGAATCTGTGGGGGGTATTGTGTAATCCTATCCTCCGCCGGCGTCAGCCGCAGTAGCTGCTTGGTAAGTACATCATGATACTCTTCTCTCCTCCGTATCTTCCTGATAGGCGGCAAGAGACTAACTGGCAACTGCAGGAGGAATGCCAGGAGATGATCCAAGGCGACAAAGCGTATTTCAATTTGCCAAACAACTCCAAGACGTCTACAACTCCAAGACGTCTACATTGTTGTAAAATCGAAATACATTTTGTCGCCTCGGATTGTCTTGCTTACAATCTTGCGGGTACCGCCACTGGGTTGTGACGATGCAAGGGAGAGGCTTGGGAAAGGGAATGGGAGATCAAAGTCATAGGGGTGGAATAAAAGCATTGTGGGCGCAATCATCTTCTCCAATGTACTGTGACATGTTTTTTTTTGCTTGTGTTTGCTGTAAACGAGTTGTACTGTAAACCTGTCTTGATTCCTCGCCGTGTCCTCAGTCATCACATCCGTCATGCGCTCTTTATCCCTCATGGTGGTGTTGAAGCCCAAGATTTAGAAATCAGGATGCTGTTTCCCCGCATGTTGTACCCATGTACTGATGCTACCTTGATGAGATTGGTCGGCAGCCCTGTTGTTAACGTGTGATGGATGATGCAGACAATCCTTTGCTTTGTAGTATACATCGATTGGGTCAAGGATGTTGTATAAAAAGAAGATGCATAATTAGGTTCTGCATCATCATTAAAAATCGTGGTATAAATGCAAGAGCGAATGAAACGTTCAGCAAAGCAACTCATAGGCCATGTCAATCATCTTCATCTGCGCAATCGAATCGTCCCTCTCGACCCAGTGCTGCGTCTTCCGGCCCTTGACCTTGTTGACAAACTGTTCCAGCTGGTGCCTAAAGGACATCCAGTGAGCCTCGCCGGGCAGATGGGAAAACTCGCCGCCAGCCTCCTTCCAGGTGTATGCTTTAGATGGTGCTGTAGTTGAAGTAAACGCCGTGCTTGCTGGTGGCTTGGTCGACAGCCAATGGGCGGGCGGGACTGCAATGGCTGCCCCGCTCGCGGTGTGCGTAACGGCGAGGGAATCTTGAATGCTTCTGCCCTCTGCGTTGTCGAGACAAAGACGATGGAATCCTGCCCTCGGCTACGCACTCGACAGTCCGCCCACTCCGCATCCCTCTGGCTGATCCACTCTTGGTCGAGTTGCTGCCAGACATGGTATACTCCAGCTGAACCGCCGACATGTCCCCTTGATGCACTGCGGCAGCCATGTGTAAAGACTTGCTGGTAATGTAGGTACTGCTGCGCATGGATCGCCTTCTTGATTCTCCAATCAGTCACGGCCGTGCACCGCAGTCAAGCTCTATTCCTTTCCGTAGAAACTATGCCAGCCATCATGTAGCTTCCATACAAGGCGTAGAGGGGTAATTTGAGCTAAAGATCGAGGCGTCGGAACAAAAGTGACAGTCTGCTTGCCGGCGTTGACAACATCGCTGTTTGCCCAAAGAGTCGGCTCGTGGAAAAGGCGTCGCGGCCGTTGGCTTCAGGCACACAGTCATTTCCTGTTTACCTGGCCAACTGCGGTTACGCCGGTGATAGCGCAAAGCCGTGTACATGACATCAAAGTCTATGGGGTCCTTACCTCCCAAATGACACGGCCAACGGGCTCCTGGGCCAGCTGTAGCCGCCATGCTATCCCACGAGGATATAATCCGAGATGAGAACCGGGACTGCCGATTGTCGGTCCAACCCCAGCGGGCATCTGTAAAACGGCCTTTTGCATTTCGGCCACGCTCTTGGAATCACACAGGAGAACTAATACAAGACGGTCAGGTTTGAACAAGTTTAGAAACAAAGGGTGTAAATGTGAGCCACTTACATCCGATGGCTGGCAGCCCAGGCCAGCAAGGAAACATCATTCCACGGCTGAGTCTCTGCAACAAATGCAAAGTCGCTGCCACCTCCCGATTCCATAATGGCAGCATGCATCAGACTAGGGGCCTCATCCATGGTCGCAATGGGAAAAGTATTGAAAGCGCCAGCTGACTGTCCGAAACCATCTTATACTACACACCGTTAGCAATGAAAGGAAAGTGAGCAGAGTTGAAGAAAGACTAAACGGATCGCACCAAAGGACTCAATGTTGGCCTTGATCCATTTCAGCGCCAGAAGCTGATCTTGTATGCCCAAGTTGCCACCGATTCCGGCCTTGCCAGCCGCCAAAAAGCCACAAGGTCCAAGGCGATAGTTAATATTGACTTGGATGGCGTTCTCAGCGGCGTAGCATCCTGTGTACATTGCATTGGAGATGCCACCTGCATCGTCTGCCACCAAAGACCCATATCTTGACAGGGAGCTTGGATTCGCGAGGCTTGTGCCCCGGAACTCAAATGCCAAGGAAGAGGCTGTTTGGTCATCATTAGAAAGGGGTCACAAGAGATATGGGTGGGTATAAAGTGCAAATACATACCAGTCCTCAGGCTGCGACTCCGTCTCAATAAAAGTCGTCCCAAACTGCGGACAGGCTGGAGCGGGAACCGTAGCGTTTCGTTTGTTGAATACTCCACTATACGGCACAGGAGCGTGGAATCTCTTTGGAAAGTTTGCGAAAGGAATAGATGAGAAGAGGTTGACATTTGTTGTGTTGCATTTCCCACCCACAGTGTCCCATGTCTTGTCGTGACCGATGAAGTCGGTAATGAACTTGGGCACCCAGTATTAGCGTAGCATGATGCTGCTGCTAATAGGGGGTGCCGAGGACGAGAGAGAGCAGCGACATTCTGCCAGTCTGAGCAAATGAGCTAAAGGGTGATTCAGGATGGATGTGTTGGCACTTTGAAGAACAACGGATGCTTAAATGCTAGAGGATGATCATGAAACCCATGGAGATTTCAGCAAGATCCCCTATATAAAACATGTAAGTCACAATCCACTCATCTCTAAATGCAGTAGGATATAGGATTACCAACATCTTGGCCGTCACAGCACTTACAATCTCAAAGCATTGTTCTCGCAAGGACAAGGCCAAATGTAGACATAATAGAGCAGCGACGAGTCTCTGATTGGCCAGTTCGCAAGACTAGCTAGGTGAAGCTCAGCGAGTAAGACTGTCATACTCTAGTACGCTTTTAGTCAAATGGTCAGTCATAATAGGCCAACTGCTCCGCTGTCAACTCAACTAGCTGGGAACGACGAGCTTGTCTGCTCCAGATTCATCGCCATCGACATGGCTAGCTGTATGCCCATGCGGAGGCCCAGTTCTCGCAAAACGCCGGCAATCCAGTCTCGCTGACCTTTGGGGGTGGTTCTCAGCGATCCAGCTAGAAACAGTGGCCATAACAGCGTGTACCCCCCTGGTTTCGCTCGTCTCAGGTCTGGCCTTGCAGCTTCGAGGCTGCCCCTCGAGTAGCGTCTATTGCACCTGTCGCCCATAATGTACGGCACACTGGAGCAAATTCCGTTTGTCATCTCGGCCAGTATCTTGGCTGATTGCCCGAGGCCCGCCTTCTCTTCATCCGTGCCGTAGTTTGTCGTCGTCGTCATGATGGACTCGTGGATCAAAATACGAACCATGCGGTAATTGTTCCAAGTGGAAGCAACCCAGAAATCCGGATACTCGTCATATTGAAACATCTGGCCTCCAGCCGCTGAACTGGTCCCTGGTACTAGAGATCTGTACGACCTAAAATTCCACGAGTCCGGAAGCTTTGACTTCCAGTCTTCAAGCTTGTCATCGATTGGCGTCAACATGGGAGCCACAACTGCAGGGCTACATATGGCCTTTCGCTTGATCTCAGCTCGGATGGCCGCGAGGTCCTCATTTAGCTCGGAAAAGCGGTTCAGAGAAGCCTCATCCTTCATTTTGGGGTTCTCAGTCCATCTTGACCACGTCTTGAGAGTGTAAGGCAATGGCATCTGTAGCTGGTGGCAAGTTGAGACCTGCGATTATTAGCATGCTTTTTAAAGAGGAAAAGGGCCCGTACAATAAGATGACGTAGCTGGATAAATAAAATGATGGATACTAAATTTCGAAACTGGCTTGGTCCTCGAAGCTGAACACATTGAGCGCCAGCTATAATGTGGCGACCAAAAGACTCCATGGAAGTCAAGTCACCATTGGAGATCATCTAGTACAGCCGTCAGCTCCTGCATATACCCAACTCGATTGCAAAGGAAGAGAGGAACAAATTGGTATAACCTCAAAAGTACCCATCAGCATGACAGCTGCCAGCGTGCCATCAGATTTCAGCCGGACGGGATCCTGCAAATCAACTAGTAGCTGTCGGAGGGCTTTCCCGTATGAACGATATGCATCGTACCTCCACGACGTTGAAGCTCCAGCATTTGCCAAAGCGGCGAGTCCCGCGGCTGAAACAATGGTACTAAGCGCTCCTGTCGGTTCCTGTTGAAGGAGGACCGGCAAATGCTCATGGACTCCGGGAGAGATGCCGGTGCTGGCGCAGAGCTCGGGACTAAACGTGTATTGATACAGGAAGAAGGCTGTGGCCCTGTCTGTAATTGCAGGCGCCAAGTCGAGAATTCTCTGCCCGTCTCTGGGTTCCAACAGGCCAATGCTTGCTTGCTGAGAGCCTCCGGGCGCGGGACGTCTGCGGTGGTGCCGGAACACGACATCAGTCTCGGACGGGACTCCCGGACACACCCACCCTGACCGTCTGCACGGCGAGCATTCGGGCTGCAGCCTATCACACTACATTGGGTTAGAATAGGAGTACCAGTGTGTAGGTACAGTGACCAAGAGGTTTGGGTGGATTCCTTACTTTGATTCTGCGTGTTTTGCAAGTGGCACAAGCCATGCTGGGCTTTCCGGTATTCACCATCTTGGCGACCTTTTGTTAGTTGGCCACTTGCACGCTTCAAATGATTGCTTTGTGTGATCAATTCAACTCAACTGCTGCTGATTTGCTGCCAAGTTCATTTCGATTCGTCTTGTCCTGGGGCAGCAACTAGTATGCGGTGGCTCTGTCATCCTCGTTGTTAGATGGCTCTAAATGGCATAGTGTGACGAGTCCAACGGGAACACTCAGCTACCATTGTAAGCCTGCATCTCTTTGCCTCGTGCGTCATGTTATACGCGAGTCAGCAACGGCCTAGAATATCGTTGTAAAGAAGGAATGCTGGTCACTACAAAAGCCACGGGTGGACGCGAGTCGTGGCAGAGTCATCGTGAGTATAACTCATGACGCCCTTGTCCAAAGAATCATGGGAAATGATGGAGGAGAGGAGTTGGGGAGCGAGCATGTCGTGTAATAGAGTGGCTGCGGGACACTGTTACCAGAGGAAGGAGCGAGGTGGCGCCTCTTTCCTAAATGTACGAGACTTGTGCAAAGTGGTAGGGGCGGCACGACGAATCCGGAAGGAGGAAGACAACAAAGGGAAAGCAGTCATCATGTCTATTACCTGTTTATAAACAAGATATTCAGGCATGTATATTCAATTCAATGCTATCGTCAATCATCATGGCTCCATCCTAAAAATACGGATGGTTGGGAAACGTCAGATGAGCTTGCAAGGGCATTGAAGTAATCTGCTCCATGACAGATTCTTGCACGCCCTCCATCTCTTCAAGTATCCTATTATTGATTGTGTCCGTAAACTCATTCACCACATCATTCCTTACCCGCTCCTCTACAGCATCAATCTGATCTGCAATGCTGTAGTTGTTGATGGCCAACTGCTCATTTACCTTGCATAGGTGAGTAGATAGCATCTCCTGAACTTTATCCTCGTGCGCCGACAGCATCGCTCCCACCCTGCGCTCATGAGCGGTGAGCTTTGCCTCGAGCATGTCTCCAATGAGAGCTTGCATAGCTGCAATTCCCGTCGACTTGGAGTCATGTCCCATCGCAGAGCTCTCACCATGAGACCTTTTTCTCTTAGCTGGAAGCAGTTAGCGATTTATAAGCACTGAGGTTGGCTGATTTGCGTAGATGCAACACTTACTAGATCGTGGAGGAAAACTTGGGTTGGCCTCTTCATATGCTGGGAGCTCTGGGGCAGCAGCATTACCCTGGTCACAGACAGCTTCAGGCGGCGGACCATCGCCTTCAACCACCTGAGCGCCATGGCCTTGATACAGAGACTTCAAGTTTGCAAGAGATGCAATGGTTGTGAGTTTGTGCTCTGTAATATCCTGGCAAAATTGCTGCAGCCACGATGATGAGAGCGTTCTGCTCGGAAGAGACGCGAAGACGGTGAAATATGTCTGTTGAATAAGACTACGAAGAGATTGCATCGTGGCTTCTGCTCCAGGCCCAAAACTGGTGTATGTCTTGGGGAGAATGAGGGCAGGCGGTCTACTAAGATCAAAGGTGAGAGCAATGGTAGGCGGGCCAAAAGGTGAGTATTGGGGCTGTGAGGTGAATGAAAGCTGGCGTATTCGCTCTGGGTATATGAAGATGTAGGCGTTTACGAGGCCATGCCGAGAGGCACCAGCTGCGCCCTCCAGGTGCAGGGTGGTGTGAAGTTTCAAAAATGCGCGGCCATGCTGTCCAGCCCAGTGTATGTCTAGCAAGACATTATCGATGGTTTGGTCGAGCCAGCAAGCCTCTGCGCGGATTTTCGTGCGGTCGATTTTACTGGGCCATGTCGGCTGGATATCATGATTTCTTGGGCTAGGTGACTCTGGCGATGAAGGCGCGGCATCAATCGCCACCGCTTGATTGCCGATGTCGACATTTTCTTGATCTGCTGGTAAATTTTCATGTAGCTCACTCGAGCGCGGAGTATTTGGATTGGTAGAAGTCGCCGAGGCCGCTGGAGAGAAAGGACGATCTGCCATATTGGCTGGTAGCTAGATGAAGTCAGTAGTGATGAAGCCAGACGAACGTGAAGAGGAAAAGCCCTCAAGAAATAGCTTGAGATTCCCGCCCGCCCAGGCTTGTATGCGATGGCAAGAGTAGCCTTGACTCATGGAACGCGAAAAGAATTACGAAGAGAGAGCTGTAACGAGATGGAGCTGAGATGCCACAGTTGTTGCCGAGCGTCTTCGTGCACATGCCCAGCCACGCTACCACGACGATCGCCAGTCTGCCTGAAGCCGACACCCAGGGTCTTTCGCCGGCCGTAGACGGCGAGTAGAGGCCTGTAGAACCGGTGCCGGTCGCCAAACTGTCCGTGTGGTCGTAGCCGTGAGCACATACAGCGAAAGCGCTGGAAACAGATGCGGCGTCTCGTTGCGTCGTTGATGGAGAAGCGAGGTGGAGTTGGAGAGATGAAGCCAGAGCTAAAGCAAAGGATTAAAGAAGTCACCTGACCCACGACCCACTTTTATTTCAACTGCTTACTAATCATTCATTCACCTGCGCCAGCGCATCAAAGTGAATGCAGCTCATAAGAAGGAGTGAAGGTGATTTTTCATAATTTCAATCAACGTGAAAATCATTACATTTCGCTTCTTTGAGTCTAGCCTTGATTGGCGCTCAAATTTAACGGGTGAGGCTGTAACTGTAAACTTGATTACTTGAGCGCAAGTCTAACACTCAAGCACGATCGCAAGTCGGACCATGTACCAACTGCAGCCAGTGTACTAGATTGTAGGCATGAAAAGTGCTTTACATTCAAAAAGACGGCACATTTTCTAAAGAAAAGTACCGCGTGGATGAATTCGCAGTTTAATAATATGTCATCAGTCAAATTGACCAACGGACAGGGCATGATAATACAGTATTGGAGTTGGCGTTCTTGCTATGTTGTAACAATAAGCCCCTTAACGATGCAAGTTGCCGCCTGCCTCCTGCCTCGACCATGCTTGTCAAGTCTACACAAGTACACCAAGATGTTGTTTTGAGCGCAGTCCTCGCCACCACACCATATCATACCCATATATTTACGAGATGCTTGAAGCCTTCTTCACTCTGGCTCCTCGATCCAGGGCCGTCGATCAATACGGAGGCGCGCTTGGGGTGCTTCTCTTCAACGGCCGCGCTCGATCCCTCGTCAGGCTGCTCGCTGTCCCCGTAGATCCAGGCCCATCCTCGACTCCTCCATCTGATAGTCTTCAACTCGCACAATCTGACCATTACCAGCGGACTCCGCTTCTCCATCTCCCGACCGAACTCCATTGGATAATATTCTAGCAGACTAGTCGCATCGAAGACGCCCTCAGCCTCGGGCTGGCTTTTCGGCAATTCCGCGAAATAACTCGACGCCGGGTCCACGAGCACCTTCGCCTGCTGTTCGGCCCATGGGCAAATCAAGAGATTGTGTGCGTGGGAGAAAATACGGAGCCGGATGATTTCCCCCCTATATTTTCCTCGAAAGAGCTCCAGGCCATCACTCAACAGCAATGTGTGGAGCGTGACACAATCACGCATGAGGTTATCAGCATAGGACCAGCAACACTCTACGACTATACCAAAAGCGGAGTTTCAAAGACTCAAAAAGAGCCGTGCATGCTGGACGAAATCTTGCGCCTGAGAGAGCATCTCTCCTCGCGGCATTGGTGCACGAGCGCCGATCTCATCGCTCTGGGCCTGCGCCCCCGGAACGATCGCGAATTCCTTTCCCCAAACGAGCCATGGATCCTTCGAAACCTTACCAGCAAGCAGTTTGTCCGTGCCGAAGCCATTGCGTTAAAGCCAGAGTTCATCCACGGCCCGGATATTAACGTTATAGGCTTTGGTGAAGTCCTACTCACGCGCATCTGCTGGTCTTCTGCGCCCGCCGTTGGTATTGCGGATCCCACGAATATCTGCAGGGGAGTGTGGGCAGGCCACCGCTTCGACATAACAACGCTCACCAGACACCAGAGAGATGCTGGCGATGGGGACGATTGGGTCGATGTGAGCGACGAGGTGGCAGGGGAAATTGCGACAATCTGGCGAGGCAACTTTGGCGCCGATTGGCGAGACTTTCTTTGCGAATTTGGTTGAAGCAGGCGGAGGCCAATAAGAGGATGGAATGGAGCGCAGAGGGATACTGAGGGAGCCAAATGAGGGTGGATGACAGTTCTAGAGCGATGTTGCTGAAGACTATTGAGGACGAGATTAAAGTCTAGAGCGATACTAGCGGATTGATGATATTGTACATTGTCTCTGGCTTGATTTCTTGATTCTATAGACGTTAGAATTGAGGGGTAAAAGGTCCAGAGCGATACTGGAGAATTGATGAAATTCTACATTGTTGCTGGCTTGATTTCTTGATTCTATAGATGTTATAATTGAGGGGTAAAAGGTCCAGCGATACTGGAGATTGATGAAGTTATACATTGTTTCTGGGTTGGGTGCTTGATTCTATAGATGTTACAACCGATGACGAGATAAAAAAAGTTTAGCGATACTAGCGGATTGATGAAATTATATATTGTCTCCGGCTTATCTTGATTCTATAGACAAAACACTCCAAGAGTGAGTTCTTCGCTCTTTATCATACAGCAGAAGCAATATATCAATGCAAACCCAGCGTAGCAACAATATATACCGTGAAACTTGCCTTCTGATGCATGCGCAACTCCATTACCAAACAGTAGTGTATATCCAGACTATCTACTTTTCCCTTATATCCAGTGTCTATTCATTCCTAGATTCTGCGCTCCTTGGGGCATCCAAGCAGACTGGCTGTATCAAAACACAACGCCCCTTGCATCCACCGATAACAACAAAAAAAAAAAAAAAATGTGGTAATAGCAAACGCTTAGATGTAGAGCATAACTCGTCAAAAAGCCGCCCGCAGCAAAACATGACTGTCCCTCCCGCTAAAGTACAATAACAACATGGTATCCTATAGCATAGGATGCGAATTCAGCCGAGCCGACTTCAGTTACCGCATCTTTGTGCGTTTCGTTGCAGTCGCATCCCCAACTCGTTCCATACCCTTGCCCGATGAGGAAGGCCTCTCCCTTTTCCAGGCTGTCGCTGTGTATGTTCCTTGCTGCTCAGATATTTCCCCAATAATAAGAGGCCTTTCCCTGCTCCCGTCTGCTTCGCCATGCCCATACTTCTTCTCAAGATGCCCTGAATATTCTCGAATCGATCGGAATAGCTCGTTGCCGAACTTTGCCTCTAAAAAGACTCGGACATCGTCATTCCCCCCCCTTGCAAGCAATCCGTCCGAGTTACCCTCAATCTTGAGGCCTTGGAGACTTGTTGCTCTCGACAAAGCAACATACACCTGGCCCTCCTCAAAAGAATTTGACAGATCAACAACAACACGGTCTAGCGTCATGCCCTGGCTTCTGTGGACGCTCATGGCCCATCCGGCGATCAAAGGCACTTGAGTCCGATGCAGCAGAGAATATGGCTCCTTGTCACCTATGGAGTTGACCGTACACGATGCGTATATGGTCCGCTTCAGGCCATTGTGGAATAGCACGCGCGGCCACGCCTTGGCGGCCCATGAATTGCTTGACTGCAGTTGGTATTCCACAAAACGCTGTATCTGTCTCTCCCTGAGCTTTGCATGATCCCCGGTGAGGCGTTGCTCCGAAGGAATAGAGTCGGCGTCGTCGCCAGTGGCAGCTCTGGGGAGTTTTTCAGGGCTATAAGCTTCAAAGCCGCATATGATGCCCTGGCTTCCATTGACCAGTCCTGCTTTGATGTCCAGATTGACCTGCAGGATCACGAGCATGCCGCCTCGCAGGATCACGCGTGGTTCCAGGCGCTGGTCTCTGCAAGCCTCCAGGGTGCCGTCATACTGTCGCCTTGTGTATTGGGGGAGATTGTTATGCTCCTCCGTACGCGGTTCAAAGCCGTCGAGAGCTTCATACTGGTGTCTTGGTGTCTTTAGCTTGTTGAAGCTTTCCTGGTTTATCCTTTGGACTTCGCGTCTTGTGCAGAGTAGCTTGGTGGCCTTTTGGACGTCGCAAGGATGGTTCATCAGAATCGCCATCTCTTGGGGCAGAAACGGAATCCCAAGGCGGCATTTCTGGAGCATTCTGATAAAGGACTCGTCCTTTTGGCGGTGAATCTCTTTCAGGTTCACGTAATGGAAGTTGGCTTCCCCCCAGGCAGAGCTCCGAAAGGCCCATTTGTCCGTCTCTAAAAAGGGGCCGTGGTTGCTGTCGCAGTTGAACTCGGCCCCGTCCTCGTCGCAGACGAGCTTCTGTCCGCACACGATGCAAAACTCAAACGGCTTCACAGGCGGCAGCTGGCAAAAGTCGCCCGTGACAATGACCTGGACCCCCCCGAAGGGCGGAGCGTCGCCATTGTCGATGGGGGTGTCGCCCTCAAAGGACGGGCCGTCCCCGCCGCCGTGCCACCGGTTCCAGCAAATGGCCGCCTTCATGCAGCGGTTGATGCGCTCGAGGTGGTGGTTCTCCACCATGCTGATTTCGTCGATGACGAGGACGTCTGTGTCCCGCAGCCGTTTATTGATGTGCTTGCGAAAGCCCTTGTGCATGAGCTTGTGGATGGGCAGCTTGTGATAGTCTGGCGTCCAGCCCATGTAGGACCACGTCGACATGCCGTTGACCTGGAGCGCTGCCCGGCCGGTGGGCGCGACAATGTGGACAATCTTGCCCTGGGCCCTCAGCATGTTGACGGCGGCCTTGAGCGCGGTGGACTTGCCGCAGCCCGCCGAGCCGGTGAAGAAGACGTTGTTGCCGGTTGCGATGAGGTCAACCAGGTCCTGTTGCTCCCTGCAGAGCGCTGGCGCCGTGCTGGTTGGAGGTGGCCTGGCATCGTGCAGTGGCTGGCTCGCGAGGGCTGCTGCGGCGAGTCTCTGGCCAATGCTGCCCTGCTCCGCCTCATCCGAGTCGTATATCTCGAGGACCTCCATCATGCCCAACAGAGGGCACTTACATCCCTATGGCCCTAGGTATCTCCAGGCATATCCAGGTATCTCCAGGTGTCTCCAGCCTGTCTCTTCTGCCCTTTTCGCGCCGCATTTCGGGTCACCGCATCGGCTTTGCACTGCCAGACGCCGCTAGTCACGCGCCAGGCCCGCATCAGGACTAGCAGTCCCGCTAACACTCCACTCCCGGGCCCTCTAGCGCGCTGGAGACCGCAAATTCTTTGCGACGATGCAAAGTCGAGTGCGCCGCGTTTGCAAAAGTTTGCAAAAGTCTGATAGCATGATTTAACTCGCGTCGTTTCAACAAGCCACCAAGAGCTTGACCAGCTTAGCCCGGTTAGCTCAATCGGTAGAGCGTGAGACTCTTAATTCACACGCTCTGATGTGGCGATGTGATATCTCAAGGTTGCGGGTTCGACCCCCGCATTGGGCTTTTCCTATACAACCAAATGCCTGGACAAGATATCAAGGTGGTTCTTTTTTTGCCTTTTTTGTATTTGCTTCCATCTGTTGAACAGTGAATTGGTTTGATATCAACCAAGTCCTCCATAGAACCGTGTGACTGCTTACCGTCTCCATTCCTTCATTTGCGCTTCCATAGTTTCAAAAAGTTTGCGGAACGTCTCTTGACATCTCGCATGTCGATATCGACCCCTCGACTTGTCAAGCCATCCTGGGAACGGTGGAATCTTGAAGCGGGTGGCATCCAGAGTTTGTACCAGCTTGTTCCATTCCTTTCGAGTACACACGTTTAAGCGGCCTCCGTGCTTGATGAGGACTGTGAGAGACGCCACGATATTGCAAGACCCCCGAGAAAATCCATGCTCTGAAGTTTCTCTCACCCAGCAGTCGATTGGCGTCAGCTTTTCCGTAGTCATTTCGTTAGGATTGGCGCCCTTCTCAAGAAGATATCCTGTAATCTCATAGTGACTAGAGATGTCAATCGCTCGGGCAGTATCTCTTATCCCGTGGAGACTCATAAGACGTCCTAAAATGAGCAACCTCATCCACCGCAGAATCTCCCGTGTGGATCGCAAAACTGAAATTTGGTTCAAAAAAATGTGTCCAGTACTCCTTGACTAAAGGCAATCACGGATTTGTCTCCCATGTCTGATATCACGCCTCAGGTGGCCACCTGAGGTGTTTCGTAATGTAGGTGATGAATCATCGTTAGAAAGCCTACATGGCTGTTGTGAATCGGAAATCCTTGGGCCACCATATCTTGAAGCGCACTGAGCGCGCTGGTGCTGTCGATTCCCCCCCCCTTGCATCATATTCCGCAAAAGAAGAAACACCAACGGAGCTCTGTCGGGACGAACCCGACCATCGCACTTCAAGACATCGTTGCAAAGTAGCTTTAATCCGTACGCTATGGCAATCTCCAAAGTCGTGTACTTCTGATGCCTTAGTTTTGGAAGAAAACTGTCCCCTTCCGGCGGCCCCCAGGCCACATCCTTGAAAAGGGCAAACGCGCTATTCCCCGTAGTAAACTCTGCCTCCCGTGCGTAATGGACGACTTTGCTGCTCACCGTCATCACAGGCAAATGGACGTGGCGCGGTTCATTGTGTAGCAGGTTTTCCTTCAAAATTGTATACTTTGTGAGTATTGAATAGCCATTCTCCTTCATAATTCGATACCTGTCTTGGAGAACGAGCTTTCTAAATTCGGGGAGCTCAACGAATTCAACAAGGGTCTGGTGAAGCAATTGCAGCCAGTTTGACTGCACCCACTCAATCAAGCCGCCTGAGTGAGCCCTGAGGTCCCTGTCGGAATATTTGTGGGAGCCATCTCGAGACCTAGCCTTTACTGCAAAAAGATGGTCGACGCTATCCGCTCTGGCGCAGGCTAGAATATCTGAGACTTGAGAAAGAAATATTGCATCTGCTGATTTGCTGATCACTTCGAGCAAGCAATTGGCCTCCCAGCGGTATGATGAGGGTATTCTGGTAATGATTAGCTTGTAGTATTGCTCCAAATTATTGGGTAGAGAGTTCAAAATGTCAATGAGCGCCGAGTGAAGTTGGTCTCTACTGTGTCCAGAGACAACCAATCTGGCAGCATTTTCTAAAAGATCGCTTAGAACCAGATTGACCCACAGGAAAACGCCCCTGGCCTGTTTGACGATTTGCTCTGTCAACTCTAGTACTTCTGCCGAACCTGGTCCGCCCGAGATTGTCTTTTGCAAGCAAAGCTCGCGAATATCGTCTTCGGTAAAATCTTGTATCTGAAACCCAGGATTTTGCCCAAAGGCATCGATAAAAGGCTGCCAGGGTCGACTGGAGAAGAGTATGTTCATTCTAGTCCGACTTTTTCCAGCAGTGGTGGTGAATTTCTTAATGAAATGAGAAATAACCTCGGGAGGCCCATCATGCTCATCCAAAGCATCGAGGAATAAGCAGAGATCCAAGTCAATCAGGCACTGGCTCGCGACCCTATCCATGGCGTCGCTGAGTTGTTTGTGACTCCAATGCGCCGCTTCAATGCACTGCTGCTGTGATTTTCGATCCAAGAATCGAATGAGAGTTTCCTTGACCAACTTGTCAACTTCGGGTCGTTTATGTCGTTTAGTGCCGTCTTCCAGTAGCTTTTTGAGTAATGAGAACTGTGCTATTGGGTCAATGGCCAATAGCCGATCTTGGACCTTGGACACGACTTGCTTTTCCTTTGGCAATTCATTTTCGGATCTCGAAGCTGAAAAATAGTCCTTTCTGATTGTCGCAGAATATTGAAGAGTCTTTGAAGCAAAGACCTCTACTTCAGCAAGTATATCCTTATTCTCGTCATAGATAATATCGGTGGTATAAACTCGCTTCTTTGAGATGAAAAGATCCAGAGTGGCAAAGATGGTTTTGTTGCTTCTGAGCGTAAACTTTGCAAAAGAGCGTGTTTTTTTTTTTGGAAATTAAAAGATCAACACTAACAAAACCACTCTGCTGCTGGTTGGTCATATCCTGAGAGAAGGCCAGAGTTTTGGAAATATGGAGATTCAAGCCATAAGAAGCATCTCCATTCTTCTTGTTACTGGCGTGAGCTATATTTGTCGCATATATGAATGTCGGCTGAACGCAATCTCGGCGCTGACATATTCGTTCTAAAAGGTCTGTATCATCGCCAATAGCACCACTGGCTTGCATTGGCTCTATAACCATTGTGCGAAAAGCTTTGCGGGGCAGTTCGCAAAGCAAAACATTTTGGAGCTGTTGTGAGATGTCGTCGTCTTGAATAATCTCACACGAACTGACCAAAGCTGTCAAATCTGAAGAAAGAGTCCCAAGGTTGTGGCTACGAACAACTTCTGCGTAAGTCTGAGAAAGATTTGGATGCATCACAAATAACGACTGGGGAGCTTGCTCCAGAATCTGGCCCAGTATTCCACGGTAAAGGCCTTCAAGCGACTTCTGGATGGCAGTACCGCGATGATGGAAGAAGAATGTTGCTTGAACATGATTGGTGCTGTGATACCAGTTGCGTAGATATTTTGATGTAAGCGGATTCGTGTGTAGGTACTTGATGAATGTCGACTTTCCAGACCCGGGCTTCCCAGCTATCCAGAACAATTTCTCTTCACTTTGAAGCCAGCGAGTCAATCCGACCGAAGCCTTGTCAGATGCCCATTGGAAAGAACGCCCGGCCGCTACATCGATTTGCTCTAACCGGAGATCTCGTTCTGGAGCACTGATCGACTTTATGATGGCTTCAGAATATTAGCATAGCTCGTTGAAGGAGAGGAAACGCCCGTTTCTTACAATGTATATCCCAAAACTCTGCATCGAGGGAGTTGTCAACAAGTTTCGTTACTTTTCCAGGCCCTTGATCATTTTCATGCACCGTCGTTGTTCTTTCAACGGCTGTGTTGTTTACCCCTTTGTAAGTATTCGCAACGTCGCTTTCAAGCATGTCTCGAAGCTTGTACGCGATCCGACCGATTGCTTCATTGCCTTGAGAGAACTTGACCATATCGGAGTGATTGGCGTTGATTTGTATTGTTGAAGATGGGTCAGTTGTACATTGTTGGCCAGTTGCAGATTGAGGAGACACAAGGACTTTTCCGGGTCCAGATCTCCGATATTTCCCATCAGCCATCTGCAAACACTACTCAACACCCTTTCCATGGTAGGTGATAACAAATCGAAAACATACCGTTATTGTGGGAGTTGTCTTGGTTTCATATGCCCACAGAAGCTTCATGTTCCGGAAATGAGAGATGCCTGAAAACTGCTCTTCCAACATGTCGATGAATGGAGATTCGTTTGAGATTTCATTGACAAGTGCATCTTTATTTGGTTGATCCTTCAACATGATATCGAGATCGGAGACGTCTAGACCCTGGCTCGGAACTCCAAAGAAGATGGCTCCCTTTGTGCGAGTCAAGATCAATTCGTCCATCACCCCGTTGTCAGCTAGTATACGGAAGGATTCCTTGAGAATGACACCTCCGAGGCTATGAGCGAAGAACAACAGCTGTCTATGGCCAGTTGAAGTCCAGCCCCCTTGCTGAAGAGTGCTGATGAAGCTTGATGCGAGATCTGATACCGATTGGAATGACTTGCTCTCAGCCAGCGTTGTATCGTATCCATACAGAATAAACTTGACATTAGGCACTAGAAGAGGCAGGGTGTCTCGGATCCACATGAATGATTTGTCGTCTCCATGCGGCTGCCATGAGCCCATAGGATGGCTAGCAAGGCCTGACATGACAATGCAGCTTCAAGGCGTTAGTCTTGTTGTCGTGGAACTGACTACTAGTTTCTGATTTTGACATACTCATATTTGTGTTGGTGTTCCGGGATGTCGTTTAAAGGACAGAGTCCAAAGAAGGTATCATCCAGGAGCAGCGGCTTAGCCAAAGCAAGCACTCGTAGTGGCCACTCTCCTGCTGTTGGATTCTCCCTGACAGCATCTGGAAGCTTCTTGAATGACAAAAGTAGCTACTTTGGAGCGTGAAACGGTCCATACTTCGCAGCTGAGAGCCAAGGATGTAACGATGACATCTCGGAGGTCGCCGCCAGGGACAAATGTGCTGACATGCTGTGTCACGCCCAGGCGATCCAGGTGCTCAGGAATCCCTCGTAAGCGGTAGACCTTGCTTTGTGTAGGCGCCATGGCCCGATGCGATGGTTACAGTTGTGGTAACGGATCGCCGCGAGCAGTGATCCTCATCGCTGATGCCAGCCATGACTCCAACAATATCTGAATTCGTCCAGCGTCTAATCGAGACCATGTGACTGCGACTTTCGTCCAGTTACAGGCTGCTATAGATGCCCCGCGGAACATGGTATAATCCCTCACAAACTCTAGGTCGGTATCACTATTTCGTCTTTAGAGAGGGGCGGAAGGATGGATGTAAGTGCTCGTGGGACGTACTTGTATCTGGTCAGTTTCGCGAGAAACTCGAGCTGCGATTGCTCTATGAGGATTCTGTCGAGAGAAAATGAAGCTATCGGGGTAGATGCCAGATGAAAGAATTTCGGGGGAATCTTTGCCAGACAGTTGCGCTCCTGACTTGGACTGAGGCTTCGATGGGCAAGAACGGCAGGTGGGAACCGCTACCAGGGAAGGAACAGCCCACTGGAATTGCTGAGTCTTTCTCGAAGCAAGAAAATCAACCGACTGATGATGACATTTTGAATCTACCAAGGCTTATCACATGTAGTTGACTATTATTTCCTTAGACGCGCTCCAATTGAGGTCAAAGCGCACTTGAATTTCAATACAATACAGCCACATGTGAATTACCAGCCCTTGACACAACCAGAGCGCGCAAGCACCGCACCAGATGCAATCGACGAAAATCACAGAGGCAGGAGTCTCTTCTCTTCACTATTGTGAGAAGGAAATAATCCATCAAATTGGCCTGCCCAAATAGTGCATCATGATCATAAACAGTTGCGCCAACAGTCTATTGCGACACTCACTCACTGGAGTATAAGCGTACAGCGCCATCACAGGGGCAATCTCGCTATAATTGAGCAGAGAAGCCACTATGCGATGCTTATAGCGAGCGATAGGATCAATTTGCTCCAAGCCTGGTAACACGGCGCCATCAATTTCACGCAATTTCGCACCAGCCGTTTCATTTCGCAGCCCTCCAAGCCATTCTCAGTTCCTCGCCTATCCAGCCATCCTTACGCCTCATCCTCTCAGCCATGTCAATGTCCAAATCTTCCAACCTTCAATATGACAAGTCTCGCTAACCCATGGCAAAAGCTGAACTTGCTCAACCCACGAGCGAGACCCGAGTCAAGCGCCAAGCCCAACGTGGAGCTCCCCGCGTCAGTAAACTGTTTGCTGCTTGACCTGGCCCTCTCATGGCAGAGTAGGATGGAAGGATGGGTTGGCTGTGTGGAGAAACCGGGAATGGCAACAACAAAAAGAGGCGCTCGCTCGCTCGACCAGAGGCGTACCACGTACCGACTGCGATACAAAGCTGCAAGTTTCCACGCAACTTGACCCCCCCCAGAAAGGCTCCGCGGGCTCATCCGATTGGCATCGAAAAATAGCATCGGCCCACTGCTCCGTTGGGCAGAGACACAGAAACACACACACACACGCCCACCTTCCTGTTGCAGTTGCAGGGGTCTCTCTCGCATTGCTTCATCACGTTGCTTTGCAGCTTGCAACCGTACACAGCACTGTCCAGGCTAGTTGGTTGCTTGCATGCATCAGCAAATCAAGGCCCCGGCCCACCCGCCATGGGTGGACAATCATCTCATCACACACGGCTGCTGCTGCCTGAGGTACTGCTACAGCATACAGTCTACAGGGGGGCATTCCATTCCATACACATAAACCTTGCAGCAGCAGCGAGCAAAAAAAGGCAAAACACAACCCCCCAGTTAACCTCGTTATGTAAAACCTTACAGGCTCCCAAGCCCATGCTCACGCAATGCCCTTCCCTCCCCTGTACGGCGTTTTGTGCCCGTTTGGAGCAGCAGGAAGTGCTTCCCCGGGAAAAGCGCTTATCGGGGATGGCATTCCGGCCAATGGCGCCCTCCATGTAAGGGTACTGTAGCATTCTGATGAAGTGGCAAAAAAGCGGGCTGACAAAAAATGGGGGTCGCTGCGAGAGAGAGAGAAAAGAGAGAAGAGAGGGATGATGAGGGTGAGGGGTATGCATTGTTGTTGCGGTCCTTGCCCTTGGGGCCCCCCATGAAATGCGAATGGCTAGGCGAAAGAAAATGAGGTGAGGTGAGCCAAAGGTGAAGAAAAAGAGACAACAAGGGGAAGACGGTAGCAGCACTTGGAACGAAGGTATGAAATGGCCTAGGTCCTGTATCTTGTCAGAACTAATTGCACAAGCATGTGATTAGAGATTGGTGTCCGAGATGCACTTACAGTAAGATTGCGCCAAGTGCAGCGGGAGAGCGGGAGAGCGGGAGAGCTGCTAGCCATTCCGCCTATTGCGACGCAAAAGTAAAGAAAAAGCATGAATTCACGCAAAAAGTCATGTTCAATCATCGGTTCCAAGAAATCTGGCAATCGTCATACAATCTCCCTAGCTGTGCCTTCTGCCCAAAATTCACAATAAAATACCGTAAGTGTCAATCCCATTTCCCATCGCTTGCCTCGCTTGCTTCGCTTTGCCTTGCTTAATTTCCAGTAATTTCCATTGCATTTCGTAAAACGCGACCCATTTATACCAGATGTGGTAAAACAAAGAAAATAAAAATAAAAAAAGACCAAGATAAACAAAATAAACAAAAAGGCAGCCATCTAAGCGCCCTGTGGTACCATTTCGTCTCGTTGCGTCGCTGGGGTGTTTTGCGCCACCGTCGTCTGGTACGGCGGATACGGGCTCTGCGCAGTGCTGTTGCTGTTGCTGTTCACGTTGTTCATGTTGTTGTAGTGTCGGTTGGCCATTGCCAATGCAAAGGTAATTTCGTGCCGTCGTTGCTGCATGCAGTTCTCCAAGCCCTGCAGGCGACGCTCCATGCCATCGAAATATCGCTCGACAGCGTTGAAATGCGTCTGGAGATTGTCTAAAAGTAACAGCACGTGGTTGGCAAAAGCGCTCTTGTCTTCCTCTTCCTCATTCTCATCCTCTTCGGAATCGTCGTCCTCATATCCCTCTTCGGAATCGGAGCAAAGGTATTCACCTAAAAAAAAAAAAAAAAAAAACGAGTCAGCCAGAGGGATTCCCAGTAGCTAAGATTAAAAAAAAAAAAAAAAAAAACACCTGAAATTGGAGGAGAGACTGGAATAGTGCTCACTGGAAACCATGCAAGAATCTGGCGCGGGGCCAACGTATGGAGGCGGATCTGCCTCAATAGACTGCACGACGCCCCGATTCACCCCGACAATTTCGCCGCCGCTGCCCGCATAAAGCGTGGCCAGGTTCGCCCGCCTAAAGTCCGTCGTAGGGCGGTGATCGGTAAACGTAGGCGAGAACATGCATCCAAGCAATCGCAAGTCGTCCAGCTTCGATGCGTTGATGGCCGCGCCGTTGAGGTGGACAACAAAGTCGTTTGTGCTGGCGAGTTCCTGGAACAAGTCCAGCTGGGCCCTCGTCTTATCCTTGGACTCAAAGGCGCGGTCCCTGGGCACGACAATGTTGGGGCATTCCGTCAGCGAGAAGCGCAGCTCGTAGTAGGTCTGCGGCTTGTTCGTTTTGGACTTTGGCCGCCGAGTGGTGCGGGACGGCTCGCAGGTGATGAAGCGGACGTTTTCGGGGTGGATGAACAGGTAGATGGCCTGCTTGTTGCTGCGGCCCTTGTGGCCCTTGCGGATGATGTAGGTGTAGAGCTTGAAGATGGCCGTGTTGGTCTCCGTGTTGGCGTACAAGTCGAGCGCCAGGTCGAACATCTGCCTCGCCTCGCCATTGGCGGCCCTCCACGTCACCCGGTTCTTTCGGTACGAGACATCGACAATCGCCGTGGTTTCAAGGCTGTCGTAGCAGTCCAGCTCGGCCGATACTTCGGGGTCCGTCGTCCGAGGGCTGCTGCTGCTGGCATAGTATGGACTGCTGAGGTCGAATCTATCGTCATCGACGCCCTGGTTGAGGTAGAACAGCCTGGAGTTGAAGTCTCGGTTAGCGATTTGCTTTCACATGCAAGTCAAACAGCCAAGTCTAGGCTTTGGCATGATGTCATCATCATCCACTTGACAACCCTCTGTTCATCGTTGTATGTACCGGTGACGGGACTAGGCTCAGAGGGTAGGAGTAGCAGCAAACAACCGACTTGTTACGCCGATTTAGCACAACAGGTCAATTCATTCGCTTCCTCTCCGCTGTCCCACGGCCAGCATGGTCCCGACCCTTTCTCATCGATTTTGATCCTTTTGAGCAGAGAAGACGATTGGGCAGCGGCAGCAGCAGCAGGCAACTAGCCGTCGCCAAGCAAACACCATCGTAAGAAAACAGCACGGGCCTTTTTTTTTTTTTTTTTTTTTTTTTTTTCAACCAGTTGTGAGGAGAGACAAGAACAGCCAAGAACAAACAAAGGAACCGCAGGAAAAGAACCTGTTACTAACCCGGACGAGGGAGGAGACGGTATCAATTCTTCGTCATTGTTTATAAAATCGTCTGGAGCGGTCCCGTAACCCATAGCGAAATAGGCAATATGGGACAGTGGAGAGGCAAATCGTGATGATTGCGCGGTGGATGAAATATACGGGAGAGTGCAGAGCTGAAGGGGGAAGAAATGCTGCTACCCGGCTCTGGTCGCTTGGGACTCTGGTTGTGCCTACTACTTGTAGGGGAGCCGGGCAGTTGCATTCTTTCAGCTGGCCAATCGAGGCATGCCTGGTTCTCAACAAGCAATCTTACATAATATCTGCATGCCTGCCTACCTAGCAGGTAGTTTAGCCGATGGTTGCTGAAGATACTTGTGCGGTACAATACCTTCTTTCATTTGCCAGGGATCATCGCGTGACATTGGCATACGAAACCCCTTATTCGTACATCGTTAGGCCGGTAGCACAAACAATGTGCCTCGCACGACGGGAGGAGCAGCAGCACTAACGAGGAAATTACCTTGTGCTAGTTGCCGTGCGGGAGCGCAGAGCTGGATATCGACCGGTCCAAATCTCGTTGACGCTGTGGTACACTGCAATGGGCGTTGCCTTTCTTGCTCTGTGCTGCACTCTCCGCTCTCAGGCACAAACGCTCTCGTCGTCCCACGGAGCACAAGCGCTAACAGTGCAATCTGTATCAGCCCGCGTCATGCCCCAGTCAGTTGTATCATCTGCTGTAAGTCAAGTCTGGGTGCAGGTATCGAGCAGGTCTCGTATCCATCCAGGCCATCCCCCTCCCAACTAAGCCCTGAGGAGCCGTGCTAAAGAATATCAGCAGTTGCTAGCACGAGACTATGCCCAAATGGAAATTGGCTCAGCGGAACGCTTCGCCGGGGCCAATGGTTGGGGCCGGGGCGCATGCCGGGCGGGGCCGGGAGAGGGCGGAGCCTCTAGTCTGGCGTGGCGGGCCTTTGATTGTTTCTCGCCGTCGCAGTCGCCGCACAGAGCAGCCCGCAGCCACGGCTCGCACGGCATTTGCCCAGTCGAGGCCTGGCCCGGGGCTTTGTCTGCGTGTTTGCTTGTGCTGTGCTGTAGGCGTGGCTTGACCTGCACGCAGGCCTGATTTGCAAGTAAGTAGGCCTGCATACCTACTTGTAGCACTTGCTGGCGCCATTGTCCGGTCCGGCCTGGCCTGCTGTGGGCGCGCTCCTGGTCCAGGCTCAGGCTCAGCTCCCACCTCCCTCTCCTCAGTGCAGGCCTGCCGCTCGCTTTGCTAGGTGTGCACCGTCCATACCTGCGCACTCTGTGCTGGATGGATCATCATGTCGTTTGTTGTTGGCTCTTTCAGAAAATCTCTGGCGCAGAGGCGCGAGGCGAGAGAGGTCAGAGTAAACTGGCCATGAAGACAAAAGCGAGCCCCCCCTAGTGCCACCGAGAAATCAGGCCAGGTCGTTCGTTGCCGCCGCACATGCCGCTCGTCCGCGCGCGAGAACAAGGACCAGCACAGTCATATCTGGACCCTTCCATTCCACCCCCATTCACAAGGACGAGTATAAGCCGGACTGGACGGGGCCGCGCCCCCAAAATAAAAATTGAAGCTAGCCGACAAGATCTGATCTGTGTCCACCAAGCTTACTGCTAAAATAGGCTCACGTTTTTCTTACTCTTTTTTTTTTCTCCTTCCGCCAAAGCACGGGTAGATCTTGAGATCTGAACCCACCGCATTTGCGGAGTCTAATTAGTAGTGGTATGTACCAAGGATGGGTGCTAAGATGCTTTGAATCGCGAGAGAAGCCCCCGAGATGAGTCAGCCATCATGGAGCCCCGTTTGTGCCGGCGGGGTCAAAGTAAAACGTGCTGCTGTGGAGCGAGCGAGTCTGAGAGTTGTTGTTGGTGTGGTATGTTACTGGATGTAGTTAATGACTGGAAGTAGTAGTG
Source organism: Trichoderma sp. CBMAI-0020 (assembly GCA_030708095.1). Classification (NCBI taxonomy): domain Eukaryota; kingdom Fungi; phylum Ascomycota; class Sordariomycetes; order Hypocreales; family Hypocreaceae; genus Trichoderma; species Trichoderma sp. CBMAI-0020. The sequence goes on from JAJNCI010000002.1 coordinate 2,058,520, forward strand.
GGATCACAGAATCTCACACTCACCCAACTTTCCTTTCCTTTCCTTTCCTTCCCTTTTCCCTCTGCTCTGGCCTTCCTAGTATTTCCGAAAACATGGTCAACTTCATCAGAGTTCGACGCAGCATGATGACAGGGGCGACAAGGGGAAAGGAATGCAGAGGTGCCCAAACCTTGGCGGGCAGCAGTTGTGTAACTTAATGGCCATTGGCCTGAGCAAAGAAGCCTTTCACGTCATGTACCTCACTCAACCACCATCTGACAGCAAGCCCCTTATACCAACTTGTCACCATTGGCAATCAAGTTCCTGATGACAGCACCCTGTTATTAGCAATGGACTCGAGATAACGACGCGCAGGCAAGCAAAAGCAAACAAACTCGCATAATCACACAGTCACCAAGCATTAGCATGGGTTTCAAGAATCATCTGGGCCCTCAGCCTCACGACGGCCCCCTCAAATACCAGCCATTGGCGCCCGCCCATTTAGGATTCTGGCAAGATAAGGAGGAGCACTTTACGCCACAAGCTGCGCAGGCCCAATCGGCGAGGCCATCGGCTCAGCCAGCTCTATGCAGCCCCTTCACCGGTCATTAACAGGTGCATACTGCCTGCCCTGCTAGGCGCGCCTGCAATGCACCTTGACACGCCAGAATGCAAGGCAGGCTGCCATCATGTGAAAGAGGCGAAGAGCGGTGAACGAAATCGGGATTCAAGGGCACGGCAAGGCTCTAGTGTTACACCACAGTCAATCATGGTTGGGGCAAAGATATCATGATGTAGAAAGGCACCTTTTGAGCTATTCTCTCACTCACGAGCAATATCTGAAAAGCGAGGGCTTCGTTTTCTGTCTCCCTTCCCTTGAAGAAGCACGCCGTTTGGTATGGTTTGAAAAAGAGATGAGGTCGTGCTGAAGCAGAGGGAGGATAATCGTCTCAGCCACTGCAGCCTTTCGGTGTTGACGTGTATAAAATCGGTCTAGTAGCCAATGTTTAGTCGCCACATGATGGATTCGATCACCGACTTACATTAGATCGTGCTTGTGCTTAACCGAGTCATTGTAGCTTTGCAGCTTGTTCGTGTGCGCTTGACGATTGGTCGGCGTGCCTGAATGATCGATACATGGCCCCATTGTGGCTGGAAGATAGTATCCCTTGTCTTGTCTTGTATTCTGCTGATGAGCGTTGATGTGGCATATGGAGTGGAAGCTAAAGTATTAATATGCCGCTTTGTCTCCCAAGATCAAAAGGTTCTTGAAATAAGATGAAAAGCAATCGCATCGTATCACACAGTTATACTCGTGACCAACGCACAAATAAAAAAAGACGCTTCCTTGTTTGATATTTTGACATTATTCAGATCTCACTTACCAGCAACAATGACATTCTCCATCATGATCAGCGGCATCGAAGAGCTACGCATCATGCCCACTAGCAGAGGACTGGCTCTTGGCGATCTTGCGGAGCACTTCTGTGGCGATGTCGAGATTCCAGACAGTATGGAAGATGAAGTCAAAGTCTTCGTTCGAGCCTTTTTCAATTGGTTCCGCCTTGTGCATCTGGTTGGGAGCGGACAGGGATATCTCCTTGACAAGACCCAACGGCAGGCCTATCACATGCTGCTGGACTGGTGGTCCGGGACCTACTGTGACCCCCAGGCTTGCGTCTATTTCCTCCTTTCCAAACTGGCACCGATTCTATCCAGGCTTGATTTCTTGAACGATGATATGCGGCTTCGTTGGTCGTATCACGAGAAAAATGGCACCATGGTATACAAGGAGCTTGTGAAAGCCGACTTCTGCGTTGTGCTTTCGGAACAAGAGAAATTCTCCCATGCTGTCGTTTCAGATCTCGAGACATGGGTCTCGTCTTTCCTCGAGTTTCTGAACCATCGCCATGACACAGTTACGAGAACCGTCATGGCTCTGAGAGGAGAACAGTTTGCAGAGGAGAGCATACCTGCTGACGAGATATCTGATTATAACTGGACAATGTGGCGTATTTTCCAATCGCAATTCTGCGGCGTCAAGGTTGGAGAGCCACCACGAGAGTGGCACATCTCGGCAGGACAGCGGTATTACCGCGACACTGAGTTCTTGGTGCTGCGAAATCGTGAGCGGGGACGGCATACACGCATTGAAGAGCGCAAAGTCTCGTCTGAGGAAACTGATGATGGTGTTGGCAAGACCTATCTTCTTAGGCCTCTCGAGTCTGACCGGCTGGTGCCCCAAACCTCGGCAGATTTTATGGAGATTTGCCTGTCAGAAGCGACCAACTTTGAATGGCCCGAGATCCAGAGGCGAAACCTGCTCGCTGCCAACATCATCCCATTCGTGGATAACGGGCTCGAGATCTATCGCAACTACCCCCAGTACCTCTGGAATCGGATGAGTGCGACGTTGGTAAAGACGTCAGCCCTTGTTCGCGGGGGGCCTCCGCCAGACTATACGGCCATCAGCCATCTGGGACGCCGCCAAGAATCTGGCCAGAGCCACATGATTCCAAGAGGCTGGAAATACCCCGTGCCTTCCGTTGACAAGTTCGAGGTAGGAGAGCTGGTGAGGGACTTGCAGCAGCTTCAAGGCGTCATTGAGACGGAGTATATATGGATGGATCTCCTCTGCCTGCCACAGTGCGAGGAGGATGACGAGCAGGACACTGATGGACGGGATTACCAGCTGAAGCTGCTGGAGATTTCGCGGCAGACGGCCATTTTCCACAACGCGGAGATTGTGGTGAACTGGCCCCACGAGTCGTTGGACCTGTCCAGCTTGATGGGGAAGATCATGGTGCGTACTACTGGTGCGTAGATGCATGTTAGCAAGGGGTATGCTCGTAGAAGGAGACAGATAGTTACCGTTGGCGCTGAGATTTCAAGTCTTAGAAGATCATGGTGCGTACTACTGGTGCCTAGAGACATGTCAAGGTGTATGCCTGGAGAAGGAGATAGTTGGTTACCGTGAGCGCAGAAAATTCAAGTCTTGCTGTGGTAATATCGACGATTATGGTGTGGTGTTGTGTGATGTCTTACTGGTGCCTAGAGACATGTTAGCGAGGCATAGGCCCGTAGAAGGAGACAGTTAGTTACCGTGAGCGCAGAAAATTCAAGTCTTGTTGTGGTAATATCGACGATTATGATGCCTTTGTGTGCATGCCGGTAAAGGAAATAGATTCAAAGACGGTGATGATGAAGTTGTTCGGAAGAATACATGTATGGAGAGAGGAAGGAAAGGAGGCCTCACTTGATGGCCGTTGTAGGCAGCTAGGTAGACGTGGAAAGTGTAATGGTAGACGTGGAAAGTGCAATGATCTCGTCACCTGGTGCCCTAGTAGTCACCTGGTCACCTGAATTTTACCATTGCACACCAAGGAGTTTTTTGATGACTTCTCCCCAAAGAATCTCCTCTGGTTACCTCTCCAAAGACTCTTTCAGCCCCCAAAAGCTTTCAGAGACAGACCAATGATTGAGCATCTTGCTACAAGGGAGAAAACGCTACCAGAAACCTCTTTTGGTAAATAGAAAGAGAGGTAGATCAATGCCATCAATTCATGTTGTCACACTCATATCTTCGCTATCCTTGCCTAGCAATAGCGTGTCCGACCTAAAGAACGAATTTTTTTTTTTCTTGCTTTACATCAAACAGGCTGAATCATCATCAGAAATGCAAATGCTCCCCCCTACCAACGGCTCTCAACTCTTCTTCGCCTCGCCTCTTAGCTGTGCCGACATGTTGTCGAATTCACTCCGAAGCTCGCTCAGCGTCTCCTTGGCCACTTGTTCACATTCCGTCTTAAACTCCACAATGCCCTGGTCGACCAACCTGCTGACTTTATCTAGCATCTGCGCAGTCTCTTCTGGCCCGTGCAGAAGCGGGTTATACTCGGCGTCCAGCGCAGCCGCAGTCATCTTCTCCAGCCGCTCCAGCCTGGTATTCATGCCGTCCAAGAGCTTGCACAAGGAATTCAGGCCGTTGTTTATGGTGCCAAAGCGAGTCATGATGTCTTCAGGGATAGATGGAATGCGAACACGGGTGGTGGTGGTGGCATCTAGCGTTGAAAAAAGAAGAAGTGAGCATGGGGATCCTGCCAGGGGAAGGAACATGACGACGAAGAAATTTCAAACATGTCAATGTTCAGTTTTATGCGCTCTCACCCTCAGCCAAATCAGCATCGTCAGGTGAAGGGTAAAACACTTCCAGGCTTTTGGCAGGCTTGTCCAGGTTGAGCACCTCGCCGCTCTCGTGGGCGTACAGCGCATCGAGGTTGGCACGCCTTGCGTCTATCAGTATCTTGTGGTTGGGCTCGAAAGCAGCGGCGATCTTGCCCAGGTCTGTCTGTGACAGCGAGTCCGTGCCCGAGCCGTCAACTTGGACGTTGATCTCGGTTGCGGTGGCGAGAGCCTGGATTGACCTATGCAGAGCTATGTCACTGGAGTTTGGCGGCAGAAAGCTGTCTCTCGGGGCTACCAGATAGGGATTGCGCCGCAACTTGAAGCGCAGCGTGTCAACCGGCGCCGTCGCCGTGGCAGCTTCGAGCTGGATACACTCAATGTCCTCGGGATAGATGAACAGGTAAACCGGCTGTCTGCTCGTGACCATGTGTCTGTGTGTGAGCTGGAGGTCGCCGTGGAGCCGGAACAGAGCCATGCTGGCGGGGGTATCCAGGAAAATGTCGAGCTCCAGGCCATGTTCGCTTTGCACCTGGTTGCCGGCACCCCAGGTCACGGTGCTGATTCCTATCTGAGTTTCCATCTGGATCGAGTCCCCTGTCGGCTCCGTCTGCTCTGCACACCTATACAAGGGTGGATCTGTGATGGGGATCTCGAGGCTGCAGATGGAGTCATGATTAGCATCTGTTATACTGCACCGGACCGGCTCTTAGTCGGGTTAGTGTGTCTCGGCCATCCAATCGAGACTGTGTGCAAAGCGAATGGAGACATTGCAGCTCACGAGACTGGAAGAGAAGACGCTGGGAAGGCAGATGGAGCAGCAAGCAAGACCATGTCACCGTCGAGCGCAGCACAATACAGCCACACCGGGAGACTCGACACTCGAATGGTCATCGGCGTGGCTGAGGCGCAAGACATCGTCGAGAAGGGCAGTGTTAGCGAGCGGCTCTTTTTGGCGCTACACCCCACGCGTGGAGTGCCCGGCCAAGACCTTGCCCTTTTCCACTCCAGATCTCGCGCGATCGATGGATGCGAGCGCGGCAGCGGGGGCCAGGCGGGTTTTACAGAGTGCCGAGAGGGAAAGCATTGCAGGCAACCCGACAAAGGGCTTGCACCCCGTCGCGCGTCTCTGCGTGGCGTTGCGGTGCTGTGCGGTGCTGGACTGGACTGGACTGCGCACGGGAAGGTGACGGACGGGTGTGCAGCGGGCGAGGGCACGGCAAACACAGTCAAGCGTCGAGTCCCACTGACCTGTCAGACATGAAGACGGAATGCTGCATTGAATCGTCTTCATCAAACGGATGGTACGCTCCGTCGTGAGCCATGGCGGAAGAGCAAAGCAGAGCGTTGGAACCGATGGCTCCCAAATGGGGCTCAAGCCTAGGGATCAATGGGTATGGTGTTATAGCGGCGGCAGTAGCAATTAGTATGGGGTGGGAAAAGTGGGATGACAGAAGACGGGGGAGACGGGGGCGACGGCCGAGTACAAGTAAGTTCTGCTCAGTCCCGTTCCCCAGGCGGTGAGGGCCTTGCATCGAGCGCTGCGGATCCCGCCTTTTCTGCCGGGCTAATCACAGGCATAATCGTGCCGAGTCCTTTTGGCTGCGTATCACGATGTGCATCGAGGTGCGTCACACGGGCACCACGACTTGGGCGTACAAGAGCAATATTGGTATTACACAGGCATTATTGATTGAAACGCCAAGCCTCTATTTCCCTTGTTCTCTATTCCATGGACAAAAACGCCTTTTGCCTGCCGCCCAATCCAGCACGGCTCCAATCTATTGATGGCGACTTGATGGTACAGGATGGAGGTTTGGCTTGGAGCAAAGTATGTAAGTGATATATGCTCTCAATCTTTTTTCTCTTTGTAATGGAAATTTCTGAATGGAACTGCAGCAAAGCGACTCTTATAACCACGAGTCCACAATCTTTCCTTGTTCCTACTCATTCATAACTAGGTGTATCATCATCCATTTCCAACCTACATTATACTATTTCTATCTCATACGATTTCTAGAGTAACAATTCTTCCTGCGCCGGTTGCCGTGCCGGATTGACCAGCGATATTCGCGCATCGTCTACGTGTTTGTAGCTTCCATTTCAATTATACTCTATTCTATGGACAATTGGCTACAACTTGCAAAACCAAAAAACTAAAACCAAAAATCTTCACAACATTATTGACAAAAAAATGCAGAAAACAGCACATGGCTTCAGCGTACAAGAACAAAACTCAGATCTACTTTGGTAATATTAGTTCTATGTGTTTGCAGCTTCCATAATAATTTAAACGCCAAGCCTCTATTTCCCTTGCCATTCCTACCTACCTACCTACCTCTATACTCTATTCTATGGACAAAACGCCTTTCGCCTTGCCCGCCCAATCTCAAATTCACGACAAAGCCGGCTACAACTAAAAATAAACAAGAATCTTCACAAAGAGATGCATGAAACAGCAATCATCAAAATGCTAACAAGTCAACTGAATTTGTGCAATGTCCGATATGCCAGACCCAGCTCTCCTCCCCCCTTTTTATCTCGCGGAGAGGAAAAAGCATGCCCGCAAAAAAAGGCAGTTAAAATACAAAAAAATGCGTCAAAACAAATCCCTCCTTTTTTTTGTTGTTGTTGTTGTGTGAATTGTTCATAAAGTTTCCCTTTTCCTACAGCACTTGACAAAAAAAGAAAAGAACAAAAGGAAAAAGATGGAATATGTAACGCTCATCTGTTTTTTTTTTATTTTTTCTTTCTTTCTTTGCAACTTTTGATGGCTTGCGTGAAACCAGTCTTTGCGCCTTGATGAGTTATTGACTATAAAAACGGATAATAGAAAATTTTTATAGATAGACAGAGAGAGAGGACTGCGTTCTCCATAAGAATGACGCTTGCATAAGAGACAGTATGCTGAGAATAGTTGGAATGCTCCATCGTGCCAGTGACAGTTTTATCTGTTCAAAAAAGTCATCTATGACAGCCGGGAAAATCGATCTGAGAGCTTCAAAAGATCATCCGAGAGAGACAATGAAATAAACAGGAGAAAAGAAAAAGAAAAGAAAGAAAGAAGAATCGTTCAGAGTCATAAAGGAAGTCTTCCGTTAAGATGTGTGGTCGTCACGTTTGGGAGGCAGGCGAGAGGATTTGGAGAAAGAGTCAAGAGGTTGATTAATAATGCATAGTCGATTGAACAAGAAACTTTATGCCCGAGAGCGCGTAGAGGCTAGGGGGGTATTCAAGGCAGATTGTCCACTAACGCTCGAGTGGTTATGATGGTTGTAGCTGCGGCTTCTCTTGTTGTGGTGGTGAAGCGTTCCGACGTCGTGTTTGCCTAGTCATTTACTGTTAGATCTTGTCTGCTAATTTCAAATTGAACAAAAAACTTACCATCGCAACAGGCCCTCACATTCTCCAGCCGGTCCGCATCCCTATCTTGCTGCTCAATCATCTCACGGAGATCCTCGGCACTGTCATGGACCTCGCTCGCCTCGTAGATGCTAACATTCTGGGCGCTAGCCGTCCTGCTGCGGATCGTTCCAGCGAGCTTGGATCCGCCTGACTTCCAGTACGAACCTACTCGACCACTAATGCTGCCAGTCACGGACTTGGCCGGGGTGGAGTTCTTCCCCGGGGTCAGCGTGGGAATATCAAAAATCATGTCTGGGCCCGGTGATTCATTTCGAGTAGTGCGGGAGTTGTATGATGACAGAGACGGAGCCGAAGGCCGTGAACGGCCGTTGGCAGAATGCCGGCCGCCAAAGTGAGGGTTGAACTCGTCAACTTCTTCTCGGGTCAGGTCAGCAGCCATCTCTTCGGCGTCAAGGTGACCGTCCTGGCCATTGCTAGTCCTCAGCAGCAGATATGACAGCGCGTTGAACCACGTCTCATGTCGCTGTCCAGTGGTGCAGGTAAACTTGATGGTCCTCCCGGGAGAGATGATGATCAAGCTCTTACGGTGAAGACCTGGTGGCATGGGGTTATCGTCTGTCACCACTCGCACGCCTTCAATGGGGAGACTCTTCGCCTTCATCTCAGTGCGCCCAGCTGTCGACGGGTCCTTTTCGCTCCAGTAGATGGTTCTCGTGTAGGGGTGGACCCAGAAGTAGCGACGGTGTCGCTTTTCCGAGTGTTCACCACGGCCAGCCTTGCGAGTGTACTTCCAAATGTACTCTCCAATCATCGTCTGCGTTATGGCTTGGATCATCCGGGGATCGGTATTGGGTCCAAAGCCAGTGGCAGGGTCAATGACGCCCATATCTCCAGCCCGCATTCCGAACCTGTTGTCCAGTTCCGATACAAACGAAGATACCGAAGACCGCCTAGACATGCCGGTGGAAGACATGGCAGTAGAAGACCTGATGGGCGGTGGCAGTGGGATTTCGGCAGTGCCGTAAGACGACGAGCCTGCTCGGTTGACAACAGCGCGAGGAGTAGGTGTACCGCCATGGCCAGAGGCAGGAGATAGTGGCCTGCTCTCCCGGCTGGGGGTACGCGGCGTTGGCTTTGTCGCAGAGGCAGGCCACAGGGGAGGACCCATAGTACCTTGGCTCTGGGCTTGCGTCTTCGTCTCACCAGATGAGCCTGTGCGGGCCGCGTGAATCATTTGCTGGTGGTTGACTGGCAGAGGAGGGGCATCTACGAGAGAAGACTTGGCGCTGGTAGCACTGCCAGGTCTGCGTGTGGGCGTAGAGTCGGTTGAAACAACCGCTGCTGCCACGGTGCCGGCCTTATTGCTCTTGTTGGGACTGACAGAGAAGGGGCTGTCCAGACTCTCTTGGAAGTAGGGATGGTTGATCTTGCCAACAGAGCTGCCAAATGAAAGACTTCTCCTTCCACCACTGGGAGTTTGAGCTCCAGTCTTCAACAGCTGCTCAATGGTTCCCGATGTCAAGGACGTCTGGGCGCCTTGGTCACTGGTTTGATGAGAAACTCCATTGGCAGAGTTTTCTGTAAATAGTCGCTGGGATTCGGCAATATTGGCCTGTGAGGAGGCCGAGCGCAACTGGCTGGTCTCATCTTGGGCAACGACGGGTGGTAATGACGCAGAGGCATCGAGAATGTTGGTGTTTCTGTTGACAACATACGATGCAAAGAGATTCTGGTTTGATACATCACTGCCATCATCGATAAAGGGGGACTTGATGCCTGGCGGCAGAATGAAGCCGTCCCTCTTGGTGGGGCTGGCCGGCCGAGTGTCAACCGACGAAATGGATGAAAGGACAAACTGAGGAATCAAGGCAGGTTCAGGTCTGATGCCCTCTGCTACAATGGAAGATAGGCCAAGCGCAGGGCGCGCGGGTTCGGGGGGCACATATCGAGTTGGTCGCAGCAGCTCTTCGTCGTCAATGGGCAGCTCCTCGATGGGGACTGTGTTCTGGAAGGAGAGGGAAGACAGCGTCAATTCGGCAGCAGCAGGCGCAAGCTCGGGGATCGGGTGGACATTTTCCACAGCAATGGTGGAAAAGGCCAGGGCCGGCTGCACGGGCTGCAGAGGCGGCACCTCTCTCGGCTCTAGCTGCTGAGCCTGGATCGACGAGAAGGTTAGTGATGCAAGTGACAGAGGCACCACCATGGCTGCTGCTGGTTCTGGGATAGGCTCGGAGACGGGCTCGACTTGTTCTGACACGATTGGTGAGATGCTAAGCTCGCGCACGTCGGCAGAAGCTGGAGTATCTGGGGCCTCTGCAGAAGCCTGCTCCTCGATGACGGGTTCAATCTCCTCTGATAAAATGGAGGCAATCGTAAGCGTCGGTGGAGGAATTTCAGGCTCGGTCTTGGGCTCCAATCCCTCTGCAACAATGTCTGACAGGCTCAGCACGGGTACAGGAACCTCGGGCTCTGCGATTGGCTCTGAGCCTTGGGCGGCTATGGCAGATAAGGTGAGGACTGGCGGGGGAATTTCAGGCTCAGCCATTGGCTCTACATCTTCACCCTTGATTGCCGATAGGCTCAATTCAGCCACCGGTACGACCACCTCAGGCTCCGCCCTAGGCTCCAACCCTTCGGCGAGAATGGCAGACAAGGTGAGATCAGGTGGTGGAGCTTCAGGCTCGGCTTTAGGCTCCAGGTGTTCGGCCACTATGACGGATAAGGTCAGGTCAGGAGCGGGGACCTCTGGCTCAGGCACGGGCTCCACACTCTGCAAGACGGCAATTGGCGTCAGGTTGAGAGTTGGAAGAGGAGCAGCTTCTTCCTCTTGAGGCGCAATGTCCTCGGACAGAATGGCGGACAGATTGAGAACAACAGGAGGCGCTGGTTCAGGAGCAGCAGACTCGGGAATAGACGCAAGGTCCGGCTCACTAGATAGCGATGAAGGAGGCAGAGGGAACTGCGCAAGCTTGTCACTAAGATCGTCGTACTGCGCACCGGCATCGCTGTAAGCAACCATGGACGCCGGGCGGGAATACGTAGCAGAGCCCGCCTGTCCTTCGTCTCCAATGCTTCGCCATGATGCGGCGGAAGCACGGAAGTCCGTGTTGGGGAGGACAGATTCCATCGACTTTGGCCTTTTGGCGGCGTCGCCGACGCTTAGTAGCACCGAGTTGCGCGAGCCTCTGTGACCCAGCTGGCCAAAGCCTGGACCAAATTCGATGGGATCGGTCATGACACCGCTGTCCACCATAATGACACGGGGCAGCGGGGGAACGGCCGGAGGTGGTGTGACTGCGCGGCGCGTAGAAGCTGGCGTGACAGAACGGAGGCTTCTGCGGCCAGGAGTATAGACGATAGATTCATCGTCACTACCAAAGTCTTGCAGCTCAGCAAATAGACTCTGGCCGGGCGTTGAAGGGTCGCCGCCGCCGCTGCTGAAGCTCGCGCTGGGGCTCTGGAACTGGGGCTCTTCGCTCTCCTGTCGAGAGCTTCTTCGGGATGGAGTGCCCCTATTCATGCGCATCCGTCGTAAGGTGGCGGCAGCGGTGGGAGACCGGTACTCTGGATAGTCTGCGAATTCGTCGTCATCGGTCGAGGTGGACGCAGTGCTATCGAATGAATCTCGCTGTGCGTGCCTCGACATGGTTGGCTGCAAGCTGGGGGGCCGCCTCATCTTTCCAAAGCCTCGCGATGATGATGAGACGCCAACCTCGGTATGAGCGTCGCTCTCATCAGACATGTCCTCGTGCCCAGTTTGGAAGTCTTCCGTCTCGGTTCCTGGCTCAGCCGTCTCAAAGGTGGATTCGTCACCGTCCTCTTCGGCAGCAGTCTCAAACTGGTCACTAGTCTCGATGGATTCGAGAACAGTCTCGTCTCCGTCTCTGTCTCCGTCTCCGGGTGTCTGCAGTCGCTGCAGATGTCGCAGAGGAGAGCGGCTGCCAGCACCAAGACGGATGCCAGAAGAACGAGGCGAGACATCATGTGCATCTTCCCACTCTGGGTCTTCGGTGACGACAGGCTCTTCTTCGACGACAACTTCTTGACGGCTGGAGCGGAAGCTACCAAGCAACCGGGGCTGCCTGACTTTGACTTCTTTGGGCTCAATCCGACGACCACGGCGAGCGGGGGCGGGAGCAGAAGGGCCCTTGTCAAGCTCGTTTCTGGCCTTTTCCAAGTCGTCACGGAGGTCCTGAATGATGCGTCGGAATTCCAGCTTCTCCGTCTTTTCACGGTGAAGCTGGCTTCGCTGACTCTGGATAGTTCTCTGGGCGTGCTGTAGAGAGGTCTTGAGGGTCTCGGTCTCGAGCATGGAGTGTCTTGGCGTAAGCCCCTTCATGGGGGACTGTGGAGGTGAATGCTCGGGCGTAATGTCAATGGCAGAGACTTCTAGATCCTCGTCGCTAGTGCCGGAAGAGGACTCTCGCTCCTGGGCCTTGGCCCTCTGGCCAGCAATAGCCTTGGCGAGCTCCAGGTTCTGGCTGCTCAGCTCGTCAATCTTGCGCTGCATGGCGGCGCGCTCACTCTCGGCCATGACAATGGCGCGCTTTGCGGTGCCGAGCTCAATGTCATGGTGTTTCGTGGCGGCGGCGTGCTCCTCGGTCAGCTTAGACAGAGAGAGCTTCACTTCGTCCAGCTCCTTTTGAGTGGTGGACTTGGCAGCATTGGCGACGTGGAGCGCATTGTCAAGCTTCTTCTCACGGTCAGAAGCTTCTCTTTGCTGGCCGCTCATTTCTTGCAGGCGTGTCTGAAGGTTCCAGTTCTCTTCCTTGAAGCGATGTTCACTCTCATCGAGAAACTTGACACGCTGCTGCAGAGCTTCGGAGTCACCTTCCAGTCGAGAGACGTCATTGCGGAGATCTTTGACTTGTTCATCTCGTTCGCCGAGGATAGCTTGCAGGCTGCGGACCTGGGCAATCAGCGAGGTGCTGATCTCGGCCGCGAATTCAATGTCGTGGACTCGATTGGTCGGCTGGTTCCGCGATTTGCGGTTCGACACGCTGAGCTTGGCAGGCGAGCCCGTAGCTTGGCTCTCAAGCTTGGAAGGACTGGCAGAACGCTGTAAAACATGACCGACCCGAGCCTTGATTAGCAGTTGAACGAGTAATACGCTGAGATGGAATTCGTGCAGGTTCAGTATGAGATGCATGTAATGCTAAACTATGTACACGATTGTGATTGAAAAAGTGTTTGATTTCGCCCAGCCAAGTAGAACAAAGAGGGGAAAGGGTATATGAGTAAATCTGGGAATGGGAAATGAAATTAAGCTTCTTACCCTGCCTGGTCGGCTATCCAGCATGAAAGGAGAGCCTGGGTTCTCGGTACTCGTGACTCTCTGCTTGGGCAAAAAGGCCCTCGCAGACTCTCGCGCCAAGTCATTATAGTCCTTCTCGATGTCGACCAGCCTCTTGCGCAGCTCAGGCGCCAGTTCCTCGTCGGTCTGGAGGCTGTCGATTTCCTGCAGCTGCTCGGCTAGGGTCTTTCGCTGTGACACCAGGGCGGTTCCAAGCTTGGCGGCTTCATCTAGGCGGCGATCGGTCTCTGCGAGTCGAGCCTCGAGTGTGCGCTTCGCCGTTCGGGGGTCGGAAGCAGAGCTGGCTGCCCTGAGTTCTTGTTCAAAGTCGGAGAAGCGGAAATGGGCCGGGGTGGTCGATGAGGCCGAGACAAAGGGGTCGTTGGAGCTGTCTCCCGCGGGCGCAGAGAGATCAGGCCGGTCGGAAGTGACTGACGTCGACGCCATTCTGATGGCAGAAAGCGCTGCGTCCGTCCGTCTGTCAATCAGCGGCGGACGACCATCAAGATGGGCTTGAATCCGCAGCTACCAAGTCCCGGGGAGGTTGGCAGCTGGGGCAAAGCGCTGCGGCGGCGGCTTTTGTGGCGGCAGCTGCACCAACGCGATGCCGGAAACAATGGGCAATGCGGAGATTGAGGGGAGAGATGCGGCTGCGTGGCGTGCGTCTGTTGCGTGGTGGTGGTGGTGACGAAAGAAACAAAGACGTTTGGCTACGTGAGCTGGCGCTCTGCAAGTCGCCAGCGCGCCCCTGGCGTTGCCCTGAATCGGCTGCGGCAAAAGGAAGCTGCAGGGGGGTGCTGAACAGGCGGTTGGTGAGTGGCCTATGGGGAAAATTGGATACTGGGAAAAAAAAACAGGCGTCGCCGCAGACCCTGCTGCAACAAAACCGGGGGGTCGCTCGAGGTGCTGTAAGCACAAGAGCGGGCGATTGGAGAAGAGAAAAGAGAGTTTTGGCTCTCCGAAATGACGCTGTGGATTGCGCGCGCACGGGGCGGATAAAAAACGGAAGCGCAAAGGTAGGCGAAATTGGCGAGAGATTTGGAAAGCCAAGCGGTGCAGAAAAATGAGGAAGAATGAGAAGGAAAAAAAAGAAACCGGGATCCAGGCAATGGAAATGCGAAAAGGCAAGGCAAGATAAGATTAGAAGCGCTGAGGCTGCGGGCCGCTGTTGTTTGTTGTTGCGAGGTGGAGGCCAAGCAAACAGGTACGGGCAAACGTAAGCAGCGCCGACAGGCAGCCAGCAAGGCGAAAAAAAGGAAACCAGCAAATAGGCTTGCAAATCAAAGACGGAGTATTTGTTGTTGTTTTTAGGCGGTGTTTTGTTGTTCTTTCAGTACCAGCGGACGGCAGACGTGGCTCGAGCCGTGTGGGCAAGCCAGATTTCAAGGCCGGTCCCGTCGAATCGAGCGCTAGGCACGGCTCTGCCAGACGGAATGCAGGAATGGGGAGCTGACGCGCGAGCTCTCTTTTGCTGCGGATCGGCGCGCGCACTGTACGGCGACTCGGGAGTGTTTCTCGAGTCGGGCTGTGTTTGCAGGCAGTGCGCGAGAAGTCGCAATTGCTGTACGTCGATGGCAGGTCGAGAGAAGAAAAAAACAAGAGATGAACAAGTCGCAATACAATTCAAGTCGGCGATAGATTGACTCTGTCGACGACGGAACTTTTGTCTTTTTTTTTGTGGTGTTTTTTGGAGGTTTTATTTTTCCCAATGTTGATTGCAAAAAAGGAGCGGATAGGGTCGATCGGACGCGTAGGTAGAGCTGCGAATCCTGTGCCCAAAATACACGAGCGTTGTATTATTATTCTAGCGGTAGGTTGGTTGTGTAACGAGTGAATCGAGTCGGAGGGGGGACGGGCAAAGGAAAAAAAAAACACAATTATGAAAAAACAAATCGGAGATCCAGCCGCGAGGAGCACATGGACTTGCCGGGACCCGAAGTTTGTGATGAGGTTAGTGAGAAGAAGAAGAGAAAGAGGTGTAAGGAAGAAGAAAGGATGCTGCAGCAAGCCGAGGAGCGAGAAGCAAGAATATTGCGCTGCTGTGTCTCCGTAGCTAGGACCAGGCTAAGCAGAGGCATAGGGGGCCTTGCGCCTTTTTGGTGGAGCACCTGACCAGGGGACCGAGAATAATAATTGCCTTGGTGTTGAGTGACGAGAGTTACTGCTGGCAGCAACAGTAGCCGCGCTGTGGCTCGATGTATGGATCTGGCGGCAATTGGCACATGTTAAGTAGATGGACTGCTGGCATTGCTGGCCGGCTACTTGAGGCATCGCCACATGTGCAGTTGGCGATGGGCAGGCTCTGGTGTAGTTCCTGCCTGGATGTGCCGTGATGTGATCGCCGCATGTCTCTGCTACCTACTGGTACAGCCAGAGGGCCAAGAGGCACAAGCTCGCTGACATGGGCATCTCCATCCACCATCCATCAAAACCACTCGACGGGTAGGAATTGTTTGTGTGCCTTGTTTCATTCTTTGTTTGCTTGTTTGGCGCAGCATCGGACAGCGGCGCATAACATGCATGATGATGACTTGCATGAGTCGCCAATGCTCGATGGATCCATAATCTGGCCTCATTTCCAGATCCCACTTGATGCGAGATTTGCCCGTTTCCTCTAGGCCATGGCGCCGAGCAAAAAATAGCATCGGTAATTCATACGACCATTGGCAGAGCGTACGAGTACCCCGTCGCGACACGGGAGTAGCCAGTACCTGCAATACGCACACAGCTGAACCCACGGGGAAACAGCTTTTGTCGAGGCAGCACTTTGGTCGGGACGGCTCTCCCAAAACGAGCCCAGTGCGTGTTTCAGCGTGTGCGTCTCCTCCAATTTCTGGCCCCCATCACCACCCTCTTCTCCAGATGGAGGATGAGGTGCGAAATATGCTTTGGACTAAATGAATGTAGTGGCATCCTTGTGCACTGCAAATAATACAAGGTTAGTAATTCAAGGTTTTGAGTCCACGCCTGGGTATGGAGCGGTAGATCAAATACCTGCATCGCCAACGCAAATAACGCCTGCATCGCTCGCATTATCGTATTTCGTATTCATTCATAGATGAGATACGATACGATGCGATGGCAGGGTAGTGACATGCACGTGCATACATACATCGAGTGGTGCATTAAGAAGCGTGAAATTCTGATGTGCATGAAGGCAAGTGCCGACTTGTCCATACCCCGGAATATGTCTGCTTCCGAGTCTGGCTCGCTCTCGCCTGCTTCTCCTTGACATTGCCAAAGTCAAGAATTCATCATTAATTAAAGTTGTTGACTATCGCAAATCGCCTCGTCTCTCAAGTACGGATTACAGAATGCCATCTGTCTCTTCTCAAAGCCCAGACGGCAGCCAACCGTTCTGGCTTAGTGCCTCATCAGCAAAAGCCTCTTCCCCGCCAGAAATTCCGGTCCCTGATCATTGCTTTGATTTTCGCCTTTCTAACGAATCGTCTGTTCACTCGCCGCTGCTAGTCCTCAGTGGGTAGCTTCCTAGCAAGCTCCTAGCAAGCACCCCGGCGTGTCAGGCAGATTGTCAGGCGCCAAATAGAGCTCCCAGGTTGCAAATTGACGCAAGATTGATATGAAACGGAGCATCCCCTACTAGCGTTTGTGTTATGTGTTCCCTGGAATTTCTAGAAAGCCAGGCCTTGCGAGAGGCATTCAATCAACTCAATCAGTCGATGCATCAATCATCAACACCATCGATACCATGGCCATCGCCGCCATCTCTTGGGCGATGGATGCTGGCCGGTCAGCTTCAGTCACCACCAACAGCAGCAACGCGGACCATGCACCGCCGCCCCTGCATTAGCCCACTCACGGATCACATGGTGCTGCAAACTGCTATACACCGCCAAATTGCCAAATGCTGCTTTTCTACCTGTCAAGGGGTGGGAAGAAGACACGGCCGCTTATCACATACAGATTTATAGTGGCAGACCGGCGGTGGTCTTTGTCCACCGCATGCCTGTATACTCGGTGCTGGAGCCCATATCCTTGTCCAGAACCGCTGCCAGCCACGTCTATTAAGCGGCCTGTGTTGGGCTGGTTTGTTCACGTATAGACATACACGCTTCCAACTGACCTGCGATATATTCTGGGCACGGCGTAGTATCCTATGTTTACGACATTTGCTTCCCAACTGAAACATGCCGCTCCCGGTGGTTTGTGTCTTTGGCCAAATACGGCTGCTGCATTGTTGACACAATGAATGTGTATAGCACATTATTCGAGCACCTGTTTATGCCCAACTGCCAGCTGTGATCTGATGACGCCAAGATGCAGTATTGTGTCCAACAAGGCTTACACATTAGCCGTGGCTTTGCACATACCAGATACGTGTAAGCCATGTGCAATATTGTGTCCAACAAGGCTTACCTATTAGCCGTGGCTTTGCACATGCCAGGTAATACATACGTGCAAGCCATGTACAGCTTTGACAGCGGAGCATCTAATCTTGGATTGATTCTAAAATGAGACTATCATTTTTGACAGCCACCGGAAGTCGGTCACGATATGACATGGCTCCCATCTATGCCACTTTCGTCTAGCCTCGACGGGCCACCGCTTCGGAGACTTGAGGTGAGAGTATGGCCACGGTAAAGACTACTGCTCCCTAGCAGCAATCTATTCCCGACAAGTCGTAGACGCATGCAGGTGCTCCCTTCTTTCAGTTGCTAGCAGGCCCGTATGTGCTACGTGGCCGTGGAGCCCGGCCGGCCGATCATGATCGGCTCGTCGGGTGCTCTATACTAGATGGCCAGGCTCTACCCCAGAATCTGGCTTTTGATCGGATTGAAAATGTCTGCACTAGATATTGTTACCCATCAAATGGCCAATTGCTGCTATGGAAGCATGCAAGAAGCAGAGTTTCTTCCGTACCTCTCCATGAATAGCTGCGTGATGTTATCATCAAGTAGTATCTGCCTCCATCTCCTTGCCAACTAATTGAGCCGTCTACATGCATGTCTCAGGAGTATTTGCCTTGCTTCAAACAAGGAGCCACGACGGCTCAGTATCATGCTTTCTATTGGACAGACTGCTGCTGACCGGTTGTGCCGTGGATGTGAGAACCGTCGACTTCAGCCCAAGGGAGGTGGACGGTGTACAAAGTCTCGGCCAGACCGAGCGTGTTGTCAAATCAGCTTGCCTATCAAGAGGGCGCTTAGGAGCAAAGGCGGCTGAGGTCAGAGACAGGAGGAGTATTTGGGCACGATGGCTAAAAATGGAGAGATCAGATTCTGGGCATAAGAACTCTTCCTCTCCTTATCTGTCAGCGATGACAGTGAATGATTGGCTCGTCGGTTGCTCGATACTAGATGGCCAGGCTCTACTGTCAGTGATGACAATGATGAGAACTCTTCCTCTCCTTGTTATCTGTCGGCGATGAATGATAAGAAGACTCTAGTTTGAATAGCGTATGAATAAGCCATGACTTGTATACCAGTAGCCCATGCAAATGAAAGCACCTTGATTCGCTACTATGGTCACGATGCGGAGCTCTTTGTCTAATTAATACACTATTCGTAGCCACACCAAGCTCTGTATCTCTGGCCAAAATGTAAGACACCTTGGTACTGGATTCAGTCTCCCTACCTATCCCTTTCATTGTGCAGCGCGAGTGAGATTATGATGGGCTCTTTCTCTCCCTGCGTAGTCGGCCGAGCACGGCCCAAAACGATGGAGATGAGGTAGACAGAGGAGGCATTTGGTAAATACAAGAGTGGTAAGAAAAGTATAAAGCCGACCATCTCTCCCGGCATCGAGTCATCTTTTTTTCATCCTCATCAGCCTCTTCTACAGCAATCATCACCACACTCTTCTACATTCACCAACAATTTGTTGCAATACCAACATCTTCAAAATGCAGTTCTCCATTCTCGCCCTCTTCGCTACCGGCGCTCTCGCCACTGCCATCTTCGATTTCTGCCCTGATGGCCTTTACTCCAGCCCTCAGTGCTGCGCTACCAACATCCTTGGCGTTGCCGCTCTCGACTGCCACACTCGTAAGATACAAGCGGTTCTACAGGTATACATGTTTATACTAACTTCAAAAATAGCCGGGGTTAATCCCATTAGTGGTCCCATTTTCCAAGCCGCCTGCGCTGCTGAGGGCGGCAAGCAGCCCCTTTGCTGCGTTGTCCCTATTGTGAGTACAACAACTTTGATCTCTGTTGGGAGAGTGCATGTTCTAATCGTCTGTTGTGTGTATACAGGCCGGCCAAAACCTTCTTTGCATCGACCCTGTTGGAACCCTCAACTAAGAAAAGCTGGTTTCGGGTGGGCTTTCCTTGGATGTAGCAGGAAATTCACCACTCTTGCCACCAGCGGCTCGCAAAATTGGAGGAATAGGAGATTTGAGGCAAGTCTGGATATTGGAGGATCTACATAATGGGTGTTTGCGAGCTGGATATAGATGTATGTAGTGTAGGACAGAATATAGAAAATGGTATTTACCGACAACTCTCGCCTTGCAAGCTTGCTCGTGAATGCCCAAACGCCATGGCCAAGAGTGTTTTCCCCTTCTTCGAGAATTTGCATCGCCGCTGTTCAGACACCGAAGCCGACAGCGCTCCTTGACAGCTGCTTCAAGTGTTTTCAAGCCCTTCTTCGCAAAGATCACATCGCCGCTGTTCACACATGTTGAAGGTCATATGACCCGGGTCAAGCCAAACCTCATATGCGACGTCGATCCGTTTGTTGTGCCATTAGAGCTTTACTTAGGTATCACGAAGTCCGTGATTTTATCTAGATGAGTTCATCATCGTTTTCCTTCACAACACACATTGAAGTTGACAGAGTCGCCACCTGGCTGCGCGCTAGTCTCGCGGGCCAATCAGAGTCGCTGCTAGGCACCAAAGCGGCTCTAGCGCCGATCCGCGACCCACAAACAAGGGCCACGCTGCGCGCGCCGACGTAAAAATGCAAAAAAGCTGCGACTCGACGACATGACTCGGCGGTGCACAAAAACGCAAAAAATCTGGCGTCCGCCGTCTCAATCTTGAATTTGGATAGGAAAAGCCCAATGCGGGGGTCGAACCCGCAACCTTGAGATGTCAGAACGTGTGTACTAAGAGTCTCACGCTCTACCGATTGAGCTAACCGGGCGCAGACGAACGCCTGGTTCTTGTTGGAGACTGCGGGACAAAAGTGTCTGATACACCGTGTTGTGAGCTGTGACACGTTGTTGGTTGAAGTCATAGTTTTACATGGTAGAGACATGCTATGCAGCAGTTGTCTCGATACCTGTTAGAACAAGGCATTTGCAAATGATTGTCACTTGCTTTCAACAGTTGTATTGTCTGTAGATTGTGACAAACGTCCGCTTTACAGCTATTATTCTATTATACAGCTACAGCGTAGTTTGCTGGCCAAGAGTATCATGTATCCGTTCATGCTTTCATAAATCCATTCAAATGCTCACATGTCATTCCTCCCCTTCCTCATCACTCACTTCTTCTCCCCTCTCCATCGCTTCCTGTCTTTTCCTCGCCACTCTCTGGCGCTTCTTTTCAAGCAGCTTCTTCAGTCTCGTTGCCGAATTGAACACGCCATTTGTCCCCGAGCCGCATGCCGCACAAGATGGATCCTTCTTGTATCTCTGAAGGGCACACGGCAAGCAGAAGTAGTGTCCGCATCGCGTGACGATGGGCTCCTTGTAACTTTCCTCGCAGATGATGCAGGCCCACGGAATAGTCTCCAGAATTGCCAAATCGTCGTCGTCGTCGTCGTCTTGTTTTGCTTGGTCCCGGTTCGCGCTGGCCACCACCGTTCCTCCGAGATTCTTCTTGCCTTGTGTCACTTTTTCCCATTCGAGATCTAGTTGCCAGCCTTGTTTCATGTCGGATCGATCATGAAGGTAGATACACCCGTCCCCAAAGCCACACGAACCCGTCTTTCGATAGTCTTTGCAGATGCCAAGATTATACTCTACCGCCGTAACTGTGCGGATGTTGGTCGGTGCCTTGATGGGGCCGACCGTCTTCCGGGGAGCGTCTGGGTTTTTCTGTATAAAAGTCGTCTGGTTTGCCAGTCCCCTGTACGTGCCGTCGGGCTGGCCGTCTTTGGACACTCTGGCCGCCGACCCGAGAAGATTCTTGGTGGACATGGCATCCTTTGCATTCTCGTCAAACCAGTTGCTATGTTTCGTCGCGTCGTTGGTGTCGGCAATGGGCACGCTCCTGTCGGCCGTGTAGATGACGGCGGACGTGTCCTTGCTAATAGGCGCAGCTCCCCTTGCTGTAGCGGTGACGACGGCAGTCTTCTTCCGCCGCTTTACCCGCTGTCCAGACTCGTCTTCTGAGGATGAATAGTCGCTGTCGCTGTCGCTCGCGGCTGGGGGAGGTGTGGCTGGTCTCTTGCGGATATTTGCTTTGCCCTTTGCGCCTCGTTTTTTGAAAATGGCAATGGGCGCGCTGTCGGCTTCGGTGTCTGCCATGTTGTGCAGTTGAATTGAGTAATGGGAGTAATCTTGGTTGGATCACTACGAGTAAATGTTGAATGGTAGTAGTCGCTGGCGCGATTTGTCACCTGTGGCGCTTACCAATTCGGCAGCGCCTGTGGCAAAAACCATGCAGGGTAGCGACAAAATTCAAAGCATCACTTTGTTTCCATATCAATCTATAGAACTGAAATGTGTAAATAAAGGCTAAATCGTATTCAACTGGCAATTCGCCAGGGCAGAATCTTTTCCGCCCTCGTGATGTAGTACATACCTATTCTTTTGGTTGCAATGGTCGCTTTTGCTACGTTTCAACGCCCCGTAAATCTATATACTCCTCCTAACACTTTGTACAGGAGAAAGCCCTGTCTTCTCGCCATAGATTGACATCAATTTTACAATAGAAGAAAGCGGTTGCTGAGAGCATGAAACAATAACGCGCCAGGAGCAAAGGTATGCCTGCCTGCCTGCCTGCCTGCCTGCCTGCCTGCTTTCCTAGGTGACTTTGTTTGAATAAGATGACTTTGATCAAAACAGGTGGCTTCGATCAAACAAGGCGGCCTCGATCAAACAAGATGACTTTGATCAAAAAGGCGGCTTCAACACTTTGCTTCACCCCTATGGACGCTTTGGCGGGCATCGGATTTGAATAAAAAGAAAGAAAATGTGCAATCTATTTATCCTGAAATAACCAACTAGCTTGCTTTTGGACTGACGCATAGTATCAAATGAATGCCCTAGAATAGAAAGCTACAAAAGAGTGTACCCAAGAAATGAATGAATGCCAACCCGTATTGCCCATCCTACCCACCGTGCTTTTCCCTCACGCTGATTATTGTTCACAGTCTAGTCAATGATCAACTGCGCTGCACTTCAAGAGCGTCAAAGCGCGCCAAAACGCAGTAAAACCTCTTCTTCAGTTTCCAGCCACCTGGGCCGCAGAGTTCCCTGTACGCATCCCGCATGATGAGCTCCGTCGAGCACCCTGGGTAAAACACACCGCAGTCGCCGACCGTGGCCGGGCCGCCATGCTCGAGCCATCTGTCGCTGCGCGTGGGGAAGAAGGGAAACACATCTGCGTGAAACGGGTCGACGCCGGGCACGTCATATCTCGAAGACGGGCCATACTTGACAAAGGCAAGAATGGCGAGGTACGCTGTAAAGATGCGCAGGTAGTCGACCGGCGTCACGAGGGGGCTCTCCCTGGCAGTTCTGAACATTTGTCCCGCGTTGTAGACGTAGAGCCGAGCGTGTTGCGGTACGCTGGCGAGCTCTTGGATAAGCCTTTGCTGCATCACAGGTAATTCTGCGTGCTGGCTGTCCGACGGGGGCGAAATGGCTGCCAGAGTGATGAATCGTATCGCATACATGATGCGAGTGCACAGGCCAAAGTGGTTGGAATGGTAATTCAACTTGAACGTCGACACCATCCTATCAATTGTGGTTAACGAGGACTCGGCTGAGAAGCTAATCAAAGGTGAGGGAAACTTACTCGTAATCGTCAATGTCCCTTGTGCTTTGAAGAGTGGGCGACTGGTTATAGATCGAGGCCGACTTGCTCAAGTAGCTGATGCTCCAAAGAAGCTTCATCTGAATGCTCGAGAGAGAAGACGTCAGGTGTAGATTGATTTCTCTGGCACTGGCGATTGTGCTATTCTGCTGATCAGGGTCCAAAAGACCTCTCAGCAGCCTTTCGAAAACATGCGCGCAAAGGCGTTTGGTCCACGAAGACGCCGTCTGAGGGAGATTGAGCCTGTTGAGCGTCAGGGTGATGATGCCAGAGACTTCTGGTCCCTCAAGGCTCGCGTTGTTTGCAACAAGCTCAGCCCAAGCATACGCGTTGGGAGCATTGTAAAGTGCATCCTCGCAGGGGAATGCTTTGGGCAAATGTCCCAGCGCGATCGCACAGGGCCGGCCTGTGAGGAGTGAGAGACTGCAGTCGTACTCAAACACCATCCAGGCCACTCTGACTCTTTGCTCGTGGCTGACCCATGCGCACCATTCTATGTACACTGCATCCGCAGTCAAGGAAGGAGGCATCATGTAGCTGGCGTCGAAGAGATCGGGGCCCAGCAGGTTCTGTGCTTGCAGACCCTCAATCATGTAACTGCGAACTCTGTCCGCATGCTCATGAATTTGATCGTGGCCAGATCCAATCAAATATGTCTGGTGAATGCACAGCGCAGCTATGTATTCAATATCTTGGTGTTGCGCGGCACCTTGAGTCTGCTAGGCGTCAGCATGTCGTGCTTGCAAGAGCAGGTCAAGCTACGTGACAAAGGTTCAGACTCACCAGACGGTTTAGTTCCGTGATACATCGTTCATTGATGTAATTCGCCTGTCGTAGCACTTCACTCTCCTGGGTAAAGGTCGAGCCGACGCAAGCCATTGCGCTGACCAGTACCATGGGGTAATCGATGAAACTCCACGTAGCGGTATGAAAGACGGGCTGGTTTGGCTGCCAGAAGGAAAAGTAGTTGGCACAAAGCTGATTGAGCAGATTCATGGCAGGGAGATATGGCGCCTGTGCCTCAGCCGCTTCGTATATACGTGGAACACCGCCAGCGTCGAAAAGGAGCCCCAGGCTTTCCAGGGATACGTCTAGCACGTCGCTTGGAAAGTGGTGGCCGCTGAGGTTCATATCAATAGGTCTTGGCCAGAATTGGTCACTTGACGGGGGAAAGTTGGTATCCTCATACTCAACAATTTGGTTGCAAGGCTCGCGTCCCTCGATAGGATCCAGAAAGTCAATCCAGCTGACATTGCCTGTCTGGATTGCATTTGATGCTGGGACGGGCGGCATGTGCGCCACATATTGCGGATCGAAGACAGCAACAACCAAGTTTTGGGGAGAGGTGGGAGGCTGGACAGGACCAGTAGAATAGTTGACTGGAGGTGCGCTCTGCACCTGCATTCCTTGTTCCCAAGAGGGAGGCGGTCCGAAGGCCGAGCTAGGGCTCCAGTATGGCTCTGGGCTTGGTATCTCACGGGGAGGCTGAGGCGTATAGCCATTTCCAATGCTTGGTGACTGATGGTATTGTTCGTTGTGCCTTGTCAGATCCAAAGGGGAATCGACTCGAGTATTACATGTGGAACAAAAGAAGAAACAGCGAGTGGCAACGACCGGGGTACTAATGACCGGAGTAGCAACGACCTGCTCAACGCGGGCTTGGCCAACAGTCATGGACCTCGATCTGGATCCGTTGACTGGGCTAGCAAATCGAGAGGCATCGTAGGTGAAGTCGTGAATTTGGCGGTGATGGTCCAAGTCTGCTGGACTGGCGTATGCCTCGGGGCACTTGTCACAACTGAAGATGGCAGCCATCTGAGGGGAGGGCCGGGAAATGTAGGCCGTCATATTTGCTCTTGGTCCCATGTTAGCAGAGTTCATCAAGACGGGATAGCAAGCCGCAAACGTATCATACCTAGGTACCCTGACGAGTAAACCAGAGCAAAATCCTCGATTGTCTGCTCTTATCTCGCCAAAGTAAGGCAGGGGAGGCTCGGGGTGGTACTGGAGATTGCTGCGATTGTGGCCGGATGCTTTGGTGAGAAGAGCTGGTGGACAGAGGAAATACACGCAGTACCAACCTAAATTACTACTACCATGCCAAGCACAGGTAGTACAGGTCATTGACCCAAGGCTGAGAATCAAAGCCAACCGACGTCAACAAGGCAAAAGAGATGCTGGTTCTCCCATCACACAGTGCTTTGAGAATCAACAAAAGGGCAAGTATCAGATGGCCTCGACATCGGCCCACCTCGTCTTTTATACTCATCCATCTGCCGCGTAGTCAGAGAGCAGCCGGGCAATGAGAAGATGCATTATGCTGGCACATCAGGCAGTACCTAGCGGCATCACGATAGGAGGTAGCAGTACCAACTAATGGAAGTAGCACCAGGGTCGGCTCGCTACCGCCTGCCGCCGCCTGCTCCCAGGAGGAGAGAACAGGTGCTATCCGGCGGTACACGGTTCCCTCTCAGCTGCTTCGTATCCGCCATGGCACTGTCTTATCTCTCCAATTGGGCGAGCAAGCCCCCCCCCTCATCAACTGTACAGTACATGTCGCTAGCATACGTGCTGTGCTGCAAGAGTGCCCTATGCCAGGCAGGCGAGGGAAATTGGGTGCCCCCATGCACGTGGGCCACTAGAGAGAGAGGCCTGGGAAAAAAAAAAGCAACACCACAACACTCCCCTCTCCTCCTCATTCCCTTGCATCAAGTACCTACATGGTCAGGGCCTGATGCACCTCGCCAGCTCTTATTAGGCCTCCAGCCTCTTGCAGCAGCATTAGCTTGGCTGCCGGCAACTTTCCTTTGCAAGCTACACGGTTACACGGGCTCCACTAGCGTGCTGACCGGTCGACGTGATGGAGGGGGAGCAGCAGCAGCAGCAGCAGCAGCCGATACAACAAGAAACAAGAAAAAAAAAAGAAAAAGAAATGGCTCCATATACAGAATACGTGCCCTGGACGGCCAGCGGGTTTCTCTTGTTTCAGCGAGTGAGTACGACCCGGAACCGCGGCTATTCTGCCCTCTCAAACTGACTTGTGTATGCAGTAAACAAAAGATCCTGGCTCTCTGCCCTGGTAGCCCGCCAAGCTGAAATCCGACAGCTGAACATTGGAGCAAAGAAGTCAATAGAGCTCCTGGCTCGCTGGGTTTCTCTCACAGCCGTCTCCGCAGCGATGCTGTGCTGGTGCTAGACCTCCGTGGCACTGTACGGACTGCATGTACAGCGAACCATCATGGCACCATGGGCTCCATGTAGGTATGCACAGCAGCAGGTATGGCGGCCTCCATCTCAAGTTGCTGTACTTTCGGCCATGGTCGCCAACCACAGAGTTCCCCGTGTGAGTGCTGCTACCCCCACGCATTCAAGAAAGTTAGGGAATAAGCCAACGTCTGCCTTCCATCCGAGCCAGTCGCTTTATCTTGGCTATCCACAGACGTCCTATCATCGCTTGGGAGGCTCTTACCCCTACTGCTACTCGCTACTCGCTATTCTCATCACGCCAGGGGCAAATGGCCAGCCCACCATCCGACAATCATCTCTCAAGTTTGCCTGAGAAGGACTCCTTGCAGGCTGCTGGTTTGCTTGCGGCCCTGTTCATCAACGGCATTTATGGCTCGGCCGCTATAGCTAGTGCCTACGGCTAAACACGAGTAGATGAGATACGCGAACCACAGCGACCATGGCAGCGGTTCAACTTGAATGCTTCGGGTCCAAAGTGGCCTGTCCTTTGTACAAGATACATCTTGACCTAATCGTACAACGAAACCATCTTGGCCGATGTAATGGTACATCTAGGACTGCGTCCCGTTTGGGCTGATCACTGCTTCTTTTGAGCAGACTCCCACTATGCGATGGTGAAGGACACTAAGGCTTGGCAAGCGGCAACTCATGGCCAACCCAACACGCCTGATGCTGGCCGAAATACTGCATATTCTTGTAATACAGACTGTGGACGCACATGTGCCTTTTCAATTACCAACACTGGATAATAGATTGGCACTAGTCAATTCCATGTATGCGACGGCGGCAGCGTTTATGCCCGAATATTCAGTGCAGACAAGTGCTCACTTCTCTGGCGATGCCTATTAGTCTATCCTTGGAGCACAGCAACATGGCTCTTTGGAACCGTGCCTGGGCATAAATCCTGCAGTGGTGTGTATACGCTCAGTTGCTCTCGACACCACAGTCCGGCAAAACATGCCTTCTGAGCACAAGTGGTTTTCAAGCACGTTGGGCTCGGACAAAGATTCAATAAATCTGAAGGAGAGACTGCCTGACAGTCTCCCACTACTCCTCAACATACATTTACGAAAGTGTATACAGAGGCAGTGGCCCCTGTACCAGCTTTTATTGCTTTTGCCAAAAGTCATGGGACATTGGATCGGCAGTTTACACAGCAGGTGTCTCTTTATGACCATCACACCCCATACTTGATATGCAATCCGAAATTGCGGGTGACTGAGGAGTCCGCCAATTGGTTCATTCGCGGTTGGTCACGGGCAGCGACAGTGTTCAGACATGGTTTGATTCGCGCCGGATGTGCCCAAGATGGGAAGATCGAGACCAGCAATGGTTTGAAAAGAGAACACCATTGGCAAATACAACAGCCCAGACTTTTTGCAAGGATGCATGGCTCTATGCCGGCGAATTGAGTGGAAGTGGAACAATGTTCTACTGCTACTATTAGCTCTACGTCCACGCCTCGTGTTGCCACAGGCGGAGACATTCAACCGCTGCGAGCAAGTCGTTGTGACGATACGTGTCGCCGTCTGTTATAGGCAAGATACCATTCATCGAATGCCAGGCAACCTCCTATCAAGCTGTCGCCTTTTCAACTCTTCAACTAGTCGAGAAGCTATGAAAATGCTCTTGGGGCTATTTGCAATAGCTCTCAGTGCCCTCTATGAAACTAGGTACTACTTAAACGGGGATTGTCATGCTGTTGGATCAGCGATGGCTTTCCCTGTGGGTATCATCAAAATCTCCTTTCTATCAAGTCGGATTCCTTGGGCTACTCGGCCAGACCACTTACATCACAAGCCTGGATCACACTTGATGCTCCCTACAGCTCTCCCGGATCTCTCGACCAGTCATTTCAAAGTAATCAAAGTGTTGCAATGTCTCAGTCACTGCTAGTGGGCAGCTGGTCTGTCCACAGATGATTGGGCATGGGCATCGGGACTGGGCACTGGGACGTATTCAGCCAGAGCCTTGCGCTTCTGTCTCTCTCTCATGTTCGGTGAGCAAGGATGTACGCCACAGCTGAAACTCATCACACTCAACTCCAAAAGTCAGACAGTCCATGAAGTGTGAGTAGTGCTACTCGATTCCATCACAAGAAGATTTGGTTGACTGGGTCGAAGCCCCTGAGCTTGCGCGATGAGAGGCTTTTGACTGTATAAGCGAGCGAGGCTCTAACAGACGACACAAGAAGCACTCCCAAGCGGCTGGCACGAGCACGAGTGCCCAGTCACTCCATGGATCAGCAAAGACACCCCAGTTAGCGTTGACCAAGAATAGAAATGCTCCGTACGCGAGAGCCTTTTGCCTCGGGATCAGAAACGTGGCGCTCCGAACCGCCTCTATGGAGACATGCGGGATGCGTTGATACTCTTTTCCATATTACCGAACAAATCATACACCTTGCCAAAAGATGGAGAAGATGGAGATGAAAAGAAAGCCCACAGTGAGAGAGGTACTGGGTTCCTGGTTTCCTCCACTTCCGTCGAGGGGTTGATGAACCACAGGCACGGATAGCTACAGCAAAGAAGCAGATAGTCCTGCCACACGCGAACCAGGTCTCGGCTGATGGCAGCGCTTCTTCCTCGACAGGGGCTACGACCTGATTATCAGCCCTAGACACGCTGTCAGTGGCCACCAGGCACGAAGTAGCGAAATATACTGCTGGGCTCGACGAGATGGCCTTGATGCAAATCGATCTCTGCATCCTTGCTCATTGCCGGCCATCGGCATGGGTGTGACGGAGTGCTGGAACGATAGACACGGCCTTGCTAGAGACACGCCACGGCACCGGCACAGCAAGACAGTCTAGATTGATGCCCACGACCAAAAGAAATATCAATGTGTGAGGTCTCTATGAAGTACTGCTACGTTATTGATGAGAACACGCGGATACAGCTGAGTGGACGAATAAACGCTGCAGCTATAATACCGCCTGTGTGTGACCTGTCAGCCAGGTATTCTCTCAGGCTACCTATGTACATGTATATACCTTACTGGCTCTTATTCCCGCCACTGGAAGCTGGAAGCTGGCGCTAATCAAGCAGACCGATTGCCTTGCTAGCCGGACTCGAGAGTCACTCTGTGCATGCAGCACGATGGCTGGAAAAGCAGGCTGGCGCTCATGAGATGTCACGTCACGTCACGTCACGCCAGAGCAGCCGGGATGGCCGTCTAGGATCCCCGGCCGCAGTGCAAATTGAGTGCAGGGCCTGAATCATCCAGACCACCAAGGCAACCCGACCACTGACTACATGGCGCTGTAGCCCGAACCTAGTGGCTGGATGGCATGAAACGTCTATTAACTATAGTACGAGTAAGAGGCAGTGGTATTGGTATCTCATTCGCAAATCCCTTCGCCAAGGTCTGCAGAAGCTGGCACTTTCCCCAGCAATACTCGGGGCATGCTGCTTAATAGTAGCAGACAAGAGAGGCAAGCTGCGCGGCAACAGAGCTACTCCTCGGCTAATGTACCTTGCAAATGTACCTATTCAGGTACTGCATGTAAGGAGGCCTGTCACGTCTGTTTCTTCCGTCCTTCTCTTCCGTTGCACACCGCCACCACAGGGCAGCAGCTAGCACAAGCACACAGCGGCATGGCGTGCCAGCACATCGGCGCATGCAGCCTCATTTGATGGTGACACTAGTGCGGAGAAGTGGCCGTCCACGGTGTGAGTGTTGCACAAATCGCAAAAAGCAAGGGAAGCGAAAAAGAAAAGAAAGAAAGGGCTCAAGGCGGCCTGGTGAAAGACGGTGAGGAGTGGTGGTGTGGTGGTGTCTGTGATGGTCATGGCGATGGTCATGGGCGACGGTCTCGGCCGAGAGGAGACGACCAAGCGCCAAGCAAGCGAAGGCTCCAGGGCCTTTCTCCTCTGGCGTCGTCCGCCGGGGAGATGCTCCCCCAACCGGCGAAATCGAGTATCAGCATCAGTGACACCTACATGTCACCCACCTCACTTTACGCGCATCCAAGCTGGACGAGCGCAATTCACGTACACGCACCCAGTCCAGCGAGCTCTTGTATTGCTGTGCCCCGGTACCTGAATCTAGGTTGCGCGGCGGGCCGAAAAGGCACAGCACCTAGTTCTGCTGGAGCTTACCCATTATTACTGCGGTGCCTGTAAACATACGGTTAGCGGTGGTGGGGATGGCTCTAAAACGAGGCTGAATCTTGATCACTGCTGACCTAGCGAGAGGGGCTTGCAACAAAATAGGGACACAGGACGAAGCGTGAGGGGCCAGCGGCGTCATATCAGCCATCACCTACTGGATGTGTCCATCGCGCGCTAAATTCGACAGAATCAGAGCAAGCAAGGGAGCAAGAAGCAAGAAAAGGCTGAGAGTCGCAGACGGACGAGGAGACGCATCAGGAGAGTTGGAGTCGAGAAGCTGATGCCGTGCGGCGCCGAATGAAGAGCAGAAAGTCTCGAATCTCGAGCTGGTCTGAGCGGCTCAATATCCGATATTTCTTCAAACAGCACGAACCATCACCCACCATTTGGTCATCATATCCCAACATTGAGCACTAGCACCGGCCGCTCTTGGTAGCTATTCGCGGCCATGCCCATATTAGAGTTCCAATGTTTGATAGCTGCACTAAGCGAGGCGGGAGCTTGGTGTTAGCTTCCTCGTCTGGGTCGCTGTCAACTTTCATACAGTATTCGACTTTCCAAGCCCTTTGCAACTCGCCTCTTCTTTCGGTTTCCCATGTCGCCCGCCCTCGACTTACTAGCCGCACTCCTCTGCGCCGCAACGTTCGGCTGAACCAGCGGTTTATTTCCTGCTCTCTGTACCAGGTATTCTTCTCTTTTAAAATTGCGCGGCGTCTCTCCCACGTCAAAACTGGGGAGTCCTTGGACCGTCTGTCGCGGAAACCGACCCGGCATCGAGACCAGCGAGCTCCCTGCATTGGTAGTCCGGGCTGCGCCGCCCCATGGGGCTGCTTGCTGTTTCTCGACACCGCTCCCGGCGATGTTGGGCTCTAGGCCTCTGAAGCTCAGACGGGCAATCAACGCCGCTGCTGGTGTCTCAGAAGGCAGCCAGCCGCCGGCCGCTTGGAACCTTTTTATTTCCAGATCAACACCTTGTCACAGTCTCTCGCACGGCGCTTGATATAAGAGTGCCGGGTCCGCCGTCACCGATCACCTAGTAAAAAGCCTATTTTGCGAGAAATATACCAGTCTACGTGTTCTGTGATTCTTCTGTCTCTTCTTTTTTTTTTTTTTTTCTTCTGTGAAACGCTTGTCCATCAAAAATCAATCCCTGTTCCTACGACTTTCTATCCATCTGCTACCACAGCTTGCCCATTTGCTACTCCCGCCTTCCCGTCTGCTCTGGCCGTCTTCACCGGCAAGCGGCTGACTAAGGCTTAATCCACATCTGCTGTGCGTCGATCCACGCAGCGGGAATCCGGGGCTTGCAGACTCGACCAACCACCGACTGCGCTCACAAGGCTGCATTTGGCCTTTGCTTTAGACTGAGTCTCTGCCCACGGACGTTGCTTGCCTGTCGGCTTGCGCACCAGCTTGCCCATCGGCTCGTCTGCTTGCTTGTCTGCTCGCTTCCTTTTTTTTCTTTTTTTTTGGCTGCCTCCTTGGCTGCCTTGCTTCTTTCTCAGTCTGCGCCGCTTTACTCTCCGCATACATCATCTGCGTCATCGCCATATCTGCTGTCCTCATCAGGTCATCGCCACGTCTCTCTACCAAGCGCTCTCCCCCGCCCACTCAAATATCCCGCAAAACAAGTGCTCGATATACTTGGGCACCTTGCACGCCTGCACGTTTTATACCCACTACTGCCTACTAGTAGGCTCGGTTGCCTTCTACAATCGGTATGTATCACTCGCTCGCACTCGCACGCGCACAAGAAAATGAAACTGTCTGGTCGCTGACTGCTATAACCAGATCCTGATTCCTGGGAGCTCTTGGAAATTGCTCCCGTCGTGTTAGTTGATACTAGCATGAGTGGTGACGAAAATCGTGACCGATTCGCCTGCTGGGGCGGACTCTGGCCGGGTATGGGCGCTGAAATGAGCACTCACGCAGGCACCGGTGCCTCAGCCTCGGCCGGGTACACGTATGGCCTTCCGCCGATTTTGACGCCGCATGAACCAAGGCCGAGCGCTGCTTCTGGAGCAACAAGACCGTCTGCTGCGTCTGCTGCGTCTGCTGCGTCTGCTGCGTCTGCTGGTTCTGACCGCCCAATCAAGCGAGAAGCCATTTTCCCGCCTTCTTCTCCTATTCCTGATCCAGACCACTCGGCTTGTGGCATTTGCCTCGGCCGGACCGACCGTCAGTGCCCTCTGTCAAATTGTCGCTGCCTCCATTGCGTTCGAGGAGAACCAGACAGGTGTTTCGAGGCAGCCATGGCATCCCATGAAGCCCAAACCAGGCACGCTTTACACAGGGAGCACACTTTTATTCGGCAAAGCCTGCACAGAATAGAGTTGCTTGTTGCCGAGGATCAACGCTTCCTACAGCGCCATGAACGCCACTTGTGGAAGCTCGAGAGGGACCTCAAAGACTCTGAAATCAGGAGACTGAGGGCTCAGATTGACGCTATGGGCGATGAAAATCGACTGCTCGGCAGGGTTGGCTCTTTGCACGGCCAACACAGCCAGCCACCATCAGCCGTTCATCACACCAGTTTTTCTGGCGATTTGCCCGTGCTCAACGGCGGCGTTCCTCGATTCCTTGCCCAGCCAGCTGGCAGATCCGCTAGCCAGGCCGGCTTCTACAATCGAACTCCTGGCCTGTGGGACGAATACGCGGGAATTACGCCAACGTCTCCTGAGATTGTTTTCGGCGTGCCAGGATTCGCACGAGACACCGCCCGCGCAAACAGCCCTGAATGGTCTCCTCCTTCTCCATCTCTGATGATGAGGAGGAGCCCCAAGAGGCCAGCCTCTGCCGTCGATGAAGGTGAGGCCCAATTGGGCATCGACGGGGTGGCTTCCACAGCAAGTGTCGCTCAAAGCTACATTTTCACACCTGCTTCTCCGCACGGAGCTTCGTCACCTCGCATCAAGAGGCAGCGTAGCATGTCCCACGACTATCTCCTCGTCACTGATGTCAATTCCGAGCCAGAGGCAGACGAAGGGGAGTTGCAACGACTGACTTTGCATGCTGGACATACCCCCAATCGTTCAATGCCTTCTCCGTCCGCCAGGGCCGCAGCCACTGCTATTGCCGCTGCCGCTGCCGCCGCCGCCGCCGCCGCTGCTGCTGCAGGACCCAGTGGAGGCGGTATAACCCCGACCGTTGCGCCTTATTCCTGCACGAGGGCCAAGACGGAGTTTAGACCCGAAGTCGAAGGCGAAGTCAAACCAGAGATCAAGTCTGAGATCAAGTCAGAGTTCAAGTCAGAGTTCACACCGGACATCAAGTCTGAGATCAAGTCCGAGTTCAAACCAGAGTTCACACCAGAAATCAAACCAGAGATCAAGTCTGAGTTCAAACCAGAGTTCACACCAGAGATCAAACCAGAGATCAAACCAGAGTTCGAGAATGAGTTCGAGAATGAAGTCAAGCCAGAGATCAAGAGCGAAGTCAAGCAAGAAACCAATATCAAGGCAGAGACTGACGCAGCAGAGATCGACTCCTTCTATGAGAACGTCTTGCGGAACTCGCCACCGCTGTCGCAACGAAACAGGCGCTTGACCATCCCAGAGGTTACGGAAGGGCTTCAATCACAGATTGACGAAGCAATGAGACGTCGAAGCCGGTTTAATGTCGAGAGTTATTGCCCCACAAATCCTGGCTCTTCCATTATCGGTTCTCCTGCCTCACAGCAGGCTCTGCTTGACGCCATGGATGATAACCCTCTCGCCGGCCCGTTGATGATTCGCAACATTCCCGCGCAAGATGAAATTTTTCTCCAAGCCTTGAACGGAAGACTAGGGCTCATTAGCCAAGGTCAAGATGCCCTCCCCAGAGTTGTGCAGGATCTCGACGATGCGCAGAGATCAGAGGCTCGATCGGACTCTGGCGAGGATGAGGATGCCCCCGTGAAAGTCGAGCGGCCCATCCGAATAGAAGATTCAGACTCGGACAGCGAGTCGGGCGCTGAGATTACTCTCAAACTTCGGCATACCAGCAATTTTGGCGCTCCCTTTGGAAGAATGTAAAGACACTGGCTCTCCAAGGGATGTCTCTTGGTGTCTCCTTCCTTTTCGACGTTTTTTTTTTTTCTTTTCTTTGGGGAGGAGTTATCGCAGGGATAAAAGTACAACAACTAGAGCTGCGCGTTCATCTTCTTCAAGTCGGATTACTGCCTTCAAGATAGACAAGGATATGACGTGAATTTGTGTACATTAGGTGTTTATTACTGGGCGATATTAGAATTGGGCTTGGATTGATTATAGTGTAAAGGGTTTCGGGCTTGGCAAATTGGAATACTTGTGTACGAGAACGATATTGGATAGGAATTTCTGATTATGGTTTGGTTTTACTTTTGCTCTTTGCTCTTTGCTTTCGTTTCGTCTTCTGATTATTGTTTCCTTTAGGCAGTATTGCTTCCCCACGCGAGGCTTTCTGTCTATACGCTTTCTACGCAAGAACAATCTGGCGGTGATGTTTTATGCAGTCACATGTATTTGCTACCTACTACAGTATCTATTCTGTGCACATGCAGTTACGTATAAAGTCCTAGATGGTCTCAGTTGGTTCATGCAGGGAACTAATGGCTACCGTCCATGACGCATCTCTCCCAGCACTGGCAATCTAATCATCCACGCACCTTTTTACATATATGTACGTCTATTCTTATTAGACGGGGACCATTCATTTCACCCAGCAGCCCGTCTTTTTTACCGAGTTGGGCCAACATGTCTCGAAATGACCTTAGGCAGGGATGGAGAAAAATACGAGGGGCCGCCCATCACCGCTTGTCTTGACCGGCAAGATGGTGCGTTGACGGCGGATAGGAAGGAAGGAACAAGGCAAAAGAGACGCAGTGCTGGTGACGCATCTGTGGGCGTCATGTGAGCTGCAACGTGATCTTTTTTTTTTTTTTTTTTTTTTTTTTTTGATCCCCAGTTTACTTTTCTTTGCTTTTTGTTCAGCCGCAGCGAACTAGCACTTTGCACATTACGCAACTTGGGAATTTCCCCCCTCACCTAACAGAGAGACACCATCATCGGTCGGTCCACTTTACGCCAGAAAATACTACTTTTTTTTTTTTTTTTTTTTTACTTTTCTACGAGGTCGATCATGGACTTGATCAAATCACCATCTCCATAGGAAACAAAAAGGTGTTCGGGTTGCAGATGGCTGAGCTGCTAATGCAGGCTCGAGGGGGCTGGGCCGGGCCGGGTGGACAAAAAAGAAAGCATCATGAAATGAGCCACGGCACACAACAAAAACCCAAAAAAATCGGGGAGCCTGCCAAATTGGCACGAGGACTCTCATACTGTAGCATCATGGGAAAATACTACTAGGAGTGGTACTAGTAGCTGCAAGTCTTGGAGCAATGTCCTGCCCTCTCCACCTCTGGTTTGTGATGTGTCTCTGACCAAGCAGGATTTTTTGCAATGCTTTCTTCTCTGGCAGTTTCGATCGACCTATGAGAGATGCAAGAAGCTCGTATTCAAGTCCCGATCCGGATCCGTGGTTGAAAGAGACAACAAGAGAAAAAAAGCAAAAAAAAAGAGAGAACAATGCTAAGAGCAAAAACTAATGCTGCTTCGAGGCATCTCTGCGCAACTTACAAGGACATGGAGTCAATACGATGGTAGCATATCCGCGAGTATAGGCATCGGTGCCCAACGCCCAGCCCTTGCATAAAACCCCCCCTTGTTTTCAGCTCGGCAGGGAATTGGGGTACCAACACATCCGCCTATGTGATTGGGCCGTCTAGGGCGTGCCTCGACGTCCGGCGTACTCTGTATGTAAGGGAGAAGAAATCCTTTTTGGTGGCGGGCTTGCGGATGGGAGATGGCCGCTGGCTGGCTGGCTGGTACCTGGCATTCATCCGAGCAGAGCTGGGGCCTTGACATCGGCATCGGAGGTTGGACGGCCGTGATGATGATGATGATGATGATGATGATGCTGATGATGCTCGAAATGGTTGTGATGAAACAAGAAAAGGAAAGAAAAGAAAAAAGTCTCCGAGTGGTGAACCAACTGCCACCTGTTGGCTCTTGCCTACACATCAGAAAGCTGCTTTCTCTCGGTCTGCAAGCAACAGCACTTGTTGAAGGAGCCTCAACCTTTCATAAGGCAGATCAGACACAAGTGTGGGTTTGCCTTTCCCAATTATTTGATCTGTCTTTTATTCCAATCAGCAGATCTTAACCCGGCGATTGGTACACGCCAAATGGAGCCTCCCAAGACAAAAAGGCGCTTGGACATCAGACGATGAGAAAGGTCATGAGCATGAGGGCCAGATAGCAACTGAGACACCAATCAGCATGGGAGTTTGAGCCAGTGCGGGCATTGCTTTTTTCTTTTCTTTTTTTCGGACTCCTCTTGGATGCGTCATGTCCAGCTGCTGAGAGGTAGTTGGCTTGGAAAAAGCCGGGGTTGGAGTGCGTGCCGTGCATAGAACCCTAGTCTAGCTTCTCAGTAGGGAGAGTCCAATATAGTAGAGTCCTGGCGTGGACCAATCCATGTACTGTACCAAAAGAAACAGAGATGTCATATTGTGATTAATCAAAAGGTAGGCGCAGACTCAGCTCACATACAAGCCAAGTCACCACTCGCCTGGTGGACGAGACAAACAGAACAAAAAGATGAAATCGTAGAAAAAGAAAATAACAGACTCCTTTTGATCCTCCAAACAATCTTGTGTCCGTATCATTCTGCGCTATGCAATCTGCCATTACCCTGGTTGTCCAATAAATGCCCAATAGATACCGCCCTAAAAATATTATACACATGGTGGAAAACTGATGTGCTCATCAGGAGAGAGGGAGCAACCCTTCATGATCCAGTGAACGTTTGGCAAGTACTCGGCGGAGAGGATCCAACGGCGCTGATGGCTGTTTCAGCCGGCTCTGAGCCACTAGTAGATCTGATTCACGGGAGTGAGAAACGCTTGGGGGGCCCACCTATGAGATGGTTGGTCGTCGTGCCCATCTTCAAACTTGCGCTTCTGTCCGGGGTTTTGATTGACGTAGGCAGCTTCTATGGCTGCGTGATCCAATATTGGCTGAGCTATGGCAGCTTGGTCCATGACCTGCTGAAATTGAACCATGGCGGTAGGATCTATGATTGGCTGAACTATGTCTGCCTGCATGATGGACGCTGGTGGTACTGCCAATGTTGCCACCATATTGTCCGGTGTCATATTTTGCGCCATAGTCTCTTGTGTCACCGCCCCATGCTGAAAACTCTCCCTGGCATCGGTAACGACCTTTCGCGTCAGCGCTTGCCACACGGCCGTTTCTGATGCGGGTGCTTCTGCTGCCGCCGTTGCCGCCGCGGTTCCTGGCAGTATCAGCTCCAGTAGCCGGGCTCTAAGGGTCGCCAGCGGGTAGTAGGTGACTTTGGTGATGCGGATGTCGATATATGGCGTCTCTGGCGGTGCCACCTTGGGCTGTTCAAACATGTCAAGAAGCGTAGATGGGATATCGGCCTGGTATAGGTACAGCCAGCCACAGTATGCCTCTTCACGCTTCTCCTTGCATGGGCCCCTTGAATTATACGTATGAACAACTTGGCACTACAAGTTGAAAGAAAGAAAAGATGTTAGCAATGGGTAACACAAAGCGTTGTACAAGTCATAGACGGCAACATACATAGAGTTTCCCCGTTCTGGCTTCTTCAGGGGACTCAATCTCTTGCAAGTATTTTCGCTTCTTCTGTGCCAGCCCAATGAGGAGGGCTGTAATGAATGGGTCGTGCAACGGGTTTGGTGGCGTGATCTTCTTCCACTTCTTCTGGTAGAGACAGCACATGGGGCGGTTCCAGTAGCTCCATTTCTTGCAGCGAGAGAGGCCCAGATACTCTTTTCGCAGCTCAGTGATGCGGCCCTGGTCAACAAGAGCGGCAACGGGGAGTTTGTGCACTTTGCGTCCTATGATGGACTCTTTGAGGTAGAATGCCATGCAGTGGAGATTCTTGACAACGGATGTGCCCAGCGAGAGTGTGAGAGGTTGTTCACTAGAAGCAGGCAGACATCTTGGTTAGTCATAATGATCATTCACATTTCAAAGGGAGAGGTGACAAACTAGATGACCAGGGGGCACGCATCAGTCGTGATGAGCAACCAAATGCCCTGCTCGCGCATGACAGGCTTATAGTAAAAGTCGAAAAAGTCTTTCAGATGCCGAGTGCCAGAACGTTCCTCGGAGTATTCTGCTTCAGTGATGCCTGCACACACAGGAGCCGCTGGTTCGGGATACGGCCCATGAAAGGAGAAGTGCAGAAGCTCGGCATGGAGGCCGGTCCATCGGATCGGACTGACATAGAGCTCTTCTCTGCAGTGGAGGCGTGTGATTCCAAAGATGGACAGAGGAGCCTCGGCATCGGGCTGTGTAGGAGAAGCAGTGGAAGAGGAGGACGAGGAGAGGTTGACCAGGGACATGGCCGCTGTATTGCTGCCGTATTGTAACGTGGTCATGTGAGAATATGGTGCACAAAAGAGACCATGGATCGCCTTTTGTTCAGAGGGAGAAACGGATGCATAGAGTCAAAAGGGAGGTGATCAGAAGAGAAGACAGCAAAAGGGAAGGAGAGGAGGAGGATGGAGTATAAGTTATAAGTGAAGGGGGAAGCCGTAGCAGCGGAGCACCGACGTAGGTACCAGGACAAGCGGAGATACCTGCGATTAGAGCACCAGACACGGTTTGCAGTCTCTAGCCAAGTATCTCGATAGGTACCACGAGCTAGCGTGTACATGGTTTAGATTTGATGGCATCAATGCCGTGCCATGCTGCATCGAGGCACTCGATACATGTACATGTACCCTCCAGCCCATCCCAGTGCTCTGGCTACCCGCTGCCAGATTCTGTCAACTGTCAACTCAACTACCAATTCAGACCGCCCCATGCAACCGCTGTCCCACCAGCGCTAGATTGTTGGCGCTAGATCCAAGTCCCAGCCGCAGCTGCTCCGCGCCCGCCAGATCGCCGGACCGCAGGCCTGGCGCTAGCCGCTAGTGCCGTGCTTGGTGCCTGAGACCCTGTAACTGTAATTGCGGCGCTGAGCGTGAGAGGCTCACACGCTCATGCTCCTCTCGTCTCCTCTCGTCTGATATTACTTGAGCTCGCCTCGTCTTTGCCGCCACGCCAAACTATTGCTTTCTTGCAGGATCAAATGACGGGCTTGCCAGCATCCGAGATTAACCAGACAGTTGCCTATTAATAGTACTGCTAGTACTAGCATCATACCTAGCAGTAGTGCTGCTGTTGGGTCGCCCCAAGATGAAGACGGGACACCAGGATGCGGGTGGGAGCATCACCCGTCAACCCCAGGGCCGATCTGGCCGGCCAGAGACAGTAGCCTGCATCGGGCGGCCGATGAGAGTCCACTCCAGTCGCCATCTGTGAATCAGCTACTGCATGTGGCTGCTAGTGCCACCATCAACTGATACACTGTATCACTTCGGCTCAAGGCAGTGGGCGATGGCAGTCTGAGTGCACACTTGACTTGAACGTGTCTCACATGACTGGCGATGCATGCAGGCAGGCATTCGTCTGAACACGGGGCACGGCAGAGCGAGTTGCATAAATCGGTGCTTCGAGGTAGATACCAGCAGGAGAAACATGTTCCCAAGTCCCCAGCCAATACCATCCATAGTAGCTATCAACATGGCAAAAGACCACTCAAACCTGTCAAGATAAGATGATTTGCATTTCTATCTCTGCTTTGCTACACCCACCGAAAAAGACATCAGCATAAAGGAGAAAAAAAAAAAAAAAAAAAAAAAAAAAACAAGATGGAACTGATGATGATAAATGTGCATGCCACCACTCATCCGGGTGGAGTAATATCCCCCTCCCATAAACGCCTGTCGCAAGACGCGCGCGTACAACATAAAGAAACGGCTTGAGCTTTAGAATATAAGAATGATGAGCGTGTAGAATACAACCTTGAGATGAAGCATGGATCCAAGTTGTTTGCTTGTTTGATCCACAATCCCTCCATGCTTAGACACCCATGGTGAAATCGTGCTCGATTCCAGGCGTGACGCTGGCCATGAACTGTTCCGTGTCCACGAGTCAGTAATCAATAATATAGATGGAAGGCACACGGTTAAAAATGGAGGAAATAAATGGAGCATCATGTTAAAACTCACCTTTAAGAATACGACCAGGTACTGGTCTACGCGGATAGCCACCTCTTGGTCGTCCACCTCATTCTCTTGCACCTCTTCCCACTCGTCCTTGTCGGCTGCATCTTGAGCGCCCTTGACGTCCAGGTTACCCAGCTCGCTCGCCAGACCCTCCACGTCCTTGCCATCCACGGACTGCTTCTTGCTCGCACGCAGCTTCTCTCTGCGGAGACGCAGCGCGGCGTCAGCACGGTCCAGCAGCGACTTCATCACGGGAGCATGCTTGCAAGGGTGCACGCTGGCCATCCTGACGTGGTTGGCAAAAAAGGGAAACTCCTCGAGCGTCACCGTCTTGTCTTTGTAGTCGCCCACAATATCCTCCATCATCTTCATGGGCGGCAGAGGGTGGCCACTGCCCTGGTAACCGGAGAGGTAGAGCCGTGGCGTTCGGTAGTAGGGCGTGTACATGATGTAGAGGTTGTAGGTGCGGCGAGCGCTGTTCCAACACCGGCTTGTTAGCAAAAGACGCCTTCGTTGTAGCATAGAAAGCGAAAAGACCAGAAACGCAATATGCATAGGGATTCATGTAGATATTCATAAACTTACGTGTTGCCAGGCTCGATGCGAAGAACAGCATCGTCCTCCTCCTCGTCCTCCATATCCGGAATATCGTCGTCCAGCCCATACAGATCGTCGTCGCCAACGTTGCCCGCATCGTCTACCGTCTTAACCTCTCGCGCCTTGAGCGGCTGCGAGCTAGCCAGCCCTCCCGTCCGAAGCCAACCGTCGTCGTCAACATCGCCCTTGCTCTTAAAGTCGTCGCCGTCATTCACGACGGACTCCTCGTGCCCAGCATCGCCGGCAAAGTCGTCATTCAGCCGGCGGTGGCACGGCACGTTGCGCGTGACGAGGAACTGCTTCCCGGCAGGCAGATAGCTGACGCGCAGGGCCTCGGAGTCGGCGTCGCTCCAGGACCAGGTCGGGAATCTGTAGACGAGGTAATCGCCCGCTGCTACAAACTCTTCGGGCGTGATTTGGCCCGTGTTGCGAAAGGTCGACGTGTGCGTCACCGGCGTGTAGCGGTCACGCAGAGTGTTGACCGTGGAGTAAAGGTAATTCATTGTTGCTTGTAGCCTATCGCTGGCGGTTTTCGAGCTTGCTGCAGAATGGCGTTGTGAAAGGATCAAAGATGAAAGGGATGAAAGGCGTTGTTTTTTTGTATTCGATCGGTCGATATCGGTAGTTGCAATGTAGTAACAAAGTCTATGAAGCTTTGACGTGAAGGTGATGATGATGACGAAGCCAGAGCAGAAGGGCGCAGCCGAAAGAGGTTTGAGTCAAGTCGCCAGGCAGATAGTCAGCAGCAGTGCATGTGACTAGAGCTAAAGATCAAAGTAAAAAAGTTCAAGAGGACGGCCGTCGGCGGGTTTTGGTCTGCTGGATCGTGTCTAGTGACGGTGAGGATGAGGATGAGTGACAGCCAGGCGGAGGGGCGATGCGATCACATGGCGGGGCTGCAAGCTGGATCCGGGTTGGTTTGCCCACGCGGCTTATCTTATCAGTGACAGCATCGCCGACAATGCGGGTAGTGGCGTCAAAGGCGCCACGGCAGCCTAATTGTACAAACGTGTTTGCTACCTACCAAGCTGAGCTTCAATCATCAGCCACATACCTTTTTGACGAGTCGTTGGAATTGTGATTCACTAGAAAAAGGATTTCAATGCTGGAAATACCGTGTCATGGACTTGTGACAAGTTTGTCGGTGGCCAAGTTCTTTTATTTACACTCTATGGGCAAATATCTACATCTATCTATTGTTGATTCAAGTCATAGAAGCAGTCTTGCCTCCAGTCGACACTTGGAACAAGGCATTTGCAAATAATCGTCACTTCCTTTCAACACATTGTATTGTCTAGCTATTTTCTTGTTTGATCAAGTCACAGACTCGATTTATACGTGCCTATGTAGATATTTCATCCCTTGGTCTCAGTTGCTAGGCCATAGTAACAGTAAATGAAACCTCCTA
The DNA here is from genome assembly GCA_030708095.1 of Trichoderma sp. CBMAI-0020. Taxonomy (NCBI): domain Eukaryota; kingdom Fungi; phylum Ascomycota; class Sordariomycetes; order Hypocreales; family Hypocreaceae; genus Trichoderma; species Trichoderma sp. CBMAI-0020. Next base: position 2,100,776 of record JAJNCI010000002.1, read on the forward strand.
GTTGTGAGTGCCAAAGCCGGGAAGGTCGTTGCCGTCGGGGTATTTGCAGCAGTAAGGCGAGTCCTCGCTCGCAGAGTCGATACAGACCTGCCACTCCTCAATGCATGTGGCAAACTCCGAGTTTTCCCAGCTGCTCATGTAGCATTTTGCCCTGGCGGCATTGCACTCAGCGATGGCCTCTTGCTTCTGTCCCTGGGTTCCGCGGGCTTCCAAGTCTTCGTTGCTCTCGACACGGGGTTCCAAGGCGGCCTGGAGAGAATGTGCGAGTGAGCAAAAATGTAACAAGATTTGGACTTTTCCAACGGATTTTTATAACTTACGGCAGCAGCCAGGGGGATGATGGCCAGGATTGAGAAACGCATCTTGAAGGATTGGGATTTTTCTTTTTTTTGGTTGTTGTGGAGATTTGCTGTTGTGGTTGAGTAGGACAAGATAGGAGGAAGAGAGATGCACTTTATAAGGGAGCCGTCAATGAGGTTTGGGATAATTCGCAGTGCGATATTGCCTCTGGCTGCATTGTTGAGAGGATAATTGCGAGTGTTTGCGGCATGAGTGTAGATGAATAAGGGTCTGTGTGTATTGTTGAGGAACGAGTGCGTATTGAGATGACTGCATGGTGGTTGAAGCGTGTCGAGGCTAAGCGTCTTGGCTAAAGACATTGCTATCGCGGGTCAATATAGCCAGATACATACCGTACAGTAACCTTGACTTTTTCTCATTTAATGATGCAGGAGATACATACATACATACATACAGTAGTATTGACAGTAGGAAGTGAGATAAATTTCCGATTGCGAGTATCATGGAAGTCTTTCCACACGGACCGCATATGCAACGTAGTGCGGCTAGTACCATGTGCAGCTCCCCGCACATTCCCATGCAAGTCATCACATAGCTACTAGTATCTTCAGGGATACTATTATAAGGTCAAGTGCGTAGTTCGGACCTGTGTAAAGGATCCAATTGCAGCCTCTGATTCAAGCAAACGCATCTCTGATAGCCTAGCTCATTAGATGAGTCCTTTCCAGGTCAATTAATATCCGTGTATGGTCCTGATTGAGTACATGTAGTCCATATTGTGTAGCGAGTTCGGTCTCGTTGATGCCTCATTGGCTGATTCAACAGTCGCGCCGTTTGCCCCGTGGCACTTGTGCCTCTTACCACAGCTTGAAGCCCCCAGGCACCTTGCTCTGGAACACTCCGGTCGGGTCATACTTTCTGCTGACCTGGCGGAGGAAATTCAACTTGTCCGCCCCGTAAGACGCCAGCGGTGACTGATGCGGACCTGCATAGTTGAGATACTCAAACTTCCACAGCACTCCTTTCTGCTCAGCGACCGTCTTGGCAGCCGTAAAAGCGTCTCTGCCTTTTCGGTAGATGGAGCCATTGGAGCTCGAGTTCGGCCAGAGGGCGGAGATGAGAAGGACTGTTGATGTCAGAGCCAGACCTATGGGCAAGTGCTGTGCAAGTAAAAGTACAAGTACATTGCACGAAAAGAGTCCGGAACGATGCACTTACTAACGCCATTGCCATCCTTGGGCCCCAACCCGAGAACATTTCCTCCCGTCGCGGCGGACTGCGAAAGCATCACAGATGGAAGAGGCTCAAAGGCAAAGCTCCATGTGATGCCTCCGGCAGGATTAAAATCATAAATGGATCCATTGAGAGCATTGAAAATGCCAAGCATGGCCTCGCTCGATGTGCCAAAGGTTAGCGTGGCGAAGAGCCAGTTCCTACCCATCAAAGCCTGCATTAGATCATTCATCCTCTTCATTATACATACAGTACATAGCAATTGCGGTATATTCAACTCACAGCGGTGGAGTGGGATTCTCCGCAGCCAGCGCAGCCACGGCCGTCACCTCGGAGATGTTGGAGATGCTTGGCACGGCCTCGAGGCCGCTAAAGACCGCCGGGTGAAGCACGGGCTTGGTGTAGCTGGCCGAGCCCGTCACCGACCACGCCTTGGCCGCCGAGGAGAACAGCAGATCCGCCTGCAGGGACGCGTAGGGGTCGAAGTTGGGCGAGGCGGCGATGTCGGTGAAGGCGTCAAACACGGCGCCGACCTGCGATGCGTCGTACGAGATGGTGTTGACCGACATGTTGCCCTGCGCAAACGTCGCCAGCTCGTAGCGCGTGACGACGCCAAAGTTGTTTCCGCCGCCCTTCAGGGCGTGATACAGGTCGGGGTGGCTGGTCGCCGAGGCTGTCGCAAGGGTGCCGTTTGCAAGGACGGCCTGGTTGGCAGGTTAGAGCGTACAGCAAGCAGCATAGAGAGAATGACAATTTGTAGATACCTCAAACTCAACAACACCATCACACGCCCACCCAACACGCGGCGAAAAGTGCGAGATGCCACCGCCCAGGAGCAGCCCACCCACACCCACGCCGCCGTTCCTTCCGCCGGCCGCAGCAAGATTCAAACCGCCCAGGTAGCTGTACACGTCGCTCCAGACGGCGCCAGCCCCGACGGCCACCGAGGCCTTGTCCTCGCTCAGCACCGTCGCGTTCAGAAACTTCATGTCGATGGTGACGCCGCCTTGGATGTTGGCGGCGCCCCCGGCCGGTGTGTGGCCGCCGCCCTTGACAGCGAATTGACATCCGGGCAGCCGTGATGGCGACGAGGTGAGGATCGTCACGGCCTTGGAAACATCCTGCGCGGAGCGTGGCCGCACGATGCAGGCCGGCACAAGCGAGGACTCCTGGATCGAGAAGTAGTCAGTCGCGGCAAAGGACGTGGTGGTGACCATGTCGCCGAGCGCGGAGGCGAGACGAGTGCACTGCAACCAGTCAGTATCGTGCTGCCAGCATGGTGAAGAGGGCATCCTACGCATGTTTCGTATGAGGCTGCCGATACGGCAGCAGCCGCCGCCAGCGCAGTGGCCGTGGATGATTCTGCGAGTCTCATGGTGCTGGTGTTTTCTCTGTATTAGACGGGACCGGACTCGGGCAAGACTCGCAGAAAGAATCAAAGGCGAACCGGCCCATGATATACTTGTAAATGCCGAATCATCCTCGCGAATCCGTCACCGCCCTCAATCCGGCGGCCACGATATGATTGTAGACCAGGGATATTCGGCCCGTCAAGTGTGTTTAGCCCCAAAACCATTCGGCCTCTCTCCTTAGTTTCGGTGCGCGTGGAGTTGACGTTTAATCAGCTCCGGGGAACCGCCATGCGGGCGATGGTAATCATCAAAGGCCCCGCTTCGGTCAGACTTTGTGCCTAGGAGAGGAAAGGCCAAGGGAAAAAAAAATCTTTGAACAAAAAATGTGGCATTCGCCGCTTCAATCTTCTTGTATAGGAAAAGCCCAATGCGGGGGTCGAACCCGCAACCTTGAGATAACATTCAGAACGTGTGTCCCTCGTAAGAGTCTCACGCTCTACCGATTGAGCTAACCGGGCCATGGCGAATGCCCGATTTGTTGAGTGTCTGGGGCCGAATCTACACTCATAAGTGCACAGACTCACAGCATAACGGTGGGATGAAGACCTCGCTGAGTTTCTTTGTGCGCAGAACTGTCAAATAGAATTCTTGCGCTTGCGATTGAACTGAATTTGTGACCAACGGAGGCTGCGGTATTGTGGATGCTGTAGAAAGTTGACAAAGGTGTGCTGTTGAGAATCCCTTCTTTTCTTCGTTGACCATGGCAGTCAAGAAATACCTATACTGAGAATCAATCTTGTTCTGAGAATTGTAGCATCAAGACACGGCCTGAGAAGCTGCCTATCACAACCATTGATCCTCTGATGGCTGAAGCTGTCGGTCGATAGTCCGAGGGAAGCCAAAGCAACGATTTGCCATCCTTTGTAATCCACGAGCTGGCTTTATTTATGCCATAACCTGTGAGAAGTGCAGACGATCCTGACTCATTGACGACTGGCCCCGCGTCCAGATTGAAAATCCCAAAGTTGGTTTGGAGACGGACCGCCTTCTCCTGAAAGGATAGTTGAGTAACTCCATCAATAGGTAGCGTCTGTGTGCATTCGCCTGTAGCTGTATCCCAGATCTTGACGGTCCAATCAGGCGATCCTGAAGCCACCTGCTTCCCATCTCTTGAGAAGGCCACTGGACTCACCAAGTCACCGCTGCCAAGTGTCTGAACACATTTGCCTGTAGTCATATCCCAGAGTTTAATTGATAACTCATCATATGATGCATAAGCCAGCAGCTTGTCATCTCTTGAGAAAGCAATTGAATGCACGCCGCCTGTCTGGTCTTCGAGTGTCTGAACACATATACCTGTGGTTATATCCCAGATCTTGACTGTTTCATCATATGAGCCTGAAGCGAGCAGCTTGCCATCTTTTGAGAGAGTCACTAAGTCCCCCCTTAGGTCATAGGCTTCAAATGTTTGAACACACATTCCAGTGGCTGAATCCCAGACCTTGGCTGTTCCATCATCTGATCCTGAAGCGAGCAGCTTGCCATCTTCTGAGAGAGTCACTGATCTCACCCAGCTACCATGGCCTTTGAGTGTCTGAACGCACATGCCCGTAGCTGTATCCCAGATCTTGACTGTTTTATCAGCTGATCCTGAAGCCATCTGCCTCCCGTCTCCTGAAAAAGCCACTGACTCTACACGTTTGTTATGGCCCTCAAACGTCTGGACATTTATACCTGCAGTTGTATCCCAGATTCTGACGGTATTGTCATGTGATCCCGAGGCCAGTTTGTCATCTCCTAAAGCGATGATAGATGTCACGTCGTTTCTATGACCCTCGAGTGTTTGAACACATAGCCCTGTAGTTATATCCCAGATTTTAATTGCCGGTTCGTAGGATCCCGAGGCCAGTCTACCGTCTGTAAAAGCAGTCAAACATGTCACTGGCCTTTGATGGCCATCAAGTGTATGAACACATACGCCGCTCGCAATGTCCCAGATTTCGATCGTCCCGCCCCGTAATCCTGAGGCTAGCTTATCGTTCAAGACGGCCATAGATGTCACTGGGCTATTAAAGCCCCTGAGTGTTTGTACACAATTACCTGTAGCCAAATGCCAGATCTTGATTGTCCGGTCGACTGATCCCGAGGCAAGCCGATTATCTCCCAAGGCGATTATAGATTCCACTGATCTAGTATGGCCCCTGAGTGTTTGAACACATGTTATGCCTGTAGCCATGTCCCAGATTTTAACTGTCCTGTCGGCTGATGCCGTGGCCAGTTTATTATCTGGCAAGGCGGATATGGACGTCACCGACTTTTCATGGCCCTCAAGCGTCCGAATGCATGTGCCAGCACCTAAATCCCAGAAATGAATTGCGCCATCCCGCGATCCAGAGGCCAGCCTGTCATTCTGGACAAAGCACAGTGAATCTACTTTGGGAATGCCATCAGAAAGTGTGCGAAGGCACGCGCCTGTAGCTATATCCCAGATCTTGATTGCTTCACCATGTGATGCTGTGACCAGCTTGCTGTCCCCTGAAAAGGCAAGAGCATCAACAGTAGAGACATGATCTTCAAGGATCTGTAGACAAGGACTCCACGTTTCGGCCACAACAGGCTTGTTGTGTATCCAAGGTGGGAAAGATTGATCAAACGCCTGTCGAACTGGGCTTTGTATCGGGCTGAATATAAGCGCAGAGGAATATACTTGAAGGGGTGCAATCTCAATTGCCCTGATAAAGTATAGAACGAATCGGTACCCATCATGTAGAAAACGGGCCAACTGTGTTTTGGAATTTTGTGTCTAAAATGGTAAGCTCATGGCGGATGTGAATGCTTATAATCAATTATAGACTAACCTTTAACAAATCTTCCAGTTTTTTTACAGCGATGACATTGTCTGATATCTTCTGTAAAAGGCTCAGAGCCTCAAGCCAATGGAGGAAATGCGTACGAAGAAACACAAAGACCGGTCCAGCGTCATCAAGGCAGTTCTGAGGTATGGGAGTGCTATTGTCGGATATTCCATTGCAGAGATGATCAATCCAATAGGCACAAGAATACCGAATGGCAGCCAGGGGATCTGGATCTGGAGTTTCAATCTCATCAATGCGCGACCCTGGATGTGGAAGCGTATAAATGTTCTCTTTCAAGATTAAAGTCATAGCAAGTAGCGAGTGGAAAAGTATCGTGTAATGAACTTCGCCATGGCCAGACGAGAATATAATTGGCTGCGTTGGCTTATCCAGGATTAAATGGTCCTTTGCTGACTGGTGGACAAAATAGACAGTGCGGTCGCGAATCGTTAAAAACGAGCCGCATTTATTGACCAATCTTTCCACTGCTTGATCGTTGATACGATTGTTGTTGAAGCCGGCTAATATTCTTAATTCTGCCAAGCTCAGTGGCCGAGATGCCAGAGCCGCAACTGAAAGAATCCTTTTACAAAGGCTAGGAGTATCTCCCTTGAGCTTGTCAACACGATCCACCATGAGGGAGTAAAGACTCCTAAGATCTCCTGGCATCTCCATAAGAATGTCCATGATATATAAAGGATCCTCATACTCTGCATCTTGTCTATCGCGGAGAGCTTTGACAACGAGAGCGACCCAAAGAAAAGTTCCGTTCGCTTTTTGTTGCATTTCCTGTTGCATCTGATCTTTGAGCTCTGGATGATATTTGATAAGATGGAGTTGTGATATCTCATGCTCAATATAAGCATCAACAGCGCGTGATACCAAGTCGGCGTTGACTTCAAGGCTAAGACTGATCCTCTCGAGGCCTTCTAAATCAGCTAGCCGACGCTCAATTTCGGGCCAGTTCCGGCTTGATAGAATCCACTTGACGCGAGATGAGGTCGATAAATTCTCGACAACAAGGTCTAGTAGCTGTTCTCGACCAGAAACACACTCGTCAAGGGCGTCAATGAGTAGATGGGCGTTCGTCAGAGTCGGATCCTTCAACATATCTGAAAATATTTCCGAAAGAGCAAACCACGAATTAGCTCCTAGAAAAAGGTCTTTGCCAGATGCATCGTATTTGCCGCGTATATGATGCATGAGCGCTGGTTGCTGGTCGACAAGCATAAACATCAAACCCCATAGAACAGCGTTGGCGTTGTTAATGCGTTGATCGGTCGCTTGGCAGAAAAAATAAGAAACAAGGCCAGAAAAGGGTGCTATCCTGCGCAGCTCATTCGCAATCCCGCAGAGAAGCATGGTTTTGCCCTTGCCCGGATCTCCTCTAATCCACAGCAGCCGTCTCTCTTCATCGTCGCGCCACTGTTTGAAATCCGGATTGTCCAAGATCCAGCGGTAAGATTGCTCCAGCAGACCGCCCTTTGTGCTCTCGATGCGTTTCTTGTCGTAGCTCGGGTCGGTGATGCCCAAGTCTTTGAAACACTGTAAATCTTCATTTGTCATTTTCTGTTTCACAAAAGTAACAATCTGCTCAAGATTGGCATTCATTTTCTCTTTCTGATGCACATCAGAGTCTTTGTAGAAAAGCGTTTCGGCTTTTTCAATCGCTTTGATATCGCCCTCCCAATCGTCCAGTTTAGCAATATCACGTAGAAAACCAAGTCCGCGATTCTTGTAGTAAGAACCAACGCTCTTCATCTGGTACAAGAATAGCAGTTTATAGAGGCCGATAAGCTGAGCCTCGAGTCCCCCTTTGATTTTGGAGAGATGGTTATAGGTACCGGCGTTCTCTCCTAGGATGGCATCAGATAGCTCCCAATACCACTCCATTCGCCGAATAACGTAGTCGATGCCATCGCGATTGGCTTTGGTTACACTCGTCGCGTTACCAAAAAGCTAAGAAATATCTAGCAGATTAGCTGACTTAGACTCTTTTATTGCCTGAAAAGGTAGGCATTTATACCTCCAGCGCTACGCATACGCCAGCCCAAGCAAGAGCAGCTTGTGGGATGGTTTGGATTGCGGAACTGATGATGTCCTTGGCAGACAGAACGACTTGCACACCTTTGTCGAGACTGTCTTTCATCTTCGTTTCACGCTCTATCTTGGCCAGTCCGGACGTGACAAGTTGTTGCATTTGGGCCCTTCTAGCGCCTGGATTGCCTTGGGCAATGATATTCCCATCCATGTCACATTCAGACCTCAGACGGTGAGATAGGATCTTTTCGTATGCTTCTACCAGCGCAGCCTCGGCCTCATTTGCTTTCAATTCGTCATATGCTCGATCCCAGAGGGCTTCAGGCAAACTTGCAGCAGATTTGTCTGCGATACTAGGGGCCGGTGGGACGTTGGACAGAGCTGATGCGGCTGTTTCATTGTTGTCGTCCTGCGCAGTCGCCACACCGCTATCTGGATTTTGAGGCTTTCTTCTCAAGCGGCGAAATCGTCTCGTGAGGCGATGCATGACAATATAGAAGGTCACCCAGTTGATGGAAATCAAAGCATCGAGGGCAGAGAACAAACGATGTGCAGGCAGAAGATGACTGCGGGGTGATTTGAGCAACAGTGGGTGCAAAGTCGCATTCGCGGAATGTTGGGGAAAGTGCCAGCATCCCAGTTGTGTCCTCCAGCACTCCAGCACAGCAGGTGCCGCTACCACTGGGATGCTGGAACACAACGACCAAGGCAGCATCATTGCTCGTGAATACCTTCAGAAGCGCAGAGGGGCACACAGCGCTATTATTACGCGCGGGGAAAATCATTGTCGGCCTTTGTTTTCCACTTCTCGCTCGCTCATGTGTGCACTTTAGAAGGGACTTTTGGTGCAGGTACGGATGCATCATCACCAGTTCATCAATGACTTGCCTCAACGACTTGTCCCACTTGTCGCACTAGCAGGTGTGCTTCAGCCTCAGTCACCCAATGCGAAGCTCCTATAGCGAGGCTGATTTGTTGACAAGGCGGTGTCGTGGTGAGCCATTACTACCGGTTACAGGGGCCGCTGTGCTTCAATATGATTGTTGCCAGCGACGATGCATTGGAGCAGCTGGATCAATGCGATGGGTCAGTGATGGCTGCCGCGGGAATTGCAATCGGTACAATTGCCGTGCTCTTGTTTTGTCTACTCTTCATTTTCTTTCTTCTCATTCCAATTTTTCTTGAAGACAAGTCTTTCGGTCATCTCGAGAGCCTCTTGCGAAATACCTCTCTACTTCTTCTCTCTTTTGCCGGCTTGTTCAAGAAGCAATCAGATCATCACGACAGTCACCAAACACGCTATAGCTCTCCGTATACACCGATACAACAAAGATGATGTATTCTATCCAAGCGCGTGCCTTGCGACTCTACCAAGATATCTATCCTGCACTTCTAGCCCTGCTATCCAATAAACAACGACTCAACCCTCGGCCTCCGCCTCTGCCTCAGCCTCAGCCTCAGCCTCAGCCTCGTCATCTGCCTCATCCTCTGCCTCAAAGAAATGCACCACCTCTGGAGCATGCGTCGCATTGCCATTCACGCTCCCTTCATACTGCAGATACCCCGACACATCCGGAAACCTGGCCTTCATGATATCCTCTGCGTCGCCAAATACCCAGACCGTCTGCATTCCCATGACCATGTGTTGTAGCGTATGGCAATGGATCATCCACACGCCGGCATCCTCCACCCGTAGCCGCCACGCGCGCCAGCCCCATGGCTGATTCTCCTGCACCCTCTTTGTGTATCGAAAGAGCATCGACGTGTCTCTCCGTATGGGATGCGTGCCTTTGAGCTGCCGCTCAGCAACGTCCGGATGATAGGCTCCCGGTCCTCCTCCAATGTCGTATATATGGCTGCCGTGGGCGTGCCAGGGATGCGTGTCGAGGCCTCCAGACCAGAATTTGTCGCGATTGCGCGAGCCAAGCTGCTGGAAGACAATCTCAATGACTTCTCCCAGCTTGGCAGGGTACGTCTTGGTCCGCGGATCGATGCCGTGGTTGGCGAGGGATGCCTCATAGTTGGGCAGGTACTGGCTCGCATTCCTGTACAGCGCCACGAGGTAAGGCTCATTTGGGCTGGTCTGCATGGGCAGTGGATGTGCATCTACCCAGGAGACGTCGTTGTCCGTCCACAGGACGTAGCTGTCCACCTGTTGCTGGGCGTAAACCATCACTCGGCGGGTGACCTGGTCGGCGGTAGGGAAGTTGTTGGGGAAGAGGGGCTCCAGCTTGTAGTCCAGAAAGCCGTCAATCGTGGGAGGGAGGTTGATGGGCCTCTTTGAGGGGACGGCAGTTGTCGAGACATATGGTTTGCCGCCAATGCCGCAGGTATTGCGATAGCGCAAGATGGCGTAACTAACCACGTTGCTGGGCCGATCGCGAGGCTCTATCTGTATGTAATAATCCAGCATGCCAGTGCGTCGAAGCTCCTCGCACGTCTTTGCCTTGAACAGCGCGCTGAACCGCTGGCCGGAGCCAATCTGCAGCAGCGGCGTGGAATAGGGCTTGGTGTAGTCGCCGTCCACCTCAACCACCTCAAGGTCATCATGGTCCTCAAATGCGATGGCGACGTACGACAGTGCCATGGCGCCAATGAACCTGAACCTATACCACTTGCCGGGATCAATCTCAATGACGGTCAGCTTGGACGTCCCCGGATCAACAACGTGGTACACGGATATGGTATCCCCGTTGACGAGGAAGCCGCCCGCCTCCCCGGACCATCGAAACGGCGCCGCCCGAAGACCTGCGACGATTTCCTTGTCTGTTTCGTAAAAGAGTTCTGATATGTGGAAGACGCGGTCACCGTCGACGGGATACGGCTTGCGGCGATTGGGCGGATCGTCGACAATCAGGGGCCCGTTTGCGGTGCTGGTCTGGAAGTCGACGTGCGAGTGGTAAAAGTAGGTGCCGGCGGTGCCTTCGGGCGTCCTCAGCTCGTAGTCGAAGTAGTATTGCGGCGGGATGGGCCACTGGCTGGCCATGGGCGTGCCGTCCGAGAAGGGGGCGGCAGCTTGAGCGAGGCCATGCCAGTGCTATGGTCGTTTGTTAGTTGGTTCTCAGTGTAGATATCGAGATGATAAGCTATTGGCTTACTATGGTGAGGTTGGCATCGTGCATGTCATTGTACACTCTGATCCAGACAACCTTCCCCTCAGGGATGTGCAGCTCAGGCCCGGGCAGCGAGTCGTTGACTAACGTTGTGTATCTGATGATGCCACCGACGCAGAATTGCTTTCTCGAGATCCGGAGCACATGCGTGGGAGTAAAGGTATCATCGTGTACTCGTGGCGCACCGGGTGTCCATGTTGGTTTGGCAGAGCGGACGGTAGAGATGAAAGATAAGAGGGCATATGATATCAATATCAGCCAGTGCATTTTTCGGCGAGGTGAGAAGACAGTCTCATTCATCCCGCGGAAATGCGTCTTTTCTTTCCCTCTCTCCTGATTCGGTACCCTGAGGGTTTTTGGAAGGAGCGACACGATAAGAGTTGTTGGGAGCCCATAATGCTCATTGGAAGAGATGCTACATGTTTTATGTTTGTTGAGGTACTGTTCATGTATCTCCCTTTATGTATCGGCCCTGGTATTTTGCAGTCCATTCCATCTGGCTTGGTGCTTGGATGCCGGCGCGGATGGGGTTCGATTTGTATATTTCCCAGAGGAATGGCATGGCATCTACGGCATCTACGACTCTACTGGAGAAGAAGCTGTCCTTGAAGCTGAATTGATTGCAATGAAATTATATCCAGAAGTCTCAAATTGATTTGAAGAAGCGTACCTAGACTTTGCAAGTACGTCGCGATACATGAAGAGCAGAACATGGAAGCGACGTCTTCAGAATTAATTGGGGCACGCTACTTGAACTTAATTCATCTTTTTTGCCAAAAACGGATATTTTGGTGGACGCAAGGCGCCACGATCCTATGTGGGCGATACGCATGGCTATCGATATTGAAATTGGCGATGTTTTTTTTTTTCTGACTCTGGTATGAAGGTTGGAATGGGAGATTGTCCTTTCCATCAAAGCAACGTTTTCGCTAGTCGTCTACTATTGAGACATGAAAAACGGTTCAACGGTTTACTATTTACATTCCTTGTAGCTACCGTGCTCTTCTTCTACGAGCTGGCCTACAAAACTACCGACTAAATGCATTGTACACATTGAGCAGCGAAAAGAGGCTCACTTAGCGATGCTTTCATCGGCAAACAATGGCCAGAGATTTGTGAACCGGACCAAACGATCCGGAACCACTGGCAGTGAGAGGACAAGAAGAGAGAGCACTAGGGAACTGAAAAAACAGCAAAACACCTGGGGCATCGCCGGTAGACACATAGAACGCATCTCAAGCAGCATCGCACTCTATCCAATGAAGCGAGCCCAATCTCTCAGACAAGGGTTCCCACTTCTCTGCTTGTTTGCTTTTGCTTTCTCCGCATGATACACTCGCCTCGCTTTCACAGATCGGGCCCTCGAGACTGTCCACTAGGACGTCTCCTGTCACATACGCCACCCCCTCAGTACTATTCATCCTGCTCATCTGTCACTCAGACTGAAAATGGATACACATGTACCATTTTTTATGCGTAAATTGGTGGCGTCTCAGCTTGTGTGATTCCAGACCCTGCTAGACGCACGTCGGGCTTTGATGCCGGAGGGGGCTGGGGGCAAGAGCCTGGGCTATCGCACTCTCGGAGAGAAATTGCAACTGGCAGCTTGCATATGCCCCTTCATGCAGGTCTATAAGCCACAACTGGACCGGTGTGCAAGGTTTAGGAGAGCAACCGGCAAGTCTTGAGACGATCATGCTTGTCGTAGGACAAGACACTGGGGCTGCAAGTATGGGACTGATGTGTTGTTCGAGCGGGGAAGTGGCCTTTCCAGTCAGATAATCTCGGAACAGGCATAGGTGGGTGATGAAGTCATAGACGGTATAGTGCAAGTGACAGAGATATATTCTGTTTTGGAAAACTACGCAGAGTGCCGATTGGGTGCAAGTATCGCGTACTCAAGGCGGAGTATTGGTAATGATGAGCAGACACTGGTAACTTTTACTTGGCACGTTGTGTATTCCTGTGAGGAGTACAGTATGTAAGTATACAAAAGATGACGAGCAATACAGTGGAGTATACACATATGGATTGCAGCATACCTGAGAGAGATGGGCGCGGCAAAAGACGACATTGCGGACGGGTTACAATACTGCAACATTTAGCTTGCGTACAGATTGCTCTACTGTACAGCCTCTACCTGGGTGCCTAGTACAGTAACCAGTACTAGCATTATATTCCATTGGTGTTCCTAGTACCTGTAAGTAGGTATGGACAGGGCTTTCGGCACCATGGCAGCCCGTCTCAGGCCGTTGCTTCAGTCAGGACATTCATGTCATGTTACTATTACCGTAATTGCCTCAATTGTCTCGTTCAAGATACGAACAAACGAATGGGAACACGCATGAACTCGTAGCCAGTGTTTGATGCTTGCCCCTTTCTAGACTTGATGGCTTGACCGTATTGGATGAGTGCCTCTGGTGGGCTTGTTTGCTTGTGGCCGAATCCAGCCTGGCAGGGGGGAGGAATAGGGATTAGTGCTAAGAATTCGCAGCCTGATGATAAGGTTAAGCATAGAAGACTATTGCAACGCACGGACAGACCGAACCAAGGCTGATTCCAGCGCTAGACTCAATATCCCAAGTACGTGGAGCAGCTGAGCCAGATGTCTGGCTATGACTTTGTGCCTACACATCTGAGACAGTCTAATGAAAAGAGGACGGCACGCATTTGGGCATCCACGCGTCAGGCTCGCATCTGACGGATCGTTTAGCGCGTGGAGCATATGCAAGGCGTGTTGTAAGTGGTTTGGCCTGATTCGTATTGCAACACAGAATGCAACTTTGCAATTTCGGCCGAAGGAGATACCGAGCTAAGACACGGAGAGCAGCAGCTATTTGGAAGAAAAAAGAAAAGAAAGAGCCAAAACTGTAATAGTAAAAGGCGCACAAGCGCCGTATTACCAGCCGATGTCATTGGATGGCGTCCGCATTGGCACATTACATTATGCGAGGGAGGTGTCTGGGCCGGGGATGGCTCACCGAACCTCTGGATGTGACCAATGAAACCAAAGGCCGTGAATTTTCGGGCACCCATGTTCTCGAACCATCCTTCTAGCAGCATCCCGTGAGCAGCGCAGTTCGGTCTCGGCAAGGCGCGACTCCGACATGAAGGTCATGGTGTTGTAAATGGGCGAGGTTGGCGGCGGGTACCTTGTATGCTCTGTCAGTGAACCTGTAGTGATGCCTGGCTAGTAGTAGCCTGATTTATTTGATACAGTACCTATTGAGGAGATTGCGAGACGAACGGGGAGAGCCCGGCTGGATCCAGGCGCTCTTACTCCGCAGCGGCAGAGCGAAATAAAGTGGACGACGACAGAGGATCGAGATGATGATCGAGATGAGATGCGACGTGTCGCCGTGCGCCCATGCCGCTTCCAGCACCTTTACTGCGTTGAGTGGTTGCATTGATGGTCATGAGGCCTGGGCAGAGGCAAAATCTCCATTACACCTAGGCCCTGTGATGTATCAGACTCGAGGTTGATTGACATCCTTTTAGAGTGGTGCTAAATATGGACCGAGCCGTGGCTCCCGTTGGCCGGCGATGCTTGTGTCCCAGGTACTCGGTACAGACAAGTCGGAACAAGTCCAGGCGGTCGTCCGGCATCAAGAAAGGCTCTTCCCTATTGATTCCCTATTTCAATAAGCAGAGCCACAGAGGGAGGAGGGGATGCGGCGAGCTCTGTCTGTCTGCCCCTATTGCTCTCTTTCCTTTTTCTGTTCAGCTCGCTTAACCGTGTGCTCCTTCTGTGTGTTTGCCATTGCTCGAATTGGAGGATTTGGGGCGTGCACGTCTGGGGGCGTGTCCATGTTACGCGCCTTGTCGAGAAGTGAGTTTGGCTGGTCTGGTGCGGGGGATGCGATCCATCAGGTACAGGTACACGGCAGGGAGCGTCGTCGCAGTCGAGGTACCGGTACCAGGGCGTGGCAGATGTGCCCATGCGGCTAGCAGCGCGGCAGCGGCAGTGATTGGTGCAGCGGCAGCATCCAGGGAGCTTTGAGGCAACAAGGCCATCTGAAAGGAGTAATCCAGGAACAGCCCAAGTCCCGGTACTTGCTCACGCACTAGAGCAGCGGCAGCGCAAGCGGCAGAGCTAGAAGCCCGCTAAAGCCCGCTAATGCAGGCATTTCTATCTTAGTACTCGTAGGGGCGGCCTAAATTGATGCCCACCGCCAAAGCTGGCTGCTGTAAGGCTGCCGCTATCTCGACTCCCCTCCGTCATCACCCATGATGGCCATCTTCTCTCCTCCGTCGGATGCCTCGCCGGCTTCCGACGACGCGATGCGATACTATCCGCCACTTCTAGCTCACAGCCAACCGTATCATTCCAGACTCTTTTCGATGGAGCCTGCTTGGCGTCACAAGGCCGGGACGGCAGATGTCCACAACAGAAGAGGAGAAAATAACATTGAAAAAAAAGTTGGCAGAAAGCGAGGAGATTCGGCCTGGTCCAGAGCTGAAAACATGGGCCTGCTCTCCCCTGCCAAGGATATTGCTACTGGTGTATCCAGGATATCGTTAACTGACCGGACATCTCTTCTAGAGTCTCAAGATTGACGAGCCCCGTGTCAATCACAAGGTCAAATTTCCTCTCAGCTCCCAAGACACTGCAAAACATCAGGAAAGCGTTTGATTCACGGTACGACTCGTAATGGTAAGCCCCGAATCAGTGCTGTCATGTCTCAGGGTAGTAGCAGCAAGAAAATCGAAGAGATCGTCCGGGGTGCAAGGGGAGCCATGCTAGCCGCGTGTGGCTGGCTGGGCTGCCAAGTTATAGCACCATGGCTGTATCTATCAAACTGCTAGCTCTTTCTATGGGAGCCAGCTAGCGCGCCATTCTGTTAATCAACTATTCGGTGAATGGCTTTAGTTATCCGGGCTGGACGCTTGGACAAACAAAACCATCTCCTTGCAGCAGCCTCAAGCGCGGCTGGGTTTCAGATGACTTTCAGCTACGTCAAGTGATGGCGTTGAGCACAATACTCGCTTTTCATGCATAGCTGGTAATTGCATAGCTATATCTATCAATTGATATTTATAGGGAATGCACAACCGCTGCCTCCAGCCATCACTACACCATCACTGCGTCCACATCAGGCATACCTTATTCTCTCATCATTTCCAGCGGTCCCGAAGTCGGTCTAAATTACATTCAGCATCCCACATTTGTCTTTGTCACTAGACTTTTCAAAGTAAA
Source organism: Trichoderma sp. CBMAI-0020 (assembly GCA_030708095.1). NCBI lineage: Eukaryota > Fungi > Ascomycota > Sordariomycetes > Hypocreales > Hypocreaceae > Trichoderma > Trichoderma sp. CBMAI-0020. Next base: position 2,116,866 of record JAJNCI010000002.1, read on the forward strand.
AAGTTCACCTTCTCAGCCCTTGGCTCTCGCAACTGCTGACAACCACTTACAGCCACCACAATGGCAACCAGACAACGCCAGAGCGCACGTGCAAAGATCACCATCCTCTTAGATCTCACCCCGCCCCAACAGGTACATCTGGCAACCACCAGTCCCTCCCCTCAAGGGCCCATCAATAACAACGCTTTCTTCCCCTAGATACGCGGCCTCGCAGTGCCCCGCATCGTCAGGACTCCTGACGGATGCCTCACCTGCCGCCGTCGTGGCTACAAATGCAACTGGGGACTGCCCGCTTGCGTCACCTGTGATGAAAACGGATACGAATGCATCCAGCCCATCAGCACCACTGGCTATGATGACTACGTCCGCCGCGGGGATGCCCAGCAACCGGCGGCCAAACCCAATACGCCCAAGAGACGCAAGAGCAAGAGCAAGAGCAAGTACAGGAAAAGGCGCAAGCACAATTACAAGAAGAACATTGGAATCAAACTCGAGCCCAAGGGAGAAGGAACCATGGCTCAGATCAAGCCCAAGTCCCACTTTGATGATGGCATCATTAGCCGGAATCCTACATTCCAGAATAGGAACTCGTTGTTTCCCGTCCCGAGGAGAACTGCCACCCACCGATGCACTCGTCAGCCCGCACCGTCGCATGCCTCCGGGCCACAACCTGGGGCCGAGCCTGGGGCCGATAATGGATCCGCATCCGCATCTGGTCCCGTGGCTGGGCCCGAGGCCGAGTCTTCTTCTGCATCGACGTCGGCACTGGCAGCCACAACTGCATCTGGATCTGCTTCTTCCGGGTCTGCATTTCAATCCGTGTTTGTGACACGCATAAAGAGGCACTTGTACGAGTCTCAGCAGCGTAAATTGGAACACACCCCCCGCCATGTCAAGAGATCCGACTCCACTTCCTCTGATGTCGATAAAGATCATGACTATGCGACTTATTACGACTATGAGTACGACTCTGATCCCGAAGTTATCCACGAAGAAGACCCCGAGCTCTCTCAAATGAGGACCTATTCTTACATGTCCAACCTCTTCGTGGTCATGAATAGCTGGCAGGGTCCCGGAGAACCTCCATTGAGCATCCGCATCGATGACTACATCTCCTACATGAGGGAAAATCACCTGGAGCTGGGGTACGAAGTGACACCTCTAACATTACTCTTGCTGCCTTCATGCGACTACACCGCAAGTGACACTCTTTTTTACTATGAGAAGCGCCCGGCCAACTATGGCGTCGCCGACCTCCCCGATATCAACCCGGTCAACCCCAAGCTGGTTCGATTGGGCTATGCCAACCCTTTGGTCCTGCAGCTCATCATTGCGCAGCGATCTAATCATCGCGAGGTGTCTTCCGCCATCTTGCCCACGGGGGAGAGCGCGGAGCACTTTTTGAGGGATGCTATTGCCTCATTCGGTCCCAAGATTGATCGCTACCTGGCTGGTGGCGAACATGAAATGCCCTCTCTGTTTATGGCAAGCATCGTTGTATCTCTTGTCGAAGTTGGTCTCCCTTTCTAGCTCCCTACTCTTTCCTAAATATCAGTCATGCTAACTTCTTTACACAGAGGGCCCGACTCGACAAGCTCTCCCAGGCATACGACCATCCAACAGCAGCCAAGGCCATCTTGACCAATCTCCACAGGCTCAGCTCGGAAGAAATTTTCCTCAGCATGCCTGACTTTCTGATAGAGTACTACATGCACACCGTCTCCTTGGCTTGCGTTGCTGCCAATCCCGTCACGGCGACTGGGGTTCCATTCATCAGTGCTCCGCAGTTGGCAATTGTCGACAGGTTGGTGGTTGAAGACTACGTCGGTAACCTTTGCGGAACCTGGCTCGATATTATGGCCACTATTCCACACATTTTTAGGTTGGGAGCCATCATGTACCGTCGGAAACTTGGTACGTCTACATTTGAAGACGCCTCCAGCGAGTTTCTCGATTTTGCCGATATAGAAGACAGGCTCCAGGCCTCTGCCCAGATCGAAGCCGGATGCAAGCGCACCCACACCTGGCAAAAAGTCGCCCTTTTATTCAAGATTGCCGCCACATTGTACCTGTGGTCTCTCTTGGATGAGCCTCTCCTCCATAACCCAGACGTTGTTCCCATAGATGAAGACGCCGAGCTCCAATATGAGGACTATGAGTACGACGACCCGGACGAGCGAAGACAGAAATTGCACAAAGTGTTCATGAAAGAGATAATCCAACAAGCAGATGAATTGCTGCCCACCATTACATTGGACAGTGACTTCAATCTCGCCCTCTGCTGGCCTATGCTTATCCTGGGGTGCTTTACCAAAAATAAAGGTACAGAGGAATTCATCGAGCAGCGCCTGATTGACATAGCCCACCAGTCTACCGTTGGCAATTGCCTTGAGACTCTATTTATTCTCAGACACGTCTGGACTCTGCCTATGAGCGAGCGGTCCCCCTGGAGGATTTGGCAGTATGTCCAGGATTCTAGGTGCCGGGAATGTGCCTGTCCGCAATGCATGCCTTTTCTTTTTTGAACGAGGTGGACCAATCATCTTGTGAACTTGTTCTTTTCATTTCTGAACTCTACTTTTATCATGTGGACCAGTTCACCTTTCCTTCGCCTTGGCTCTCTTGGAAGACCTCTTGGCAGAAAGGTGTAGTCGCTTTGTTGGATGTTTCTTTCGAATGGAGGATTTGGTGGATTGGAGATTTAATTTATGGAGTGTCTATGGAGGGTTTGACTCATTGGAGGATTTGGCGATTGGCGGATTTGTCTCTTATGTATTTAGACTGGCTGGGTTGTCTCTTGTCCCTAGATTGGATTACTTGGATAGAGTACAATATATTACACATTTACCTACAAATCTTCAGTTCATAGTAAGTACACAAAGAGTACTATCCCGAAGCATCATCGAATGAATCATCATGTCATTCCTCGTTATTTAGCATATATACGGAGACGAGGCGCTTTTGCCCCCCCAGGTGTCTTCCTTCTCTTTTATGTACACGAGATAAGATGTCGGCATCGCCTTAGTTGCCGCCGAAAGGGCCACCAGGAATGGCGACGGCGCACGAGTAGGCGGAGAAGGCGCCGAAGATGATGGTCTCGGCAGTGTCGGCGCTGTAAGCGGCGTAGGGGATGTCGCAGGCGGCAGTGCTGAGGGGAGGGTTAGCATTGTTGAATAACGAAGCAGAGGGGAATAGATGTTGTCAACACTTACTTGTACAGATCACAGGCGTGGCCGGCCTTGATCTTGATGGACTGGACGATGGGGCTAAATGACAAGTGTTAGTTTTCGAGTTGAATCACAAGTAAAAGAGAAGAAGAAGAGAAACTTACAATCCGGTGACGGGGTTGCAGGTGCCAATAGCATCGTCAGTGCCGCTGATGTCAAAGGTGGAGCCCTGAAAGTTGGGCTCGGAGTAGAGAGTGGCCTGGTTCATTGTTGGTTGTAATTGTCAGCTCATCTCTTTGTATTTCTTTGACTTATTTCCGCTGGGGGCTGAACATACCACGTTCTGAGCGGCGGCGACGCTGGCGAAGACGAGAGAGAGGACGGAGAACTGCATGTTGGCGGTTGTTTGGAGAAGAGGAATTGGAGTGTTTCTTTGGCTGTTTGAATGAAGAGATAGTCGTTGATCGACAGGAGATTTTTACTATTTGACGGCGGATGCTTCATCAGTCTTATATGCATCTCATGCGATTGCTCCCCCGACTTCTGAACCGCCTCTCGGCAGCATAAACGGAGATGTTCGTATAGCGTTTAGCGCATACACATACCTACTGCAGGTGATACTCTTACTGTAGTATATGCTTACGTTCTGGTAATTCGGGTAAAATTCCAATCCCCAGCCACGCAAGAAATGGGGATAAACGAGGTAAACGTGCCGGCTTGCTTTTACCGAGGGGTTCCAGGATAGTAATCTAAGGTGCAGAATGGGATGGTTCATCTTACGCCTTGATGCTGTACTAGTATTCAAAATAGGAAGGATGAAACAGTAGATGCGTGAGCTCCTTTTGTCATGATTACCCGCAAGTGGCCGGACAGACTATCTACTGTCAAGTTTCTGCGGTACTTTTCCCTTTAGACGAAAGAGAAGTAGAGGACATAAAGCTACCAGCAAATCACATTGTTTTACAGAAGAAGGATAACCCTGATGATCATACTATCGTCTCAACCGAATAGCCAACTGCCGGATTGAACCGCTGCAGGGGTGCGGGCTGATGATTGGCACCTACCGGAATAAGCTTGATTTGTTGTCCTGATGTGGTTTTAGCACAAATCTTATGTACTATACTCTGACCTCCTTAAAATAGGTGGGTAGCCTATTACTATACATAGACGGGCATTACACCGTGGGCTCTGGCAATTCGATGATTAGTAGCCTATTGAGAACCGTATGACACTGTTTTGTGCGTAGGTATGATTTGTTGAGGCCGCTGGGCCGATTAGGCTGAAGGTGACTAGAAAGCAACCAAATTGTTGAAAATATGATTAGCTGTAGGAGGTGGGAATCCCTCGCGGGATGCGAGACAGCATGTACATCAAGGTTCGGGAGAATATAGACCGAAAGAGAGAAAAGACGGGGAGATATTGGGCATCGAATTCGCTGACTTCAGCGTAACGGTGTCGAGGGCAATAAAGTTGAGGGCATAAGTAGTAGCACGGCGAGTTGATCGAATCGTCTTACCGAGTTTCCCAGCTAAGCAGGAAAATACCCGACGGCATCCTAGCCTTTTAATCGCCTATCTCAAAGGATTCTGTGAGACTGCATCTCAATGGTGGAACTATCTTAGATCTCTGTTCGGTTAGACTCTCGATGGCTGTAAGCCCAAGTATAATTTAGTAATAGACGGAAAAATATAGAGCGGGCTTGAAACCAGGCAATGGCGATTATGTATCTGCATTCCAAAGAGTAGCATCTTGTTCCTGGATTATACATGGAGCAAGGTATAAGCAGTAGGTAGTAGTACATACTTGGTCAACGACGAGCTTTGCAGACCATACCGACAATTCAGGGCCATCCACTTTTGCTTTCTTGATTTCATCCCCATCCACCATAAGAATCTACAGGGATTGCCATTAAAAGAACACGAACCACATATTGTGCCGATCCGACGTAGTATTCCGCGAAATAGCGTTCCAGAGGTTTTTCCACCTGTCTTGTTCTTTGCCTTCTTCAGCCCCCCCCCCTAGGCAGACAATTTTTGTATACAAAATGCCAATGTTAGCAAACACTTGCCCTTTTAGGTAACTTCATGGGGAACTTAAGCAGGGAGAGATGTGGTAGAGAATCGAGCCCCAAGAGTCTATCAGTCGGAAATAGCTGTAGGCATGTTGTAAGATCCATTGGTGGCAGCTGAATGACGAAAAGAGAAATCCCATGCGAGCAACCAATACAAATCAAACCAAACTGCATCTCAACGCAGCGACAGACTCCGCAACAGCTCTCATTTTCTTTTCTTCGCGTCTGCTATTGCTTGGTGGGGTCTGCTACAATATCGCGTTCGCGTTCTGCCGTCCAAATCACAGGGCGGTAAAGCAACTTTTTTTTTTTTTCTTGGAGGGGCACTCGCTCACCGCCCGCCAAAATCTCTGCCCGCCCGCCCTCTATAAAGCTTCGCCCGCCGCTCGTTCTTTCGATTTTCTTTTTTCTTTTCTTCTTCACGTCGACAATACTTCAGTATGTGCCACCCCTACCTGCAGCAGTATCTTTCCAGAGTATTCGTCTAACCTTGTTTCTTTCACAGGAGAATCATTTCTATAGTATTTGTCTCTTGCTTTGGTTCCCAAAAGAGCCATCGAATCCACCCTGGTTGATGATTGCATATCCTCGACACCCAAGAGTGAATTTTTCTGGTCCTCTCGCTCCGTCCGCAAGGATGGCGGTGGTCGCCTCGTGCTTCTGCTGTATAGAGAGTTGTTCTCTTGATGATCTCGACCCTATCCGTGGTCTGCCTTCGGGCGCATGGGCAGGGTGGGTGTCGATGGACGTCTGACAGGCTTCTTTTCCTTTTCATTGCACGTTGGGGCTTGCCCTGGATGCGAAGAAGATGAAGATGCGACTGCCCTATTGAACTGGTGCTGCTGGTATCGCAGGTTGGGTTGCATGCAGGGTTTTTTTTTTTTTTTTTTTTTTTTCTTTTTGGAGATACCCTTTGTATACTGGGTCACGGCTAATATCGCACCACAACCAGAGACAAAGATCACGATGGGGATTTTCACATATGCTCTCAGGTATGAATCCATAAGAGTTCGTTGCTAACCCATCACATTACATTCGAGTTCTAGAATGTCCACATACCCAACGCGTCACAGACTTTAGCTTTACAGCAGCATGTCCATCCGTCAGCAACACAACATCTACCAATCACATCAATCGTCACTAGAAAAGAGAAAAAGAATCTTGCACACGTGAACAGAGCAGCTTGGGCTCAAAATCTTTTTAATGTCTTCTCTTCCGTTCGTTAAACCCCGTAGGCTGGCTATCTCCAGAGGAGGGGGTAGGAAAGAAATATGAAAAAAAAAGGGGGAATCACTTGAGGAAATAAAATTCCTTTCCCTTTCTTCTTTGACTAAAAAGCAAACATCAAATCCGAGACTCCAGTCCACATATATGCCATTGTTTTTGTTTTAACCATTGATCTTGTTTTTTTTTGGATATCACTTTATCCACTAAAAGAAAGAAAGAAAGCAAAGATTACTATACATCTTCCTTCTTTCCTTAGTGAGCCAGAGCGCGGCGGCGGTCACGCTCCTCAGCAATGGTGAGCTTGACACCCTTGCCCTTGGGCAGGGAGATCCAGGGCTTCTCCTGGCCAATGACGAAGACGTTGCTCTCACGGGTGGCAAAGGTGTTGTCAATGGCGTCCTTGATGTGGACAATGTTGAAGCCTCCGTCGTGGCGCTCACGGTGGGTGATGACACCAACACGGCCCATGTTACGACCACCAGTGACCATGGCGACGGCGCCAGTGTCGAACTTAATGAAGTCGGTGATCTTGCCGGTGGCAAGGTCGATCTTGACGGTGTCGTTGACCTTGATCAGGGGGTCAGGGTAACGGATGCTGTTTGGGAGAAGAACAATTAGTACTCGCAGAGGGAAATTGGGGAACATACAGCCGTAGAATGAAGCTTCCATCGTTCCTCTTTTTTTCGCTCGAGCTTTTTTGTGCCTTTCTCAAGTTTCTCCTTCTAGTCTCTCAAGCTTGAGAGAAGAGAAATGGGGGAGAAAGTGATAGAAGAAAGGCAAAGCAAAAGAGTATAAAAAAGAAAGGTGGGTGGAAGGGAAGAGAAAAAGTTTCCTAAGTTTTCTTCTTCTGTGTCCTTCTCCTTCTCTTTGATCCCCCCCCAAGAATCGACCAAAGCTTGATCCAACGGCTGAATGATGTCTGACAGAACAACTCACGTTCTCGCATCGTGCGTGACCAAGAATGGGATTCCACCACGGCCCAGCTGGACGCGCTTGACCTTGCCCAGCTTGTACTCGGCCTCCTCGGCCTGGATGCGGTGGACGGTGAAGCGGCCCTTGGTGTCGTAGATGAGGCGGAAGTTCTCGCCAGTCTTCTCAATGGTGATGACGTCCATGTAGCCGGCGGGGTAGGTGATGTCGGTGCGGACCTTGCCGTCAACCTTGACGAGGCGCTGCATCATGATGGCCTTGGTCTCGCGGTAGTTGAGAGCATACTTGAGGCGGTTTCGGATGAAGACGATCAGGGGCATGCAGTCGCGGAGCTTGTGAGGACCGGCAGAGGGCTTGGGGGCGTACAGGCCGGACAGCTTGTCCAAGAGCCAGTGGGAGGGGGCGCTAAGGCGCTTCTGGTGCTTCTTGCTGTGAGAGGAGAATGGTCAGCTGGATTGATCCATGGTGTTGTTGATGATGAATATTCTTCCAATGGCTTGAAGCTCCATCCTCGAGAAAAAAATAAAGTGTTGCTCGGCAAAGTCAATTTGCGCCAACGCAACATTTTCTTTTTTTCTCCCTCTTCCTTCACGAGATAGAAGGAGGAAGAGAAGAAGACGATGATGGTAGAGGCTTCTCGACATTGTGTTTCACGGCTGGTACTCACATTCCTCGGGCCATGGTGACGACTGGCTGATTTGTCGGATGATGAGAACGACGAAAAGGTTGAGCGTGGATCAAGATCTGAAATGAAAACGGCGGCTCGTCTTTTTTTTTCTCTTCTCGCTTCGTGAGCGCCAAAATGTGGGGGCTTCTTGCCCTAAGGCTGGGTGGTGAGGAGCGAAGTAGGAATCACGTGAGATAGCCTTGCATGCAATGCCGCTGTTTTTCCGAGCGTCTCCATAGTGGCTCCATCTTGCTCTGGAATGGAGAAAGGCTCCATAAAACCTGCTAAGGCGAGCATCACGAGGGCTATCCGCGTTCGATCCGCTGAGGAATTAAAATGTAGTTAAATGATATCAGAGAATCAGATCGGCAGGTCGATAGACTGGTAGATGGATAGGTTGGTAAATGAAGAAATCAGTTCATTGGCCTATGTATTGCTATAACTCCTTCCATTCCCTCCCATCCCATCATGTGTAACGTAAATACGGGTATTATAATCCTTGCCTGTCCCTTTCCATATGCGAGCTTAAGATGGCAACACTCTCCAAGTGAAGCACGGAATTATTAAAGCTCTTAGAAGAAGAAAAAGGCGTATTCCGTGCCTTAAAAATGCTCCTATCAAAGGGAAGAAAAAGATGAAAGATGGATGCAGATTAGATGTGGTAGAACAAGAGCTGCCATGGTTGTTGTAATGATGCTTATTTTTTTGTTGCTGTAATGATGCTTATTTTTTTTTGTCGTTGTGGTCGATGGATCGTCACTGGCGGCTCCGGGGATTCTCAAAGTTAAAAGCCGGTTACTGAGACCGAAACTGGGACTGCTCCGAGGAATTGGTCACCAGAAATGACCACTTTTGCGGCTCCTTGGGAGCCTCTCCGCGCCTGGTGGGAGCCGCCTGGAAAGAATGGCTGATGGTCATGTTGACCATTGGCTCGAGAATGTTGTTGGTGCTGACGTCCTTGGGCTGGAAGATGCCCTTTTCGATGCGTTGGTAAATGTAGGGATACTTGTTTCGCACGCGATCCCGAAGATCCGTCGGCTTCCGGTTGCCAAGGTGGAAGCGCTTGTCACGGTGAATCTTGGTCCACGTCGGCCCATACGTCTCGAGGCCCTGCAAGATCTCTTGGTCGTCTCGGGTGGTAAAGGTGGTCCTCTCTCGCCGACGAGCCTTTTTAAAGGGCCCTGTAATGCCGAGCCCCACCAGATCCGACACCCTCATACGATGCGCACGAGTCTTCTTGGCGGGACGGTCGTCAGAAAATCCGACCGGGCTAGAGCTGGCTGGCTGGTCCTTGCTCGGCAGCATGTCGCCGCCTGCGTCGGCCATGACAGTATCAGGGGACTCGTCATTGGACTTTTCCGGCTTGTTGGGCGACGACGTCTTGGTTGCCAGCGGCCCTTTGGCGCGAGCCTTGGTTCTGTCTCCGTCGGTCACCCTCATTTCCTCCGGGCAGCAGGTGCGAAAGCGATCCTTGAGATCACCCGCTGTCCGGGAATTAAATAAAAAATCCGGGTCGTCCAAGATATTGGTCCATCGGCCCACACCATGTCGACCAACGCCCATGAGCAAGTGGTTCGTCTCCTCCTCGGACCATTTCCGCCTGGGCTTGCTCGAACGCTTTCTCGAGGCCCTTGGCTTGGGCACAGGCTGGTCTGGCTCCGGCGACATGCGGGGCCCCGGGGGGCTGTAGCTGAGCTCGTGGAGGAGCTTGGACTGGCCGGCGTCGGTGTCATCAAAAGCACTGGACGATATGGGCGGAAAGAGGGCGACGTTGGGCGGCGGCTCGAAGAGTCCGTTGATGATGGGCGGCATGAAGGGTGCCTGATGTGCCTTGGGCTTCTTTGCAGGCTGCGGAAGCTGTAAGAAATCATCCTTGATGTGGATCGCCGGTCGTTTCTTGGAGTTGGAAGTGGAGGGAGAAGCGGTGGAGATTGAGACAACGGGAGGTGTTGGAGGTGTAGAGGTGGAGGCGAAGGCTAACGTAGTAGCAGAGATAGAGGTAGAGGTGGAGGCGAAGGCTAATGTAGTAGCAGAGATAGAGGAAGAGGTAGAGGTAGAGATAGAGGTGGTAGAGGTAGAAGTGGAAGTGGAAATGGAGGCTGCAGCAGAGGCAGAGATGGCCGCAGCAGAAGCAGCGCCAGCACCGGCAACAGCACCAGCAGCGTACAGAGAGGACAACGAAGGCAGATGGGCGTCATCATGAAAGTCGGGCCCGTCGTCGTTGAGGATGCTGGAGAAGGAGAGATAGGGCGCTGGCGGCGCAGACACAGACATGGGCGGCACGTCGCTCAACAGCAGGCGCAGAGGAAACACGCCCGAGCTCCCGGCATATTTGCCTTCCCTGCCGTAGTCTGCGTCTTTCCTGTGGTCCGGCGAGGCCGTCGTGGCCTGGTCTCTGGCAGGAGATGCTGTCACGGCATGGCCCGCTCCGCTGATGCTCGGCAGCGTGGCATGTCGTCCAGAGCTGCCCAGGAAGCTGTCTGAGCGAAGGCCGTCGAGCTGCAGCGGCGGCAGAGGCCCATCACGAATGCCGGCATGGGTGGGCAGTTGCAGCGACGGGAGCGACGGCAGTTGGTGTAAGTCAGCAGCGGAAGGCTCCGGCCTCGCGGGCTCATCGTTCAAGAGATGGATGAGACGCGGCTCGATGGTGGCCATGTTCGTTCCCTGTGCGAACTTGGTCGCCGGGCCGCAGCATTGAATACAGAACGATTGGTTGATGCCAGGCCCGGATTCGATGTTCAGTCCAGGCGTTGGACGATGGACCGGCCGCACGTGAGTAAAGCGGCTGAAGTGGCGTGGTTTTGAATTGACGGCAGCACAAAGAGTGACCAAGGCCGGGTAGAGAGAGGGGGAGGGCCAGCGAATGAATAAATGAATGAGGCGTGCGAAGATGGTAAAGAAGGAGACGGAGAGTGAGAGTGTGTGGGAGAAGAAGGGAAAAAGGTAAAAAGTAAAAAGGCAAAAAAAGAAGATTAGACGAGGCAGCGCGTAGTGGCGCGGGAGAGGGAGAAGCGAGCGAGAGGGATGGACGGAAGCTGGAGCTGGGCTGGGCTGAGGGAGCTGAAGTGAGTGACGGACGCTCGGATGTGCCTGGGAGCCCCGAATCTCACTGGCTGAGGCTCGTTTTGGCTTACAGCAACGCCGGCAGAGGCTAAAAAGCTCGTGCAGTGCAATTGCTGGTTTGGCGGCTGCAACTGCAAAATGACTCTCTCTCTCTTTCTCTCTCTCTCTCTCTCTCTTGACGCGATGGCCACTACTGCTGCGGCCGAATCTGCTTTGGGAAGGGCGAGCCAAATGCTGAGTCGAGTCGGGATGGGGCCTGGCAAAGAAACAGGGAAAAAGGGAGAAGAGGCCGGACGAGCAGCACGTGAAGCACCTCGAGGAATGGAGAAGGGCCAGAATGAGGTTTAGTGGCCGGACGACGCCTGAGACAGCAGGAAAAAGCAAAGCAGAGAATCGAGAAGAGCACAGGGCCTGTGGTTACAAATCACGGATGAACCCGGCTGTGAGCTACGTCGTGATTGCGCGTCAATCGGTCAGTCCCTTGGAGACGTCGTCCCATCCAGGCTTTATATCCATCCTCGACATGCCATCTCGTCTGCACTGCTTAGGGATGCCTCTGCTTGCAAGACCCGAAAGGGCTCAAGTGCGAAAAAAGGCTCGGCAGCTACACCAGCACCAGCACCAACGCGCAGTCGCATCGCGTCTAGCAGACGCACAAGACGGTTGGGCACAAGAAGAAGCAAAAGCAGCCCAACTCCATTGCAGAGAAAAGACAAGGTGACGGCGGCAAAGCGAGTGCATGTAAGCGCCGTGCGAGCAAGAAAATCACGTATCGCTGCACCAACACGCTGCTCTGTAGCAACATTAGTAGGTACTGGTATCGCCGGAAAGGGGAACTTCCCCACACACGGATGAGCGTCGACGTCGTCGTCGAGGACCAGCCAACACCACCGACGTCCAATCGCCATTCGGTGTTTTCTTGAGGTCCAGCATTTCAGTTCAATCTTCGTTTTCCACATCACCAACACTCCAGCGCCAAAGGCTGGGCATGTCACCAACAAAGCAGCTTTGCCGCGTCCTACTGCGACTGCGACTGTGACTGCGACCACGACTGCGGAGAGCCATTGCTCCGTCTCCACAGCCCTTTTGAACTTCCGAGTCGCCGTGTTGACAACGCGTGTGCATCTCACCTCCATCCATCTCCATCGTGGTCATCTGTCAATTCACCATTCAGTCTTGCTCTGCTGCTTCCAATACAGTGCCCAAACCCTCACTACTCCATCCAACGTTTATACAACGCACATCCATCATCATCATCATGGCTGCTGCATTGCCGCAGTTTCCCCGCGTCGTCTTTACGATCCTTGAGCCCATGTCGCTGTAAGCCCGCAATCCCTGTTCGCTGTCTTCTCAATCCCAATCGAGCCCAATTGGCATCAAGGCAACCAGCCATTCCAGATGCAGATGCTTGCTTGCATCATCTATTGAGTGTTGGATGTCCAACATCACTGGTGACCCCTTGATCAGTAGTCCTTCGTATCCGTAATTGGCAACTGTATAATAATACACAGCTAACCTCTCGTCTGAGTTGAAAACAACAACAGTGTGGCAGGCTTCCTTGGTGCCGTATATGATCCGGCATGGTTCGTTGCGCAGCAGATCCCCCAGGAAAAGCCTCTCGTGGCCTCGGAGAATAGCATCGTGCTGGCCCACCAGCTCGGCAACATGTACCTGGGCATGTGTCTCGTGGGCCTGTCTCTGTTCTGGTCCACCTCCGAGATCAAAGTCATCCGCAGCTATCTCATCGCGCTCCTGGTTGCCGACGCTGGCCACGTTGGCTTTACATGGTACGGCATGGGTTCTGAGAGCTTCTTTGACGTGTCTGGGTGGAATGCCATGGCCTGGGGGAATCTGGGAGCCACCGTAAGTCTATTGTCTTTCCTCTTCCTCTTCCTCTTCTTCCTCTTTTTTGACAACAACTCCCGATCCGAGAAGAGCCGAGCAGAGAGACTGCTGTAGTTTGTATTGGGCTGCTGTATTTGTTGGCATTACCGCTAACCACGTGTCAAATCACCATAGCTGTTTCTTGCTTTTACCCGCATTGCCTATCTCTCAGGCATCTTTGGCCCAGACAATGCCGCTCCAGCCTCCATTAAATCCAGCAAGAAGAAGAATAAAGCCAACTGATAGGCTGCAAAGCTGCAATCCGATGCTGCCAGTCGATCCAAGCTTGTGGCTCCTTGCCGGGGACTCACCGCTTCTCCGAGCTGGAAAACAAGCTCGCCCACTCGAGCGATTCAGCCCTGTATGGAGATCATCACTTCCAGTATTGACCGGGTCTGGTGTCCTACCGCCTGGTTGTTTTTGTTGCATTTACCTCTTCGTTCTGTACAATACCGGGGCTTTGACTGCAAGTCGGAAACCATATTGCGTGTATATCTATTCAGGGCCGTGTAGCCTTTGGAATGTCGCACATCGCATGAAGCTGTTCTTGTAAAACGATTGAAACCTGGTGTTTACCACTGTATACCACCAAAGCGCATGCTCAATTGCCCTCGGCTTGACTTGTACATCTCAGCAACACTGAACTTTGTTCCGCTAAACAGGAGTTCCATCAACAGCCTGGAGGCTCTATGTAGTCAGCTCTGCACGTGTGACCCAATGTGGCTAGCACATGTAAGAGCAAAGTACCTCGTGTCATTAAACTTTGTAATGATTCGGGGAGACTTTTGACCGGATGACTCCAGATGTTCCAATTTCAGCTTTACCTTGATGAAGAGCTGAATCACTCTGTCGTTTGCCAACACAATGTGCAGACGAGTTGCTGGTCAGTTCATAACAACATCCAATACTTGTGTAATAACATTTGCCACTTCTGGGTATTTATACCTATAAATAACCAGAGGTCCCTATCCAGATGCACTTTTGAACATCTTCCTTGACTCTAGTCATCCAGCTCATAATGGTAGACTCTCCTTTGTCAATCGCTCAATAGTGAATGAGGGTTTCGCTGGTCTGGTCTGTGAGCTTGAGTTGGTATAAGTTGATGTTGAATGGTTGAGTCTTGTCTAGTTCTTCGATCCATATACTTTCCAAAATCGGGTATACCCTGATATGCCATAATTGAGACCGAAGAGTCGCTTGTTGATGCTTCCAGAAACATCTGTAGCAGATCACTCGAATGACTCGTAGCGGCAAAAAGCTAAACGTGTTATCTTGGTCACACAATGGTGAGTGTTGTGCGGCGTTGAGCTGTTGATCCGCCACAGGCGTCTACCTTTGTGTTTGCCTTTTCAACGACATGTATATAGATTTGGTGATGAGTCTATGCGGTATGTCGTCCACAGAACGTGGACGCGCCGTCAGTGCGAGTACGTTGAAGGTCGATGTCGACCCATTTACATCTGTTCAAAAGAGTTAAGCCCAATCTCTCTACTCTCTACAATTGGAACCTATATCGAGCTTTCGCGTCCCCAAGGCTCAAAGCCAAATACTGGACTCGACAGCAATCAGATGGTATTTTGGCCAATCCATGGACAAGTTGAAAGATTTGACAATCCGAAATAGAACTTTATAAAGTACATGCAGCTCATCCCGCTGATTCAAGCCGCCTCTTGCGTTGCCGGGTGACAGGAGGAGACGGAGGATTGCGTGCTCTTTTCCGAGTAGAAGAAGAAAACGGGGAATTGCGTGGCGTTTGGCGAGTAGAAGAAGATGCTAGAGGACTGCGTGCTCTTCTGATCTGACGCCGAGGTCGCCGGTAATCTTCTTCGTAACTGACCGATGTAAAACTAGACATGCCATCAACGCCGACCTCGGCATCGTCCGTATCATAGTCAAGGGACAACCCAGCATTTGTCAATTGGCTATCCTGAGTAGTGTTTTGGGTTTCCTGGGTGGCGTCTTGGGCAGCGTGCCGGGTGCCCTCGGCCGGCTCGATAAACGTATGGGCGTCGTAAAAGTCAAGAGGACTTGAACCTTGGTCTTGCTGCTCTTCTCCGGCCCTGCTGAAATTGTCACCCCTTTCTGTGCTTCCATCGTCTATGTCTTCATCTACTGCGTTTTGGCGCCGCGCCCTCTCATTGGCCTTTGCAATAAATCGGTCTCGGTCTTCTTTTGCCCTCATCCTCAGATTTCTGAATGCTCCCCTGCCTGTCAAATAAGCCTCTTCATCGTCTAGCGCATAGGCCTTGAGCAAAGTGGCATAGCAACCAGGTTGATCCCCGGGCTGGGAAGGCTCTGTCAGATGGTGTGCGTATAGTCTGAGGTATGTATCAACTAAAGTTGCCGTGAATGCATAGGCGTTGCCGTCGTATTCAGGTTCCTCGTCATTCTCGTCCCGGAGATAATTCTTCAGGGCATGCATTATATAGGCACCGTGCACACCGTTCATTGTCGTCTGTCTCTCCGCTACCTTCATTTTCCCTGCATTGTTCTTGAATTCCATAAAGAAATTGGGCACGATGGGAGCCTCTGCGTTTTTTGTCGGGATTATTTGATTGTCCAGGTCTTCTCTTACGGTCATGTCCACATCCTCAAGAAGAGCTCCTTCGAAGTAATCTGGCACTGGTGTAGTTGTGATATACCCAGTCCTTGAGAGTAAATTGGTAAAGAAACAGTTGCCACTGTTCGGGATATCCACGTCACCAACAAGAAGCGGAATTAGTTTGCGCACCAGGTCACCTTCGGTTGCACCCGGAAGTTTATCCAAGAAGTCATCGTGAGCTGTCTCGAGGGCAGTGGAAGAGGAAAGCGAGCGCCCTGGCTGTTTGAGAGCTTTGCGAATCTCTTGAAGGTTATTCGGTTTAGGGGGACGCCTGCCATTGGAAAATCTGTGCCGAGGAAAGTAGATGCAGTATTTAAGACAATGCTGCTCGAAGTTGTCGTCATATGCCGACGTGCGTTTGCTTTTGTTAGATGTGGCAGACTTTTTCCCAGTTCGCCGCGTTTGCCGGGTGCTTGAGGATACGAGGGATGCTGTATCACGGCTCAAGGGGAGCCTTGGCGACGCCATCGAGTGAGTAACGTTCGCTGGCTCTGGATACTGAGCAAGGCGGTCAGCCTGGAGTTCTTAATGGCAAAGTACCTAGTTTGCACACATACCCCTTTGAGGCCACTGAGATCTGGGCCCCCAGATGCCGCAAACTGGGCAAGCTTAGGCACACCAAGTTTCGCAAGCGCAGCAAGCTTTGCGCCGCGAGGTTTTACAAACTTTGCCGCAGGGCTAGGCTTGGGCAGAGAGAGGTCCTCGTTCCGCCGGCCGAGCTCTCGCAGGGCACGGGGCGTGAGCCAGATCTTTGGCAAGCTGTCGTAGAATTCGGGAGGGAAGTTTGATGGCCTGCGAGCCGAGCCGCTTGACTTTGACCTGTTGGAGATGTGGTCTGGCAGGGGTTCATCTGCTCGCGGCCGCTTTCCTTTCCACGTCTGAGCCATGGATGGCGGCAATTATGATGGAGGAATGCCACTGTGTGGAACAGGCCGGATTATAAAGATGTAGGCGCGGCTTGAGCAGGTGACCATCTCACGGTGTAGGATATCCATGCTACCTGATGAGGTGCTGCAAGCCCGATGCATGGAGCATCATACGAGACTTGAATGCGCCTATAAAAATGGAAATCATCACACCCATAATGCGCTGTTGGGCCTCAAAGCGGCGGTGGTATTGATCGTGATATGCAGTTGGTCGTGGAGTTGAAGGAAATAGACGGGGTGCCCGGCCTGCTCCTCCCTGTGTAGGCTTAGGATTTGCGCCTGGCAGGTGCTGTTACGGTTCAAAATGCTACGTAGCCCCTACATGCAGCCTCTTATCCGACCCGTTTGCCCCCTGCTCTTTCTCACACCCTTTCATGCGAAATAGGCCATTCGGACCGGGCGTAGAGTTAACCAGATTCATGCAGAATACTACATGCATCAGGTACCAATTGGCTGGATATGTATTCAGATGGAGCGTAGGTCAGCTGAGCTGTTGCATCGAAAATTGTCTTTTGTTCTCCCTTGTAGAAAACAAGCAGTACGAACATCAGTTAGTGCTGTATGGTACTTTACTTGAGGATTTCAGTAGATAAGAGGGATTCTCACGAGTTGCTTATACGTCAGACGTGCTGGCAAGCTTTCTTGTTCCGATCCAGGGGTGGGAATCAGCTAGTGATACTGTCAAGATTTGGCCCGATCACCGAGGTCGCACAGATCATCTCAGATCGATCTCGACGATTGCCTCAAGGCTCACCGCGCGTTAATTTCCAAAGTACAAGGTTGGATGTAGTATAAATTCGGAAGGCAGAGGGCAAGAATACGAAAAAGCCCTTCTTTTGCCCATATTCCATTCTATGTGTGAACCGCTGCTAAACGCAGTTTTAATTCTATCCTCGTCATGCATGATGTTGGCTACCTGCGCTGAACTTTTGATTCCAAAAATCTAGGTGCGTAAGAGCATACGATCTGAAGCGATGCAAGATGAGTGGTGGCATGTATCGAAGCTTCATCAGTGCGAACGCCTCGCGTATGCTATCTTGTGCTTTGGTGCCTAGGCCAGCCCGCAAGTATAGCAGCTAGATCTTGGGATATGGTGGCATGCACCTGGAGCCAGCTTTCCAATAATGCATATACATCCGCTGGGATTCGGTTTGAGATCTGATTGCTCGCTTGAGTTTTTGCCATGTCCATCACAATATCATCGGCGAAATACACGTTAATATCTCGCCCACATGCTGCCAAAGCAAAAAGAAAAAAGAAGAAAAAAAACATGAAGCAGGTGCATCCTCATGCAAGCCCCAACCAACCAATGACAGGAAGTCGCCGGCTTTCCACACGATTACGAGCAGCACAACTTTGAAGGATGAGATGCAGAAGAATGCGCCGTATATTTAAATATTCAGCATCTTCATGATTACCTCTATCAATCCTAATAGAAAAGCCCAGACTGCGAATAGGGGGTAAGCAGATGCTAATTGTTGTAGCATACATCAGGCCACCTTGCCCAGGTATGCTTGCAGTCGGCACCTGTAGATATTGAGGTAGCGTATTGGCATAGCGCACTAAACAGTATCAAGGGCAAGAATTTCGCTGACAAGATCTGGTGGTATTCCCAGAGGCTTTGCGTCAAATGCTCGCCACCGAAACTACAGCCGCGAGCCCCAGAGTGTACCTTTTCCACATCAATCAGTAAACTATAATTATATCGTTTCTCTTGCTCAAGTGCAATTAAAGGCATTTCAAGGATCCAAAAGTGCGCTAGATTCTTGAATGCACTGTTTTCCCCAAGCTGCGAGGCAGGTTCGCGACGACGCCGCCAACCAGAGAATATCGCAGCTGATATCGCTCCGCCGACAGAATGCCACCAGAGAGAGAATCGACCGGCAGCCCTCCCCCTTTTTTTTAAAACCAGTCAAACTACGCCGTAATCAGAATCATGTGTACAATGAACGCTTTAGGAGATGCCTAGTTTCGTAATTGCTAGACCTGGCAGCGAATTCCTCTCTTGCTCGAGGGATAGGGTAGGGTTGGAGAGTTTGCCTCGCCTCTGACCATTGTTGTGTTTCTTTGTTTTCGCCGTGAATCGACTTGATAAGCGCGTAACTAGGATATACTGCCTTGTACGCATGCATCAGTGCTACGGGGCTAATAAATATCCATTGTCAAAGTGTATTGCCACAATAAGTGGGAGTTGGTCGACGAGCCCGGAATCAAAACGCCGCTTGGAGCCCCGTGCCCTGGGCAGAAAATAACCAGCAACGCACTTTGTAGCACAAAAGCCAACAAAGACCGCGTTTCTGCCAGCTTCTAATAGGCTGATTCACTCATCTGTGCTGGGAAAAGCACGCTCCGCGCTCTGCTCCTTTCTGATGGCAGCTCCGCTGTTATTACCTACTCACAACGGAAACAGTCCATCAGAATCAGAGCTTCTTTCTCCCATACAAAGAATCCCAGAGGCCCGCTGCAGGCAAAATCACCAGCCTAGCGTTGTCTTAGCGCACGCCAGGTCAAAATATCACCGTCTCAGCCACTTCTCCTCTGTCAAACCCCAAATTTCTCCCTTGAACCTCGAGCGGCTGCCAGCAGGGTTAGGCTTGGGGTCCGCCAGCTGCGCTCCAGGTCGCTACAGCACCTATAACCGCCTGTATTGAATTCGACTCACAAATATTCGCACAAAAACAAAACAAACCAAAACAAACCAAGCTGCCTTCGCCCACTTCAAATCGAATTTCACTTCCCAATACCCATCACTGGCACTCTACTTGTGCCTCTTTCTATTCGATCATCTCCCTCTCATTGTCCCGCTCTGCCGTCTTCTTCTGTCCCACTTCATCACCGTATCCGCTCTCCTCCTCCGTGCAGAGCTAGCCCAGAAATGAAGACCAGGTCCAAGAGAGCGGCCAAGGCCGCTGTGCCGCTGCCAACTTCACCTTCACAACCCACAGTCAGAAGAAACCCACCCAGAGCAACCGCACGGCGAACCAAAGAGGCCGTCACCAGAGATCGAAACTCTGATTTTGGCTCTGATTTTAGCTCGGATTCTGATTCTGATGCTGATTCTGATGGTTCTGAATCCAGCTCTGGGTCCCACTCTCTTCTGAGCTCTGCCACAAACTCTCCTTCACGCATTCTTCTACCCGCTTCTTCATCATCGGCAAACCCTTCTTCTCTGGGTTCAGCAACCGCAACAGCCGTTGCTCCTCCTCAGCTTACGTCTCCTTTACCAAGTCTCAACTCTTCATCTGCCCTCCCAGGTCTGCAAATTCCAAAAGGCTTGACGACCATCCCACGCAAAGGCTCCATCATCTGGGACCCGAAGCCACGGCGAGGAGCTCCCCGGAATATCGGTTTTAGTAGTCTGTTTTCAACCCCTAAGAGGGACTTAACCGACGAAGAAGAATACGAGAAAACCCCTAGCACGCCACCTAAATCAGCCGCTGAGCTGCAGGCAGAACAAATGGCCCAGCATGAGATTGAGCAGACAGAGGTTGAGATATGGCTAGAGGCCACTACTGCCTTGGCCAGAGATGCCAGGAACGTTATCAGTCTGCTGCAGGAGACAAGCCCGCGACTTGCGTACAAGCAGGTGCTTCAGATGAAAATCAAAGCGTTCGAGATGACGCGAAGTATTTTCACGGGCCCTCAGCCCCCTTCCTTCCGTGTTGGCTCCCCCCCAGAAAACCGAATCCCTTTTCTCAACTGGGACTGGTTAAATAAGATTGAAGACGAAGACGTCATAGACGTCGCCAGGAAAGCGGTCCCGCTGGCCGTGAAGTTGGCAAACATCGCCACTGCTCTTCTCCATATCAGAGCCATTCAGAAGGAAGCGTACGACCCTGTTCCTTTTCTCGAAGCCACAGACGCCCGCTTTCCGCAATCCTTTGCTGCTGACGAGAGCAAGCACTTTCTTACTCTGTCTCTGGAGATTCGCACTCAGCGAGCCATTGAAAGCATTGCCTTATCGCCCCAGTCCACAGACCTTCGCGGAATGCTGGGCTACGCCTTTTGCTTGATGAATGCCCCAGATGCGCCGAGCAACTACAATGCTCTCTTTGCCTACGGCCCGTATAAACCCATGGCTGGCCTTGCTGAGAAGCAGCTGCTGGACGTGTGCTCGGAAAGGGTCAAAGATATCTGGCAACTCATGTCCGAAGGCGGCAAGAGAGGGATTAGAACTCCCGTTGACCTGCCTAGCGTCCGGGCCAAATATCCTCTTCCCCATACGCTCGAGCTTCTCAAGAAATGGCTTTTCAACAGGTATTCATCAGTCTCACAGTTGCTGGATAAGGCCGAGCAGGAACAGATTGCCCAGGAGAAGCAGGCGTTCTTGGAGCAGTGGCGCACTGAGGAGGAGCTTCGCGTGCGTGAAGAGTTCCACGCCCAAGATGAAGAAAGACGTCTTAGAGGAGAACAATGGTGGGTGAAAGAGGAAGCAAACCTTCGGGCTAGACAGCAAGTCTTGGAAAAGGAGCGGCAAGCCTGGGAGAAGGAGAAACTCCTCTGGGCAGCACAGTCTGGCGAAATCAGGCCTCAAGAAGGAAGAACCGGAGTTGAGGGCAGACAGCCGCCGCCGCCACCGACTGATGAAGATGGTCTGTTCCTCCCTGACTCTCCTAGTGCTTCTCCAAGAAGCCTGGCTAGTTCCCGAGGAGAGTCACAGCGGTCGCAGATTCAAAGAGACGAAGGGGACGTGTTTGGAGAGTAAGTCTAACCTCGCCCAATCCCCCCTTTTACCTCAATTCTCCTTGAGCATACCTGAATCTCTTTGATTGAGAATTAAACTATGGCTGCTGCTTGTACGTCGTGCTAACACCGTGTCACAGGGACTCCTTATTTCATCGTGATGAGGCGGCCAGCCTACTCCTCAATGTTGCTCGTGGGGGATCATCCTCGACCCATGCACGACGAGAGCTGCCTACTTCAAAGCCGCCACGCACGCAGCCTCTTCGAGGCAGCCGCCGTCAGAACCCCGATGACGACTATGCAG
Organism: Trichoderma sp. CBMAI-0020; assembly: GCA_030708095.1. Lineage (NCBI taxonomy): Eukaryota > Fungi > Ascomycota > Sordariomycetes > Hypocreales > Hypocreaceae > Trichoderma > Trichoderma sp. CBMAI-0020. The sequence continues at coordinate 2,138,390 of JAJNCI010000002.1, forward strand.
AAGAAGAAGGTGAAGAGGATCAAAATGGAGACGAAGATGGTGATGATTTTGAGGAGGACCGGCGAGCCCCCAAAAGAAGCAAAACAGCCCACGCCCGTTCTGCTGGAAATGCTGGATCTTCCCAGAGGCGGAGGGACTTCAAAGATGCTGTCGCTACTGCCGTCGCTCTTGGAGCTACTGTACCTCCACCACCCGTGCTGGATTTCGCCGAAATCGAGCGGATCAAGACGCAAGCCCGCGTCAACGCAAAATTGAACAAACCACGTATCCTCAAACGGCGCAAGAACTGGAGCGAGCGTGATTCCAACACCTTGATTGGACTCGTTGCCAGCCGCGCCGCCGGTTGGGCCGACATGGAAAAAGAAGACAGCAACCAGTTTGAGCTGCCGCGCAACGCCCAAGCCTACCGCGACCGGGCTCGCAACATGAAGGTTGATTTCCTCATCTCGGACGCGGTGCTGCCACGAGGGTTCGATCTAGTCACTTTTAGTAAGAAGGAAATCGACCGCGTGCAGAAGCTGGGCAAGAATCCTGACAGAATGGAAGCCGATGTCGATAGAGACGGCCGGCCCATTAACACGCAATATGTGCCCCCAGAGGCACCGGCCGTAGTAGAGGAAGAAGTCGAAGAAGTCGAAGAGGAATAGTTGAAGAAGTCATCGTTGGCGGAAGTATTGGCCGCGATTTGTGTTGATTGTTATGCATGCAACGAGGATCGGTTATTTTTTTCTCTTTCTCTTTTTATTTGAGCTTTCGACAAAGGGATACACGTGCGAAGAAGTCATCGTTGGCAAAAGTGTTGGCCGCGATTTGTGTGTTATCATGCAACGAGGATCGGTTTTTTCTCTCTCTTTTTATTTGAGCTTTAGCAAAGGGATACGCGTGCTTAGCAAGGGAAGGGCATTTGATTCCGCGTTATGGACCGAGACTTTACTCGTTTTTTTTTTTTTTTTTTTTTCATTCAAGGGAATTTGGTCGATTTACCAAGGTCTAGATACCAGGGGTTCGTTTGGCCGGCTGGCCTACTTTGCTTGCTTGCCTCAATTTATCTAGTCTGCCTGTTATTGTCGCATGTGCTCGATACGAAATCGACTCGACTGCGCCAATCTAGTTCACGTCGTGTAGTCTGTCTGAATTGATGTTGTTCATCTCTCAAATCACAGTCAATGAGCCTCGAGTCCCCCGTGTAACCAACCTTTGGGCGTCATCTTTGCGTCTTACAAACGACGCATCAGAACGAGCATCATCGCCAAAATATCAGTTGATGCGGGAAGAGGAAAATATCGAGAGAGAAAAATGGTCAAGTTCAAATTCAATATAGAAATAAAAAGGGATTTCTGCAAAAAAGGAAAAAAGACACTTTCTCTCTTTTTCATCCCTACTATCCTACATCTGTCCAAGCCAAGAAACTTTCCGCGCATACGCATAGATTACCTATCCAGGGCATTGTGCCTTTTGTTCTTTGTTCAACAGCAAAAGAATGATGATATATGGACAAAGAATGAACAAAATGCACAAAATGCACAACGAAACAGGATCCCCATCATCGGGTATCGTTCATACTGCTTTTTGCACCAGGCTGCGGAACGAAAGAAGAAGAAGAAGAAAAGAGAAAAAAACAACAAATCGTAGTCACCATTTCCGTGGTTCCCAACAAAACTGGTCTCGAGAGTCCAATCTTTGAGACCTCGTACAGGAGATGGGAAAAAAATAGACATCAAAAAAAGGATTGGGGGGAATCAAAAGTCATTTGCGTATCAAAAAAAAAAAGAAGAATGAAGAGAACAAAGGGGAAAAAATCCATCACGCCAGCTAACCCAATTTTCCTCAACCGGGGACAGCAATGCTTTTTTTAAAGCCAGAGGCGAGAAGGAAACACGCTTTTGAGGCAGATCAACAGAAAGAGATAGCTCAGCAGCATGTGGGAAGATGGCAGGCCCTGACATTGCAACATCTCCGAATTAATTTGTTGTTGGTTCTTTTTATGTTCGGCAATACAAAAAAAAGAGTCTGATATCGACAACGCCCCTTGCACAATCTCGGAAGCCAAAGGCTGTCTCACCAGCAGAACCGAGACATGGGAAGGGATGCTGATGCTCGCCAGCTAACTGGAAGCGGAAATTAAGGCAAACGGGAACTAGGACCCATAGTAGTGCTTGTATATGAGAGAAATCGCAACAAAGAGGGAGATCTGCACAGTCAGTGCCAGATTCGCCTGACAAGATGATGACAAAAAATGTTGTGTTCCGACCCAGCGCTGCCATTCGACACCTCGTTGGCTCTATCGCGCATGGGGGAGCTCACGGCGTTTGAGTCTGTTTGTTCGCCAGCCCTCATACCACTGCTCCCTACTTGCCTCACGCAGCTCAGCACGCCACTCGGTGAAGACGGCCTCCTTCAGCCTGACAAAGTCACAGTGCTCCTCATTGTATGGGTCAGCAAAGCCCCATTGGAACTGTCGTCCAATGACCTCGGGCTCATAAAGATCGGGGCTGATAATGGAGAGAGGGAGGAATGGCGCTTCTTCCGCTTTGGCATCCTCTTGAGACTTGTGTCTGCGGATAGAGTTGGTAGAGAGTCTCTTTACGTGGCCAGGTGACGCAGACGTCTTTTCGGCTTGCTCCGCTGACTCGTCTTGTCCCGCTTCGTCGTCATCATCATCCTCTTCCTCTTCGATGATGCTGCTGCTATCCTCATCCAGTCCCAGGGCTTCCAGAGGATCCAGGTTCGCTGACTTGATGCTGTCCCAGACGGCCTTGCGGAGGATACCCATGTGCTTGGCGGTGATGGTATCTGCTTTGGAAATAACAGGAATGACCGTTGTCTTGTGCTGGAGGGTCCGAAGAACTTGGAGATCAATTTCCTCGTCGAGGGCACCAGAAGCTTGAGCCTGGCCACGGCCGCCATTGCCATAGCCGTTCCGCAAAGCGTTCCTTTTCGCCGTCGAAATGTTACGATCAAGGCGGGAAGGGTCCATGACGTAGAAAGCTGCATGGATATGAGTGTCTTTGACGCCGGGGGAACGCACGACTTTCATTTCCTCTGTAAAAGTCTCTTCAAATTTGCTCTCCAAGAAGCCAGACATTTCTCTCAATTGCAGATCGACAACATTCTTCTCCAGACCCTCCGAGTCCCAGAGAGTCAGGCCAATCCGCTCGCCATCGATTTCGGTTTCGAGATAGTGCGGAATAAAGTTACCAACGGGAGCGATTGGCATCTGGAAAGAGTCTTCCTCGTGCTTCTTGGATTGTTTCTTTGGTGGAAGTGCCAGGGCTGTCTTGAGGAACTCGAGAAAAGAGGTTTTGCCGGCATTTTGGCTACCTAGTATGAGAATGCTGGGTGAAATGGTCAGTTTGCATTCTCTGGCTTGCGGTCCAAATACGCAAAAGGGATGAAGACTTCAGTCGCGGCTTACTTGAATGGCGTGGGGTCCTTTCTTCTGCGGATCCTCCTGGGGTTGTTGATGGTGCTCATAGCACTGCTGCTGGCATAGCTGTAGCGGCCGCGATTTGTCATACTCTCTGACCTGGCATAGGGATCAAAGCCGTTGCTGGGAATGGGAGGGATCGGGACTTTGCTGGCCGCGGCACGCGTAGCCTCTGCTGAGGAACGACTGGACGATTCGCGAGTGTAGCCGCCTGGAATGATGGAGCTGACCCCGGAGGCGGTAGAATTGGCTTGCAGCTCAGGCGCAAAAGACTTGGACAGCTGCTCAGAGTTGTTGAAAAATTCGGGGAGCTTGGGGGCTGCGCGTGGAGTGGGCTGAGACTGGCGATCTACTTCGGCTTGGGTCTTTCTATTGCCCTTGCCCAGATCGCCACTCTTTGTGCGTTTGAGCAACATTCCGAAGCTAGTTGAACGGCGAGGCGGAGAACTCATTGTTTGGCCAGAGGCGGGTTATCTGACGAGCGCAAAGCCAAAGTAATGCGAACCGATTCGTTTGGCTTCTCAAGTACGATGAAAAGGGAGCTGGTTTTGTGTCGCAGTGATGAGACAGAAGTCTTGGTCGGGTGGCGTTTTGTTCCTGAAACAACCAGGCTGGATCAGGTAAGATTCGCAAAGGATGGCCTGGTCACTCTCAAGGTCAGCAACACAGAAACGACGAGGCAAACGGGAGTGGCTCGGTTTGCCGCTGGATTTGGCGCCTCGGATTCTGCCACACTATAAATATGCGCCAAGCAGAATTCACAGGTGCGCATCCGAACAAATACGAGCCGCTATGCCGTTGCCGTTTCAAACGAGAAATTCCCATACCACGAATACCAAGTTGGAGAAGCTGCCGATGCAGGTCTAATGCACCAGCGACGTAGGCAAAGAGGCGGGGAGGCGGGGCTTGTGCAGCGGAGACGACTCCAATTCGATAGCCGGACGTCACTAGAGAATAGAAAAAGGAGGTGATTAGCATCGCATTCAGAAGCACAATGTCAGGGTTCTTTCCGGTCCAGGCGACGCGCGTTGGTGGTGTCAAGCGCCTGCGGCCGGGAATATGCGGGTATTTGGAGCAGCCCCATAAGCAACTCTCTTGCGATTGTCGCCAAGCTCCAGCTCGACCATCGCCATCTCCACGGTTCTGCCTAGGGAGCTTGCCCATGGACCCCCATTTCGATTCCGCCACGTTTGCGTTGTAGCACGGATGTTTGGGAGTCGGGAGTATTGGCACCGACAGGGCTTCTTGTGATGCGCAAACAATACCGCCCGCGGCGCAACGCCAGAATCGCCCAGAGGGAGTTGCGCATGAAGCAAGAGTCAAACAACCACAATCGTTGATGCTCGTTTTCGATCATGTAGCGAGAGTCTGTGGCGATTGGCGTCGACAACAGCTATGCAGAGCTTGGCGATGGCAGCCCGAGGGCAGAAAATTGGCAGAAAAATAACAGGAAATAAAGAGAGGCGATAGAAGAGAAATAGCAATTGATTCACTCACAATGCGGCTTCTGAAAGATTCGTGGTTTTAACAAGGTGGAAGGTGTAGTTTTTGTCGTTTTGTCTTTTTTTTTTTTTTCTTGGTCCAGCCGAGACGTGGGGAAGATGATCGTAGGAGATTGCAGGTTTTGGGTTCTTGCCCGGTTTTGACAGATTGAGAGAGGGAAATGGAAAAGAGAGAGGCGTCAGAAGCCGGGGTTTTCGCTGGAGCTCGACACCGCCCTGATCAGCTCGTCGTGAAGTTGCCCAAAGCTCGTGGTATCACCAGGGCCAGGGTCGCGGCTTACAGCTTTGGCACAGATGTCACAGCGGCAACGAGCGACGAGGCAAAAGAACAAAGACTGTCGGCAGCGTCAAGCGCCGAAGAGCCGGGCGAATCGAAGTGGTGACGGCGAAGAAGACGCCGTTGGCGATGACAGCAAGGGAAACGGATTGAAGCGAGCGAGTGAAGTTTCGACAACTCCCAAGAGGAGAAGAGAGGGAGAAGAGCCTGCGCAAGCGAGGAGATGAGCGCGGTCTTGGCCTCGACATTGTCTGCCGGCACTCCAGCTTCTGGGCTTCAGGGGACACTCAGTAGCTTCGCAGCTGGCGCCAATCGAGGTCCAGGTTCGTGATGCTAGGCGACCCCCCGGCCCCGTTTCGCCTCTCCACAGGCGTCCCATCTAACCAGCCCTGGCCAGCAATCATGTCATGGCGTCTGGACGTCTCCCGCTCTGATGCTCCCCTGGCGAGCTTGAAACACGACGCAGCCTCCGGTTTAGCAGTGGTCCTAGCGCTGAGTCGGGATACGTACTGGAGCTGTCCAAGCTGTGTTCAATCAACATGCTGCGTCGAGATCTTGGCGGCAGATGGCACGTTCATGATAGGGTTGAAACTCTGCGGCACCTGCGGCTGGCGATCCGCCTTGATCTTGATCTAGGTATTGTGATTGCAGGGAAAAAGCTCCGCTGTACTATCGCCAGACGGCACTTGGAGAAACACGGGTTGGGTCCTGAGGCATGAGGCATACGAGCGGCACTGATACGAGTGCGTCTAGCATGGAGGGAAATTGCTGTTATTGTCACGGCTGGAGGTACTTTTCAAATCGGGACGTGAACGATTGATTTGCTTGTAAGAACGGCATTGATCTTCTTTGCAGGCTTGGCTTGGCCCCAAATTGACAGCAAATAATTGCGTGCATTGCAGTCAGTGCTTGCTCGCATAATGGCACTTGCAGTACGGATATTTCGTACGCAAAACAGGGGGGCCGCACTTGCATCCTCCGCACCTCACATGCCCCCCCGTCTAATAGATTTTCTTTGTTGCTGATGAAATGAAACCAGGCCAACAAGGAACAGGCTAACGATGATTTGCCCCCAACAAGAATAACAAATAAGAAAAGAAGAGAAAAGAGATTGAGAGAGAAGCGCCAAACGAGACAGAACCACAGAATGTGCACAGCTTCATTTCAGATCGCACCGGAGAATCACAGCAGCTAAAGCCGCGCAGCCTCCAAAAAAGAAATCAAGGCCGAGCTAAGCAAACAAGAAAATCTCCAAGCATCCCATCTCAGGGTCCATCGCGGAGCTTTGCCCAAATCTTGGCGCCGACTCCAAAACTCGCTCCATATCCCTGCAAGTGTTTAAAATTGCAGGTTCCGCTTCCAGTTCGCCATGCGGCTTCGTCACACTACGGCAGTATCCAGAACCAGAACGCCGCCAATCAGCCAATGGAGGGGCCCTCGTCCCTTCTTCGCGTGGAATCGTGAAACTGCCCACCCAAAGCTCTTCGACAAGGACCACAAAAACCCGCCGCCAAAGGCTCGGGGCTACATGCACGAGGCTGACGCTAGCTTCCAATAGCACGAGAAAGAAATGTCCTGAAGAGTACAAGAATGTCTTGAATTACTCGTGCTCGACAAGCCTCCGTTGGAGATTTTACAGCTGCGAAACAGCTTCATGTTGCCAGCATGTCAAGAGGATTCAAGGCAATCGACCCTCGTCGCAAACATGAGTGGTATATCGTTCCATCTATACTCGTACACGCATATACATACAGTCAGCCCATTTTATCGTCGTCAAACCTAACCAGTACCTATATTTCGAATGCCTGCCGAACGCTCTTATTTCCCTCCGCTTTTTCCGTCTATAAAGAAGCAATGCGGTCCAGCGCCTCTCTCTGCCAAAATAGTTGGGAGCATAAAGGATGAGAAAGGGATGAATGGAGAATGAAAATAGCAATAACAATAGCAGCTGCCAGCCACTTTCTCTCACCCTTCGAATAGATCGGGCGTCTCCTCCAAGCCGTACTGCGTCATCTGCTTCACGCGTTGCTCCATCTCATCTTCCATGCCGCCGCCCAGGCCGAGCAGCTGCCGCAGCTTGAAGAAATAAAACGCAATGTCCGTCACAGTCATGACCGACTTGAATATGACGTGTCGCCATACGTTGTTCATCCGCTGGATCCAGGGAAGATTGGGGTCCTCGTAAAGGCTGCGGCTTGCCCACTCACCCATCATCTTGATGCGGTTGACGGGGGAGCCCAGGAACTGATTGTTGCCCTGGACGATGCGCATGTTGCGGCCAATGAAGATGAGCTCCTTGGGCCACTTGTCTTCGTCCGCGAGAATGTCTCGGATCCCTTGCTTCATCTTTCGCTGCATGACATAGTGTTTCTCCGCCCTGGTCAGGCCCTTCAACTCCTTCAAGTCTTTCTGCATGACATTTTCGCCGCCTTCGTACGGCTTCATCAGCGTAGCGCTGGCAAACAAATCTGCCGCCTTGATGCCCCATTGCCCAGTGACATCAGCTATGGCCTTGTTGTCGAATGTCATGAGAGCCTTCCAGAATCTGGCATATTGATGGCGGAACGTCGGCGTCATGTACACATAAAGGCCGTGGTCGATCAAGACCAGTTCGGCACGGCCATTGGGGAGCCGTCGAATGAAGATGTTTCCCGGGTGAGGATCGCAGTGAACAACACCCCATTTGAAGATTTGAGCAGAAAAGAGATCGACCATGGTGGTCATGACCTCCTTAGTGCCCAGGCCAAGGCCTCCCCTTCCATGCAAGCCCTTCCACTCCTGTCGCTCCGGCTTGATCTTCTCTCTGTGGGCTTCTGTACGCAGTTGGCGGCGGGCAATGTCCATATCGATGGGAGGCAAAGGGGAGCCTGCCCCTGGGCTGCCTTTTCCACGCCCGCCTAGCCATCTCGACGTCATGGCCGTCTTATCCCACAGCCTGATGCCCTCTATCCACTCAGTTGTCAAGACTCGCTTTGTGGTAAGATCGGAATACACGGTGGGGATGTAGACTCGTCCCTTCAGACGGCTCTCGGAGTTGACCAGCTGGCGCATCGTTTGCGAATTCCTGGCCTCGCTCAGAAAATCTGTCTCTAGCTCTATACGCTCGGAGATGAAAGGTACTAGGGTATAGAGGGGAAGGTCGAATTGCTTTGAAAGTATCCATGTCACAGTCCTTTTGGAATCACAGGCAGCATTAGTATTCCATCCTATAGTCAATGGGGGGGTAGCACAGCAACATACTTGAAAGTCCAGAGATCCGAGGCAATTTGCTTTGCAATCTCTGGTTTCTGAATCTTGACAGCCACTTCTCTGCCATCTGGGAGCCTGGCCCAGTGAACCTGTGCCACGCTTGCACTCGCGCGAGCCTTTCTCTCCATGACGCCATAGCCCTCTTTGCCGGTGAAGCTGACTCCAAATACTTCCTCTACACTCTTGCCAAAATCCTTTCGGATGACGGCCTCGACAGCTTTCCAGTCGTCCTGCGGCGCATCGTCAAACATCCTGGCAAACATTCTCTGGAATTCGGGCGGCAGAACCGCGCTCTGCATGGCAATTGCTTGGCCAATCTTGAGGTACAGTCCACCGTTTGCCCGCAGCAGGTCGCAAAGCCTTTCCGCATTACGCAGATGGAGGTCAGCCACGGAGCCTCCCGTCCATGGCTCCGGTCGGAAGTTGATCTTGTAGTCCAGCGCAGCAAGCATTGCCGTGCCAAATGTGCGAAGTGATCGACCCAGGCTCGAAGCGTATACCTGTGAGTCGACGGTATAGATGGCGCCGCCCACGGCTGCCGTTATGAGCAATCGACGCCCCCATTTCCGGCCGCGTTTGTACTGCTTGGCAGCTCGCGGCGCTCCCAGATCGGCGGGTGATGGAGGCCGTAGTGGTTGGAATGGCCCCGAGCTCTGCATACGCCGTACCAAGACTTGGTTGCGCAGCAGAGCCTGTCTCGAGAGACCCAAGCCGCTGCTGCGACAGAGCATGCCGGGCATTTTACAAGCGTTCAGTTGGCTCTACCGCGGCGTCATTCGGGAGGAGGAGGAGGCGGAGGAGGTCATAAAGAGAAGCGGAGTTTTGAAAAGTGTCGTCAAGATCTGCTGAGTGAGATGGTGGCGGTGGTTTTGGAGGATTTCCCGCCGCGGCATTTTGTGGCGCCTCGGATCCGCCATCGGATCGGGGCCGGTATTGGAGTAGGTCCGAGGTTTGTCCTGATAAGTATTACAGAGAACCGTGAGCGTGCGCTGATTATCAATACTCTGTGTGGCTGAAATCTTTAATCGTTTCTGGCTTCATTTGCCTGCTGCTTGATGTGCAAAGAACGTAGTTTTTACAGACTTGTCATACATCAACTGAGTCGCATCCTTGCTAGTGAATTTATAGCGATAGAGCTTAGTTCATGCGAGCTCGATCAATTGGACAACACAAGAACTCGAGATGCATAGGAGTAAATATTGAGTGTATTTGTAACTCGGCCCATGAGAATCCATTAGAATGTACCGAGACATGAAGGAGTCGAACGATACCGAGAGAGCTGCCTTGATTTCCTGCATCACGAACAGATTCAGGGTAGGCTCCAGCAAGTGACGACATTTCACCTGACGCGGGAGTGAGATAAGATAAGATGCCTGGCCCGCTTCACTGCAGCTACTGGAGCTAGCACTAGTGGTATCGAAAAACTGCATCAGATCGACTGATTCAGCTGCAGGTGCACTTTTCTGGCCATGGATACAACTTCAAACCAACGATGCGCGTGTGATCGGACGATTTTTTATGCGGAGAATGTATTTTGCAGCCAGTCCATGACGGTGAGTCGTAGGATGAGGCTGGCGATGATACAGAGAAGCGGGCAGGAGAGCAGCTGAAACAGCAAGCTGCGACTCCTTGGCCAAAATCATTATGCAGGCTCTTAGAAAACGCCTCTTGAGCTATTAATAGCCCTGGTAAGTTCAACTACCGAGCTATGGCATCTGTAATCTGTTGATCATGGTATGAATTACTGCACACTTGTACCTGTGTCGACGACACACTTGGCGGTTGCCAGCGAACGCTGATAGCTTCATGTTTCATTGCATCGATTCTGGCCATTTGCGGGCCCGCTTAGCTTCGCTTTTCCCACCTTAGCGCCAGAGCACGACACGGAGGCGATCCATCCGAGCAAGCAAACCCGCACAAAGCCCATGAAAGCCTGGAGAGGGGGCATCGTTTCGTAACCGCTGCATCATTGGGAGCAGTGGCGAAACCCGGAGTGCGTGATCGCTGGGGACGAGTTGCTCTACTGCTCTGTGTGGTGGCTGACGCTTGAGAGCTGCTACAGACGCCGTGAGAGAAAGAGAGGCATTGCTGGCGATTGTTGTGATAACGGCCCAATAACGCTCGTTCATGGCTGGCAAATGCCCCCGGTGTCCAAACGACAGCGTCCAGGGCAGATTAGGCCAAGCTCGGAGCGCATGCCGGAGCAGATGCTTCTCAGCGCACACCAAAGGGCCAGCGCTGCTTATTTCCACGGCCAACCGACCTGCTCGAAACGGGCAAGCTGGAGAAGAGGTGGCTGTCTTTATCCAAAGGCCCCTCTCCCCTTTCTCTCGCAGGCGGGATGCCCAATCTGCTCTTGGCCGTACTCGTCCCTAAGTGCTGGCATTAGCCGATGACTTGCAGCGCATCGTTTCGATAGTGCGGCCCCAACGAAAGCCACCAGGCGACGTCTCTCAGCATGGGAAGAATCTGCGCGGCGCTGATGATGATGGGCCTTTGTGTATCGCAATTGCGGGTCGGAGGCGCTGCACAGCGACAATACCAGCAATTGATCGCAGCACGAGGCAATGAATGAGGCCCTGGCCATTTTTAGAACCCATTGAGGTGACGGTAGCGAGCAATAGGCTCGAGCGGGTTTGCGCGACCCGACGTTTAATATGGAGCGTACGGAGTACAAGAATCAAGTATGTGCCCGGAGAGGCCTGTAAATTACAGGGACCAGGAACGCGTAATATTACTGCCACAGCAAATATTCATGCGACAAAGGGATTCTGTGCGCCCAGCATTGCAATCGCATCAGCACAAATTTGCAGACAATAAAAGACCAAAAAAAAAAGGAAAGCAATTCTCATTATGGAGGAGCTTCTCGTAATACTGGATCATGTGCCTCGTATCACAGCTGGGCGCATTCAAGATTTGAACCTTCCAAACTCAAATTCCATTTCCGTCGATGCACGCCGCCTGGGTTTATCGATTCTGGCCCGTGGCGAGTCGGTACCTGTGCCTGTATCCGTGCCTGTGACACTTAACATTTACGTGTATTAAGAGTGTACCGCGTCTGCTAAATTGCGTGCTTCGCTACATCCCATTCGCCCGCTGCGCCCTGGAGCGTCAGCGCTATGCTCGTCCAAGGCCTAGCAGCCCGCGAGCGGCCACTGTGGACTCGCTCCTCAGTCCCCGTTCGGGGCTTCGGGTGGGGGTCTCTGGTTGGCTGAGATGCGCTAGACTGCGCTACGAGACAGGCACCTTAGCGCTGCATCCATCGACAACGTTTAGCCTCCAACGCGCCTGTGAGAGAGAGCGAGACAGTGCAGCGCTTCTCTCCACCCGTCTCCGGGATCATCACCAAATCTCCATCTTCCCCCCCTTCCAAGCTCTCTGCTCTGCTCTATTGTTTTCTTTTTTTGGGCTGTTGTTTGCCGCAGACCTTTGAACTTTACCCAGACGGCGGGCCCACCTGGAGCAAACAGCAGTATCTGGGCACTCTTTTTCTTCTTTCTTTGCTCTCCCCGGCTCGTTTCGTTGCTGCGACTGCCGCCGGCCGTGTTTCACTCCTTCACGTAGGGCGGCTTTCTTTGCTTCTCTGTTTACAATCCGTCGAAATCGACATCGCCACCCTTCGACATCACCCGAATTTGCTTTGGATCATGTGGAGGACAGCGAAAATAGCATCTCGGTAACGCATTTGGGCGCCATTCATTCGTTCGACCGGCTCGCGCACAATACGAGTCCCCGTATGCGACAATTCTCCGTCCGGACCTGGTAGCTACCAAGGATCAACAGGGGATTCCTAAACGACGACGACAGCCACACACTACACGCTCTTTTGGATCACCTACCTCAACTTGACTTGGCAATTAACAAACTCTCCATCGCTCAATTCGATTCGCCGCCCTCTTTCTCCTCGCCGGCTCCCAACGCTTGACTCGCCCTTGTTCTGCGTCGCCTAGTCGACGTCTGCTGCTGCTGGGCACTTCCTGTCCACCGCCAGCATGCTGCGACCGGCGACGCCCTTGTCAGTGCTGCTTGGGATTGCCTTTGCTCTGCTACTCCTGTCCGTGATATCGGCGCCCATCATTTCGGCCATTCCCCTCGGTAGCTTCGACAATGTCCAGTTTGGCGTCTTTGGCTTTTGCGGGCCCTCGGGCTGCAGCAGCGCAGGCATCGGCTACGATATTGGTGAGAATCAACCCTTTGTCCCTCCCGGATACAATGGCTAACAATGGCATCCGGCATTATAGATAGCGTCATCCCCAATCGCAAGGCTCAGGATTTCGACCTGCCCAGTGGCGTTCGCCATACGCTCTCCATGATCCTGATTCTTCATCCCGTGGCCGCATTCCTCACGCTGGTCATGTTTTGCATGGCCGTTGCTGCTCACTTCCGCGCTGCTTCTCACTCGTCAAAGTATCTGCTCGCCTTTCTCATCTTCAACCTCATCACCTTCCTCGTCTGCATTGCCGCTTTCGTCATTGATGTCTTGCTCTTCATTCCTCACCTGGCATGGGGCACCTACATTACCATCGCGGCCACGGCCTTGGTTTTCTTCAGCCTCCTCGTATCCTGCGCTATGCGACGCACTCTGATCAGCCGCAAAGATCAAAGGAGGAGGATTGCAGAGAATGCAGAGATGAATGCTCAGAATTACTATAACCGAGAGGAGCAGGAGCCCAAATCTGCCTTTGTCATGACCACCCAGCCCACCGTGCCGACCATTGTTAGCGGTGGAAGTGGCACGCAAGACACTCTGCCTGCATTCGCCACGTATGAGACCCCGCGAGACGACCAGGTCAGCGACGAGCACATTCCTCTGACGCAGCGAACTACGTCTGAGAGGTCGAACAATGGGATGCAGCCCACGGCCGCTGATATGGCCGCAGTTCCAGGCAGTGATTTTGGCGGCCCATATAACGGGCCACAGAGGTCTCAGTCGACGGACCCATACGGTAACTATCCCAATAATGCCTACGGAGCCGCGGCTGGACAGCCTTATGATCGTATGAATCGCGGCCCCACCAGACAGGCAACCGACCCCTCTAATGGATATCGCGGTGGAGGCCGTGGTGGCCGTGGCGGCTACGGAGCCCCCATGAGAGGACGCGGCGGTGGTTATGGCCCTCCCGGCCGTGGCGGATACGGCCCTCGTGGAGGATATGGACCGCAATCTCGCGGAGGCAACGGTCAATACTATAACATGCCTAGAGGCGGAGGCACGCGCAGCCCCCCACCCATGAACTACTCAAACGACAACGTTAGCCAATACAACAGGCTGCCACAACAGCAGCTGGATTACGTTGACGAGCGAGGCCCTTATGCTGGGGTCCAACTGGCGCAGTCTGATCCTTCGATAAATTATCCAGCCCCGACCCGCAGCGCCAGTGCCGGCGACAACAGCAGCAGCAACAGATTCATGCCGTATCGTCCGGATCTCGAACTGCCCAGGGCGGAATCTCCTCCACCGCTCCCTGAACCGACTGACTCTGCTGTTTCATCATCGGGACATGCAATTGAAATGGACGCAACACCAGCCGCTGCATCAAGTAACAGCGGTGACCAGTATGGTAACCTCAGAGATAGCGATACGGACGTTGCTGGGATGGTGAATCTCCAGCAGGGCAAGAACCCCTCATCCCCGCGGAGAGAGACGTTTGCCAGCGACGGAAGCAGATATTCTCAAGACGAGTATGCGCCATCTCTTGATGCTCTTGACGTTACAATGGATTCGCTAACGGGCCTTAGACATAACACGGCGCCTCGTGCTGCATGGAACCAGGCAACAGGAAGAAGCTCGCCCCAGGTGGCGCCTCTGGCACCTCTCGCAACAGCTCGCCGAGGACCTACGCCGGATCTCTCTGGCACCACAGCTCCAGTATCCAACGCTAAGGGCGCTGGCAACTACTACGAAGATGTTGACCCCCGATTTGACCAGACCGCACATACTCCTCCGGGCCGTCGGACACCGCCGCCTCCAATACGACTCCAACCAACTGCAGAAGTTGACTACGAAGAGATGCGAGCTGCTGCTGGCGGAACACGCAGCCCCGCAGAGTCAGAACATTCCAACTTTACGTCCATCTCGCAGCGCGGTATTAACCCGCAATGGAACCCACCCCCGATGCCGACGCGTCGGCCAGTGCAGCAGCAGCGTCAGGACCTAATTTTAGATAATCCCGACTTTAAGCTCCCTGGGGGTCGATCGACGACTGCAGGAACACGGAAATTACCAGGCATGACCCCCGACAGCGCGTATCCAGGCCGCTAGGTGTAGTTCTGGCATACCTCTTTGGCCTATGACCTATTCTTTGCCTCGTCACTAGTTTTGCTTCCTCTGAAGAATCCATCATCCTTGTGCTTAGCTAGGTTGATAAAGGTCGAGCCACTGACCCACTGCTACTGGATTTTATTCTCTCTCTTTTAACTTTCACATTCTCTTCCTCCACATAGTTTAAATCAGCCTTCTGGATTTAATGTCGATCCCTTTCTTTATCAACCTACGACAGCAACTTCTGGCTTTGATCTAAGTTCCATAGCTTGTCATACTACTGCATGGCGCTTGCGCCTCAGGATATACCTTGCTTCCGACACAGGATTTTATTCTCCTACGTGTCCTTTTATTATATCATACACTGCGATAGCTCCCTCTCTCTAGGGAGGGGAGTGAGCGACGAGTGCATTGTACTTTTTTTTTACGATATTGCGACGAATGATACCTTTAATGGGAGGTGGGGGATTCGACGCTTGAGATTAATAGATGGCACTTTTGTGAACGACTTGGCTATATTTGTCGCGGGAGCTTTGTTTGTCTCTTATAAACCTTTTCTTCTTCTTTTTTAAAGTCTGACAATTCGGGAACCGCATTTTGATCATACCCAGGGAGGAATATTAGGAATGAATTAAAAAAGTATCAAGACTTTATTGAGCCTTTGTTTTCTTGTCTTTTTTTTTTATATAAAACACAATTGACAAGGGATACTATATAGTAACGCAGCCACTAGGATAGCGAATAGATGAAGACAATAAAGTGAACAAACATGTCCGTTTGAACATGCTGTGCCACATCAAGGAAATTGGAGATGCAAGGAAACGAAATCACAGCTTCGGAGACATGAGCAATATTTAAAGTGCATGTAGTAGAAACAGTCCATTTACTCATCGCCAACTTGCAAATTTTTACTCCAAGACTGCCACTACCGTCATATCGACCGTCATCAGCGCCAAAGACATCAGCCAGCTATCGTCATCTTCACCTACTACCCATATAATTTGCGGACCAAGAGGTTGAGGCCAGCTAAGCGTTGTCTTATCTCTTTTCCATTTTTCTTGTTTTCGTTTCGAGCGCGTGCACTTTTACGCCTCCTTTCTACGCGGAAAACTTTATCAGCGCCGTCCGATACCTACGTACTGCGTTTGCAAGTCAAAGCCAAGTCACTGACGATAGCTTCACGGCAAAAAAATACATGGGATGAACCAGCAGTTTGACTGTCAACATTCGTACCAGCTATAAACGGGGCCCAGAGCAGCTGTACAATTTGATACTTTTCTACCTACCTTTATGGCTCTCACGTAGCCACTCTCTTATCGACTATTAATAGCTACACTTCACTTCAGCCTCACTTTTCGTTTGGAGGCCACCCCCCCCAACCCCCCAATTGCCTCGAACCTTTTTTTTTTCTGATATTTCTTTATAATGTTTTCTACTGTCCTCTGTTCCATTCTTTGGAGCATCATTTGGTCACTCAATCTCGTTTCGTTGGACATTAGAACGGTAAGAAGCCATCCCCAAGACTGTCGATGTGACTTTTGCCCCTATTGGCGTTTATTTTCCCTCTCTTTCCTTCAAACTGTCACCCACGATAGCACCCGGGGAAGGAGCTTCCCAAACGGATTTTGCCCCCAACAAATTTCCAATCAGAATTCTGCCACTTTTTCTGTTCGCCCCTCTCCGCCTTCGTTATCTTCCTCTTATCCCCTCTCGCCCATTCTTTCTCTGTCTCCTCCATCGTTGCCTCCCCTTCGTTTATTTCCCGCACACTGCTCGCTTCATCCTTCACTTCGACGCCCTGGATCGTAACTGTCGATACCTTGGGAAAGCTTTCAGTATCGCAGGGCCGCATCTTGGAGACGCCACTTTTGGCATGCGCGTGCCCGTTTGACGTATCAATTCATCTAGCCATTGCTTGGATCCGACTAACCTCTTTGGCCTTGACTTTGAATTGTAATATCTGACCTCTTTCCTTGTATTTTCCCTTCTTCTTTCCTCTGTGTGGTGTTCTTACTTTCCAAGTCATGCGTACACGGCCCGTTTCTGTCTCCTTCTATATTCTTTTCCTTTTCCCTCAACTCGTTTGACTCGCTTCATAGCTGACACGAACCTGCCTACAGTTTGTCATTATCGCAATTCATACTCTTTCTCGCCAGGTCGCAACCGTCCGATTAAGAAGAAAGACAGGAACCACTCTGTATCCAACGATGGACGAAGAATATTCTGCCGCGAGTTTGCCTTTCCGATCTCCTTCGACACCTGTTTCGGCATCCTTGCAAACAACCTATACAACCGCGGGGACAGTCTACAACCCCGGCTCTTCTCAGCGGCTTCAGCCTCCTGCTCGCCGTGGTCGTTTGCTCAAGGCGGCATCTGAATTTGATAACCACAAATTCGTCCATTCACCCCGCCCTAGACACCAACCTGATGCGCTGCAAAGACTTTTCATGAGTGAAAATCTTGCTCAAGAACAGCCTCCACCGGATCAACAAATCTCCTACGAGCCTCTGCAGCAGAACTATGATCGCGCTATTAACCCAGTCAACACTCAGGATTTAATGACCGAAATGTCGTGGTCTTCGGGCTTGCAATCGGCCGCTGCTATGTATGACGTTAAGGGCAAAGGCATCGCGAACGACTCAGACTCCAGCGAAGATGACGACGTATTCATAACCGGTGCCCTAATGAGCATGCCTGTCAAGTCTCTTCAGAACCTGGCCTCGTACCCAAATCCAAACCAAAAGAAAGCCCAGAAGGTGCTTCTTCGAGGGGTAAAGGCAAGAGAGAACAGCACATTGAGCGTGCCGCCTAGACCGGAGACACCATTTCCTCAAGGTGAACCTTTTCCGGAATATGTTAGATCGCGACAGTATACTCTCTCGGATCCTGCTGCCTCTCGCTTTTGGGCGACTCGGAAGAGTGCTCGAGTAGCAATATCCGAAACGGCGGCAAATGCCGAGTACAAGAGCGTCCTTGCATCATCATCTCGATTTTCGACTCCGTCTATCCACAGCGATAACACGGATCCCTATGTGTCGACATCCATGGGTCTCGCCTCAAGCGCTGGTGCCCCCAAGCCATTGACTGCGGGCCCGCCTGGCCAACGCCAGTATCGCCCTTCGACATTCGAGTCGATGTTCAAGGCGCTCAACACTATGCCGGCAGATTCTCGAGATAGCATCGCCTATCTCCAAGAAGAGCATAACTATGCTTCGCTTGACCCGCCGTACAGGCTCACTAGAAGCCCAATGACTACCCAGGATTACATTGAACAAGATGAAGAGTTTATTCCAGTATTCACCCAGCCGTCGTCCAAGGTTCTCGATGCCACGGCAACTGCTTATCAAAACCAATACGACCAAGTTGCTGAATACTCAGCTCACTCTGGAGAGGACTCGCAGTACTATCCTGATTACTCCGACTTTATGGATCCTTTTGATGCCAATGAGCCGCAGTACTCCAGCGTGCCATCCGAGTGGCCCCACCAAGACAATGATAATGGAGTTGGAAACGAAGAAGGGGCATACTATTCCGATGCTCAGAGAGAGGCTTACTTCAACTCAATTGACCCTTTCTTTCCACAAGCCACCGCATCATCTTCTTCTTTCACGACTTGGTCTATTCACGACGATGAAGCACCTTCTGGGCCCATGTTCCCTCAGTGCATGGGACACCCCGCCTGCTTGACCGAGGCTGAGATACGAGAGCGAACTCGACAGTTGCATATCAAATGGTACGCGGCAACTGGCCTGCTTGGAGACGCCTATCCACTCCCAAAGCCCATCGTTGAACCTACCTATCTACCGAAGCCGAAGAATGTCTACGGTGCAGTTGGCGACGGGCGCCCATCGAAGACCAGCTCTGCTTCTGAAGAAAGTGACGAGGAATTTGTGGAAGATATACCGTCGGAGTCTTTTAAGAACAAGATTTACCGTGATCTCGCACTCTTGGAAGCTGTTCTTAACCGAGCTAATCCGTGAAGAGGAGAGAAGCACGAGAAGGAGATTTCTTGTATCTAAGAAAAAAAAAAAAAAAAACACCACTGATTGGGGGAAAGTTATGGCTAGACTGATAAAAGGAGATACGGGAGTCAGCTTGATGCTCAGAAGGTAATGACAGGTGGACGGTTGGATGAATAGAACAGTAATAGAATATCGGTATGCGAAGACGAGAGGAAAGGCGCTTGCTGGGGACTTGATTAGGTGGCCCAGCAACTAGATACGTATCAGAGAGATCGCGGAACAAGAATTTCTAAGACGGCTACTTTAGTAATTAGCAGTAATAATATATTACAGAGTTGTTGCAACGTTTGGGATTCGCTCTCCACTTGTTTCTAATTTATGGCGATGGCTGCTGGGCTAGCCAATGGAGGAGTCGGAAAGCTGCCGGCAGGCTAATCGTGATGCACTGAGACGTCGGCTACTGGCGCGTGTTGCTTCTAAACTCTAGCCTCTAGCCTCTAGCCATCCCACTTTGCCAGTGTACCGTCTGCTGCATCATTATATCAGAATCTATTTGAGTGCGGGCTGCATCTGCCATGAGTTTTGTTTCTCTGGCTATATCTAGTAGAAAAAAGAAAAAGGGAAAATGAACACAACTGCCATTCACGCAGCCGTGATATCCTTTCACAAAGACAAAGGCTAACATCGCATTTTATAGAGCGCTGCGTGAACCAGGCTGCCAAGGAGTTTGGGGGAGGTCCGCTAGCAGCAGGCCAATGAGAGCTGCGAAGCTCGATTGATTCCAAAGGTGCGCCCGATTATGTGATGCGGTTGCATCGAGCCTAAGATAAGATAGAGTGCCGGAGTGTCAAAATAGGGAATAAAAAAAGTAAGGTACGTTGAGAATGGGGATTATGGAGTATTTTGCTGCGTAATATTTGCTTCTAGCGCATGCGATTGTGTGATGAACATGGATCATGGAGGTGAATGGTAAAATGGTGAATGGTGCCCATGCTATGGATGATATAAAGAAACCACGACTTCCCGCTTTGTGGCAAGGGAGCTAAACTGGTACGAAACACACACCCACAGCCCAGCGAAAACGGAGCATCTCTCCCTCTTTCTGTCTCTCTCTGCGTAGTGGCAGTGGCAGAGGCATCATGGCGGCCGCTGCTGGCGTCATGGCGATACTGGAGTCGACCTATAACAGCCTGGATCTGGAAGCCATTCTGGAGTTGTATGCCGACGACGCCAGATTCTCGGCCCATTGTGAGTTTATTGCCTCCTTCCCGCTTACGGTCTGTCTTGTCTTACGCAGGACCAGCGGTGGGTCAAGCAGTTTCGAGATATGGCGATAGATTCTAAGCTGACCATGTTTCATAAAAAGTATTTGGGCTGGTGGGAGTAGACAAGACTTGGATCCGAGCATTCTATTCCGACCTGATCGAGTACAACGAGAATGTGGAATTCGTCACCCGGTGCGTGACTGGGACGCCTGATTTGACCGTTTGGGAGTGCGACGTCAAGTGGACGGCGAGACTGCCGTCGACGGCGCTGGGGACCGTGAGGGGAGACAAGGTGGTGATGAGGGGCGTGTCGTTGCTGAGCTGGAGGGAAGGGTATATTGTGGAACAGAAGGATTATTTCCACATTGCGCAGAAGGGGTGAAGTTCAGCTGATGGAGGAGAGAGATGCGAAGAATTTCAAGGGCTGCTTTGAAGAGGAGGAAAAATATCCATTCGTGAGAGGGAAGGGATGGTAGACGGGATTCGCGTCTTTTGGAGGAGAAGCTGTGAATGGCGTCTCTGAAGCTATAGAGGGAGAGATCTACTAGAGGACTGCCCGGCAGTAGATGTTCATGCTGCCAGGCCTATACATGCAGACAAACTTGGTCTGTGCTCTTATATTCTGTCAAAGTTCTTCTACATGAGCTTCTATCTGCTGGTAACTGCATTGTTGCGCATTCAGTCGATTGCATTCTCGCCATTGGAGAGAGTGGAGGACGCGGAGTCATTGTTTCCTTGCTATGCGTGCTACAAGGGCGATTTTTTTTTCACTGCCATTTAGCATGTCGGTGAAACATGGCTTGGCTGTGCTTCCCTATCTGTAACGAGCGTTTTGCGATTTCATCGGGAACTGCTGCACGCTGCAAGAGAGTCGCGTGTTATCAGCGTAGGTGAATACCAGTGGATGAGCGTTAGCGCTAGCTTCCTAAGATACTTGAGCTGGAAAAGCTAAGCCACCACAGTCACTAGCCATAGTCACTAGCCACAGTTGAAGATGGCGAACTTCAATTGGCTGAAATTTTTGGCCCGCCTATCTCTTGGAGACCACTTCTTGACGGTGTTACTCAGCTAAGATGGGAAGGGCTTTATAACAGCTGTATCAAGAGGTTGATGTTTGCTAGTCATGCTAGGAGGAATAAGCACTGTGGTGACTTTGTGTTTATCGGATTTTGACAAGCCTCCGGCAGTTTTATGATACCTCGTGGCTTCCATACTGTAGCTAAAAGATATTACTACTAGTAGGTAAAATATATGCATGGCCATTGATGAAAAAGTAGCTGAGTAGATTATTTTAGCAAGCTATCGCTTATTCATTTTGTGTATTTACATTGGACTAAATTTGCTGTTCAACTGTCCCTTGTACGTGTTGAAAGAGATGCTTGGCGAGAGCTGGCGTAACAGATATTCACAGGTTGTTATGTAAGCTTCCCAGCTCTCTGCGCTAGCCTTAAATAGACTAGGGCGCACATGGCTGTGGTTGATGTCAGTCCTTCGCTTTGTGCGGCCGAAAATTCCTCGTGACGGCCATCTGGTAGCAGCCATTACTTCATACTAAAAATTAACCTGGAAATTAATAACAAGGACACGCTACCGGACACAGGAGGTCATTCCTAGCCTTGTTTCGTTTCCTCGCGCGACGTCTCTCTCCTCTCGCTTCTTCTCATTCACGGCGCTGGGCCTGTTTTTTGCCTTTTGTATTGATTCATCTTTTTGCTGGCGTGGGAATAAACACCAAACGCCAATTCTCTGGCCCGAATCAATACGGTCTTGACACCCAATCGACACGAGATCCTACGAAAACACGCTCCGACAGGCATTGCGACCGCATCAAGAACCGGGAAAATAGACCAACACGCACTGCGAGAAGGAACAAGCAGGACAAGATGGTCTACGTGCGGCAGCACAACCTCCCGGCCTTGAAAGAGTACAAGTACTCTGCCGTGGATCGGTCGCTCGTGTCGAAGTATATCCTCAAGCCTTTCTACACCAACTTTGTCATCCACTGCTTCCCCATGAGCATGGCGCCGAATCTCATCACCTTGACGGGGTTCTCGTTTGTCGTCCTCAACTTCTTGACCATGTTGTGGTACAACCCCACGCTGGATCAGGACTGCCCCAGCTGGGTGTACTACAGCTGGGCCATTGGATTGTTGCTCTACCAGACTTTTGACGCTGTAGACGGTGCCCAAGCGTAAGCTTTTTTTTTTGCCTTCAATGCCTCCACGCGCTGTTTTATGCGAATTGAGGAGCTCGGAGCTCGAATGGTATTATGAGAGCTAACTTTGAGGCGAATATCTGCAGTCGACGAACCAAACAGTCCGGGCCCCTCGGCGAACTCTTCGATCACGGTGTCGATGCCCTGAACACGACTCTGGAGGTGCTCATCTTTGCCGCTTCCCAGAACATGGGCCAAGGCTGGAAGACGGTAGCTACTTTGTTTGCTTGTACGGCCCTCCTCAGATTTTGCTTCTCCCCCACTTCCCCTCCATCGTCCCACCCGCTTCTTATATGGGGAACCATGCCAGCATGGAAGACGAGGCGAAGAGAAAAAACTAGGAATGCTAATTGGAATCGGTAGCTCTTCTCACCTTCTATGTCCAGACGTGGGACGAATACCACACCAAAACTCTTACCCTCGGCATCGTCAATGGACCCGTTGAGGGCGTGCTCATCGTTGCCTCTGTCTTTGCCCTGACGGGCTTCATGGGAGGCGCTCACATCTGGCAACAGAGTGCTCTGGGCGCTATTGGTGTTCCCGCATCGCTGGGCATTCCCCAATTCATCTACGACCTCACATTCACCGAGTGGTACATGGTCCAGGGAACAATTGTCCTGGTGCTCAACACCGTGGAGTCGTCCGTCAACGTTATTCGTGCGCGACGGGCTCGCGGCGACCGATCACGAGGCGCCCTTCTCGGCCTTGGACCCTTTTTCGCCGTCTGGGCCCTGATCGTTACCTACCTCTATCTGCAGCCAAACATCCTCCACCACCACCTGATTCCCTTTGCCCTGTTCGCTGGCCTTGTCAATGCCTACAGCGTCGGTCAGATGATTACCGCACACCTCACCAAGATGCGCTTCCCCTACTGGAACATCTTGGGCGTGCTGGTTGGCTTTGGCGTTGCCGATTCGATTGGCCCGGTCCTGCTGAACAACTATGGTGTTGGCTGGCCCAGCTCTCTTGGCGATGGTGTGTACCAGACTGCCTATGTTTTCCTGATGCTCGGCACTGCTCTCGGTGTCTACGGAAGCTTTGTCGTGGATGTCATTGTTACTATCTGTGACTACCTCGACATCTGGTGCTTGACTATTAAGCATCCTCACCACGAGGCGGCTGTCGTGAAGCCCAATGGCATCAAGAGCCACTAAGAGAAGACACTGTGTTGCGGGAAGACACTTACATATCCAAGTACATTTGCTACCTGGGCCTATTGTATAACGTGGTGTCATTTTCTTTTCAAAAGAAAAAGAAGAACATAAGAACAACAACAAGAAGAAGACAGCTCATGTGTTGATAACGACATGAGCGAGTCGACAATAGGGAACGATAGAGAGGAACCAAAAAGGAAAAAAGGTCGATACTTTGTAACGCGATATGATGATGGATATATACGTTGAACGGGCGAGAGCCTAGATGGGACGACAAACGATGGTCATTTCTTTTCAGCACGAAGTTAGCTATTATGTGATATTAGGGCCACCGCCTGACTTTATATAGAATTTTCCTGGGCGTTTTGTGGATAATTATTATTTGCTAGATGCCATTTTAGATAGAGCAATTGAGTAGAAAAAGATTTTGAAGAAAAGAAACTGAAATAGCGGCGAGTTAGTAGTTTACAGTACATTGAAGCCATTGTCAAAAGGAGCCTGGGGATACTTCATGTGCCCATGAGGTAGGTACCTGTATATATACTCGGACTTACGAATGATATATGCCTAGAATAATACTAGTAGCATCCTTAAAATGATGTCGGCTCATTTGTCATTCTTATTCATTACTCTCGAATTTATAGTTGGGATGGAGCCAGCGAAGTGGAGGACCACAGTCCATTAGCGGGACCTTGGTCCTGCAAGCACAAGAAGATCCAGCCCCTTCCCTCCCTGTACCCCAAGTAATGTCTCCTCCAATTCCCCAACTCCAACAAACGAGTCCAACATCTTCGATGCCATTTCAACAGCAAAAAGGAACAAAAGAGAACAATTTGGGAATCCAGCAAAAAATATATGTCTCCGATACTGGGAATCGAACCCAGGGCTGCTCGGCACTCGAACAATGAGAGCGAGCGATGTTAGCCACTACACCATATCGGATATCTGATATTGAAAGATAATAGCCTAATTTCCCTCATACGACTCCCAACGGCTCTCAAAGACTCTCAAAACTGTCTCTTCGTGAGTCCCCTGATCCTCTCTATAGTTCTCGCTTCGCGGATCCTCGGCTTCTCTGCAACCGTTGGGTAGGACCAGCCTGCTTTGGCCAACACCGCGAGGCAGTCTTACGGAGTCCACTTCCTTCAAGAGGTCAAGATGCCGACCATGCAAGTCAATCTATGCACGATAGTATTGGCCGGAATATCCCTACAAACCTCAACTCGCTGCAAAAGCGGATAGGATACTCGTAGTCCTATCCCCTTACAAGGCGCCCTACACGGCCGGGCGATCCATGTCATGCCTTTCCTGGTGAAGGCAAACAGGCAATTGATGCATGTTATGCCGTTCCTGGTGCTGATCTGCCTGCTAGAAGCTAGGTCCCGCTCTGAAGACTTGGTCTGTCCCAGCTGCGCGGAGTGCGGGAGCTTAGAATAGACGACTATTAGTCAATGCTGACAATAGCCAACAGTCTGCCTACTAGCAGGTCTCTTCAATCAATCAACTGCCATCCAGGACATAGAAGAGTCACAAGGGTCCCTCCTCGAAGGCTTGCTTCAAGCTTCCTTCAGCCCTACGGCTTCCGGAGTCCGGAACGATGGATCTCAGGGCACCAGCTTGTTTTATGGTTCTATCGCTAACTATTAATATGATGCTCCTACCATTGCTACGAACTATAGTCGCACAGGGGCCACGGCCGAGGCGTACCTGTAAGTCGGCATGTTTACCCTTTGGAGGCGCAAGAGGCGCAAGGAACTTTGGCTTGCTGCATGTGGTGAGCGCGATGCCCTCAGCGATCATCAGCACGTGGAGACTGCCCTGCGCCAACCGCCAACTTATAAACGAATAGGCTACTGCTCACCTTGGGAGGGCGCAAGGGGCGGCGTTTTAGGAGTTTTGGGCGCGGTGATTCGATGGAAATTGTATTTCCCGTCGTACGCGGCCTATGTGCGGAAATTGGAACTACCCGAAGAGTAAGCTTGAGCGATGGGCTCGGGTTCTATCCCGCTGGCTCTATCCATAGAGCGAGGAGGAAGGATTTGACCCAGTCGGCGATGGAGGGGTGTTTGGAATCTTGTCTTGGATCTTGGCTTTTTGATTTTGATGCGTCTCACCCCATGTTCTTCTGCCGTCTGTCGTCTGTTCACGCCACTATTATCATCTTCTTCTTCACTGCCAGAACCTTATTCAGAGCGGCATGTCATTGCTCTGGGAACCAAAGCAAAGAAGACAGACTTTCCAACTAGAACCGCCATGTACTGTTTCCAGAAATGAGCGGAACCTTCGAAAACCAAAAGTCTCGGAGGCTTCGAACCATCAGGTCAGCAAGCACCACAAGAACTGCAACCCTTATTATGTCGGATCCAGCCCTGCTAGGCTCAACTGCCGTACTCAGCGGCCGTGCCTCCCAAAGCGCTAGGGAACCCCCCTGTGCCACGCCCCTCTTCGCCGCCAACACAGCACATGGCTCACGCCTTGTATCGCTGGATCGGTCCCCAGCTGTCGCCGTTCTTGGTATTCTTAGCGGCATCAGCGGCATTCCCGGGCTGAAGAAACTTGGAATCAAGGG
This sequence comes from Trichoderma sp. CBMAI-0020, assembly GCA_030708095.1. Lineage (NCBI taxonomy): Eukaryota > Fungi > Ascomycota > Sordariomycetes > Hypocreales > Hypocreaceae > Trichoderma > Trichoderma sp. CBMAI-0020. The sequence continues at coordinate 2,164,272 of JAJNCI010000002.1, forward strand.
AGAGAGGCAGCAAAATAATGGCGGTCTGGCCGCTGGGCACTTGGAACCAAGGCGGCGCTGGATACTGGCGCCACAAACGCGACGCCCGAGAGAGAGACCATTTGCCTACTTAGTAGGTAGTCACAAACACTGTGCTGCCCACCCATGAGGCAATAGATAGTCTGGATGGGGGTCTCAGGTGGCTGCTACCGCGCGGTAATCCCTAAGCAATGGGAAAAATAGGGACTCGTCTCCCCACGGCTTCACCTGGATGCGTGCTAGCATCTTCGCGGCATGACAAGCCCCCTCAGGCCTCAAGAAGCTGCCGAGTCTCCGGCTAAGACGTCTGATTCGCCGGTGGGAGCGCTAGGCAGCGTAGCTGCAGTTTGTCTCTGGCCTTCTGCCGTCTTCGCTCCTGAGTTTTCTCTTGTTCTGAGTCGGGAATTGTCGCTTGGCTGAGACTCGCTGACTTGTTGTCAGTCTTATTAATGATACTCGCGTGATAGTGCCATTGGGAAAGGGCCCGGACACCGCGAACGTAGGCCGCAAGCTGCCAAATTGGAAAAAACAACGCCCACTCGCCCTCTCGTTTTCAGTTTCTCACTTACAGTCCTACCCATAGCCCCCAGGGTATTATATACGAGTCGAGTGGGCAAAGGCAAAGCCCAACTCAAAAACTCGCCTCAGCCCCCCCCCCCGTCCCCCATTCCGGGCGAAGGCCATAATCCGTACATAACTCCGTACACGCCTAGGACTAAAGAGAAAAATAGCCAGGCAGCCGCTCCATTATTCACTACCCAAAACTCTGGATATTCTCGTCGCTGCATCATTCCCCAGAAGAAAGAACAACACCATGGATTTCGCAGCCCAGTACGCCTTTGCCGGCCCTCATCAGGCGTTCTCGGCCTCTTTTATGCCTCTGACGCCCTCGCACTCCCAATCAAATGGCTCGGACGATTTCAGCAACACCTCCCCGCCTGTAAGTTTTTGTGAACCCCCAGCATCCCCCACCTCGTCTCCCGAAAGCGCAGATTGTGTGCCTTAGCGCTCCCTTACTTGAGCATTACGAGAGGGAAGACTAATCATACACGACTGGCTGTGTGATTAATCGCCGTGTAAAAGCTTGACTGATGCTGACACAATCGAACTTTGTTTGATTTTCTACAGGACAACTTTGCAGACCACTTCAATACTTTTGACTACACGGGGTCCTTTGGCAGCCATCACCAGTCGGCCTTTCACCAAAGCCCACCGTCACCGCCCGTCTTCGGCCAGCATCCGAGAGCTGCCGTGCAACAGCAGCAGCAGCAGCAGCAGCAGCGTCAGGACCAACAGCAGCACGTCTCGGACCACTTGGCGCAGTCTCCGTCAACAAATGGCAGCATCAATGGCAGCAGCGGCAGCATGCGACTGGATGGCGCATCGGGAACCAAGATCGAGGCCGGCTCCGACGACTTAGGCCGCGGTGGCAGCGAAGACGAGGATTTGTTGACTCCGGCGCAGTCGAGGCGAAAAGCCCAGAACCGTGCAGCGTAGGTGCTCCTCCATTGCTTTATCGTCCCAAAGTCCTTACCATTTGCCTTGTCTACTTTGCTATGCTGCAGTTCCCCGGAATTGTCCCCTTGAGTCGTATCGGAACTACCAAAGTAGATTGATCTGCTCCATGGGTGATGAATTCTGGGGGCGTGTAGCCAACTCTAAATCCTTCTCCTACCTTCCTAATTTGCCGTTATTTTTCTTTGTGGGTGCAAAACCAGGCTTGCAGACCAATGCCGCACAGGCCGCGAATCTGTTGTTTTTCTATCATCTTCGCTATTTCATTCTTTTTCCTTCCTTCGCATAATGAAGGCATCTATGCTATAGCTTATACTGACATTGCCTTTCGTCCACAGTCAACGAGCATTCCGCGAACGAAAAGAAAGACATGTCAAGGATCTCGAGTCCAAGCTGGCCAACCTCGAGGCCGCTCAGAAAGAAGCTGCTACCGAAAATGAGCGACTCCGACGAGACCTCCAGCGGATGTCGACCGAGAATGAGATTCTCCGGGCTACGTCAGCCATGAATCAGAATAACGGCTCCCACTCTCCCGAGCCTCTGACAACAGGGCCGATGACATACACGCCTACCGACTTCTACACCAATGTGCTCCAGGGCCACAACAACAAGTTCCCCTCACACCGGATTGTTACCTCTGACGACGGCCACCGGCTGCTCGCCGCAGGAGCCGCCTGGGACTTCATCCTAGCCCACCCTTCGTACAAGCGAGGCCTGGTTGACGTCAGCCAGGTAGCCGAGCGCATGAAGCGGTTGGCCAAATGCGACGGCCAAGGGCCTGTTTTCTCAGAGGGAGACATTATCCACGCTATTGAACAGAGCGTTGCTAGTGGCTCTGACGACCTGTTGTAAAAAAGGAAAGAAGAGAAAAATAAGACGGAAAGGAAAAAATGACCGAAAACGAGAGACAGATAGAGAGAGAGAGGGGGGGGGGGGGGGGGGGGATGAAGGGGAACCCGGAGCCAGACCCGGAGCCGGAGCGAATCATATACCTGAGACTTGCAGCAGAGGATGAGCTGTGTGTGTGTGCTTGGGCCGGGGAACAGGAGAAGAGAGGGGAAGACAAGGGAGAGATTGTGTGCTTGGGAGCCTGATTTATTTTGCTTTTGGTTTTATTGGGGCGAAAGAGAGAGCGAGAGCGAATGGTATCATGACTTTGTGCTTGTTTTTGTTTTTAATGCTGCATTACGACTTGGCGTCTATCTGTGGGGTTGCTTTGGGCCTCAATGCACTGCTTTGGGATTTTTCATCTTGTTCATTGGTTCAGGCACTCACAGTCACAATCACAATCAGAATTACATTTTCAATCCGAATGGCTAATATATGTGGTACAAGCCTCAAGAGTAGGCGACTCGGAGCGTGTCCGGGGTGGGACGATCTGCCCCGGATCCTGCTCCCACGCACCACCTAGTTAGGTTTGTGAGCGAATGGCTGTCCTGCTGCTGTGGGCGCTGAGTGGTAGATTTCTACTCCACAGTCATGTATGAGGCACTGTATTGCATGATTTGTATGCCCTTCTCTTGCTCTCTCTCTGACTTTCTTGCATGATACGAATCATGTTTTGGACAAGTATATACGGGGGAATGGCCGCAGAGTGCAGCATGTACTGCTACCATGCAGGCCTGGATCCTTTGTTTCTCTCTCTTCCACTCTCTGGAGTTCCAACTCGTACGTACGGGATGCGAGAGCACACTAATCATCCAACCAGGTTTCACTTACAGCGAAGCAAAAGCACTGCATTGCAGCAGCAAACGCGCGTTTGCCACGTCTCTCCTGCCCAGCCTGCTTTTTTGACAACCCAATTTCCCCTCATCTGAAAGTGGCGTAACTATTGTCTCAGGCGCAGACAAAAAAAAAAAAAAAGAAAAGAAATAAAAAAAAATCAAGGAAAAAGGCGGGAAAAAAAAAAATCCTAAAAGAACAAACAAAGCAGGGGGGGAGGTTTGGTAAGCAAGAGCAAACAAAAGGAAAGCCATGGGAGAAAATGTGATTTTGAAGTACCTATTTGTCGTAGCATAAGCCCAAGACACCTTCAGCCGCACCTGAAAGTACCCACTTTTGTGTCATTTCCTCTTTTTTGAAGACTGAAGAGTGGGAGAGAGCGTTGCGGACAGTCAGACAAGTAGACGAGCATAAGGGCATTGGAGCGAAAGGGCACTGAAGCAGAAGAGCAAATGTGTGACGAGATACTATTGTGCCTTATCAATTCTCTCCAATGAGATTGCTTCTTTGTATCTTGGAGGTATGTAAGCTCTGGTCCGGGGGTGGTTTTTTGCCCCATCCTCACGCATGTGCCTATTTGGTTGCATCTCGTGTAGGAAGCGATATTCAGTTGCATCCGCGTTATCTAGCTGCATTCCAAATACTAGGAGTACTCAGCATGTATTTACGGTCCGCAATCTGCATTTGCATTTGCATTTACGTCTGCCTTGCAGTTCCATCAATTCTCAAAAATCACCTGCTTTTTTTCCTTGCAAATCCTACACAGAAACGAGAAATATGCCCTTTTCTGCATAATTAACAGCGGGCTTTGCTCGTGACACGTGTTCATGCCTTGCTTCCTCTGCCTCGCTAAGGCAATTGCTTTGGGTTGAATGCGAAAATGCAAGAGCCCAGGCCCAAACGCCCAAGTAGAGGAGAAAGTTAGGTTACCTAGGTATCTATGGAGGGCCATTGCCTGTATGTTCATGCAATGCTCGAATGGGCCAATTTCCAACGAGGACTGCATGCCCCCATTGTTGCTTTGGCCCAGTAGCAAGCAGCCAGGTTGCCAGGTCGTATTGCAGAGGGGGCAAAAATGATGAAAATAGATTACAAGTTGGTGTGTGGCCGTGGCATATCCTCGCGAAATAACACTGGAGTAATGCTATTCAGATGGACCGCCGCTGGGGCCTACCAAACTACCTGGTTTCTCTGCCAGCTTTTCTGCTCCTCTCTCTCCCTCGACTAACTGACCTCGACTGACTGATAGTCTGGCGGCTTGCAGCTATAGTATGCATAGGCAGAGACATTGAGAAGACAAGAGAAGTCAAAGGAAATAAAAAAAGTCACAGAATACGACTGGGACGGCACAAGCAGAGCAGCGTAGGCCCAGTCGTCTATACAGCCTTGTTTTTCAAACCAATGGAAGCTCGTAGCTGGTATTGGATGGCTCCGCCCTCAGCCGACACCAGGTCATTCCTGTCTCAAACTAACAGAAGAAATAAGAGGAAAAAGCAAACAGTACATTGGCTTATTCCGAAAGTAGTACAGAGCGGTGGGCAGTAATACTCACCTATTAGTCACCTACTACTGCTACGGCGGCAGTAGGTAGCAGTAGCGAAAGGCGGAGAGATGTGGAGGGGGAAGGCGTAGAGAGGCCCTGACCTACCTATATAAGAGGGTGGCCCCCCCAACAAATTGTCCATCCATCTATTCCCTCTTGAATCCATCTCCTTTAATTTCTCTCTCTCCGTTCTTCAACTCTAGCCTGAGTCTCTCAGCGTTGCCCTCCCTTGATAGAGCCCATTCACTTTGTCAAAGACTGCTCGCCAAAGCCACCACTCGCCTGTACTCAGGTAGCCGCAAATCAACTCCAACTGCCGGCCATCATGATGAAAACAATCTATGAGGTTGACGAAGAAAACCACCACGGCGGGCCTGACCCTCCCGTCCCTCTGCTTCTCTATGTCCCGTCCCACAAAGAGTCTTCTTACTATATTCGATCCTTGAAACATCCTGTTCCTATTTTGAACCCTCACAATCCTCATGTTAACGCCGCCAAGTTCAACCCCGAACCTGACATTTTCTACCCCGCCTGGCGGCCTCTCCCTGGTGGCTTCCGATTGTCTGTCCCTGTCCGTCCCCTCGGTGTCTTGGTCAAGCTTACTCAAGATGGCTCTCTCATCAATGTGGCCTGCCCCAACCTGACTCGTCTAGACCTGCCTGGGACCGCAAGAAAAAAGGCGCTGGACTCCACAGAGATTCTGGAGCAAGTGTTTTCCCACCTCGATGAGGTCACTCTCCTCACCTCTATCCAACGGGTGAGCAAGGACTGGAAGGAAGTCGTTGACGGATCTGTTCTCTTGCAGCGGAAGCTCTTCTTCATGCCCGATGAGACGCGGCCGCTCGAGCCCCATCCACAGGCGAGACGCGAGAAGGGCTCAGATTCAGGCAAAGTATATCCCGTGTTGAACTCGTTGCTGGTCAGGTATTTCCGCAGCAGCTTCTTCCCTGTCGGCGGCAAGTTTTACGGCTACACGCGGCGGTCTGAATCCTTCTACGAGCAGCGATGGACCTCCAAGCACAACAAGCTCAAGCTGAAGAGGAAACTGCATACAGGCTACAACAAGTACGAGTCTGTCAGACCCGACATGAACAAAGCTGAAGCTCTCCAGATGGCTCTGGATAGAGATCGCTTCACGCGGGCCGGCGCAAGTTGGCGCAGAATGCTCGTCTCGCAGCCCCCCATCCTGGACTTTGGCGCCATGGAGTTCTCGCCAAATGGCACCAATGCTTCCAAGACGCAGGAGAAGCTCGAATTCTGCATCCTCAACGCACATGATCGAGAAAAAGGCCTTTGCATGGGCCAGCTGTACGACTTCGTGCAAGATAAAGTCGGCAACCACCCGCTGGACTCGCTGTGGTATCGCGTTATCTGGTTTGAGCCGCGAGCTCCCTTTGCCTCAGACCTCAGCGAGGACAGCTGCGGAATCATGTTTGAAGACATGGACACGAAATGTGTGATTGAGATGTTCCACCGCGAGGATCAGGCCCAGACCTCTTCTCATACTTCGTCTTCTTCTATCCCTTCATCCTCTGTGAGAGCGGGACCTTTGTCTATTCCTGTGCGGGAGGGGCCTTTGTCTTCTTCTCGCTCGAGTGCCTCTGCTTCGAGATCCAGACCCAATCCGACAAGCTCAAGAGCTTTTGATGCCATCTTCAAGTGCGCCGAGTTTAGGCCTGAGGATTGGAGCCCGGCCCAGGAGGTGGTCGACTATGGCAGTGTGTCGCATCGAACGCTTATACGACTGGAAGACTAGCAAACCTTCCTTCTTTTCCAGTGATCAAGATGCATTTGGGCGAGTAAGTGTTTCTTCTTTTGTTTTTCATTGGCTCTTAATACTGACGTGTGATAGAAATGATTACCCCAGGAGTCCTTGGGCACAGCACTTGGGCGGCTGCATATTCTCGCCGTCCCCATGGCTTATGCGGGTGGGTGGGTGGCCAACGTGGGGACCGGCTTAGATTGTTTTCTGCATTTCCTACAGTCGTCTTTTCCTTTCTAATCTTTCCTTGGGCTCATCTTCTAGGCGCTTGTCGGCTGCGGGGATTTTCTATTTTTTTCCTCTTTTCCCTTCTTAATACCGTTCTTCATTTGCAGAGGGTCCTTAATCCGCGTTTTCTTCTTTCTGTTCCGGACTGCTCTCGATACCATTTCTTTGATTCTGTTCGCTCTCGATATCTTTCTGCCTTTAATTTTCGCTGGAGTGGCCTAATTTGTTTGACTGTTTTGAGATCCGCAAGTCTGTGGGAGACTTCTGTAATAATGGAACAAATGGATGAGTGTACGCTAGCTATGTTATTTCGTTCGGCATTCGCAAATTACCTTTGCTTTTTCATTACCCGTATCTATGCTTTCTCGTTTGAGATGTGTGACAGTGCTGGTGTGATGTGAATCTATTGATGCCAGCCGTAAGCTATTCGCTAGCAATATGCCATGTGTATCGAGTAGAGGTGGTGTGGTAAGATGTTCCCATCGCCTTTCACGCATGGTATTTCGCCCAAGTTCAGATGCTTTGAAGAATTTTTCGGTCTTTTGAAACTTTGCTTGGCATATTCTGCCAACTTTATAATAAAGCCGTCGGCCTGGAAGTAATTTGGTAGTCGGATAGTCCTTGTGCCGGCCGACTTGCGATTGACATCCGATGGCCAACAGCTGGCATATCCTCCACCAAATATAAATAGGTCGACGTCTGCCGCCAACTTTCCATCTGTCAGTATTATGTCTATTTTCTACACATACGCACAATCGCTTTTGGAAAATACTGGCTTTGATCTTCAACAGGACGGCATCTATCGCTCCCTTGAAGGATAACAGCAGTTGGATCTACGACCAAAAATGCAAGGTTCGCCGTGGCTCTCGATTGTTTATAGCTGTTTTTGGCGTTTGCATAGGCCTATACACTCGCTTCTCGTGGTATTTTGGCAACAGTTATAGCTCTATGCCTGCTGTATAGTTGCTCTTCCGCTGAAGTTAGGGGCTATGCTCTGCCCCTGAACAGCAGCCCTTTGTTCATCTCCGTCCTTTATCTTCTTCCAACTCATTCAAACCGCATATCATTGATGAATCCTACTTTTCAAAATGTTCCTAACACTCCAAAGATACCCCCAAGCCATTTCAGAAACTCCGCATTGGCTTTCCTGATGCGTGCAGCCTGGATATCCTCGACCATCCTCGACAAAAAGAACGAGGGCTGGCAGTTTTCTGCCACACGTGATTGACCGCCGCACAGAAATATAAATTATGTCGATATTTTGAGCAGCACTTTCTTTCCAAACCCCTCCCTTCACTCCTTGACACGATATATCCCATCTTCCATCTACGCCCGTCAACCTGTCTGCCATCAAACAATGGCGAATATGGTGAGGCTTCTAAGCACCAGAGTTGTTTCTTGCACCTATATCACCCATTGTTACTTTTGTTTTGTCTCCTTTGTCTCTTGTCCTCACAACTTCGACTTCAAGTAGCCTTTGTTGCTGATTGTTCACAAGCCCTATCGTGCGAACAGAACAGTGTGACCAGATAAGTGCCTTTCCAACCAATCTAGAGTCAATTAAGATTAACTGATTACGTGCCTAGTTGGATTCTATTGCCGTCACTACTGGGCAGCTCTTTGAAGACTTGCAAGTGCAATTCTCTGTCTGCCCAAGCCCTGCTATCAACAGCACGTCCCTAGTAATTATGTTGAACGACATCAAAGTGTTTCATAGACTTAGAACATCATTTGCGGTAAGATCAACTCAGACTCTTGCATGCAAATCTTGAGGCTGATAGAAATACTGGCTGTGTGGCTACATTTATCGACAATAGAGCTCCAAAACATCAAGTCTTAAGAACTGCAATCAACCAATGACGGTTGCTTCATGAAACTTCTGTTTTCTCGGCAGGTGAGTACCAACAATACGTGTAATGAACGAGCAACTGCTGACAGGTAATCCCAGGGAAAATTGATATTGTGCTGCCAACTACATCTCGTTTCATCATCAACGTGCCTTGACCTCTTCCATTCACCGTTGTAAGCATGAAATCTAGTTGTTGGTCATACCAGTGTTTCCTCGGCGGACCACAGCCTTGAAAGCCGAGCAATCTTTCAACATCTACTGGTAAGTCCATTTGTCAATTCATGTCGCTTGTAGAATGTCAACATCGATAATGACTATCTCTGCGTTCTGCACAGTTGTCATGACTAGCAATTTTGCAATCTGTCATGCCGACATTTCTCTTTATGGAGGCCGTCTCTTCACTCCATGTACATTGAAGCTGTCGCGGGTCATGCGTCAAACTAGACGAGATGAAGCGATATCTTGGTCATAGACTACAGGATCATGTATGATACGACAACGAAGGATCAAAAGGCTTGATTCCGTACGATCTACCTATCTAGGGATGTCGGGCTTTATAGTCATTCTTCTCGGCTTCGTCCTTCCTGCCTTCTGGGGATGTCGGAGCAGGTGTCCCCCAACAGAAGCTTCCTTTGGTAAGTTTCTGTCACCTTTTACCACAATGTCACGTTTATCTTCATGGTCTGTCTTTGAAATCGGATTACCTATCCCTTGATGTTGAGATGGCCAATGTGCTCAGCATCCAAATCTAAACAGGTACACTGAACTGACCAGGATCAAAGAAATGATGACATATTGGCATTTGGAAAAAGACAGAGATGAGCAAACAGAATGATATATTTCCGAGGTTGGTTATTTGTAAGTCCTGACATCTTCGCAGCTTTACTGAAGCTCTTGTAGTAGTACCCTCTCTTCAACCACGAGACCTATTCAAGTTCTCAAGCTCCACTCATCATATATAGGTCGGTTTCCTCCTACCTCGACATGAATAGAGTTGCTAACATATTGTAGTTGCATGTTCTCAGCTAGTGGCTTCTGTCAAGATAGGCAGTTCTGATTTCAGATGTGGCCGTGATAAATGCACGAAGGTTAGCTTGTCCTTTCAATCAGCGTGTCACTCATTCTAACGCACAATTTGTAGCTAAGATCCAAAATTTTCTTTTGACTTCACACTGCCAAGTTACGGCGATTCCAGGCAAGAAGCAGAATGGGTAAGTATCGACATGAGTTCTTACGCCCCAGCTTCTTGTGTATTCTATTCCATCTAACCCATGACAGTATTGGCTTCCAGGGCAGACGACTGAGGTTTCAGCTTCCTTTGTTTCTGAACTGATTCATATTTTCCTTTCTTAGGTCTCGGCGAACGATCACCTTCTTCTATGGCTGCTGCCGACCAGAAGTTGAGAAAAAAAGCACCACCAGACCGAGAGTAAGATTGCTACCGAGCAAGAGAACAAGTAAGACCATAGGCACCGCACCGTAAGAGCTGAGCTATAAGAATCGCATTCGCAACTCGTTGCAAGAATCGAACAAGAATCGAACAAGAATCGAACAAGAATCGAACGAGAATCGAACAAGAATCGAACAAGAATCGAACAAGAATCGAACCGTAAACGCTGAGTAATTGAGAACCGACACATGAGAGTCGAGCTACAAGAATCCGATGCGAGCGTCGAGCCACTAGAATCGTATACGAGCCGCGTCACAAGAGCCATGATACAAGACCCGAGCAACGACTACCAAGCGCAGGCATCGAGCCTACAGAGACCGAGCTATAAGAAGCGAATAGCGAGCACCTCGAGGGGCAACGAGCGGGCGGCCGATCGATCGAATAATATACATATATACATGGTGGTGGAGACGGAGATGCGGGGAGATATAGAAGGGGTGGTTGGATCAAATAATCCGATGTGATTTTATAGGTTCCGAATCATACAAACTATCAAGACTTGGGACATAAGAACCAAATCGTCAACGTCGATCCACGGCATTACGAGAGTCAACCTCAAGCACGAATAGTAAGAGTAGTAGAAGAATCGAACACTCAGAATCGAGTTGTAAGGACCGGGAAAAGTCCGAATCGTGAGTACATCGAGCTACAAGAAGCTATGCATCAACTATACAAGAGCTAACAAACGGGTCGCTGGAAAGACGAAGTCCCAAAATACCGAACCGCTAGCAACGAGTTACAAGAGTCGTATACGAACTGAAAAATAAGAGTCAAACCGAGAACATCGAACGCGGCCCCTAAGCTACGAAAGCTGAGCCATAAGAACCAAAAGAATCGAGCGAGAAGACCGTACATGCCGCGAGCTACAAGAATCGTATCCGAACCCTACCAGAAGAGCCAACCGTTTATACCGACCGATAAGAGACAAGTTCCGAGAGTCGAGTCGTGACCAAGCGTGGGCATCGAGCCTGTAAGAATCAAACTACAAGCACCTCGAGGGGCAACGAGCGGGCGGCCGATCGATCGGATAATGTATACATACATACATGGTGGTGATGGTGGCGATGCAGGAGGATGATCAGAATCAAGTCGAAAGCTCCAAACTTTTATATTGGAGTGATGAAGTCGAAAGCTCCAAACTTTTACATTGGAGTGATCAAGTCGAAAGCTCCAAATTTTTACATTGGAGTAACTACGACCAGAATTATATCGAAGCACAAGAAGCGAACTACGAAAACCGATCTACAAGCCGCGTGCGACCGTTAGAGCCGAAATGAAAGAATCAAATCATAAGAACCGGAGTTCGCGTACCGAGCTACAAGCATCAAGTTACAAGAAGCAAATCGAGTTTCAAGACCTGTATGAGAACCGACCTCTAAGAACCAACCTCTGAGAACCGAACCGTAAGAATCGTATGCGATCCACGCACGAGGGCACGAGACCCAAAGATCCAATATCAAGAAATGGATTGTGAGCATCGAGCCAGAAGAACCGAACGACGAGCACCTCGAGGGGCAACGAGCGGGCGGCCGACCGATCGGATAATATACATATACATATGGGGGTGAAGGGGAGGATGGAGGTTAAGGCCGAGCGGAGGAATCGAGCTACAAGAACCGTAAACGAATCGCATCATAAGAACCATAAGAAAATCGAAGCATTAAGAAACGACAAACGACTAACGAGCACCTCGTGGGGCAACGAGCGGGCGGCCGAACGATATATATACATGGGGATGGAGACAAGGATGGAGGTCAAGGCCGAGCGGAGGAATCAAGCTGCAAGCGTCGAGCTACAAGAAGCATAAACGAATCGTATCACAAGAGGCATAAGAAACCCGAATTGCGAACAGCGACCGACGACGAGCACCTCGTGGGGCAACGAACGGGCGGCCGAACGATCGATATAAATATACTATATGGTGTTGAGGGTATAGGGGAACTCCAAGGAGGCTGGCAATTCGATCAATATATCCCATGAAACAATGAAAATGCAACAGACACAGTCGATCAACAAAAAAGCTCCAGCAGATGAAAAAGAAAACGCTACAACACCTCATCAAGAGACTTGGCTAGTAAAGAAGAGAAAAATGATGCTTGGTATTCAGCAAGTTCTTCGAAAGATGACCGAGAGAGGGGAACATATCAACAGACGAAATTGGATGTCTTACCAACTTGTCAACGACTCAACAAATGAGCACACATGAGAAATCTCCACGCATTTCTTTCCCCTTCCAACCAAAAAATACAATCAATCAATCCAAAGCCCGCAACAAACATGTGACGATAGAAGGCCTGATACCCGGATCGGGAGCTGAAGTACTCTCCGTACGGAGCAGAGCTCCGCAACCTACAATTCGCATCAAACAAAACAAGCCGCCGGTAGACGATCGCCTAACCCTCTCTCGTCTTTGGTCTCTTCCTGTGCCGGAGCTAGTACGCCGGAATTGAGATCTCCACCAACAGAGGCTCTCGGCAATACTGAAATAAGATCAAACGGCTTAGATCCACATGGCTTAGCTCCGTGCCTATTCACTAGTCACCTGCGAAGTTGAGCAAAAAGATACTAGTCGCACAGCATATGCCAGGATGAATACAACAAGTCTCTTTCTGCTTTGGGCAAGCCCCATTCGCGTCAACCTCACCGGCTGACAATTGCCGCAAGTATCCTGAAAAAGGCTAGAAGTTCAAGTTCACTATACCGTATCGAAAACTTTTCTGGTCGATCGTCCGCCAACGTGATGTAATGTGTCCCTCGACATGAAAGTTCTCATCGATGCACATTATCACACACGGGTCACCGACTGTAAGGCTTCAGGGAGATGCCCAAGGGCTGAGAGAATACACACCGTGAACAAAGTAAGTCATATCTCCTTTTCACTTCACATGGTCCCCGCAAGAAAAGAGAGCGTCGTTGTGAAGACATGAAGTGTCCCCGAGCGCCAGAATCAATTGTTTCTGCTTGGATACCTATTACTATTTCATACCTGGCTCTCCCACATTCCGAAACATTGTCGCTTTGACTAATTACTAATTCCTGTAGCATTCGGTAAACTTCATAGTCAGATTGCCATCTGTCAAAACTGATACAAGATCTGGCCCTGTTTAAGCCTTCAACTTCCTATCCTCTTTGATCAAGTCCGCAGCCTTCTCTGCAACGACATAGACCATGGTCTGGATGTTGCCCGCGGTTTGAATGGGAAAGACACTGGCATCAACAACTCTCAATCCCTTAGTGCCATACACCCGCAGCCTGTCATCTACGACACCGCCCTGGTTTCTTGGCTTCATCGCTAAACTACATGCGGGATGGAAGTCACTAACTTGACTCTGTCGGACCACTTCTCTAGCGTTCTCGAGAGTATCACCCTTGACCTGCGGGATACGAGCGCCGTTTGGTTTGAAAAGGTCCTTGAACGGCGATGTCCGGAGGAGAAGTTCCACAAACTGAATGTGGCGGGCAGAGATTTCCAAGTCAAGCGGATTCGAGTTGAAGCCGGGATTCCAGGTTGGAAGCTTGTCAACATCTGCACTGGAGATATGGACACTGCCCCGGGAAAAGGGATGGTTCAGCATTGTCATGACGGTCAGATAGTTCTCTGGACTCGTCGGCAAGAGATAATCCGCCATGCTGGCTGGGTTGTCAAGCACAGTATGCACTTGGCCAGGGAACAGAAAATACTCCACGGCCGGCTCGTTGGGACCTTCAAGGAGCTCACGGAGAAGTGTGCCATCTCTAGTCTGTGCGTGCTGATCGTGCGAGGCGAACAAAGCCTTCCTTGCATCTTCCGAGTAGACACCTTCTCCATCGGCAAGGGAGGAGTATGCGACGCTAATGACTGACTGGCCCAGGGGACCCTTGCCTCCATCCTGAAACATCTGTATAAGTTGGTGGAGGACGACTGGATCGCGGAGCACGTCACTCGATGGAACGTCGGGATTAACTTCAAATCCCTGGGTTGAGATGGGGTGATCTTGCAGATTCTCTCCGACATTTGGGTTCTCAACGATAACGGGAATGTTCAAGCGTTCAAGAAGCGACCTGTCACCGACACCAGATAGTTCAAGAATTTGGGGTGACATGAGAGCTCCCGCCGACAGGATGATTTCACCAGCACTCAGCGTTTGCTCGATGCCCGCCTTGGTCCTGACGAGCACACCAGTTGCAACAGGCTCAGCTCCTGACGTATCAAAGACAATTTTCTTGACAACAGTCTCTGTGATGACCGTCAGGTTTGGCCTACTCGCAATCTCAGGCGTGTAGTGCGCGTTGGCGGCATAACTTCGTGTGTGAGTGGCGGGATCAATGTTGGCACCCTGCTGGAATGCGCCCAGGGCCTTGCCGTTTCTTGGGTCGGCTTTCATCTCCAGGCCAAGTTTAGCGAAAGTCTCCATCCAGACCGCATTTGACTTTCCGAAACCTTCGCCATAGGAAACCTGGATTGGTCCATCACCAATCACTGAATCGTCGTGATACTTGAGGCCAACGGCGTCTTTGGCACTTTGAGGGGGAGCATGAAACGTCGCGAATTTGCGCAAGTATGGCGATAGGGAATCATAATTCCAGCCCTTGTTCCCCAACTCACCCCAAGCGTCCAGGCTGCCCTTGGGAGGATAGAGCAACATCAAGAAATTGAGTGCCGATGATCCTCCTAGCTGCTTGCCGCGAGCTTGGTTGATAATCCGGTTGTTCAGGCCAGGCTGGAAAGCTTGGCGTTAGTCCAAAAAAACAACAGCAACAACCGATAATCAAGGAACCACAACGGATTCACTCACCTGAGGGGTTGAGCTGAAGTTCCAATCATACTCAGGATTGCCATACTGGCCAACAACAAGCCCTGGAGTTAGAGCGAGCGGGTTTTGAGAGTGGTCTTGACCCGCCTCAATCACCAGTACCTTGACGTTTGCATCTTCACTCAAACGATTTGCGACTGTCAAGCCAGCAGTGCCACCTCCTACAATAATGTAGTCGAAATTCTCTGCAGCAGAACCCATATTTGGTTACTAGATAGCAAACGACTGCAAAACGAGATGGAAGTTGACTGGCAGTTCGAAAGACCTCTGATAAGGTTGATGCTCCCAGGGGACTCAAAGGGGGAACTCTCGCTTCTTAAAATGTGTCCCAAAGGCCTTGAAAACGAGCTGGGATATTCACCAAGGCTGTTGGGTGCTCTCTTCGAGCACTCGTACGAACACTAGTCCCCATCGCCCTATGTGGAGAGAGATCCGAGTCACTAACTCATGATGCGGAATACTCTTACATGCATGTGGTTGAGCAACCCATTAGGAACCTTGCCTGCTCAAGACGGTGAAACAAGGAGCTGCAGAGTGGCCAATTTGAACGGGGTGGCAGCATGCTTTGCGCACGAATAAATTGCTCACGGTACATGTACGCAATACCCGATTTGAGGCGAGTTGGTTGCATTTCTGTATTGCCGCGGAACAGGATCCTGGCTCGACGTTGGACGGGAAGAAGATATCCTTGCAAATATTTCTGGATACAGCATCGGACCCGTATCTGCTGCAACATCAGAATGCAAGCAGGATTCCGCATACACTGCATCCAATCTGGCCCAGTCCAAGCACGGGGCACGGAGTGTAGAGCCCATCGGTTGGTATTCTCCGCTGAGAACACAGTTTCTGTACTGCTTCAAGTCGGTGGTCAACAACAGCCACTCACCAGATGCCACTAGTAGGATGCCATCGGGTTATGCAATCGAACCGGCGGCACTTCGTTTCCGCTTTTGCAAGCATCTGCATCACTTCTCACTTTTACTGGGCATGCCAAACATGTGGCGGGAAGGGAAAAGGACAAGAAGCCCCCCCACCCAATTATGCGGCCCTTTGTACGGATTCGGTTGTTGTAGAAATGAAGAACCGGGGAGGGCTGTCAGATGCGGGAAGGCAAAAAGTCGCAGCCTAAAGGGCCGCTTACTGTACAAGTGGTAGCAGTGCAACTTTGAGTACTGTTACTACTAGGTAGTAGTACTCTAAGTACTACTACTACCTCTCGTGGTGTAGTAGCATCGAAGCCTTCTTGAGCACCGCAACTTCACTTCCCCCGCCCGGACCTGGTCCGAGGTTGAAAGGGGTGCAGCGCAAACAATTGCTCCCGGCACTCTCATGATCCGTACTCACCTATATACGCTTCTTCGATCCTTGCAGGGAGGAGATGTAAGCCATGGCTGACCCTAGGCTGCCGATCCTGCTTCCTCCTTCCACAAGGGATGGAGGCTTTGCTTTAACTGCCTTCCCTGTGTCGAGGCAACCTCTTGACCAATGCTCAACTACTATATTACGTCGCTTACTCAATCTTTGGCCGCCTTTGAGTTTGAACAGTGTTTAATGGATGGTGGTTGAAGAAGAAGAAAATCAGCAGCAGCAAGTACGGCAGCAGCGATAACAGCAACGGCAACATGGCGCTGCAGGCGGTCACGTTCCCGATAATGACAATAGTCAAGAACCACTTGATTGCCAACTGCGTCTTCGTCTTTATAGCCCTCTTCGTAGTTGGCCTTCGACTGTTTGCCCGATTCATGTCTGGCGCAAAGCTTTGGTGGGATGATTATTTGATCCTCTTTTCGGTACCCCAGGGCATTGGGATGCTCATCATCCAAGGACTTTGTAGGCTTCTGTTCTGCCGCAACGGCCTCGACTTCCGATGACACAACTATTGACTAGCTTGAACAGATGCGCCTATGGGAGTTGGCCGTCCTATCACCGAGACGTTACCGAATCTTGTCATCATCTTGCAGTTGACGCTCTCGTATGCGCTGATATACACATTGTGTATCAGCACCGTGAAGCTCAGCGTTCTCTTTTTCTATCTCCGAGTTTTCCCAAACAAGCACATGCGGATTGCAACAAAGATAGTGATTGCATTCATCTCCGTGTGGGCGTTGGCCAACATTCTCATGTTCCTCCTGCTCTGCCGTCCTTTTGCGGCGAGTTATAACCCTGCCATTCCAGGAGGCAAATGTGGAAATCAAGTCTCGGCATTCATTGCGGTCGGCGTCTATAACATCATCAGCGACTTTGTTGTTCTCACCCTCCCGCTGCGCACGATCTGGACGCTGAACACGAAGAAACAGATGAAGCTCTCGTTGACGGCGATTTTCTTGGTTGGTCTATTGTATGCATTCCATCCATTCTCTCTCTCCTCTCCTTTTTAACGTGGTTGCCGTGGAGATTAACCGCAAATATGACAGGGTGTCTGCCGTCGCCGTTGCTCGAATCATCACCTTGACACATCTGGAACTGGCAAACATAACGGGCACCATGGTGTGGGTGGACTTCCTCTCGACGCTCGAAGTCAACCTTGGTATCATCTGCGTGTCGTTACCCATGCTGGGCCCCCTTGTTTCAAGATGGAACAAAACGCGAGGCGCAAGCAAATTGGGCAATTACAACCAGTCTGATCGATCAGGGCAATCAGGCTCGAAGCTTTCCAGCCGGAAGAAACAACCAGGTCCCGACACAATCGCCTTGCATTCAATATATGACCATACCGAAGACACAAACCATACCGCAGCAGTGTTCGCCCCAGAGGAACAAAGTCCGAATGCAAGCGAGACGAACCTAAGTCCTCAAAAAGCAGCTTCCGCGCTGGACGGCCCTGGAGCAAACCGTATTGTCGTCGAAAGCAGGTGGGAGATTAAGCGCTCTTGAGATAGTCTTTTTATGAATTGCTTCGTTCATCGGATGCCAAATTGCTCCGAAGCAGCACGGTTGCTGTGACGAAGTTTCGATATTCAACTTGATGACGAATATCCACTGCCTAGCATTTGCAAGTTGCGAGCAACAGGCGTTTCTTTTGTTCTTTTCTTCTTCTTCGGATTGGGATATAATAGATGACAGGCGCCTCACAATATATACCCGAGGCTTGAACTGGTCATATTTGACGAATTCTTTTTACGGCAAATCGGGATCTTCTGGTGTCTGGTGTCTGGTGTCTGGTGAATAGGCCATCGAAGAATCGACCACTGTCACTGGCGACAGTTCAACTTTTTGAAGGAGGTTTATGATATTTTAATAGGCCATGTGCTGCTTGACCATTTGGTGTGCCTTCTCTTGTCAATACCTTTTCGACAAGCGGCCAGGCCAGTCTATTGTTCCAATCGTGCCAAAATCAGCGTCTCCCTGTGACAGGGCTCAGGTGCACGGAATGAACGTGAACAGTAAAGAACCTGGGCTGAGTTTGTCGGTTGTACCGGCAGCTATCGTTGATACCATGCTTTATATGGCCGGATTCTCTTCGTGGCCAGTACTCGTCTTCGTGACCAGTATTTAATTTGAGATTGTTTGTTCGATGCTAGGCCTCAGGGCATGAGACTGGGGGTCGGACGGATCTTACAGGATGAAAGGGTTTCGACTATCATTCCGAAGCTCTTTTCGCCATGTTGAAACAGATGCCGTCTGGTGCTCTTGATTGCTTTACCCGAGACAAAGCTCGGAAGCACATGGATCATGAGCAGTCGATACGGCTACCCTCTAGCTCACGTAACAGCGCCACCCGAGCATGTTGTCAATGGAGTATATCCAAGCAATGAATACCAATCGGCCTCCAAAGAACAATATCATGGACCATTTAAAGCTGCGCTGGGCCCCAGTCATTCTTTGTCGAGCCTTGAACGGATATGACCGGCTTACGGCCTCCTACCAATGAGATATCCCGTGTCCCGAAAAAGAGCAGTCTCTTTCATGAGGCTACGTCCAGCGAAGAACTGTGTGCTCCTCAAACAGTGGCTGCTTTAACAGAGCTCATGCTCATGGTACTTTGCTACCCCATTCAGCCAAGCCGGCTAATGATGAGCCACAAACTCTTTGTTTGTACGTTGGTCACTTTGAGCTAGTATGTGGGTTATACATGCCCAATGCAGAGCTGCATGAAGAGCCACAGACTAGTATGATGAACTATCACCCCCAGGGACATATTATGGCCAATTCGACATGGTATGGCTATTTCAATACCTACTTTGTTGATTGGTTATTGGTGTCAATAATGGCCTCTCTCTTCCTGCTGCCAGGTTTATTGCTCTGATTCCAATAAAAACCTCGTTCAGTACAAGGACCATCAGTATTTGCCGAGCTATTGGTTGAGAGAAATAATATGATGGACTATCATTCTAGGGGTCATACTATGGCACGGCCACTTCAAGACCTACTCTGTTGACTGGTTGTTGGCGTCAACAAACACCTCCCTCTTCCTGCTGCCAGGTTTATTGCTCTGATTCCAACAGAAACCTCGTTTGATACTGGGGCCATTGGTATTTGCCGAGCTATTGGTTGAGAAAAAAACGAGGCTAGGTTCCTTTCTGATACTCGGCGAAAAAGGAGAGACGAAAGGGCGATGGCAAGGACGATGCTGCAGAAGGAGTCAGCCGAATATGGCCTCAGTCCCCCGTGCCATTAGCCGTATCTTGGCCCCCATCATACAGTTCAATGATGGCTTTTGGCAATAACTCACCCTAACAAATTGGTGATGGTTTAGAATGGCATTGCCCTCTCAGACGCTTCAGATTGGATAGCCGTGGCCGGGGTACAGTAGCGAAGGCGGAATATCCCCCTTGCAGCAACGCTACGAGTCAGGAAGCTGAGCGTCTATTTCGTACCTGTCTGTTTTGGCGGAAGCAACTCTTTCTGAGATCTGATCAATCATCACGCATCTCAACAGCTGATCTCCACCACCTCGTTATCCCAGGGTTCGAATGGATTGTTAAACTGCCAATAAACGGCCACTACCTGCGAGTGACCTGCGAGTGGCGCACTCGAGATCCCCTCCTTGCATACTTGTACGCTATTGAAAGCACGGTGTTCTACTAGTACCGCACTTTTGAGCTGAGCTGCCCCTTGACGGAATGTCTTTCCGCTGGGTCGAATCATTGGCGGCGACCACGGCGGTGGCGCAAAATGACACGGCACCTCCATGCGTGACACAGCCTGATTTTTGTCGCGGATCAATTTTCAGTCCATGAAGCAAGAGTCAAGCTAGCTTTCGATCGTGCCCCCAGTAAGCAGCCACATCTCGGAGCTCTCTGCGGGGAGCATCATCCGGCGCAAGCTAAAAGAGACTATCTCAGCCGAGTCGAACTTTAATGAGCCTTAGGGCATTGCAGGTGGAGCCGCTCCGTCAAAGGCTGCTGTTGACCCTTGTTGGTTGCGACGAGCTGAACGAAGATGCTGAGTTATGAAAGGACAAAGAAGTTGGGCCGCAACAACTTCTCTCAGGGGCAGTTGGTAATCGCTCAACTGAGCCATTCTAGAAAAATGTGGTTCTTTCAGTCGTACCTGTTTATGCCGTGCGTACTCTGGACCCAGTGGAGGTCGCCCTGCGCAACATTTCGCATGAGATGCAACAACATGTGATATACCCGCAGCATGAAACAAGCACAACATCAACCAGATTCAGGCGAGCCAATCAACAAGAGACCGAGGATTATGCATGGCCGCTTTGGTCAACTGAGCTGGGAAAGTTGTCTGGATTAAGCCCAAGCCAGCTCGACCGGGGTGCCCAGACACAGCCGATCTCCCGTTCATACACGAGTAATGTACCCGTACTCACGTGGGAATGTGGTGCTTCGTCCATCGGGAATTCACAACAACTGCTCTCAACAACTCCTTTTTTTGTTTCCAATTTTCAGGAGCTGGATTCGAGACATGCATACGGGCATTTTGTCTACAACAAGCAGGTGCTCCTTTGGCGGGATTCTAGTTGATGGAGGCATGACTTGTTGCTTTCTTCTTCTTTGCTTTTGCTGCCAGTGTGGCGCGGCGGATGCAAGGGAGATGCAATTTGGAAGATGCTTACCCGCACTGCCATACCACAACGTATTACACAAGTGGTAGCACTGGGTTTCACAGCGTGTCTCCTAGGCCACGAGAAGCCAGGGTTTTACCAAGTCTTGCTAGAGCCAGCACTAGCAAATCCATCGGTAGCGGCTGAACAAGCACCAGGAGCTCTAGTGACCTCGACGCAACAGCTATGAGTGGTTCTTTCGCTCATGGTAGGGCGGGCGTCTGCCTTTGATTGGTAGATATATTTGTAGTGCCCCGGTTGCACACAGCAGCTGAGATGGCGTTCCAGAAAGAGACGAAGCGTTCTGATGGGCTTTGCATCCGATTCGCCCAGCCTGCAGCCGCTGGATCCTCGGCGATTTGGAGACGACGACTATGCCATCACTTTGACCACACTGGCCGCCCATCTATGCCAAAGCCAGGGGCTATGCGAGGACGCAGTCAAAGATCGAAGACGCAGATACGAAGTCTAGAGGTGCGATTAAGCTCCCCTTGCGTTGTGAGGCTGAAACACCTGGTCTTTTTGCTTGGGTCTACCGTTGGCGCTAGAACTTTGTCGATGCTACCGGCGGAAAGGCACATATTGGAATCGGCGACCTGCAGAGGTGGTTGGCAATGAGCGGCAGGAAGCGGCAGGAAGCGAGGTCCTGTTAGTAGTGAGTTCCCGGCTTTCCGTTGCGATATCCGAGGTCCCTGTTCTCGGTATCTTTGCGGCAGGATAGCAACTTCTTGTGCGCGTCTGGATGCGTATACGTGAACGCGTATACATGTCCTTCCCTTCGACTTCCTTCTTCTTTCACCATTCTTTTCCAGCTTCCTCCCTGGCCTATTATAGGCACAGAAGCAGACACTGGGTGCCGGGTGCCTAGTAGCAGCAGGACCGTGAAAAGTCCCGCCATAGCACAGCTGAAGTTGTCCTTGTTCGCCAGTGTTACCGCAATACGGGCCACTGCCTCGCCGTCATGGAGTTGGTTCCAGTTAAACGACGAGACTATTAGTGCGGTGGCGCACTGATGCTTGCGGCGACCGACAGAGTCTCGGCCCTAGACGGACGGGAAACATGGAGGTTTGATGCATCACACGTGCGGTGGCCCGCCCGGAGGTTGAATCGAGCACAGCAGGCTGAAAGACAAGGAAAGCATCTCTGATCGAGGCGCGGCGCCAGCGTTTGTCCTAGCCGGGGCTGGGTGGGGACCTTGATCTCCATGTGCCGGCGATCAAGACGCTGGACCAGTTAGCCGTGCCCTCGTGTGCCTGGCGGGCTAGTCTGGGCTCAGGCTTCGTCCCAAAGACGCCGCTCTCCATGGATCGATGGGTGCAGGTGGTGGCGCCGGCTCCATTCCGCCCAAGCCTGCGGGCACGCGCTGGCCTTCCCCTCTCTTGGATGAGATTGATGATTTGGGTCTTATTTGTCAATTTCGCTAGGTGGAGAGGCAGCCGCCTCTTCTCGTTGTCCGCTGTCTGGGCGTGGTGTGGTGCCGGTAGAGGGCAGGGATTTGTTTCCTTGCATCAAAGTCTCCCGAGGGCTGTGAAATGCATGCAGCCGCGAAGGAATATTACCGGCATGCTTTTGGTTGCAGCTTGTTTCCTTTAAATATTCTCCTGGCAGCACCAAGGCGGCTACATGCCTGCTCGTGCCGTCTCCGAATCAATTGAGCAGAGCGTATAAAGATTGAGCGGCCTCTCGTCCAACACCCTTTGACCGCAGCTCAAATTCTTCCTAGTTTCTCTTTTCATTCTATAGCAGAAGAGTCAACCACCATGCCGCTCTTCTCGTTTCTTCGCTACAGGCGACCGAACAAGGTTGACCCCGAGACATATCGTCAGGCTCGGAAATCTTTGGAAGAGAGTGAAGGATCTGTCAGGTCAGGGCTCTCCGGCGCTTCCTCTGGGATTTCAGATGCCTTGAGCTTTGATAGAATCATCAATGGCGGAACCTGCCCGGTAAGAGCACATTAATTTCCCTCTCTTCCGAATGACAAAGCTCTCCTAACGCTTGTTGAAGCCCTTGGCTCTCCGCGACTTCATGAACTACCTCATATATGTCGAGCACGCTGCCGAAAACCTGCAGTTCTATCTCTGGTATAAGGATTATGAAAAACGCTTCGGCGAGGCAAACGTTAGCGACATCAGCCTGTCTCCCGAGTGGACTCAGGCAATGGAAGACGAAGCCATGGCCAAGGTTCGCAGAGAGCAAGCCGAGAAAATGAAGAAGGAGCCTGCAGCCGCCGTTGCACTCTTCAAGGGGACCGATTTTGAAAAGAACGCCGAAAGCAAGAGGTCCAACCCCTTCAATACGCCACCTCGCTCTGCCAATGGCACCTCGGACAACGATTCGGCTTGGGATGGCGCGACAATCAATGCTGCCAACAACATGCTCTCCGTTTCCCACGGCACTTCACGCTCGCAAGTTGCGGAGGCGTTCCATGCAGCCGGTGCCATGGCTCCTTGTAAGTTGCACACGATCCATCCGCCCCCATACCTAACCTGTAGGGCGTTTGCTGATGACCTCTGTGTGTCCCCATATAGTCACTATCCAGCCTTTCCACGAGGAAGTCACACGAATAATCACCAGCTATATCATGGATGGCGGCTCACGGCAGCTTAACCTGTCCGACTGGGAGCAGAAGGTGGCTGTTCAAGCGTTGACCTATACCACCCACCCCTCTGCTTTCCGACTTCTTTTCAAGATTGTTGACTCAGCACTTCGAATGCAGTCACACCCCAACTTCATTCGCTGGTCGATCTGCAATGGCAACCTCCCTCGTGTCTGGTTTGCCCGCTCCCTTGGTGTTGCTCTCATCCTCGCGGGCTTCGTCGCCGCCATCCTGATAACGCTTAGCGATGCTGGTCGAGGATACCGAGTTCTCCCGCTCATTGCCTGGGTCTTGGGAATAAGCACATTGGTTGCCGCGTGGAAGGGCATGTGCGTTGTATTGCATGGCCTGCATCACCGCCATATTCGTCCCTGGGAGCTATTTGCCCAAGACAACACCGAGGAAATGAAGACACGCAGCATGGAATCTTTCGGCTCTGACAACAGCTACGAAGATGAGCCATGGGTGGTCAAGTATCAGAAGAGAAACATGATTCGCAAAATCTTTGATCGCGAGATATGGATTCAAGAGCCTGCTTTGAGGCAAATCCAAGATACAATATTCTATCAAGCCCTGTTTGCAGGCTTTGTGTTTGGTCTTGTCTTTATGGCGATTTTTCTCGCCGTTCCTGGTGGACATTTGTTTTAGAAAATTTGCTTGGTATGTTATTAAAAAATAAAAAAAAATAAAAACACTAACAATAGACTGGTTTGGGTTGTAGCTGTCTCGTTTTGTCACACGAGCTTAGACCTCACTGTGAATAATCTCGCTCTAGTACCATGGTCCCATTCTCATTTTCAAATAACATTTTGGATTGCGCTCATTGAAAACGCCACACCTGTTGTCCCTCGTTATCCTTTGTTATCCCTTGCTGCTCCATGCTGTTGCCGTGAAATCGTAAATGTTGTACTCCGTAAATGTCGCTTCATAAAGGTGATGATTGACTCGTTTTTGCCATTAATAAATACACTTTGCTGTCGTGCTGTAATAAGTTGCAGAGTGTTGCGCACCGCTGCACGCCCGACGTTAATTATGCCAAAAGCTGGCCAGAACCTCTTATTTTTTCCAACTCCATCATGAATAAGCATGGAAGTGCTCTCACAGCATCATTATCATAAGCAATCATGGCATCGGTCATGATAAAGTCGCTAATTGCAAGATAGGCGTCTCTGAAATGCGCCCACAGTTCTCTCAAGGCTTGGATGTTGATAAATCGAGGCCAGAATGGCTCGTTGTCCATGACTGCATCTACAAGCTGTGTGGTAACAGCCTCGGGGGTTTTTGGAAAGGCCGCGCAGTCAGCAAAATCAATCAGCCAGAACTGCACGTGGCCTCGGGCATCTCGCCCAAGGACAAACTCCACGCCGCGAGCATCAACACCGCAGCTCCAATGAAGTATTGCGAGAGTTGCACCCATGGAGGCGGCGAGATAAGAAACTTCGACGCGCTCTGCGAGTAAGTGATCCAGATATGCTGGGCGATCGTGCATATTAGTATTCCATGGATCAGACAGCGGCTTGGTGTCTCCGAGGTAGACCTTTGCGAGAAAGTGTTTGGATTGACCGGTGCTGAGAGCCTGGCACTGCGCGCTACGGGTCAAGTAACGTTTGATGAGATATTTGGTATGATGCTCATTCAAGGGACGGATGTATTCCATGAAATATCCGCTCGCGTCGGCTGGAAACCCTTTGAGGTGCTTGAGGGTTTCAGAGCACGGCGACGACGAGATATTGGGATAGAATCCTGAGCATTCAGGGACAAAGGGAAGATCAATGTCGAGGCCGCATATGGCCAACTCCTTGGACATTGCCTTGAATATCGTGTCAACTTTTTTGTGTATTTTGTATTCTCTAAACAGCCTCTTGGTGTCTCGCGAGAGCTTTGTAACGCGAAACGGTGGCATGTTGGCTACATAGATCCACGACTTGTCTGTCTGGGCGAGCATTTGAGCCTGTGGCGGATATTAGTCTTGACAAATACGAACAAGTAGACAACGGAAGAAGAAGAAGGGAAAAGATGAGGTGCCAAAGAAAAGACTGACATGTGCCCAGAAAGCAGCAATACTTGAACAGAGACATCTTGATACAAGAGTTGTTTTCTTGACCTTGGGCTTTTTATCCCCTTGAGTAAAAACCATCTCTCGTATACGATCCATGGTAATTGACATGACTGCAAATAAATGAAGATGCTCGAGTGGACAGAGAGATTGACGGTGGACTAAGCTGGGATCATAGCAGAGGGTGTGCCGCATGGAGAGGCATCAGGGAAGGCATATATAAGAGGCTCCTTCTGGCAACGGCAACGGCCGATACTGGAGACGATGGACATGGTTAATGTACCGACACTGCCGTGTGGCCCAACGCCATTTTTGCATCGTCATCGTCACAGCCCTATGTACATGCTCTTTGGCAATACGTTAGTATGTGCTAGCTCGGTATGCAAGGCGCATTTCTTACCTGAATCTTCACGTAAAGAGGAGACGAGACCCGGTGCCATCCCAGCACTGGTTGCTGGAGAGGGGCAGCGGCTCGCCCGGGTTGCCCTGGTCAATAGACTTGTGAGGTGGATCACGGGAAAGAAAAGGCAGATATATGAAGCAGCCTTCCCACAGTCAATTGTCTGTCTGCCGTTGGATGACTGGACTGGGTTGGGTTGGAGCAACGATTGTTCGTAGCGTGTTGCTCTGTGGCGCTGCTCTCCTGGAAGCCAAGCCATTGGGGGGGCGATATGCTCGCTCATTGGAGCGTTGAGAGGTGCCTCTTGTCGAGACCAGCAGTTTCTTAGCTGCGAGACAGCCTGGGCTCCATGGGAGGACCTGGAAGAACGACGCAGTATGTGTGAGCAGTATGTGTGTAATGGACAGGGGACGGCAGTTGTGCAAGAGAGCTATTGGCGGGGTTGGCAGTTTAGCTTGCAGTGGAGTGAGGGGCTGCATTTCTTAGTGCCGAGCTCGCAGCGATAGCAATCAGTAACGGCGTGTTGTGCGTAGCACTGAAGAGCCTTGTAATTGGAACCAAGGCCAGCGAAGAGAAGAATGGAGAAGAAATTGACATCTGGCGATGTGGAGCGCTGGAAAATTCAATAAACCTTGCGTCTGCGCCTTGTGGTAAGCGAAGGAAGGAGAAGAGAGTCGGTTGGAAGCAGGAGCTCGCTTCAGGCGAGGCAGTAGGTATTACTTGGGTCCATAGACTTGGTGCACACCACCATGGCAAGCCTGCATTTTGTATGCGAGCGTGAGGTAATACTGCCGTATATACAGTAGGGAGCTACTGATGGCTCAACCGGAAGAGAGGCAAAAGGAAAATGTTTGAGTTGGCCTAGCTCGCTCGCCAGCATAATCTCGCCAAAAGCATCCTGTTTTAAGATTTTGTTGCTTTTTGAACCGATCATAGCCATGACAGAGCTTGCGTCAAACTAAGGTTTGGCGAGATGGACCAGGAACCAGAAGCGATAGAGTTTTGCTTTCAACGCCATCCTATTGACTTTTGACGTTTGATTCGATGTACTCGCTCAGCCTCCTTTTTCAATTCGTTTCTCTCTCGCTTTCCCCCCTCTAGATTCTCTTGATTCTTGGAAAGAGGCAAGAGAGCGCGCACAACAGAGACGTCACATGAACCAATTTCCTTGCTGTGTGGCGGTTTCAACGACAACAACAATACTCACCCAATTTGCGCGTCACGAGCCCTCTTCGCTCCCCGATTGCGTGGTCTAGAAGCCGGTCTTGATCAGCTTCGTGCTAGCAACTCGCAACACCAGAGATGAAGCAGCTCTCTGTGCCGCGCCATCGAGATGCTAAAACTTGGGCCAGCGTTTCGCTCACCCGCCATCTCACACGCTTGATGAGCCGGCGCTGTTAAGCGGACGAAGCCGATTGGGTGATACAAAATGTCCCAACTAGTGGCTTGGAGGAGGCTTGCAGGTGAGGTGGGCTTGATAAAGTCGTTTTGAATCCACCAAGCACAGGATTGCGGCACAACACCTGCATGCATACTGTAGGTGGCTGCAGATTGGAACACACATGTCGACTGAGAAGATACTCTGGAGAGCTCGCCATCGGCTGGGGAGTTGCACATCTTTGTCTTGTCGTGATTCAGCGGCGTTGATAGTGAGTAAGAATGTCGAAATAGCTACTGAGCTGTACAAGTCCTCAATCCGAGTCAAGGTAACCACAACTCTCTGTCAGCTGCCGGCATATCTATCCAAAGGTCCGCAACGAAGCGCTCATGTCGATTCTCGGGCGCTGCCTGGACGCCCGACTGCCGGGATGCGATGGATGTGAGGCGGTAAAGATGTGTGGGTTGGCCTCTTGTTACCGCTGTTAGGAGCTCACCTCTCATCATCGATCTCCGCATCTTGTCATTTATGGCAGGCAGCCTATCAGTTGCGATGGATTTGGAATGGTCAGCTGAGCAGCCGCATCTTCCATCACAGCAGTAGGCGAATGAGGGCCTTGATAAACCCTTGGGCACAGTCGCCCAGTGGTCTTGAGCTATGGGCGATAGCCGACACGGCAGTCTGGCGCCGGAATCCAAGCGCGTATCAGACAATTCCATGACTGAGGCAAGATTGATAGTCCATTGACGTGGCCAGGCCTGTCGGTGATTCCAGAATTCGAGGACACACGACTAATAAACAGCAAGCCACTTGAAACCCCGCCAGAAGACGACTGAGAAAACCAGCTGTTTGAATTAGAGTTCAGATATTCTTGGTAGGTGAGCAGTTTCATGACGCTGGGGAGGTTGTGACGACATTCGTCTGGTAATAGGCAGCACAACCAACGGCTCTGGCAAAGCGCGGGGTCCAGAGCGCCTAGAGCCATCGTCCCAGCTACCAGAAACAGAGAGCAGAGCCTCGGCGCCCCGAATCTACGACTCCGTGAGGGGAAGCTGGGGCGACAAGGGAGAGGTATCAGACATATGCGGGAGGTCCCATATCGGGGCTCCGCTTTGCCGGTTCCAGCCGGCGATTGTGGCCAGATTCGGGGCAAGTGCGCCGTTCGCCCGGCGAAGGCGATAAAGCTGCAGATAATAGGGCTGTTGATTTTTTTTTTGGTTTCCATATCGTATATATTCCTTTCTGTCCCTCTTCCTCACTCAGACTTTGGCGTCCCGCAAAGGCAGACGTGGAAGACGTGCGATGAGAGAGGATGGATGATGCTTATGCACGAAATACCGACCAGCCGTGTCTCATCTCTTCTTCTCTCTCATTCCCTTTCTCTGTATTTCCTCTTGTGCGTCAAGTGCTCCGTAGTACCAAGGCATTGGGTCTGCTGCTTTTTCTGTGTCTGTGTCCTGTAAATTGCGTGCATGACCCCGGCGTGTGGCAACCCAATCGCATGCATGGGCCAAGGGAGATGCGACGACACGACGTCATCTGCGTCATGTTTGGATTGCTCATTGCGCATTGTGCAAGTCAGAGTGGTCGTCAAGTCGGCAATTTCACTTCTAATGACCCCTTTTGCTCAACAATGACATGTAACAAGCAACAAGCAAACAAACAACATAACAAAACAAAAAAAGAAATAGCCGGGGCAAAGGGAGAGAGCAGCCAGGGCAAAATGCGGACAACCCGGCCCGAGGGCTGCCTCGGTCAGCAGTGGAGTCGACGGCTCGCCATTAGAAATCGCCAAATCTGCAGCCACTTGCTTCCCAGACCGGCAACATCGATAAGCTACTACGGACCCTTGGGGCCACTACCCCAGGTAATCGACACCTCGACAGCGCTTTTTATTAGCGAGAGCGAGGGCTTAGCGCTGAGAAGGTGCTCCAACTCCAGCGCAGAAAAACAGGGGCCTCTCCGCGCTTTTTGGGCAGTCTGCATCAGATCAATGCGACAGGCCGAGTACGAATACTTGCTCGGTGCGACCCCCCGTGGTGATTGTCGTAGCGGTACCTGCCTGCAAGCAGCGGCAGCGGTGCGCCCCCAGGTAGGCGGTACAAGGCCCGGCCGACTTTGTTGAGGGACCACAGGCAACGTTGGAACCACTAAACCGGCGCGACGTCGACTGCTTGCGGCGTACCAGTTTGTGCGGCGTAGATTCAGTACTTTTGAGTTTGCGGGATTCCCCTAAATGAACGAGTCCGTCGCCGTCTTTTCGAGTCGCATGATTTCTGATTTGCATCTTCACCTCCCGTGTCTGAGCGCACTCTGCAGACCGGCGGAGGAGCTGAACCAACAACCGGCCCAGAGCAACGGCGACAATGACGCCCTTTGTAGCGACTGACGAGCCTGTCGCGGCAGCCCCGCCAAACCACCACCACCATCACCATCTCCAGCATCTCCCGCTGCAGCGCAATCCGGAGCACCGTGACGATGGCGACGACGAGCCCCGGCGCGCGGCAAAGCGGTCGCGCACCATGACCTCGACCGAGGAGATTGACAGCACCATCACGCGGCCCGGCAGCGTCAAGATCAACGTCCAGGGCGCCTTCATCGTCGACCCGGACGCCGCAACGCCGGCGCAGAACGGCAGCGACAACGGCAGAGTCAGTCCGTCGCACCACGAGACGAGCGATATCCGCCTGCCAAACCACACAGCCATTGTTAGCCACATCGCAGTAGATGTAAGTCGCAGTCTTTGCATCTGTCTCTTTGGATCATTTCATGTCGTCTCTCTTCCTGTTGCTTGCTTTCACTGCCTGTCTTTGCGCCGGTGGTCTGACTTTTTTTTTTTTCCCGAATAGATTGGCGGCTCTCTTGTCAAACTCGTCTACTTTTCTCGCGAGGTCGATTCAACGGATCCCGGCGGCCGCCTCAACTTCCAATACTTTGAGACCGATCGCATTGACGACTGCATTGAGTTTATGAAGCTACTGCGTGACAAGCACAAGGCGCTCAACGGGTCGCGGTCGCAACAGCTCTGCGTCATGGCTACTGGCGGCGGCGCATACAAGTTCTATGACACAATCCGAGACGCATTGGAGGTTGAGGTATTGCGAGAAGACGAGATGGAATGCCTAATAGCTGGTAAGAGAAAGAATCAAGAGGAAAAAGGAAAAGCGATTGGAAACTAACCTTTTTTTTTTTTTACACCATGAATCAGGCCTCGACTTCTTCATCACTGAAATCCCCCGCGAAGTCTTCACCTACTCCGAAACAGACCCCATGCATTTCGTCAGCCCCCGCGAGATCATCTACCCGTATCTGCTCGTCAACATTGGCTCCGGAGTTTCAATGCTCAAGGTCACTGGCCCTCGCTCGTTCCAGCGTGTGGGCGGCACTTCGCTCGGTGGCGGCACCCTCTGGGGCCTCCTCTCCCTCTTGACGGGGGCCCGATCCTTTGACGACATGCTGGCCGAGGCTGAATATGGTGACAACACAAAGGTTGACATGATGGTCGGTGACATCTATGGCGCCGACTATGGCAAAATCGGCCTCAAGAGCACAGCCATTGCGTCTTCCTTTGGAAAAGTATTCCGCATGAAGCTGCAAGCCGAGGCCGCAGAAGCAAAAGCTGCCAACGGCCCGGTGCACGACGGAGAGGGCCACAATGGGCAAGATGAAGGCAGCTCTGCCTTTTCCTCGGCCGACATATCAAGGTCGCTGCTGTATGCCGTGTCCAACAACATTGGCCAAATCGCCTATCTGCAATCCCAAATCCATAACCTCTCTGACATTTACTTTGGCGGCTCCTTCATCAGGGGACATCGCCAGACCATGAACACGCTCAGCTACGCCATCAAATTCTGGAGCAAAGGCGAGAAGCAGGCATATTTCCTGCGCCATGAGGGTTACCTAGGCGCCGTGGGGGCTTTCCTCAAGAGGCAACCCGCAAACTGGGGCCGCAGGGGAAGCCTTGAAGGCCTCGACGACGTCCAAGAATGGCGAAAGGCTCTGAAGACAGAGTCAGAAGTAAAAACAAACTAGAAAAAAAAGACAAGAAAAAAGAAACGCCCACAGGTTAAACGTTTCTTAACCGTAAATGGCAGAAACAAAATATGGAGGAACGAGAAACAAGGTATTCAGTTTTTAAGAGTTTTTAGCCTGTCACACATTTTCAGGAGCTCGAATTTTCGCCGCAGGCGTGCATGATATAGACTTTGGGGGCATTGCATTCTCCAGCAGGGTTTGTTGTGATTTTCTTCCTTTGTCTTTTTGCTTTTTCTTTTCGCTTTTTCTTTTGCTCACTTCTTCTTTCAAGCTGCTGCGGCCGAGTGCCGCCAAGAATATGCGTTTTGCTGAGACACTTAGAGTAGCTCACAGCCTGTATAATACGGAGTTTCAACGGGTACATTTGATAGAATGCGCCATAGTCGCAACTGGTAATCCAAATTGAACAAGGAAGGATTCACGCTTCAGCCTCGGTATCCGTGCCGGGCCTCGAATGGAAAGAAAAGCCGCGCGTATTCGTTTCGTACTCGCATTGTGGAGAGGGGAGAGAGAGAGCTGTTGTGTCGTGCTCCGCCATTTCCACCCGTACCTGTGCATACAAAGTTCCCTGTGATTGTCCCAAATATTGTACAAATTAACGCCCGAGCACTCATCAAGTAGTGCAAATCATCATCAAAGCCATGCAACGCAGTAGCTGTACATAATCGGCGATATCAAACGCCGCAGCCTTGATATCCATTTTCTCCTCATCTTGGCATATCAGAGTGTCGCCTTCTTGATCATGCCTTTTGCTGTAGAATGGCAACATCTTGGCGTTAAAGAATTGCGTGATAAAACTCCTGGAACCAAGCCGTTACTTCTCTCCCGAGTCTTTCTGGTTTCCATCATCTCCGTCCTTGCTTGAAACCTTATCCATTCCCAACTTGGCCATCAGATTGTCAATCATCTGCTCAAATTCTTTCTCGTCTTCCGGACTGACTTCACCCCCCGGTCTCTGCAGGGCAGCCTTTGTCCTCGTCCTTAGCTCATCAACAGAGCTTAAATCAAACGCCCACGATAGCCCTCCCGTTAGAAGCACCGCAAAGCTTGAAACGTTGAGTGTTGCCAATCCGAAAGCGTGGATTCCCAGTAGAGCGCCTTCAGAACTGTTGCCATCCTCAGGCCCAGGGCGGTTGGATGTGTAAAACTTTGGGAAGGAGTCGCGCTGGCGACGCACCACAGACCGGCGAGACACCCCAACAGATGCCGCGGTAAAGGCGGCACCTAAGAAAAAGAGCCCAAATTGCTTCAGAGGGCGTGACCAGGAGGCCGAGTATGCATTGATGTCTGGTTGGCGGCGAATTGACTGAGGTGGTGACGATGTTGAACCTTCTTGAGACATGGCTTGTGGTTGTGCCCGAAACATGGTGGATATCTCAAGTCAACAGGGCATATCAAGGTTTTTAGCTCGACTTGTCTCTTCTTGTGATTATTGCGAGTGTGCCTAGTTTCTTTTCATCTCCAAGTGTCTGGTATTGCCGACGGACAGTAGTTTGTTGGCATGAAGATGAGAATTGCGGGCGTTCGAGGGTTAGTTTTGATAAAAGCAGTGGCCGCGTTTTAGTG
Source organism: Trichoderma sp. CBMAI-0020 (assembly GCA_030708095.1). Classification (NCBI taxonomy): domain Eukaryota; kingdom Fungi; phylum Ascomycota; class Sordariomycetes; order Hypocreales; family Hypocreaceae; genus Trichoderma; species Trichoderma sp. CBMAI-0020. The sequence continues at coordinate 2,197,184 of JAJNCI010000002.1, forward strand.
CATCTTTACCACTTTTTTCGGTATGCATCAATCGAGTACCCGCCCGCAGACAGTGCGACAAGCCCGAATTGAACGCCTCGACTCAACACGGCGGCACCAGTTCACAACATAACAAGTACATTTGCGGTGCGCCCGTGATATCGGTCCGAATCCATCCATTGATTCGAGAAAGCGGTTGCTCCGTCTCAGATTCCATGTGAATCGGCTGGTCCATCCATCTCAAGCCCCGAATGCCCTCAACATAGCTTCACCGGCAACGCTGAACTGAAAGCCATCTGCCCCAAATGCCAAAGGCCAAATCCTCAAAATCATCGGCATCGGCTCTCCCAGCTGCACCTAGAGCGGCACCGTCATGGCCCATGTTCAAGCCCCCTCTGCCAGTTGTGCAGCTATACCCAGAGCTGCATCCCGCAACGTCAAACATTGTTCTCGTCTCATCCTTTTTCCCTCGCTCTCTCTGTCGCGATTATGTGGCATATCTCAAGACTTTGCCACTGCAGACAACCCCTTCAAAACCGAAAAAGGGGGAGGCAGTCCGTGTGAATGATAGATTTCAGATACATGATCCAGACTTTGCTCGCAGGCTGTGGGACACTACCGGGCTAAAAGAGCTGATTCTGGAGGATGAATCGATTAAAAGCCTTTGGTGAGTCCAATGTATATCTTCGACGTGAGGCAGCGAATGGATGAACTGAACCATCGCCACATTCGTATAGGGGCGGCGAACCGATTGGTCTCAATCCCAATATCCGCATATACCGCTACTCCAAAGGCCAATACTTTGACTGCCACTGTACGCGGTTACTTCATGTCCAACTGATTGCTTTGAGAAACACACTTACTAATTGACAAACGATGGTCATTTTTCCGTCCATAGATGATGACTCGAATTACCTGATGCTTGACTCTGTATCTGTCAAAACAACCTGGACGCTTCTCTTGTATCTGACTTCTGCCGCAGAGGGATGCATTGGTGGAGAGACAGTATTTTATCCTCATGATCGCAAATCGGCGGCTGAAGAGATCGCTGTGTCGCTCGAAACTGGAATGTTGCTTTTGCACAAGCATGGCGATGATTGTCTGCTGGTAAGTCAGCTTTACCCCATTTGCTTGCGTGTTTGCTAGCCTATCGGTCAATAATACTCAACACAATCCAAAACCATTATAGCACGAAGGAAAAGAGGTCCAACAAGGAGAAAAGTGGGTGCTCAGAACCGATCTATGTGTGAGGCGATGAAGGGAGGAAGAACACTGTTTTGTGTCAACAGACATAAAGCTTGTAGGGACGTCTCTTTTGGGGGGCGAGAGAGTGGGATAATTATGAATACAATGGTAGGATAACGATATCACTGGATATCAAATGAAAGCGACATCACCGGGATTGCCATAAGTCAGGAAATGCAAAGTCAAGTTCAAACAGTGCTAGTGGCAGAGTAGGAATGAGAACAACTTGTTCAATAAAACGAGAAAAAACAGCAGAGGAAAGTCTGCCAGGATCAATTAACGAATTAAAAGTTGTAAAATAAGTCGGTGTAACGAATTAAAACTTGTAGAATAATTCGAGGTAACGAATGAAAACTTGTAAAATAGTCGAGGACGCCATAGCAAGTCTCAACCAGCACACTAAGCAAGCTGGGAAGGAAAACCTAAGCCGGAAATCAGCTGTCAAAAGTCATCGGACAGAGACATCGCCCCCATGCCCTTTGGCAATTCCCCTTCCTTTCTCTCTTCCTCCGAGACAGCGACTGTCTTCTCTTCATCTTCATCATTCAATGCGCTCTGTGGGAGTACAGTTTTGGGTGCGCTGAGTCCGGATGCGCTGAGTCCGGATGCGTCTCCTGATGCGTGAGGAACAATGGAAAGCGCAGGAACAGACATAACGCGATGAGCCGCGGCGAGGATCGAGCCTTTTGGATCATACTTTCCATCTGATGCGATTCGAATCATGACCCAAGGGAAGATCCAAGGGAAGCTAATCAGAGGCATTGACTTTGTTTCGAGCTTTCGGGCTGGAATGAGATTGCTAGCCTCATTCGTTGCTCCACGGCGATGCTCAAACAGCGCAATCGCGATTTCTTGTTCCGTGATTTTATACATGGCTGCCACAAAGATGTCAATCTTGTCGTCGTCGCGACCACCGGCCGCTTCAAAGCACAAGGCACGGAATCTGTCTTTGATGGCGTCGAATTCCCTGCCCAGTTCTTCCTGTCGCTTGTAGTCACTTCCGACCGCTGGCTTCGTCATAGCCCATGACGTGTACAACTCAAACTCGGTATCCAGATTGTGGTGCGACAATATACGACGCACCGCAGCGTCATACTGGCCTTTGATCTGCCTGGCGCTCTTGAGCATTGCAGTATCAAGCTGGAATCGGTTGAGGATTCGCTTATCAAACGCGTTTTCCCAGTCAGGTCGGAATTCGATAGTTTGCTTGATTACCCTATCATATATTGCTCCCAGGGCTTTGTCCGAGTGATATCTTTGCTTCTTCTCCATGAAATGCGGCCAACTCTGAGGGTTGTACAAATCGTGATTGAATTCCGCGGGATCGCCAGTCTTTGGATAGTCGACCGCTTTGGAGTGAAGCTCAGCCAGCCTTAGACCTACAAATTATCGAATTCATTAGTATGCAAAAAAAGAAGGAGAAGCAGAAGAAGGGGGAGAGGGAGGGCAGAAGTCTCAATACACATTTTCTCTACTTACAAATGGATTCTGCAGGGTCAAACTTGTCGGCCAACGCCAAGTGAGACGTTGCGATTAACGGAAGCACGTCATTCTTCATGTAATTTACGAAGAAGTCTCGTAAATCGTTAACGTTGACATCCCGATCAAGCTTGGGCGGCGGTGGGTTAGTATAATTCATGGCCGGGTGATTCCACTTCTCAGGAATCAGGCTGGGGTCCCAAATGATGAAGAAATCATCTCCATCGAGGTCTCCGCCAGATAGCATGTTGGGGACCGGACGATCTCCTGTCGAGGGGAAGACGACGACGTCTTTAAGGTGGTGCAGCTCAGGAATATCAACTGCCTCAACTACCCGAATATCGCCTGGGTGCAATGACGGATTTCGCCCAACAACACAGATGCCCTTGATCACTTTGGTTGTGCTGTACACCTTGGAGTCAGACACCTGTAAAAAAATTTGGGGAAGTTTGTTGACATCTTTGTCAGATGTGCCTTCGGTTGCATTTGAGTGGCCTCTCAGAGTACCCGTCTCATCCACACAACCCAGAACAAAGGCGCTCTGTTCGATGGCGATTCTAGACTTTTCTTTGAGTAACTTCAAAGACCAAGACCGCCAAAGATTGATCAAGTTAACCACAAACGGTTCTTGACAATTTTTAGCCTTGAAGCCGGCCAGCAAGAGTTCAGCCAGGACCAAGGTAGACTGGTTCTCGTCCACACACTTTTTCAGCATGTCAATCGCCACTCTGTTGTTCTTGGCAGCTTCTTCGTAGAGAGAAATCTGTTTCTCCAAAATATCCATAAAGGCCTTCTTCGGCACACCAAGGTACTCCAGGATAGTGATGGTTTGTCGGTTTAGTGTGGCAGAGGTATACTTGGCGCACTTGATAATTTCCAGGTTTTTGGCGTCGGCTTTGAACTTCTCCTGAGATCCCCGTATATAGACCTCCCTCTTCGTGGCCTGGGGCCAGACAACCAGTACACCTTTGCACCCACCCATGCGAAATTGAAATGCAGATGGGTCGTTGAATACTTCCAAGGTGAGCTCTTCAACAATCATCCGAGCCATGAAGCCGGATATCATGCCAACTCCATCAGTAAAACAGTAACCATTTCGCTCAATATCTGCAATGGGTCGCACATCTGGGATGGGGACGCCCTTCATCTCCCGTGTGGTAGAGAAACATTGACCTAGCCGAGCCGCGTACTTGGCCACGATTCTGATATGACTGACGTGGCCCATCCACTGACGGATATCTTCACATGAAACATGATCAGTTGGGCAGAAGAAATAGGCTCCGGCCTGTCTGAGCTGTGAGCTGCCAAAAGCCAAGAATTCGTATCGCCGATCGCCGATCTGAATGCCTTCGTACATGGTCCTCAGCAGCTTCTTCCATATCTCTTCTTTGTTGTGGGAGTTGATGGTCATACGGCCGCTCTCCGCTTCATCCACAAACTGCACCCTCAAAAAGCGGTCTTGGGCTTGGTTGAAATATCGGAGAACCCTGTTCGAGGTCTCGACGGCGGGCGAGCTCAGCAGAAGAGAAGTGGGCGTCACAGTGGCCTTGCGCGCCAACACGCAGTAATGCGGAATTCTTGTCACCGGTCTGTAGGCTACCCTAGTCCGCTTTGCAAAGACATCCATGGGATTATGCATAACCTCCTCTTCATCCACAAGCAATTCCAGACGGTGCTTCGCATCGAGTGGATTCAGAGCAGCTAGCTTTTGCAAGAACTCCAAGGATACCGTATGCTCGTTGAGTACGCGGCGGGTGATGCATACTTCCAGTTGAAACCGAACCGCGAAGTCCAAATGGACGAAGGGGGTGTTGGATGGCAGCAAGCTGGCCAAGCCATGTTGGCCTTCCTCAATGCTGTGATGATCAAGGTAGTCCCACATTGTCGTCGTGGAGTTGCCAACGTGGAATTGGTCACAGACTCGCAGTGTAGTATTGAAATCTTCCAGCGCCAATCTCAGGTGTTGGATTGCCCGCTGGCCAGATATATTCGTGGCATTCACAACAACACGAAAGGCCGTCCAACGACCGACATCTAGGTAATCTGGTCTGAATGAAGTGGGGTTGACAGAGACGGGGAAATTCAGCGGGCTTGTATCGTCCGCCGTAATGTCTGTGGCTCTCTTCCAGGAATCTTGAGCGCGCCAGTTGGTGCGACGTGAGGCAAGAGCAGCCCGCTCTAATTCATCGAACTTCCAGAAATACTGCGGCGGCATAGGGAATGGTAAAATAAAGGCCTCTTGTCCCTTTCGTGTGATATAAAAGGCAGTCTGCAACTGGGAGAGTTCAGCGAAAAGTTTGAGCTGCTTGGTTTGATAATGGCCATCATCTTGTTTGACGGCAAGTGGAAAGTGAATGACCAGGCGCTTTGCCAACACATCCAGTTCAAGACTGAAGTCTTCTGTACTGTTTGAGGCAGTAACGTATTTCCGAATGTTTATTGCATCCGGGCCGACCATGGAACCAAAGCCCAATGAGTCGAGCTTCGTCGTGATTTTTGTAGGGTAATGCACGTCGGGGTCGACGCGGCTCTGGAACCACCGTTCGCGGCGGGATTCCGCGGAAAGGCGAAGAGAAAGCCCATTTGGGTATCTCTCTGGATCAGGGTGACGAACAACGACTGAACCAGCCGCCCAGAAGGCGGTACTGGGGACTGGTTCGAAGTTGACGACAGCGGATGCTGGGGCTTCAGCATCACTAGCAGCGCCAAACGTGATGTTGCAAAACACGATAGTCCCATATCGTGAAAACCACTGCAACAGATTTTCCGACGTCACATCAGGCGGCAAGCCGCCCACCTTCACAGAGACGCTGGATCCCTCCTTCCAGCTGCTGCCTGCAGGCGGCTGCCCGCCTCGCTGTGGGCGTCTGGGCGGCATGATGGCACTTGGATTGTGGTTTTCTATAAGAAATCGTTAGAGAACCTGATGGAGAATATGATAGAGAATCTGAATGGAGATGAGAATGAATTCAGTTGCAATCATACTGTGTGACGAGGAGTTACAGCCTGTTTTGTTTGTTTCCAAAGCGCGAGCCGGTTAGATGCCTTTGCGTAATGAACAAGGGGTCGAGAGAATGAAAGAAGGAGAAAAAGGCTGAGCACGCGAGAAGAGATGAGAATAAACAAAGAGAAAGGAAAAACTTTAATGCAAGGCGAGCAGACGAAAGGCTTCTTGCAGCTGCGAGGTGGAGACCAGATGAAGGTGCAAGGACTGGACGAGAGGAACAGAACACAAAGGCGGCGAGGCTACCTGCATTTATGGGAGGCTGCATCAGCGTGTATGCCAAAGACAGAATTCAAGGTAAAGCTGCATAGGTACTCACCTCGGGTTTGGAAGAAGTTGGGTTGGAAGAAGTGGAAGAATCCGTCTGCTACGGATCTCATCCACCAGATGAGAGATGCAAAGGGTGGGTGGTGAAGAGGAGAGGAGGAGGGAGAGCAGATGGATCAGCGGTGGGGGACGAAAGAGAAACGTCAGAGGCAGAGAAAAGTGCAGGCACTTTGACCAAGTAGAGCTGAAGCAGTAGTCAAGAGGTTTTGTTCTGGCAGGTGCCACGCCTGGTTGCATAGCCGACGGTGCAGGGCAGCTACCAGAATGGCAAACTTTCAGTCCTAAAATCAAGTAGGTGCTTACCCAATGGAGCGATTCGGTGTACTTTGGACGATGCACCTTCTATATTCTATATCGTTTATGATTCAACCTTTCGTCATCACCTCGTGAGATGGCGGTCAGACTCTTCTTCCTTCCTCCTCAGTCTCCTTCTCCTGCCCACCTCATGCTATGTTTTCTAGTGTTCGCCTCAGGCAACGTAATATAACAAGCTTTCCGCCTTCGCTTCTTCTTTTCATAACAACTACGAATGACGTCAAGAGGGAGATACGCTCGCTTAGTCTTTGGCAGTAGAATGACCGTCCTGCCGCTCCCATGGCACCTCCATAATCTTGCCCGGGTTCAGAATCCAGCGCGGATCGAGCGAGTTCTTGATGGTAGCCATGACTCCTACAGTCTCGGAGCCAACCTCCCACAGCAAGCTCTCTTTCTTTCCCCATCCAACGCCATGTTCTCCCGTACAGGTGCCGTCCATCTCGATGGCGAGGCGAACCATGTTCTTGACGCAAGCCTCCACCTTGGCCCGCTCACTCTCGTTGTTCTTGTTGTACATGATACTCTCGTGGAAGTTTCCGTCGCCAATGTGGCCGAGGATGCTGGCAAACAAGCCCAGTTCATCCATTTCCTTCTTACTGACTTCGATGATGTCTGCAAGGCGACTAAGTGGCACGGCTACATCAGTGCTCCCTGAGTTGAAAATGGGACGTCAGCTTGATTGTAAGAATGTCTGCAGGATAGATGGGTAGATGGATTTCAAGTTGAGTGGGTAGTTGATAGGTAGGTTTTTCACATGAAGAGGAGAGGGAGAACATGAAGAGGAGAGGGAGAAGGATGCACGGTCAACTCACAAACATCTTCGCCTTCTTTCCTCAGCGAGAGCATCGACCATAGCGACTCTTTTCTTGCGGACCACAGTAACTGTTGCTCCTGTTCGTCTTTTGCAAATTCAAAATTGCCGCCTTTGTGGTTTGCCGTAATCTTCTCCACCAGCTGAATCTGCTCTTTGACGCTGCCCTTGGTGCCGGCAAACTTCAAGAACAGCGTCGGTTTTTCAACCCAGACTCGAGGCGCGGTGAACTTGCTCAGATTGACGACTCGCATTTGCACCTCGTCCATGATCTCGAGACACTGCATGGGAATGGCGGCTTGCATGATGCTCGCAGCGGCCGATGCGGCGTGGCGAATGCTTGGGAAAGTCACAACTGCCACCGACGTCTCTTCCGGAAGGACGGCGAGCTTCAGCGTTGCTATGAGGATCGAAAAATGTCAATATGAAACCACACAAAAGGGCCGGGTGATTTGTTTTCACCTTCTGTAACAATCCCAAGAGTACCCTCGGAGCCAACAAAGAGGCTGTTGAGGTTGTACCCTGCAGATGACTTGCGAGGTCGCCTGCGCGTTTTGATGATTTGTCCATCCGACAAGACCACGGTCAAGTTGATGACCCAATCCTTCATGGTGCCGTATCGTACAGCATTGGTTCCAGAGCAGTTGGTCCCAATCATGCCCCCAATTCTGGCGGTGGGACCTATCAATCAGCAAGAGTAGAAGTCAGTGGCTCGGGTCTTGGCAAAATCGACATGGATGGAGTTGTTCGAACGAACCGGGATCAACTGGGAAGAATAGCCCCGTGCCTTGCTTGGCGAGCTCATCATTCAAGTCTCGCCATCCCACGCTGGGCTGCACAATCACGTCCATGTCGTCCTTGTTGACCTGGATGATGTTGTTCATGTAGGCGAAATCAATGCTGACGCCGCCATAGGGCGCCGAGAAGTTGCCCTCCAGGCTGGTGCCTCCTGAAAACGGGATGACGGGGACCCGGTGGCGATGGCAGACTCGAACTATGGTAGCAACATGTTCAGTGGTGCGAGGATACGCCACGGCAACGGGCAGCTCGTCGGGATTGACCGTCGACCAGCTGGAATAGCCGTGAGCATGCAAGTCTTCAGGGTCTGTGGATATAATGTCCTTCTGGTTCCCCAGTTCCCAGACTATATCTGAGATGGCCTGTCGGAAGCAAACCGGCTGTTAGAATCTTTGAACGCCTGGTACCTAATGTTTGGCCTGGGTCTCAACTCGCCTCTAGCATTTCAGAACGATTAGCGAATCCCGCCTCTCCATTGTCACTGTCTACCAGCAAAGAATGCTCTTTTCTTCGACCCTTTTTGTTTTCATTGTCTCTAGTGTCGTCGTCATCCTGATTGCTTTTGCCCCTCGTGTCTCGGCTCAGCAGAGGCACCAAGCTCGAGAGGCCCCAGCCACTTATAGCGGCCGCAGCGGCCACAGCCAGGACGCTGCCACTGGACCAGCCTGATGCCGATGCACGCTGGGACGCCCCTGAGCTGGAAGTGTTATTTGTCCCATTGGAAGCAGAAGAAGCGAGCACTCTGGAGGAGACGCGATAGCCTCGGCAGTGGGGAGAGGCTCTTCCAAGCGGTATGGGCGATACAGGCGCTACCGCCGATCTCGCTGGGCGCTGTGCCTTGTACGCCCTGCCGCCACGCAGCAGCGCCTGCGCCTGTATCAGAGGTCTCGCAGGCATTTTGCTTCCTCTTTCTGCCCTGACAGTTTGGTTGTGGTTGCAGCACCACGGTTGCTCTCCCGCAAGGCAGCCGAGACACTATGGCATCATTGATAATAGAGGAGACTTTCATGCAGCCGGTCGTACAGGTATTATTCATCCATGTACCCTAACCCCGCTGTTGCAATCCGTCTACCTTGTTGCTCAATACCCCATGCATTTTACGGAGTTTTGGTCTAGCACCTTGGAGATGGAACTAGACCCCAGCATCGTGGAGCCGCCGCCAATCTGTCCCAGCGAGCACGGCGCCACGGTTCGAAGTACCTAGTCCATGGTAAGAACCATAATCGTATTGGAATAGGGGCTTTTAAGACATCTCCTGCCACAAATGCTACGCCGAATTCGGAATTAGAGCTACCCGTGCTGCTACCTGGAATTGCTTTAAGACATGCGCGATCCCCGTCAGCACTTCAGCGTCTGCTCGGCGAATGAATCAAGCCAAAGCTGGGATGTTGCTTGGTACGGGTGATCGACGCATGTATGTACTTTGGAATAAAACAAACAAATTTCTTTTAGACCCTGGCCGCCCAGAAAAATGCATGTAGAGGCTGCTGGGTAACCCAAATGGAAGATGGAGAGGGCAAGTTCGCACGCGATGGTTACACAGCATAAAGCAGATCTGGGGAAGTGCTTTTCCCCGTCTGTTGCCGAGATCTAGTAGCCGTTTTCCAACTCGCGATGAAGATACTGTACGTCACAATTGAAAGGAATATGAGGCGTAAAGAGAGCGAAGGAACATTAGCAACAAGTTGATTCTCACTTTCATACTTAGTGGCAGTTGTCAATTTTCAGCAAGGTGGTAATACGGTAATACTTTACAGCCCGCATCAGCTTCAGCCGCGAACCTTTATCGAATTGTGCCAAATTTAGGCCACGAGAAGGAAGCAGCTGAAATAAGACGGTGTCCATTTCTTGGGGCTAGTGATCTTGGTTGGGATTATCGCCCAGGTTCCCATGAGCCTCGCAAAATGTACCTACCATCAACACAGCCCTGGCCTAGCTGGTAACATGACTTTAAACGAGATCGCAACAGCCTTTTTGCTTCGAGATAGGCATATGTATGCATGCAAGCAATACGTGCGTAAGATGCCAGCATGGGCATTCTGGAGGGGAAAAAAACCATGCCAGGTCATCACGCCTCCAGCCAAGACTCAAGCCTACCCCGCCATCGAGATCCACTCGCCGCGTGAATTCTCTGATGAGAATGAAGAGGCTTCGGAGAAAAGCAAAGGCCAGCTGCACATCTACTGCATTTGCTCCCTTTTTTGCAGTTGCTATTTGTTGAACATGGAGATTGGTAGGCACAAAAAGGCGGCACGCATGGGGCTGGCTTCGTCTTTGGTGTGGCAGCCTGCAGCTTCGCCTAGGTACGGTAGGAGGGGCAAAAGCATACATGTGCCACCTTGCCATGGGTGCTAACCAACACATTTGTGGCTTTTTGCTTCTTCCTTTTCCTTCTCAATTTATTTGTTTCAGACATACATATAAAGGCTCAGCTCTTGCCTCCTCCTTTTTTTTTTCTTCCGAGGTGCTATTCTCAACACAGATGGCCGCATAATAGGCTGGCCAAATCCACCTGGTAGTCTGAACGCAAGGCTCTCTCGTCCTGCCCCTCTTTGATTCTCGTGGCGAGCGGATGTGCCAATATTCAGCCCCCGAATATTACATACCAACTCCACGCTGTATGTAAGGGGCACTGTCTCTCTTTCATCACACATGTACGTAGTAAAGGCTAGTGCCTAGAGGCAGCAGTAGATCAAGGATTTCCCCTCCGCCTGGTGGTTCCGCATCGCGCAATGACATGCCAAATTCCCAAATTCCGCACCAAACGATAGCACACGAGTACATCACTGGCTGGGGGTCTTTCTCTCGCCGGATAGCTCCCGTAACGGGGAAGAGAGGGAGGTATATGCATACATGTATACATGCGCATACATGAAAATTGATAGTGCTGCCGTCATATATATTGCCTGCCGAGGAAGCAACTAGGCCAGACTCTTCATTTCTTTGCAGTTACACACCCTCTTCTATTCCTCTGTGCCGATTTGCCAGCTGCTTTATTTCTTTTTTATTCTCTCTTTCCACTAAACTCCCTCCACCGATATTAAAAGAAATTTAAAAGAAAAATTCGAAAGCGGTAAGTTTTATATTCCCCAACAAGTTGGTTTATTCATCCCCTCTGCTCCTTCCCACTTTCATTCCTACTCCTCCGCCGAGTGCCTCCACCAGCTTCCATTAGTATCCGCAATAACTAATCGCCTCTAATTTCAAATCCTCCATGCTCAGATTCTCCCTTCAACACTGCACCACCTACAAATCGCATCCAGTCCACTACAGTTCAAAAACCAAATATCATCACCATGTCTGTCCTTGAGGTCGGAGATAACTTCCCAGGCAATGTGTCCTTTGGCTACATTCCCTTGACGCCCGAGAGCGAGGAGATCACCAGCTGCGGCATCCCGACCAAGTACGATGCCAGCGAAAGTAAGATTTCCAGTCTACTTCATTTACAGGCTCGTGTTGCTGTTTGAGAGATTATACTAATTACCTTTTTTTTCTGTTTATTTCAGCCTTCAAGAACAAGAAGGTCGTCCTCGTCGCCGTCCCTGGCGCTTTCACTCCCACATGCCAGGTTAACCACCTGCCCGGCTTCATCCAGAACATCGAGGCCCTCAAGGCCAAGGGTGTCGAGCAAGTGGTTGTGATTGCCTCCAACGACCCCTTCGTCATGTCTGCCTGGGGCAAGGCCAACTACACCAAGGACGACTTTATCGTGAGTTTCTATTCTACTTTCTTGTTTTTCCTAGTTGTTTGTTTGAACAGCCTTCCTTTGCTTTTACCCCTCATTCACAGCATGTTCCTTTCTTTTGCTTCTTGCTGTTTCTTCTCCCTTCTTCCACCCCGCTTGGTTCTTTTTTTTTTCAGGTGGGATAAACTAGCTGATGCCGGGGGAAACAACCAAAGATCTTCGCGTCGGATTCCGAGCTTGCCTTCAGCAAAGCTATTGGCTGGACCATGGGCGACAGAACTGCCCGGTACGCCATCGCCATTGACCACGGCAAGGTGATTTACGCCGCAAAGGAGACCGAGCGCGGTGTCGATGTCTCTGGCGCCGACGCTGTTCTGGCCAAGTTGTAAAAGCTCTCTTGTCTCTACTCAGCGTTGTTGACGAACACGCAGTTGAGCTGGCGCAGTGTGACTTTTTTTCTTTGATTTCAATACGGGAAGCGCAACAAAACAAAAGGGCAGCTCCGTATGACAGAGAGATTTTGAGGTTTTTGGGATCAATGGCATCATGGCATGGGCTAGATTAGCACCAACGAGGAGTAACTGATTATTCAAACACTGATTGCCTGGGACTCGTTGACTTTTTCTCTTGGAATTTTACGTGACATACTAGCCTTACTTTCTTTTCATTTCTTTTTTCTTTCTTTCTTTCTTTCTTTTTTTTTTTTTTTTTTTTTTTTTTTTGTTTTGGCGCGTCATCTCGAAATTGTCACGGTCACATTTGAAGACAAAGCTGCATCAATGGACAAAAGGGAATTGACTCTTCGCAAGGCCAAGTCCTTACAAGGGTGGTCGATACACGCACAGGAACAGGCACCGAGTCGAGAGCCAAGCTGAGCGGCAGAGAGTTTAGCCAAAGTTGTCAAAGCCATGCGCGGCACGTTGCGATTTTGGCACAAGCTTGCAGTCCCACTTTGCATCATCAGAGCACCTAAACTAAAGTCTGGTGCCTGCTCCGGTATTCGGTATTCGGCGCAGCGTCAACTTGGGTGTAGCAAGAGGTAGAAGTCGAAGGCTGAGATGCCGTTTATTCAAATGCCATGAGAAACGAGAAAAAGAAGAAATATAGAAGCAAGGCATAGAGGTAAGTAACCAAGTTCTGTCAATCTGCAATAGTACATGTACCCGCGGGCAGTTGTTTAGTGCCAGATACCGCAGGACCGCTAACCGCTAGGATGCAGCCGCTCGGCCAGGGCTGGCGGGCTTGCTGGCTTGCGATGAGGGCAGCAGAGCCATTCGGCAGCGCTCGGCTAAATAGAAAATCCGCACAGCGAAAAAGTCTTGGCACGCACAAAACCTACACTTGCTGCAATCATCGCTCAATATCGAAGCCGACGGCGACGCAGTAAAAACCGACCCAGCTCCTCCTCCTCCGAATCTCGAGATCCTCGGTATGTTTGTCCCGGCCCGAAAGAGAGAATTGCCAGCGCTGCCCTTTTTTTTTCCCTGCACAACTCCCGCACACAACAAGACGAGGCGATTGCAACCGCAGCAGCAGACACTGATTTCGACTTTCTATAGCTCTCGAGTTTGAACCTCCCCGCATTTCCCACCCCTAGTTCGCCTTTCGCACACACGCACATCATGGCCGACATCCAGGAGCGCCTCAAGAAGCTTGGCCAGCCAGGCCGAACTGGTACGTCCCCCCTCGGATCCTGTTATTTTGCGGCATGAATGGCCATTCCTCCATGCTGCCGCCATATCCTGATTGCCATTTGTCATCCAACTAACGTTTTGTCTCTCTCACAGGGTATGTTGCCAACTCTTAGCTCCAGCCTGCCACCTGTGGCGATCCAGAATGCAGCGCCCTACTTGAAGGATTGACTTGTCGAACATGACTTGAGAAACTAACTTGCTTTGCGACTCGCAGTGGAAAGGGAACTCCCCGAAGACCCGCCAAGCGCGCTCCCGCCAGATCCAACGCCGATGACAAGAAGCTCCAGGCCCAGCTGAAGAAGCTCAACACTCAGCCCATCCAGGCCATCGAGGAGGTCAACATGTTCAAGTCCGACGGCAACGTCATCCACTTTGCCGCTCCCAAGGGTAGGCTCTTTTTTTTCCCATTATGCGACAATAATCCGACACAAGGCGTCATGAGACCACACACTAACGTAACATGCCTCTTACAGTCCACGCTGCCGTTCAGAGCAACACCTTCGCCATCTACGGCAACGGTGAGGATAAGGAGCTCACCGAGCTTGTGCCTGGCATCCTGAACCAGCTTGGCCCCGACTCCCTGGCCTCCCTCCGCAAGCTGGCCGAGAGCTACCAGAACATGCAGAAGGCTGGTGAGAAGGGCGATGATGATGACGATATCCCCGACCTGGTTGAGGGCGAGAACTTTGAGAGCAAGGTCGAGTAAGGTTCTTGACTGAATCTTGAAAAAGAAAGAAGAGAAAAAAAAAAGAGAAAAAAACAATGGCATGTATTTTGTAAATGGATACAAAAAAGAGCTGAAAGGATTCTTTTTTTTTTTTGGCAGGTGGGCACGTCTGGTCTTTCTTTGTTCTTGTCGACACGCTTCTGAGCTTGCGAGACGACGAGAACTTGGTCTTCAACGAGCTGAGAGACTGCGTTTTGGGATGGGAGAGGAATAATAATGTACACTCTCTTAAAACCGCCCCTTTCCGCAGACATTTCTGCAAGTTTGCCAATGATTTTCTGTTTTTTTTTTGTAACGATTACTTGAACGCTTTATACCCGTCGGCTTGGTGCTCATTTGATGAAGGACATGCGGCGGACGTCAAAGAGCGTGGTGACGGATGCGACCAAGAGATAAAGGGGCGGGTTTGTACAAAAATACATGAACTGCATCCACAAGAGAGAAAACCGGAATCCATCAAAAAAGTCTCAATCTCATGTGCCCCGTCATGGCTCTCGTTGGCACTCCCGCTGGCAGAATCGTTGCCCAAGAGCCGTATATCCTCAGTAAAGCAAAGCCATTAGTCCCCCCCCCCTGCATCTAGAGTCCCGAGCCTCTCCGAAGCCTACCTACCTATATCCCAAACCCCGAGTCTCCTTGATTTTGAATCCACCCACTGAGAGAATGCTGCCGAACTTGAGATTTGACATGCCTCCGCTCCGCTAATAGTGACCCATCTTTGATGTCCTGGTAACTGTCCGCCGCCGAAAAGTGCTCTTGAAGTCCCGAATGCTCCCCGGCATCAGTAGCACACAGCGTATCAGACAGTTGTTTTGCCGTAATCCACATCTGCCTTCTGGACGTCTTGCTAGCGCCCCTCGCATCAAATTGCTTCCTCCCCTGAAGCACACCTGCCAAAATCGTCTCCTCAAACCCAGAAGCCGACCACGTAGCCGCGAGATTGCTTGCCGAGATGGTGCTCGAGCGAGCCTGAACGGCCCTTTTTGAAAAGTCAAATTCCACCGTCGTGGCTTCAACTTTGAATGGTTTAAAAGCGTATCCCTCATTCCACTGCTTGCCGACAAGCGGTTTCATTCGACCCGTGACGGAAAAGGCTCGCTCACACGCGACGGCAGAATACTGGGACTCTGGCAGGACAAGCGTGTCGATGTAAACGTTGGCTGGATTGACCAGCAGCGATGCCAAAGACGAGAGCAGCGAGGTGCATTGCTTCAAGGCAAGCTTGTCAGAGCACGATTTCGACAGCGTCGGTGGAGCGTCTCCGCGGGCAGGTTTGCGACGCACAATGCCTAGCTGGGAGAAGTAGGCTCGCCCTGGAAGTGCCGTTTCGGCTTCTGGGGGCTGCTGTGTATCAGGCGATGTAGGAGGGAGCTGCCACGGAGAGTCGTCTTCTTGAGCGGCCATGATGAGTTCCATGCTAGCATCTCCGCCTTTGAGACTGTTAGTGATATGATGTATCCAAAGAAGAAGTAATGAAGGAGCGAAATAGCTTACAAGGAGCTTCGGAGCAATACATGTGAAGTTTTACATCATCCCTTACTCGGAAGGGTGTCGTATACTCTTCATTTCTGTCTTTGCTCCTTTGGAGAATTGCTTCAAAGCTGTCATGGTTGCTGTCGACGATGCTCTGACACTCATCCAGTAGATAACGATTGAGCGTTCGAATGGCCAAAACTTCAGCATGCCAGTCGTGGATAGCTACGCCTTGTGCCTCGACAAGTTTTGATGCTGAGAGACATTTCATGCCCGTTCTGCACTTTCACAGATTTAGAAAAGAATACAGGGAATAGGAAGAGTAAGAAAGCTTACGCCAATGCCAAACAAGTCAAATTTCCATTCCTCTCAGCGACAATGCCGCTCAGGGGCACCCATTCGTGGAGGCCATTGTTTCGAACACAGGGCTTCCGCTTAGACGGGAGCTTCTCGAATTGGCTAATGACGGCGCGGGCGATGAGATTCGCGCGAGACGTCATTTATTCGACCTTTGTTGCCCGCAAAGGATGATGGGTACTTTGCTTCACAGTACCATATTTCTGTGGGTAAAAAAAAACAGAGAGCGTGTGCTTCAATACGGATAGCTGCGTGTAAGCGGGAGCGTGAGCTGAGGCTCAACTGCATTACAGATCAGTTGATATTCAGCAACCTGTTGCTGTTAGTTCAGACTCCCGGAATAGGCAATGTGCCAGCAGCCTCCCCGCCACAAAGTCACCACAGGTCTGAAGTCACGTGCACTGCCCGCCAAAGCCCACTACCCGAGTTTTTTTGGCGCCCACAAACGCCTGCCCTAGGCCCGCTTAGTCATTACAAACACACAATTCGTGAAATTGACCCTATCCAGCGACAGTCCAGACGGCTGCTCATCTTTCGTCAACGCCAAACTCACGCCAAATTTCACCTTGTCGCCAACAACCCACACACCGCGGCAAGATGCGTACCTACGAAGACAGCTTCTCCGGACAGAGGATCTACCCTGGCAAGGTATGCTGATGCTCTCTTTCCTTGCAATTCCCTTTGCACTTTTGATACTCGGCGATTGCGACGTCATGGGGATGAGGCTGTGGAGGACGATACAACAGAAAGAGATGGAACAAGGGCACGGCTTGGAAGTATGATGGGATCACCAGCGATATGGAACAGAGCAGGGCTCTGCAGACACCGAATGGAGGAACGATGCAGCCAAAAAAAATCCCCGTCGTCGCATTGGGAGGAATCAAGAAGCAAACAAAACATTTGTCAAGTTATTGTTTTCAGGCTGTATGGATGCTAACCGCGCGCTCCTCTCACAGGGTAAGATCTATGTCCGTGGCGACAGCAAGGTGTTCCGATTTGTTAACGGCAAGTCGGAGTCACTTTTCCTCCAGCGCAAGAACCCCCGTCGTATTGCCTGGACCGTTCTCTTCCGACGACAGCACCGCAAGGGTATCTCTGAGGTACGCACGACGCAATTACGAACTCCGAACCGCTTTCTTCCATCTCCTGTCTCTCTTTGTCTTCGCCTCAATGATAGAAAATGACAAGGGGCATTGCTTTGTCCATGCCCCTATCCAAGTCTATATAAATATCAACGCGGACTGGAAAAGAGAGGAGATTGGAAGAAAACAGACACGGACGCCGGACAATGTGATGACTAACCCTCTTTGCAGGAAGTTGCCAAGAAGCGCACCCGCCGCACCGTCAAGGCCCAGCGTGCCATCGTCGGTGCCTCCCTCGAGGTCATCAAGGAGCGCCGTTCCATGCGCCCCGAGGCCCGATCTGCCGCCCGCGCCGAGGCCATCAAGGCCGACAAGGAGAAGAAGGCTGCTGCCCAGGCCGTCAAGAAGGCTGAGAAGGCCAAGAGCGCTGCCACTGCCGCCAAGGGCCAGACCCAGCGAAACGTGAGCAAGCAGGGTGCCAAGGGTGCTCAGCAGAAGGTCGCTGCCCGAACTCGCTAAACACACCGTATAAAATAAAACAAAATGTTTAAAAAGAACAAAGTACGATAGAAAACGCGAGTTTTTCTTCCCCCCCTTGGGTGATGCGGTGCGAGGCGAATGGCAGGAGAGATGGTCTGCTGTAGCGCAGCGGACGAGCAAAGTGAAACAAAGTATGGGAGTCTGTGGTTCTTGTCTCTTTCCGGCCGGTTCTTCTACAATATCGGGTTGTGCATGGAATGCCATAGGGCGCATTTGGTAGCTGAGCAAATGACATACCGGTGCAATGGTTGCTATTCAAATGGGAAACTGTTGGCGCTGTGAATACTTGGCTAATTTCAAGGATGACATGTGAATGTGTGACTCGGTGTTGTCTCGTTTTGCCATGTGGTTGACTTTGACTTCATCAACTGTTGTTTGCGCTTGCCTTTTGCCAGGATCATAGAAGAATGAATGCTCATATTTGATATGTAAAGAAGGATGGAAGGCCAATGATAAGTCTATAATGATGATATCTTATCGGGAATATGGATTACACAAACTGCAGCTCTATATTTTAGCTGACTAGGTAGTACATTGAGTGTGTAGCTGGCATGTCCTATACCAGCCAGACTCTTCCCTTTCTTGTATTTCCACTTCTAATCTTATATACTTCCTAGAATGCAATAAACCAAGTCTTGTCATTTAGAAGTAGTGGAACTAACTCGTGTAGTGGCCAAGCACTGTTTTAGGTCTACTGAAAAGTTTGGGAGAGGTCTAGCCTTAACTTCAACGATGCAAGTCCAACACCCACTTTTCAATCATTGTTGCGACAAAACATGAGATTTCCGATTTAAGATGGATGAATATACTGGTAAATACCTACAATAGGCACTCATCTAAACTGGAGGAACCGATACCTACTACGATATACCTACTACTACTATCCTGTCCTGCAGCAATCGCCGAGACTGAGGGGGCCACAAGCGGAGGGGAGACAATGGGTGAGACATGAGGGGCTCGAGGAAGTGCAGCGGAATTCCTTGTACATGTCATCTACGATGTACAAGTACTAGTTCTGAGCAGCGCTGCTACGGCACAGCACCAGGACTTACTACAGCAGTAGACAGAAAAAGCGAGAGTAGAAGCTGCGCGGGCGCACAGAATGCCGAGCTGTCTGTAATACCTCCCTACGAGGAGCAGGGGGTTTTGGGGGAGAGATAGCTGGCTAGTAATAGCTGTGGTAAGAGCGAAAAGAAAAAAAAATAGCTTTAGTAAGAGCTTTTCCGCCCTATGACCCTCATAGCTGCTGCTTACAGGACGTCTCACTAACAAAACCCTTTGCCTGATAGGTCGTTAGTCCTCTGTATTAAACTACCCAGGCCCCAGGGTCAAAAGCGGCGTTTTAGAGCAGCACTAGATCCCTGCAATGCGCCGTTGCAGAATGCGAGGGAGCAGCTGCTCAACAAGCCAGAGGGAGCATCACGGTACGGACATGGCCTCGCATGCTCTCCAAGTGCTAATACACGCTGTATAGGTGACCCGGGAATGAGCAAGATACAGCGACCACAATCGCGGAAATGAATGGTTCTAGTATACGAAAAGAGGCCTCGCATCAGCCACCGGATCCATGGCTGCCACTAGCCCCCGGTCACCCTCACCTGTCAGGCGACATCTGCCTCCATACTATGGATATCGAATAATAAGCCAGGGTCAGAGGCCAAGTCACGGTGCCGCTGCCGAAACTCGCATCTTATGTGTACTTTGTCGCAGCGGTCGTAGGCAGTATTAATACGTGGACATTGGCACCGCCGAGCAAAAGATTGTCCAGGCCCGGTTTCGACTACAAGGATCGAGCATCCAACACTACCGCTGGTAGTAAAACACACCCGTCTCCGTGGTGGCCAGGGTCGACTAAGGAATTGTGCCAGTGCGACTCCAAACTCCGCTTGTGGCTCGCCCACCCGAATCCTCTGCGACGTTTCCACACCCGCGCTGCTTCTTTCAAACTCTCACCGGCAATGATCACTTCTTGACGCTCCTTTGACGGTCGCTTTCCTTCCGCTTTGTGCGTTGTGCGGCGATCAGGCAGGGCCGAGCTGCTGGGAGGTGCAGCAGCATCAAGGACCCTTTTTTTTATTTTCCTTTGCTCCAAAGACAAGCCTGTCTTACCCACTCATTCATTCCTTGACCGTGGCCAGGCTGGGCGCTCGGCGGCTAACTCTTGCTCGTTACTGCGGCCCAACCCCTCGCACACACGCAGAGACACATACCCGAAATCTGGACGGCATCTGAGTCGCGAACGCACGCGCCCGTGCGAAACTACAAGCCGAGACGGCCACAGCAGCTGGCCGTGAACCATTGCCATTCCTTGCGTAGCAAAAGCAACATCGGCCGCCACGGCGGTAAATCGCAACATCAACCACGGGCTTTGCTTTGATTCCTCCCGCGGCACCAAAGGCTGTACAACGCTGGGCACGCTGGGCATAAAATCAGTTTCATCGAGACATCTTGCTACCCTAATCTTCGCTCTCTTATCGTCTTTCATTTGCTTTGGAGGCCTTCACAATCGATATTAATTCCTGGTCTGGACATGCGCACGCCGGCGACTTTACGCGACGGCAAGTTATAGCATTGGCATATTCTTCTTCGTCTTGTTTCCTTTTGCGCCTCGGACCGATTGCGACTCGATTCATTGTTCGACATCAGCTAGAAACTGAGAAATAAAGTAGTAATAATGGCATATGACGGAGGATACAACGGGGGCCAACAGCGGCCGTATGCTGGTTCAGCGGCACAGGCTCCCATGGCGAGAGGTTACGGAGGGCCTCCGCCGCCACAGCAGCAGTACAATGGTTATCAGGACGACGGCTATGGTGGTGACGGAGCAGCAGGAGGAGGATACGGGCCAGAATACGGAAACAACCAATATCAAGATGGCGGCTATGGCCAGAGCCATCCTGGCCGAGCGAGGGGAGGTCGACCGCCGCAAGATGGTGGGCGAGGAGGCCCTTATATGCCCGAGGGCCAACGAGGGGCCAACTATCCTCCGCGAGGCGGTATGGGTCCTCCAGCAAATAGGGGCAGGCCGAATATGCCACGAGGAGGTGGACCAGGCCATTCTGCAGGTAAGGCCCATTTTCAAATACTCAGGATATGACCAATTCCGTGGAATCCGGCTTGGTTTTGAATCGAATCCCTCGGCTCTAACCTTCTCCTTCTCTTTCCTCTAGGCGGCCGTCAACCGATGGATAACGGCCCTATGCACGCTCAAGGCGGCCCAGGGTTTGCCAATGGCAACTACCAATCTGGCAATGGATATGAGCTTGCAAACCAGATGTCACAGATGGACCTCAATGGGCAAGATCCTAGAAGCCCACCCCGCCGACCACTTCCGGCTCGAAACGGCTCCCAGAACTACGGAGATTCGCGACAAGGACAGCCTCGGCCAGGACCTGATGGCTACGCAGGCTATGGTGACGGCGGATACGGCGCTCGACAGCAACCTGGCCCACATGGAGCGCAACGAAGCATGACGATGCCGTACAATGGCTCCGGAAGCCGTGGAGTGCCACAGAGACCTGCGACGACAACGGGAAATCGCCCGCCGCCTCAAAGAACCTATCATCAGGAACACCAGGCGCCCCCGCCGCTGCCAGGACAGTATAACAACGGATACGACCCGTCGTATGCCAACGCCATTGATGATGTATACGACTCTTACTACGACGAGCCGAGAGCGAGCATATCAAGCCACAACTCGTCCCACAACTCGCATGCGCATAAAAGCAGCGTTTCCAGCCTGCCGGACTTTGATGCTATTCCCTCCCACAGCAAGCGAGATTCTTTCGAGCAGTCTATGCGACAAGCGCCTGAGCAGCCGCAGCAGGGCGCTTACCAAACCCCCATGCTGGGTCATGCCCGCTCCATGGTCGAGATGCGCGAGCCGCAATCCGCCGTCTTCGAGATGGCCGCCGACATTCCCGAGGTTCCAGCCATTCCCCAGACGCACGCCTATCAGCCGGGATACAATCAAGGATACAACGGGCCTGCGGGATACGCCCAACCGCCGATTCCACGAGGCCCGAGTGCGCCTCCAGGGGCAGCCGGGCATCCGCATTCTGGATTCGGGGCCAATCGTCCGCCCATCGTCAGGCCAGGCACCGCCGCTCCCACCAACCCCGACAGCCTGCCTGCGCATCCAACGCCTATCCGTCCGGGCCAGATGGAAAACTCGCTTGTGAATCCGAGTGCCAAGCCTCCTCCTGTTCGAAACTACGGAGGCGGTCCTCAGACGGGGCCACCGCCTCAGCAGCAGCAACAGTATCAGCAACAACAGCAACAAGCACCAATGCAACAGCAAATGCGGCAACCGCAGCAGCAGCAGTATCCTCCTCAACAGCCATTAGATCAAGGCATGCCAGCGCCCAGAGCGCCGCCCCCGCCGCGGGAGAGAGAACCTCCAGTCACCCCTGGCGAGCTGGAACATTTGAGGATGGTTGTGAAAGGCAACCCCAGCGACCAGGCGACTGCGCTGAAATTGGCCAAGCGTCTCATCGAAGCCTCCGACGTGCTGGTGCCCAATATCCCCGATCCGCGAGGCAAGACAAAAGCTCGCGAACGATATCTTGTGGACGCCCACAAGATCCTCAAGAAGCTGGTCAACTCTCAGAACGGAGACGCCATGTTTGTGATGGCAGATGGCGTGGGCAGGGGTTTGTTTGGTGCCGATGGAGATTCCAAAGAGGCCTTTACGCTATATCAATCTGCCGCGAAGCTGGGCCATGCCGCGGCTGCCTACCGTACGGCTGTGTGCTGTGAGATTGGCCACGAGGAAGGCGGCGGCACTCGCAAGGATCCGATGAAGGCGATTCAGTGGTATAAACGCGCGGCGACCCTAGGCGACCCGCCAGCCATGTACAAGGTCGGCATGATCCTTCTCAAAGGCTTGCTGGGCCAGCCCAAGAACCCTAGGGAGGCTGTGGGCTGGTTGAAGCGAGCGGCAGAGAGGGCGGACACTGAGAACCCCCATGCTCTTCACGAACTCGGCTTGCTCTACGAATCGGCATCGGGCAACGATGTCATCATCCGGGATGAGCAATACGCCCTGAGCCTGTTCCAGCAGGCGGCAGAGATTGGATACAAATTCTCCCAGTTCAGACTGGGCTGCGCGTACGAATATGGTTTGCTGGGATGTCCCATCGACCCGCGACTCTCCATCGTCTGGTATTCGAAGGCTGCACAGCAGGAAGAGCATCAGTCGGAACTTGCTCTCAGTGGCTGGTATCTGACGGGAAGCGAAGGCGTCCTCGGCCAGAGCGACACGGAGGCGTATCTGTGGGCGAGGAAGGCTGCTGTGGCTGGCCTGGCCAAGGCAGAGTACGCGATGGGTTATTTCACAGAGGTGGGCATCGGTGTCCCGGCAAACATGGAGGATGCCAAGCGATGGTATTGGAGAGCAGCTGGTAAGTTGGTTCATTTCTCTATATCGTTTTCTTGTCTTTCTGGTCACATATCCCTGGTATTAAAATGTGAATTTGATGCTAACGTCGAGGGTTGTTATAGCACAAGATTTCCCCAAGGCCAGAGAACGATTGGAAGACTTGAAACGATCTGGCAAAGAAAAGGCTCGTCCGAGAGAGCGAATCTCTCGCAGCCAAAAGCAGCAGGAAGGAGATTGTGTAGTGATGTAAAAACATGATTTGTTACGATGGAAAGATATCCAGAGGTGCCGAGGTGCCGAGTTTTCTGCCCTTTATTGGAATTAATGAGAGAAGGTTAGCGCAGAAATGTTTCTTGTTTCCTTTGTTTTGTTTGGATCTGAAAGATACCATTGGGTAGAATTGTGTTGGGCTTATGGGAAGTTTGACAAATCAACCTGGATACTTTTTTTTTTATCTTGCTCTTTTTTTCTTCTACAACTTGTATTACTAGGATAGAGGGGATTTGATAAGAAATGATGCTATCGTGTACATTTTACATTGGTGCTTTTCTTGTGTTGTGTTATTTGAACATTTTCGTCTAAATGTAGCGGATTTGCTCCTTTGTAAAACAGCGGAGCAGCTTTGGCGAGCAGGAATTGGCGAATAGATCACGTCCATCCTTCAAGTTGAGAGAATTATTGCATTCAAACCAAAACCATTTGAGAATCACAGGGTAGACAACACTCCATCACTGGGGCTCGATATTCTGCCATTACTGTAGTATTATTTACCAACTACTCGTGGCTTAGCTGCCATTTAGCTTAGCTTCCATTCCAACTCTCACCGCTTTCCCATTTAAGCAGCTCTCGCACGGCAAAATCAAATTCCATGACGCCACCTGAGCGTGTGAGAGTTTCCTTCCTCAGGCATAGCCGAGCTCTCATAGCAAGAAGTGAACGTCACGACTTGACTTTCAATTACAACTATCGACTTTCGTCATTCTGCACATCAAAATGCCTCCCAAGAAGCCTTTCAACTGGGGACTGTGGATAAAAGTCCTGGTGGGGTAAGTAGGCTCCGCGACTTTTGAACTCCAAGCATGACACTAATCATCGTCTCGTTCAAAGAGGAGCAATCATCAGCGTTGGTGGCCCGGCGCTCACATACTGGGTGGTGCCAACCGAGGAAGAGCTGAGATCCAGATACAACCCTGAGCTCTTGAAGAGGAGCTTGGAAGGCAGAGAGGAGAGACAGCAGGAGTTTAACGACTTTGTTACGAAGCTGAAGGAGTATTCGAAATCTGATAAACCAAGTTGGTCCCGCCAAAGAAATCCCCTGTTTGATGTCTTTCCGTGAAGCATCAAGGCTAACATGGATGAAAACAGTCTGGGCTGTCATCAAGGAGGATGAAGAGAGGAAGAAGAAAGCAGAACTCGAAGCCAGCAGACTTCAGAAGCAAGAGGCTGTAGCTCGGAGAGAAGAAATGCGGCGAGAAGCTGGCCTCGGGAAATAGGGTGAACGAAAACGCGATTTCGTTCGAGCTTGGGCGTGGCGCAACATGGCAAAGACGTCAAAGTCACCTCGTCGCCTTTGTCCACGCCACTGCTGTGTACATTATTGGACAAAAAGGGAAAGCATCTGTAAGATTTGAGTCATCACCATCGGCATTGGCAAATTTCCAAAGCGAGCAAGCTATTGATCTGTTCGATTGGAAGGATCAAGTTGCTACGATGAGAGAAGATGGATTTGCGTGAACCGAACTACCAGTATAAGAAAGCAAGAGGGAAGAACAAGGAATGGGGTATGAGACAGGAATCTCATCGGATTGTTCCGAGCTGAGGCTCGCACGTGGCGACAAGACAAGAGGCAAAGAATACAAGATTGGAAGCAGGGGCAGGAGGCAAACCATTGGATCTGCTGCATGATACTACCTACTCCGCGCAAACTGGTTCACGGATCGGATCTCGCTCTTGCTCCCCATTAGCGTGGACTGAGGCCATTTGCTGCGACCCCAATAAATCAGTTTTTGCCAATATTCCAGCATCCGCCATGTTTGAACTGGCATGAGACGGAGACGTTTGTCTTTCACGAATGCGTGATTTGATCGGGTGAAACGAAAGATGGCCCAGAAGATGTGAACAGACGCCACTCTTCACTTCATCAGACCTACATGTGCTACATATGCGGTTACATTTTTTTGGAACAGCGATTATGCGAGATTTGACAAGGCAGATTACTTATCTGGAAAGGAGGCAATACGATATCTGCAACAACCAGAGCCTTGCTCCCTCTTTGAACAAATCGGCTGCTCCTTCGCCCGGATCCAACGGACTGTTGTTATACTGTGGCGATGATTCCATTGGCGAATATCCTCGAGTTGAGCGGCCGAGCACAGTGCATGCGTTGGAGACAATTCTTGGCAGCAACAAAAGTCCGTTCCTTTTTTTGGCCACCAAACGCTCTGCTGTTGGGCGCACGACATGATATTCCTACTCCCTCTATTGGCAGCACCCAATCACGCTAAATCCTATTCTACTGTACATTCCATTCCTTTTCCTGCCTCGGCAGTACGAAGGAATTCAAAGCCGTCTTTCCCGGTCGGTTGGTCAATTTTTGTTCTTCGCGAACAATAAATAGATATTTGCTTGATACGTCTAGCTTGATACGTCTATTGATATCTCGAATTGCACCGTATAAACGGCGATGGGTCCTCTCACCCACAACACGAAGAGTCTAGCGAGAGCGGGCGATGATTGATCTACAGTGTAGACTTAGTGTTCGACATTGGCCCACAAAGTCCAGCGCTCCCACACACTATTGAAGGCAGCTTGCATCGGAGATGGATACAGTTGAACGTTATCTGCTCCCCTTACACAATAGAGGAGCATGACAATACCTATACTGGTATCGCCCACCTACTCCTGGCCCTTGTCCTCTTTCGTGAGAAAACTGGAGCAAAAGAGGTGCCTCTTATCCTTTTTTTCAGGAGGAGTGTTGCGCATGTGTGGCGACTACCCAGCGATAGCCAATTACGACCATAGGCGAGGCCTCTCTACGGGAAGATGTTTTCTGTTGGCCACGCCCTTTGAATCCCGTCGGCCAACTTTGCGTTCGACATGCCTCGGACAAGCTGGAAGCATTTGGCAGGTAACCCACGTCGCCTCGGCGCACTTTTGAGAGGGATGCCCCAGATCGCTTGGCGACCCGTGTGCTTGATTTGGAGGGCTGGGCATCTTGTGGCCTCAGCTTGGCGCATCTGCCCTCAAGATTGGACCAGCATCGCCGCAGGCCACCGAAGGTGACATTTCAACCGTATTACACTTCCATTGTTACTTGCGACTTGAGCAAGCAACTCCGGACAAGGTAGTAGCGATATGGGATTACCGCCTCCACAAGGCTTGGCGATGGAGCGGAGGTGTCGGCTAGACCACGCAAAAGGTCCTGACTGGTGCTAACGAAGACGCGGTGACATTGCCCATGCCGTCCTGCTGGCATGATGATTACCATTACCGGAAGCTGTGCTGCAGAAACCAATGGGAATGGAAAGTTTGCCAAGTGGCCAGTCGTTTCGGCAGCCTCGCAAGCGGCCTCAATCAACGCAGATTAAGGTTAATCTGGCAGCCGACGATTTATGGAGTACAGGGGCCTTGGCTGAGGCGCTGCCGTATGAGGAAAGTTTTCAAGCGTGATTGCAATTCATATCAAGACGAATACTACCATGCTCTACAACCATACATATTTCCCATGGCTGTATCCGAGAATGAGAACGCGGTGGAGAGGAGAAGAACGAACATCTTTTGCTATGGCGACTGTGGGATTCCACGCATCTTCAGGGCCTCGCCCCTTGTTCTCCCTCTCCTTCGCGCCCACGGTCAGGTTTTCAGATTGTCCTCAAAAAGGCTGTAGAGTACTCTACCGCAACTGGAGCCTTATAGCGGTCCTACACAAATACCTATTACGGGAAAATACAGACACCGAATCTGGCCGAGCAAAAGTGCATCTAAAATCAGACGCAAGGATGGATTACAGCCCTGGTCTAGCCTGAGCCACCCCGGCTGGCCCTAGTGCTCATGCAGGCCATGCGGGGAGCTGGATGCCGGAGGATTTAAGAGCAGAAAATCACGGGTGCTAAACCCAAAGGCAACGCCGAAACGAGGCCAATGGCGATCCGTTAGTACTGGCCAGGTACTCTTCTTCTCTCAAGGGCCTCCATGTACACAATCATGTTACGGAGACTCTGTTTGATGACTGACGCTGCCAAGCCACAAAGGTCCTGCGTTTAGGATGAAGAAGGCAAGCGTTGGCTACGCTGATTTTATTTGTGGGAAAAAAAGCGGAACATCGGGAGGTGCACCGGTGTGTCGTCGGGCAAGCGGCGGCGCAGTCTGATTGCCTACTCAAAATGAGGTTTGCTACGTGGATTTGACAATCACGGTGATACGTCGAGAACAGAGACCTTCTCGGCGAGAGGAAAATAGCAGAAGGCAACCAAGGCCACCTCTCAAGTCAGTCAGGGACCAAGGCTGTACGACTCTCATGCGAAGTATTACCTCCTACACACATGCTAGTGTGTTCCCCGGACCCTGAACAATAATTCGATTCCAGGCTCTCTAGTGGGTAAGCCGTTGGCGGTACTAATGCGGTACAAAATGCCATCACGACTAGATACGGGCCAGGTATCAATCAGGTGAGCATAGCACGAGTCTTGGCGCAGATATGGATGGGTGTTGTTGGTACCGCAACCTGCAGCGGTATCGGCCGAACGCTTGTCGATCCACGGGCGGCGCGAAGCTGATTGTGTTTTGGACGGGATAGGCGTCTGCTGTCTGTGCGGCTATGACCAGAAAGAATCTTCATCTCCTATCAGACTCAGACGCGAAGAAACTGTTGGCTGTGCTGCCTGTACATTTTCCGTCCCTCGGATTTTGCAGTCTCTGAGCGAGAAGTGCCAATCTGATTCGAACAGAAACTGATGCCCTACTGGATGAATTCTTCTGATGAGAATGCTGCCGCCAAATACCAATCCATTACTGTGGCTTTGCTTGATGGGGCAATATTTTTTGGGCGCAAAATCAACCGAAGCAATCATTTGTGCTGGGCATAGCTGCTGCCGTGCCGTAATACCCATCGCCAACACATCTCCGTTCTGGGGGCTTCTCTGTCGGAAGTGGTTGCGCAAACGAGGCTCTCCTGCACGCCATGGGCCTTCATCGACTACAGAACACGGCTTGATACAACGACAAAACACGGCCGCCCATTTGCGGCTTGTTGGGCCCTACGTTGGAGCCACTTCGTCCAGTGGGTATCCATTGATTTTCGAAGACTTGTTTCTCATAAGCTTAAACTAGATATACCTTTTTCCTCTTCTGCCTTGCGTCTTCTACTCGTCTATAGCGGCGCCATCCGCCAATGAAGTTTCCGACTAGCTGGCGCTTATTTGCTGTCTAAATAGAAGCTGGCCGCTAGCAATGTGAGCTTATCCACTAGCCGAGGAACCAAAGGAGGCAATTTATACCACTGCTCGTACTGATCCTCTGCCAGAGCTTCTCACAAAAGGGCCTTTGGCTCTGGGGCTGGGCATCTCTTCCGGGGGCCTTTTGGAAAGGCGCTAGATCAGCGTCCAGGGCCTCAAAGGCCACCAACCACAGGCATTGGCAGATATCCGAACCCCTGTCGCGTGGCTCAACGGAAACGGAGGGCTGCTTCTGGCAGGTGTCCCACACGATGTCTGAGTCCAGGACTATCGCTGAGCCTGGAGAGTATCCGCTACCAACAGAGGGGCAATCGCCACATGGGATCTTTTGAAGGGCACAGGCCTTGGCATTGGCCTAACAGAGACGCAATACCCAGCTGGCCAGGCGAGTCAAGCAGCGATACCCAGTTGCCGGGCCACTTATGGGGCAGTCCAGCAGTGTTGATTCCTGCCCCTCCCTTCAAAGACCCCCAGCAATCGTTGCCAGAGCCCGCAATGCCAGAAACCGGCACTGCCAAGAACAAACCTGCAGCCACTACCAAAGTGCCCGCGTCCAAAGCTGGATTCGGCCCCGTTGTGCCACACACAGAGGCTCGAGATAGGCCGCCTCCACTCCGTCCGGCGCTATGCTCGCTGCAAAGAGTCCCTGCAGCCAACGGCAGCTCGCTGCTTCACCTTTGGACGATGGGCGGTACACCGCAGAGGAGCAGTAAGACATGAGGAAGCAAGGGAAAGCAAAGAGTGGGAGAGACATTTTCAAAAGTGGCCACCGGGTCAGCCCACCACTGCCCCCCCCCCCCCCCCCCCCCGCATGCAATTCAAGGTACTTGTGTTTTTCAAATCTCAAGTCTCTCAGCCGCACACGGACATTGCGGTGCAATGTTACAGCGTGTAAGACTTGGGGGGGCGATGGCGATTGAAGTGATGGGATGGGATATAAGGATGGAAGATATCCCACCTCTTGATGAACTCGCTTGTTCCTCTTCCTCCAGAGGCCATTCTGCCGTTTGTGCTTTTCAAGCTGGGTCAACACTACCGCATCTTTTTGTAGTGGCAGCACATACAGCGATCCAAGATGGCCTTTGGATTTGGCAAAAGCGACGCACGCGTCGAGACCGAGGCCGTGTCCTCGGGCGTCGAGGTTCTCCCCGGGGATGCAGCCAACATCGAGTCTGATCTGCGCAACTTCAGAAAGCAGCACCGATGGGATCCCTTCCTCGACATTGATAAACTCGACAACATCGATGAGGCCCTGGCCTCGGGCAATATCGAGAAGGAGGCTGCCATTGACGAGTCTTTGATTCAGGAGGATTCCCCCTACCCAGAAGTCCGCGCATCGGTACGTTTGATTCATATTTCTTTCCACCTTGCCAGTCCAAAACAACGTTTCAGCAATCATATTCTCCCGTGAGCTGCAATGGCATATTCCGCTTTGGACATTTTGATTTTTGATTCTTGTTTTCTTCTTCAATCCTTGCCTTCCTGTCTAACGCATCATCCTGTTTGCTTTTAGGTTCCTCCAACCGACCAAGATGTCCCGGTCAACACAATTCGTGCCTGGACCATTGGAGCCGTCATGTGCACAATTGTAGCTGCTTGCAACATCCTGCTCACTCTGCGACGTGCCCCCATCGTGATTACATCCACGGTCGTGCAGTTGATATCCTACCCGTAAGTTTGCCACCGTGCAACTCGACCACTCTGCGGCATCATCATCTGGCTAAACTGGTCGCGTTCTAGTATCGGTTGCTTCTGGGCCCGTGTCTTCCCCAACTGGTCATTCACAGTCTTTGGACACAAGTTCGAGCTCAACCCTGGGCCCTTCAACGTCAAGGAACACACCATCATCACCATGATGACAGCCGCCGGAACGGCTGCGTCCTATGCCATCGATATCTTGTTGGCCCAGGAAATCTTCTACCACCAAAAGCTGGGCTGGGGCTTCCAGATCCTTCTCATCCTGTCCACCCAGGCCATGGGCTTCGGTGCTGCTGGCATTGCTCGACGATTCCTCGTCTGGCCGTCATCCATGGTGTGGCCTGCCGTGCTCATCACCACCACTGTCATGTACTCTCTACACAACCACGCGCCCGCCGATCCGGCCACGACCAATGGCTGGACGATTGGCCGGTACAGCTTCTTCCTCATCGTTGCCGCCGGAACGTTTTGCTGGGAATGGGTTCCTCAAGTCATTGCCCAGTTCCTCCAGTTCTTCATGTTCCCCGTCTGGATCAAGCCCGATTCAGTGGTGGTGAACCAAATATTCGGAGGAAACACTGGACTGGGCCTCCTTCCCATCTCATTTGATTGGTCAATCATCTCGGGTTTCTTGCTCTCCCCCCTCCAGACCCCGGCCTTTGCCATTGCCAACGTCTCGGCCGGTATCTTCATCATGCTTCTCGGAATCATTGGTCTTGCCTATGCTGGCCCCGAGTTCTACCGCTATCTCCCTCTCAGTGCTAACCAGAACTTTGACCACTACGCTCAACCCTACAACACGAGCCGCATTCTCAACCCCGATTATACCGTCAACCTGACGGCGTACAGGGAGTACTCTCCTATCCTGCTGGGCCCTGCCTTTTCTCTGTCGTATGGCATGGGCTTTGCCGGCCTGGTTTCCACTCTCACCCATATTGCCCTGTTCTATGGCCCCGACGTCTGGCGCCGGTCGGTTGACTCTCGATCTGAGGAGCCCGATATCCACCTGAAGCTTATGCGCAAGTATAAAGAGGCCCCCGAATGGTGGTTCATTGCCGTGTTCCTGGTGTCATTTGCATTCGGCTTGGGTGCGTGCTTGGGTTTCCAGACCCATTTGCCCGCGTGGGCGTACATCCTGTGTATCATCATCGGCCTCTTCTTTTTCATCCCTGTTGGCATGGTCCAAGCCATTACGAATCAGCAAACGGGTCTTAACATCATCACCGAGATGATTTTCGGTTACATGCTTCCCGGCCGCCCCGTGGCCATGATGCTGTTCAAGTCTTGGGGCTACATGATGACTTTCAACGGCCTCCAGTATGTATCCGACATGAAGGTCGGCCACTACATGAAGATTCCTCCTCGCAGCATGTTTGGTGCTCAGGCCTTTGCCGTCATCTGGCTCTCTATTGTCCAGATTGCTACCTACAACTTCTTGCGGGGCAACATTGAGGGCATTTGTACTCCGACTCAACCACAGGGCCTGACTTGCCCCAATGCTCGAACTTTCTACAATGCCAGTGTCATCTGGGGTGTCATTGGCCCTAAGCTGGTGTTTGGAGCTGGGCAACTGTAAGTGTTTCCTGTTTCGCTAATCTCTCCAAACTATCAACCAGTTTGGCTTTTTGCTAACCAAAACTCATCAACAGGTACTCCTGGACCAACTACTTCTGGCTGATTGGCTTCTTGTGCCCCTTTATCCAGTGGCTCCTTGCCCGTCGCTACCCTCGCTCTCCGCTCCGCTATGTTGTCTTCCCCGCCTTGTTTGGAGCTGCTGGAATGATTCCCCCGGCGACAACGTGGTACCTTGCCCAGTGGTGTATCATCGGCCTCATCTTCAACTGGTGGATCAAGAGGCGCTGGCTTGGTTGGTGGAGTACGTTTCTCTCCATTATTCTTTTCTGCGGTCCGAAACAAGTCAAACTAATACCTTCTCTTAGCTCAATACAATTATGTCTTGTCCGGCGCTCTCGATATCGGCACTGCCCTCTGCACTGTCGTTATTGGTCTGGGTCTCGGTCTAGGCAATGCAGAATTTCCAGACTGGTGGGGCAACTCGGTCACCACTCACAACCTCGATTATGATGGCGCTGCTGTTTTGAGGGTTGCGCCAACCTCTGGTCCGGGCATTGGGCCTGCGACTTGGTAAAGGAGGTGGTGGTTGTGCTGTTGCGGAAATGCTGATGGGAAGAGTTGGTGGGCAACTATGTTATGATGTGATGAACTGTCTTTGTGTCGATGTATTATTTGTGGCTCGTCTTTTCGATGTGCCGTCTCTGAATATACCCATTCTCTTATGAAACAAAGAATTATCTATTGAAGAAAACAGCCTCGACGATAACAAGCCCAGCGAGACGTGCCGTAGCAGCGCAGCACAGTGCTTGCACATGGTAGATGTACGGCTTGTACAAGCAATTCCCCACACCTGCCAACCTGCAGAGCACTCAGCCTTGTATTCACCATTGAAAGGTACGCTGACAGGCTCTCGGCCCATTCTTGTCTGTATGCACGAATCTCAAGAGGATCAACGTCTAGGCTCCGCTCAAGCAATATCAGGCGCTTAGCCTTGGCCAGAATCCACATTCAGCGGCCTTAGCTCAGCTGGGAGAGCGTCAGACTGAAGTTGCAACTTCAATCGCCATATTATCTGAAGGTCGTGTGTTCAAGCCACACAGGCCGCAGTTTTTTTTTTTTTTTTTTTTTTGCGCCCTCTGCCTTTTTGCATGAGATGACGCTGCCAATGTTTGTAGAGTCGCCCGCGCAGAGGATCCTCATCGGTGGCAAGCAATTGGGCGTAAGAGTAGAGATTCGAGTGTATGTAGATATAGTAAAAGACCACGGGCAGGTCATCATTGGGAGTTGGTAATGTACAGCGTTGCTTCCTTTGCTTTACTCTGTCTCCAACCAACGCCGTCTCTTATTTACAAGGCATGTCGTAGATGCCAACTTTTCCTTCCATGCTTCGCTTTTCATGCCTCTGAGAATCACCGGCTGTTGAACAAGCCTCCAAACGAAGCGGCTCCTCCCCCGCTCTCGTGTCGTTTGGCCTCGTTGCGTATCCAATCAACCAGAAACTGCCGATCCACCAGCTTCCTCGCGTCCATGACTTTCGTCCCCGCCCGCGCCTCGCCGGCGTCAAAGCTCAGCAGCGTCGGCGTGGACGTGATGGAATACCGCGAAGCCAGCGGCATGGGCGTGGACATCATCTCGGGCGTGTCAAACTGCACTGGCGCAAAGAGCACGCCGCCCTCTTGCTCGCCCACGCCGGAAGCGACCAGGCTGCGAAGAAGTGGCTCGATGGTGCGGCAGGACGGACACCAGGCCGTGCTCCATAGCGTGAGGAGGGGGATCCCGAGAGAGGCTGAGAGAGAAAGCTGGGCGTTGAATGAGGCTGGCGTGCGGATGCTTTTGGAAGCAAGTGATTGTTAGCAACGTGGTATATTTCCATTTTGTTTATTAAAAATTTGAGAAGACATCCATATATGATGAGAAACGGGCAACATCTTTTGTATCCAGGCAAATGCAGCTGAGAGAACCTACGAGTCAAAGACTTGGTTCTTCGCCAAGCCGGCAGCAGAGGCGCTGAAGAGGCGCCTCTGCGTCAGGGCAAATGGAGGCTTGGCAACGGCCGCCAGAACACAGCGCATGTTGGACGACGATTCAGGATGCGGCGTTGGCAAGACGACGGCTCATGGATGTTGGTTGTCTGAAGCTGTCTGTTTCTTGGAGTTGAGGCTAGCCTTGCCTTGCCAAAGTGCAACGCAGCCCCCGCTTTTATTCGGCATACGTTGTTGCTACCTCTCCTACTGTATGATTTGCTGGCGACTACTGTAAAATAAGATGAGTGCAAGACGACCGCTGTTTCTGGCAGTGGAATTGCTTGTACAGGTTGAATCTAGGTCTACCTAGTGAGTAGCTTCATGGCTTCCACGATGAAGATGGACGCTAACGGAGGGCGCTTGTGCAAAGTTGGCATCTCGCTCTGCTTCATGGACTCTATTGCAACCACTTGGACCGTTACGCCTGCAGTGAATCATGGAATCGACTTGGCCAGACAATGCTCTACGTTATATCTATTGTCAAACCATGTCCAAGGCGTTGGATCATACGTCAAAGTCACGAAACCCTGGGAAGAAATGCTTTCAACAACTACGAGGTGCTTGAACCTGCGGTGATGCAACAAGTCGAATTCAAATCTATTCACGCTCTTATACATGCTCCTGTCGATCAAAACCTTCCAGAAATCCCATCAACCAGCGCCCGTCGTCTCCCAGCTTGGCCCTTCCAATCCCATCCTGGACAATCGCCATGCCTTCTCTCCCTATCCCCGGTTATGACAGCGAGACGAGCAGGTGTCGTCGATCTCGTGGACACGCACGCTCAGCTCCGCCTCGGGGCAAAAGGGCAGGCTTTTCTTGTCCAGCCGTCTGCACGCCTCCAGCGCAGCCACCAGGTCCGGAAACCATGCGGTCGCCTCCAGCCGCGTCTTCGTCGAGTCCTGTTTGACGTGGAACAGCTCGAGAGGCGCAACGGCTGCTAGAAGCGAGCGCACCGCCGCCATCGTTTCGGCCTCGGACGCCGTGTACGCTGCCATGCGGACTTGGCGAGGCCCCGGGGTGAGGCTCTTCCTGATGGAGCGCGCCAGCTTCTCGTCCGCCGTCTTGACCGAGGGCCCGAAGAACACGGCGACTTGAGAGGGCGCCCGTGATGCCCGCGGTGCTTCGCCGGGACGGGCGGCGGCAGACAGGATGGCCGTGACCTCGTGGCCGCCGACCAGCTTGCGTGGGAGCGAATGGCCGTTGAACTTGGCGCATTCGTCCGTGGCCAGGTCGAGGCTGCCATAGCCCAGGACGGCCACCTTGCCGGGCTTGGGCCAGGAAACGGCCAGGCTCCTGCAGGTTGAGCCCACGACGGGGGGCCTTGTGGCAGCGAGCAGAACTGCCTGTGCTGCTCTTTGTGCTGCTCTTTGTGCTGCTGCTCGTGCTGCTTCTGCGGCTTCTGCTACGGCTGCTACCTGAAAGGCCGCTTCAAGTGCTGCTATGGCTGCTTGTTGTGCTGCTTGAGCTGCTGCTTGTTGTGTTGCTTGTTGTGCTGCTTGAGCTGCTGCTTCAGCTGCCTCGGATGAGGTGCTTTGGGACGTCTCAGGGGGCGTCTCGACCTGTCACGATACACAGTTAGTATACACTTTGCATCTAAGCAAAAGGAAAGAAACTCACCTCTGGCAGGGTCAACTCTTGACGTTCCTGCAACCACAACACGAACTCGTCGTGGTCAAAAAGACATTTCTGTCCACTCGGGCAATGTCCTTGCAGGAAGAAGGGACAATTCGGTCCATCCGTGACCGAGTCCCGGCTCCCGTCTCCATCGGGCTGCACCTCCGGGGGTGTGGGAGGAGGTGTGGGAGGGCGTGCTGTAGATGGCCCAGCCTCCGACGAAGATGTGGTCTCCGACATCTTCTCCAGGTCCTTGGCGTCCTCACTAGATGAGGGGGAGGACGCACGTGTAGGAGGAGGAGGAGGGGGAGACATGATGAAAAGGGGGCGAGGGGGGGGGGGGGGGATTCGAAATAGTAAGTTTCTGGCTTGGAGTGATCCTTGTCAGATTGAGCTTGACTTTGCTTCGCGATATCTACCTGTTTATGTACGATACTTAGGTAGGGTGCAAAAAGGCTCAAGACTCAAGATTTCGAATTAATGGCGAGGGAAAAAAAAAGGGAGGAAGAACGGGAAGATCTGCTTCATTATATATCCAGATTTCTGCTATTCAAACCCCCTCGGACACTCACTCCCCTAAACCTTTGACTCAAGTGGGAAAACGCCTCCAAATTACAGCAAAGTTATTATATCGGAGACCTGTGGATGTCCTTAGACAAGTATCTCGTGAACCAAGTATTGCCTATGGGGATACGAGTTTTGGCGTCCGTGATGCTGAGCCCCGCAGCCTTTTGATACTATGCGGCGTCCTGGATAATTTGTTTTTCCTATGTGGTGTCGACGGATTCAGTAGTTCGTGGATCAAGTTTTACTTTGGGGATTCAAGTCTGGCGTTTGTGATGCTGAGCCCGGCACAGCCTTTCGATACTATGCGGCATTTTGGTTTACTTAGATTCTACGTGATTAAACGGATTCAGTATTTCGTGGATCAAGTTTTGCTTTGGGGATTCAAGTCTGGCGTTTGTGACGTTGAGCCCGGCCTTTCGATACTATGCGGCGTCCTGGTAAACTTGTTTTTACTATGTGGTGTCGACGCATTCAGTATTTCGTGCATCACGTTTTACTTTGGGGATTTCAATTTGGCGTTTGTGACGTTGAGATTGATAGAATGTTTCGGCGTCTTGTCTGGTGATGATGTTAAGCTTGATAACGCGTTTTAATACTATGCGGCGTCTTAGTTAACTTGTCATCATAAGCTTGATAGAACATTTTGGCGCCTTGTCAGATGAATCCAGTATTTCGTGGATCAAGTTTTGCTTTGGGCATTCCAGTTTGGAGTTTGTGATGTTGAGCTTGATAGAACATTTTGGCGTCTTGCTCGGCTGAAAATGTGTACGTGATCTAGACGGATCCAGTATCTCGTAGACCAAGATTTGCCTATGGGGATACGAAGTTTTGGCGTTCGTGATGCTGAGTCCGGCACCTTTCGATAGTCTGCGGCGCCTTGCTCGGTTGGAATTTGTACGTGATTCAGACGAATCCAGTATTTCGTGGGCCAAGTTTGTCTTTGGGATATCAGCCCCCCTTCGTGGTGGTGAGCTTGACACTGCAATTTGAGAATTTGCGGCGTCTGCCGCAGTATGGAGCCGTCACCACTTGGTTGAAGCATATTTTGAGCATATATTCACGAACTAGGTCTTTGTTGAGAACCTTAATCTCAGAGGCAGTCTGGACAATGTACATGGAGCAATAATGACGAGGCAGCAGCTGGGTATAGATAACAGGTATACTATAGTATTCGAATAGTTATCAGCTTGTATTCACGAACTAGGTCTTTATAGCAAACTTTAATCTCAGGAGGACAGTCTAGAACAATATACATGGAAGAGTAATGTCAATGTAGCAGCTGTGTATAGATAACAGATATACTATAGTATTCGAATAGTTGCCTATCAGCCGGCCCTTGTGGTATTAAGCTTGACAGAGCTTGAGAGTTTGCGGCGTCACCACTTGGATGAAGCATATTCGAGCTTATTTTCACAAACTAGGTCTTTGTAGCGAACAGGAGGACAGTCTGGGACAATATACATGCAAGAGTAATAACACGGTAGCAGCTGGGTATAGATAACGGGTATACTATAGTATTCGAATAGTCATCTATCAGCTGCCCTCTTGGTCTTGAGCTTGAAATAGGACCTTGAGTTTGCGGCGTCTGCCACAACACGGACCCATCACCACTTAGCTAAAGCATATTTTGAGCTTATTTTCAGGAACAAGGTCTTTATAGCGAACCTTAATCTCAGGCAGACATCTAGGAGAATATATATGGAACAGTTACGACGAAGTAGCAGCCGTGTATAGATAAGGGTATACCATAGTATTCGAATAGTTATATACCTATATATACTTCAAATGTATGTGGATGTGCATCCATGTTGCATCCGTTCGCATCTCTTTGCTCAATACCAGTTTGCAAAACCAAGAAAATAGAAATGCTAAAGAGTATTTGTTAATCGATAAAAGTTTCCTCCCAACGAATGCGCCGTACGCTTTATGCCTGTACGCTGTCCAGCAGCAGCCGATGCGAAAGATGTTTTCCAAAACATAAGGAAGGAAGAAGAAAGAAGAAAGAAGGACAGAACGCCAAAGATGCTAATAGCAAGGAGAAGCAGGTGTAGTATGCTAGAATCTTTCCATAAGGTTCATCCTCGCGGTCCACATGCGAGCCCGCTTGCCAAAGATGTACATGGGAATCGCCATCAGGCAAAAGATGAGCTGGATGACGCCGAGCCAGATGTAGACGTTTCTCGAGCCGTCGTCAGCAAGCCACTGCGAGATAAACAGGCTGAAAACCAAGCCGTGAAAGATGTTTTTCGAAAAGTTGAGCGTGACTAGCGCTTCACCGGCGTACTGGCGGTAGCTATCGACGCAAAAGGTAATGGATGTGGTGGAGCCGAGAGAGCAGCCAAAGGACGTGACGCCAAAGAAGATTGTTGGGACGATCCAGCTGTCCTTTTCTTGCGCCGACCACCCAAAGCCCATGAGGCCAATACAGGTCGTCAGCAAGATGGGCGCAGCCATGACGAGGCGAAACTCTGGCTCGTACATGCCCCCGTTGCGGCGCGCCATGGCCCTCACCACAATGTCACTTATCTTGCCCGCCACGCCGGTGCCAAGGATGCCGCCAACAAAAGGAGACACGTAGACGAGGCCGGCTTGAAGAGCCGTAAAGTTGTATCCGCTTGGATTTCGGTAGATGACGGCCAGGTTTTCCGAGATGACAATCAGCCAACCGATGGAGCACGCGTAGATGGCTGCAGACCAAAGGACCGCGGGATAGGCAAATAGTATAAATGGTCTGATCATGACCTTGAACCAATTGTCGTTGTTGAGCCGGCCATGATATGGCTTGAGCTGCTGGATAAAGGTTTGGGCCGGCTTGTGTCGTAGGTTGTGCGTGTATGCTTTGATTTTAGGGGGGGCTTTGAGTTTCCACGAGGGGAAGCGGTCGCGATCGAGATTGGGTGCTGTTGAGTAATACTCAGTAATGACCATGCTCTCGGCTGCGCTACGAGCAGGAGACGCTGCAGTCATGCTTCGGCCACGGTTAGGGGCGAGACTCGGTCGTGGAGAGGCGATTGGTGGAGCCTGGCGAAGGTTCTTCTCCAGGTCACCGCCCTCTTCTTTGTGATCGGAAGACGGGCCGGCAAATCCCACCTGAGGATTCTCGGGCCGCGGGGACTTTGGAGCGTCATCCATCGGGTCTTGCCTCTCGACATCTGGCGAAAACCCAACGTGGACGCGAATGCTTCGGCGGCGTTCGATGACTCCTGGAGATTGCGAGGGTTCCGGCGATTTAGCCCGAGGGCTGGTTACTTCTGCAGACCTATGGCCTGGGCGGGAGGATCGTCGTCGAAGGAAGCTCGGTCGCTTTGAGACATGCACATGTCGAGTTGGCGTTCTATCCCAGAAACTCTCTGGGACGAAGAGAAAGACTAGTACGAATCCTAGTCCCACCAACATTGCAACAATACTAGAGTAGAGAACGACGGGTTAATATAGATCCATGGACACATGACGAGATTCAAGTCAATTGAACGTACAAGAACACCCAGCGCCAGCCAAAGCGGCCAATAATGGCGGCACTGATCAACGGGACAAGATTCTTGCCTCCCAAAAGCAACAGCGTGTAGATGCCGATGCGATATGCTCGCTCGTGCAGGAAGAAGATTTCGGCAATGGTGGCGGATGGCAGGCACTCTACCGGCGAAACGGCAATGCCCTGAATCACCCTGGCGGCTATCAGAGAGGAAAAGCTAGAGGCATATCCGGCCCAAACGCTGGTGCTGATGAGCAGGATCATGCCAGCGAGGTACACGGGCCGCTTTCCAAAGAGGATGGCCGTGGGAGACGCAATGACAGAGCCCACGCCCAAGCCCATCATGTACAGGCCTGTGGTCAGCGGGACTCGCTCGACCGACACGTCGAAGTCGTGGGCAACATTGGTGAAGCCTGCAGCGATGACGGGCGTCATACCGCCGCCAATCATGCAGTAGTAGCCCAAGAAGAGAAGAGCACAATCGCGCCGCCAGGTGGGCCAGTTCAGAGGATCGTTGGCCGAGTCTTCTGGCTGCGGATCCAGTATGATCTTACCATCGCCCGTCTTCTTCTTGCTCGGGGCCTCAACCACCGGCTTCTCAAGGCCAGAAGACGGCGAATGCGGCAACGGTCGAGTGCCGCCAGGGGTCATGGGGGTCTCGACGGGAAACCCGGCCGGAATGGAGGAGTGAGAGGTACGAGCATGGACATTGCGCAGTCCGAGCGGCTCGTTACGATCACTAGCAAGCAGCAAGACGGAGCCTGTAGGGAAGACGGTTGTTAGAAAGAGTCGCTACAAGGCAGACAAGCACCCTGGACAGTCATTTGCACTTACCGGGCACCTCCACCGTCTCTCTGTCGTTTAGCATGCCCATGGACCATTTCGAAAGCCCCGACTTTTCGACTTCGGAATCGGAGTTGCCTCTAAAGAGACGGCCAAGGCGTAACCGGCCCCGCTGTGGCCTTTCGTCGGAGGCCGTTGTGGGAGAAATGGACATTTTGTTTTGCCTTGCACGATGCTGGCAGAATGGCCGGATGGAAGCCAAAGATGAGGGGTATTGATGTTGTTTCCAAGAAGAATAAAGAAGCAGAAACGGGTTGAACAGCTGAGAATGTCTTAGGGAGGAATGGGTGGATGAAGCAATAGGAATGGCTCAATTGTCTCACGGCAGACGGATATGAGTCAAGCAACCTGGTCTGGCCAACAGTGGGAGAAGAACCACAGCAAGATTCTGTTGAAGACGGAGGCAAGACACCTCCAGCCCGTAGAGGCGGCTCGTTGCTCTCGCTGGGTTTGATTCCGCCGGGTCCGGATGCCGCTGAGACGAGAGCCAGAGAGACGAGAGAATATCGATACTGACAGCCAAAAAGAGGCGAGGTTGAAGACGGAAGAGGACGGAGTTGATGGGATGGAGGGAGGAGGGAAGAAAATATACCAGGGCAGCCAAGAGCAGAGGAGGAGTGAAGCTGGCGCGTGCTTGCTCCATGCATTTCCAACAGCGTTATCAGAAGACCAAACCCCCCAAGATCTTGAACTTTAGCGCGAGATCTTGCCAGGGTTGGGCCACTACTCTATATTACGGCCCACCCATCCCTCAAGCAAACAATGAAGAGGTGGTCCGGGATTGTCATGCACAAGATGGAGGCCCATGGCGTATCTCTGCGTATGGTATAGGCGGTAAAAGAAAAAAGACTGCAGCAGCTTGACTCGTGTCGTCTTCTTCTCCTCTTTTGCCAGAGGCAAGCACAGAGACCACAAGGCACTACTGGCACTACTGCCACCATACAAGGATCATCTGCTGATTTTCTGCTGATTCTCTGCCACCGCAACGGCACATCTTTTGATATCTGACACGGCTCTGCAGCCACGGCCCGCCAGGCGAGTCAGGTGAGGCCCTCGCGATGCTGCACATGTCAACGTGCGTGCTTGGCTCAGCGCTGTGAGGCCCGCCGGCTCAGCGATCCCCCGCTGGCGACGACGCCTGGACGCGCTATGACGACAGGCGGGTGCAGGGTCCAGCAGGTTGAGTGCAAAACGGCCGATTTTTGCAGGGTTCGGTGCTGTGGAGGTGGTTGGGATGCGCGGCTCACGCGGGCGACGCAACTGGGGAATCGCCCAAGCCATCTAGCCCAAGCGGAGTTGGCGGGATTCTGATGTTGGAGAAACAGGCTGTTGCCACAGACTAGACAGGATGCGACACGGCGACAATTGGGGACCACTAGGTGTACGAAATCCGGAAAATTAATCCGCACGGGATCCCGTACAAATTACCTAAGCAGTAACATCGCTATAACAAGCGCTGTAAAATTACTTGGGTAGCTTGAGGCAATAGCGCCGGAGCAATCTAGTCGTGGAACGACTATAGGGAGTGAAGGTGTTGCTAGCTTGTTGACTAAAGCGCACGGTCTAATAACTAGAATCCTTATCTACAGCGTCCATGTTTAGTGGTTGTTATAGCGGTTGTTATAGCTGTTGTTGCTGACTAAGGACCCCGTGTATCTATCAGGGTGCAGCTATCAGGGTGCAGCTCCTCTCGCTGGTCTGCTGCTGGTGTTGGTGCGAGATCAACTGCACGGCGGACCTCGGTCGACGTAATGCGATGCAGATGCAGATGCATGCAAGGAGCGACAGGCATCTTCTTTTCGGATGAGATTTTGGAGATACAAGGGCGCAAAATCTTGTCTGAGCTGATACAATGGGACCACATGCAGATACCGCACTCAGCAATCCATCATCAAATGCCATCAGCAGGCCACCGAGGAAATAAACAAAGGCTCCAAAGGTGTTTTTTTTTTTTTTTTTTTTTTTTTTTTTTGCCCTCCTTCGACATAGTAGTCGTTTTCATCGCTTGATACGGACAAATATCATAATTAAGCTACAAATCCCTCGCCTACTGCGGTAGTCTTGCAGCAAGAACCCCCACTCCGGGCTATTGAGCCTCAGCTGCATGAAGAGACAATCTAGCTTTGCATGGTATGGTATACTACTGTCTACTTAATTAGCAGAGCCAGGTGGAGCTGGTCCCGGGATGCAGTCCACGATGTAGGACATAGCATACATAAGAGAAGCTTGAACTAACTAACTATCTAGCGGGTGATATGACTATATAAAGCTCTGTTTCCTTTGGCCGATAATAACTGTCGTAATATTAAAGTCAAATTGGTATCATGTTCTGTTCCTGTCCGAAATAACCATCCGCCATGTCAGAGCAAATTAGTCAAGCAAAGCTGCGAAGCTGCTGTGCCAAAGTACCACAGGAGTCAATTGCCAGCTTCCAGCTTTGCTTCTATTAATCAGACAAAATGTCAACGCTAGGGAAGTCTAAAAGGCAGTTCTTTATTGGCAATTGGTCCTTTTTGACTGAGCTACCGCTTTTGAAAGTAGTAGAGACTTCGTTTTACACTAAACGCAAGTCTCGCAATGTTGCGTTTGTAGTGAGTGTTTTTGTCCTTGGATCAAAAATAAATCACAATTTCTGTCAACGCTCCATCTCAACAAAACGTTTCTCTACAAAAAGGTTCAGTGCCTCTAGAGCTTTAAATGACATCAGTCACGCCAGCTTAAGACAATAAGGGCGACCGTAATAATGAATTCATTAATAGTACTCTCTAGAGGTTACTCAGAATATAGTACATACGGGTATTCAGTCATGTTAAGACTGCTTCAAACAAGGCGTATCGCGGTACGAGGTGTGAGCTACAACGTAGGGCTCATCAAATGGGATCAAAGAAGCTTGATTCCTCCAACTAACTAGCCATCTAGGGGTGTCAAGGCCATTTATCGCTCCTCTCAGTGCTCAATGTCTTCTGCTTTCTGGGGACGTCGGGCAGGCGTCCCCAGCAAGGCGGCTTTGATCAAATAGGCGAGTAGCTTTGCTTGCCCCTATGAACGCTTCAAGCGAGCATCGGTCTTGTCTCGTTTCAGATAGCGTTGTAGCTCGATACGAAACGCACATCATTCATCTTTTTCAGGATCAAAAGGGTCCAGCTTTTCGGTGTGATGGTTTCGTCTGGTTCTGGAGGTGGTGGCCCGTATCTCCGGCCTTCGCCAGATTCACATATACGAGGTCGCCTGATGAGGATAAAACAATGAAGACAATGAAAAATTCCCGGAGAGGTAGCACCGTCGCAGTTATTCCTCTATAGTAACATTTCATAGCCTTGATCACTCAATATTACACCATGCTTGTCTAGCTATACGTACTACACTCAGATACAAAAGTCTGCGACACTAGACCAAAATGACAC
Source organism: Trichoderma sp. CBMAI-0020 (assembly GCA_030708095.1). Lineage (NCBI taxonomy): Eukaryota > Fungi > Ascomycota > Sordariomycetes > Hypocreales > Hypocreaceae > Trichoderma > Trichoderma sp. CBMAI-0020. The sequence continues at coordinate 2,240,730 of JAJNCI010000002.1, forward strand.
CCAATCTTCAACCAGCAATTGCATAACAACAAAATGTCAGAAACGCGTGCTTTTGGTACTAAATTAAGCGCAAATCGCCAAAAATGGGAAATCTAATTTGAAACAGAAAAATATGTATGCAAGGCGGTATCACACGGCGATTGCTATGCGTTACGGCTAGTTTTCACATAACATGCTTGACTTATGCGTAATTTGGCGACGCGGGCAGGAAGATGGCACCGTTCATAAGAAGCCCCGTTCGGGTCGGCCGAGTAGCTTCCAAAGACAAAGATGCAATATATTACTCTTTTGTTAATAGGGGATAAAAAAAATAACGTGGAGTGCACTTGTTGGCGCGGTTGATAGTTGTGTTACCTCGAAGATAATCCGTCACGCTTTATAATACAAATACAAGCGTAAATAGAAATAAGCCTAATAGACTAAGAAATTCGAAGAAACAATAGAAGCCAGGCTATAGGTTGCCTATAAATAAAAAGGAAAAGATGAAGGCTTAGTTGAGGTATGAGTGTTTGAAGTTGGAGGTGGTCGAGGCGAACACGCGAGAGACCCTTCTCGACGAAGCCTATCAGGCGATGAGCGACGATCGTAAGAGATGGAAGCCAATCTATCATCAATCCTCACTGTATCAAACGTGGGGAGGGTGATGCTGCATCAAAAGCTTGTCGTCTTTATGATACGGGGTCTGGAAAGGTGGTTGAACCCGTCTGGTTATTACGGAACGCGATCCTGATTTCCTGAGGCAAAGATACTCTACAAGAAGATACTAAACGCATTATCAGAGGGTCTTCTTATATATGACGGTACGTGTTTATTCCAGCGGGATAACGCGAGAATTCACAAGTTGGGTGGCACGCCGGAATGGCTTCAACTACACGGTATTGCCTCCATAGACTGGCCGCCTCACAGCCCGGATCTTACTCCAATTGACACATTTGGAGTGCCTTGAAGAAGAAGCTATCATAGGTCTGCCTAGAGCTCCGAGATCTAAGGCGTAACTGTACAGATATTGCGTTATTGAAGCAAACGACAAAGGTTTGGGACTTGATGGACCAGGATTTGGTAGACAGGCTCGTGGAGTCAAGGCCCGCTGCCTTGTGGCAGTGCGCGCAGCGAGGTTATTATACATGACATGAATTTACAAAAGCCGGGCTATATAATGATATAAAGAAATTGCATTTCCTTATCAATTTATTGTGTTATTGACGTTTGAAGTTGAGATGTAGGTTGGGTAGTGTGGGATCTGTTGTACATAAGTGTACCAATAATTGGACGATTGCAAGGTCTATACATCTGGTCAAATCGTAGTCCCTTTGAACACTTTTACCATCAGTCCAATACAAAGGGCCACAGTCCGCTGTGGTTCAGCGCTAGCCAGGTTAGCTACTTAAATCGCATCATTTCATCTCCTCTGATGGCCTTGTAGTGATTTATACGCCGACACCAATACTTGGACTCATCTCATACGAGATTTCTTCGTCCTCTTCTCCGATTGCAATATTTCGTCTTGTATCAGAGAGATTTCTCCGCGAGAGCAGACTTAATCGCATGGGGCATGTTGAAGCTTTCTTGCTCCTTCGTCCTTGAATGCAGGCCATGGTTTGAGTTTCATGTACCTGTATGGAGATTTAGTCCAAACCATCGTCTTAAATATCTCAGCAATATGCTACCTAATTTAAAGACCCGATGCCTAAGACAGTATATAAACGGCATCATCAAAGTTCAGGGTGTTCAAAATGGACTCTTGCATCTATACGAATACTAATAGTTGGACAAGTGACAAGGTCTGGGCATTACTCATCTGGTCAAATCGTATCCCCCGAATACTTTTGCTATCAAATCAATACATAGGGCCAGCCCGTGTCGATACCTCGCAGATCATGTTGGCAACTTGTGGAATCGTATCGATGGTGGCCTCACATACAGGTATATCACATCCTTTCATTCCCCCATGGGCCTCATAATAATTCATGTGCCGGAAAATCAGGGCGCACATTCTCATGTTAGCTGTCGCCAGTAAAAAGCCGATACTGTCACTTGAACTCATCTAATACGAGGGCTTCCATTTTCTTCTTTCCGATTGCAATATTCCGTATAATTTTCTGTTCCTGGGACATCTCTACTAGAGCAGACGTTCTTACATGCTCCTACCAAGACGAGTTGAAAGTCTAACCAACAATTAGTGCTCAAATATCATGACCATCGCCTTGCATATCCAGCACTCTGTACGTAAAATGCCCGCTCAAAGACTATGCACGGTGGATTCAGAGTTCAACATAGTCAAGATGAGACGCGCATCTGTGCAAATACTTTGGGGAGCCTCCCATGTTGTCTCATCTCTTATTGGTGATTATATACCGTGCGAGTATGCAAAGTTTACATTCACACAGTCCCCGCCCCCTCCGTTCAGCCTCGTTTTTGTGAGTGTCAATTTTCACTAACCTAGATGAAGAAACACATATGTTTAATTTACTTTGATTAGGCTGGCCTCTCTTCCGTCTAAGCAATTTACTCTGAAGAATATCATCTTTTAATAAGGTTCATCTCACCATCACTACTTTCAGCATTTACTAGTCAACGTCAAATCTAGCCATTCATCTCACAATGTCAAGCAAGATTCCGCCTCTCTTGGAGCAGCATCTCGCGCTGCCTAGAGAGGCATCCCTCACCATCCTGGCAAATACCCTTGGTGCATCATCAAATTGGCTTGTTCTACGGTACCTCTACTCAATACTATTACAGCCGGGAAGAGGAGCGGATGCCGGCGCGGGTGAGGCAGAGGCCGGTCCCGGAGTTGTTTTTCTGAGCTTCATGAGAGACTTGGCTTTTTGGAGAGAGGGTGCAAGTAGAATGGTAAGTATCTTCTTCCTTCTATTCTTGCTACTTTTCATTTTAAACAACTACTAATAACGCTTCTCACATCAGGGTTTGGACTTAGACACCATGAGCAGAGCCGGCAGATTCAACTTTGTGGATGGCCTGACAGGCCTGCTCTCTGGGGGCCGGGGCTCGGAGTCGACAGCAGACAGAGGAAGAGTCCTCTTGAGCGGGAAGCCAGACGACGTGAGGAGGAGCCTGGAGGCAGCAATCGCGGACGTCAGATCAAGTGGCCCCAAGATCTTAATCATCGACCAGCTGGATGAGCTGCTGGCGATATTCGGAGACGAGGACGTGACCGGGCCGGCTTTAGAGGGAATGATACTGTCTTTGAGAGAGGTGAGCAATGGTCTCCCCTTTTCCGCAAACAAAGTTACATGAAGCTAAACTTGTCACAACCAGCGTGTTCACGCAACTGTCCTTTCCTTTTCCGTGGATGACGCTCTTCTACGCAGCCAGGGGACGACCCTCGAGCGCTCCCACGCAGCGCTGGTGCTCGCCCAAGCACATGCCGCGGACGTGATTCTCAGCCTTCGAATGCTGGACACGGGCGTGGCCAAGGATGTGAGCGGCGTGGTGAGAGTCACTGAACGCGACAGGGCAGAGGGTGCCGAGTATCTGTACCATGTTGGGGCAGATGGGAACGTCAAGGTTTTCGAGAGGGGTGCTTAGACTAGCATTTATGATGAGCGAATTATTTTTTGGACTTGGGTATTGGTATATTTCAAGGCAAAGCGATTTTTCATTGGGCGTGGCTGGTTATGAGCTGGATTAGGGGATCATTTGCTCGAAAGCGATGGGACTCAAAAACACAACATGGGATATCACAAGGTTTGGAGAAAACACGCAAAATTCGTGAAAGAATCAAGATGTCCGTCGGCTCCGGTGCAAAAATTGAAAAAGCAATTGGGGTTCCCGTTTTATTTCCTTGAAAACAAACACCATTTGTCCCTTTGCTCCCAAGCCCCTTTGATCAATCGCCCAAAATGTACATCATCCGCCCCCCCTTTCCCCATGTTGACCAGAAGAGAAGAGAGAGAGAGGGAAGAAAAAGAGAAGACTGCAAAACGAATGTCGCTCATCACCTGTTTTTTCCATGGTGGTTGCAAAAAGTAAGATAAGAGGAGACATTGGTGCAAAAAAGAATTTCGCCAGGATTTCATTAACCTCATGGACGGATTATTTTTTTAGTCTTCTAGTTTTTTGGTTTGTTTCCCCTTCTCTCTCTCTCTCTTCCCCCTACTCCTCTTTTCTACCCCTTGTGTTTATGCATAGTTCCGGTTATAGCGACGAAAAGAAAAAACAAACAGTGGTAGGTAAAGAGAGAGCAGTTCCAAACGCGTCGGGTCGCTTAAGCCTCGGCCTCAGTCTTCTTGCCGAGTCTGGCGTTCTTGGGGGTGCCAGTCTGGAAGCCGTTCTTGAATCGTCGTGAAACGTCCTTGAGGTAGCGGGTGCGGCCAGTACCGACGGTCCTTCTCCGCTTGGCCTTCTCGCTCCAGTTGTCTGCGCAAAGAGACGGTTAGATGACAAATTCTCAACGGTACACCATTTCTCGAAACGTAGGGGGATGAACATACACTTTCGCATCTTAGCGGCGGGGTATCCGCAAGAGGCGCACTCGTGCTTCTGGACGTGCAGCGAACGGCGGCCTAAGATCCATCCATCATCAGTATGACTGGTCAATCATTCATAGATGCATGCCAGTCCAATCCGCCATCTAATCGCAATTGCCGTTCGTCTAGTCGATCTGTCGATATGAGACTCGTTCCTCGTAGCCCAGTAACCGTTCCTTTCATTCCTCCTTTTTTCCGACAGGTAGTCTCGATCGATCCTCAATAGACGGCGGCGATTGCGATTGCGAAGAGGCATCATGGAGGGGCCCGTATCCCGGTTGGAGTGAAGAATAAAAGACTAACCGCATCGTCGGCAGAGAGTGTGCGTCTTGTTGTGACGCTTACCAAAGCTGGAGGTACCCTTCGCTACACGCAGAAACAGCAGTCAGCTTTACAACTCTCGGAAATCCTGTCCCCAGTCTCGACAAAAAATCCCATCATTGCGTTTCCTCGATATGTATTCTTTCTCGCGTAGCCTCTCTTTCGGCAGAAGAGGCTACGAATAGTCGGGGATTTTTTTCTTCGTATAATGGGATTCTTCGGAGACCAGCAACTGGGAACAACTGGGAGCAAAACGTACTCATCTTGGCGGTCGGTTGTGCTTAGGCGTGAAGTTGGATGACGATTTCACGAATTGTTTAATTTGGGGGGAGAGCAACGCCTTTTTCGCGGTGGAGTGTCGAATTGCCAGCCCTAATTTTTGCGTGTGAGTGGCGTGGACCCGGCGCCCGCCTAAACCACGTGACGATACCCTCTCGACTCTACACGTGATGTCCTTTGCTTATCTGAGCTCTGCTGAGTCAGCGAGATTCCACCACTATCCACAAATCCACTTGTCCAAATCGTGTTAGCCGATCTTGGAGATCTTGGAGAGCCCAACAATTTCCGATGATGCACCATGTAAGTCGACGCTGCTATTCTACAAGAAAATTCCCGATATTCAGCTGCCATGTCAATAAATCTTGTACACTATCATGAACTATCATAATGTCAAGAAAACGAGCAGGAAAAGTGACTAATATACAATATAGGTAACCAGGCTCGCTATAGAAAAACAATCATTCCTTTAGTCTCCTCATCATCATATGGAAAAGCTCTCGTCCATGGCTATGAAATCGATATCATACTATCATATAGGAATCGACACGACTCCGCGGTTAGGTATCTTCGTTGCCAAAAGTTAATCTCATCAAAGAAAACGTCCACGGAAAGCCAAAAAAAAAAAAAAAAAACGTCCAAGGAAAGCCAAAGAAAACGTCCAAAGGAAAGCCAAAAAACAAACAAAAAAAGCAACAAAGTCGAGACTCCCTTTGAACTCCGCCTTACCCAACCCAGGTCATAAAAACACTATATATGAAGGATATCCCAAATTCCCAGAAAGAGAGGGAAGGAAGGATGGTATACATCAAAAACAATTCCCGGATCCAGCATTTGCTCCCTTTCTTCAACGCCGGTATATCCAGCTAAAAACCGCCATCTTTTTTAATGCCTTTGCACACATCTTTCACGACCATTCCTTTGGTCCGATAATCTCGCCGGCAGGTACATGCCTGGAAATTGCAGTTCCTGCAAAGTCCATGGTATTCACAGCTCCATCGTTACCCCACCAGCTGGGGCTGTTCATGTTGGTCAAGTACAGCGTGAAGAATATCAGCAGTGTGGATATGATGAGGCCGCAGTCCAGCGCTGCCGAAGTGATGTAGTTGTACTGCAGCCACCAGCCAGTATATCGCCTTCGGATGAAATAGTTGAAGACAATGCCGCAGATACCCCAGCAGAGATAGATGTTGACAGTCGCAGGAGGAAGCAAGCCAACGCCTCCAAAAATGACTGGAGAGCTAACATAGCGCCAGAAAGATCTGGGCCAGCGACGCGCCAACAGCCAAGTGGCAATGGGCGCAATAGCACCAACAAGCCAGAACCACTGCAGCGAAGAATAGAGAGCTCCGTGGCTGAAGATTCGGGCAGGGCCAATGGCGCCCCAGATGATGGAAGCGGTGTAAAAGACACGGCCACCTGGGCAGGTGTAACTGTTCTCTTGATCCACGGCGCAGACGTTGGGGATATGGCCAAGGGCCCAGTTCATGACGACAACCTGCACGATTGCGGACCACACAGAGGCGATGAGCTGCGAGGTGAACATGACACGAGGGGGCACTTTCATGTAATGCCCGAGCTTCAGATCTTGAGCAAAGTACAAGGCCTGAGCCATGGAAACATAGCCATAATTCTTGAACATCATCATGGCAAGGGGCCGGCCAGGCACCATGTAACCAATGATGAACTCGGTAAGAACGTTGAGACCGAGCTGGATGTTGGTGATGGCTTGAACGATGCCGATGGGGATAATCCATATTATCGGAAGCAGCAGGCAGACGACGAAAGCCCAGGCCGGAAAGCCAGTGTCCCAGCCAGCAACTACGCCAAAGGAGATGGCAACCATGACGACGAACAAGACTATACGACGACCACATTCTTTTGATTAGCATTATAATTCACACAAAATGGCAGGTGGTGTTTTTCGAAAGATGTGTGATACGTACCAGCATACCACCATTCTTCAGCATCTCGGTATTTCTTCATCAGGCGCATATGAACGTCGTCCTCCTGGTGACGAGCCATCTTGAACTGCTTCCAGATCTCTTTGCCATGGTAAAGAGCGACGTGGATGAGCACGGCAGAAACGGCGGCAAACGATAGTCCATAGGCGAGGGCAAACTGCGTCGACAAAAAGAGAGGAGAGTACTCCTTGTATGCAGTCTCGTTAAAGTTCAAGTCGCTTCCAAGGATTCGCGAAACGTTGTAAATCTGGCCGAGGTTGTCGTACGACTCGGATGACTGAACGGGGAAATAATCAGAATACCAGGTGCCGCTGAAGTGGATTCCCATGGAGATGACGACGAAGAAGACGATGATGCCGCCGAGCACGTTGGCAATGGCGTGGAAGGGAGGGATCAGAGGCGAGCCCAGGAAGCCGCTGTATACAGACCAGTCGAACGAGGTGGGCATAAGGCCATATCCGTGGGCCGGACCAAAGATCTTTTGGACAACAACGCTGTTGGGCGCAACCCAGCAAATCCAGGCAAAAGAAGATAGGCCCTTGAAGATCCAACCGGGGAACCAGTACCAGATAAAGGCACCGAAGCCTACGATGAGGAACAGCTTGTAGCGGCCGATGGACCAGCCGTTGGTCTTTGTCGGGTCAGATGGCGAGTGATCGTGCAAGCTGTAGAAGAGGGCGACGTTGACCAAGTCGGCGGGCCAGATCATGGCGGCAGGCCAGACCAGGAAGCGACGGGCCAGGCCAGCCAGGCCATATCCAGTGCACAGCGTGGTGATGCCAAACAGAAGCTGGAATGCCCAGCCGAAATCCTGCTTGTACCACAGACGTTGAGCCAGGAGGACATCGGTGGCATACAATACACCACCGCCATAGGCAGCCTATGAAAGAAGAAGTTAGGAAATCAGTTGTTGACTGGATACCAAATCGCCCTTTGATCTGAGCGTTAGTGGGATACTCACGTTGGACATGGCCACGATGACAACATGCTCCTTGTGGTTGAACTTGCCAGGGCGCAGATTAAACTTGATGCCAAAGAGATTCCATTCCTTGTCCGGCATGACCAAGTCCCAGCCACGACCGATGGGATACGCAATCAGCTGAATGACGTACGTGGTGATGGCGATGCTGGGATTGCGAAGCGAGAAGAGCATGTTGACTCCAGAGCCGACAGTACAGAGAATGAGGCCGATGACCCAGGCGCGAATGGTGTTGGCAGGGACGTCGACGTCGTAGTTTCGGACAACCGCGCGCACCTATAAGAGAAGGGAACCATGGATCAGTTTTACGCACCAGCAAATCATTACATACACGCAGCCATGTTTTACTTGAAGCTTGCTCTATTTACATGTCGATACAACAAGAGGATAAGAGAAAGAAGACATGATCATACCTCAGGGTAGGGGCTGTTGTCTTCCATCAGGGCATGCTCAATCTCGAAGCCCTTCTCGGCATTGCCCGTGGCAATAGCAGCGTCGACATCGTTGAGGTCGTCAATGGGCAGGTTGGGGTCCAGCTTGTGAGCCTTTTCAAACTGCTGGAGATGCTGCAGATGCTGCAAACCGGGCGTGTCCGTCTCCAGCGGGCCGGGAATCGGGGTGATCTCCTCCGGCTCATGGCGCCGGCGGAAGATGGACGGCAACATTGTCGACGTGAGTGAGAAAGTAGGTGGTGGTGGTTGTCGCCTGTCTTATGGGTTTTTTTCCCTCCCGCCCTGGTCGTGGCTATAAGCAGAGCAGGCCACCGTCGCCCCGTCTGGTCGTCGACAGATGGAACGAGCCGAGTTCGAATCCAGTCGAGTCGAGGCGGAACCGGGCGAGGTCTGTCTGTGTGACTCGCTCACTCACACTCTCGTCTCGTTTCCTTACGCTCTCTCGGTGAGGAAGGGTTACAGAGGTGGGAGGAGGAGAGTGAGTGCGTGCGACGACCTCAGCACGCAGAGAACCGCCAGGACGCTAGCAACGAGCAAACCCATGGGCTGCGCATCCAGCAGCTACAGTACAAGTGCTACACGCCCTGCCAATCCTGGATGGCCTCGTTCTAGCGGCTGCAACAAGCCAAAGGCCTCCCCAGGTCCGGCTCCATCTGGATGGAATCCCCCGCCAAACCACGGCCAGTGTGGCGCTCGAGTCCAGACCGAGACGAGCGACGAGCGACGGCGCGGCACAGTGTGCGGCTAGCAGCGCCGGTCCCTTGCCAGCAGTGGCCGGTTCCTGTCATCCACCATGTGCCAGACACGCTGCGGGAACGGCGAGGCTTGCGCGATGGGCAAATTAGCGGCGACGCGGGTGGTGCAGAGGCTGGTGCCAATCCAGCGGCGGCAGCAGAGGCTGTGCCAATCCAGCGATAACATTGAACCTGCTCGTCCCGGCCACCAGCTGGGTGTGGGAGCCAGACCTTCCTAACACAGGATAGGGTCTCCACGGCTGAGCTTTGCATTGCAGGACAGTCTGAGCAGCGGACGGGAGCACGGCGTGCGACAATCCTGCGAGACCCAGAAAAGGTTCTTTGCTCACAAGCCCAGACAAAAGGCACTTATCGGCCAAAGACGTGCTCGGCGCGGCTGTATCGCTCAGATTCAGATTTGCTTGCTTCCACACGCCCAGTGCTGTTGATACCTTGTTGAATCAAGCTGGTCTGCTGCGGCGGATGCCATACTGTACAACCTCAACCTCCGAGGCACCTTGCAATACGACCAGTACGAAAGCACGCCTAAACTGTTAGCATGTGCCATTTTTTCTTTTCCTCCCCCTGCCGTGCCTAGCTGCGAGGCGCAAAATAGTCTGTTTTGTCGGCCAGCCAATGATGGCCACGCCAAGAGGGGATCCCTTTCTTAGCTCAACGCACTTCCCACGGATTGCCCAGACAGGGTCAGGACAGAAGAGGCACATCTTTTTGTGGCCACAGAGGCCGTTTGTGCTTATCTCTTGCGCCCCCGCATGGCGTATTTCCAACTTGTAATCGCGAAGCCCAGCTGGATCGATAGCAGCCGGATGCCCTTTGAATCCGATCTCGGGACGGACGTTTTGTGTTAATCTTGTTGGAGCAACAAAGATGCGCACTAGACGCTGTTTCGTGTAATTCTCCGCCAAACTTGTCTTGCGTGCGACTCTTGTCTGCGTACGGTATGCGGGCCAGCAGGCGACACGGTATCATCGCTCTCGGTACTATCGCCTTGCTCTCTCGTCTCACCAACCGCGAAAAGCAGGGCGACATGCGCTTCACCCCAGCCACGCACCTTGCTGGACACGCTGCAGCAGAGACAAGTGCCCAGCCGTGCGTCGACGGCGTTTGCCAAGCAAAGCCGATGCCCTGGACAGACACTCGAGTGCATGCTCTGTGACTGGGTCCTCCGAAGCAGCTGTTGCTACGACGAAGCCCATCATATCCACCTGAGCTGCTGAATACAGCATCATCACACCTACCGTGTCTTCTCAGCAGCCACAGCATGATGGAAGCTGCTGACTGCTCACTGCCCTTCTTTGTGTGCGTGTTTCCTGTGCTCCGCTCCGCCACCCGACAGTGTGGAACTTTTGCCTCGGACCGGCCAAGGCAACAGAAGTTCCCAATGGATGTCTCTTCCCGGCGCCGTCCATTCTTTTCTTACATAAATGGGCGGGCTACGGCAACGCGCCCCAAAGGAAGAAAGAGAAGCTGATTTTCAGGGCACTTTTGTGTGTGTTTCGGCGAAAAGCTGCCTGAACTTTTTTGCCTTTTGCCTTTTTGGCTTTGCTTTCGAACGGCTCCTGAACGGCTCCTGAACGGCAGCAAGTTGCCACACAGAATCGTGTTTCTATTTGCCAGCCAGCCAGCCAACCGGGTTCCCGTTTCTTACTTACTGATTGACTGATCGATTGATTTGATCCCTCCACCAGCATTTATGAGCCCATGCTGTACTTTCCCACCGAAGCTATTTAGCTGCCACCAATGATTGACAATAATAATGCGACGAGGCTGAATGCTTCCAACACTCTCCAAGTCTTCTTCATCCAATATACTGTTGCCCAGTATTGTTGGAACAAGAATCTCGAACGAAAAGAATGATGCGACGAGGCTGAATGCTTGCAACACTGTCCAGGCCTTCTTCATACAATATACTGCTTCCTACATCGCCGCCATTGAAGTCTAGAAAACTGGGTGCACTCTGACCTCTACAAAGTCAAAAGCTTTTCTCCTTCTCTTCTACGAATAGCTTTTCGGTATCAATCTAGTACAATGAAATTGCATAGTAGACAGCTGCGACGTCGCTAAAGACAGGCCGAATGCGACAATAGGCATCCCGCTGATTGTAGCCAATTGTAGACAATGGTAGAATTCCGAGACTGAGGCTCTGCTCTCTTCTCTGGCGATACTATCTCGTAGGTACAAGAGAGATCATTTGTCTTCTCTTTCCATGATATGTATTGGGTATTAAAACTTTCGGCTGCCTATCAGGAAAATACAAAGCAGCTGCCTCAAGCAACACTGAGACACGCAAAACAAGAAGCCAAGGCAGGAAAAGAAGAATAAAAAGTCCCCTACAGTGGGTTGAAATCGGCGACATGTCCCATCGAGGCGTTCCAGCGCGTGGCCCTGCCATGCGTAACCTCGTTCCACTCTTCAGATGCGAGTACTCCTCTCGTGTACTCTTGCACTCTCTCCGTCAGCAGATCTTGACGCTTCACCTCCATCAATCTTGCCACCATTGCCGTAGCATGTGCGTCCACAATCGTTGGCCGCTTGCCAAAGATCCAGCGCTGTCCCTGGCTCTCCTCGCCAAGGGTCTTGTCCAGCTCTTGTATAAAAGCACGAGCCTTGTCCTCGACGTCTTTGATACCGCTGGGAGTAAATACTGTGTTGTGACGCAAGTCGTGGCTACAAACGAAGATGACTATTAACACTGCAGCCATGTATGTATGCAGACACTCAAATCAACCTCCTGGGAACCAGTAATCACTTACAATACGCTTTTAATCTCCAGTGCCCTGCGATGAGGCTCGGTCAAGTCCTTTTGCTCTAGTAGCTCAGCAGCCCGGTTTGGAATTCCGTGCTTCTTTTCGTCGGATCCTATCGTAAGAGTCTTTGCATGAAAGCTGTACAGTTTGTCCATGAGGCTCTGGATCGCTTCTCGGTGCTCCTCGGGAATGAGTTCTGGTTGCTGCCCACACAGCCATTTGGAGATGTCGTAGCTTTCTGCAAGTGGCGACGCGAATGCAGCCGATGTCAGTGCGGGAACCTGTTCAATATCAGTATGATGATGTCTCTACGCTCCTCAAGCATTATTCCGCCATTGATACGATGAAATGGACTAACCTGGCCCTTTGAGTTCACCAGGGTGAGATATTCTTCTGAAAAATTCTCCTCTCGATGCAGATTCACCAGCTTAATCTCAACGTTGGGCGCCGTCTCCGGATTCAGTCTTTTGCCTATTACCAAGGCAAACCGCACCATGAGCGAATACAGCGAAAAGGGGAAATAGTGAAGGGTATAAACATCATTCTCGGGCGCCATCTTGTCTTTTAGCACCGAGCTGTCGCTGAACCAACGCTGCTGACGAGTGCCGCAAAGGTTGAGCGAGAATCGGCAGTTATTTGTTGCACCGGCAAAGGTTACTGGACCCGGATTGAGTTGCGGTTGGCGTCTGCTCTCAACGGCTGCCCATCGGCGATCCAGCGCTTTTATATCAAGGAATGAACGGGTCGATGCCGGATGCCTCTGATCTAGAGTTGAGTCAATCCCAATCCCGGCACGTGTGGAGCTCCGGCCTTCGCCGTCGCGTTCAAGATCGGATGCTTAGCTGCCGCTCCCTGCTCGCTGGCTGCGCCTCGCTACGCCTCAGTCTCACCGAGAGTTTTCGACCGCAGACGTCGTGGGTGTCCATGACGAAATGTGCCTTTTGAGGGGAGCTTCTTTGGATCCGGAGCAATTGCATCATACGATTTCTCGGTTTGCCGGAGCCACTTGGGCGGTTTCGCGACTTTTCCCTTCTCCACCAGCTGTTCCTCGTTAATCAGCTAGCAATTACGCATTCAGACAGTGAAGGTGCCATTTGGTATATAGCGAACAACAAACAAACAAACAAACAAAAAGGCCTTGGGAGCTGCCAGGGAGTGCATCAATGAATTCCCGAGGCGAGCACAAATTGCCCAGCAATTTAGCTTCGAGCTCCAACACACTTTGAGACAATGTCTTTCCAACCCTAATCATTCAGGCGCACTTTACACGGTCACGAAGAGCAGGGTCAGTAGCTTTGTTGTAAGGGTTTCCCCAGTGGCCGATCAGCGATCTGCAGGCCATGATAGCATTGGTCCCACCGATCGTGTTTGTTGAGTAGGGATCAGCAATGCTGCCTCGATAATTCTCGCAGCTCCAGCCCCATCGGGTTGTCAATAGCCTAAAACCCAAACATTGCGTTTTAGCCTCATGGCCATCATTAAGGTACGGTTTGTGCATGCTCGTACCTAGGTTTGACTCGAGCTAGAGACATCTCATTCAGTAAGGTAATTGTCAATTCGACAGCGTTGGCAGACGAGACTCTTGGATTAAAGACTCTGGGAAAAGAGATTGGTAATACGATGAAAGGAACGTAGCACGTTGAAGAAAAACGTCTCGTGTCGGCAGATTCTCAAAGAATAAGAATCGAATTGCTCGTAGGTGAAGACGGCTGCTTCGATATCGAACAGTATCAACAAATTCATCAATATGAGACACTGCGGATCTCACTCCAACGTATTTTTCAAGGAAATATTGAGCTTTATACTGCTAGATTTCACCCACTTTTCTGAGACAAATATCGACAAAACCGGACATCTCTTAGATGAGCACGTGGGGCAACAAATTGAGTCGTCAAGTTGTGACGCATGGAACATGGTTATGTAATCACGCGATTTGTACATGTTGATTTCTAGTAGTTGTTATTATGTTTCATAAGATACTCTCTTGAATGCGATCGTGGTAAGATATAGTAGCCGAAGTTGTCTTGACAGTGTAAACGAAACTAGAATAACGGTTGGTTCAAGAAAGCTTCGTCTTTTTGCTAACAGAGGAAAGAAGTTGAAACGTAGTCTTTGGCATAAACTGTGATAAGTGACGGCTGAGAAATGTCTCAAAAATCTTATGCTACAGTTGGTATTATGTGCTTTACTGTGATTCGGCGGCGAGGGTTGTTCGTCGGCAGTGGTAGTCTTTGAGTAGATCTAGCTGCCGTAAGAATTCTTTAAAAGGATCCGCGAAGATGCTTGATCTAATTTACGGCGTAGCGCAGATCCTAGGAAGCAGACATGGGCGATGCCGCAGAAAGAAGCAGTGATCTGTTGAAGGCAGCATGGTGTAGAGGATAGTGAACGATCTAGTGCAAAAACATGTTAATCCTGAGGCTTGAACCCGCGATGCCCCAGTATTCAGTACCAACAGGTTAGTTTAACGAAAGTATTCATTGTTTCAATGGTATATTGATGGCCGACAGTATCTGTTGGGGGATGCTTGCCCTAACATCTCCAGGGAAGGGAGGACGGAAGAGATCCAATATCCATATAGTAGCTGTAGATCCTGTATCATGGAGAAGACAAGCTTTTTTATCCTCCATCACGCGTCTATAGTTGCGAGCCGTAAAGACCGTGTGTTAGATCAGAGCTAGTGTTGGGTGACGCCTTGCCAACGTCCCCGTGAGGAGGAAGCTCCAGATCCCTCCTAAGGGATATATAGCCATTAGCCCCAGCATTTAGATAGAGAATCAAGCTTTTACGATCCCACCTCCGTGTTTACGTTTGACTTGTAGAGACCACGCCCAGGGATCGGGCTCTTCCGCGCTCCCTGTGCTTGATTTGATGTAGTCAGCTCCCGCCCTCCGACGCTTGACATGCAATATGGTAAGAGTGTCGCTTGGGTATGGGAGAAACGAAGCAGGCATTCATCAATGATGATTTTTTTCCAGATATGGATGTAGAAACCCGGGAGTAGAGAACCGAGAGTAGAGAACTGAGAGTAGAGAACCAAGAGTAGAGAACCAGGAGTAGAGAACCAGGAGTAGAGAACCAGGAGTAGAGAACCAGGAGTAGAGAACTGGGAATAAAGAACTGGGAGTATAGAGTAGAAAGTAGAAAATCGAGAATAGAAAATTGAGAATAGGGAACTGAGAGTAGAGAACTGAGAGTAGAGAACTGAGGATAGAGAGTAGAAAGTAAAGAATAAAGAACTAAGAATAAAGAACTAAGAGTAGAGAACTAAGAGTAAAGGACTGACATTATAGAACGGAAAGTAGAGAGTAGAAAGTAGAAAATTAAGAGAGAGAAAAATGGGAGCAGGAAGCTGGATATTGAAAATTGGATGTAGAAGACTGGATATAGAAGACGGGATGTAGAAGGCTGGAAATAGAAGATGGAAGAAATAGAAGACTGGAGATAGAAGACTGAATGTAGAAGACTGGAAACAGAGGACTGGAAACAGAAGACTGGAAACAGAAGACTGGAAACAGAAGACTAGAAACAGAAGACTAGAAATTGAAGACTAGATGTAAAAGTCTGGATGTAGAAGATTAGAAATAGAAGACGAATAGATGACTGGAAATTGAACTTTGCAAGTGGAAAATTAAAAGTAGGCACTTGGAAACGGAAACGAAAACGGAAGATAGGACACAAGATGATCGATACCAACCTTGACAGTAACTATCCGGCAGTGATGGATAGATGACCGTTCGCTTTTCAGCCAGCAGAGACAGACAGATATAGACACTTGAAAAGCTCGATAGAGGCCATAAGAGCTTGAATATCGGCAAGAATACCCATCGACGTTATATGGATGTGATTCTTCAAAACAAAGGCTCTCTTGCCCTATTGCCATTCGCCTTAGGGTAGCTGGAGCAGTTGATCGTTGCTGGCATACAACAACTTCTTGCTCGCAGATCAGTGCTAGGACAACAGGACAATTGTCCACGAATGCCAGCAGTAAACGCCTATGCGTGCCTTCATGTAGCAAAGGGCTTCAGATAAACTGCGTTAGAACAACCGTGGAGGTGCCATCAACGACGAGATGATGTTCAGAATACTATACCGAGTACAGAGAGCCTATCGTCCAAAATCCCTACCACTAGGTAGGTAGTATTTCGCCCAGGCATTGGCCAATCGTAGAATCAGATCGAACACGGGCCAGCACACAGGTCGGTAGGACACAATTGGGCGGCTTGGGCTCTCGGGCGGCGCGTAGATGATCGACAGGGGGAGCCGCTTTTCTCATTGGGTCCCTTCAGGGGAGGAGCGATATGAGGCCAAGATGGCCAATTGCTAGGATTAGGAGCACATCCACACGTGTGGGCTGCATAGTATGCTGAGAATGCTCTGCTCGAAGCTTGATATTGCAACCCATAGCAGTGTCACTATCAATGCTACCCAGGAGCATCAAGTATAGCAGCTGCAGCTCATAATCTGTCTATCCAAGCTGTCAGCAGCAGTTAACAAAGATGCTTGATTGGTTCAAGATTACCAATTGGGGTGCTATTTCATACTCCTTGTGTTGCTTACTCTCTTGACTGGTCTCCGGAGAATATCATGTTGGTATCACGACACTAGGCCCTCACACAAAGTAGGTTTCTTTGTGGCGCCAAGCGCGTGCCAATAGCCTCTCTCGACGGTCCATCCCGAGCCCCATGGGGCACCATCGCCACAGACGAGGCGGCAGACTTCCCACTGAGATGCTCGGTAATAGGGGATATTATGCGTCTTGTTCCATACGAGGACGGCAGTGCTCTCTGAAACCCGCAATGCACACGCGCCGCCAATGAGCGAGGGCAAATCCGTCGACGGATGGTGCGAGTGCCGTGGCTGCTCCGCCGCTCTGCAGTGGTAGTACATGCAGTACGCGGCACTTCGTATTTCGAACGAGAAATAGGGTGCTCCAGACAAATGATAATAGTCGTATTAGCTGCGGCCCTTGCCCAAGACCCGGCATCGACGACGGAGATTGGGAAAGCGACTGCGTATTCCACAATGCCATCTGGAACTTCATGCTGAATCTGCCTGGATCCGCCGGTAAGTATGTTGAGAATACGTCATGGAATCAAATAAAAACAAACTCAACTAGCCGGAAACGCACAAGAGAGAACCAGCCGGCGACTTTGCTCCCGTGGCTTGTGTCAGGTTGAGTAGAAGCTCCATAAAAGACGCTCGACGGAGTGCTGTCAAAAGCGTGCAAAGTCGAAAATTTCAAAGGGGGTGTCCTGTGTAGCGGAATGGCTTTGCCTATTTTGCACAGCAGTTGCCAGGATAATCGATCTAAGCCAATGGTAGCGGCGGGGAGCGCCTGCCGTGCAAGTACATTTGGCAAGGCCCTACCAAGGCATTTTATCTACAAATATTTACATTTGTGAAATTGCCTTGGATAGAAGGAAAAGGATATTGTACTTTGGCATGGAATTGCTATATTGCTTTACGGCAAGACTCCCGAACATAGATTGCCGTGGCAAGCATATGTAAACTTTGGTCAGTTCGAATTGAACTTTAAAACAATTGTTGCATTTAAGCTCATTGATGATACATACAGCTTACTGTATTCTAGGTACCTATATATCAATGCCTTATTAATGAATTCCAATATATATAAGCGTATATAGTATATAGCTTAGCTTTATTTCTCGTTCTATATTCCCCATGGTAACATGAAGCTATTGCCCGTAATCCAGAGTTTAGGTACTTAGGTACCTAGGTATCTTATTGGGAACACATGGCAGTCATATCCTATTGGCCCGATATACGCCTGATAAGGATGCAGCCAAGTAATTCCTTATTAAAACATGCGGCGCACGACTGTTGCAGTTTAATGAAAAAAACTGCAGCACACAAGCACAGAGGCCTGGCTCCTGCAGCTTACTGTATACCCGAACATGGGAAATTCTGCTCTGACAATTCTATGATGCCATACTCCGAAGACAGCTGACGAATCCCGGGCTAATGCACGTCTGTTGCAACGGCAATTTCCTCTGCCAAGGTTTAGTGTGTGGTGCGGGGGCAGCGCTGCGTGGCAGAGGCGATCGGAGCGCTGCGGTTGGCCGATGGTGCCAGGTACAGGGACATGTTATGCGTCGTGGCTGTTCACCCAGGAGCTGGTACTGGAACTTGTCATTTCACATGTCCAGAAATAGAAGCAGGAAAGACAAAGGATTGAGCAACGCAGGAGGAGTGTGTTGGCTAATCCCCTAAAATAGTGCTCCAAGGGGATAAAAAGAGGAAAACGAAATTGCTAAGACGTTGGTGTTCTTTTTGAAGTAGGTAGTTGTGCAGCACACACGGGAGTGTGATATCAATTCAGGAGAAACAAATGTACTACCATACTCAGTGTTGTGGTACTTCGCTGCTGTCCAACCGTTGCTGCTGCCGCTTTGATACGTTTCACACACCACTTTTTTTTTTTTTTTTTTTTTCTTCTTCTTTCTTTTTCTTTTTCTCGCCGTGGCCATGGCCAAAGGCGGCATGTGAAATGGCATAGTGGCAGCTTCTTCCGGCCGCTCCGCGAAATGGCCCCCACTCCACTTTCGAAGTACCGAACAAGATGCAACGAGAAACGGGGTTCGGAGCTTTTTAGACACATGCACATAGAAAAGCAAAAACGAGAGAAAGAAGCAAGGAGACAAAGCGCGATAATGCTTTAGTGCCTACTACATGCACTAAAGAGCGAGGTAGATACTCCATAGAATGGACTCCATACCGTGAAAAGCTTCACTTAGGGCTTGGCAGCCGGCATCATCTATCGTTGTCGCTCAAATAGCTCCGGAGGAAACAGGGGGGCTCGCCCAATGGACAAGGGTGGGCGAGGCTCCAATTCGGCGAGAATCTGACTCGAAGAAGAAAAGAAAAAGAAAAGACTGCAATCTTGGAAAGTTTATCCCGTCTTACGGGCCAGGCAGGCCATGATCGATAGCGCCGGGGTTGTCAAGAGTGCGAAGCAGACAGCTGACGAATTCGTCGAGCAGGGATTAAACTTGATACGGCTGCATACGGCCAAGGTCCCTAGATTTCTTTTTGCAGAGTGTACAGGAGTATAGAGAATGCGCACGAAAGCGAATAGCATTGATGTTTCTATTCGCGTGCCTAAAAAGAACTGAAGGGCCTCCCCAAAGCCCTAATTAGAGTCAACAATGGCATTTAGCACCAACTGCGCACCGACCCGGTGGTACCAAGTAGTGCTAATAGACTCGCTCCGCTTTAAGCTCCCGGTGCCTGTGCCTTGTACCTGTAATTCTTGCGGGCGGCTCATTCTGTAGAATTTTTTTTCCTTTTTTTCCAGTGCGCGGGCCGTGGCTGAAATGGATGTCACCAAGCCACAGGCAAAGACAGCGTAACCAGCCAGTTGCGCGCGGTATGGCGCTAGCGTCCGTTGCGCCTGTGGCAAAAGTCAATTAGTAGACGATACGCAGAGATAGCCCTGGGGCGTATTTGTCGAGATAAGATTGGGTGGACCGCAAATTAGGAACAGATGCATAGAGCAGGCAGTTTGATATATATAGTATCAAGACTCTATATATCGTATAACAGTTGGTTGCATTGCATCTCGAGCCCGACTTGGCAGGCAATTGGCCAGTGAGTGCCTCCATCATTATCACTGCCAGCTTTACTTGTCAACGGTACTTTGCACCTGTCAGTCAGGAGTGCCAGAGCAGTCATCAAAAAGCACCGTGTGGTCAGTTATAGACAATTTACTGCAAGTTGCTGTACATAGTATGTAGCTAGGTACTTAGTGAGTATTTATTAAATAATGAAATTATCAATTGTTATTTTTATTTTTATTTATTCATTTATTTTATCTTTTTAAAGCTAAAAGAAAAAAATAGGAAACGCCAAGCAATGAGATCCCCGTGATTCAGCTCTGCTAGCAAATCTTCAACGCTCGGAGCCATGCAGGGACCTCGTATCAATCTTCAATTGTACTAGCAAGACTCGTATTCATTGATCCCATTCATGCGCCTGCTAGCTTTTTTCGCTTTGTCTTTCCAGTCTGATCTCCGCTCTCGTAAGAAGAGGAGGAAGAAAAAAAAACTTTTCCATTTCCCTCCTCGTCATCACCTCCTCTTCCCTCCTCTCCCTTTCTCTCTTTGGCTGTTCCCCGCCATTTCATTCGTTTCTTCATTCATTCATTCCCCAGCAGGGCCCCCTCTAGCGCCTGCCGCTACTGTCCGCATTGCCGAGGGCGGCTGATGTCACTTTTGACGATACGCGCTGGGGCAAAACTCTGTCTCGGTCTGGGCTCTTGGTACTACGCGCGCTGACAGGCTCCGAAGGATCTTGATCGGATTCAGTGCCTCAGGGAAAACGTCTTGAAACAGATACTCGGAGGAGCAGAGGAGCAGCTGTGCGTGAGCGATGCCCCACGCTGAGAGGACTGATGGCCTAATATGTGTCTACTCTGTACAGTTTCAATACCAAAGCATACGGCCGCGGCCGCGGTGATATATCTGAGGACTGAGTCGACTTCGAAGCGTGTACTTGCTTGTACTACAAGAACGGTAGTGCGACCTAGGTACTCCCACCCATAGAGGCTTGGGCCAGCCCTAACAAGCCCTCGAACCAGCTTCTCAAGAGCAGACCAACCGCCACATATACGTAATACCAGGGCCGTGGATACAAGCTGCAGAGTACGCGTTTCATCAGGCTGTCCCGACACCGTTTACATCTCCGTGCGCGAGCACACACAGCCCAAAGCAAAGACGTGCGTTATCTGCGCGGTGCTCGCTTGGTGCCTTGGCGTTTGGGCTGTCAGTACCCAAAGCATTGGCAAGACGTGGAATAAAATAAGAAGAAAATAGGGGATCGCAAGCCCAAGGAATCCGCCTGGCCACCCCTGGACGCCGCCGCTCCCGAGGCATACTGGAATGCTCGGGTTGCGCTAACCTCCAATTCTTCGCGGCCGAGTGCTCCGCAGCACGCAAACGTACGAGGCCCGAGCAAGCATTCCCGGTCTTGGAATATCCAGCAGGACATTGAGGTTCTTGGCCTCATTGTTCGTCCCTTTTGCCAGGTACGTGATCAATGCCATGGAGTTGTACGTGCCGGATTGGAAAGCAGTAGTAATAGTTGTACTACCTACCAGGCCTGCACATTGATACAGTTCAGAGCACCGTACATGGACGCCATCAAGCCGTACCATTTGGCCGGCTTCGCATTCACTCGTCCTCTCCCTCTCCTCTCCCTCCAAGTAGTGATACCACCAGTGCTACTTACTGTACCAAGTAGGCATTACTCCTGCTAGGTATTTCATGCAATCTACAAAGTGGCCTTCTCTCTCTTTTCTTCTAATCTTATCTCCTTTCCGTTCCTTTCCTTTCCTTTTCCCTTCCTTTACCTGTCCTCTCCCCTCTTCAACAAACGTCTCCCCCCGCCCCTCTGAAATGACCATTCATGTGAAAAGCAAAACTCTGTCTTTGGCTGCGCCACAACCCTTTCCACTATTGTCGGTACCTGTCGACAATCCAGGCCGCCTCTTAGGGCTCCATTGTTAGGGCCTCGGCGCCGCAGGGAAGCTCCGGGAGCACGGAACAGCGGACCTTGAGCACTGAAGCCCAGCGAGTGCCAGGCTGCCAGCCACCCGCCAGCCCAACGCTCTCCCTCTCCCCTTCCACTGATCGACCTGCCCGGAGCTCTGTTCTTAGGCCATCTTGCTAACTTGCCGGTTTCTCCGCCACCTCAGCTATTTACCATCCGCGACTAACTGCGCATCCGCTCCTACGAACAGAATCCATCTCCTCTTTCAGCTGGGCTGGGGTTTGCCGCGTACAACGTACCAGCCGGGTCATTCGCTTTCTCCCTTGCCTTGCCTGGCGCGCCGTCTCCATTCGCTCGCTCGCTCGCTCATGCACCCTGTCGGTCGTTTCGTTTCCTTCGCGTACAGGCAGCCGGAACAGAGCATCGCCGTCCAGTCTCTCCTCCGCAGCGCATAGACTAATTCCGATCGGCTATCCGAATAACACGCCCCAACGAGGCTATTTTTTTCTGTTTTTCTTTTCTTTTTTGGAGTTCATCGTTCCAACCGCAGGCCCAAGCCACCGCGCGGCTGCTGTCCATGTATGCTTAATTCTTATTCGACTCCAACTCGCCCCCGACTCCGCCCACACACGCACACACGCACGCACACCTCTGTCCTACAGAAAACCCCAGATCATTTCCCATCCGTCCACTTATCTCTTCAGCCCTCTTGTCCCACCGTCCCTGGGCCTTCAGGCCTTGTTCCAAGGCCTGAGTTGCTGGCCGCCCTGCGTTATCTGCCACCCGTTGCTGTAAGCAACCCACCTGCCCCTATCCCACACCCCCCAAGGAGGAAAAAAAAAATCGCCAATCAGCCAACTGCATGCTTGTTCAGGTTTCTTTTTCTCTCTAACATTGAGTCGCTAGTTATACTGCCTCTGAGCTAGAGCTTGCTTTGCCTCCATCGCTTTTCTCTCTCCAATATCGGCTTCTTCACAAGTCAGCTACCGCTATCCCGCATTCAGAGCCCTCGAATCGAACTGAAGCCGGCACACGATTGGGTACGGTCCACTTCGTCTCCCGAGTCAGCTCCGACTATCCCACAGCCGAGTTGATTGATATACTAGCACTTGCTTGCAACCGCGATATCGACCAATTGCTGTATGCATATTGCGCCAGTTAGCCCACTCTAGAGACAGATACGCTTGCTTTACCGTACATACATACGGATATAACTGTTTTGGTCCGCCGACAGGGATAAACCCTTCCCGCCTGCTCGCGCGTCGTGGGACTTCGGCCACACGGCCATCGTGAGAGGCCGCTGCCCTTCCATTTCCCAGATCTTAGCCACTTCACTAATCCCTGTTGGGTTCGAACAAATAATGGCACCCAAGGCGCCCCGTCTCAAGACTCTATCAGGTTTGTCATCCCACCCCCATCCCGCTTCTCATGGACACGCCCCAATTCCTGTACTTGAATATCCACCCTTGCTCTTTGCCCGTCCCAAACTTTTAGTGTCCCTTCTCCAAGTTATTCTTTTTCTTCCTAAGCCTCGCTTGGCCCAAACAATTCCTCTCCATTGATTCCAACTTCTTGTCCCTCTTTTTTTCCCTCTTTTTCGACACCCGTCCTCTCCCAGATCTTCAACTTCGAGTCCTTCCCTCGCAGACAGAGAGGCCTGTTAGATGCAGCGCTCTAGATCCTACCATTCGTTATGAGTGATCAGCTAATGCGCGTATGCTCAGTTGGAGGCAACCCCGTCTCGGCCTTCCTGTCGTGGAGACTCCAGGCTACCAACGCCTGCGACGTCACGCTGGTATGGAAGTCAGGTTTTGAGCACGTCTCTCAATATGGCATCTCTTTCAAGTACGTGGCCATCATGGGCGACTCTTTTGGTTCTCACCTGTTCCTTACTAACCTCCGCCCATCACAGATCACAAACGTTTGGGAATGAGCGTTTTAAACCCCGGCATGGTAAGCCATGATGATGCGGCCCCGTCAACTCGCGCGAGATGCAACAATGAGCAAAAACATACTGACGCCTGTTCCCCTTTTCCCAGTCGTCCGAAACCCAGAAGATGCTGCGGGAAACCGAGACGGTCCCTTCGATTACGTCATCCTTTGCGTAAAGGCCCTTCCCGACGTGTACGATCTCGCCGCCGTTATCGATTCTGTCGTGACTCCTCAGCACACTTGTATCCTTGTCAACACAACGCACACGCTTGGAATCGAAAGCGCAATTGAGGAACGCTTCCCGACCAATGTCGTCCTATCGCTTGTCTCCGGCGCTGAGCTCAACCAGCTTGGCCAGAGCGAGTTTGAGCACAAGGGTTCGACAGATGTTTGGATCGGCGCTGCCAGTCGGAATACCGCCATTCCACAGTCCATCCAAGAAGACATGGCTCAGGCTATATCCATGACGCTTGGCTCTGGCCAGGTGAACAGCCAGGTATCCCCCAACATCCGACAACAGCAATACGAGAGAGTAATTGGGTAAGTCCGCCGTCAGCTTTTCATTGGTCATTGAGATGACTGGACATGTTGCTTGGGTTAAGCTGACAGAGTCAATACGCGCACAGGCCCATTGCTTTCCATCCCGCCAGTGTAATATTCGACGCATCTAATCACGCAGCGCTTTTGGAGAAAGTGGGAGTAAAGGAGATGATCTCCGACGTCATTGACGAACTCTTGCGCCTGGCCGAGGCTAACGGCTGCAAGTTCGCGCCCAATTTCAAGCAGCTGACCATGGACGACATGTTGAAGCCAAATCAGGCAGAGAGCATCATGTGGCAAGATTATGTTGCCAGACGGCCCATGGAAGTCGAGACATATCTCGGATCACCGATAAAGCTGGCTCGCGATGCCGGAGTCCCAGTACCTCGAATTGAGACCCTCTACGCCATCCTCCACAACCTCAACATTGTCAACCGCAATCGGCCGAAAGACGCAGCGCCCGGCTCCCCTAACAACGCATCACCGCTTCCTCCTCGGGGGCCATCTCAAGCCGGCTTCCGGCCTATGATGCCCAATGGCAACGGAATGCCACCTCGTCAGCCACGACCCAGGGCTTCTTCCAATTTCAGCAATGCGGGAGGAATGCGTAGGCCTATGGCAAATGGTGGACCCAACGGCTACGGAAGGCCACCACCTCAAATGAATGGCGGAGGTTCTCGTGCAGCCTCTCGACGTGGCTCGATGGACGGCAATGACTTGGAAGAGTTCTCCCACCTAGTCCTGTACGACGATATCCCAGAGGGCCAAGAGCCGTCCTTTGGGACCGACAACTCAGATATGGCTCTCAGAGAGAGGGAATTGCAACTACGCCAACGGGAACTAGCTTTGCGAGAGCAGGAGATGCGGATGAGGCGCGGTCCTCCTCAGCCTTCTGCACCTCCCTCTCGTCGGGGGCCACCACCTCCCAAGGGTGGATTTGACGACGACGACGATGACGATGATTATTTCGATCCATCCATGGCCAGTAACGTTCCCGTAATAGACCCTGACAATTTCGACATGATGAGCGTCACCTCCAAGAAGAACCGCAAGATGCCCGGACCACCTCCGTCCCAGGTGCGACGAAACCCCGAAGGAGACGGACCTCCAACCAAAAGCAGCCGGTTCCGACCCTTTGGCCGCCATCGACAATCGAGCCAAATGAGTCAAATTAGCCAAATGCCCACGCTCAACGACAACATTTTGGACGATCCTCTGCTGAGCTTTACTTCGAACCGATACGGGGCTGTGGATCGTGGTGCCATGGCCGTTAGTTCTCGTGCCAATTCCTTGACTGCCTCTCGGATGGATGAGATGCAGTTCGGCGGCCCTGTGAACGGACACACCATGACTATGACAGGTGGCTACCCTCGTCGGACCAGCCATTCGCCCGGAAATCAATACAGCCCGTCGATGCGAGGTGGGAACGGCAGGCCTTCGCCGCCAAATGGGTTCGGCCCTGCAAATGGCCAGACGTCACCACCTGGTGGCGCTCGACAGCCCGCTCCTCGCTTCCCCCCGGGTCCAGGCAATGGGATAGCACCCCAGCAAGTTGAACAGCAAATCGGGGTAAGCTCTTTCAATCACCCCAAATCTAAAAACGATCGCAGTCTGACTGGTAGTGCAAGCGCTAGCGCGAATAGCGGTGACTTCAGCTCAGAACAATCCACCTCCAGCGGCCAGGGGAGTCTTCAGCATCAACGATAGTGGTGGCGACAGCAAGGACCTTGAATGGGACTTCAAGGCAAAAACAACGGGCCGATATGACCATCAACTTGTTGCCTCAGCCTGATGGAACGTCTACATGAAATCCGTACACGACACATTAACCTCTCCTTTTTTTTTCCCATTTGTTCCCACCCTCCTTACATCTCACTTTACCCTCTCCGACTCTTCTCTTTAGACCATCATTCACACCGCCATCGATGAATATGCGTTATTCTGCGTCTCTGTCAACGTCATCTGTTCCGCTGTATGCGCTCATCAACCGCTTTTACAATGTATAAAGAAGCAATAATCGACGGGTTGTTTGGCTTACAATCCTTTCTACTCGGAAAGCAACCAACCCTCTCTCTATCTCATGCAGCAACATATCGGCAGCGTAGTGCAGCTATCGCAAATTCGACTGTTTGGATCACTTTGGACTATTGGTCGATACTGGCGCTTTTTGAACTTGGGTGGGCTATCAAGTCCCGTATATGTACATGTGGAAACGAAACTGAAGACAGCCGCGGGGCATGCTGGGGATACATATGACACTAATAGTCTTCTCGCTGGGCCGGCTCTTTACGTCGATATTAATACATTCCAAAAACACAAGACACACGAACGGCTCCAGGGCGCGCACTTTGACGGCCCTGGAATATATACCTTTTTATTTTATCAATCTCAGCCTGAGTTTTGGAAAAAGCCTCACGGGAAAAAGGAGGCTGAGCTACAACGCCAAACTGTTTTTTTTTTTTTTTTTAAACCTGGTGCACATCACAGCATTTTAGATTCTTTGGGTGTTGATTTTCATTTGTTTGTTCTTTTCTAAGTTTTGTTTTTTGGTGTTTCCTTTTCTTTCCTTTTCTTTTCTTTTCTTTTCTTTTCTTTTCTTTTCTTCGTTCTATTTTTACTTTGGCACCGCTCCGCCACTTTTCTTTATCCATGTTGAGGACTCAATCGGTCATGGTCTGTTGAGAAGGTCTTAAACATCGCAAGACTGTGATGGGCCGTTTTTATCTGGAATGGCACGGTATTGGTCATGCCATATACCGCCAGCCATCTGGCAGCCATGGGCTTGTTGGAGCTCAATGAGGTGAAAATGGCCATGCCAGGCGGCGGCAGAATGCTTGAATAATTGATAGTTGAACACACAATAAAGATATAGACTGGCAGGGCAAATAGCGTTAATGACGGGAAGATGGGAAAAGATATGGGCGGCATTGTTCTCAAGATAGTCCAAATATAATACGGCATGTTGATTTTGACAAGACACGTCTTTTACATTGTTAAAAAACAATTTCTTCTTGGCTCTAATGGGATGGTATGAATTTCTCTAATCCTTTAGATATATTAGGTATTTGGGCCTTGGTTGTAGGCAGAGCTGTTTGCAACGACCAGCTTACGGCTCTACATGTTGCAAACTCGAGGTGCTTGAAGTTGGGTATCTCTATTCTTCAACGCAAAAGCAGTATTGATAAACTAAAACTACCAATCTAAAAGAAGTAGAATTTCTTCAGTGCTATCAAATTCTTGCATTATATGTGCGAGAGGTATACAGATGGATGATTTGCTGCTGTAGGGAGAATTCGTAGCAGCTAATCACGTGAGTTGGCGCGGCCAAGATCATTGACCATCTTCACCTTGACTTGTACTACAATTCTGTTATTTTATCCATCTACGCGTCAAGGAACGGAACCCATTGGAAGCAACGCAAAAGATCCTAAGAAGAAGGAAATTGTTTTTCTGAGCAATCGGGGTTTTGCGTCTTCATCAATAATTATACGTTTTTTTTTTTTGTTTAGAAAAAAAAAAAAAAAAAAGAGGATAAACAGAGGCAAATGGCGTCTCGGAATACGGGCGGTGGATCGCAGGGCCTAGGCAGGCAGAGCAGTGTTGCGACGACGAGTGGGAGTGTGATGAAGTCGAGACAAGTGGTGAGTTTTTCAATTGAGAACCCTTCTCTTCTTCTTCTTTTTTTTTTTTTTTTTTTTTTTTTTCCTTTTGCCCTTTGCTTTCTGAAGTCTCGAATTGTTGGCAATCAAGCTGATCAATGTATACAGACACATTTACATTCTCAGTTGGCTCAGTTGTCAAAGAACCTATCAGATACCGAGAATCTACTGCGGATGACGAGTGTGCAAGCTGAAGCTATGAAAGGATTGGGTAGCTGGCACGGTGGCCTGTGAATATTTTTTCTCTCGTGACTATTTACGAAGAAATTGACTTTGCTAACTCTCGCGCATAGGTTTATGGCTGCGAGTAGAGTGCTTGGGGAAGAGAGCGTGAAGGAGGCTGAG
Source organism: Trichoderma sp. CBMAI-0020 (assembly GCA_030708095.1). Taxonomy (NCBI): domain Eukaryota; kingdom Fungi; phylum Ascomycota; class Sordariomycetes; order Hypocreales; family Hypocreaceae; genus Trichoderma; species Trichoderma sp. CBMAI-0020. Next base: position 2,268,697 of record JAJNCI010000002.1, read on the forward strand.
AAATAATGATGGTTGGGTATACGAGGGGAGTGGGGAGAGAAGATATGACGGATCACTGAAAGATGTGGGCTACGAGATGGAATTGAATTCATGAGTGAGATGGGGGGAATGCTTTGTAAAGATGTCGGGTTCTGCTAGCATTCATTGAGCGACTAATGATGTATATGATCTTGCGTTTCCAGATGCGTTCATCTGTCTCTCCAGCATTGGAGATCCCAAGTACAGCCCGTCAAGGAGAGTGAACGCTTCGGGTTTGAAGAACTCTTCTGCTTCATAAGGGACAACAATGGCAGTCTTGTATGTTTGCCCAATCTTCATCAGCTTCGGGTTCCGTCATAAACATGACAATGAGTTATTCAATGAAGCATCAAGCCTGTTTCTGTTGGGTTTGAGAACAGGGGAGCATCATCATGATCCTTGAGGGCCTTTATGCCAACCCAAACAATGATGTTCTTAGATCCCTTTCAGGTATCTCATCCTATCATCCAGGAGACAATCTTCAGGCCCTGAATTTCAATGAGCATCTTGCTCTGATTTCTGGCCTCAGTCCCTGCATGCCCCGCGGCGTTCATTTGAAGGCTGCCCATAGACACTGCTATGAATGTTCCAATCTCATTGCAGCCGTCTCTTCAAGTTGGCAGCTCAGGTGCAGAATCAGACACTGGCTCAGACACAGCGCCACTCTCATCCCTCTTCGCCCGAAGAGCCTTCCTTTTCTGTCTCGGCGTGCTGATGGGATACCGCTTCACGTTTCCGCATGTATCGCACCGAGTAACAAGAATGTCCGCCCATGGCTTTCTGCCGCCTTTGCTGCGGTTCTCCACGGTAGAGTGGCACGTCTTGCCTTCAATCTGGACAGCATCGCAGTATCTGCAGACCGTCTGCTTAATGGATGGGCCCTGCCGGATCTGAGCCTTCAGCGACACCGATCTCATGTCGGAGATGACTTGGTGAGACAAGTTGATTATTGCCTTGCGCTCCTGCTTGCTGTGTGTAAAGCCATTGCCATCTGCTGCGACGGATTGTTCGTCTTTTCTTGTGTCGTCCTGGACGTTTCCATTTTCAGTCTTTGGTGTCCTCTTGGTATAATGTGCGCAGTTTGCCAGATAGCTAGCCGCCTGGTAAAGATATGATGCCCTTGAGTAAATATGCCGGTTTTGTATGCCAACGTTGCCCTTTTGTTTGGCCATCTTTTCCCACAGGGTGGTTGAACGTATAACAGTGATGTCCTTTCTTTTTGAAAAGTATGAAGCAGTATTAGCATCTCATGCCATGCCAACGGTTGCACAGCACAAGAGATGTTTACAGATACTCACGAAACAGAAATGTCAAGCTTCACTCCAAGTCATACAGTGTATTTCTCAACGTGCTCAGTGCAATTCACACCCATTTTAGCTTTTTGCTTTGCCTTTAACCAGATCACGTGCGCCCACTTGTTTTGCGTGCACGGACCACCGCTTACTCAGGTCGCGCCTCACGCCTCGCCTCTTCCCCTTCCGCCCTCTTTTTTGACAGCAGCCTCATCTTTCCCTCGTTCACACCCACCCATCGGAACGAGTTTCTTCGGTACCTGTGGCATTGCAACCCCAATCTCCATTGTCTGTGTCTTTTTCTTTTATCCCGAAATATCTTCTTTGCCTGATACTCTGGGCTTTGTCTACCTGTCTGGTCTTGTCTTTTACTTTCTCTTTTTTCTTCTTCTTTCTTCGCCGCATCATCGCCTGCCTCTGACGCGCCCAACTCGTCAGTGCTTCTCTCAGAACAAACAGCTTCATCCTCTACACCACGACAATCATTTCCAACATGTCTCACGAGGAGGATCTCATTGACTACTCCGATGAGGAGATTGGCGCCGCCAACGAGACCGCCGCCGCCGCCGCTTCCAACGGAAAGAAGGGAGAGGCAGCCGCCAGCGGCGCCGTCGACAAGAAGGGCAGCTACGTCGGCATTCACTCCACTGGATTCCGCGATTTTCTACTGAAGCCCGAGCTTCTGCGTGCCATTGGAGATTGCGGTTTCGAACATCCTTCGGAGGGTCAGTCCTGAAATTCTAACACCGTCCTAAGCCAATCCACACAATCACAAATGGTTCCCCTTTCCTTTGAAAGCAAGCGTCCGTCCATCTCGCAAGCAAAGACAAACAAACTAGTTGAGAGAGAGAGGGAGGAAGAGAAAAGAGGAAAGCATAATCGAGCCAACGAAAGAATGGCTGGCCTTGCAGTCAGCTGAACTGGACGTCTGCAATTGGCATGGCAAAGACTCTCCAAAGACCGAAAATCTGTGGCATTCACAATGAAAGAAGAAGAAGAAGAAAAGACGAATGCGGCAGCTCGTACAGATTCCTCGAGTTTGCCGGTATGAACTGCATGGGCAGATATCACAAACTGTCCCTTGAATTCACTCGGGGAATGGGAGCTGCCAAAAAGGCTTTGGAGATAGTCAAGCCAGGCTACGGGGAGAAAGAAGAGCAAGAAATTCAAGTCCTTGTGTTCTTATGACATAACGGACGATTGCCAGCTGGGATCACAACGGCTCCAAGAGCTCCTCTGCCTTTGGTGGCTTGAGGAAAAGTAGATCCCCCAGCTTGTGCTGCGAATTTATACATCTAGAAATCACGTTTATGCTGCGACGATGGACGGACCTTGACGCATATTACCCATCGTTCGTTGCTACACTTGGTTACGTTACACTAAAGTCTAACATCCTCGCGATCGACAGTCCAACAAACATGTATCCCCCAAGCCCTCCTTGGTGGAGACATCATCTGCCAGGCCAAGTCTGGTCTGGGAAAGACCGCAGTCTTTGTGCTAGCCACGCTTCAGCAAGTCGAGCCCGTTAATGGCGAGGTCTCGGTGGTTGTCATGTGCCACACTCGTGAGCTGGCCTACCAGATCCGAGACGAGTACAACCGATTCAGCAAGTACATGCCTGACATCAAGACCGGCGTCTTCTACGGTGGCACGCCCATCAAGAACGACGTCGAGACTCTCAAGGGCAAGGACACTTGCCCTCACATCATTGTCGGCACCCCCGGTCGTCTCAAGGCTCTCGTCCGCGACAAGGCTCTCCGCCTCGGCAGCGTTCGCATCTTTGTCCTTGACGAGTGTGACAAGATGCTCGACCAGCCCGGTAAGCGCAGCGCGCCAATCTCACCACTTACTAGGTAAAAATCATGTTCTGACACGACACAGATATGCGTACCGACGTGCAGGATGTCTTCCGCGCTACCCCCCAGCAGAAGCAGGTCATGATGTTTTCCGCCACGCTTGCCGAAAACATCAAGCCCATCTGCCGCAAGTTCATGCAGAATCCCACTGAGCACTACGTCGACGAAGACACCAAGCTCACTCTCCACGGTCTCCAGCAGTACTACATCAAGCTGGAGGAGCGCGAGAAGAACAGAAAGCTGAACGAGCTTCTCGACGACCTTCAGTTCAACCAGGTCATCATCTTCGTCAAGAGCACTGTCCGCGCTACCGAGCTGGACAAGCTTCTCCGCGAGTGCAACTTCCCTTCCATCGCTGTCCACTCTGGAGTCAGCCAGGAGGAGCGGTAAGTTTGGAGAAATGCCTTTGAAAAGGGAGGGGACCTCGACTTTCCAGCTGCTAACTAATGTGGACAGTATCCGTCGCTATAAGGAGTTCAAGGAGTTCAAGAAGCGCATCTGCGTTGCTACCGACGTCTTTGGACGTGGTATCGACATTGAGCGAATCAACTTGGCCATCAACTACGACTTGCCCGGCGATGCCAGCTCCTACCTCCACCGTGTCGGACGTGCCGGCCGATTCGGTACCAAGGGTCTGGCCATTTCCTTTGTGAGCACCGAGGGCGACCAGGAGGTTCTCAAGGAAATCGAGAAGCGATTCGAAGTCGCTCTTCCGTAAGCATTCCCCCTCAATTCATTACGTGTTCTACTGTAAGAAGACATGACAACTAACTCGGTGTGACTTTGCAGCGAATTCCCCAAGGAGGGTGTCGACGCCAGCACCTACATGGCGTCTTAGACAACCAAAACAGTAGCTTCACGAAATTCACTCGGACGCTTCCTGTTCTATTTTGTTTGTGCGCGTTTTAAGGTCAAGGGTCGATACGAGCAAAGGGCGGCGAGAGCCTATTCTCAGCCTAAGCCACCGGAATCAGAAAATTTGGGGAGAATAATCGAAACTCGTTTATACTGTTACGTAGCTTATTTTATCAGGAGCCAGAGGAAATGGTAGGCTGAAATGCCGTGGTTTACTAGGTCAATTAAATGGATTTGCGCTTGAAAACAAACAATGTTTGTGTTGATGTGGCCTGTTCTGCCTGTTGTCTACTGCTTGCCCTGCCTATCCCGGTTCTGTTAAGCGGAGTGATGAATGGTAGGTCGTTTCCGTAAAGATGAATCATCTCGTATACTTGGGTTTGCTATTTCTAGCCGGAGTAGTCAGTCCCCGGTATGTGGAATACCTACTGGAATCTTCCATTCTCTCCTCGGCGGCTACCTATCGCATCCAAGAGTCATCCCCTTTGTCTCGGTCAGCTCCTCACGATCCATGTTCGGCGGCGGGCGGTGTCGAGCATTTCGGCTGTCCTCCGGTCACATGGCGGCGATGGCTGCCTGCGGTAGCGGGATGATAATAGTGGGCAAGCAAAAAATTGGAGCAAAGAAAGATGGAAAAGGGTTCGTTTCAAGTTTTCACGCGCCACAATGCTTCGCCACCTCTTTTCTTGTTGGGTCCCTCCGATCATCGCTCGCTGCAGGAATTCAGCCGTGTGAGCCTGCGAAAGACATGATTTCACATGCGTATAATATGGCATAGACAGATCTATCGAGTTTGTAGTCACTTGCAAGAGGAAATCGGTAATGGCCCTAAACAGCAGTTGGCAAACCCCTGTCACTCCGCCTAGGCAGCCTCTCAACTTACCCTAGACAGGGGCGCATAACGACGGAAAGATGCAGAAAATTGATCAAGACCAGGAGAAGGTAGCGAGAGCCTCGGTGCGGCGATATTCGTGCGTCCGTCGCAGTGGCAGCAGTGTGTAGCAAACTCGAGTGCCGTTGCATTCAACGTGTCATGCCGCAATAGAGCCTCTCTGATTATCAGGTAATGCGATCGAATCACCAGCCAAGATTTCGCCGAAAATCAATATGGCTGATCGTTTTGGGCACAAAGGATCGTCATTGATTATCCCACCAAGAACCAATGGAAAGGCAAAAGGACTACGGGCAGCCTTCTTCCCCTGAAGTGGAGAGACTAAACGCCAACTTTACACGCTTCCATCCGGTGGTAACAGCGCCTTTGGCTGCCAGCAGGGCCAGCCAGCAAATGTCACTGACACGTCTTCGATGCCCTATACAGCGAGTGGGCTCCACCATCCAAGCAGATTTGAGCGAAGCTCTCGGCCTTCTGATATCATCACCGCCTCGCCCTTTGATTTGAGCAAGAAGGCAATCATATCTCGAGTTTGACAAGATAATACATATACTATAGCTAGGTACCTCACAAAGGAATCCGAATCGATGCCGAATGCGGGTAGTAGTGTGAGAAGCTGAGCATTTTCCAAACAAACAACGGCGTGCTGAGTCATGCCCTATTCTCGCTTTAGCTTTAGGCTTTGGCCAAGGATAGCCCGAGGTCACGAAATTGGGCTGCAACCGATTGTTAGGCAGATCCGCCCGCTTGGGAGAGCCCAGATACCTACCACATCCATCCTTATATGCGCTCGCTATTTGGAAATGGGCCACTGCTGATATGGCAGCCAATGCGTTTCACCGCCGTGACAAAGCAGGATGGTAGGAGGCCGCGTCTCCATAGTCCTGCTCCCATGATCGTATCCGTGTCTTGACCGCAGTGGACTCTTCGTCAGGGCTCCGCCAGAGGTAGACTGATGCCAGGCACAACGTGTAGCATCATGGCTCTAGTGAATCAGGCAGAGAGGGCAGAGGTGGAAACTCCCAAGGGCCACGCTCTCGAATTTGCTTTAACACGCCCGCGGACTCCCCCCCCCTGATGTTGATAAGTATTTGCCGCCTGTTGTCCCAGCAATATAGCCGGCCTTATGCGCCTTGGAAGACAAATGCATATGGTGGAATGCCAATAAGGCGCTCGGTATCCGTCTTCTTTGGCGTATGAGAATTCCCTACCACGTATAGCGTCAGAATGAGCAGTATTGCGGTGGATGTGTTTACCTGCTTGGCTGAATCACTACCCGCGAGTGAGTGAGTCGAATCCTTGCTCTGGCTTCGTCTCGTCTTTAACTGGCTAGCCTCATCCTCTGGCGCCATGGCTGGCTGATTTTACTCATTGGCCGGAGCTGTCATCACTAGATGGTTATTGAGGTAGGAGAAGAGACTCGACTCCATGCTAGCAGCGAGCTTGTCGCTAGTAAGACCATGTCCAATCAACGAGCCGTCGTGGCCCGGGAAGGGCATCACCGCCAGTGTTCCGGGCATGTGTGACCTGGCAATGGGGATACGTGTCTGAGACTGATTGAAAGGGAGAAGGCGGTGATGGCTAGCCTGTGGACTTGGCTTTGGCTGCCTTTGCAGAGCTGTGGCAAGGCCCGAGGCTCTGTCCCTTTTGGCCAGGCTCTCGTCTGACGTGGGAGAGATGCAGCGGCCAGGCGAACAATGATAGCATAGCTGCAAGTTGATACAGTAGACGGAGCCTTCTCAACGTTTCTCCGCCTCTCGCCTTGCCTTCCCCTCACGCACATGCAGGCCTATGCAGTCAAAACGGGCAGCGACACGCAGAGATTGTGGGGGAGACCCGCACGACATGAGAAGGGGGGAAGTTATGACGCTGGCGTATGTTTGCTGGAGATGCAGCCATGCGAACCGCGTACCTTTTCCGTCGCAACCGCCATTCTTCTCTGGTGGACGGCTAGACGCATATGTGCCTGTAGGATTCTGAATTGTGACAGCTCTCACCCGGAGAGACTTGTGAGCGGAACCCTTCATCATGATGACTCTGGCGGGCTACTCCAAACATCGACCTCGCTGAGGGCACTCTCTGTGCGTACTTGGTATAGTAGGTCTTCACAAAACAATAGGCTTGATTTGATGTGGTTTTAGTTTAAGACACCCTTTCCGGCTGATGCGTTGCAAATAGGAGCAGCAGACATATATGGTTGGTGGCCTCGCAGTTTAGCATAGCCTCGGTGCAACAGAGTCGGTCCAAGGTTAGCTTGACATATGTACAATAGATTAGCAGAGAGGGAGCCTGCTTGCAAGACTTTCTGCGGGCAGTCCATTTGACGGTAGTTGAAGCGCCTTTCCCATAGCTCATCCCTTGATTTGCATCTCAAATTCCCATCAGCTTTTGGTAAACTGTACTGTACTTGCACATACATGGGCGCGGAGGGGCAGTGACGCTAGGCTGTTGCACCACCCGCTATAGGCGGCGATGCAGCGTGTTTCTATTTGCGGCCTGGCTAAGTGCACGCCGGAGCCACCGCCGGAGGGGATGGGCGCTGATCTCTGGGGCGTATAGAGTCAAGTCCAGGCGATATCGCCTCGATGGGTGCGGATGAACGGCGGGGACCGAGATTCCCATCGCCTTGCCACGCAATTTCGGGCGAAGCTGCTGCACCTTGATAGCGACATGTGGCTGGGGAAAAAAAGGGTCGTGTTCGTGGTGGTGCGACATCAGGCTGCAGGTTGGAAATTGAGCAGACGCTGTATGTCCCCTGAACTGTGCAGGAAGAAGAGGCAAAGGAGGGTCGCAGCGAGCTGAGTCTCCCTGGCTCGCGATAACCCTCATTTCCCATGTTTCTCTTTTCTTTTTGGCGCCTGGAAGCACTGCAGCAACCAAGACGGCGCGGTGCCAACTCGGAATGACCATTCCTCTCGCCTAGATGTGACAGTTGGTCCAAGCGGCTTTTGTGTCAGCGCGTCAAAAGGCCAGTCCTGTTGGCTGTTGTTCGTTTCTCTCTTGTGAGACATGCATGGCTGGGAACAGCGATAGCACATGCTTTTCTGATTTCTATTACATTTGCTTTCACCTCATGGTGCGACCAAACGCGACCGATTTTGTCACATGCCCTGCCGCCACAGAACTGCACAGCGTCTGGAATCAAAAGAAGGAACTGCGTGCTGGATGGTAGGCAGGTAGAAAGCGTTCTGATCAACCTGGCTTGTTTCAAGATATAGAACCGCACAACAGAGGCATCAAAAACCAAAGGACTGCATTCGAAGTCACCCATGCATCATCTCCGAGGCTATGACAGGAAAAGCCGTGTTGAGCTGCATCCGTATTTGATAATTCTTTTTTCGCCTTCTGGGTCAACGTGGCGGATGAGGATCGTCCCTCCATAAAAAGAGCTGCACGACATTCTGGAGTACCGATGTGTACTAAAGCACGGACGAAGTTGCTGTCTGCCGGAAACGATGAGTAATGCCGTAGGACTCGTCCTCTGACTGCTGCTTGTCAGCTTGTACGTATTTTACGAGCATGTAATAAGCATCCGAAGAGCTGATGGCTTCATCCTTAGTACTACCTGGTACTAGCATGCAGCCTATAGCGACGCAGCCTGGACTTGCAACCCACTCCTTTGAAGAGCATTGCAAATTAATCAAGATCAACTGGTGGCGCCGCTCCAGGGTTCTTCCAGCTCAGCGCGTCATGTACTTGTAGGGAGGCAGGCATACGCTGGCGAATGCCCTATGGCCCGGCAGCTGGACCCTGTTAGGAAATTAGTTGAGCGAAGTCGTCCATGATTTTGAGACCTTAGTAGGTACAGTACTGCTGTTGTTGGTACGAGTGCAAAATCGCTGCTGCTACCAACTCATGCTTGTGACAGGCTGAGACCTCTCCCTGTGTCTGCTGGTGGTGTGACGGCACGGAAATCCTGGCTAGAAGCAAACGACAAAGAGCCTGGCTCGTTCGACGCACACTTTGATGGCATGGCTCGGCGCGGAAGCATTCCTAGATGCGCTGGATGTATCTGACCAGGGTTTGGAGGCTAGTTGAGAACTGCCACTACCAGTAGCGCCTGATGCCTCTCGTCGAGGGCTCAAGTCCAGATTATCCCTGACGACGGCCAGACCGCCATTGCCCCAGCAGTCCAGAAAGAGGCGTCGAGGGACAATCACGGCAAACCGGATATCCTTGTACGAGGCCACACGCAGCACCAAGCACAGCACGGCTGGACAGCAGGCTGCTGGTTGGACGAGACACGCAGGGCATTCTACCGAAAAGCACAGCAAATCATGTGCAAATGCACAGTCTGGTTTCGGTGAAGAAGGCGCCGTAGCCAAGCTGCAAACGACGCAAAAAAACTGGAGTGCGCTCGGACAAGGCGGGCTGGCGAAACATGGGCTGTACGAGGCCGAAATTGAGTGTGCCAGGCGAGAGCGTCGAGAAGATGGAAATCGAAGCTTTGGTCCCGGGACTTTACGGCTGGATCAGGCATCCGCCGAACACGCGCGGTACCGGGTACACGACTGTGGCGATGTGCGCGTCACTGCGAACGCGTATTAGCAACTTTGGAGGTACAGTCAGTCGAGCTAGCACTACGCACACCTTTCAGCAGCGCTTGGCCCCGAACAGGCCGTGATGTTGGTCATTGGAGGCTTGGTGAGTGTGTTTCTGTGGCGTGTGTCACTTGCGTGGTTAAGCATAGGGCATTGCAAAGTGTAAGAGGAGGAGAAAACTGTGGCTTATCATATCGCTGGAAGATGAAAAAGAGAAGAGAATGATATTCTTTTCTTTTCTCTACTTTTGCGCCCGATTAGAAAGAGCGCAGAAAGAGGCACGCAGTAGCCATGCCAGATTCAGTGGTTGAGAAACATGCACCCAAAGTACCACTTGGCTCGTACCGCATTTCCATGTATCATGGCGTGCGTCGATATCGTATCGCATCTGCCCCGATCCTTCCAAGAACTGTCTGCCTGGGCAAATACGCAAATACGGTAGTATTACGAAGTACTGGGTAGGTACTCTTCGTATTTTTGCCTTGTCTTTGGTCAGGCTTTCGTAATCATCTTGGCTTCCAAGTATCTGGAGGCAGCAGCAAACAATAACGAACAGGCAAACCTAGAGCTGGGCGACTCGACTCGCCTCCCCCGCCCGCCATCCGCCACCACAGCGATTACGAATAGCCAGTAGCCGTGCTGTATTACCGAAGCGAGTTAGTACTAGTAGTGGGCAGATAGAAGCCGCGGGAAAGGAGGCAGCTCAAGGGAAGGAATGAGGGCACCGGAGCCTCTTTTTTCAGCTTTGTTCAGCTTGTTTCTCGCCTTTCATTGCCTCTTTCTCTCGAGACGGCCCTTTGTTGGTGAGCGCTTGCCCAGCTCGCAAACATCAAGGCAAAAGTCGCTGCCTGCCGTCGTTGAATCCATTACCTCATTGCCTCACCACCTTGCTGCTCCTGAAGTGGTTTTGGAGGGGGCCCGTGCACGGCCCTGACAGCGACTTGTGAGCAGCATATCAGAGCGTTTGATAGCGAAAAGAACGAACATGCTGCAATACCTACTACGGAGCACCATCTGTTCAAAAGCCACAGCGCTGCGCTGCACAGTCACCGCACAAGCACAGCACAGCAGCCTGGGCACGAAAACAGAAAAGTAACGCTGCTGCTGCGGCTGCCAGGGATAAGCCGCCGCCAAAGGTCAGACACGCTAAGCCGCGCATGGCGATGAGGCCACCAAAAGGAAAAAAAAACCAAGCCACCTACAAGAAACGGCTTTTTAGCGCAAGCATGCTCGGGGGCAGTACACAGAAGCAAACACTGCAGCACGGCACGGCATGGCAAGGGATACAGACAAATAGAAATAAAAATATCTCGCATCTTGTCAGCAATACAGGAGAGTCACTACCCATGCCAAGCCAAAGCAAACAATACCTAGGTAGTCTACAGAGCCAGAGTCAGCATCTTCATTCTGTATAGAGGCATAACCTACATCAGTTGCCATGTGGAGAATTTGGGGGACCGACCCCCTCCCCAAGCAGAAACGAATCTGGCGCTGGATTGAACTTTGGAGCGTCCCAGCCCGCCGTTGATTCGTCGGCGCGGGAGGGGAATGTGCGGGGCTGACGGGTCGCCCTTTTGGGCCAATTGCAGCGCGTCCAAAATGCGCAGCGCTGTCGAGGTTCCTCGAAACCGGGCTAGGCCCAAATGCGCGCTCCCTGCTGCTCCATAGTACCTTTGCCCCCTGTACTGCCGCCGCGAGTGTCTCGTTGGAGACTCCCGCCCGCCCCGGCGCCCATTCTGCGGTCGTGCGTGCTGCGAAATCCATTCAAAACTATGCCACGACCCCCATGGCGCCGCTCGATTCTTCTCTTCCCAACGAACCGTCACCATGAAGTTCGGTACCGCCCTGTAAGCTCGCCAGCGACTCTCGAAGTCTGCTCTGGTGCCTCTCTACTCTCCGGCGCATTTCGTTTTTTTGTCATTAATACTGGGAAAAAACACCATCTCTCCTCACTCTGCATCTTTTTCTCTTTATCCTTTTCCTTCTCGTCTCATTTATTTGCACTGCTTGCGGCGGCAACTCTCCCGTACACTGAGAAGAACAACGCATCAGAACCGGGCTCCATCGCATCTCAGGCCAACTCATCAGTCACCTGGACGCAGAAACAAGGGGAAAAAAAACCGACAAATCTCACAAAGAACTTGATCGCATAGCAACTGCACTGCTGCCTGTGTCTTTGCTCATTTAACCCCCCAACACGCTCTCTCTCTCTCTGTCAGCCCGTTTTCTTGTGTCATCACGGTCCCTTTGTCTTTTTTTTTTCTCTTGTCTTGCCTAGTGGGCACATCGACTCACTCACCAGGCCCTGCTCGCCACCCGCATCTTGTGCTGCTCAGTTGACAACCAGCGCTGTGGCCCCGGCCCCTCCAGGCGGTTCTCGTCGCTGTTACTGCCTAGCCTTAGCTGCCCGGGCGCTGCGCTCCGAAATCGCCAGCGTGCGGCCACCTGCCCTGTCACTCGCCACCTCAGCGCGGAAGAGTCACACAACCGAGAGCCTGTACCCACTCGCTACCTGAAGCTCAGCGATTACGCCACGCTTCCAGGCTGTCACCTCGCCGTCGCCCCTAAGGCCACGCTGCGAAGAGTCACCGTCGCCGCGATAAATACGCTGCCGCCGCCCTGACAGCCTCGCCTCGTGTCTCTACCCGTACCTGCATTGCATCGATCGAGGATCCCTGGACCTTGGCCATCCTTGCACTTGTAGGCGCGTCGAACAGCACCAACAGCCTCTCTTCTCCTCCACACAGCCACACAGTCACCGCGACAATTCGTCACCACAGCCGCATCGTCGTCATCGCATCCGACTCAACTGTAACCGACCTCGCAAACCGATGATAGACTTGCTCTAGAAGTCTCATCACCCCCAGCCAACCAAACCCGCCAGAGCATTGGAATCGCGATGCCTCTTGCAATCTACAGATTTATCTCTCCAGTCGCCGTCTCCGTTTCGTCCTCCGGTCTGCTTGTTTGTGAAAAGCCGGCTCACGTTCTTATCTAAGAATCAACGCCATCCTTGACACCTCGAACGGTTCTATCGGCAGCGCATACTGCATGTTTTTGCTGTAGAACCAGCAAGCTTGACTCGGTAACCCTCGAAACTGCAATAGCATTCCGGTTGACATAGCCCTGACGGCGACTGGAACCATCGCGCCAGCCTGAAGCATCAAGCTGACATTGTTATATACGCCTCCACCACATCACATCGTCTTCACATACCATACCTCGATTCTTTTTTTTTCCCCCGTTATAGCTTAATCCGCGCCCTCTTCCTTTTTTTTTTATCCTTTCTCTTTTTCCTTATATAACACCTCCAAGATGCCGTGTGATACCACCATCTCACCCGCCTATGACCCTTTGAGTCAATACGCCTCCTACAGCTCCTCCGCCTCATCCTCCTTGGCCTCAGCCTCCGTGTGGTCTGGCTCCGACACCGCATCGCAGACCTCAGACGACGCCTCGACTTCCACCGCCTCGTCCGACAGCGACCCCTGGCAGTCTGTCTTCCTCCAGGCGATCCGTCGCCGCCCTGAAGCGCCTGGCCAGCAGCAACCGACTGCGCCTATCCCTATTCCTGCTGTCCCCGCAGAACTGCGTCAAAACCCCAGACGGACCGCGAGTTCCAGCGGCAGCTCGGGATGTCACCCTCCCTCGCTAGTCCGACAGTCGGATCGCAAAGTGAACTTTGTCGACAGCCTCGTTGGTACGTTTTTCTTGCTGACATGACCGTGACCCTCTCAGAATTCCCGTACTTAGCCTTTACCGCGACAGATTCCTCGACTCAGATCGTCGAAGCCATCTGGCCTCTTTCCTCTGCTCCCTGCCGCCCGGAACCTGGCAACAGAACCGTGCTTCCGCTGCGGACCTTTATCCAGGAGACTCTTCGGCGCTCTCGTACCAGCTACTCGACGCTGCAAGTCGCCCTGTACTATCTGGTCCTCATCAAGCCTCACGTTCCCAAGCGTGGCTTTACGACTGAGCAGTACGAGGATCGCTACTCTGACCGCGCTCTGCAGTGCGGTCGGCGCATGTTCCTCGCGGCCCTGATCCTTGCATCCAAGTACCTTCAGGACCGAAACTACTCGGCACGAGCCTGGAGCAAGATCTCCGGCCTCGGCGTCCAGGAGATTAACCAAAACGAGGTGGCCTTCCTCCTCGCTGTCAACTGGAAGTTGCACATTACGGACGAAGTCTTCCAGCGATGGACTGAGATCGTTCTGAAGCATACGCCCCCTCCTCCGCCGCCATCGCCGGGCGCCTTGTCTCACAGTCTGGTTCAGCAGACCTTGAGGTGGAAACATGCCATTCTCAAGCTGAACCCTGACTTGACCAACGTCGAGGTGCTCATGCCTCCTGCTCAGCTGTCAGCTGCCAGATCCAGTGATCTCTGCGCACTGTCGCCTCGTAGCATCCTCAATCTTCCTGCGGAACAGCAGCAGCAGCAGCAGCAGCAGCGACAAACTCCTTTGGCCCTGGCTGAGGAAGAAACTTGCGATCCCAAGTTGACCACAAAGTACCTGCCTCCCATGGAGCCGACTCCCATGATGGCCTGCTCGGCCACTCCCGGCAGAATGGCCCCGACTCTGGGTCTTCTCCCCACGCCACGTCTCACGCCGCAATCAAGTGGTATGTGCACTCCTGCAGCGAGTGCTGCATCCCAAATCCTCGGAAGAAGCAGCGCAATGGGTTTGGCCATGGCCCAGGCTGGTGTCACCAGCGCCGCCGCCCAGCATCTGGAACGCTTCCCCGCGACGATTCTGTCTACTTCTCCTCAGAACTTCTGCCCCGCTCGTCGATCTTCGCTTGCCAACTCCATCTCGACCATGTCCTCTCCCGAATCGATGGTCTCGGACTTGTCTCACACTTCTCGCTCGTCCTCCGTTTCGTCCGCCTCATCTCTGGCTAGCGCGACCCTCAACAACCCGTTGATGGCTCAGTCGCGATTCCGATTGATGAAGGCGATGAATGAGAGATCAAGCCTGAAGACGACTATCCACACCGTCTCGGAGAGCAGTGAAGAGTATGGTTTCTCGTCCTCCCCCGAATCGTATACCGGCCCGGTTGCGAAGATTGGAGGCCTTCGGACGGAAACCTCCCTGTCAGCAAGATACGAGCGCGAGCTGGAGCGCCAGTCGCGAGAAGCCGACTCGGATGCCGCGCGCACTCTGCAAGATTTGCATAACCAGAGCATCCGTAGCGCTTACTATGCCCCCGAGGCGCCCAAGACCGGAACCAAGCGTAGCAGAACCGCATCGCTGGACCAGCCTCTCCAGGACCACGTCCGCGAGATCCTTGGCGCACCCTACGGAAGCACTTCTCGCTTCCAGCAGCCTGTCCTGTCCAGCTCGGCAGACACGAGGAAGAGACTCTGCTGCTCTACTGAGGCAGCAACCGGCTACCAAGTAGCAACGGGCAACCACAACTATGGCCTCCGAGAGCCGAGCTTTTGGGAGATCCTCAATTGAAATTTTACACCTGGGGCGTTTGTTTGTTTATGACCTGTCAAGCTTTACGCGAACTAATTTATTCGCCCAACAAATTTAATGCTGTTAAACCTACCACGGATCGGTCTGGCCGAAACGATTGGCCCTCAATTCTCTCGCTTTTTTATTCTCTTTTTCATTTTTCTTCCCTTTGTTAGAAGACTTGCGATTTGATTATTGATTTCCATGGAATGGCGCTCGAAGGAGAAAGAGAGACCAAGGGACGTCTCGTTGACAACAGAGCTTTTGATATCGCACAGCCTGGGGAGGCAAAGGGACACAATTTTTTCTGCAAAACGATCATAAACCACCGGAACGATGATATCCAAGGCATTGGGATGCCTTTTGGAAAAAAGTGCGTTTTAATCTTTTTTTTTTAACAGTTTCCTCATCCAGGAACAAAGGGAAATTTTACACATGGATGGTTATACAACGAATGGTGATGAAAGATATCCTGTATAGTGTCGAAGAGAGCAATTTCAGGGGATGATGGATGATGATCTAGGGGGTGGACAAGGGGAGGAGAGAAGCTGTTGCGCATGTACGACTAGTAGAAGGAGAAGATGAGAGAGAGAGAGGCAGTTGATGCTGTTTTGATGTTTTTTTTTTATTTTTTTAAACTTTCCAACTTTTTTTTTTTTTTTTTTTTCTTTTTCTATTTGCTCTAGGCTTCTGGAAGCTGAAGCCTCGTTCGCTTTGGATCCAGTCCTGTTTCGAAAGAAGGCTGGGGATGAAGCGAATGGGGAGAATTGAAACACGTTGAGCAGGAAGACTACTGGTTGTCCCTTGTTTTTCGATCAGTGACACGCATGATTCAGTAGATACGCAGCAAGCCAGAAAGTGAAGCGACATTGCTACAAAGTATATCATTAAAGCACTACCGGATGGACTAAAATTGACTATTACTTTAATGGTGCTAAACCATCATGATTCTTTTTAAAGCCTTGGCTAAGCCTTGGCTTAGCCTGCCTCTGCGAGTAAGTCTTTCTTGATTGCCGTTCACGACTTGTATCAGCCACACGTCGTATAATGAACGGAAATAGGTACAAGGGGATGTAATACATTCAAATGTAGGTAGTCTGCGCATTCTATGTCTCAGGGCTCAAGCCAGTATTACCCTTTCTTCTTCTGTGCGCGAAATTAATCTCCATCCGGTTCCTTCTGGCGTGACGTTGTTGAGTTGCGTGAAAAAAAAAGGGAAAAGCGGCCGCCCACCGAGTGAGTCATTGGGAAAAAGAACCCCCCCCCCCCCCCCCCCCCGGGGAAAAAAAAAACCCCCCCAAACATGGGGAGGGGGGTGGTTAACTTAAAAAAAATTTCGCTTTGAGGCCGGGAGCGTGCCTGATTGGGTAAGCGGTGGCGAACAGAGGGAGGGTTTTTGAAGTATCTGGATTCGGGATTGCATGTGGCTTTGATGGCTACAATATAGGTATACCAATGCCTTGACACAAACCGCTTCAAACCAGCCAAAAGCGACAGCTGATATATCGAGAACCTCCACTTCCTGGCTTTGGATTACTGCTTTTTAATAAAGCCCCAATGGAGTGGGAGTTTTATCAATAAGCAATAATATAAGGTCATACCGCGGACATCCTTGGTAGATTGGTTGTCACCTTTGACTTGGCGACGGTTGGTCTAGTCCCTGCTGATTTGAAGTCTGGGTATTGGGTATCATGCTTGGAAGCAAAGTCAAGTCTCATGGGCTACCCGATCCATCTCGCCGAAAAGGCCCCCTTCCTATTCATGGTGGAGTCATTCGTTCCATGTGTGGCTGGCTGGCGTAATCCTGCGCGAGAATGAGTGCCTGATAGTGGGTAAGATATCACGGGCCTCGTTCACGGCGAGGAGGCATGTAGTAGGGGCTGGGCCGGCAAAGTGACGCCAAGGGCGTGAATATGGCCATGGACGAGGGGGTTGTCGCGTATCAAGAGCGGATGCCGCGACTCGTGGGACTTGTACTCGTCACAGATGTTTGGACCGCGGTGCCAGGCTGCCCAGCTCATACGCGTTGCTATATCAATGACCTGTCGCGTCTCAGCGGTTCCTTCGGCTCGGTCCAATATGCGAAAGGTAGAATGTGATAACATAATCTGTATTCAATAGATCCTGGTTAATATCATGTTATGACCGCTACTTATTATTCAAAAAGAAAGTCGTATATGGTGTGAGTAGGAATACACTTGATCCTTTCACAATCCCTTCACATGCTCACTATTACTGAGTGGGATGCTCAAAAGCAATCCCCAACTCTCACAAGGCCGAAACGAGAATTCCTCCATTCTAACTCCTTTTGTGGCACTCGATTGTTTTTTTTTCTTAATTAGGTATTATTTCCCATTTTTTTTTATGTAGCTGAAGTAGTACTGCAGATGCGGGCTGTTGCATAATTCGCTCTCCGGAAGTGACAGACGTGGACCAACCAAAGCTGATCAAAGCTGTAGCTTTTCATATAAGTAGCTGATTCGTCTGCTTGTTTCCGGTTCATCTGGAGGGTCGGGCACATGCTGCGTCGAGCCGAGTTGGACAGCGGGCGTCAAAACATTGCTTCGCGGACAATGGAGTGAAGCATTCTGGGGAGAAAGACGACGATAGAGGTCCAATTGAGACGCAGCAATGACGTTGCCGGCGGTTGTTCGATAAGGTATGTAGCGCAGCGAGGGGTTTCAGTTCCATGCCCAGTAAGGCTTTTGGCTAGACAAGATCATACGACTGTTGAGGCATTTGGAGAGCAATACTGCAAACTCGGTAGGCTCAACGCCAAAGAGAGAAAATGGTTGAGTGACAGCGAAAGAGTTCGATTCCAACGTGGGTGTGCTTGGATGCGTGATTGATGGGAATGCGGCTGGACCTTGACCAAGAAGTCGTTGTGCTCACGGCATGCTTGCTTGCGCTCCGCAGAAGTGAAATGCGATGGAGGTTGCTTTGTCCGTCTCTGATTCGATTTGATGAAATGTTGTGTAACCGCACCTTTTGTTCACCTGACCATAGCTTTGATTTGCGGACCCCAAATATGCAGCACCGGCTAATGTGACAGCTGCATTTCTCCAATATCATACATGTTTTCCACTTGGCCGAGATGCAACGGTCACCTCGCCCTTCAAACCTAGGCTGTATGCAAGAGGGAGAGGTGCTGATTAGCCATGAGAGGCGAGTAGTGGGCGGAATATCGATACGCCCACTGTTTGGGACGTTGTCATGCTTTCGTCAAGTTGGCACCATACGTGTACAGCTCGCAGTGGTTCCCTGACAGCGCGTGATCTGGCAAATATTGGACTCCGTGACAGTTATTTCACTTGAACATGAGGGAGGATGAAGGCTTAGGAAGAAAAGAGGGGATAGAAGAGAGAGGATGGAGGATGGAGGAGATGAAGGAGACGAAAGCGGATGCAGGGAGAAGACAGCTAGATGTCGGCCCGCCTGACTATAGTGTCTGATCTGGAATCTGGGACGTGCAAAGAGAGGAAAAAGGCGCTTCGAATACGCCGCAGCAACTCTCGGATTTCGAGCGGGTCGCCTCCCCATAGGATTCGACGTTCGAGTTTAATGATTTCTTCCCGTATCACTTCGGTGGGTAGGCCATCAAAGACCCAAGTGCGATATAGGCAGTTGATGGCTAACATATTGGGCACTTCAGCATTAAGGATAGAATTGCGAATCAGATCAATCTTGACCTCCCAGGGAGGCTCGACAAGGAGTTTGCCACAGGTCATGTAGCCTCCACGGCAAAGCCAAAACAGCTGGCGCTGCTTCTCGTCGTCCCACGGACCGGCAATGAGTCTAGAAGGGAGACGTGTCAAGGGATGAATATCTTGCGAGAACCAGTGAATGCCTCGGGCTGCAAATGCGGGCCATTTCAGAGCCTGCTGGTAGTCGGCCTCGAAGCACTCGCGCGCATCAAAGTGAGAGAAGCCCCCGTCATAATCGTGGCCGACTTGCTGAGAATCATCGATCCAAAAGGTGCCATGTTGGTAATGACATCCCCGCCCATGATTGTCGGCCCACGTCTGCTGGGCTTGCAGGATTAAATCAATGCTGATCCAAGGCTGATCAAGCATTTGAGTCTATAGATTTGTATACATGCCTAGATTAGCACTGGCGCGTCTGGGACCGAGCCATCTCGAAGGACACATGCTAGAACTGCGTCTGCTATTTCAATCTCGGAGTGAAGGGATGAGACGAACCTGGAATTTGGGGTCTCCGCGACAAGGGACATGCTGGGCATTTTCCAACCAAGGCCCGTGAACAATTGCAGGATTTGTGGGAATGCCGAACCACTGCTCCCAGGTGTCGTGAAAGGCCAGGATGAAGAGACGCAGCAGAGTAGCCCGTCCGGAGAGCTTCGCGCCAATGAAGTTGCTGACGCGGGGCAGCGCGAGATTGGCGCTGTACAGGAGGATGTTTTCGAGAATCTCGGCCGGGAGCGAGTCGAGAGTATTCCGATGGCGAGTCTTTCGAGTAGCCATGACGGAGGACAATGACTTCCTAGTCCTTGGGGCCTTGAGCGGCGGCTGCTGTTCGCATAGCGCCTGGGGGCGGCTCGTGGCAGGCGTCTTGCGTTTGCCCTTGACGTGGATTTTGGAAAGTTCCATCAAGCGTCCAAGAAGACAGAGAAGAGTCGAATATGGATATTTGTAAGAGTGAGCCGCCTGATATGAAACTGAAATTCCAGCAACGGATGGGACCGCTGGAAGGACGGTCTGGGGATCCTCTTTTGGGGGGCGGACGGCAGGCAATTTATGGTGGAGACAGCCTGTCTTCGCGGCTCGACTGCCGACAGCTTCTTGTCTTGTTGCGGTAAAGTCGAGTCCGAGACGGCGGTGAATAGACTTCAGCCGAAGGATGGTGGCTGCTAGGCCAGAAATTGAATTGTGCAGAATTGCTGGGATGCTGCACGATGAAGAATTGGGACCCTGGAAATGCTTGGGGCGAGTCGACGCTTTGCAAGCGACCAGGCCGCTGAAAGTCTGAACCTTGGCCCCATCGGTCAGCCATCGAAGCACTATTAGCAGTAGTACCGACTAAGGTCGCAGTAGGATGGGCGAGCGAGCAAAAGAGCCAAGCTGCTGGGAATCGGCGTGGTTGGAAGCAAATCAGATCAAAGTCAAGAATTGGAGATGATGGAGCCAAAGTCTTTTTGCACAAATCGAATTGCTCGTTGTACAAGTACGGGGTACCCCATTATTCCTGTACCTTATCACTTGAGGCGTTCTTGCCGAGTTTCTCTCCAGATGCGCTGGCAGGAACCAGGTGGGCAGGCGAACAGGAAGGGAAGTGGTCCGTGCGCCCGATTGCGATAGCGAGGTAAATTTTGAGAAGGCAAACTGCCAAGATAATGCGTGCTGTATGATAAACGGGCTGAAGAAATTAGAGATACTAGCAGACACCATCAACAGGGCAGGGTTGTTTTATTGTTAGCATTTGCGACACTCATCAACGACACAGGCCTTTGCTGCTGCTAAGCCAATAGAGGCAGTGGTACTGTCTCTCCTATCCATATCCGCATCGTATCGGCTACCGCTGGCGCAGACTCGACAGGCCATCCGACTGCGTCTATGTTGAAGATATTTTATCGCCGCGCCACTCTATAGCGATGCAATCTGCGGCATTGCGATCGCCGGTACCTTCGCGAAGCCTCTTGCGATTCTTGCGCTCGCAGTCCGAGATCGCTTTCTTCAACTATAACTGCGGCTATGTCTGTCGAAGCCGAGCGACCAACGGGGCCTCGGGCCAGCGAGCCTTGAGAGCGCATTCGGCCGCCCTCGGTGCCAGTTCCAGTTCTAGCGAACCGATTCCTTATACAAAGCTTGAGTCGTCAGTTTTCAGCCTGGGACAGGTACAGATTGGGAGAGCGGTGCGAAGAGCCTGCGCGAAAACGCTGCAACGGGAGTCGTTTTATACCTCGACGGCTGCACGCCAGAAGACGACCGATGCAAATGCGGCTCCATCGTGGCAGGAGAGGCTCTGGGGTATTGGGGTGCGCAAAGGTGCCAAGTCTCTGAAACCAGACGATTTGCCTTCGCGCGAGGACATGGACCATGGCTCATCCATGTTCAACAATCGGCGAATCCTGTCTGCCAAGGCAGCGCTGGAGCCGCGACTACGATGCACAGAGGTCGATGAGAACGGCAAGGTGATTTTGATGGATGGCGAGTTCAAAAAGACGGAGCTGATTGCAAAGGTATGTTGCGGAAGCAGGATTCTTGGCCGTGGTTGTGTGAACGGTGATGTGCTGACCATGCTATGATATCAACAGTATGGTTTACTACCTCGCGATTTGCGCAAAATCGACTCATCCAATCTCCCCCATATCCTCGTTCGCCCGTCAGCCATTCTGTTGAATCTACTACATCTGAGAGTCCTCATAAAGCGTGACCGCGTGCTACTCTTTGACGTCTACGGCTCCAAGACGTCTTACCCGCAGTCAGCCTTTATGTATGACCTCCAGGGCAAGCTGCAGCAGAAACCCCCGCCTGGCGTGGCGGGGCTGCCCTACGAGTTTCGTGCTCTCGAAGCTGTGCTGACGTCGGTCACATCTGAGCTGGAAGCGGACTTTGAATCCGTGCGAGAGCCGGTTATGCGCATCCTTAGCGAGCTCGAAGACGACATTGACCGACAAAAGCTGCGTCAGCTTTTAATCTTATCCAAGCGAGTTAGCACGTTTGAACAAAAGGCCAAGCTGGTGCGGGACGCCATTGAAGAACTGCTGGAAGCGGATGACGACTTGGCGGCCATGTACCTGACAGAAAAAGTACACGACTTGTACAGAAGCACCGACGACCATACGGAAGTTGAGATGTTGTTGGAGTCGTACCATAAGCTTGCAGATGAAATTGTACAAGAGGCCAGCAATTTGGTGTCTGGCATCCGGAATACAGAGGAACTGTGAGTTTGACAGATGCTTCGCCTTGTATCTTGTTTTGCCGTTTATACTAATCATTCGTATGATGACAGTTCTCGAGCTATTCTCGATGCCAACCGAAACGCACTCATGCTTTTGGAGCTTAAATTCAGCATCGGCACGCTGGGACTGGCAATGGGCACATTCATTGCTGGATTGTACGGCGCCAACCTGGAGAACTTTATCGAAGAGACTAACTGGGGATTTGGTGCGGTCACGGCCGTATCGACAGTCTTTTCCCTTGTAGTCTGCTGGTACGGGCTGGTTCGGCTGCGTAAGATCCAGCGCATCAAGATGATAGGCGACGAGCGGCCGCGGCTGTCGCGGGGCCAACCATATTACGACGACGGCGCAGCGCTTGGCATCCTGGACTCGAGGAACAGAGAGTTGCTGCTGCGGGCGCACATGCAGAAGGCGATGAATAACAGGAAGAAATGGTGGTTCTCACGATGAGAAGGGCGTGCACGAACACGCTGGCATCTCTTCTGGATATCTATCTATATAAAAGACGGCTGTAACTGCTTACTAACCCATCCCCCCTTTATTATACAGAGTATCTCCCCCAACTATGGCATATAAAAGGCGCTTCAGGGGGCTATGAATGAATTTACGTGTATGAATTAGGTATTTGTTTCTATAGCTTCCTCTTTCTCTTTTCGCATCGTCTCTTCTCTACCTATTGTTATTACTACTAGTCATACCTACTGCGAAGAAGGAAAAATAATGGCGGCCATCAGGCAATGATGGGAACATTGGGGCGGGCATATCCTGAGTCGGGTTTTGGAATCGGCAGAGCTGGCACGGATGCCTACCACTTTACCTGTATTGCAAAAGGATTGGATGCTACCCCATGTACGATAGACAGATGCAATGCAGCAAGCATCGCATACAGCATACAGCAAGCATATGAAAGTTGCGGTACAGCGCGCGCGCACTCACCGCCCAAACCACTGCTGGAACCCACGAATTGCCGGCAAATGCACTTCATTAAATGCGACACCGCCTCTGCGAGCATCAGGCAACCCGGTAGACATGGGCCAATGGCGGCGGTATGCGCTGGTGGTCCTGGAGGACGCGCAAGGCACAGAAGAACGGTGAGCAGGCATGCATGCAGCGGGTGAGTGGTCCTACCAGCAACGTCTTGCCATTGGCAGATAGATACCTTGTATTATGTGCCTGAGAGACGGTGACTGACATTACATTGCAGACGCTGGGAAAGCGGGAAAGCGGGAATATGGAATATGGAATATGACAGAAGACATGTGATAATGATATTGGCAGAGTGAGACCATCCAGAAGCTGAAAGGGCTGGAGTTTGGGTTTGGAGTGGTTGACGTCAGGGCAGCTGTTTCGGGTAACTCTGGTCCAAGGCACCGGAAACACGAAGAATCTCGATGAAGACACAGATATGCGCGCAGCCTCGTATCGTAGAAAGTAAAAAAGCAGATAAAGAATGATAATCAAACATGGCATGTGGTCTGTGAACATGCTTCCATAGGCGAATTCCAATTGCTACGGAGCACAGAGACGGCCGGACTGTCAAAAATCAAGATTTCCAAGGGCCAGGGCTGGTGCATATACGTCAAGGGGGGCCCCACTCCGGCTGCCGTTGAAACTAGCAGCAGCAGCAGCCTTACCGCAACAAAGCAGAAGAAGAGGTGAGAGCCTGAATGCATGCATGCATGCTGTGGTCAAATGGCGGAGCAGAAGCACCGGCAAAAGCAGTGAATTGAGAGTCTTTTGGCAGTTCTAGGGGAGGCAGCCCGTTGGTAGTGAAGGTGATGGTACAGTATGACGATTTCGATGGCAATGACGCTGTGCAATAAAAGGGTGACATGCACCAATCATGTTGACGTCATGCAACGGCCCTCAACCGTGCCTCAGCCACAGGCGAAGAAGCTTCTGCCAAATTGCTGCTTTCGGGGCTCTGTAAAAAATAAATAATTGTTTGCAATGATGACGCTGGAGAAGCCACATCTGGTGCCAATCTTTGCCTGCCTTGTTACCACCAAGATGCAAATCTGGCCCTCCCCCCCCTGCCTGGTGTGAGTGGATGCCAAGTGTGGATGAAGAGAACCGGTCAACGACAGGGCCATTCAGGGAACTTTGCTTGTATGTTCATGTGCATGTGTACAGCATGTGAGTGAGTTTTTTTGGGAGTGGATTAGGTAGGTGTTTTTAGGTACCGTGCGTATGTGGCGTTCTATGCAGGATGTACCTGACTCTTCCTTGGAAAGATGAATGGGCTAGAGGTATCGTGTAATAATGCGGCAACCTTACAGTTAGTGGTATAGTCCCCTTTTTGTCCCTTGGGTACATTCCGTTAGTTTGGTTTTGTTTTCGAAAACGTATCTATTGCGTGAGGCGAGCAAGGCTAATGGGGCCGGAATAACAGGTTGGGTGCAGGGATTCAGGCATCTTGTGGTGTATAAGAGAAGGGAGCTCGCCACTTCTTTCCGCCTCTCTCTTCTCTTTTCTTCTCTATGACCATTCTTTCCACAAACAATAACTCCTCTTGAGCTTACTACCATCACTACTTTTTGATCTTGACATTGAGAATCAACATACACACAAACACAATCTCTACCACTACAACAAACCCAAACATTCACAATGGGTGCCGTCGTATCTTGCGTATGTACCACCTATCCACGATGAATCAACAAGCCTCAGATGCTAACCAGTCATCCTAACAGTTCGAAGCCCTCTTCCGGACCATCGGCTCCGTCATCATGGCCATCATCAGCGGCATCGGCAACATGCTCACCGCGATCATTAACGGCATCGTCGCCTTCTTCGGCATCATCATCGGGTGCCTGACATGCGGCCGCTCTGGAGGCCGGCGGCACAGGCATCGAGGAATGCGAGGCTCCAGAATGCGGAGCACAGTATAAAAGAAAACCGACAAAATTTAAAAAATGAAGAAGCCAAAGATATGAGCAGCTGCCGATGTTGATGCCTCTTTTCTGGCTTTGATTCCTGGACTTTTTCTCAACTTCCTCGAGCGGGTTATGAATAATGACCATGAACGGAATGAAAGGATACACTACCACAAAAACAACCCGATTTTCCTTGTGCTGTACGATTATTGTTTTATTGTTTGGACTCTGGTTTTGAGATACCTCGACCTCCGGGTCGCTACCTATGCGGTATATCCTCTTTTGTCTCTTTTGTTTACTGCATGTATTATTACATATTAGCTTTGGTTTAATTTTGAATAACACGCTATATTGGCACACTTGTCCTTGCTCAATATGTGAAAATCGTCATATACAAGTCTCATTAAATAGGATTGGTAATGCAGACAAATATCAATCATCTTCCTCCATGACATTTCTGTTGAAGAAGCCGTGAATTTTGTTGGCTGATGCCCTGCCCACAATCGGCTCCAGCTCCTTGGGCTCCATGTTGGCCACCTCCCGTATGTTCTCCGTATCGATGACGAGGCTTTTGATGTTCTGCGGCGTCACGCCCGGCACAATAGACAGCATTTCTTGCGGCTCCTGGTTGAAGACCTGGTCTTCCACCTTGGAGTCCTTGTCCAGGCCTGCCTGCACTGCCGCAATCGGATCAGGTTCATGCTCCAGGGTTTTCAGAGAGGCAAAAATCTCTGCTGTCTCGTATGGGGAAGATGACCAGATGATGCGCAGCTTAGGAAAGGCCAGTGTCAGTAGCACCAGCTTGGACTGGAGATCTGACGACACGTTGGTGGGGGCCACGCTGTTGAGGCTGCCCGACAGATCGGCAAAGGGCTCTAGGGTGAATGACTTGTTCTGGTCGAATTCAATCAGTAGCATAGGGTTCTTGTAATACTGAAACATGGTTTCGGCTTGGCTGTACAGTCTGCCGTCCTTGAAGGACGAGATCAAGTCGCTGATGGATTTTCGCTCCACGCAAATGTTGGGCGACAAGATGTAATCGCCCACCGTCAGCATGCATGGCACTACAACCATGGAGCGTCCGTGCAGCAGCGACGGCAACGAAGACCTGAATTCTCGCACATCGACAACAACCCGAGGCGGCTCGGCGGTCGCCGCCAGCTTACCGCCTCCGGCGATGCGCGTGTTGACGGTGCGCAGAAAGGCCTCCTGCGGGTCTTCTACGCCGTGCGGGTCGACGGTCATGACCAGCGACATGCTCGCTCGCTCTTTGATAAGCTTGGTGAAGGCATCCTTTTCCCGCCTGACGGACGACAGATAGCGTTGCTCCTCGACTGAGCCTCCGTAATACAGAAAGTACACCCGGACATTGCGGTCATTGTGAGATGAACGGTATACTTCCACCCGGCGAATAAAGGAGGCGTCCGGCTCATACATGATGATGTATCGTGGCTTGACTTCTTCCAACACGTGCTCATCCTGGTCTCCGTCGTAGGCGTGCACAACAACCAGGTCCTGCATCTCGAATAGCTGATAGTAGTCTTCCATGTCTTCTAGCGGATCGGCAATAATGTCCTCTTTCTGCTGCTGCGCTTCCTCTTCTGTGATTTGGACTTCTGCCATTAGATCGGCCACCTCGGCCGGCTTCTCAAAATACTGCGCAATGCTCCCGTTATCAGTACGTCCATACATGGCCATTGAGCTGGCTCCGCCTCGCATTCTCCGCCTCTTGTTTGCTGGCGCTTTGCCTCCTCGCAGGCTGCCGTGCCCCGGTCGTGGGTCCGAAGCACCGTTGAGAGCCTTTTGATTCTCAGCGAACAAGCTGGCGCTGACTTGCGCAAACTGTCGCTTCCACCGTAGGTAGTTTCGAAGTTTTCGTCTCATCATAAAGTTGGCAGACGGCCGGCGGGCTTCCTCGGTGCGTTCGCGTTCGAATTCGGGGTCGTCTACGACAGGGAGCTTCTCCTTGTCTACCCTTGGCTTCACATGCATGGTTTGAAGATAGTCACGAAGCTGCCGACAGGTATCTGTATTTGAGCACATGATTAATATGCCTCCGTTAGAGTCATCTCGAGCCTTGGGCTCAAAAAACAAATCTCGATCAATCTCTTCCAGGACCTCTGCCAGGATACCCCATTTTGGCAATTCCTCAAGAACGGGTCGCAAAGAATCGATATTTTCGCCGCTTTGCGATACGTTTTTGGGGCTAGCAGAGTAAACACGCCTCCGGGCGGTGTCAAATATGGTTTGGGCAGCATCCAAGAACAGCCAAGGTGATTGGGATTGTCGGGTCGACCCGGGAGGAGGGGAGTGTGCGGCGTGAATAGTATCGAGGTGCTGTAAGAAAGACACAGCATCGTAGGTGAGAATGTTGCTGAGCAGCCCACGGAGGATGGTCAAATCGTTGACAATCTGCCGTGTCTTCCAACTAACCCGATGCCAATTAGGATCGAGCTGGCGACGGACAATTACGTCAAAGTTCTTGAGCAGAGCGCTATCAAGGTTCCAATCGTCCATTTCCAGGCCCGAATTGCCCTTTTTGAGCTCGTGGATGCTGACTTCGACACATTCCATGATTGCATTCTGAATATCCGTCATAGAGTCCGTCATGGGGACCTCAAGCTCAATGACTTCGGCCTTTTTCCTGCCTTCAAGAGATTGTGCAACGGCAACATGGAATCTCGGCCAGAGAGAGGCCTTTTTGAGAAACAAATTTCTCATCATGGTGGTCAATGGTGAGAAGCCCGTTGTAAAAGGATCCGGATTGTCCGAAAAGGCCTTGAGGAAGCCGACCTTGTTCTTTTGCCTGTACACTCGAAGGATGAACGCCTCCAAGGAAGTGGCAACAATTCTGTCTGCGTGTAGGACAACAAGGCCGGTGATGAGCTCGGGACTCAACAGTCCCGTAAGGAGGTCGACGACGAGAATACGAGATGTGATGCTGAATATGCCTCCGTTCGCATACATCTTCTCTCTAGCGCCGACGGTCTGAGAGTCCGTGTTAACAACGGTCAGGCCCCGTGCCTTGGGAGATGCGCTGATGGCGGCATGCTCGGCCAGAGCTTCGCCAACCCAATTGTTTTCACGCTCGTCTGCGCCGACAAGAACGATGAGGTTGCTCCCGGCGGCATCGTAGGAGTGGAGGAGGTTTGTGACAAGGCGCATCTGGCCCAGCCCGCGGGCCAGGATCACGAGTTCATCTTCGGCTCGAAGCTCCTGGAACAGCTGCTGCTGGTATTCCTATGCGCACTCTGTTAGCATCAATTGCGAGGCCAAAAGCTACAAGTCAAAAGGCTGGGCCTACCAGAGGCAGGGATAACTTGACTGGCTGCGGCGCATTGCTGGTCGACATGCGGGGCGCCGAGAGAATTGGTGGTGATGCTTCATGGCTCGAAGAGCGTGAAGTTTCCCCAGAGCTATCAAGATCGAGTCAAGAGTGGCTCGGCAGCTTCCGTTACAAGGTACCTGCAGGAAGCCTGTTTTAGTATGGCCGATTGGCGTATTGACGGGGTACCGTTTTCTAGGGTAGCCCAAGCTTGCTGCTTCAGGCGGGGCTCCGTTAACTCACGTGACTACTAGCAACGTTTTGAGCTGTCTTCCCCGTTTCAAAATCCGGGGCGTTACGGATTACAAGCGTGTACTGCGGTACCTTGATGCCCAATGTAATGCTACGACCATCACTTCCAAGCCCGTATCTGGAGAGATAACACAGAATGATCCTTGTGTTAGTTTATTTTCAAGTTGATGACTGATGTTCAACCGCATCGCATCAAGCTTACGATTTTTGCTTGCGCGGTGGTTACACCAAGCGCTTTCCTGCTTGGTTCGAATCGGTGCCAACATTGCAATGACGTTGACAGAAACGTCATCCACATCTAACCCAGCGCCACCAGCGCCTAGAAGCGGCGCCCTATCGAACGAGCCTCAGCCTGCAGGCCTCAGCTAAGGCACTTTGGGTGTATATATAGTTTGCGGGTTTGCTGCCCAAGTTCCGACTTCTTTTTTTCTTAACCTGTAAAAACACAAAGTTGCATGATTAATATTCGTAACAGAACTACTATTGCACATTTACGTTGTCATAAACGCGACATTATAAACGCTTATACAAAGAGAACACTCATCTCAAAGCATATCAACATGGATTCCGGCAACAACCAGCAGAAGAAGGAGGTATGTCTTGCATTCGTCGTTTCATCGATTGGCATCTTTGACAAACTGAGTCACTAACATGGAGCTCTCTAGGGCGAGAAGCAATTCTCCATCCAGCCCATCCAGGACAACGCCGCCGTCGACCCCAAGTTTGCTGCGCATCAGGCTCACCCAGGCCCGGCCGTGGCCAAGAACATGCCTCCAGAACAGGGCACCAAGGAGGAGCGCCAGGCTAGAAAGGAGGAGCTGAACAAATAAAGCGAGGATAATACACAGCAATAGAGCATTTATCATTAATTAATATGTCATTTCTATCTGAAACCCTGTCCTTTACGAACGATTAATGTGGTTTTGAACTTTTACAAAGAGGCCATCCCTGCCTGATGGGGTACTTGATGTTCACAGTAAAATGTAACGGCGGGGTGTGATGGTGAGGAGTGCAGTGAGGTGGATGTCTGGGCCACTCAATACTCGCGTTCAATCACCAGTACTAAAGCTCTACATCTTTTGCATGCCATCTCGCAAAATGCTCAAGATTTAATCAAATTAAATCCCCGTAGCTTCTACAATGGCTCTGCAATCGATAACCGCCGTCGTCACCATTGGAAGGTCTCGTGCCTTTTCTGCGTGATGACGACAGAGACTGGCGCGGCTTTCTGCTAATACCTAGAAGCAGCTCCTGAACAGTAAGCAGCAGGCAGGGGAACCGCTATCCATGGATGCCTTGGGCCTATTCCAGCACCCCTCCCCGCTAATTTCCAGCAGCCTAGCCCCAAAGCTCTAGCGATGCGAGAGCGCGACGAACACTGTGTAATTTGCGCTGCTGCGGATTCCATCACGCCCGGGGCGGAGCGGTGCACCGAAACTGCCAGTGGAACTGCTGCGGATTCCCGGGTCCCTTGTCCGAATAGCGCAACCTCACGCCAGCACGTCCTCTTCCTTCACTGTCGCCCTCGCCTTGTTCTCTCCCTCATCTTCCTGTCCTCCCAAAAGCTCTCCCTTGATGCCTCCGCCGCTGGAGACGCACGTTCGACTCGATTCGCCCCTTGCACGAAACAGCCATCCTCTCCTGAGCGCTTGCCCGGCCCGCGGCCGTTGCCCACGCCTGCCTGGAGGCTGCGGCCCTTGAATTAAATCCTGCTGCCTTTTGACAGCGGGCGCCAACTTTGGACGAAAAGAGGAGACGGTCAAGTCCAGCTACCATCGACTACCTGCTATTAGGCGCCCCCTCTTTCCACGCCGCCAAACCGACGACCGTCAAACAGTCGCTCGTGAACAGCTTCTCGCTGCCGGATCGACCTCGTGTCCCTTTTTCCTTGCCGCCACCATCCGCCGCCGCCGCGCCTTTGCCCCAGCGACCGCTCCCGAGCGGCCTCCACCGCCGCAAACATGCCCTCTATCCTCAACGACGACGACAAGGACACCGTCAAGCGCTTCGTGCCCAAGCAGTCCAACAAAATCCAGGCCGTTGCCGTCGCCAAGCTCTACGTTGCGTATCCCAATCGCTCGAAATGGACCTACACGGGCCTGCAGGGCGCCATTGTGCTGGCCAACGATCTGGTCGGCAACACCTACTGGCTCAAACTGGTGGACATTTCGGTACGTGTGACCCCCTTTGAATCGCCTTTTCTCAGCTTACTCTACTGCTGGTTTTGCTCGCAAACAAGGCCCGTGGGAAGCAAGTGACCGATATGGAGAGAAACGAAGAGAAGAAATCAACGTGTTAACAGCTTTTGGTATATTTGTAACAGCCATCCAACCGCGGGGTCATCTGGGACCAAGAAATCTTCGATTCATGGAGCTATAACCAAGACCGAACCTTTTTCCACACCTTTGAATTGGAGGAATGCCTCGCAGCGCTCAGTTTTGTCGATGAGAAGGAGGCCAAGCAGTTCAAGAAGAAGATGGACGAGCGAGAAAAGAACGCCAGCCGAGCCACGAGAGCCGCTCCTTTTGGCGGATCCAACCAGGCGTCAGGAGGCCAGAAGCATAGCCTGCTGGGCAACATCTTCCACCGACATTCGACCGTATCCATGATACCGGACACCGCAACTTCCAATTTGTCAGGGTTTTCCCACAACTCCGGCTCCTCTGTTAGCCTGAACGATAACAAGGGCTCTGAATTTGCGCTGCTGGACGCTTTCGACCCCCTTTGGCGAGAGCATTTCGGCCAGGATCTTAGCGACAAGGGCTTGAACGATGACTTTATCAAGGACAACCAAGAGTTCATTGTCGACTTTCTCCGTGAAGAGCAAGCCAAGCTGGCCAGTGAGGCAGCGCCGCCGCCTCCTCCACCACCCGCCCTGCCTTCACCTTCGACCAACGGCCTTGAATCAAGAACCGTGAGGGCACCGCCTCCGCCTCCGCCCGCCGCCGCAGCAGCGGCTGCTGCTGCCCTGAACAGCTCTCCTTCTGCACGGAGATCAGGGCCTCCTCCGCCCCCGGCCCCTCGGCGATCGGGCGGCCAGGTCACCAGAGATGCCAGCCCACCGAGAGCACCGTCTCCTCCTCGGCCGAGATTTAATGCCCCGCCTCCCCTGCCCGACGCAGGCAAGTTTGCGAACCAAGCCGCCGACAAGAAGAAGTCGTCCGTATTATCAATAATACCTGGTGCTACTTCGTCTATTCCCCCTCCTCCCCCGCGACCTGCCAAGACTCCTCTCGAGGCCGACGACCACAAGTTCAACGTTCCGCCTCCCTTTACAGGCCAACGCATTACTGCGCCCCCTCCACCAAGCCGCGGACCGGTCCCTCCTCCACCACCACCTCGAGCCAGCGACGCCGGCATATCGATTCCTGCCGCTGCTCCTCCTCCTCTGCCTCCAAAGGTGCCAACCGCGAGCGCTCCTCCTTTACCGCCGCCAAGTGCTCGACCAGTTCCGCCTCCGCCAGCGGCAAATCATGCGCCGCCGCCGCCTCCTCTACCGGTAGCAAGCAGCATCCCAGCTCCCCCTCCGCCACCACCTCTGCCATCACCAAAAGCGCCGTCATTGCCTCCTCCGTTGCCCACGGTCAGTGCTCCGCCAGCAGTTCCGCCTCCACCGCCGCTGCCATCGCCGGGAATTGCCAGTCCTCCACCACCTCCTCCACCTGGTCCCCCGCCGATTCCTGGAGCTGGCAGCGCTCCGCCGGCACCTCCACCACCACCTCCTCCTATGCCCGTGACCAGCGCCGCTGCTCCTCCTCCTCCGCCGCCGCCGCCGCCGCCTGGCCCCCCTCCGATCCCAGGAGCTGGAGCTCCTCCTCCACCACCACCTCCATTCCCATCTGCAGCAGGCGTCCCGCCACCTCCTCCGCCGCCAGCGGCAATGCCAAATCGAGACTCTGGCTACTCGTCTGGCGCCCCTTCAGCTGCTCTTCCCAAGGCAGAGGGTGGACGGGCGTCTCTCCTGGGAGACATTCGGGGAGCGGGAGGTATCGGAGGTCTCAAGAAGGTGGACAGGAGCAAGATCAACGACCGCAGTGCAGCGTCTGTTGGTGGAGCTGCTGGCTCAGGTGTTGGAGCTGCTGCTGCCCCTGCTGGACCGGGAGGTGTGCCAAATGCTCTAGCAGCAGCTTTACAGAAGATTAAGGACAAGGCTAGCAAGAGCGGTAAGTTTCTTCTTTTTTGCTCCTTGTTATTGTCAATAGGTAATGATTTTGTGTACTAATTTTTGCTTCTCTTATAGATGATGAAGAAGAAGATGAAGATGATTGGTAAAGAGATCGAATATATAGAAGAAGAAGATGAAGAGATACCTACGCCATCAGGCACCATAATTCTTGTGGCTGCCTGGGGAAGGGTAGAGGAGTCAAGGAGAAAGATGAAGTCCCCAAGTCACAGTGTCTCAATTTTTCTGAGGTACACGCCAAGCCATCTGGCTTCTGAAACATCCAACGAGAATCTTGCAATTCCGGCTCCTACGAAGTAGGATTAGTCAAGAATCTCAAAGCTACAGAGAAAGAGAGATAAATATGATGCAAGGTGATTTTGTTGTTCATTTTTGAGTGAAGGAGGCGGGATGAGTGAGTGGAGGCCCGCGTTACTGTGCTCGGGCGAGAGTTATTTGATGTCATTGCTCGATAGACTGATTTGCTTCAAGTTACTTTGTAGCATAAAGATACGTTACTGGGGAAGTTTTTCTGCCTTGAAGAATAGGCGGAGCGAGGAGTGTAGTAGTGTAGGAGAGAAATAAAATCAGAAGATTGCATAACATTATTGATGGAAAGAAGTATTAAGAGACGAGTCACACAGCCAATGAAGCTGATTACCGAAAGGACGGGTCGCACCGCATAAAGAGTGCACACCAAATGATGAGTTTTTTAAGTGTCATTGCTATTTAAAAAGCGGAAAAAAGTTTACAGCGTAAGCAATTCTTGTATCAAGACGGCAAAAAACATGAACGTGTGAAACGACGTAAAAACACCAAGTGACGAGCCGCGCCGTCTCTCCCACCGCGGTCATCTAAAACCTCCGCCCTCGAAAAAAGAAAACTGTCGTGGGACCCAGCGAACACCAGCAGCAAAGAAAAAAAAAAGTGAGAGAACAAGGTAAGAGAACATTTGCAAGCTCTGAAAATTTCCATGCCTTGCGTCCTCCATCTTTGGTGCTGCGGTCCAGAAGGGTTTGAGAGAGAAGACAGCTGTGCCAAATTCCCCCCAAGGGTGCACACAAATAGTGGTTGGCTCCCTGCTTCCTTTTCATTTTCTCCTTTTTTCCTCAATTTGGAGCGCACGGTAAAAGGGAAAAGAGCATGAATGGGGAGAAGTTTTGCGAAAGTTGATGTGGTGAGAGGCAAGAGGGTGTAAGGCGAAGTGGTCCATTTCTCTCGACATGTTTTGATCCCCCTGTCAGACCCAGCGAGCGGGGACGGGGCGCTCAAATGTCGTCAATGTCGAGCTCCTTCTTGTCGTCACCAGACTCGTCAGACTCGGACTCGTCGGCGCCGAACTCGAAGCCGGCGTTGTCGTCGCCGTCCTGGCCGTAGGAGTCGGTCTCGTTGATCTTTGCGTTTTCGGGGAGCTCGCCCAAGTTCTTCAGGTTACGGGCCTCGTCCGAGGTGTATTTGAGGATGACGTCGCCCTTGCCATCCTGGAAGTCTCGGAGGGAGAGGAGGATGATATCGCCCTGGTTGATCCAGACCTTCTTGCGCATCTTGCCACGGATCTGTGGGCGTGTATGGTTAGCTTATGTGTGTAGAGATATAGAAGAGCAGATGTTGTTCTTCTCGGTGGGTGAAACTGGACGTACGTTGGCAAGACGCTTGCTGCCGTCAAAGCACATGGCCTCGAGTCGGCCGTTACCCAGCATCTTCACGACCTGGGCGTACTCCTGGCCGTCCTCCTTGAAGGTCAGCTCTCGGCGCTGGTCATCGTTCTCCTTGGTTCCTCGTCTGCGGTTCTTGCCGCCCTATTTTTGCGCAAAGAGTAAGCGTTAGCAATGGGGATCTTGGAAAAAGCAACGTCTTAATATTATGTGTAGCTGCTGGCTGTCGCGTCGGAGGCAAGAAGAAGAAGAAGGAGAAGAAGAAGGAGATCAACACAAAAAAAATTGGCGGGGGAGGGGTTGAATTTGATCCAATTCGGTCTCCCACTGCTTGTTTTTTACGGTTGCCTTTTTATTCTTCCTGTGCTTGTCTTCTTCGGCGGCCCAGATAGATGCAAAAAACGTACCTTTCCCTTGTTCTTGGGCATCTTGACTGTTGGCTCGAGAAATCTGGAGTGTCGGTGACCAGGGGATGCAAAAGGTCAAAAAGTCGGCAGCCTCTCAGATTCTTATGTAGGGGCAAAATATTAGCTTTCAGGCGCAGTCGTCGCAACTCTATGCGGCATGGTGACTCAATGTCACGTGATGCGAGTCACTTCCAAAGTCAGACAGCGTCAGCTCATGATTCATCGACTTGAAGGAAATGGCATAATAACCCTACTTCTAATTTTAAAGCATGCTAGTATTAGGCAAACAAGGTGTTTAATAATAATATTGATTTTCTCGGCATTTTTTTTTATGTAGCAAAGGTAGCAACACTGCATCTACACGGGAGAGCTGGAAAAGGCTCAGCCATCCAGGTACCAGTCCTACATTGATCAAGATACATGTACTCCGTACTACCAACTACCAACCACTAGTCCCACTAACAGGTACAACAATATGATGTAGATTAGCAGAGACGGTGGATGTTTTTCTTTGAGTCATTTACCAATGATAGTTTATTGGTGTGCATGTGCATGGTCTGTATTTACGTGTGCCAAAGTAGAGCCAACTGTGGCTGAGTCCAGAAGGGCGACAAAAAATTTGGTATCAAAGATTCGGAGATAACAAAGAATGTCAGCCAGTTCCGGAACATGAAATATTGTATGTATACCTGCCCAATGCAGGAATATCGAGTGGCGTTACGAGGCGCGCAAAGGCAAAAATAGAGGTGGAACTTGCAAAAGTCGACGGCCCACTAGCGAAAATTTACACTTGATCGGCGTTATCCGCGTAATGGTTGGGTTACATAAGCACAGGTCCTGGATCTTTCATTGTACCGCGAGGGGGTTCAAGGGGTTTTGGGTAAGGGTTGGATTTTCTAGAATGGCTATAGTAAGGGTACAGATTTCTAGAAAGAGCTCTGGTAATCATTTTCTGCCTCTATAACGACTCTGTTAGTGCCCATTGATGGTTACCAAGTTAGCATCGCTTATACTACCCTTACAAGCGGTAGACAAAAAAAAAAGAGACGGCAAAATGAATATGCACGAACAAAATAGGAATATGGGCACCATTAGTGTAAAGCTAACCTTAGCCTTCTTATGCGTATGATCACACTTAGTATGTTCAAAATCTCTGCGGTCTTGCTTTTTCTGTCTACCGCTTGCCTTACCAAAAACCCTCATTGCGCTCCCAGGTATTTGTGTTTTGGCTGGATTGTATCTTTGCCCTTGAGCTCTTGATGCCTACAATGACTGGCAAGATATTCACCAATAGTGAAAAGAATTCAGACTACTTTGGCTTTGTATCGGTTATTACGTGATCCTCTACGAATTACGAATTACACGGCAGAAAGCGATGTGAATAGCTGCTTTCTTTTAGACTGAGAGATTCTACATAGGCATCATCATGAACTGTTCTCAGTTTGGCGAATCAATCACCACTATTTGGGTCTTTAGCCCACTATGGATGATACCTACATAGTGATTTGATTGGCCACAAAAGCTTTTCTACTATCTCCAGATTTGAGAATATGTATGGGAGTATCAAATCTGAGGATTTTGCGAATTGGGCAGCAATATGATAGGGTGGACTAGATGCAAGTCGAGCAGCAAACTCGCCCAACGGACGCAGCAAGCTGAGAAAATGTTATTGAATAAGTCATGCATTGATTGGTGCGTATTTGCTGACTTGCTACCTTGGGTAGGGAGCGGGGAATTGCTCGATGCCCAATAGGCACACACATGCAGGGAATCATCACCAGTGGACTCTACTTCCATGATAATCCTCCAAATTTGAGTCCAAGGGTTTATATCACGCAACCATGTCTGATCCAAGCAACTACAGCGTCGGGTGGATATGCGCCATCATGACAGAATACGTTGCTGCTCAGGCATTCCTGCAAGAAAGGCATGATGGCCCCAAGCAAGTATCTATTCATGATAACAATAATTACACGCTCGGCAGAATCGGAGCGCATAATGTTGTTATTGCTGTCCTACCCAATGGCGAATACGGATTGTCTTCCGCGACGAGCGTGGCAAGAGACATGCTGCATAGCTTTCCAAACGTTAGAATCGGTCTCATGGTTGGCATCGGTGGCGGTGCTCCCAGCAGGAAGCACGATATCCGACTTGGTGATGTTGTTGTTGGTGTCAAAAGTGGAAAGGGCGGAGTCTTCCAATACGACTTTGGAAAGGCTATTCAAAACCAAGAGTTCCACGAGGCTGGATTCCTGAACCAGCCACCAACGCTGCTGCGGGCAGCTGTCAGTGGCCTTATGGCACAGCACGAGTTCAACGGGAACCAACTGGAAGAGGCTATTGACAACGCATTGAGCATACATCAACGACTACGAAAGAAGGGCTATAAGCGGCCTGAAGCGGCTACTGATCGACTTTACCGGTCAGATGTCATCCATCCTCCGGACGATGATGGCGCCTGTGCAGTAGCCTGTGGCGATGATCCATCATGCCTTGTTGAGCGGCGGGAACGGAATAGAGAAGGAGAAGAAGAATATGATGATAGTGGTGACGATCTTGTAATGATTCATTATGGTCTAATCGCCTCGGCGAATACCCTGATGAAGGATGCTGTAATCCGAGACCAGCTCATAACCAAAAAGGACGTTCTTTGTTTTGAAATGGAAGCTGCTGGATTAGTGAACCACTTTCCCTGTCTGGTTATTCGCGGCATCTGTGATTATTCAGATTCGCACAAGAACAAGAAGTGGCAGGGTTATGCAGCAATGGCAGCTGCAGCATACGCAAGAGACCTCCTCCTCCAGATAGCTCCAAACAAGGTTGAGGCCGAGGAGAAGATTAGTGATGTCTTATCTGGCAAGTCCTGAGATCACCATCTGTGTGCTAGGATGCTTTGTATTAATCTTGTCTCTCTAGGCATTCACAAACTTACAAAAGAATCTCGAGATATTGCAAAAGAGCAGCTTCAAATCCATAAGGATCAAGTCAAAGAAAGACTTTCTGACAAAGAACAGAAAGTCCATCAACTATTTCGCCTGAGCAGCAGCAATGATACAACATATGAATGGTACAAAGACCAGGTTGAAGAAAGGGTTGAAGGCACATGTCGGTGGCTGTTACAGCATGAGCACTTCCAAAAGTGGTTGAAACAGGATGAGTCTGGGCCTCTCCTAATCACAGCAGATCCCGGCTGCGGGAAATCAGTCTTGGTCAAATATCTCATTGACCACGGCTTACCACAACCAGAAACTTCTACCAGTATTTGCTATTTCTTCTTCAAAGACCAGGATCAAAACACGTGTCGCCAAGCGCTTTGCGCGTTGCTCCATCAGATCTTCTCTCAAAAGCCGGCTATGATTGCGAAACATGCCATACCGCAATATAGTAAGAATGGCAAGAACCTGATCAACTCTACAAATGTCCTTTGGGAGATTCTGCAGGGCGTTATGAATAATCCCGAAGCAGAGTCTATAATTTTAGTCTTTGACGCTCTCGATGAGTGTGGCGGATCGGAATTGAAAGGTTTGATCAAAAACTTGGAGAGCCTGTTTCACAGTCGTCAATCAAGCAAGTCCAAGGTTCTTCTCACATGCCGTCCATATCAGCAAATCATCTCCAGATTCCATGGTCTGTTCAAAAACTTCCCAAACATTCATATTCCAGGCGAGGAAGAATCGGAGGTCATTAGCCAAGAGGTAGACTCTGTTATCCAACATCGGATCAAGCAACTGTCACTATCGCCCAAAATAAAGAACTGCCTGGAGGGAAAACTGCGAGAGATTCCGCACCGCACCTACCTATGGGTGCACCTCATATTTGATCACATACAGCAGGGAGATTTTACACATACGTTGAAAGGGGCCGAGTCCTTGATCCGAAAGCTCCCAAGAAACATCAATGCTGCGTATGAGCAGATTCTCAGTCGATGCAAAGAAGACCAAGAGCCTGTTGTTCGGAAGGCCTTGGGCATCATCTTGGCTGCCAGACGGCCACTGACACTCTCGGAAATGAATGTCGCAATGAGCATAGAGGATCCAGCTACAGAAGACCCAACAAAGTCTCTGAATAGTCTTGATTTGGAGGAAGAAAGTGACTTTAAATCGCGCCTGAGATCTTGGTGCGGGCTCTTCATCTCAATCCACCATGGCAGGGTTTACTTCCTTCACCAGACTGCCCGCGAATTCCTCCTCGCTGATTCAGCATCTCCTCCATTGTTAGGACGACAATGGCATCACTCTATTACCGCCCGCCAAGCACACTGTCTTCTGGCCAAGCTTTGCATTCACTATCTCGACATTGTTGATTCTGAAGTTGATCTGGGTGCAGAAAAGAGTGCGTTTAATACACCGTTTTTTGGCTACGCGATCAACTGGTGGGAGGCTCACTTCCGCGAAGCTCTAATCACTGATGACGATTATATTATACCTGCAACGCTGAGGATTTGCAATCCCAAATCAAGCAGCTATAACTACTACTGCCAAGATTACTTAATGATGCTGCCCAGGCCTAAGGAAAATGCTACGGACCTTATGATGGCATCCTTTTTTGGCCTCGATGTTATTGTCAAGTTGCTTATTGATAATTCAGCTAGTATTGAAGCAGAAGATCAATTTGGCCAGACGGCCGTGTTCTGGGCCGCCTCTAGAGGGCATGAGGCAGTTGTTAAACTGCTACTTGAAAATGGAGCTGGCGTCGAGGCGGAGGATAACCGCAGTTGCAGAACCCCATTATCAGAAGCTGCTGGTTTCGGATATACAACAGTTATGAAACTACTGATTGAGAAGGGAGCTGATGTTGAGGCCAAGGATCAATATACACACCAAAAACCATTATCAAGTGCTGCCGAAGGAGGCCATGAGGCAGCTGTTCAGCTACTAATCGATAAAGGAGCTGATATTGGGGGAAAGGCTCGTCTTGGCCGAGCGCCGTTATCATTAGCCGCTCAAGTAGGGCATAACGCAGTCGTTCGGCTGCTGCTTGAGAAGGGGGCCGATATCAAGGCAAAAGATAACGAGGGCCGAACAGCATTATCACTGGCCATTGTGGGAGGGCATGAGGCAACTGTTGGTCTACTCATTGAGAAAGGAGCTGATATTGGGGGGAAAGATGATACAGGCCAAAGACTATTGTCCATAGCCCTTAACGGAGGGAACGAGGCAATTATCAGTCTGCTTATTGAGAAAGGAGCTGACATCGAGGCAAAAAATCACGAGGGCGAGACGCCATTGTTACAAGCTACTAGGATAAGGCATGAGGCTATTGTTAAGTTGCTGATTGAGAAAGGAGCTGATATGAAGGCAAGGGATAAACATGGCCGGACGGCATTATTCATGGCTGTTTCCAACAGAAACAAGGCTCTTGTCAAGCTATTTGTTAAGAATGGAGCTGATGTCAAGGCGAGGGATTATTGGCGCCGAACGCCTTTATCAATCGCCAAGGAGGAAAGGCTGAAGACTATTTATCAGCTGCTACGAGGGGAAAGAGCTGCGATATCTACCGGCCACTGATGCAAATGCTGAAGGATGTTTTGCTCTTTTTCATTTCCGAGTATATAGGAATTTTCTCATCTGGGTTGGGATTAGCGATGCAGTCTTGCAGTGGTTGATTCATATTTCGTGAGACATAATACAAGCCAAGTACATGGATTTAAGCGATGACTTGAATTAGCTATATAAATGGATGGTGTTGGTAATGACACTATCTACTGACCACTGATGCAAATGCCAAAATGTGTAGTTTCTTTACTTTTGCTCTCTTGATTCCCGAGAGCATAGGAATCTTCTCAGCTGGGTTGGGGTTAGTGATGCAGTCTTGCAGTAACTGATTTATATTTCGTGTATAGGTAGACATGATACAAGCCAATCAATGGATTCAAGCGATGACTTGAACCAGCTATACATAGAAATGGATGATGTTGGTAGTGACTGCAGAATCTGCAAATATGCCATCCGTTCCAATACCTGTCGCCTTTGCCTCCGAAAGATATACAGTCATTTCATAAGAAAACGTATATTTGTACTTTACATGTTGAAGTCCAAGTGCATGTAAACGAGCCACGGCTACAGCTCCCTGATATCAGTGGGTACCCACGAAATTCTGCCGAGGCGACGGGGCTGTCCTACAGCCACAAGCCGACTGAGTTGTATAGTATCACAATGAGAGAGTTCTAAAGAATTGATTTATTATGAATGACACAACGCAATGAGTGTAGCCTAGTTAACCGCCAACTGTTAATAAGCCTCCGTCGAAACGTCTGCGCCTGTGTGTCAAAGAAGAAAAACATAGCAACAGAAGTGTGATGAATAAACCAACTCTACCCCCGGAATAGTAGATTATACAGGGGTTGTATAAATCAACTGTAGTAGAGTTGATCAGAGCCTTTCCATTGTAGGTACTACCTACTAGTATTGCATTTACCACAGGGCTTATTAGGAAGGGCTAGTAATTAATAGGCGAGTTGTAGCGATCCGTTATGTTTAACTATTGTAGCGATTACTGTAACGGAACCAGTTGGTATCTGGGAATAGCCTTATTTCTGCATTGTGAAGCTGCTAGCTATCGCTGAAAACAGAACAATTTACTAGGTATTTCGATAGAAAACCAATTCTACCCCCAATATAGTGAGTAGGCCAAACAGGAGTTAAACAAATTGACTCTATCTCCGTATTACCTACTAGAGTTAACCAGAGCCTTACTACTGTAGATATCTTAGAGTCCACATTTCCATTTGATCACAAATTAATGTAAGCGGCGCAGATATATTACCAATACATTCGCTTGCCATACAGCATCTTCAAAGAGTCATTGGGTATCACATCATATAACGCTGGTCCTCCGCACCCGTAGTGAAACTGCCAAAGGGGAATCTGTTTATGAGGCATCCCAAAAACTTCGCCGCTGCACCCAGCCCTGCCAGGATAACGACTATGTGTTTAGAACCAGCTTCATCGTGACTCGCATGCTTCTTCAGCTACGCCGCTGCCTCCGACCCTGTCGGATTAACGACCATGTTGCAAGATAATGCTCAAGTCACGAAGTACAAGCAGTCAATTTACCTAGACGACTGCCCGCTGTCCCCTGCCCTGCCAGGTTAACGGGTATGTCTTCCGGCTGACGGATTCCCCTGAAGAGCATTATTTCGTCGCTTGTTTCACTTGTTTCACTTGTTTCACTTGTTTCACTTGTTTCACTTGTTTCACTTGTTTCACTTGTTTCACTTGTTTCACTTGTTTCACTTGTTTCACTTGTTTCACTTGTTTCACTTGTTTCACTTGTTTCACTTGTTTCCATCTTTGCCTTTCTTGGGAGGCTGCCCCTTTCTTATTACGTAGCATCGCGTCGCGTCTTCTGGGGTGTGAATGAGGAAAAGTAGAGGGTTCTGGGGTTGAAGTGATCAGAAAGCGCAATTTATCGCTTTCGGTCTCGTCACTTTCAGTCTCATCAATTTCGGTCTCGTCACTTTTGGTCTCATATCTATCGGAAGGTTCTAGGCTTGGTAGCAGAGTTGGTAACAGGGCTGTAGAATTTTCTGCTATTGCCTCCTGATATGCTTTGCGTAATGCCTCTATTTCTGGCTTTGGCCCTTCGTCCCCCTCTTCTGGAACGTAAGAGAGTGTCGACTAATTAGAGCCGGGAGACGAGTGACGTGAACCTCTTGTTTGAACGCCCTGGCTATCGCTTGTCTTGATTTGCTTTGCTTGCGGTTCCTCTAATGGTTCAAGTTCAGTCTCGGTATCTGCTCCTCTTCGTTTCTTGAATGATTCAGAAGTCATCGGCAGCGATATTAGTGAAGGCGCTGAATTAATGTAGTGTGTAATGGGCAGAATATTGTCGGAATCATCAAGTCTAGGTTTCCTGTATGCAACGGTCAACTGAAGGGTCGATTTTCGCTTCGCCATGGTTTCGGTGGATCTAGTATTGGTGGGACGTATGGGTAATAGATTTAATAGTCTATGAACTGGTTAGGGATCTTGAGATTGAATGTGTCAGACGGTAAAGTGTTGTATGCCTATCACATGACTGTCAGCGCTTGAATAAGCCTATGATCGGGTGCCGGATTACATGTATGGGGCTTCTATCTGCAATGACACGGAGTACACATATTGCTCTATATAGCTACTGCCTTACTACCTCTTTGAATCTTATATTATGGCACATAAAGCTATTTCTAATGCTGTAAATAGTGGTTCAAACGTTTCTGTAACAGATGGCGTGAGGTTTGCAACTTTGCTGCTGTTAGCCGGGATGCTATTCACCTTTTAGAGTCTATCAAGTATGCAACATTACCCCCTACTCTCAAAAGCGATGAGAACTCGATAGGCTACCACCTATCGATAACCGGCAGTCATGTTCGAAGAGACTACGAATGGAAAAGTGGCGCGGGCTCAACATTAAATAGTTCACAAAAGAGAAGATATCCAGATATCCTCCTGTGTCCGCCATCGAAAACGCCGGGCTCTTTACAAACCCGCGAATTTATTGAGGATGCACACGCTTCCATTTTCTTTCATTAAGAATTAGCAGCTTTAATGTTTAAGATATGTGGCAAGCGTACTGTTATTTATGAGAAAGGCAACGCCAACGGTACGGACTTGACACTGCGAGCGGAAGAACGAAAATGTGCGTTTTAGGAAAAGCATAGAATTATCTCCAATTTAATCCATATCACTTTCTCCTTAAATTCACCATCAACAATTAAGATCAAAGTGATTTCAATGCACAACTTAATAATAAGCTTAGATATTATTATTAGCAGCGTCCTCCTTCGCATGCTTTCAACCTTACACCCACACCCACCGAGCTCTCTAGAAATATTTAGATTCATAGTTCCCTCCTGGAGTTAGCTATATCCGTTGGCGTCGATATTCGGACAGGGCAGCCCATTTCCATGCAGAAGGTAGCGTTACAAGGCATAAAACGAAACCCTTTGCTTAACTAGTTCGCGCTTGTTCGCTAGTATAAAGATCTACGTCAGGGGATCGTCAATATCATCAACATGTGGACTAAAATAAATAATAATTATTAATGTTTTTGCTTTTCTGCGCCTCTACCAATTAATAATTTTCATTATATGCATGAGATGCGAATGTGCTCTAGTGCGCGTGTCCTCTACTTCTATTAGACTCTATTAGTGCTCTTTGAACTGCACCGGCGGAAGATAACTTATGGTAATATTTGACCGGAGGTATTATATCTCGTTCTAGACCTCACATGCATGTCATAGCCAAACGGCGACTCTTAACCAAAAAGGGCAGCTATTTTCCCTTTTTTTTCAATCACTCGAGCAATCAAGAGAGCGTGATCCAGATTTGTGCACTGCGCCCGACGCTTTGGATGA
The DNA here is from genome assembly GCA_030708095.1 of Trichoderma sp. CBMAI-0020. NCBI lineage: Eukaryota > Fungi > Ascomycota > Sordariomycetes > Hypocreales > Hypocreaceae > Trichoderma > Trichoderma sp. CBMAI-0020. The sequence continues at coordinate 2,312,546 of JAJNCI010000002.1, forward strand.
TCATGGCGAGATTGACAGAGCCAAGGCTGATATTTGGGCACTTGCTGCCTCATGGCTCATGACTTGTTTGAAGTCACTCAGCAATACCAAAAAGCGCACACAGCCTCATCAGAAGATTGAAGAAATTTTAATTAAGCTAGAGCAGTCAGGATTGCCTCCGTCTTTACAATTTATGGATCTTCTCTTAGAGCCACAGAAACGGCCAAACGTAACAGAAGCTCTTGGCCACATAGTGTGGGAGCCTATCTTGAAGCAGAAGATAGAGATCGAGAATAAAAAAAGGCGGAAGCACGATGGAGTGCCAAAATCTAATAGAAGGGTAAAATTCAAGAGGCTCTCACTTGACATGGATAATAAAAGGTAAAGCAAAGTGTCCGATTTAAAAGCGCCTTCCGCGAATAATAGGCTAAGTTAATATACATAAAGTTATTATAATCTTGCTCTAATAGATATCAAAATTACTATATTGTTATCATCATAGTAAGTAATGCTGACTTAGTTACTATTACCAGGCACTAATAAAGTTATTATAGAGGCAGAAAATGATCACCAGACAAGCAGTAGATAGAAAAAGCAAGACCGCAAAATGAATATACACTCACAAAATAACAATAAGAGCACAAATTACACACACGCTGATCTTAGCCTTTTGTATACATAATTACCATATTGTGTGCTTAGAATCTTTGCGGTCTCGCTTTTTCTGTCTACCGCTTGCCAGAGCCCTTTGTGGAAATTTCTACCCTTACTATAGCCATTCTAAATAATCCAACCCGTACCTAAAACCACCTCGCGCTCCAAGGTAGGTATACAGGCAAACGGGATCCCGTACATTTAATCTACGCGGGTCCCGTATAAATTACCTAAGCCGCTATAACAACCGCTGTAAGATTACTTAGGCAAGTGATAGCGCGGGAGCACCCATGAGGAACCCAAGCTTCTTTTTCTGAAGCTCATCTTTGACATGACCAGCTTTCACATAAACGTCGATTGGCCAAGATCGCCAGCATCCACAAACAAATACTCATGATTGAGTCATTTTTTCTTCCTTGAATTCATATGTGATACATATAAATATCAACAGAGTCACTCAGAAAAACTTGAGAAAAGGGAGAAGCAAAATTGCACATCTCATGCGATATCAAAACCACCACCAGCCATGAAGTCAACATCTCATCATCTACGGCCTCTCGCCTTCAGACCACAACTCTCACTCTCATCCTCAAACATCCGTCTCTTCGCCTCTTCCACAATCCACCCCCCTCGCCAAACATCAAAACCAAAGCCAAAGCAAAAGCTCCTCCTCCGAGACACCATCCGCCGCTTCATCCCCGAAGAAGCCAAGAAATTCATCCGCCCATCTGGATCCCTCTGCACCACCCCCGAGACCGCCGCCTTCTTCGTCAAGCACAACATCGAGCCCGACAACGGTGCCGCCCGCCGCTTCACCGCCGGCCCGGCCATCCAAAACGCCGCAAAGGCCTACAACGCCGTCGTGGCCTTTAGCCCGCGGCACATCATCCATCCGCACGACCTGCGCTTCTTCGATCCCAGGGGCCACCCGCTGGCCGCGGCGAGGCGCCAAAAGTATCTGCGAAAGACGCGCGAGGAGCCGCTCTGGATCATGGTGACGAGCGCGGGCGCGGCGTCGGCCGTGGTGCGGGTGCTGACGCAGCGGCGGCTCAAGAGCGCCATCTACCGCTGCCTGGAACATCTCGGGTTTCCGAATGGCGTTGGGGAGCACAAGGAGATCAGGGGCACTGTCTGGGTCACGCTTTACGACCCTGTCAAGGCCTCAAAGCTGCCTCCGGAGCCGTTTGCGGAAGCCGTTGCCAGGGCTCTTAGGAGTAACTGTGCCCAGCCTATGAGATGACGGGTGTATGGACAATTCATACATGTCAATGTAATCTTCTTGTTGCATCCCCATCTCGTGTTATAGCCTTGGAGTTTTTCGTAAAACACATCAGCCAGCTGTGCTGTTTCACTTGATATTTGTATAAATGTATGTAGGTTGATATGTAGTCATCTTCGACGTCAATCGTCTTACAAGAAATGATATCATCGAGCTCAAGCTCAAATCGCACTGGAAAAGCGATTTCACACAAAGAAATGAAATATAACAAGGCCAAAGACATGTGCAAGTCGACCTCTCTCGAGCGCCATCTCCGCAACTTCGTTTTGTCAGCTGTGACAAAAACTGGATCCCCTTTTTTTCCAACACCACGCCTTCTCGTCCACCGAAAAGTAAAATATCCTGGACCTCATTCGCAAAACTGGATGCAAAAAGCTATCAAACGCTCTCCTCCAACGCCGGTGCATGCTCTTGGCTGTCCCTCCTGACTTTCTTCAGAAACCAAAGATGCCGGAGTGAACAGGCCTGACATGAAAGGAAATGAGAGAAATAAAATAAAAAAAAGGTTACTGGAGAGTGCTACAGGGAGCTTGTCTTGTTCAAAAAGGAGTCACCCGCCCCTTCGCCCTCTTCTTCTGTCGAGTAAGAAGCGATAAATTTCCCTTTGCCCTTGACATCTCCCGTCGTCGTCGTCGTCGCCGTCGTCGTCAAGCCAAGCTTGCTTTCCTTCATACTCCGTCGGCTAACAGGCCGCTTGTTAGCCAGCTTCTTTGGAGTTGCTGTGCCCCCCCTGCGACTCTTTGGTCGCTCTGATCTGGCAGCATCAAGGGGAGATCCTATCCTCAGCTCTTCGCCTGATGAATTTCGTCTCGTCGTCGGCGCCGTGGAGCCGCTCTTCATTTCTCGCATCTCTTTGACGACGTCTGCAAAGCTTTCTTCCAGAGTCTTCATCCGAGCGAGAACCAGCCTTCCCATCCTATCGCGATCTGCCGTATCAGCTCCTCCGACATCTCGCAGCCGGCTGTCCTTCATGAGAGCCAGGGCCATCTGCGTCTGGAAACTGCCTGCCAAGCCAGCGTTAATGTCTCCGGCAAAAGGAAGATTCGTGTTGTCAGACAAAAGGCTCAGGTCGGCGGACGAAAGCCTTCTAACGGCACGATCACGGTTCCTTGGATCAAGGCCCATGACAGCCGACCTGTTCAAACCACTAGTGCCCGCCTGTGAAGGCATAGTAGAGCGGGTATTGAGGGGTGGCGGAGAAAACATTGATCGCCGGCTAGGGGGGCTGCGCACGCCACTGGGCATCTCGCCAGCATTTCCACCTCGGCTTATCGTAGGTGGTGCTCTTTTGGGCGGCGAAGCCGACGCAGAGCTTTCAGGCGGATGGTCCATTTCGCCAGGATTGAAAAGTATGGTATTTGTAGACAGCGTGCGATTGTGTGCTACGCGTCGCCTAGGCTTGTTGGAAGAGTTTCCCTTGTCCGACGAGCTGTGAGACGAAGTTATGGCGGCCGACTGTGCCCCTGTAGGAGTCGTTGTGAAATAGTCGTCTGTCTCACTGGCGAGAGCATTATTCACCCTCCTAACACCGCGAGTTTCTGTGTTTGTGCCGTTTTCGTCTTCATATTCATCGTTTGTGACCAACTCATCATCTCCGTCGGCGTCAGTGTGGTCTTTGTACTCGGGTGTCAGGTGGGCGAAGCGAGGGTCCATCATCATGCGGTAGCCCCTGTACGAAGCTCCTCCTGCATTGGACGCCAGATCCGCTGGATCACTGACGATGGATCTGATATCGGATACCTGTCTGGAGTTTGAGCGCAGATCCCAACCCATGCTCATCCTTCTCTGCCAATCGGGAACAACTCTACTGTCCGATGGTGGCCAATTGGGACCTCCTCCGTCCTGATCAGTGCGATCCATCCAATTACGGATCGCAGTTTTGGTCTTGCGTCTCTCGTGCCGTCTCTGTGCTTTTGTAGCATCGGGCATGCGCAGAAAAAGCTCGTCAAGAGCCCTGTCCTTTTGATATCCCGCTACTGATTCTTCGCGCACTCGCATGCTCGGGCTGAAGATGGTCGTCCTATTGGCCATGTCCCCAAAAGAAATCGCCCTAGTCCGACATCTTCCTGGGTTTTCGACCAGATCTGTAGGCTCATACATGGACGGCGCTAGCCAGAATCTTTCGTACAAGTAGATACAGAACAGCAGAGGGCAGTGAGTCACTTTGATGATGATGCGATTGAGCAAGACAAAATGGCGAAGGGGCATGCAGTAACGCAGAGGCATGAGCAGCCACGCAAAGATGTTGCTGGGTGCAATGTAAGAAAACAATGCGTCGTTTTTTACCATGGAGATGGTGTTGACAGCAAAGAGAAACCTGTAGGAAGCAGCGTTAGTAATGGCCGCTTTCGAAGAGATAACTAGAGTGATAAATGCATACTGATGCTCTTCGTTGGCATTGGACGCAATAGCCATGAAGGAGTTTGTTAAAACGGTGATGAGAATTGTCCTGAGTAAAAAGGTCAGCAAGGCACAATCCTGTTGCCGGGGTCCAGGGACATACACAATCAAGAAGTGACAAATGATGAGGAAAAAGCAGAGCAATGCTCGCGCAAGCCAGTTGTACGATGGCCATCTATTTGACGTTAGCTTTTAGGCCATAATCAAAGGAAGGAGTGGGAAAGGGGGCCATACACATCCCAAGCGGCGGGCGTGAAGCCCATGAGGATCTGGAATATCTTGTACGCAACCTCGGCACCATTACTAGAAGTGGTAGAAGAAGTGAAAAAGACAAAGAAGCCGCTACACACAATAAGAATCAAGATACAGACGGCTGCCAAGTCAACAGCCATCAGCCGAAACGCAATCAGTAGCTGGGAAAAGTACTGGTAGTGGTCCAGGACGCTGAAGATGCGAGGCAGTAACAGGATGGCATTTGCAGCCAACACGTCAAAGGCCATTGCGTTCCAGTGATGAGGGTCGGCGAGGAAGACGCCATAGACACGCATGCAGTAATAGGCAATGAGCAGCACCAGGATGCCCAAGTCAAAGATATTCCAAAAGCTCATGAGGTACAGGGCAAAGCCTTGTTCATTGAAGCCCACAAGCTCATCGAGCATGAAACCAGCACTCCAGAACCAAAAGACCAGTTCTAGGCCAGTGATTTGCGCAGATCGTTTAGCCAAGACGGCCAAGAAGAGCCCAATCAAGACACCAAGGGACAGCGTAGACAAGAACGATCTATAGCGTGGCACACGGAGACGAGACAGCTTCAGCAAGGATGCCTGTCTGGGATCGTACAACATCACGGTTCTCCTGCCAGGAGGGGCGGCAAGGGTTCCCGGCTTGGGAGGCAGCGAGCCCAAGAGAGGAGTCCTATCATCAACTTTGGGCTGGCTATTGTAGCGATAATAGGGGCTTGAAGGCGATTCCCGGTGCAGGCTATCGGCAGAAGAGTAGAAAGAAATGGCACCATTCCAGATAGCCTCAAGCTGCTGGACCACAACGGGATGGGCAAGGAAATGCTTGGCCGAGGCCCGAATGGCAACCTCCAGAGTCGATGTCCGCGACGCTACGAGGGGGTTGTTTTTGGATTTGCTGCTGGTGCTGCCAGCCGTCATGGGAGGTGGTTGTGCTCCTGGCAAGCCCTGGAGAGGATAGAAGTCGTAGGCCAATGCATCAATCAGCTCGCGAGTGGAGTACTCTTTGAGCATCTTCAGGGCTAACAGCTCACAGACCTTGGCTCTTGTGTTGCTGGTTCCAGCATTGGCGGCATACAGCTGGCCTTCCTTGGTGAACTGGAGGCAGTTTGCCATGAGGGCGTAAATCGTGGCTCGGGAGAAGTGCTGGCTTCGAATCTGCTGCTGCATCGGCTTGACAAGGAATTGGGAGACCTGGGGGGACCGTAGCTGGTCCCAAGTAAGCGTCGTCTCAGTGCGAGAGCTCACGATGATTCGGATAGCATGAGTCAAGCTATAGACTGGAAGAGCATCTAGAGAAAGCGAAAGAAAAGCGGGTGTATAAGTCAGCTGGCCGGCCTTGGGTGTGCTTGTTGAAGGCTCATCAAGTCAAGAGGTGAGCCTGAATATCATACCGAGGTGCGAGGAGGAGAAGAGCGGAAGGACGGGCAGAGTATTGCGTCTCCGAGGCTGGCGTTCTTCTTCCCCATCATCTTCATCGTCTTCTTGGTCTTGCCCTCGAATTCCTTCGGGAGGCATATCAGTCGTGTAAGCACGACGGCGACGAGTATTGTTGCTGCCATTGCTGTTGCTGTTACTGTTGCTGTTGCTGTTGGTGTTGTTGCCATCACCGAAACGGCCCGAGTCATTCCTGGCATTGTTATTATTGCTATTGTTGTTGTGATCGAAGCCGTCATCTTCGTCCTCGTCGTCGTCGTCTGCTTCTGTGAAATCCGCCGTGGCATGGGCTCGATGGGCGGGGAATGGCCGCAGCGGCGTAACGGTAGACGGCGAGATGCTGTCGTGACGACCAGAAACGCGGCGAGGGGGGGCCGGTCGAGGGCGACGCAGGGCTATGGAGGACATCTTCGGGGCCTGCCTGAGCTGAGTCCTTGGCTGAATCTAGATATGCCGGAGTCGAAGTTGCGGCTGGGAGACCCGTCACTGTCAGCACAGCTTGGCCGGGCACGCCATTAGGACTGGAACAAAGAAAGACGGAGGATCGAGAGAGGAGGCAACAAGCGGCTCTCGCCTGTGCGAGTTGGAGTGGAGAGGAAAGAAGAAAGGCAAAAAGCGAAGAAGAGGCGAAAGAGGAGGGATCGCGAGAGCAGCACGGGCAGGGCAGCTGTTGCTCCTTCTACTATAATCGTCTACTGGGCTGGGAGCTTTAGCCCACAGCGGAGCGCAAGAGGGCTCAGCAGGCCTGCAATAACGAGCTGGATAGCGGCCGGCAGGGGTCTTCCCCAGCTGCTTGTAGCTAGCCCGTAGCGGTCGGGACGGCCAAAGCCACCAAGACGAGCTCCATCTGTCCAAGCCGATTCCCATCAAGGCCCTTCGCTAGAAGGTTGATCATCCATGCCTTTGACCCATTTCGGCATTAGCATTAGCATCAGCATCAGCATCAGCATCAGCAACAGCAGTTCCTCATCACCAACAGCAGCAGAATGCAAGACACACTGGCAACAGGCAAGAGAGCGGCGCGGAAGAGCCGCAGCGCTGTCTGTGCGAGTCGAGAGCCAAAACGTCGAACTTTGCAATGACATCAAACCATCGGCTGTCGTGCTTTTGGCCTCGTGCCGTTGCTAGTGGCGTTGCATTGCTTGCTCCGTATCATCGGTCACGGTTTGGCTCTGGATAAGCTTTACTTTTTTTCCCTTTATTTTTTTTTCTTCGTCCAGCCTGACCGTTTCTTTAGTCTGACCCGCCAAGGGAGGGCCGCCACGGGATTCCCAAGTAATGGAGTCGCTGATCCATTCCCACAGCGGGCCAGGCTTCTGGTTCGATTGTCTCTCTTCTTGTCTAAAAGCGCCATCTCGTCGAGATTCAAGACAAGTCGTTGCTGCTCCCTCTGCCTATGCGTGTTTGCATGACGCTGCATGGACGGTACGTGCATTAGACTGGCAGCAGCAGCAGCTCTGAAAATCATGAGATCAGCAGCGCATTGCCGTTTCCTGGGGTGGCACAAAAGTCCCTGCATTTGCCTTTGCAGCGACCTGGTTGCTTGATTGGAGGAGCAATGCAACCCTTGGCTCTGCTGATTGATTTTCCGTTGCCCTCTGGCTCTGGCTCTGGCTCTGGTCTGGCCACAAATGCCGTGCAGCCAGCGCCGGCCAACAAGAAGACGGCACAGGCTGGATCCAGCCACACACAACAAAGGACGCATGACACGGTCGAGGTGGGCTCCCACATGCCAGACAAGTGCCGCCCATTGGGGGAGCCTTTTCGGGCAGACGCTGCTGAGAAGGGGGACGCTATTCGAGCTACACGCATATAACCTGTCGTTGTTTGGATTTTTCGACGCCGTGGCTTGAGTTAGTCCTTGGCTTATCAGGTCTGGCTTGAGCCTAGCCCGGCTGATGGGGCGAATCCTTTTGCTACCAGTAACATTTGTCTGTCCCTATGCAGTTGCCAATCCTTTCGGTCTCTCGAGGTGTCGTGACCAAGACTCTCTGCGCTCTGCCGAAAGAGATCGCCGGCTCGATGCGAAACTGGCCTCTGCGCGAGAGGACTAGGTAGCTTGCAGTTAGATTCCAGCGCCGTGATAAGCTTTTGCGGGCTGATGCCAGACGCTTAGTGCTGTGCAGCTTGATTGTTAATTTGCAATAGTTTCAGCGCTCATGACTGCTGCGGTTGGAATGGGGTATGGGGCGCAGATGAACTCGAATGATGGAGAAGGGAAAAGAGATGACAATGACGGCATTGAATCAATTGCCATCATCTGGCATCACTCAAGCCTACTCTGCCTCGTCCACCAATTACCGCATCTGCAAATACAGGTAGCTGGGGGAACCTGTAGGAATGCCAAGCCTATCAACAATAGACTTGGGTAAGACCTTGGAGCCTCTTACGTCGAGTTTGCCTACATATCACACAGCCTTTTTGGGACGAGTGAACAGTTTCCAAGACAGATCTAGAACATTTTTCAATTGTATAAGGATGGTGCTGTAAAGTTTCTCGCAGATAAAAGCACTTGTGGCACTATAACAAGCCCCGATTCTTGATACCTATTATGACAGCCATTTATATAACCTTGGCTCACCATCACTCATGGGAATCTCATCTATAAGTATGTGCAAAGTTTACTTTATTATAACCATCTACATTTGCTAGCTGCACGCAGCCCATGATATATGATTACCCGATGTTAGTGAAGATGTTGAAAAGTTGACTACAGTATACAATTAAAGTAAAATAACTTAATGAGAGTATTGGTAAGTCTGTTCTCTCAAAACATTTCATAAATGCCCATTTTATCAAATCCGAGTAACGTAAGAAAACTATCCCTCTCATTGGCGCTCACCAGCATCATCACCACCACCACCATCACCACCACCACTAGTACTAGCAGCAGCAGCAGTACTGGGACCAGCAATAGTAGTACTATCAGCAGTTGTAGTACTATCCGCAGTAGTACTAGGACCCGCAGTAGTGGTAGTAGAAGAGGCACATTGCCCATCTAATCTCAGCTGTGCAAAGAGGTCTAGCTCCGTCGATTCATTCTCCTCGGCGGGCTTTTCCTTGAGCTTTTCAAGCAAGTCGTCGATATAAGTGCCCACTGAAGAATAGTAAAGTACGTGAGCGAGGGCGCGGCGAAGAGCTAGAAGTCGAGGCTCTGGAAAGGCAATTGATTTACCCTCTCCTTCTGTGCGCAATGTTCGAGTGATGGGAAGTTCACTTCTCATGGCTAGAGGGACAAAGGCCTCGATCCTGTACGTGTGCGGCGAGTGGGTTAGCCCATCATGCTGCGTAAAGTAGATTTCGAACTCGGCAAACATGTGATGGTAATTTTTGGTGAGAGTCACGGCATTCCGCGGCGTGCCAACGCACTCGTTGATTATATCTTGAATGCCACGGTCGAATATGTTGAGAATCGCCAGCGTGAGTTTCCTGGTGCGACTCTGTACCCCGAATGTCTCATTTAGTCTTGTTGTTCAACCAACACCAACGTCTGGACTGTGCTCCGTACGCAACAACGAGCCCATCATTGAACCCTTACCTCTTCAGAGGGGCTTGATCCAATCTCGGCGAGAGAGTGGGGAACAATCGGCGCGGCCTCCAGGTGGAGGAAACGATTGCCGCCGAACAACGGCCTCCCCTCGTCGTCCTTGGCTTCATTGGCGTGTTGTTTGTGTCGTGTGACTGCTTCATCGAAATCAAATGCATTCGTGATGATACAGCGATGGAGATCTCGGGTCAGGCAATCCTCACGAGGATCTGTTATGAGATCCGGCACGGCGGGCTGCGACGTCAGACTCGGCAGGGGTGCCCGTCTCGCAGCGGCCTTGACTAACAAGAGAGACACTACCTGTTAGCAACGGTATATACAGGCAGCGTATAGAAGTATATACATGGGGGTGCGTGTGTAACATATATCGTAGTAGCAGTATCAACATATATGTGTGCATAAGTAGGAAGCAGGTGTGTAAGTGAGGGTCAGGATGAATTGGAAATAAAGAACGTAACAATGTCGCACGCGGTAGGTAAAAGTTATCCACCAAGAAGTCTGCAAAGGCAGAGATCTTCAGCCAGAGCTCATTGGCCTGCGTCTTATCGCTCAGATTAACACGGGCCTGGCCGTTGATTGAGAGCTCCAGTGCCTGGAAAAAGGTCTGCAAGAAGTGGGCTCCCGATTCCTCGGAGAGGGCGTATTCATAAGTGTACTGGATCAGCAGATGGCGCTTATACTTGGAGCGGTCACGCTTCCGTTTACTGTAGAGATCAATGATGGTGTAGAATTTGGCCTTTGCCAGGACGTTTTCATCAGCATCCAGCGGTTCGCGCGAAGTGTTTAGCACGGCCGCTAGGAATCGCCGGTGCTGCTGGAGAGACTCGGAGGCCATCTCTTGAGCTGTGGCCCTTTTCATTGCGTACTAGGCCCAGCAGGTATATCTCGATATTCTTGAGGGATGGGGAGAGAGAGATGAAGAGGAAGATGGAACGGTACAAGCTGTGCTCCCACCCGATGGAGGGGGACGATATTTTTCTGGCCAAGGTTGTATGGAGAGAAATCGAAGGAGCGAGGGATTGCTCGAGACGCGCCGTGAAGCCGGCATCTGCGTTCAGGTGCATGGCCTTGCGGCTGACGTAAGGACAATGCCACCAAACACCGTCATTGCATCGAGGCCAGGCCACGCAGCCTGAATTGATTTGCTGCAATATCTGCGGTTTGGCGTCTGGGGGAAGTAGATTGTAGTAGACGTATGTATCAATTAGGTACGCAGCAGCCTTACATCACCGTGCTAGATTTTCAAAACACCATGAACAGCAGTCATCGCTCTGATGCTCCGTATCAACATTCGGAATGCTAGAAATACGCAAGCTAAAAGGAATCAAAAATACTACAGAGATATAGAAAATTGACCTACAGCTACATAATCGAGCACCCGTCCTCATTGTATGAGCAGCCGCAGGCAATCTCCGTTGCTCTTGTTCATGAGAGATCAGGAGGAGCCATCACCATCGTATAGTTGGCTCTCCTAGCGAAAAATAGATAAGCTATCGGCCACTTGCTCTAGAGTAGAAACTATTGCGTACTAATGAGTGTTTAGCATGTTCACCATCCTGGCCACTTGCCTCAAGACTAGGCACTGGTGCCGAGTTAGCAGTACCAGTCAGTATAGCCTCCCTTGTTAAGGGCACATGGACAGCATTGTTGCGAGCCAGCTATCAAAGAGGTCGAAGCGTCTATATTCGAGTATCCCATCCTCGGGCAACATTGATCTTTTGAAAGCAGAATATAGCTTTGAAACGCAGTTACATGAGTCGGCTTTCTTGCTGCTTAGCGTTGCGTGTTTCGGAGACAGAACGTCAAGATGGTGTATGTGCAACTGCGTGTCGTTTGTCAGTCTTACAATGTATGATTTCAAGACGGGAATTTTAAACTGAATCTATATGAGCAACCTTCTTACTGCCACTATTTTGCAAATCGAGAGTGTCCATCATTTGGCAGGTAAATATGTTGTGCCATGGAGACTTTCCGGGTGAGACTTGCGAGTCCCACTTAATAAAAGTAAACTCCATGGCCGTGGGGGCAGCATCTGCAATATGGCGATGCTCTGGAAGAGCAAATTGTTGCTATCATACTCAGCAATTGATATGCAAATACGCTACAACAACCACTGAAATGGCTGTTCCGAAAACGCAGCTGTATAGGTATTCCGCGACGTCCAAGCACCCACCTAGACTCAAGCTAGAAGCGTTGCTCTAGCCGAGAGCCGGACGGAAGGACTATGGAGCGTTCGGCGAGAGGATCGAACCGCGTTTGTCCATCGTTGCCTTTCCAAGAAAACAATGCAGAAGTGGCCTGTTCTAGTTCAATGCAGTCTGCCGTTGGTATGTCTGTGCTTTGTGATGATGTTGCTACCCGGCAGCAGTACCAGTAACAACTTACGAGTACATAACGTACAGTACCTACTCGATTTCTGGAGAACTGCACGAAGCTTGCTTCTGATCCCTGTTGCAGAAGCGCTATGCTAGCGGTGCTTAGCTTCTGGCTGAAAGAATAGCGGTGTGATGATGCATGAGAGAAGAGAGGGGAAAAACCCTCGTCTCTGCGGCAAGGTCAGTCCGTTCTCGATGCCAGGCGTACGGTGAACTGAAGACGGAATTAGTCTTCACGGTGGCAAATCTTGATGTGCGCTTGTGCTGCTAGTAGTAGTATAGGTACTGCGTATCAGTATTTTCACCGAATTTGTGGGCTGTCATCTTCTTCGCCGTCGGCTCTGTTCTCTCGCCTGGGCTGTGAATGCTGATGGATGGATCATATTTATTAGCGACCTACAAAGTGCTGTGCAGTACTCCGTCCAGCATGCGTGAGTTGGCAGCCCGGGGAAACCTGCCCGCCTCCATGCAGCGAATGAAAAGCCCAAGACGTGCTGCTGCCTGACAATGAGGGCCATCATGGAGGGGTATTATGGAGGGTATCTTATTTTACTTCGAGTAGCACAGCAGCTTGAGCAGGTCCAAAGATTGCGCCACAGCATCTTCTGATTTGCTACGGCAAGCCGCTGCCTCGAAATTGGTGGCTGTCACTTAGAAATGCCACCAGTGCCTTTTGCTTGTCTTCTGGCGGCTCTCTCTCACGGGGTGGCTGGTGGCTGGAGCTTAGTTGCTCCCACCAGCTCGCGCCACAGGAGGTGGCAAGGATCCACCCTGGTCGTCCCGTGTGGGGCGGATCTTCTCTTTGGAGAGCGCCGGCTGTTATTGGGCTGGACCTCTGCTTTTGAGCAGCATTTGGTGAAGAGCCGTGGATTTTGGTTAGGAAGATGGACGAATGTAATGGGATATTTCGGGGTTTTATATATTACCAATACTAATACTAATACTAATACCTACTAATACCTACTAACAAGTAGTATATAGTGCTTGACAAGATCTGTATACACAATAAATGACATGTGCTTATAGGAAAAGTCGAAAATCTTACCAAGAGGCCAGATGAAAGCGACTGTTAAAAGACGCCATTCTAAAAGAAGAAAGAAGGGAATGGGCAAAGAAGAGACCAACAAATAACTTCAGCCGCAGGGTCCAAGCTGAGAATCGCTAATACAGGAAGCCGAGCGCTGAGAAGCGTGGCATCTGTTGATGATGCTGTAGGTCTAACAAATCTTATACCGCGACCAACTCTGTACGGAATGTGGCCATCGCCAGACGGACGGCGCTGCATGGCGCTAGCGATGATTACAGAAGGAAGACGCATTGATTGAGCGCCCACTCACACTCACCACCGCTGTATTCCTGACTGCCAGAATCCGTGTAGTGCTTGGAGCATAAAATATAGCGTCAGGGGTTCGCCGACCCGCCTTGGCCACCACAAGCGCCGGGGAAGTCTTGGGAACCTGGAGCTGCCCACGGACCACAGCGCCAGGCGCTGTACCCGCTACGTCCGGCCGCTGCTAGCATTGGGCAGCCCGGACATTTAGCATCCAATAGCTACCCCATTTGCATGGCAGGCCCAGCACCCGAAACTCGACGATGAGCCCGTCGTGCTGCAGCATTTTTTTCCCCTCTGCTGCTGGGCCAATTGACTCAACGTTGACGGCGCTTCCGAGGCCATTCAAAAGCCGGAAACCAGAGAAAAGACGGAAGCTCAACTCAGCGCAGAAAACAGGGCAAAGATTAGCAGCTACGCCGTCAATTGCACGATAGCTTCTCGGCACACGATTTGGCACCTTCTGATTACATCCATAGACTACGATCCGTCAGGCTGCTTCTCTTCCCCACAGTCCGGGCCTGTCCCACGCTTGTTTTTTCTTCTTTTCTCTTCCTTTTTTCACCTGTCGACTCTTATCTCTTGTCTCTCTCGTCTCTTGTCGACGCTCTTTGTTTCGCTCCCTCCCTCCCAGGGGAAAAACAAAACCCGTGCCAAAAATAACCCCCCCCCCCAGAGGTCACGGTCCCCCCGGCGTCAAAACGAACTCCTTTCCTGGCACCGACTAGCCTCGACCAGCCCGCAGCCCCTCGATGAAACACCAGAGTCTTTACCGTATTACGCATGCTGAAGACCGCTAACCGACCCAGCCAAACGATTCCTACTGTACTGCTACTGTTGCTGTCGCTGCCGGCGCAGATTCGGGGTCTCTAGTGCCGTTGCTGCATCTGATCTGCCTGCGGGCTGCTGCTGCTGCCGCTACCTGGTACGAAGTAGCTGCTGTTACTGGGTCCTCGCATAACAGGCATTGGATCGAACCACCTCTGCGTTTGTCTGCTGCCTTTGGCTGTCCTTTGGAGCGTCAGAAAGGAGGACCAAGGCCGTATCTGAGCAAAGAGACAGAGGCGCTGGAACAACCCACCTAGCCTGCCCGGCACTGCGAGTAGCTGATCGCCAACTGTCGAGAGTCAAGAGTCCACTGCACGGCACAGCAAAACCCAAACCCTACCAAGTCCACTTCTCGTCAACCAGCTGCGAGGGCCCTCCTCGATGGCAATGGACTCGGGCGAGAAGCTGAGCGGCCGCGAGCCGTCCACGCCAGTCATGGCCGCCGCCGACACAGTCTCCAAGCCCATCGACGAAGCCGAAGTTGTAACCCCAAAGACGACCCGTGATTCTCTCGTGACCGTAAGGCTCTCAGAGCCGCCAACGCTGACGTTGGAGACCGCCTCTGCTCGAAATAGCGATATCCCCGAGGTGCCTGCGCTGCCAGCGACCAGCGAGCCGATCGAGGATCCCACCAGCTCTGGCTCTGGCTCTGGCTCTGATGCGCCAGACGCCGCCCGAAACTCGACCGCCACTTTGTCTGCCTCCGCCGAGGCAAGCCGTAGCCTCCATGATGAACTCGGAGAGTATGACGATGCCGATAGCGATGGCTCAGATTCAGACGAGGTCAACTGGGAAAAGCTTGAGAAGACGGAAGACGAACAGACCAAAGATGAAGAGACTGATAACGTACGTGCATTGGAGATATCTGCAGGCCACTCATTGTTCATTGTTGCAAGCCTCCTCGCTGACTGTGACTGTTGTGTATTCTAGTCCACCGCTCTGCTTCTGGCCCGCTTAGAACAGGAAAACGCCAAGCTGGCGACAAATCCAAAGACCGTCAAAGTCCAGCTCGTCGAGAAGCCTCCGCCAAACAGGCCGCGCCCGCCATCAATGGCTATGCTCCGCAAGATGGTTCGAGGGCCCACGCCCGCCGCGTTGCGATACTCGATGCTGCCTCCGCCGCCGATGACGGATCTCGAATTCTACGCCGCCCTCGTCAAGGACTACCAGCAGACCGCGGCCAGGCTGCCCACACTGTTGTCCAACAAAATCCGCAAGGGCATCCCCCCGCCGCTGCGAGGCGTGGTGTGGCAGAGCATGTCTGGCTCTCGCGACCACGACTTGGAGGAGCAGTACGAGCGACTCAATGGCGAATCCAGCCCGTATGAGGGTCTCATTGGCAAGGATCTCGGCCGCAGCTTTCCTGGCGTTGAAATGTTTCGCGACCCTGACGGAGACGGCCAGCGCATGCTTGGGCGAGTGTTGAAGACGTTCAGTCTGTACGATACCAAGATTGGATACTGCCAAGGCCTCGCATTTCTCGTTGGCCCTCTGTTGATGCACATGCCTGACAAGCAGGCATTCTGCATTCTGGTTCGGTAAGGATGATTTTCTTTGTCTTCTTCTCTTCTCCCCTCCTCATCTCCCTGCTGCCTCTGCCGCTCTCAATCTAAGAGTCAACGGAGGTGACACGACTCTGGCCCTTGAATCGACCCGACCCGATTCGACCCGATATGATGTAGCACATGTGATACTGACCTCTTCCCGCTTTCGTATAGACTCATGGAGCGCTATGATTTGAGAAGCTGCTTTTTGCCAGACCTTTCGGGACTCCATGTGCGAATATACCAATTCCGAGAGCTCTTGAGAGCCAATCTCCCCTCGTTGTGGAGCCACCTGGAAGATCTGCAAGTAGAAACGGCCTATGTCTCGCAGTGGTTCCTCAGTTTCTTTGCAACCACCTGCCCCCTGCCGATGCTTTTCCGCATTTACGACGTGATTTTCGCCGAGGGTGCCCCTGAGACACTAATGCGCGTCGCACTATCACTAATGCGGAGGAACGAGGCCAGATTACTGTCTTGCACCGAGCTCGAAGACGTGATGCAGCTTCTCTTGTCCAGGGGGTTATGGGATTGTTACCACTACAACGCCGACGAGTTTGTGCAAGATTTCGCCAGCCTCACCGGCATTGTCACTCGAGAGAAGCTCGCCCAGCTGGAGCAGGGATACCGTGAATCTCTAGTTGCGACCGCCAACACCGCCCGCACGTCTGATATTGCAACCGCCGCCGCGCGATTCCTAGGTCGCATCTGGGCTTCGTCCGGTGCATTCCCCAGAAGCTCAGGACTGGCTCCAGGTTTTAGCGCACCATCAAGGCCACTGAGCATGTTGCGACGCAGCACCTCCAAACAAAGCCTTGCCTCCACCCTAAACTCGGTTGAGGCAAGCTCCGCCAGTGTCATGAGTTCATCGTCGACAGATGCCACTACTGTGTCAAGGGACTCTTCAAACACTGTCGAGGACGATTCTGCAAGTCGCGAATCAACCCCGGTAGCTCCCAAAGTCGCCGCCAGCAGTAGCAAAAACACAGACGATAAACATCTGCATGGTCAGATTGAAGATCTCCTCACCGTGCTAAGTGAGCTGCAGCGTAATCATGCGCTGCTGTCGAACGAACTGAAACGTGAGCGGGAGGAGAGAGAAGAGGACCGAAAAGCTGTTCGATCCCTCTTGGAGGGGCTCAGGAAGAGAGCAAGCCTCGCAGACGAGGAAGAGGACGAGGAAGAGGATGAGGAGGAGGAGGAAGAAGAAGGTGGAGAAGACAGTTTGAGTTTGAAGAGCTCTAAAAGGGCTACGAAAGACGCAGAAGATAAGACAGATGAAGAAGAGGTAGAGGACGAAAAGGAGGAGAAGGAAGATGAAGCAGAGAAATCAGCCGATGATGATGATGATGATGATGATGATGATGATGATGATGATTCGGCCGATACATCAGATGCGCCATCCGCAGAAGACTTGTCAGAGCTGCTTGATAGAGTGGAAAGCCGCTTCGGCAGTGGAACTGAGGGCGACGATGGCGACAGGAGCAAATCTCAGCCGTCAGCAACTGGCACAAACTCGGAAATGCAGGTCGAGCTGCAACAGGCCAAAGACCAGCTGGCCAGTGCCATGTCGCAGAACCAGAATTTCAGCCGGCAGATACACGACTTGGACCAGGAAATGTCGTCGCTGAAAGAGCAGATCCGGGAAAGCCACAGCCACGTCAGGACCCTTCACCAGGACAAGCAGCGGCTGGAGAAGCAGATACAGGCTTTGCGAGCTCGACCGGCATCCAGCGATCCAGGCCTGGGCAGCCTTGATTCCGGAACGGAGTGGACCCCCAAGCCACCCGCTGGGCTGAGGGAGTTTAAGCTCGGGCGCAGCAAGTCGATGGCCTCGCAGGGCTCAACATATGACCGGCGGAAGTCGTCGGTGATGCAAAGCAACGACCTGGTGCCACCGCTCCCGGCGTCGATGCCCCCGACACCATTGGCGTCAAACGAGAGCAAGTCGTCTCAGAACGATCTCGATACGCTGTTGATGGAGCTTGCGCAGGCAAAGACGGTGCAGGCCATTGCGAAGCAAGAGGCGGAAGAAGCGAAGCAGCAGCTGGAAGCGATGAAGAAGATGTACAACCACGCTCAAGCTCAGCTTCAAGCCCAGGCCCAAGCTCAAGGAGACGTTTCCAACGGCCCTGTATCTCCGGGCTCGATCAACGCCAAGGTTGCCGCGACGGCGGCCGCGTCTCCCGGGTCAGGCGGTGGTGGTTTCTGGGGCTGGCGCAGGTGAGAAGAGCTCTAAGGAGAGAGAGAGGCAGGGAGTACTGCACGGAAGAGATGGGAAGTCCAGTTGGATTGAGAGACATACCTATCTACGCATACATCAACACACAGCACAGACAGACACAGACAGACACACATATATATGTATGTATCATGTCGCTGGCTACTTGCTCAACATTGTCGCAGTCATTCCGTGGCGACACACATCATTCAGTAGAGCACGACACACAGCACCGTTATGAGATGGAAGGGTCTTCTACACCTTTGCAACCAAACGAATTAGACGGAAAGAGAAATAGTCTCTCTCTCTCATGAGGTAGACACACAAACGAGCTACTTGTATCTTTTGCTTTCTTATCTCTCCTTTCATCTATGTATTAGGGAAGCAAAGCCCATGTTTTATGGAGCGGGTTTGTTTATATCTTTTTTCTTTTTTCACCTTGTTTAGCACGGAGTTTTTCCTAGTTGTTCTCTTTTTATACCTTCCCTGATGGTATAGGAAATGGGTCAGTCAACATGACAGTCAATGTATGCAAGCTACAAGACTTGCCAGATAGCTTTGAACAGAACAGACATTAGCAGACGCAAATACTAGCACACAAACACAAGTTGAGATGCAGTGAGATTTTGATTATGCGACATCCCAACTTGTAGATTTCGCTCTTTTACTATCCAGAAACGTCACATTCACATCAATTTAGACAGCCTCAAAAATTTTCAAAAAAGATATCGTACTATGCAACCTAACCTGCGAAATCGTTTCACACTGCGTAGACTAGACAGGATTCCAAACAGCTCGTCTGCTTAGCCTCTAGAGTCCATGTAGGAAAATTGAGGCTTTCATCGTAGGGCAAGTGTAAAGAGAGGTAGAGTAAAAAAAAAAAAAGAAGACCATCCCAAACTGATAACAAGAAAAACGGAAAAAAGAATTTGCAAAAAATAAACCGATTGGTTTCGTAGCAAACGCCAATGTCCTCCACGCTCATCTCCGTTGAATGTGCCTTTCTCAGCACAAAAAGTTACTCTTCACCAAACGTTAAACTTTTCGTGCCAATTGAGCGGATATCATCATGCTCTGATACGGTGATTCACCGTCGTCTCCCAAAACCATGCATCCTGCCTATCTTGATTCCAATCTTGAAGCCTCCATCACCTCGATGGTAGGTTTATGATTCACAGTGTAGAGAACGTGAAACGAGCAGCCACTAGGACAGCCCACGCTCGCTTTCGTTTCTCTTCCATTGTAGACACACCTATTGGTCTAAAGCCCCAAATTTAGGCAATGATAGGCTCCTGGGGGACAACTGGTTCGGTAGCCTTGGGCTCCTCAGTAGGAGGGGAGGGGAACTCGGGAGCCTTCTTAGTGGCCGAAGGAGAAAGGCCGCGAGTGCGCAGAATATCCTGAACCTTGCCAGTGTAGTCTCCGGCATACTGCTTTCCAACAGCAGCAAGGTGGTCGGCCTGCTTCTGAGCGGCATCTCGAACTTGCGCAGTCTGGGCGTTGATGGCGTCGGCGGCAGTCTTGAGCTGCTCATCAATGAACTCCTGGTTGGAGGAGTAGATCAGAGGAGCAAAGAAAGCAATGGTGGTTGCAATGATGGTAAGAACCCAGTAGGGAGCGACCTTGATGAGGAAGCCTGAGATGAAGGCAGCGACGCAGGCCTACAAAAGGAGAGATTAGCACCCTGAATGAAGAAAATGGAAACTAGTGCGCGACTCACGGCAACCGAAACACCAATATTCTCAACAAACACTATGCGCTGAGCTTCGATGAGGAAGAAGTTGATGAGTCCGTGGGCATCGCTGACCATTGCTTCGAAGGTGTCGCGTGAAATGGTGAAGTACTCGCGCGGGCGGAACTGGGAAGCCAGGCCATTGTTAAGGACCAGCTTGCCTGAAATCTCAGCAGCGACAGTGGTGGCCAAGACCATCCAGGACAGTCCGAGGGTCCAGCTTAGGAGGTTCAGGTACCTCACAGCGATGATGGTACTGACGACGGAAGCATATGCGATGGCCGAGTCACCTTTGATAAGCAATAAAACGTTAGCACAAGAGGCGGCGCCATATCTATATTCAGCAGCGGGTGAGGCAGTTGGAGTAAAAACAACAAGAGAAAGATTTGGGTCGGGAGCTACTCACGGGGCTTCTCCCAGGAAAACAAATGCCTGAAGAGCGAGTGATACGGCGTCAGGGTCTGTCCAGCATTGCCGTTGGCAGCTTCTATGAGCTCATCGTCAGTTGCGTCCAGATGGGGGCCAAAACAAAGGCAGCGACTGCAGGGCCTATATCTGTCACATGCAAAACTGTCCAACCCAAGCGTCAGCATCCCGTCACTGCCAATGATATTACTGGATAAAAAAAAAACAGACCACTTCGTTCCCATATATGTAGGTACGAGGTCGATCGCAGTGCAGTGCAGTGCAGCGCAGCGCAGCCGTAGAACAATAGAAGAAGCGGGAAATGGAAAGTGTAGTAGTTGCAGTTTCCACATACCTTACTGGGTTGACCATTTACCGCGCCAGCAGAATCGGCCATGGTGATGATGGGGGCTTGTTCGTTATTTGTCGTCGAGAAGCTTGGTTGGAGGTATTTTTGTCGGTGGCGCGGCGGTGGCGGCGGAAAGGAGGTCGTCGGAAGCTCTGGGCTTTGGTTTCGTAGGGGCTGGAAAGCTGTCGTCTCAGTATCAGAGCTGGAAAATGGAAAAGGGGAGAATGCGCAAAAGGAAAAGAAAAAGGCAGCTTGTTTCGCAGAGCTCAGATGGGTGAAATCAAAGCAGAAGCTGATTCTGTCCGGGCTGCTCGTAATTCCTTGCTGCGTACCTTTTTTTTTTTTTCCTGCGTGCGTGTTTCAGGTGATGGACACTGATGGAAGAGAGAAGAGAGTCGCAGCTCGGAAGAGGGGAAGATAAAAAGGTGCGCTGGAGCAGGCAGGTGGGATGCTTTTTTTTTTTTAGAGGAATTTGAACAGAGAGAGAGAGAGAGAGAGAGAAAAGAGAGCTAGGGGGATGGAAACCCGGGTCCAGGCTCTTTTTCAGGTGATGCGATGGTACCGAGCCGAAGCAAGTCTGGTGGAAGCTACGGGCGAGCTTTGTTAGCGGCAGGTGTCGACGTGGTTGTGACGCTGCACCTTTTTTCTATTTTTTTCTATTTTTTCCCTTGTTTTGTATTCTTGCGCCCCTCCTTGTAGAATGCTTTTTCCTGTTTTTTTCTTGATCTTTTGCTTTTGGAAGCAACTCTCTGCTTTGTCGCTTCCTTTTAAAATTGTATTCCCCATACCTGCTTTTAGCTCGACTCCCTTTATTTTAACCTCTTTCTCGTCTACCTGCTGGCATTATCCACCAAAGAAACAAAACGCCTTCCAATAAAGTGCATAAATCAAAATTAACATGTGCTAGTGGGGTTACTTGCTACTCCTTGCCGCAGCTCCCTGACGTCTTGCCTGCGACAAGTACCGTCGCTCCGTCTGCGGGGTTCCTCTGCGGGGAAAGGGCACGCAGAAAGGTACATGGCGTAACTAGCAAAGGTACAAGAGCAAAGCGCCCACTGGACCTGCTGCGGGCATGATGTGATGCAACTCGATGGCGCTAAGGCGAGGGTCGGGACTTGGAGCTGCAGACGCAGCAAGAGCAAGTCGTCACCTGCCCACCAATGAATGACGCACCCGCTATCGTCGCAGTGTCGAGGCAAATGCGAGGCCCTTCTCAAGCAGCTTCCTCGAACAGATAGCTTAAGGCATCTGAAACAGCAACGCGAGTTTTGAGTGTATCAGATAGTAAGCTCGTATCTATAGGAGGTTCTTGTGCTGATTCACTGTTGGTGATGGTACAGCAATGTTCGCTTATCATAGCATTCTAGGCATCTGCATCATCGACTCCGTGCGCGCATGCATGAAAAGGCTGCTCCGAGCAAGAGGTTTCGAGATTTAGTACCAAGACAGGCTTAGGCCCTCTCTGGCGCGAAACCCCCTCCGCCGGAAAGTGTCCTGTATCAGACGTTACTGTAGCGGTTCGAGATGGGTGATACCGCTTACTCGGCGGCTTCTCATACGCTGAAGAGCGGCATCTAGACTATCCTTTAGCTTCCTTTTCAGCCGTCTCCATCTTCATCCCGGTGGACAAGAGATGGCTCCAGTACGATCCTAGGCGGATCTAGAAGCCTTCAGCAGCACGCACCCATAAACGACCATCAATCAGCTGCCTCCAGTGCTTGCTTGTGCTTCTTCTCCCACCCTTGTAGCTTCAAGGCACGAGGGAAGAAAAACCGTCAAGTTACAAAGTTTGAAAATATCAGCTGCTTGCTTCCAATGGCGGCAATGGAGCACGTGCCCCCTCTGGCTGATTGGCTAATATGCTGGTGCCGAGGCAGAAGACGCAGGCTTCTTTGCTGTAAGGGGGGGCAGAAAAAGCAGACACAGCATTGTGACTACCAGCACAGATGTCAGTTACAGCTCATTATCAGCAAATGGTAGAAGAAAGACGAGATGAGAGAGATGAAGAAAATGGAGCAAAGGACATGGGAGATATCAAGTAGCCAGGAGGGCATTTCTTTTGTATGTATATATAAAATAGTTAGTAGTAGATACAGTAACCTTCTATCCCCGATGCAAAAAAAAAAAAAAAAAAAAAACTTGCGATGCTTGACAACTCCCGCCATTATACATGCCCATCTATTTCTAAACCGACGCTTCTTCACCTTCTCCTCTTGCCGCCGCCGCCGCCATCTTCATCTCCGCCACTCCTCTTGCGGCCGTTCTTGCGCCAGTATTCTTTGCTCTCCCTCTTCTCCCTGGCCTCCCTCTTCTCATCGCCCTCGGCCAACTTCTTCTTGAAGGAGGCGCGGTTCTCCTCCTTCTTGGCGCGGCGTTTGGCGACTTGCTCGTTGTGGACGGTCAGCACCTTTTGCATAAAGGCTCGTGTCTGCTTCTCCTCGGAGCCCAGGACGACGGCGCGCTTCTGCAGGTAAGTCTTCTTCTTCTGGGGCTTCATCTGGGTAATCTGCGACCGGAAGGGCAGGTCGGCGGCGAGGGCGCGCGGCACCTTGAGGCCGTTGAAGTGGCGCGTCTGGCGCTCAATCTTGCGGTACTGCGAGTTCTTGAGCTGCGGCGTGGCGACCTTTTCTGCGCGGCGGACTTCGCCGGTAAGACGCATGGGCTGCCAGCCGATGAGGTTGGAGGCCGAGTTGTAGAAGCGGTGCGGCTTGATGGGGTACCAGGCGCGCAGGAAAACAATGTCGCTGGCCAGGATCTTGTCCTCAAAGGTGGCACGGAAGTGGCCCTCGGGCTTGGAGAGCGCGCGCTTGATCTGGCCGCGCACGCCGGAGACGGTCTTGATGGAGGCGCCCTCGAACTTTGCAATCTCGAGCGACGAGCTGAACATGCCCTTGATGAAGGCAGTGTTCTTGAAGATCTTGTACGGGGAGCCGGTCAGCTTGAGCTTCTTGACAATCTCGGTGGACTCGTCGACGGAGAGCACGGTGCCCGTGGCGGCAATGCGGAACCCGGCTGCCGAGAAGGAGTTGAAGCACACGAAGCCCGTGTTGGGCGCAATCAACGGCGCGTAGACGGTGGCGAAGCAGTGCATGTGCTCCGGCGTGTACTTGAGCATGCGGTTGCGCGTCCGCGAGTCGGAGATGCTGTAGATGGGCAGCGTCTGGAAGCGGCGCCAGCCCAGCGAGAAGATGAGCGGGTCGTTGGTCTTGAGGATCTTCTTGTGCCAGCGGTGGCGCTTGATGCGCACCTGCACGAAGCCCCAGCGGTCTTCTGTTGCCGAGAGGCCACCGACGATGATGGGTTGCCGGGCGTCGAAGCGGGAGATGAACTCGGCGGGCACGCCCTCGAGCACGAGCTTGGCGTATTTGCCGGCTCGGTAGCCCTCGACGGCGGCTCTCTGGCGCTCGTCGAGGTTTTCAAACTCCTCCTTGTTGATGTCGAGCTGCTTCTGGATCATGGCCTTTTGGGCATCATACCAGTCGTCCTCGCCAAATTCCTCTTCGCCATCGCCTCCTCCTTCTCGTCGGGCTTTTGACTTGTCGTTCATGAAACCATCTCGATCCTCCTCCTCGAATCTGGCCTTGAGCTCCTCTTTCCTCTTTGCGTTTTTCTCACGCTCAGCCTGGATATCTTCCGCTGACTGTTGCTGAGGAGGGTTTTGAGCATCAGCTTCCAAGTCTTCGAATTCGCCATCGCCCTCGCTATCTTCGTCGCCCTCACCCTCGCCATCTTCGTCATCGTCATCGAAGCCGCCAAACTCGCCATCCTCATCCTCATCGTCTCCGCCTCTACCTTTTCTGCCCGATGTAAACTTTGTCTTGAGGGCCTCGATGTTCTCTCGGTTGGCCCACTTGGCCGCCAAATCCTCGTAGTCGTACTCTGGTATTGATCGATCCTCGATCAGATCCTCGCTCTCCTGTGCATTCTTTTTGAAAAATTCTTCGTCTTCCGAGTCATTTTCAATATCCTCCTCTTCTGAATCATCCTCCTCGCCCCGCCACTTCTTCAATGCCTCACTGGCCGTCATGGAGCCGTCATAGATATAACGGGCCAAGTCTGCGGTGTGATACGAGCGTTTCCTGGAGTGGAGCTTCATAGCCCTGTCGGCCATTCCTTCTTTCCATCTCAGGGCCGCAGTCTCCTCATCAGAGTCGTATTCTTCGTCATCCTCTGCATCCCCGTCAAGATCGGAGATGGAACCAAGATCTGAATCGCTGTCGGCAAAGGCAAGGTCATCATCACCGTTGGCCTCCTTGTCGGCTTTGCCGCGGAACATTTTGCCCAGTTTTCCCTCATTGAACTCTTCTTCCTCGTCTGGGTCTTCTTCGTCGCTGCCGCTGACAAAGCCTTCGTCGTCT
Source organism: Trichoderma sp. CBMAI-0020 (assembly GCA_030708095.1). Lineage (NCBI taxonomy): Eukaryota > Fungi > Ascomycota > Sordariomycetes > Hypocreales > Hypocreaceae > Trichoderma > Trichoderma sp. CBMAI-0020. Next base: position 2,337,220 of record JAJNCI010000002.1, read on the forward strand.
TCGTTCCCTTGGTCGTCTCCATCTTCTCGCTCAGCAATCCTGGCTTTTCGCTGCTCTTTTCTGCCGGTATCTTCTTCCTCGGCCAGCTCCTTGACTTCTCGGCCTCCCTTGAACAGCTGCACGCCGTCTTCTGTCTGGCCGAGTAGTCTTCGCTCGGCCTGAAGACCAATGATCATCTCTTCTCCCTCTCCACGTTCGGCAGTGTCCGCATCCTTGTCAAATGTGAAACCCTTATCCCTGGTGATCCAGATGGCATCGCCGTCAATCTTCAGACCGCTGCGATCAGACATGGGGGCATAGAGCTTCTTTTCCTTTTCATCCAGTCTTCTTCGTCCCTTTTTGCCGGTAATCTTGGCCAAAGCCTGCTCCATGGCTGGTGTGGGGCAAGGATCAGGCAGCACTTCCATAGAAGACACGGTGAAGTCGCCCAGACCGGCAACATGCACTCGCTGGCCCTGGGTTGCAAAGTTGGTCCCTCGTAGGTATCCTGATAGAACAATGGATCGATCGCATTTGGGGTCTTCTTCGATCTTGGTGGGGTGGGTGATGTCGCGGAAGCTATCAATGACGGTGTATGGATGAGAGTTTCTCCACACCAGAGGTCGCGGGTTCTTCATGACGGAGAGGAAGCGAGACAAGTTGTGAATTTCACGATCTGGGTATCTGCCATTCATGATACCAGAGAGGTAGAATAGGTGAGCGCCCTGGTAGAGCTCTGTCCATAGTCTGCGTTTCAGGTGCTTTTTGGCATCCTTTAGAGCGGCAGGCTTGCGGAACAGATCCAGATGGGTCAAGACACCAAAGACGTTACCAGGCATACCAGTAGCGGCCAGAATGTTGAGAAACTCCATAGTCTCCATCTCAAAGCCATAGTTGCCGTCAATCATGAGAAGGATGATGTCGGCGACCTTGGCGACGTCCACCATGGCTTCCAGCTCGTTGGGGCACTCCATGAATGTCAATCGCTGCTTCTTCGAGGTAACGACCGTGATGGGGCCCTGAGGATCGGAAAGAGTCTCCTTGGCATATCGTCGGACGAGAGATTTTAGCAGCGTCGTCTTGCCCACGCCGGGGGGGCCGACGATGGCGACGAGGCGCGGCGGCGCCTCATCTGGAAGTCTGTCGACGAGAGGGACATGGAGCCGCTTTTCCTTGATCTAATGGGATATGAAGTTGTCAGTATATTGAATAGTACTGATGGCCTTGTCGTCTTGAGGCATTCGTAGAGTGTAGAGATGGAAGACGTACATCCGATGATCTGGCAGCCTGTCGTTGAAGCTTGCCGGGTCTAGCAACAGCAAAAGCCTTGGGATTGCGTTCTGCCACGGGTTCAGTCAGTAGACGGAATTCATGGGCTTCAAGCCTCCAATTGAGCGCGCAACTTACCTCCCGAGTGCTGCTTCTTCTCCTTGCTCTTGCGATGCGGCTTGTGCACTTGGTCGTCCATGGTGGTGTGTCGTGGCCGTCCGTCAAGCGCTCGCCGTCGCCGCTCAGCAGCAGAATTTGAGAGAGCAACTGGGAAATTTTTCTACTGATAGCGATAAGCTGCGTATATCGATAAGCGATAGGCCAGAAAGGTACAAGCTCCCTAGGCATACGCCAAGGTGGATACTGGATAGTGCTCCACATGGCAATAAGTGCGGAGAAAGAAGGATGAAGATGAAGATGTCGATTGCTTCTTTTTCAACAGTCGATATGTTTTGTTTGGCTGTTTATTGAAATTATCTGTGTATCAACTAAAACTGAATTGAGCCATATCGGGCATCTTTATTTCATCATGTAAAGGTACTCTCTACTATGCTCTTGTTCTTAGGGTTAGCTAGGATTATAGGATAAGGATAAGCCAAGTGCGCTGAACCTGTAGAAACGAGAGGATCATTGATGAATGACAGGTTATTGCGACAAGATACGTGACTCGATACTCGTATAGAGATTGATCTGGCTTTGGTGTTCGCAGTCAGCGTCGTTGGAGCCTCGTGAAAGTCGGGGCAAAGTCCTCACGACGTTCGGCTCAATTATTAGGCCTTTATTGCTGCCTTGGCCAACGCATCCAAAGCGGTCTTCATCCTCGCGTAAGCATACAGATAGTGCTAGCAGCTAGGTAACCATATTTTTTTGTGCAGACTTTCCGCAAGACTCTTTTCAGAATAGATATCGATCCACCTTGAATCTGACGGCAATTTGCGGCGGAGATTTCATGCAAGTATGCCGGCTTGTAAAGAAGACCTAAGACCTACCGTGTGATTTTACATGCCCTTTTACGCCTGGATGTAGATGCCGTGCACCTGCTGCACCCTCATCTCAATTGGCCAGCCGAGTGACGTGAATGACTGCATGAAGGAACTGATCTAGAGCCATCTTGAGCCACGGGACAGCGCCGGTGTGGACACGGCCGCCGCGTGTAGCAAATCGCATCAAATGCCGCGCAGCCGATGGAGAATCTGCTGTGCTGGTTTGGGACAAGGCTGGCAGGGGGAGCTGGGGAGGAGTCATGGCTGAAATTGCAGGACGCATCGAAGAGTCACGACGGGCTGTAGCCGCTGCTTCGCCCTGCTGTGCTGCACGAGTGAGTCGACCGGCGCGGCTAGCATGATGGAAAGCTTGAAGGCTGTCGAGATATACTGTACTGTAGTCTAGAGTTTGATGAAGCAGTAAAAGTTGGCGGATTCAAGAGGCCTTGTGCCGGGATGAGAGATTCGATAGACGACATCGACCTGCTCTGTTGGTGTTAGTCTACTGCTTGTATAGACCTAGACCTAAGCCTCTGACGATAGCACGGTTGGCTCTAATACGCAGCGCTATGAGGGGCGACGTAACGCACACGCACAGCACTATACAGCGTTGCGTCTTGCGCTGTCGTCACCCGTAGATTGCCGAGCGGTTTAGTTTGCAGCTGGATGCGAGCCAGCTTACTCTTTCTGGCAAGATACCGCGGCCTCCTGGTGATGGCGATGCTGATGCTGCCCCTTTTCATAAGAAATCTGTACGGTAGGTGGTATTTGGCAGAGTAGGTATATTGGTACCTGGCAGGCAGCTCTGAAGTTATTCTGTCGCCTACGGGAGCGTGTGTCAGCCGCACAGGGCGCAGATGCAGATCAGGCATCACCTTTAACAAGAGGTGAGATGGATTCAGCACTCAACAACATGGCAAGTACTAGTACTGTACAGTTCATGATGATTGTGGCTGCGGGTTCCTGGTGGCTGAGATGCATCGCCAGCCTTGCCGGCATTGCCGTCTCAGCACACGCGGATTGCGACTACACACCTATACCGCCTGTAGGATTATCGCACAGTAGGCGTCTGCGTAGGCGTCCTGTAAGCAACCGTCGCGGCCGTCAAAAGTAAATGCCTTGTCCAGCATTCAGGCAGAAACTCGTCATCCATCCTTGCCATCCCCGCAAGACAAGCTTCGCGGCTCCCTGGCCCGTCTGGCATCTTGTACCCGCAACTGGTACCCGCCATGAGTCAAAAGCTGCGGGCTGTGCAGCGGTGACTGTTGCGGTGGAGTCGTTGCGACTTTGCCTGTTGGATGGACGTCTGCCGTAGCCTGGCCTATCAGAGCGCCGGGCGAGCAACAATGGAGAGCAGCAGACTTTTCTGGAAAAGGGTGTTTGGGGCTTTACTACCATCAGTTCGCGCTAGCCTCGTGGCCGTGATGAGGACGATGATGTGGGCTGTGGGGACGTGTAGAGGTAGGTTTGGCTATTTTGGTGTCATTGGAGAGACGGATTGAGATTTCGCGGCCTGGATTCCGAGTATATATAGATTCGCTGATGCCTGGCTGTCGAGGTCATCTCAGGCAGACATCAATCAGATCAATCAACCACATCACATCAACCACATCAAAACAATAGGAGCAACAACTACCACGACTTCTCTATAAAGCAGCAGCTTCCTGGCAGCTTTGACAAGCAATCAATCACAATTGATTCTCAACTGTATGCTCATTACCTCCCTTGCATCAACTAGAAACATCAAACCAACCATCATGAACAGCAACTCCGGCAACTCTTCAGACAACGCCAACATGTCTCTCATTGGACACAACGGCGGCCTCTCCATCGGCAAGGCTGAACGTCCCGGACCCTCTCTGGGCAAACAGGCCGATAAACCCACGTCTTCCTCCTTCGGCTCTCGCTCTCAAAGCCTTGAGCGTCGCGGCCTCGGCCAGATGCTCAACGGCATTCTCCACGGACAGCGCCGCGATGAGGCGTACCTTCGAGCAGACGATAGCAGCGAAACTGCTTCGCTGTCGTCTGTCGCCACCGAGAAGCGAGCTCTACTAGGAGGCAAGGCCAAGGCTTCATCGCCGTCAAAAAGCTCCTCCTCGGCCCGCAGAGAACCAAGAATGCCCAATATCAACGAGAGCGTGGTGCCTCGCGGTGGTCTCCGATGACTATAAGATAGTGTATATCACGCGGGCACATACAAACAACTACTCGATTGCTTTTGGATTTTTTTTGTTTTCTTTCCATTGTTATTTGGTCTCGGGAAAAATGGTCAAGGTATACAGCAAAGAGCGTGAAAGGCATAGCATGACGAATGATAATGGGATTGGGCGAATGTTAGTGATTAGTACGGGCGTACTAAACGTTTTGTTAATTGAATTATATTTCTCTTCTGACTTTAACGAGTCACTTTCCATTTCACTGTTTAACTAATATCGACTTGTCAGCATTGAATAGTCGCAGTACTTGACGGTTTCTTAAAGTAAGGGCCGCCTAGAATTGCGCAGTATTATGTACCTTGGCAATATGCGATGTTGAGATAATATCTTTTCATTCCAACATTGTTTACCCAGAGCCTGAAGCTGTCTTTCCACATAGGGTCCCTGTACATGAGCTTCCAATTTATACTATGAAGGGTACCTGATGAAGGTATGACCGAAAAATACGAGAAAAGAATTCTCAATACTAGTGGTGCATATACTTGTCCAGAATATGGACCGGGAGTAGTTTAGTCAACTGATATTAAGTTTACTACCTAGGTATGGGGGGACGCCCCCAGAGGTAGGAGGCAGAAGGTCCCGACTGGAACATATAGCAGCTCGATCGTCCGTATCATAGATAGAGGATCAGGTTGTTTTATCCCCATGATACGCCTCCTTCCTTCTCTGACGTAGAGACTGCGAACCGGCCGGCTCAGCTGTCTGCTGCCTTTGGTCCGTGATATTTACTCTGCAGGCATAAGCAACTAGACCTCTCGGTGCATGTTCTGCAGAAGAGCCAACAAGAATCACTTTCTAAAGCCGATATACTTGCAGTGAATACGTCCAAGACAGAGAATGGTAGCATCGCAGGGACTACAGGTAAACAGGCTTTCAATCAAGGTGATGATGTCCCATCAGTCATACTTTTCCAATGCTCGGCTATTGCGTCTGCAAAGTACAGAGAAGCAAGTCGAGTTGTAATCCAACGTATATTTGCCCCTCTTAATAGCCTCATGGCGTGTAGCATCTAATGAAAACTCTTGATGTGCCATGACCTTGCTGTTGAAGTAAATCACAACTTGTCTTTGAGGTCAGGAATTCTGCAGCCCTCAAAACAATAGCAGGCCAGTCATATCTCATTATACATGTATACTGGGAGCACTTTCTCTTCTTGTTTCCTTTCTGGAGAATCGACTGTCGTTAGATAGCGTCATACCTGGCAGCGGTGAAAGCAACACCACCACTTATAATTTCCTATTACAAGATGCAATCTCATCAACAGCTATATTAACGACGACAAACATCATACACTCAATAAGTGTAAGTTGTCAGCATAGATTTGACATTCCACATAAATCACGAATGCCACCCCCGTCACCCACTCCCCAGTAAATCTTGTTCTCTCAAACCATCGGATATCGCCCACCAGCTCCCGACCCTACGCCTCCAAACAAACAAACATCCGACAATCTTTCCCCAGCTAGTTCCAAATGCGGCAGCAAGAATTGTGCGTAGGATATCAACATCCGGGCGCCTAGAATTTATTGGTCTGAGGCTTTCCGTCTGTGGGGGACAAAAAAAAAAGTACTAGTTGTCTGAGCCTTGTCCTGTTCTCGTGGCTGGAGTTAAGGCGGCAGGGAGAGATGTCTTGCATTAAAGAGCGGTAAAAGAAAAGCAAAGAAAGAAAAAAAAAAAAAAAAAAAAAAAAAAAAAAAGGAAGCAACAGAATAGAAAAAGAAAAGAAAAGAGCTTCCTAGTCCTAGTTTTTGCTTGTGTTGGTTTCAAGTTCGGTATCGTGTATACAGATATATTAACTGAATCTTCATTCATCTCCCTCTTTGTACTACCCAACGCACTGATACCTCTACAACCGTCTCTCTATTCACTCCAGCTTCTCCCTTCACATCAAGTCGCCGCAGCTTTTAGCGGGCGCCTAATTTACCTTTTCCTTCTCCCCAAGCACGAGACAGGCCGAAACTTTTTTCATGGCGTCCAATAACATCATGGCCTTCATCCCAAGGGATGAGTAGTATGAAAAACTGGTCATGGTGACATGCCCACTCCCACACACAAAAAACGGAATGGCAGGGGTTTTACATGTACTTACTCCGCACCAGCGATACCGAAACAGCCTTGGCGCCCAACCGCTTTTTTCACGTTTTCTTGCGTCCAACGGCTCATGTGGTGCGCAAAAAAATGAGAAAAAAAAAAAAAAAAAAGCTGGAGAAGCCTCCCTTGCGTCGTCTCGGAGCGCTACTGTGCCGTGTCTTGGGCCCTGACTGGTTCCCTATTCAATTAGTCGGTTGTCATTCGTCTGGCAATGGTCGTAGTGCTTTCGGATGTGAAAAGTCCCGGTAATCCTGGATTCAGCTTCTGAATTTCAGCTTCTGGACTCAGCCGCATAAGGACTGTGCAGAGCTGAGCGGAAAGGGGGCGTGGGTGGATGGACGAGGGAGTTGGTTGTGTTGGGGGCAGAAGCACGGTAGAGACGGAACACCGTCATTCTATACTCGTCAGATAAGTAAACGTGTAGATCAATTTTCTATATCCTCCATATCGCCATTTCCGTTGGCAGCCTGTTGAACTGCCAGTGTCGTAGCCTAAATAATCCCGTCTAATCCAGTTGCCGTATAATCCATCAGACCCCTCATCGCCCATACAGTTTATGCCGTGCCGTTCATCCATGCAATAATACCCATTGTAGATCGAAAGGATCCAGTCGATGCTCCCTGCGCCTGATCAAACCTTTTATGACTTATTCCCTTCACCCTCTAGTATCTGCTCCGCTGTCCTTCCGACGTAATCTCCCATGTTCCAGTTATACCCGCGGATATGAACAATTTCGGAGTGATCGACCAAGACGCCGCTTTTCCAGTTCTTCGGATGCGGGTCGACCGCATAGGCGAAGCCAGCGTGCCATAGAAAAGTATCAACATCTTCCACAGTCTCCATCTCGTTTTCACCTTCTTCAACAAGCTCATAGATGACCGCAACGCAGCCCATGTGATTTTCAAAAAGCGTCCTAATCTTCCTGGGGTCGTCGTTCTCGGCTTGCAGATGGGGGGGCAGATCAATCCACACCTCGTTGGGCAGCTTCAGCCAGCCATAGCATTTAGTCATGCGCGGTAATGATGAGATAAGCCTGGTTCTCGGGCGTACAGTTGTCTCGGGAAGATCCCTGGTATATCGCGGGGAGCAGTTCTCTTCGGTAAATGATAGATAATTCTCCATTGCCGCCTGTCTTGTCTCAGGGCGGGCGTTTACAAGAACTGGCTTTGTTGCTACAGCTGCCTCCATCATCTGGAGAACGGCAGCATTCTGGCATTCTCTCTGCATCGAATAATAGTCCCCGGCTTTGATCGGAGGTACTTGATCCCAAAACTAGTCAGGGTAGCATCGCCGCAATTAGTGAGCGAAATAAAACAATTGTTCAAACGGAGCCGCTACTCACAACCTTCAAGACGAATGGTCCCTCGCCGCCAAAGTTTACCCTCCAGACGTATCCATCTTTTCCACCTCCGATTCGAGACTCGAAAACGATAGTCTCGGGGTCAAAGGCGCAGTGACGGAGGCGCGGATCCTTGAGGTCAGCCTCCCGGAAGCGGGGTGGTCCTTTCATGAGCTGTTCGTTGAGAAAAATGGTTGACATTGCTCTTTGATGAATGCGTTCAGCTACCCTACGGTTCATCAAAGGCTGATTGCTGGTGTTCGTCGTAGCTGCCGCCATGGTAGGAGTCCATTTACAGAGAACAATGATATCAAGGAAGAACAGGATGGGAAACCCCAGAAAGCAGGAGAAGAGAAGTTGAGTGAAGAAGAAGAACAGAACCAGAGAAGAAGCGACAAGCAAGACTTGAGAGTTGAAGAGGAGAAGAAGCGAGTAATATAGGGGCGTTGGTTGAGACAGCGGCTTACCATGGCCATGGCTGCCCCCCAGCCAAATGTCACCACACACACCAGACGCTCGCAACACCACAAAACGCCGGGCTCGCGATTCAGTCCTACATCATTTGTCGAGGAGGTAATTAGACACTGCCCAGCTGAAAGAGGAAACCGATATGTCAGGCTGCCCTCCCTTGCATCAAAAAAAGGACCCCTCTTCTCTTCCGTTTTCTTTTAGTGCGGATGCTGGGTGTTCGGAAACTTCAGGCATGAACATTTAGTCTGCTTATAGCTGAGAGTCTTGGACCCTTTCTTTGGGCTGCGGGACATTGTGACTTTTGTCAGTTTTTTTATGCAGAGTACCGATACGCTGGTAATATTCCGACGTTGTCTCTTGGTGAGGGTCGGATATTGGTGAGACATCCCATGCGCTACCCTGACGCACAGCCGACGATCTCTAGTGGAAGAAGCCGAGAAATATGACTAAAAGGGTAATACATTTTGTGGAAAATGTGAATTCCATGAATATAAGATAAATGATGATTTGGAACACGCCAAATTGGGCGAAATGGGTGAGTACCTATTAGCTGTAAGTTAGATCTACCGTCACAAGAACTGTCATGCTTTGCTGGGCCTGCTGGGTCAACAATCTCTTCATTCTATTCTTCGTCGCCTAAAAACTATCGTTGAGAATGTCTTCATTCATCTTGACCATGGATGGACTATATTCGGACGAGTCTGCTCCCGCCCCAGCATCAAGCAGGATATCGTCAACAATCCTCTTGCTAGCTTCTCGTGCGGGCGTCTGGAGCAATTTCGAGGGCGGCAGAGCAAACTGGATTGTCTTGGGCGGGCTCATCCCGAGATTGTCATCGTCATCGCTCTCCCAATTAATCTCATCCGCCTTTCTCTTGGAACCGGCGGCGACGCTGCCGCCCTCTGCCGCAAACACGTCCCGCGTCTTCTTCGCAGTGGCTGGCGTCTGCACGCTGACGCCAGGCGTTCTCGGGGCCTGGGTTGCCGCCACCAGCCGCTGCCGCGCGTTGGTTTTATATGGGGACATGAAGGCCTCGCTTCTCAGCTGCGGGATGGCAATTTCGGGAGACGACAGGGGGGAGTCTTGCCATGCGCCCCTCTGCGGCTGCAGCTCTGGTTGCTTGCCCTTCAACGGCGAGATGCGAATGGCTGACTTGTGAGGTGTGGCCTGAAGGCGATATGACTTGTCCAGGACACGGTGAAGCAGGGGGTCCTTTTGGCCATGTCGTTGGACTGATCCGTCCTTGTTGAATATGTTGGGCAGTGCCTTTGGCGTTGCCCCCCTTGGCGTCCTTGAGATGTCTGGTAGCCGCGCTGTGTGTTGGGCAAACACAATGGATGAGTCTTCCTCCATTTCTGACTCCTGTTCCTTGTCGGCCATCTCGACGTCCTCCTCTTGTTGCATTTCTCGCCTCATGGCTTCGTACGTGGACTCGAGCTGGGACGTTTCTTCGGCTATGGTTTCCGCCTTGATGGGCTTTGTCGACGCAGGTCGGGGCGTACTGCCTGCCAGCTCGGCATCGTCCAGCATCGTTTCGTCGCCGTGTATTGTTGAGTGGTGCTCTGACGCATTCGCTTTCGCTGCCTCCTCGTCTTGGTCGGCAGTCACATCAATCGTAAAGTCTTCCCTCATGGCGCTGCTCTCCGCAGCACTGACGTCGTGTTCGTTATCGCGAGCATGGTCTTCATAGCCAGATAGGGATACATTCGCCGAGGATTCGAAGAATTGTTTCCAAAACTGACGAGGCAAAGGTCAGTTAGCTGGCTGTTATGCACGAGAGCTGGTTTGGGCTGCTGCCATACCTTGGACGCCTCCCAGACAGCTCGCGAGTGCTCTCCATAGCGTTCCACCACCGGCAAGATGCCCGTTGTGACGATGCGATGCGCTTTGCTGAAGTTTTGGTCAATCTCTGGGGCACAGTCAGCTTCTTCGCATGGTCAAAAGAAGCAGGAATATCGTACCTTGTAGAGTCAGAGTGATGGACTGCTCTAGCTTCTCGAGCTCCTCTGTCAAGCTTAGATTGCGGGGAGCGGCGCCCTGTTGAGACATGCTGCTGCAATGGACTTTCAGGAACAGATTAGAGGTAGATAATTAGCTGGTCCGGAGCATGGAAGGTTTGTAAACGGGCAAAATGCTTCTGACGCTACAAATGCTCGATGAGATGGACTGTCATTGTTTAGCTTAGGTCCCTAGGCTATAGTCTCGGTCGCGTCTCCACGCGACGAGGGGCACTAATTGGGAGTACCTCTTTAGCGGGTATAGAGGGGCAGCGAACTGCTAAAGACTTGCTGTTAGTTGATAATATCATAGAGCACTCAAGACAAGAATGTTAATCATAAATTATACTTTCTCATGATTATGATATTATGAACATGTAATATATTCTGCAAAGCTGCCTCGATTCTACTCGACGCAGCTCATCTATCGCTTGAGATAATAATCAAACATGTCAAGCTTCACCAGGAGCTGCGCAACCATGCTATCGTCGCCAGTCCCGTACTGCTCCTTGAATATTCTATCTTCTCTCCCTCTCTTGCCGTCTGTGCGACGAGCCTTCTCCGAGAGGCTACGGCACACCGTGATGAAAATCTGCACCTTTCTCTTAAACTCTGCGTATAAAGCAGAGGGATCCGCCTCAGCCTTGTTCTGGGCGTCTGTCTCTTCGCCTTGTGTTCCAAGCCACTTGAGTCTGACGTGCTTGGCAAATCGTAAAATGGTATTGAAAATGTCCTCCAGCAGCTTCAGTACTGGCTGCTGTCTCTTTCTGAGGAACAAGGCAAGCATGATTCGATCCAGGACGAGAGAATGAAACTCTTGTAGCTTATCCGGACTCTGAATATCTTCTGATGAACTGTTCATGCCCGGCCGCTGGAGGTCCGCCTCGACTTTGTCCAGTGTCCTCTCAAATACGCGCCAAGGAACAGCGATGCCTGTGTCGAGGAAATATGTCGACACGCTGGCCACAAAATGCTGGGCTTCCTTTACGAACCGCAACGTTGCGTTGCCCGGATCCTCCCAGTCACGAGCCAAGCTATTGGTGTCCCGGAAGAGCTGGTTAACGACAAATGTCATTCGCAAGACACGCAGTAAGAATTTGAAGATGCCGTCGTACTGGAGCAAATTCATCGGCGTGATGATAGGGCTCAACTGCGGCGGCGCTGTGTAGGACAGACGAAGAAAGTCCAAGGCTTCAAGGTTGTCCGCGTTGATGCACTTGGCAATTTCTTCTTCGGATAGATCCCTTATAGCAAAGCTCATATCCCCTGGCAAGCCGGATTTCTCCTTGTCAAAGAGGCGGCCACTTCTCCCCACTCTTCCATCATCTTGATTAGCACTGTAACATTCAGAAAGGATGCCCATCAGCGCCAGTCGTAGCTCTGAGCTTGCTGGGGGCCAGTTATCGCGCCCTCCTAGCCGTAAGCCCATGACACTGCTCCTCCTCGCGACTCCTGAACGTCTTTCCGTTGTATCCATACTGGGATCAAATAGAGCGTGGGAGAGGCGGCTACAAAGAAGCCCATTTCCTAAAAGTTGACATTCTCTCTGTAGCCTTAGATGATCTCGCAAGTTGTGCTCTGTAAAAAGGAGTTTGAGCGTCTCTTTATTAACCACTTGGGCCTGTGCCGAAGCAATAACGCCGAAAGAAAGGACGGGGAGCAGCGTCCAGTGAGGGGTAGAGTTTGAGAGTTCAATTGTTGATATATGTGTCCCGGAAAGTCGATCGCGCACAATCTTACTCAGAGAATCTTTCGAGTCATGGGTGGCAACTGGTTGAGCAAACTGCTCGATAGATGCCGCAATGCGCTCTTCCATTCCAATTTGGTCCAATCCAAAGAATGAAAGAATAGAACCAGGCCTATCAACCAGTGACTGAACGGATCCGGCCATGGGATCCAGAGAGTAGCCATCACGGCTCGACCGAATGGCGTCGATCAAAGAGTCGCGGTACGCAACAGCACGGCTCTCAAGGCGTAGGATAGCATCCCAGTCGTAAAGCCATTTGGCTTGGGGAGGATCGCTAGACGCAATGACATCTTGCTGAGCCAGTGGATGGTCTTCATGAAACGATCGAATGAATCGCAAGTTGCGCCCAGTCTCAAATATTGTCTCTGTCACGTCTTCAGGCATAAAAGGCGGCATCCTTGTTGGGTCCAAGATATAGTCAACCTCGGCGAGCTCCCGACCGAAATCATCCCTAAAGACCCGTGCCTCAACCTTGACAAACCCCTTACTCTCCCCCAAGTTGGACTTGGTAAAGGGCAGTCCTTGCTCGCGTCTTGTTCCTATCCACTCTTCGAGAAACTCTATCCAAGGCCCGGATACTCTTCGCAGCACCTCCCGCATAATCTGACGGAGATACTCCTCATTGTTATCAACGGAGTATGCCTGGTGAAACACGAGATTTAGAATATCTTCATCAGTAATGCCGCGGCGTAGATGGGCCATGAGGGCCTTGAACGGGCGAAGGATAGCCACGACTGAGTTGACGGTAGCTTGAAGCTGCAGAAGCGAACGAGGGTTCCGCCCATGGAAAGCTACCCATTCCTGGACAACCTGGAGAACCTGATTGATAGTACTGGCCAGGGCCACTCCGCATCGGCTCGGATGCTCCAAGAAGGCGGAATCGACAAATGCGCGCAGACCCATCAAGGTGTTTCCGCATCTCAGGCACTTGTTCTCAAGCGCCTGGAGGACATGGCTGGAGTATCCCGAGGCTCTCATCTTGGGCAGCGCCGGCCTGAGGCTTTGTGTACCGTCCTTTCTGGTGAAAAGGACGGATTCTCCGCCGAGCGCCAAAGCCAGCAAAGAGGACAAATATGTTTTCGTATCAACGACCGGGACATCGGTATTCCTGAGCTTCATCGGGTCGTTTGGAGAACGTAGCAGGGCATCGTAGACAGCGGGACCGGCCTCGCTGACCGTCATGGGCTGGAACTTTGTGGCTGGACTGCCAGATAAGAAGCCATTCCACGTCCTATGCGGCGGCTTTGGCTTGGCAGGTATTCTCGGCTCCAGCCATATGTCGTTCTCTTCGCCCTCCTCATTATCGTCACTGTCAAGCGCCGCTGGGAGCTCGTCCGGCGGCTTTTCTGGCTGTTCTAAGGGTTCTGAGTCTGGGGAGGCGGTCGAAGTCTTCTCGCTGTCCGTTTCAATATGCTCTATATGGGTGTCGTGCAGCGGCAACAGTTTGAAGAAACCATCGTTGGTTGGTGATAAGGGATCGAGCGCGAAGGGGTCAGAGTCTGTCTTTGATAACACATCTAGTCGCGCGGAGAGAGGGGGAGAAATTAGCATTTTGAGAGCCATACACCCCAAAAGAAGCGTCATTCAAATATCCAATGGCGTACTTGTGAGATGGTTTGCAAAAAATGTCGAGGGCGCCTCTGCCCCCAGGTCTAGCAGCAGCTTCGAGGGCTGCCAGAAGTTGGGAATGGCAAAGACGTATTCGTCGGAGCCATCGCTGGCCATGGCTTCCTCGCGCGCTTCAGCAATTGATGCATAGAGGATCAGATGCGGCAGAAGCGCCAACTGAGGTCATCAGCGCAAACCGCGTTGTCGAAGGGGGAAAGAGAAAAGACAGCTCTGGAGCTTGATCGGTGTTAGCGTTGAGGAGCATCAAAGCCGGCAGGTCTCCATGCCAGTGCCGCTGACCGCTAACAATCAGCTGTCAGTCAGTGAACGTTAGTGGCTGATAGCTCCAGAGCTAGCAATGATCTCATTTGATGCGTTTTGCTTTCGGCAACAAACACCAAACCTGGACGCCTCGAGCTCTGTGCTCTGTTGTTTCTTTTTTTTTAATCCATCATCAGCATTATTGCTCTGCTCAATGCATCTCGAACCGCACATCAATTAGACGTTCCTACACGCCTGCATATCTTTCAATCATCATTACCTACTGTATATACTACCTTACAGGCCTGCAAACTGCGCCACAATGCCTCCAAAGAAGCGCTCGCGGCTGCAGGTGTCTTCAACGCCAACCACCATCAGAGAAGACAGCGCTATGGACGTTGATACGCCTCGATTAAGCGCGACCCCGGGATTCTCATCCTCGGCTTTCAAACCAATCATACCCGTGACCCCGTACGACAATCTCTGGACGGATGATCAGATATCCTCGCTGTTCAAAGGCGTCATTCGCTGGAAACCTGCTGGTTAGCCTCGTCCCGTCCAAACATTGAAGAAGCGAGTGTAAATCTCCGTGCTGATCAGACATGCCCATTTCTTAGGAATGCACAAGCACTTTCGAATGATAGCAATCTCGGAGCATCTGCGCAACCACGGCATCGATCCCGACATCCACCGACACACGCGCATCCCATACATCTGGGAGAAGTTACGCACCTACTACGACCTCGACCTGATTGACGAGCGGGAAAACTTTGACGACGACGAGGCCGAGGATAAGTACATCGAGTTCTCGCTGCCGTTTCACGAATTCGGCGACTTGATGCTGCAGCGGGCCATTGCGGACCCGAGCGAAGCGCCCACGTCGCCTCGCCAGCTGGAGCTTTCGCCGCCGCCATCTTCCTCCATACCACAGAAGCGCGCACGAGCGGCCGCCGTATCGAAGACGAGGGGCGTATCAGTTGAAAACATTGAGAGTGCTGCTGCGTCTTCCTCTGCTCCGTCGCCGGCAGCAACAGCGGCGGCAGCAGCAGCAGCAAAGCCAGCAAAAGGCACGCGGGGCCGCAAGAGAGCGACGAGCCAGCCCAAGGTGGACAAGGAAAAGGTGATGGAAAACTCCGAAGACGACGAAGAGGATGGATCAGAGGAGGAGGAGGAGGAGGAATCTGGCTCAGAAGAGAGTGACAGTGGAAGCGCAGAGAGCGGAACTCCCGCGCCGAAACAAGTGAGAGGAGGTCCCGGCAGAGGCCGTGGACGCGGCCGTGGACGAGGCAGACGAGGGAGAGGAAGGGGAGGCTGAGGCGTTGGATAAAAGCTGCATGGTGGCGTTTGGCAAAGCACCTTGGATCAAAAGTCAAGATACCCGGTTTTCAATAATAGAACTACAGATGGCTTGCTTGCTTGGCTCTGCGTGCGTGTCCCTCGTGACTCTTGATTTCATCTATTCTTGCTATACATCATTGCTGTCCTCCTCCTCTTCACTCTCATCATCATCTGCACTATCGGCTTCATTTCTTGTATCTTCGCCTTCTTGGTCTTCCTCTGCTTCATCCCCCCCCTCATCCCCAGCTTCTTCCTTAACTACTAGCTCCTCTTCTGTAGTCCCTGGTTTCAATGTCGCCTCAGGCACTGGCAGAGTCTCCCACTCGCTGTAATACGCCAACTTGCGCGCCCAGTCCCGTCCGCTGGGATAATAGCTATCCAAGCTCTGGTTCGACCGTCTCACCGGGCCGGGATCATGCTTTTTAGGCAGGTCCATGGGCGGCTTCTTCTGCAAAATGTTCCACATTTCAATCTCTGCCTTGTAGCTGGCATATTGGTCAATGTCTTCGGCTTGTCTCTCCAGTTGCCGATCCGTGGCTATGAATGCCTTGAGAGCCTTTCTTGTAGCATTTTTGCTTCGGATGCCCATGGCGGAGTACTCCAAGACTTCCACTGCCTCCATGTCGATTTGTCGCTCTTCTTCATTTGTAGGGGATGGGGATCTGCTTGATTCGAATGGCAAATCCGACACCTCATCGTCTTCATCTTCAACGTCACTCAGCTGAGTGGAATAGGGGGTATCTGGCTGCGCTTGTTCTCCAGGCGCAACAGTGTTCTCGCCGAACAAGGCTCTCTCTACCTCCTCATATACCATGCGCTCTTCATCAAATTCCTCGTCTCCTTCAGGGGGGTTCTCGTAAACATCCAGGCGTAATCTTCGAGCACTGCCAACCCATGATTCATTCGACTTGGAGGCCATATTCAGAGAGGAAATGGCTGCTTCAACATCTTGTTGTTGTACCATGTCTCTAACTTTCTTTGTCGACGCGTTCTTCGATCTGATCCTGGACATTGCTATAAAGAGGGATGTTTGAACAAGCCTCCGAGTGAGCGATACGGTCAACGAGTGAAAGTCTTGAAAAGTAGTCGCCCACATCGACGGTGGTTCTCCGCCTATGGAGTTCCAGTTGTTACCTGGAACCGAAGAGTTCATAAACATCCGCGCAGAAAGTTCCAGCCAGGTCGAAGCGTGGAATAGCTGAGCGAACTGTGGAATACCGGCCAAGTTTTCGTCCTGCCTATGAAGAGCTCTGCTGAGTTTTCTCGCAACTTTTGGTGTAATATCCCATACGTCTCCCCATCGATTTCGCTCGCGAATCTCCTCGCGCGCTTCTTGTTTGAGCGAGATCTCATCTGCAGCCTCTTCTTCCGCACGGCAGCACTGTTGACTGACCTCCACAGCAGCAGGATAATCCGCAAGCTCCAAGTTGGTGCGGGACCCCTGCTGCCGCCTCGACTCGCTGGCTTCTTGGAGAATCCCCAAGTAGTGGTTGACCTCTACCACACTCTTGCTTCCTACTTTGGCGGCGATACTAGGGAGGTCGTATTTCCCGAGGCGTGCTACCGCTTCGAAGAAATTCTGTTTTTCAGCCGTGGACCAGTAAGTGAGGCCAATGTGGCTCGCCGAGAGAAGCTTGAGGTCACCAAAGGAGGTCTGCTGCGCGGCATCTTGGATTTCGTTGTTGAGAAGCTCCAAGTACTCGAGGTTCAGTTCTCCTCTTTGCCGCTTGAATGGCCTGTATATGGGTGCCGCATCATCCAGCGGTCTCTTTAGCTGCGATCGCAGCTCTTGGCTTTCGCTTTCCGCAGCTGATGAAAAATCTTCTTCTTCTTCTTCTTCTTCGTCTTCTCCAACGTAATCGCTTTCATCAGTGACTGGTCGTTCAAGCTCATCTTCGTATCCAGTGCTCAATTCTGTGTCTGCAATTCTTTCGTAAACGTCCTCTTTCATCTTGGTCCGCGGTGATGAGATGGCAGCCGCATCTTGCTCCTCATAAGAGAAGTCGGAATCTTGGTCCATGGTCGTTCGGTCACTGGGGCGCTAAAGACTGCGATGGAGAGAGACAACATTGTATCTAGCAGCGACCGGATCGGGACCAAATATTATGGTTGGTAGAAGATCAAGGTCAAATTCGATATCATTTCTGATATAGCAAAAGAAGATGCAGCTGCGCGAGTCTAAAATCATGCGTCTCAGTCGCACAGTTGGCTGACTCAGCCACTTTCTCTGAAGCACCCAGCGCTAGCGCCACAGTGGCTGAAATCCAGACAAAGATTCCTCTTACACTCCAACTTTTTTTCCATTCGAGCATCTGGAGAAGAGGCGCACCTACAGCCATGTGCAATGCTCCAAACCGTCGTGAGACGTCTCTTCCGGCCTAATTCCGCGACTGGCGTCCCTGCAGCAGCCTGGATCGGCCAGGCCAGGCAATATGCGGCCGCTCTGGGCAGCAGCAATAAGCTGAAGCTCCGGGATTACCAACAAGAGTGCATCAAATCCGTAGTCTTGTCTCTCAAGCGAGGGCATAAGCGAGTTGGCATCTCCTTGGCCACTGGCAGTGGCAAGACAGTGAATCATCCCTTATATATGTATTTATGTAAAAGAAAATTCATTAACTCATGAATAGGTCATCTTCACTCAGCTCATAGACAAGGTCCCCCACCGGGTCAAAAATGCCAGCCAGACTCTCATCCTGGCCCATCGCCGTGAGCTGGTAGAGCAAGCAGCCAAACACTGCCAGCTGGCCTATCCAGGCAAGAGGATCGAGATTGAAATGGGCTCGCTGCACGCATCGGGCACGGCAGACATCACCATTGCGAGTGTCCAGAGCATCACGTCCAGGGACCGGCTGGACAAGTACGATGCTGCAAAGTTCAAGCTCGTCCTCGTCGATGAGGCCCATCACATTGTTGCGCCGGGCTACCTCCGGACGTTGAAGCACTTTGGCCTTGATCAGAAGAGATACAACTCGCCCATCCTAATAGGAGTGTCTGCCACGTTCTCTCGCTTCGACGGAGTCAAGCTCGGCGCCGCGATTGATGAGATTGTCTACCACAAGGACTACGTCGACATGATCTCGGACAAGTGGCTCTCAGACGTCGTCTTCACCACAGTCGAGTCCTCCGCCAACCTATCCAAAGTCAAGAGCGGTGCGTTCGGCGACTTCCAGGCAGGCGAGCTCTCCAAAGTCGTCAACACCGACACCATCAACGAAATCACAGTCCGCAGCTGGCTCGCCAAGGCACCGGATCGGAAATCCACCCTCGTCTTCTGCGTCGACCTCGCACACGTCGCCGGCCTGACCAAGAAGTTCCGCGAGTTTGGCTTCGACGCCCGCTTCGTCACGGGGGACACGCCCAAGGTGGAGAGGAGCACCATCCTCGAGGGCTTCAAAAAGCGCGAGTTCCCCGTGCTTGTCAACTGCGGCGTCTTCACCGAGGGCACCGACATCCCAAACGTTGACTGCATCGTGCTGGGCAGGCCGACGAGGTCGCGCAACCTGCTGGTGCAGATGATTGGGCGCGGCATGAGGCTGCACCCGGACAAGAAAAACTGCCACATCATCGACATGGTCTCCAGCCTCGAGACGGGCATTGTCACCACCCCGACGCTGTTTGGCCTCGACCCCAACGAATTGGTTGAAAAGGCCTCGGTCGACGACATGCGGAAGATCAAGGACCAAAAGGCCGCAGAGGCAGAACAGCAGCAGCAGCAGCAGCAGCAGCAGCAAGGAAATTCATCCGGCGCAAGCTCCAGCGCTTCTCCAGCTGTCACTTTCACCGACTACTCTTCCGTCCTGGATCTGATCGCCGACACGTCCGGCGAGCGGCACATCCGCGCCATCAGCCAATACGCCTGGGTCCAGATCGGCCCAGAGCGCTTCGTCCTCTCCGCGCCAAGCGGGTCATACATCCGCATCGAGAGAATCGCCGCCGAACAAAAGAGCAGCAGCCCCTCCTCAGAAGCACCCACCTACCACGCAGTCGAGATCCGCGCGCTGCCCCCAGGCGTCGCAAAATCGCCTTACAGCGCCCCTCGCGAGATCCTCAAAGCCGCCACTTTCGACGACGCGGTCCACGGCGCCGACAGCTACGCCGCCAGCGCCTTCCCACACAGCTTCATAGAGCGGCGCCAGTCGTGGAGGAGGCTGCCCCCGACGCAAGGCCAAGTCGACCTCATCAACAAGCTCCGCGGCAAAGGCAGCAGCCCTCTCTCGACGATGGGGCTGACAAAGGGCAAAGCAGCTGATATGATTACGAAGCTGAAGCACGGGGCGCGGGGCCTATTCGCGCGGATGGAAGCAGAGATGCGAAAAAGGGAGAAGACCAAGACTACGCTTGGTGACTGGCGGCACAGGGAGCATGTTAGGGTCGGGCCGCTGTCGGCTTGATGGGGTTAAAGACAAACGACTCTTCTTTATATTGACGAGAGCGCATATTTCGGACAGTGGCGTTATTTGGCGTTTTGGAGAAGGCTGGGTGATGATCAAGACGATATTCCTTGAGAAATACAACATATATATACATGAACAACGCAGTGTATGATTAGGATAGATGGCGTGGAAAAAAGATACTCCCAGTGTTTATAGAAAGCAGCAGCAGTGTGAAGGTGACTTCAAGTATACAAGGGTATCATCAAATGGACTGCTTGCTTCTGTTATGATTTGGGTTGCAGCATATCTGTAAGGGGATATACCCAGTACTACACCAGTCACTTTTTGCATCGCTCAGGATAAATAGGTTAATGCCATGGGTATCATGATTTTTCCATTTGACAGGTCGTAGCCGTACATGGTGTAGTAAAAAGGAAAAAAAAAAAAGACACTTTTGTGCCCCCCTTAAAAAAGGATATATATAAAACAAGAGGCCATCGGAAATTCTCATACAGGATGTGAAGATCCATCTTCTCTGTTCACATGAATGTAAAACGCACATAACGCTTTTCATCTGCAATGCGTATACCGGACCCCCCCCTGTTTCCCCCCTTCTTCCTCACGTCCCCCCCCTTGTTCCTGCTGAACCAAGACATCAAACCATCTCTCATAAATGCTGTTACTTGGCGAGACCCCCATGAGAGAATCAAAAATCATCAATCTTGCAAACCAAATTCTGCGGCTCCTGCGCCTATGGGTATTTTCTTCGCAATTTTTATGTTTCAACGTCTGGGACGTTCAAATGGGTATAAAAAAGTGAATGCCAACCATCAAGATTGACGTCACGAAATTCAGTAAGCGAAAAATGACTCGGAAACAGACGGCAAGCAAGGAACAAAAAATACAACACAGACAAACACACAAAGATGGAAAAAGCAAATTGAAGAAAGAAAGAGGAAAAGGAAAAAAGGAAAAACAAAACGCAAAAAAATCGGACGGAACAGAGCAACAAGCAAAAGAAAAAAGGAACGCGCCAACATCTCCAGCAAAAGTGAAAGGCCAGAAAATGATGCAATCTTGGACGCTCCGGGGTATATCCAGCCGGGGGGTATTCGCATGTAATGGGTCTAATTCGGCAAAGTCTAACGGAAAGGCCCAATGGGGGCGGGGTATCCTGAATTCATAGAGTGTGAAGTAGAAGGTCGCCCGCTATCACCGGACGCACGGGTGGTGTGGCGCGGAGTGATGGCGTCTTTGGAAAGGGGGATGGTTAACTTGCTCTCGAAGTGGTGGTTGCTCATGGGACGAGCCCAAGGGTTCTCATCGTCAGCCAGGTTGACACCACTGTCGTTCCAAGGGTTTCGATCGGCGTTGAAGCTGCGTGTCGACTCGATCGAGATGAGCGACGACTTGGAGACGTTGGCAGAGCCCTTGAAGAAGCTGCCTGCTGCCGAGTGCGAGCTGTTCTTTCTGCGGTCCAAGAAAGAAGAGATGGACGTCATGCTCCCCGGGCGCCTGAGGCGATCAAGAATGCTGCTGCGCTCTCGGGCAATGTCTGCATTGAAAGCATTCTTGATGGGAGAGTCGCCGGCTGCCGAAGCGGGTGCGTGCTGAAGAAGCTTGGAATCGAAATACTGAAGCGTATCTTCAAACGAGTCCGACTTGGGACGAGGGATGGAGCCCTTGACGATATCAGCTTCGACGCCCGCGGTAGCAAATTGGGCGAGCAAAAAGTCGATGGCGTCTCGGAGACCTCCTGCATTGTTGCGCGTGAAGCCCCAGAGGAGAGTAGCGGTGGGGGAGCCATCTTCAGTGGTCTCCTCAGGGTTCTGATGAACAGTAACTTCCACTTCGTACTGACTCTTCAACTTGGGGACAAGATCATGCGCAAACTCAGGAGACTCCAGGAACTTGACCAACTTGGCGCTACGAGCAAGCACCAATTCATGCCTGTCGGGGACCATGCCGAGGAACTCGTCAACGCAATGAGGCACCTGCCACTGGGGGCCAGTGACAGTGACCTCGTCACTCGCCTGCTCAGTGCTAGGAAAGTTGATCTTGCAGTTGTACTTTTGCTCAAGCTCGTCAATCTCTGAGAGGCGAGCAATCAGTTCGCGATGGTACAGCCGATCAACGCTAACAATCTGAGAAGTGTACTCGGAGTCCTATTGTACGTAGCATTCAAATTAGTCGACAATCACCTTTGTCGGCGTTTGTCCCGTTGGTGGGCTACTTACAGCTCGGTCAACCATTTCAAGAATCTCGTTCTTGACTGCATCCAGGTTCTGGGCATTGCGAGCCGGAGTGCGGCAAATGACATTGTCGACTTTGATGTCGTCATCTTCGCGTCCCATGCCACCTAAGAATATGCTGTTTAGTAACACTCTTATCGAAAATAGATTGATGAATTATTGAATTACTTACCTCTGTCCATGGCGTTTGAAAACTTGACAAAGACGGAATGCTTCTTCATGATACGCTGAATGTGCTGGCCGCCAATGCCAATGATGCGCTTGTGGTACTGGTCCGGCACATGGAACGAGATAGACGCCGGCATCTCCTGCTCAACCAAGGTCAGACCTTGCTTCATGGATTCATAGGTGGCAGCCATGACGTCGATGTTGAAGTTGTATTCGTTGAAGCCGTCAAAGATGATCTGCACATTGCCTTGAGAAGTGGAAAATGCCTTGTTAGTTCAAAGCCGATGATTCGATATGGGGGTCGGGATAACCTACTTTGTCCCATGATTTTGTTGATCTTGCCATTCTTCTTACCGCTCACAAACTCCTTGTGCTCGTTTGCAAGCTCAATCTTGACACGTATTTGATAAGGAGCAATGGTTGCGAATTTCAACTCGGAGATGGCGGCCATGGCAGACTTGACGGAGTCATCGGCACCGGTGACGGTGAAAGATGCCTTATCAAAGGACACTTCCGCATCCGAGTTGGCGCAAATATCCGCGAGCATGGAGTGAACTTCATGAGCGGCGGGTAGAGTCCTGTTTTCTGGCTGTTGAAGATACCATCCGGCGCCATAAAACTGGCCAGCCAGTGACATGAGCTCCCGGACGGTTCGTTCCACCGGCAGGCCCTCGCTTCCGTGAACTCGGACGGCCGTGCGCTGGCACGCCAATTGGGGAAGCATAATGTACGTTCCATTGGCCTCGAGGATCTTGCGAACCTTGTCCAAGCGGCCCAGAAGGATGTTGTCGAGTTTGGCGGCCGGGATGTTGACATCCTTGACAAAGAGGCGAATGCGAGAAACTGTTTCAAGAAGCTTCTGCTTGGCCAGCTCTAGGGCCTGATGAGAGTCGCCTGTGATGTAGACGTCTGCAGGTTCACGGCGATTCGCGTTGGGTGGGCAGTAGCGATACATTTGCGAGAACAGAGGAGGGAAGTAGATGGCAGTTCCGGTGGAAGACTCGATGAGCTTGATGTTCTTGCGATGTCGTCCACAGACAAGTTGGTGAAGAGACGACTCGATTTTCAAACCATCCACCATGCGGCCAAGCTGAGACGACAAATCATGTTAGAAAAGTAGTATGCAAAGGTATATATAAGTGGGACAGAAGTACGAACCAAAGTGTCAATTTGAACAAGCACTCGGGCCTTGGCGTGTTCGGACGACAAGATGTCGCCGTAGATGGCAACTCTCCAACGTTGGTCCATTCGCATCTCGGAATCTCCCAGCATTCCATCCACCATCGGGGTCAATTTGGGTCCCAACAGAAAGATGTCGACGCCGCAGTATTTCGAGATGAAATCTAGATTGTCCAGGACGGGCTTTTTGAGCACGCCCGCAGCCAGGTCACAGACCAAGTTTCCATCAATGTCAATTGTGATGCATCGCTGCAATTTGGGAGTCAGCACACTGTAGTTATATCCGGGAAGGAAAGGACTGAGCATACCATGGAGATGGGAATCTCGTTCAAAATCGTCTCCCGGCTCTTGTTGACGAGCTCCGGGGATCCCGTCAGACAGACGGTGGTAATCTGCTGGCTCTTGCCATTCTTGGGGGCTGAGACGACGACTTGAGCTTCGATGGGCAGAGGGCCGCCGGACAAATCCCTGCAGAGCCTGCGCAGGTTTGCCAGGTTCTGGGCGTGGGCAGGCAGCTCAAAGATGTTGACATCGTCCGGGGCGTCCTCTGGGTGCGTCCATCTCAAGACGGCATCGGTGGTAGCGTGCAGAATGTCTTCGGTGTTGGGCCCAGCCAGATCAGAGGCAAACGGGATGTTGAACGAGTAGTGTATTGTGGCGTCGGCGGCGGGAGACGTTAGAGGCAGGCCAGGCTGCGAGACGGATTTGGAGTGCTGGTTCAGGTTGTTCATGGGCACGCTGGGTCGACCCATGCCGAAGTTTGGGCTCATCCTCTCGGACCAGTGGCGCATGTTCGCCAGCTTATTCATGGTGTGCGAGAAGAAGCAAGGGCCGGGCTACAGGTCGAGTCGGGTCGGGTTGGCGATGGCGGGAGCAAGACAGGAAAAGGCGGCCGGCGATGGTGGGAATCAGGTTGAAAATGCAAGGGGGTATCGATCAGGGCACAGATAAGAAAAAGAAAAAGAAAAGAATCCAGCGGGGAGAAAGGAAGAAGAAGAAAAGAAAGGGAACAAGAGCCGGTAGACACAGGCCCTATTCCAGCTATCTCGAGCGAGGTTGAAGAGCCAGAGGGGAGGTGGGAAGAGCAGGTTGGAGAAGAGGGAAACATGGAAGAAAAGACTGGCGGGTGGCCGCTGAGAGAGGCCGGCATGTTTTAGTCAGGCGAGGTTAGTGGTGGTCAGTTGTGGGATTGTCGGGGGCCTGGACCGCGCTGAGCAGCCCCGGTGGTACAAGTACCGGCTGGCGGACGCGGGCAGGTACCTCGATGCGACCCAGCGTTGCGTCTTGTCTCAACCAACTCTTTGGACGATGCAGTCTCGAAAACGCTCAGAAGACGGAGTTTCCCTTGTCAAGACGGCTCAGCTTGGCTCTGCACATTCACAACGCTAGGTACCTACGGAAGATGCTGGCATTACAAGCATCGAGGCAGCCCGAGCAAGGACTGGCTCAAACAGGGCTGTGCCGTCTCCTTGTACGAGCATTAATGCTTGTATTGCGTACAGTACTAACAGCACCGCTACGATAAGGCACTGGTAAGACGATGCGAGCAAGCAACCACCATCTCTCTTCTTCTCATAGGCTGCGTGTCGGCTCACGGAATCCACCCTGTGCAAACCCGAGGGCCATTCTGGGCACGGCAAAGCAAGGAACGGTGTTGCACAGCAGGATGCAGGCGCACGAATAAGGGATATACTGCCGCTGCAGCATGTGGACGATATGATACGAAGATGCAGCAGCGACAACAACAGCATCGCCTGCATTTGCGGCACAGCGCAGGCCTACAGGTAAATTGAATTGGCTGTAAAAGGATGGGCCGCAATGCTGCATGGCGCTGCACAGCACCGGCACCACCCACCACGGGCATATTCTGCTGCAATGTTACGGAGTCGCAGCGTGGCCCGAAGTAAGCACGAGCACCCTCTGTGCGCATCCGCCTGCTCTACAGTACTAGCAGTAGACAGACAGACAGACAGACAGACAGACAGACAGACAGACAGACAGGCCTCTAGTTCTTTTGTGAGGCGGATCAATATGCAGTGCACCGCGCGCTGTATTACATGCTCATCTGGTTGACTGCTGCTAGAGCCGTGGAAACTGCCGGGCAACGGCAAAGTACAGGTACGGACACGGCCGTACCGCTCAAGAGATCCAGAGAGACAATGACGGACCCAGCATCGCGGGAGCAAAGCCTCACCAGGGCTCCGTGCACGCTACTTAGTGCCTCGAGTTCCGTTCTCCGGTGCGCTGCGCTGCGTTCCTCTGCTGGGCAAGACCTGCGGTGGGCCGCTGGCGCCAGGCACGCCAAGCTGGCCGGGGGCTCGGCACAAGTACCGCTGGGGCGTGTTGCGTATGGGCAAGTACCTTGGAACGGAATGCTGCGCGCTTTCGCAGCAACGGCGAGACATGATGGACAATAACAATGGCCGTGTTGCCGTCAAGCAAGGCTAATTAATAGGTACTGTATAAAGCAGTGCGGTAGTCGAGGTCTCGGTACTTTGATGGCTGGGGGAGGATTTTAGACGCAGCCACCAATGCAGCGTGCCTTAGTGCGCGCAACCAGCAGGAGGCAGGTACGTACCGGCCTGTGGTGAGATTTGACGGAAGCACGATGAATTGAAAGCTTGTCTGAGGCTTGCAGATCCATGTCGAAGCAACAAGGCCCGCATCGTCTGTGCTCGGTACTACCAGCAGATACGGCACGCTTCCTCTTTTGCCCCCAAACAGCGGCTCACGGCAGCTCACGGCAGCTCACGGCAGCTCACAGCATGTACAGTGCTGTACTGTAGGCATTTCCCGTGCTGGCAACTCCAATGCATGTCAGTGCTGCTAAGATATCTGGGCTAGCGACCGCCAAGGCATGCGGGCTGGCACAAGCTGCTGCAGTTCACGGCCGTTACTGGCTGAGGCCCTGCGGCACCGCTCACCTGCAGACAGAGCCAACGAGGTGCCGTGGTCAGCAGAATGGCTTTGCTGCGAAACCTTGGCTGGCTGCACCCCTAACCGGTTTCTGCTTGTCTGTCTGCTCGTCAGAAGCCATTGCGAGGGCCTTGTTGCTCTGGATACCTCAGCATAGAGACAGACACAGAGACACCACGCAGAGTTTAATCTCTCACTTCGGCCTTCTCTTGGCTTCTGTTCCTTCTAGCGTTTGGTCAAACATCAGATTGTCTGCTGCCAGGCTAACTAGCCCTCACGAACCCACTCGCTACCACAATAAGGCACAAAGGCTCGCGATCCCGGACTCCACCGCCGTGTCCACTCGCTACATAGCCTGGCCGGGACTATCCATGCTGCTCTCCGTGGCACACGCAAGCTCTGCAGCCCTCCGAAAACGAGAGTAGGGGATGCTACTTGTACGAAATTTATTGACATCAGATGGCACAGCAGCCTGCACCCGTGCAAATGAGTCTGTCTCGCCGTCGTCTCCCTCTCCTGCCATTGCTGGGGCGTTGCTCCATACATGGCCGGGGCCTGACTGGCATTTTCATCTCTCGCTGATGCCAGGATCGGCCACCAGATCTTCAGGTTCAGCGACGAATGCAGTGGGTCCGCCCTCCAGAAGAACAGCAAATCATGACGACGGCTGGATTATACGATACGAATAATGTGCAAGCATGTGCGAGAGAGGGGCGCACATCAACCAAGCTTTTTTCCCCTTTGCTCGATGAAACGAGAGGGCTCATTCACTCACGCGAGTTCGTGCCGATTCATTCATTATACGAGCAGGCCCGGGTCGGTGCCCGGGAATTGGCATGCTCCGGTCGGTGTTTGATTCTACCCAGATGAACCAAGGAGGGGACCCTGCCGTCATGAGGCTCATAGGGCATCTTACCAGGATACCCCGATACTGCTTCTGCTGTACTTGAACTGTATGCTCACAGAGCCACCATGTGAATCCACCATGTAAATCCACCAAGGCAGTACAGCTGTGGTGCTGTGCGTTGCCGTTGGTGGTGACAAGCGGCCCCCAATTTTTGCGTCCCTCCATCTGGCTTAGCCCTCTACCAAATATGCCGTGTCTGGTCTCGAAATGAGTAAAAAGGTTACTGCCGCCACCGTGATACCCTCTGCGGATTCCAAGCCGTGTCCCAGTCGCACTCATTTGATTGATTCGGCCGGCTGCCACTCTGCCTGCCTAATCGAACCAACTACATGTGCCTACGCAAGATAATGAAGGCTGCTGACCTGGAACTGTAATGGCCTCAAGACAAGGTCGTTGATTACGCCTGGAATGGCTGCGTGTGTGTTCTGTAACCAGCAGAAGTGATGGGCCGGATGCTACCAACACAAAAATAAGAATAAGAATAATAATAATAATAATAATAATAATAATAATAATTAAGAAAAAAGGAAAAAGTCTCAAGCTTTCTGAAACACTCGAGTCCCGTCGGCGTTTCCCCATTCTGCCGCCCCAACTCCGCCGTCCGTTCAGCTCAGCTAGGTTCTGCGCCAGCAAAGGCCAGCCGAAAGCACCGACTTTGGGGCCTCCATTCCATTCCGCGAATCCGGTACGCATGGGGGTCGCATTTGAAGTGGACACGATCGTTTGATCAGAGATGACAAGACTGTCGTCTTCAATCGCCGCGCCAGTATCGGTATCAAGAAACATTCTTCATACTGCCGTCTATAAAGCACCTCGTCTCAGCAATACTACTAGGATTGCCCCTCCGTTGATACTCCAAACGGGACCCATCCTCGAACCTTTCCGCCTTTGCCGTCTGCGACTGCAAAACACACCGAAAAAAGGATGTCCCGTCATATCCGGTGCCCGGACACTTGCAGCTAACAAGCAAAATAACCTCCTACATACATGCTCTAGCGCAACAATCTGCCGGAACCCTCCCCCTCTCTCGCAATGTGCAAGTGGCTTTTTTTCTTCCCCACAGAATACCGACAGACCACAAGAACGGGGAGTAAAGAGGCTGTGCAGGTTTCGTTCATATACCTAATAGTGAAAGGGCACGCACGTAGCCGGCGGACGACTTCGCCGATACGGGCCGAGTGGGAAGGGAGCTTAAAAGCTCCTTTCTTTTCTCCTTGGCTACATTCACTTGATGACCTCATGGCTTGTTGTCGTTTGAGCTCTGGTTTCCGTCATGGCTAACCCAGCCAACCAACTCATCGTTTATATGCACAAAGCACCAGTAAACTAAACTCTTTGTAATAATGTAGCTGCCCCATCGTATCTCAATTTGGAACATACCTACATTACAGTCAACGGCCCTCCTTTCTTCCCGTCGGCTTCTCGGGTTCTCATCCGGGTGACACATACATGTGTATCACCAAATCTCTGCCGCGGACCTAGAGGCACGTCCTGGCTCGTGATGGCCACACACAAGTACCGCTACCTCTGCCGCCTGAGATTCAGTGTCCCAGAATCCCTGACTCGCTTCTGTTTCTTTCAAGTCGTGCAGGCAAAACATGGCGATTCTTGCTCCCAAGTCAGGGGCAAGCTACCTACAAAGATCGCCACACTAATTCGTGATGTGTGGGCATGAGAAAAGCTTGTAACTTGTCTAAAGCGAGCCGTGTTGAATTCAAAAAAGAGAAAACAAACATGAGAAGTGACTATTGTGGATGTTGACGAATTGCTGCTTGTTTCTATCATTGGCCGATAATATGTCTGGCATAAATGTAAACGCCTTCGGCTGGCTAGACTAGGTAGTTTATGGCGCAATACAGTGAGTGAATCCATGTTTGAGAACGTATTCCATTCCATGATATTGCAAGTATCAACTATGAACTCTTCAACAGCCCTATTACATCGCAAAGGGTAAATGCTCAAGTAACCTATTCGCAGCCTCAATTATGCCACTGTCCACCGTTGCTATCTCAAAATGTCAATCCCCTATATCCTTTCGTACCGGTGACCTTTTCGTGCCAGATGCCAAATGCCTGATGCCTGATGCCTGATGCCTTATTCTTTATTCCATTGTGCTTGGTTCCAGGTGCCTTTTCCGAAAACGTAGTCTTACAAGATCTTATACAACGCAACATAAAAAAATAAAAGAAAATCAAGAGTCGGCTCTGTAGCCGCTCCTTACCGATAGACCTCTCTTCTGACGTCATCCAGGTAGACGATTTCCCGGGTTGCCGCTCGAGGCTGCTCAATAAAGGCAATCTCGTTGGATCCCCTTGTAGGTGCTGGAGGTCCCTGGTATCGCTCAGAGGGCCGCACGCTGTATTCTCTGTGAACAGTCGGAGGTTGCTGCATGGGGCTGCCAACGTATTCTCTGATATACGGCTGGGAGCCCTCTGGGCGGCGACTGTCATAGCGGACGGTCGAAGCAGAAGTCGCTTCTCTACCTCTAGCATCGGGGTGTATGCTGTGCATACGATAATATGGTTGGCCGGTAGGTTCAAGCCGCACTCGGTCGGACGCCTGGTAGCCAACTGGTCGTGAGGCATACTCTATCGGCCGCTCCTCGACGAATCTGCGGTCATGAGGTCCCGAGAGTTGAATGTAGCCTCTATGCTGTAACTGATGTTCGCGATACTGACCATCCCTATGATCGTAAGGAGACTCGGGTGGCTGTGATACATATACTCTATTGACGGGATCGTAGACGGACAGGGGTCTGGTGTATACCACACCACTTTCGTTGTATGGTACTCCAGCTCCAGGGTGGCCTGACAAGGGCTGGGTGGGTGGTAGTCGCTCATAAATTACCTCTGGTTCTCCAGATCGGGGCAAGGGGGCAACAGATTGCCGCGCAGAGGAAAGCGCAGGCTCGATGTACTCTCGTCCGTATGAATCTATCATGACCCGTGTTGGTGGCCGGGGAGGAACTATGAAAGACTCACCCTCTGGACGTACGCTCGCGCGTGGTGCTTCAAGAGGCTCATGATAGACGCGTGCGGGTTCTCGGTATGGGCCTTCCGAGATGACGTATGGCTCTCTAACAATCGTCCCATGCCTTGCTCTATCCAAAGCGTCCGTCTCACGTGCGTAATCCCGGCGGACATAGCGCTCGCTTGAATGAGGCAGGCGTATGAAGCCCTCACCAGATGCAAGACGGTCATCAATGGACTCTCTGTCATAGTTGAGAGCAGTAGCGGGCTCTGTGCCTTGAGCAGGGCGAACAATAATTCGCCTAGGCTCGGGAGCCTGGTAAGTTACGGGGGGTCGCTCGCCTCGATATACTTGTGATGGCTGCCGCTCATAGGAAGCATTTGATGGAGGCTGAGCATGTCTCGGCTCAGGTCGTTCAGATTCATTAGCATGTCCTTGAGATTGTCTCTGTCGTTTGCTGGGCCTGGTGTACGCTGGAGCGGTCACGGGCGATTGTGAACGAGGCTCAACTTTGATACGAGGGCTGGCCTCGGCCTCGGGCGCTTGCCGTTCGATCTTTCTCTTCTTCTTCTTCTTTCTCTGATCAGCCTCTTTCGTACCCTGAGAAGAGCTATCGGAGACAGCAGCAGCAGGAGCCTCATTCCTAAGAGCTGCCACCTGCGCTTGCGCTGGCGCTGCTAGAGGTGCGGGTACGACCGTTTCGGCGACGGGGGTTTGCACGTTGACTACAGTCAAGGGTGCAATTTTTGCCGGCTGCGGAGCAACAGGCACCAAGTCATGGTTTCGAATCAAGGGCGGGAGTGGCTGCCCGGGTTGATTCTGAACAGGCTCAGGAACGCTGTTTTCAGGACCTTGGTGGCCCTTTTCTGCTGTCCGGTTGGCCTCTGCACCAGTAGCGATGGCAGCAATGGCTGGAGTATGGGTCGCTGCTAGGCTGCCACTATCGACATGCAAGTGATGAAGGCCGGGAACCTGTTGCTTTTCTGGCCTACTAGGAGTAACGTTCGCCACTGGGGCAGGAGCCTGGTAGAAGGGTTGAGATGAAGAACCTGCGGCTGGGTAGTCTCTCACAGTAGCGGCTACATGGCTACCATTGTTGATGGTTTCACGAGGCCCTGATTGAGATTCCCTGCGGCCGTCAGCCATCGTCATCCCCTCATCAGTCGAGCGGCGCACACGTGAAGTCAGATTAGAGTCAGGCGTCTCATGTTGTGAGGAGTAGTATGTTCTGTCGTCGAAAGAATCACTTGCAGAATTAGCAGTCAAGCCTCTATTGGCGGCAAAAGGTGTAGCAGAAGCCTGAACAAGGGTCAGAGCCTTGGCGAGCACATCAGGCAGATCAAATTCGATGACGGGCTCTGCGTGCCTCGTGTTTCGACGGTTCTCAAGTTCTTCTCTGAGGGCACGTTCAAGCCTTTGTCTCTGCAGCTGGATTTCAGCCCTAACAAGTTCGTCAGATTTTTCAAGAAAAATGGGATTGATCTGCGCCGTCGCGGCCCCGGCCCCAACACCAGCCCCAGCCCCAAATGATCTTGGGATTTCAGAATCAGCTGGCCGAGCACCAGCATCCGCTGGATGCGGCAGCAAAGAAGGGTTCTGCTTCTGAGTACTTGCGAAAGACGACTTTGGAGCGTGTAGCTTTGCGTCTACTTCACCCGGTTCTGATGGCGCTCTCGTGTCGGTGGGGATGGCCTTGGACGAGAGAGCTACGTTCCCTTGGACCTTGATGGTTGGGTGCTCTCCAGCAAGGACAGCATCGCGAAACCGCAGTATCTTTTCGTACTCTGCAATTTCCTTTGCTTCCTTCTCTGTCAGCTTGCGTGATGTAGCGGCATTTGCCTTGTGGGCAGCGGCCAGGCCATTGTCTCTAGAACTCATGGCAAATAAAGGCCTTCTGTGTTAGCATTGACGGGAATGCCGCGTCAACAATGCGCGGTGAGATACGCGAAGGGAAAAAAGTGCCGCGTGTGTCGTGGGAGAAACTGCTCTTTGGAAAAGCTACAGAAGCGCCTTGGCAGAAGAAACAATCAGCGGCTGCTCCACGATACACCGCTCATAATGGGTGATCGATGCGTGCTGATGTCTGGAGTAGTAGCGATAGCTTCGAGGCGTAAGGAGGCGCTATTGAGGCAACTTTAGCTAAATAATTTGGGCGGTGACAGGGCTCTTTGGGCAGAATTTAAAAGTGGACCACGTGCCCCTGTCAGTGCCGGGTCAGTAGCGCTATAGCATCTCACACTTCAAATGCTCACAACGCTCACGCTCCTCGTATCTGATCACCATTAACACAGTGATTTTAATCTTTCGACTTTCCCTACGCATAAAAGAGAGTTATAGCGCATGCTGAAATCTATCTACAGGGAAAGATGATATTTGTGATTCACATCAAAAGCACGCAGCCACTTTGTTAAGAGAAATGTGTGGAGTTCACAACACAGTATTAAGCTACCCGTGTGAACTGCGAATTGGGCAATAGATTTGATAGACATGATACGGTACGATACGGCAGCTATGACGTGCCATGGTATGAATCGATATGTGTTTCTTTTTCCAAAATAGTAACTACATTGAAACGCATTCTTGCTTGTTGCCAGTATACTTACTGACTACATTCACCCAGCTTCCACGCATAAACCGACGACCACGCGGCGGAAGTGTCGAGCACACGCAATTATTCTGTTTAAAGTCCGGGGTCTTAATGCTACTCTTAATTGCATCTCCGCAATATTCCAGCCAAGACTTCAGTTTTCCGGTTCCAAAGCCGATATCTCTTTGAATGACTAAGCGAGAAGGTTGTTGTGGTCTTTACCCCAGCACAGTAGATGTTGGTAAATTGATGAGACAGGAACTCAGAAATCCAATCCGTTCACATTGGTTTGCTACTCTTATTTTATGTTAAGAGGGACGCCTCTTCTTTGAACACATATTCTTGCTGAGAAGGTGGGTTATACAGCAGTTTAGACGCAGCCTCTGCTCGGCGACCTCCGCCACTCTAATTAGTGTACCTGGAGCAGCTAGCAATTAGCACCGCTTTAGTAGCCGGTGTAGAGTCATCAAACTTGGCATAGGTAAATATCTGTTTCTTTAATTCAACACACCTTCGACCGGATGCGCATATACAGACTCCCCGTCTCATTAGCTCTTCAATCCTCACATAATCTTCGTCAGACGCTTAACAAGAGACATATTGGCTTTCGCCCGCAGCCATCTCTTGGTACAGCCTTACGAGCCCTCCACGCATTTCCCAGCTCTTCACCTCTCACAATGACTGTCCCCAATGGCACCAAGGCCGGTAAACCGGTCCTTTTCTTGTGAGTCAATTATTGATAAACATTGCGAAATAATGAAATACCCCTAACAATATGCAAGCGACATTGATAACTGTCTCTACCCAAGGAGTATGAAGCAAACGGCCCCTCATGCCTCATGATCCAGCCCATACTAACCAAGCCTTAGGCACCAAAGTACAAGATCTCATGGCTGAGCTGATTGACAAGTACTTTGAAGAGCATCTCAGCCTACCTTTTGACGAGGCCGTCAAACTTCACCAGGAATACTACACCAACTACGGACTGGCCATTGAAGGGCTGGTCCGCCACCACCAGATTGACCCCTTGGAGTACAACGCCAAGGTCGACGACGCTCTGCCGCTAGAGGGAATCATTAAGCCCAACCCAGAACTGCGCCAACTGCTCGAGGATATTGACAGGAGCAAGGTGAGGGTGTGGCTTCTCACCAATG
The DNA here is from genome assembly GCA_030708095.1 of Trichoderma sp. CBMAI-0020. Lineage (NCBI taxonomy): Eukaryota > Fungi > Ascomycota > Sordariomycetes > Hypocreales > Hypocreaceae > Trichoderma > Trichoderma sp. CBMAI-0020. The sequence goes on from JAJNCI010000002.1 coordinate 2,371,025, forward strand.
CCTACGTCAATCACGGAAAACGGGTCGTGAAATTGCTCGGCATCGATGATCAGTTTGAAGGCCTCACATTTTGCGATTACGCCGAAATGCCCTTGATCTGCAAGCCCCATGAAGACATGTACAAGAAGGCCATGAGGCACGCTGGAGTGGACCAAATGGAAGACTGCTTTTTCGTTGGTAAGATTTACTTGCTTCTTCTTTGAGCCCTCCCACTGCTGCTCAAATTTTGAAAGAGTAAAATTACTGATTCTTGCTTATAGACGATAGCTACGCTAATTGCGCCGCCGCGAAGAAATTGGGCTGGACGGCAGCGCACCTGGTGGAGGAAGACGTTCCAGCTCCCAAGATTCAAGCGTCGCAGTATCAGATTCGCCACCTACGCGAGCTGCGAGACGTCTATCCCCAGTTTTTCAAGAGCACTTCTGCTGCTTCCTGAAGTCAAGGAGCATCGACTTAGACTTGGTGGTTTGCGCATTATACACCCTGCAATTACGAGAAACTCCTTTGATAGCCACATAGACATATTCAATACCTATATATAGATACCTTGGAAATAGTGGAGAAGAACACTTTCTGATGCGCATCATTTCCCAAATCTACCCGGTGGTCTTGTAAAAGAGAACTGCTGAAGCCCAGTCAGATTTACCCAAACGCCTCGCTATGCAAATAAAGCAGATTGGTGCGCCTCTACACGCGCGGAATAGAAGCACGCGCACAGCTCACGGCCGTCGCAAGGTGCGGATGATTGCGTCAAGCTCGGTCAGTATGTTGTCCCTCTCCTTCAGCGCTTCCACGCGCTGAGTCTTGGCCGTCTTCAGATCTTCCTCGAGGTCCTTGATATGCCGCTCCTGATCTTGTTGACTGTTGTCGAGTCCGGGCAGTGTGGAGATGAGGACTTCGATTTGCTGTTCTTTGACAATCAAGTCGCGCGACAGCTCGACCATGCCGGCTCGAAAGTCTTGGGGAGGCAGTGCGTCCACTATAGGAAGCTCGTCAGCGACGTCATCACCCGAGATGCCGTTAGATTATGGCGGTACCTTCTCTTGGAGCCTGCTCCTTGGGCTCGCGGATCTTGTCTTTCGGGCCGAGCGTCTGGAGGTCATGGTGGGCGTGGACGAAGTGCAGAGCAGCAACGAGCTGCTGGGCAAACTGGACATGATTAACCGTCAGTAAGCAGAGGTCTCAATGCGCATCACCATTGGAGAATATGTTGGAACACATTGTACCTGGTCAACTGCATCTTGCAGCTGCGTGAGTCGGTCCCCCATGTTGTTTGGCTGGATTAAGAAGCCGAAGATGGTAATCGCCTAAAGCAGTAGGTGCGCGATACGATGCTCTGCTATGCGATGCGATTATCGGTTAGAGTTGCAGTACTGTGCGGAAGACAGTGTAATCTGACGTAGCAGCAGCGCTGGGGAATGGCCGGAAATCGGGGAATAAACGATCCGGCGCAACCAGTGAGACGAAAGTGAACACATTGCTATCTGTCCAGTTGGCAGCGCCGTTGACTTTCAAGATGCCACTTTATAATACAGCGTCAAGGCCCGCTCGACAACTTTGCGGTCGTGCGTCTTTCACTCAAACTTTTCTTTGAGTGTCTTCCCGTCGCCCACGATCGTGCAACTCTCGACGACCCGATCTTCCCTATCTTGCTGTATCATATCCTCCAGCACAACGAATAGCTATGGCTGCGCCGCCGCCGCAAGGCCCGCCTCCAGGCGCAATGCCCATGGGAATGCCCATGCCTGGCCCAGGGTTCATGGGACAGCCGCCCACGCCCGAGCAGATCCAGCAGATCCAGCAGAGGATTGCTGAAGATGCCGCAAAGGCGGGCATGACGGTGCCGCAATTCATCGAGCACATCAAGCAGCAGCAGATGGCGCGCATGCGCGCAATGCAAATGCAGCAAGCCGCGCAGCAACAGGCGCAGCAGCAGGGAGGACACGAGGGCCACAACCACCCTCATCCTCACCCTCATCCTCACCCGCACCCTCAGCAGGGCCAGCCGCAGCAGGGCCAGCCGCAGCCCATCACCCCAGGCCCGCCGAATCCAAAGGGACTGGCCGTTGCCAAGTTCCTGCGCGGCCAGGACCTGAAGCCACGTACCTCGATTCTCAACGGCGAGCGCAAAGACATGTTCAAGGGTTTGTCATCAGGTTTCTTCTCCATGCAGATTTGATATAACTAACCGGATCCACAGTCAAGCGTGCCCTGCGAGCGCTGCAGTCCCCTGCCTATGAAAAGGCTCGAAAGAAGAATCCTCTGCTGCCAGAAATCACCGACCGAGCGTCTCTAGAGAACACTTTTAAGTTGCTGCCCCTCAGCATGCTTGCGCTGCGAGTCTCCAAGCTCGAGCCGCAGCCCGGCCCCAACGGCAAGAAGCCCAAGCGTGTCAAGGGCCAGTGGAACGTCAGGATAGAGCAGCAGCAAGAGGCCAAGGAGGACATGTATTACGTGTGGCTTTGGGAGGGCAGCCAGGTCAAGCGCCAGCTGTACGCCGCCCTGGCCCTGGTCATCATCTTCATCGTTGTGCTATACCCTCTCTGGCCGTTGAAGCTGCGACAGGGCGTTTACTACTTGAGCTGGGGCATGCTTGGTCTCCTTGGTCTCTTCTTCGCCATGGCTATTTTCCGTGTTATCCTGTTCTGCATTACATACTTTGTTGCGTCTCCTGGTCTCTGGCTGTACCCCAACCTCTGGGAAGACGTTTCTTTCATGGACAGTTTCCGACCAGTTTGGGCTTGGCATGAGGTAAGCTATTCTCTTCTCATTCTGTCATCTACGAGTAATTGCAGCGGCTGACCCAATCTTCCCCCCAGACTGAGAAGCCAAAGAAGAAGAAGAAGTCAAAGGCTGTTGCAACCAACTCTGTCATGGCCGCGGCGACTGGACAAATCGCACCGACTACTGCAACGACAACGGGCACCGACACACAACTCGACGTTGCTCCCCAGCAGCAAAAGGCTTATGAAGCCCCCAGGGTAGAAGAGTTGGCGGACGATGAATGAAGAAAGGGAAAAAATGTACTTGTAAGAAACTAGCTGGGGTAGGCCGCATCCACTGAGAGAGCGTGGCGTGTTTTGGGGCTTTATTATCGGTGTAACTGCTGGCGGTGTGAGATGGAGGACAGAACGAAATAGCAAAAAGGGATTTCATTGGCAGTTTAGAGTCTATTTCATGATGCTCCATACTGGAGCAGGCGTTTGTACGATTTATCTATGGACAGGATCATCATTTTCTTCATTTCATTCTCCATCTATTTCGTCTCACTGCCCGGAGCACGCTCATAGTACCAGATGGCGCCCGGAGTCTTGGCACAACTTGTCAGCGAACCGCCGGCAATATCAGCAGGCACTCGCCGGGCCTGGTTCCGCTGGGGAGCGCCATATACGTGGTAGTAGTACCACACCTCGTTCAACTGCGTGCCGCCGTTGTCACGAGACCCCTTGCCGACCTTTGTCTCGTTGTACTTGGGGCCGCCGCAGCCGAGGTAGGGCACGACGCCGTACTCGCGGGTCAGCGCGGCTTGGATGTGGGAAAGAGAGTACGAGGTCCTGTTGGAGGGGTGGATGTTGGAGGCAGAGAGCCAGCGCCAGGTGGGGAGGGTCTTGTAGTAGGAGATGACGGTCTCGAAGAACTGGAAGAGGTCGTCGTATTCGCTGGCCTTGGGTCCCTGTGTGATGCAGTTGTTAGCTATAGCACGCATATATGGGCGCGAGTTGTAAGGAGTCATACATAGCACTCCTTTTGAAAGGTCGAGTAGCAGGTGGCGTGCTTGGAGAACTCGTGGGCCCAGAGCTCCCAGTTGGGGGCGCCCTGGTTGATCCAGTATTTCTTCATGTAAGCGAGGAGGTCCATCTTTCCGTAGGGCTCGAAGAAGGTCTCAATCGAGGGACCGGTGTATGGAGGGACGGGGGTTCCATGGGGAGTGCCGTCCGTTGTGTTGGGAGCAGGGTGAGGGTCATATTGGCGGCTATATAATGGATGAATTGATTAATACATGTGCCAATCGCAATTCTTGAGGGCTAGAAGGGCACACCTTAGATCGCAGTACTGAGTGTAACTTCCATTGCAGAAATCTAGTCAAACTATTAGCTGGGGAAAAGAAATAGGTAGGCAGTCAATCATACCGGGCCAAAGGCCATGGATGGTCCATGTTGCCGGCGGGTACTTTTGTCCTTGGCTTTCGAAGCCGGATTGGGTGTCCCAGAACTGGGTTTGGAGCTGCGATTCCGGTCAATCAGCATCCTTGGCAATTGAGCTGTGTAGTTGATGTTTGGGTGTAATTTGAATCGTTAATACGTACCACCAGTCCTCCAAAGGTCTCAACACTATGATTATTGTTAGTTTCTGGATTGCAAAGGTTGATTTCGTGGTTATCCGGTTACCTACCAGCAGGTGTCCACCTTTCCGGGCACAGCGCCTTTGGAGCAAGACAAGACAGGGTCGGCTATGGGCAATTAGCTTCAACGTCTCTCAACCAAACGGACAGTCGGATTCTTGAAAACGCACCCAATGCACACGTGTGGTTATCAGCTGTGACACCCGGATAGAGGCCAGCAGCGGCGAGCTGGGCGCCAGCAAGCACGGCAATGGTGTTGCGATGCATGGCTTTGAGCTGTGGGGTGCCAGTTCTCAATTCCTTGGGCCAATCCGAAAACTAGATACGATCTGGAACTAATAAGAGGCAGACAGGAGGGAAAAGAAGGAGATCAGCGTCTGGCTTTATATGTAGCCCCTCCCTTGTTGGAGGGATGCGCTTCTCCAGATGATAGAGCACAAACTGCAGCTTCTATGCCGACGATTGAGCCCGTTCCACACCGCCATCCTTGTCAGTTGGTGCAGAAAGCGAACAAAAAAAAACTTCAAAATGCCCTCTGTTGACATGCCGTATTGAGCAAGGTCTGCTCTCATCTACCAGGAACGGTGCAGAGACCCTGGTTGAGAAGGCGAAGAAGCGGCGAATGGGAGCGATTCTGTGCATGCGGACAGGGATTAGTTCTGAATGACGGCGTCCTCCGATGAGGACCTTTTCTCGGAACTTTTGATAGCTTGACGCGCCACCAACGGAGCATGTGCAAGATTGTCTTGTATCGATGCCTTGGTTCGTTTGCACTTGTTCAATTACAAGTTGGCTGGTTGCATATATAGGACTAGTAGTACATGTAGTTATGTCAGTGAATGGACAGGTCTTTGTGCCTCCCAGTTGAACCGCTTTGGCACTACTATCTACAGTATCAGCTTACAGGCTATTGACAATGTACAATTTGTATCAAATCAAGCTTATAAACAAAATTATTAGCTTCGGTGGTCTATCAGCTTCTCAAAGAGACCCGGCCTTGCTCTATTCTCTCACCGAAGGTCCAAAACGGAAAGACAATCTCAGCCGTTGCCATTTCCCAAATCTCATCGACCAGCTACAGGTTCATCGTGCATTAGCCTATAACATGCAGTTACATGGATTCCTACCCACGTGGCATCACAAAAGCGAGCTTGGAGACTTGCTATTCGCTGGCATCGCCAAATCTGTCTTATTCATCACGACCTATGTATTGCATCTCATTCGCTAAACCGATTTCTCCCATCTAATGCTGGCTGGTGCCGTGGCCCTCTTGTCATAGCTGAAGCGTCTTATAGAAGAATGTGCCGTCTGTTAAACCTCCCGCCGGGCTCATGCCGTATCCTGGGACCTTTCCAAGCTCGGTGTAGCCAAGAGTCTTGAAAACGGCCTCTGCCTGGCTGCCGCTCTCGGTGTCAAGCAGCTAATAAGACAAGTTAGTATTGTGCCATCTGTTGAAGCTCGTCTTAGGGAGATTGTGAGAAGGATAGAAATGTGAAATAGCTGATGCGCCTACCAGTAATTTCCGACCACGACTCAACGCTTCCGTTTCTATCGCGCTCATCAGCGCCTTCGCAGCGCCTTTGCCTCGATGTGTCTTGTGCACGAGGAGGTTTTCTACAAAGCCTCGGAACGAGCCCGTCTCTGAATATGGCATCCATAGCATGACGACTCCCTTGATCTCTGGGCCTCTGATGGCGCCGTTTGGATCGAGGTCGCTCACCAGAAGCAGCATCACCCTCTTCTCTGAATTTGTCTCCCCAATGCGTTCCTTCCACCAGGCTAGCAGCTTCTCGTGTGACAGTGGTAGCAGAAAAGTGGCGATTGTGTGATCATGTGTGATGCATGAAGCATGAAGGGCTGCGAGGTAAGGAACAAGATGAGAATGAGCCGAGACGTCAAAGGGCACGATGATGCCGGGAGTGGACATTTTATGCAGCTGATGAATCAAATAGAAGATGACGCTGGAAAGAGAAGGAAGATGTTATGGGAAGAATGTATATGAGTGTGAACAATGAAAAGGCTCAAAGTCTTGGTGGAAGACGAATATGTAGGTAGATGTGTTTTTGCTTTCTGAAGCTGACAGAGCTGAGACTCGCCCTGCAGAAAGAAGTATGGCGGTGAAAAGGTTAAAAAGAAAAAAAAAAGTTTGCCTAGCAAGTTTGTCAACCTTGAAACTCATGCAGTGAAACCCGAGGATTACATGGTCATTTCTTGAGAGTCTCTCTTTTTCCACATATTTCTCTGAAAATAGGAGATCACGGCAAGGAAAGAATGGAAATCGGGATATAGAGGTCAGAAAATTGGGCGAGCCTACCTAACACTGATGTCGCAGTGTCCAACTGCTTTCTAGGTATATTTTAAGCTGAGAGAAGTATGCTCGTCAAGGGCGACAGATGCCGTCTTGAAATATCAGAATATCAGAACATATACCAATAAATATCTCTCAAGCTCGAGCCAGCCTATGAGCGATTTGACGCGTCCCTTGCTATTCTGCTCGAGGGAGGCAATTGCAATTTTCGAGCTCCCGGCAAGCGAGCACAATTTTCAGTGCACAGCAGCATCGTCATCGTGCCTGTACCTTGCATGCTAATTAGCGACCGCTGCAGCGCCGAGGGCCCGTAATGGGAGGCCTGAGGGCGCGCTAATGCCTGTCGCCTCAAGGGGCCTAGAGCCTGACGGCCGCTATAACGGTGGATGGATGTTTTGCAGGTCGGTCCAACTTCATCCGAGTTTACGTTGTCATCTGATGTTTGATGCCATCGTCACCATCTTCTGCTTTGCCTGGCTCGTTTACCAACTGAGATATAAGCATGACGTAAAACTTGCTTGCTCCTAGAAATCAAATCGCGCAGAGCCTGGTAGTCATGTTCCTACGACCGATTCCCGTCGCCTGCATGTCTATAAAAGTCTCATACTTGCGTTCTACTTTCTCCAGGTTCACTCTAGTCAACATCCTGCCGACTTATTTTCTGGGCGTGTGAATACTCTATTCGCAGTCATTTACCTAGAATTCTTGTTTTCTGCAATCAAGTCTTGATGTTCTGTCTCCAACCTGAAGCAGAGCAGAGCCGAGCACTTACATGATGAGCTGGTGCTACACGTTCTCAACTTCCCCAGAGCTTCATAAAGCCATTCACTCCATTAAACCCCTAAGTTCCTATGATATAAGAGATGATTATTTCAATGCGGTTATAGACTCCCATGCGCGTCATCGAAGCCGATTGCTGGTATTAGGCGGAGGGGAATTAAACAGATCCAGGGCCGAGGCTCTACCACTGGTTCTTTGAAGATACAGTAGTAATTATGTAATTTTCGACGAGCCACCTACCTTTGCCATTCTAGCATTTGGCCATACTACATGCCTACCCTTTTCGGTAGACCTTGTGAGATGTAGAAGTTGTATTCTAGGCCCTGCCCACATATCTGGATAGGAAGGAAAACCGATGTGGCCTTCTGTAACGCAAACGAGATTCAGAATTGGACGATGGCCACAATGACCAATTCAAAGCTCAATGGAGTATATGACATATAGCTATAGAAAAGCCCCTGGAATTTCAAGGACTGATACCTGAACGATAAAGTAATAGATTATACCTACGAATGCAGCTGGTTGCGTTGCACGTGATGTCCAGTCCGCGATTTCCATCTTTCCTCTTTGCAACCCCAGCCCTCATCCAGATCTTGTACATGCCCATTCCGCCTCTCAAAGAGACACAATGAGCACAAAAGCCAACAGACAGGTGCCTGCAATGAAAAGAAATACAGTGTGCCACGTACAGTATCGCACGTACCGCGTCGTTTGTTCAAGCTCATGCTAACCATACTGCTAGGCCCGCCAAGCTATGGATACACGTACATATTACTCCGTCTTCCGTACTGTGCAGTACAGTACGCTTCGCGTCATCAAGATCGCAGTGCCACTCGTCCAGGGTCCTCCCCCAAACCGATTCTCCAAATCCTGTTGTCTGTACGGTGGACGCAAAGTGATGATTCACCATCGCTGGGCCTGGCTCATGCAGTTGAAGCAGCTAACCAGCTTGGCATGGAGCAAATCATCGGTCCCCTGCTCCATCGTGTAACCCCGCATCCAACTCGTCCTAATGCCGGAGCTCCAGCTCAGCTTCGCAAAGGAGCTTCACCGGCTCTGCCTCGAAACTTGTTGCTTTGTCTGTCGAGATGCATTGGCCCTCAACCAATCAGCTCGCAAGCAATGCTCTTCCTTTGATCTGCTCTGCACGGAGCCAGCATGTTTCGATTAATGCCGCGCCCTCCTCAGAAAGGCCTGCCACCGGCTCAAAGACTCGCAAAAACGGAGCGTCGGTGGCTGTGCGTGCATTGTGCTTCGATCCACTGAGCCCAATAAGAAACGGGGCTTTCGGCTCTGGACCAGTGATACGATGCAGTCCTCAGACAAACACGCAACTTGGCCCCCTATGATTTCTGACGGTTTCCGTGCTAGGCCGCTGTCATCGATTCAAGGGTCTCTCACCCCTCATCACTCTCATCATATGCCATGTAAACCTCGTGCCGTCACGCGCATGCCTTTCGTGATTCAGACATTTGTTGAATCCATTTACAGCACTTGTGCTCCCGTAGCTTTTTTCCTTTCCTTCTCCTTCGTCTCCATCTCTTTTGCTCATCACCACGGCTGGCCCCGTCTACAATTCTTCTCCGAAGCCATCGCCGGGCTATACCATCAATCCGGACCGCCGCACCATGGGCCTCCTCGACAGAGTCGAAGCCTTCTTTGAGGGCGAACCCAACGATGAAAAACACTCCCACTCACACTCGGGCTATCAGTGTGATGATCTCCACGCCGAACATGCTGCCAACCGGTTCCAATCTTTTGCAGCCCCTTCTTCGGGCAACATCAAGTGGTTCGTTGATGGCGCGTCTTACTTTTGGGCAGTGTCCGAAGCCCTTCAACGTGAGTTCTACCAGCTAGACGCCAATATCATCGATATTGACATGCCGCTCTTCATAGGCGCCCAGGAAAGTATCTATATCCTCGATTGGTGGCTGAGCCCTGAGCTGTATCTTCGTCGGCCGCCTTCTCGCAACGAGCAGTATCGCCTCGATGCCATGCTTCAAGCTGCCGCCGAACGTGGGGTCCAAGTCAACGTCATTGTGTACAAGGAAGTCGAGGCTGCCCTCACTCTCAACTCCGCGGTATGCCTTTCAGATATTTTACGTTGCTTCATCATCCGACATGTTCTCTCGTGGCTCATTCGCAATATGTATAGCACACCAAACACGCACTTGAGAAGCTGCACCCTAATATCAAAGTGTTCCGGCACCCCGACCATGTTCCTACTGGATACGATCTGACTTCAGAAATTGGCAACTCGTTCAAGAACTTAACCAACTTTGACTTGGCCACTGTGTCCAAAGACGCACTCAAGGCGATTTATGGCGCGGCAGACGATGTTGTCCTCTACTGGGCCCACCATGAAAAGCTCCTCGTCATTGACCGTGACCTTGTATTCATGGGAGGCCTCGATCTCTGTATGCATTCATTGTGTTTCTCCACGTACGCAGAGATTTCATTTGCTAATTGCACCTATAGGTTTCGGTCGATGGGATACCAACTGTGGGTACCTCTATCGCAACCTATGAAGACGCTCAACTAACATGCATTCAGCCCATCCTATCGCAGATGCTCATCCTGGAAACTTGGACAACATCATCTTTCCTGGCCAGGACTATAACAACGCCCGAATTTTTGACTTTGCTGACGTTGGCAACTGGGATCAGAACAAATGTGAGGTCATCCCTATTTTCACACATCAGAGTTCCAAGGGCTAATGGCGTTATGTAGTGGATCGAACCAAGAGCTCGAGAATGGGTTGGTCGGACGTGGCCCTGTCCATGAATGGCGCAATTGTGTCTGATCTTGTTTCCCATTTCGTTGACAGATGGTATGAGCGATAGTATCCTGAGCTTCATCGCTGTGACTTTGGTTAACAGAGCTAGGAATTACTTATTCGACGCGAAATACAATGACAAGGATCCTGGAAAGTATGAGAAGCTCAGCTTAGGCCGAAGCTACCGTCCTTCGTACCAGACATACGAACAAGAGGGATCGGGACAAGAAGAATATGAGCGGCAGGAGGGCGAAGGCCGGAGCCGTGGCATGCTCCATCGCTTCGCCGAACACCTATCTGAAGAAATGGGAAACCTTGGCCTCGCGGAAGGCCATCGACACAGTCAGCGGGAGGGTTATCAAGATGGCCAGCGAGAGTATCGCTCTGACGAATATGAGCGCCATGACAGGAGTGCTCACGCGCGCGGGGGCTCAGGCGCTACTCGCATTCAGCTTACACGAAGGTAAGCCGAAATGGCTGACACTTTTGTACAGTTGATGATTGCTAAGCCTCGTTTCAGTTGCACCAAGTGGTCCTCCGGCCACCCAACGGAGCATTCGATCGCGAACGCTTATGTGAGTGCGATCACGAATGCCAGGCACTTTGTCTATATCGAGAACCAGGTAAGTAAACAAGCGCAGCAGCAAAGAGCCTGGAAAAGGCGATTAACATTGATTCAACTAGTTCTTCATCACAGCTACAAGTGATGAGCAGCGCCCCGTCTCCAACAAGATTGGCGCAGCTATTGTTGACCGTATTGTTCGAGCGTATGAAGAAGGCCAGCCCTTCAAGGTGTGGGTGGTGATGCCGTCTGTTCCCGCTTTTGCGGGAGACTTGAAGTCCAAGGACGCTCTTGGAACGAGGGCCATTATGGAATACCAATACAACTCCATCAGCAGAGGTGGGCATTCCATTATTCAAAAGCTTGTTGCTGCCGGCATTCAGAATCCTAGGGAGTACATTGGTTTCTACAACCTTCGCAACTATGATAGGATCAACACGTCCCAAACCATGCGACAAGTCGAATCCCGCTCCGGAGTCAGGTATGAAGACGCACGACGATATCACGACGACTATGTCAACGAAGAGCGCTACGGCCAGGACGACGAAGATTCTCAATACTATGACAGATACCAGCGCCAAGCTCAATCCGTCAAGGACGACACTCTGGATACCGTGAGTGCCGCCTATATGAAACACGGCCCCAACATTGCGGATATCCCATGGGATGGCGATGCCGAGGATGAGTTCGACGCCTTTGTCAGCGAGCAGCTCTACATCCACACCAAGCTTCTCATTGCCGATGATCGTCTCGTCATCTGCGGCTCTGCCAACTTGAACGATCGCTCGCAGCTCGGAACCCACGACTCTGAGATTGCGGTGGTGATTGAGGGCCCTCCATCCGTCGAGTCCTACATGAACGGCGAGCAGTACGCAGCAAGCGAATTTGCCGCCTCTCTCCGAAGACAAATCTTCCGCAAGCATCTCGGCTTGCTCCCTGACCAGAGATGGGACCAGCCCAACCGAAACTGGCTGCCGGTGACCGACGCACCCAACGACTACGACTGGGGCTCATCTGCCGACCGGCTTGTCGAGGACCCCCTGAGCCCTGACTTCCTGCAGCTCTGGGAGGACACGGCCGCCACCAACACCGAAGTCTTCAGCCGGGCGTTCCACCCTGTTCCTGACGACAAAGTCCGCAACTGGGACGATTACGACCAGTTCTTCTCCAAGTACTTTACCATCCCCAGTGCCAAGGAGAACGAGGACAAGGACGACGATGACAACGACGGCAAGGTTCCTTACGGACATGTCGTTCGCGAGGAATTCCCTGGTGGCGTGCAAGAGCTGAAGGAATGGCTCAGCCGCATCCGTGGCAACCTCATCGAGATGCCTCTGCAGTTTTTGATTGAGGTCGAGGAGATTGCCAAGGAGGGTCTGACGCTCAACGGACTGACGGATGAGCTCTACACATGAAGAAGAGAAACTCGGTTCACTCAGCAAAGCCGTGGTTGGGATCCCTAGAATAGAGAGTGGTAGACTGCATGAAATATATGACAGACCATTTACAGTAAATATGATGCAGTAACAAAACATTTGAACAAGAGCCAACTAGTAGTTACAATGACAGGTAAAAAGAGCATATGCAAAGCACAAACCCAACAATGACACGCACAGAGACGTAAAAGCCCATCCATCTCTCCAGGAGAGCTTACCAGACCCCTTCACTCTTTAAGAGGCCGAATGAGTCATGACGAAGGCTTTGGCTATCTTTACTACCAGAGTCAGACTTAAGCCAGCCGTCTTCTACATTTCAACCCCGCAGGGTCATGAGCCCCTTTTCACTTTCGCTTCTTTAAACAGCCGAGACTCATTGACAGCTCCATATGTGCGCGCCCTCCTCTTTAATCCTTTAGCCAAGCCCATTTACCGCTCCCGCCAAAAAAAACTCCGGATTAGAGAATATTAATTTTTGCTAGTCTTTTCACATCATCCTTTCAGTCAGCCTTGGTGTTGCCGTTAGAACCACCAAGGAATCCCTCCTTGAAGTCCTTGATGCTGATGGAATCCTCCAGCCGGAAGTGACCACGGCCACGACGTGAGCGGCCGCGCAGCCAGGAGAAGACACCAAAGGCAATGCCAACAACGCAACCAAGCGACAGGTAGGGGTGATCAGTGAAAGAGAGGCGGATATCAAAGAAGACCTTTTCAAACGGAGAAATGGTGAGCTTGGGCTTCAGAGCTTGTGGGGTGTAAACGACCTTATCGAGGGTCTCGAGGATAGATGTGCGGCTGACAAGAATGTAGTTGCCAGTCACGGTATTGTCCCAGTACTTTCGGTTCTACGCGAGTTGGTGTTAGTAATCGGTGGTGCTTCAATGCAAGAGGGGAAAACAAAGGCGTCAGAACAGAGGCTGGGCTTACATCTTGGTCATTAATGATGACTCTTTCTCCATCTTTGACGTCAATGCCATAGGTGGTGCGAATCCAGCGCTGCCATGCAACACCGTCAACCCAGGCAAAGGCAATTTCCCTCCGTCCAGAGTTGTTCATATCAACATGGATGGCCTTGGCAGCTCGCAGGGCGCGCTGGTCGTCTCGGTCTTCAGCTTCTTCAATTCTCATTTGCTTGGCGTCTCGGAGCTTCTTCCTCTCCAGCTGGAATTCTTGGATCTGTCTGTCCATCCACTCGTTTGCTGCACTCTTGATCTCTCGGAGGGCACCCTGGAAAGATTCCTGGTCGTCTCGGTTCAAAACACCCAGCACAACAATCTTGTGGTCCATAATCTGACGCGCGTTTGTCACCAACAGTTCAGGGACAAGAGGAAGCCAGACCGATCTCATCCAGTCCAACACTTGGTTCGTGTCTCTCATGGCGTTAGGTGTCAGAGGAGGATAGTAGGTGGGGCGGCCTTCTCTCGACACCATAAACCGCGGCCAGGTGGTGATCTTGAAGCGGTCATACATGGCGGGGTCTTTGGTCTTGACAAGCTTGGCATGCCCGATAAGGCTGAGGGGCAGTCTCTCAATGGCTTGGAAGTCTTCGGACGTGGTAGCATGGTCATAAAAGTAAACGAAGATGACATCCTCTTTCTGCTCCAAAGCTTTGAATGACGCAAGGTCGACATCAGGAACACCACTGGCGAGATCGACGGCCTTTTCAGCATACTGAATGAAGTCACCCAGGCCTCGAAGCCCCTCATACTCGGAACGCTCACCACCCTTGAAAAAGAGAATCGTGGGGTAGGCCCGAGCACCGACATCCTTACACAGGCGCGTCTCCTTGTCACAGTTGACTTCTCCAATGTTCAGCTTGCCCTTCATGGTCTTGGCCAGCTGTTCCCAGGTAGGTGCCATGTCTTGACAGTGAGGGCACCACGGAGCATAAAACTTGATGAACCAGGGATCTTGGGTCATTGTCACCAGACGCTGGAAGTTCTCAGCCGTCAAGGCTACCGACGTTCCCTCTTCATTTGCTGTAGAGACCGGCTTCTTAGGTGTCTTGCCAGTCTCAACTTCTTTCGCTCGTTTCGGATCGACCGCAGGGCGCTTATTCTCCCCTGCTTTAGGCAGATCAAGAGTTTTCGGTCGGCTGCCAGGCTTCGACTTTTCCAGAGACTCTTCGATAATGCTAGAGAGGAAGGTGATGTTCAGGCCACCCGTCTCGCTTCGGGCCTCTTTGCCCTCTTCATAGAGGGTTGTGGTGGGGTATAGTTTGATGCCATGCTGAACACAAAGGTCGCTAAAAGCAATGCAGTTGACGGAGGCGAATTTGAAGTCGTAGAACTTGGTAAAGTCCGTCTCGCCAGCCTCTTCTGGCTTGGATGTATAGTAAAACTCGTACGCAGTCTGGAAGGTCGGCGCGTACGCCAGGCAGTGGTGGCAAAAGGGGCTGGAGCACGTTAGCAAGCAACTCCAACTCGTAGATGACAGCGATGCGCGAAGGAGGGGAGGGGGGTATTGTTATACCTATAATGCTTCACAAGTAGCCATTTTGTCTTGTTTGCCACCTCTTCAAAGTTTTTAGGAGTCAGTTCCACAAGGGGAGGTACCGGAAGAGAGTCGAAGTAGGTCTCTTTTGGAGCCTTTGAATCCTCGTCGGCGGCGGCTACAAAGGATCCAAACAGCCCAAAGGCCGCAAGGCCAGAGAGCAGAGTAGCAGACGTCAGCCGCATGGTGAGCCAAGTGCAAAGCAGCCTTCAAGGCGCTGAGAGATTAAGAAATATGGGCAGGGCGGGCGCAGATAATGCGATGATGGGGATATCAGATCAAGAAGGATAATCGATCCATCCGCGAGAATGGGCCGTCGCAAATAAGTATTGGCAAACAAATGCTGATTGTGGCGAGCAGCCCCAGCGATGCCTGGAGAGCCCGTGATTCGGCGATTGGGGCCAGATGGAGGCGCGTGCTGAAGTACGAGCCCACGCTGGAGATGAATGCCTCTAACACGTCCAAGGAGAGATGGAAATACGGAGCCTGAGACGAGACGAAGTGGTTGCGTTTGCAGCAAAATCAGCGCCACAGCGCGGTGAGGCGAGTGGTGTGGCTTGACTGCCGGATTTGGAACTAGCCTGTGGCTGCCTGCTGGGAATCAGGAAGGTACAAGGGTCTTGTGCTTGATGCTGCGGCGCACCTTCAAGTACTAACATGGACCCTTTCAAATACAAGAATAGCAAACTGACAATACCTCTACTTTGCATTTCCAGCCTCAGCAATTAATTCTTCTTTTTCTCTTTTATGCGTTGTGACATTCATTCGATCAAACCTCTCCCAACCATCTCCTTCTGTCATCGAACAATAAGCAGCGCGTACCAGTTTCGAGTCTAGCAATCCTACCCTAGGATCATGGACTTCGCTCGCAAGCGTTCAAGAGACGGTGCCGATAGTGATGAAAGCAACGGATTTGGGGCTTTAAAGGCTTTAGAGTCTCTTTCACGACCCATCAGTCCACCGCGCAAGAAAGTTCGTCAAGTAAATACACAGAATTCGCCATGGCAGCTCACCCGGATTCGAGATCTCCCAGACGAAGTAAACAAGGATACCGTTTCGCTTCAAGACCTTCTCGGCGATCCTCTGATTTGCGAGTGCTGGCAGTTCAACTTTCTGCACGACATCCCCTTTATGGTCAATGCCTTTGATGAAAGCGTCAGGCGCTCGGTTCAGCTGCATGTGGTTCATGGATTCTGGAAGAGAAGCGACTTGAGTCGGATTCATCTTTCGGTAGGCCATCTTGTTCTTTGCTGCTCAGATATCTCCTCTTTCCCCTCCCTCTATCTCTGTTTCATCCTTACAAAGAGTATATTCCTGAACTATACTTTTGCCATCATTTTTCTCACTATTTGAAATGATGTAGGATGCCGCAGCTCGATACCCCAACGTCCATTTGCACTGCGCACCTATGCCCGAAATGTTTGGGACACACCACTCCAAGATGATGATATTGTTTCGCTCCGACAACACGGCCCAAATTATTATTCACACAGCAAACATGATCCCGAAAGACTGGACCAATATGACCAATGCAGTGTGGAAATCGCCAAAACTCCCGTTGTTACCGGTGCCAGATACAATATCCCAGCACGGACAGACGCTTCCCGTTGGCAGCGGCCTAAGATTCAAGGCGGATTTGCTATCATATTTGATGAAATATGACTCTTATAAAGTCACTTGTAAGCCACTGGCGGATTGTCTTGGCCACTTTGACTTTTCCAGCGTCCGGGCAGCATTCATTGCCAGTGTTCCTGGAAAACATGGCATTCGCGATGCTTCTCAGCCTGCTTGGGGCTGGGCTGGACTGCAGAGGTGTCTGCAGGGCGTGCCCGTTGAACCAGGAAAGTCAACAATCGTCGTCCAGATATCCTCCATTGCGACGCTTGGTGCCAAGGATGGTTGGTTACAACGCACGCTATTTAAATCACTAGCTACATCCCTCGCTCCAAATGCGAATGAGTTGAGCTTCAAGGTTGTTTTCCCCACAGCAGACGAGATCCGAAATTCGCTGGATGGATACGCCTCGGGAACTTCTATCCATACCAAGATCCAATCGGCACAACATATCAGCCAGCTGCGCTATCTCCAACCAATATTACATCACTGGGCCAATGACAGTAAAGATGGAGCAGGTGAGTATTGCCAGTGTGTAGTTCTGCTTGTTATATTTCTTTTCCATTTTCGTATCAATCTTCCAATTGCAAGTGAATGAACATGACTACCTTACTTGTGAAGAGATCATGAATGTGTTATTTGTACGTCTTGTAAGCTTGAGCTAATTCCTTGGATAGCGCTTTCCGCAGATGCACCTATCTACGGCGATAGTGGGCGAAATCGTGCTGCGCCACACATCAAGACATATATTCGGTTTAATTGTAACAATACAATTGATTGGGCGATGTTAACGTCGGCAAATATGTCGAAGCAAGCGTGGGGCGAGACGCTGAAGCCCACCACCGGGGAGTTTCGCATCGCTTCCTGGGAAGTTGGCGTGCTGGTGTGGCCGAGCTTGCTCTGTCAAGACGGGGTCATGTTGAGCTCGTTCCAGTCAGATACGGTGAATATGCCGCCGTTTTCACAGGCACAGAGACCCGTCGTGGGCCTCTGGATACCTTACAGCATGCCTCTGCAGGCCTACAATTGGCATGAAGTGCCTTGGGCTGCAACCGCGGCCCATCCTGAGCCTGATTGGAAGGGCACTATGTGGACATACCCAAGCAGCAATGCTAATGGCAATGCTTAGGCTGGTCGGGAAGCTAGATTTGGAGTTTAGCGGGAATAGGTGCTGCCTGCAAGTAATAAGCGAAGCATCGATATGGGAATTAATGAGTATTGTATGACCTAACCAGCTTCAAAAAGTGCATCTTCATATCATAGTATATTACTACTAGCCATGGTTCTTGATTCCTTCAATTTCATGGCGAGTGTTTTCCGTTTCCTTCAATGATGCTCACTAGCCTTTCGACGTCGGCTCTTAAAGTGGCCTCACGATTCAAGATGTTTCCCGGTGAGGCAGGCTCACTGAATAAAAGACGAGCGGTTACGTTGTCTGGCTTGTAGCTTTCGACGCGATTGTAAGATAGCTCTTGGCGCTCACGCTTCTCGTTGCTCTGACTAATAGAAAAGATTAACCTAACATACGTGAGAAGAAGAAAAAGGAGAATTGCATGCATACCTCTTCACCAACGTCAGACAAGATAGGTGACAGTGTCCCTGAATGTTATCCATCTCTTCCTGCACAATACTGCTTGCGCGTTGGTGTAAGATGATGCGAACACAAGGATGGCTTTGGCGACTTATTGTTATATACATGAGTGACTGCAGTAGACGGAGTTGAATGCGATCTATACTTGAAGGGCCATGGCTTCTATTTAACATGATATTACCTACAGGAGAACAGCCATCAGACATCGCCCCGGTACCGCCCCGATAGGGACTTCATGTTACGAGTGAATAACAAGGGCGATACCACACTTCTCTTGTTTGATCATCTACAAGTTGTTGGTTTCAACCTTGCGGCTCATCGCTGGCATCATCATCTTTTATCAACCAGCATCAACTGCTGAGACGACATTGTAGAGCCAATTCTAGCTTCAGTCATAGAAACACCCCAAAAGGGCGAATCCATCCAAGCCACCCTCACATTGCGTGAAAGGCAGCCTTTCCACCCCATGCAACCGCCTCATCCAATCTCGGCCTCGCCACCTTTTTGAAGTTCAGCCACCACCCCGGGCAAAGCCACCACCCCGCTTACACCCCGAGGAATGCCACCCGAAATCCATATAAGCCGCCCAACTTCCATCTAGGCACAGGTCCAACTTCTTATCGCTCTAAAATTGCAGTCCTACTCACACCTTATACTATTCGCAGCGGCATACTCTGGCCTCAGCGCTTTGTCTATCCAACCGGCAGACTAACTTATGCCAACTACACTAGAATTCTCCGGCTTCTATATACGGCTGCTCAAATAAGCCAGCTCAGTTTATCTCTTGATAATGGCCGACGAACGCGCCACTCATTTCGATGGCGAGGCGAAGCATGAATATGGTCTCTGTGGGAAACAGCTTCCATGCAGCCAAACTTCCATTGAAAAACAAACTGGGCCTATCTTAGATGATTTCATCAGTTGTGGGGTTTTCAGTGATCGTATTAAAATGCTGGGTGAGGCTCATGATGGCTTTGTTGAACATGTTATATGGCTAAGGTCTTCTCGTGAATCAACGACGCCAATGGGATCTCAGCAAGATGATCGACAGAAGAATCAACAGGAAGAAAGCAATCTTTCAATTGCAAATCAACGGAGCTTTGATTCATTGAACTACGAGAAGCCCATCTCCACCCAGAGCTCTGTGGATGAGGCTCTATACCAGCCTATGCCGTTTTCTCAAAGAGCGTTTAAATGCGACTGCTCTAAATGGGAAGAAATGTACAATATCATATTCAAAGTTGAAAAGGATATGTCTAGCTTGCTGCCTTGTACACACAGCTACATACACACCGGCACTTGGCCCCGTTCTCGGAGTTGCCAAAGGTCTAAGGATTCCCAAAGCCAATTCTCGCACAAAACGTGGCTATTGTGGAAGAAGAAAAAGAAGGAGAAGGAAAAATAAACCTTTCTTAACTCTTTAAGGTACAATATTTGCGCTGTCTTGAAGTCAGTGAGAGATATTTTGGACCTGGTATTGACTATAATGGCTTTGTTAAACGATGCTAACATGCTATTGGACACGATCTAAGACGAGTTATTAGAGTGGCTCAAAAAGATTGAACAAGTTTCTGATCAGTTGTTGGGAAAACTGCAGCGTGTTTATACACAGCTTTTTAATTATACTGTGATATTTTTCTGGCTTTTCAATGAGTTTCCAAATGGCATAAGACACCTCTGCACGACCATGCCATGGACAATCTGGCCAGCATTGGTTGTATTGTGGGGTGTATGTTGGATGTTTCATTCCGGGCCTCTGCCTCCGGACCAGCAGGAACAGCCTCTGGATTTCCAAGGTGAGTTTTGTGATATCAACGATTCCCACTAGTGGCTAATTTTGAGATGGGCGGCTTTTCAGGAAATGATAGTAGTATTGACTTGCCTGATGCAGATTTACCTGATGACACTGCAGCATTTCCCTGGGATTTCTGGCTGGACACATTTGCTGCTACCCAGGGATGGGGTGTTACCGATCAGCCAGTTCAGACTGATGAAGCAGCTGCCTCGAGCAATATACCTGCCATATCACCAGCCACCGCTCTGCTATATGCGGTGACACCACATCGGAATGAACTTGTAGGCGCGAACCAGTCTGCTCTAGATGACCTTTCACGTGCTACTACTTTCTTTGCGCCTGAATCCGTCCAAAAATCTTGAGCAACTGCGAGTTCTACGAAGCAACCCACAGGCACCCTCATACAACCACGCAGGTTAATATTGCTCCATCATCTCAAGGCGTTTGTTGATTGCTAATGACTAACAGAGCTTACACGCGCACCCGTCGAGGCTCGTTCAATTGCCCGAATTGCGACAAGTCGTTTACCCGATCAGACAGCCTGAGGCGTCATATAAGCGCAAAGCATGCCAAAGATAGAGAGTTCCTATGCTCCAACTCTGGCTGTGAGAGATCCAAGAAAGGCCAAGGATTCAATAGGCGCGATAAGTGGAAGACCCATGAGAATTGTACATGTAAGAGTCGGTCTCGGTCAACCTCATCAAGCTCCAGCATGGCAAGACTCTCGTCCGAAGCGGTTCCCCATCTCGAGAGCATTGTAAGTGATTCTCTCATACGCCAAGAGCGCAGCAATGAAGCGGGGATAAACGACACAACAGCATCAGGCGGTGGAGCGCCGCAGAATCAAGGTGCGATCTCGGAACTGCGGAAACTCTGCCGAACGAAAGAGGAGGCTCTTCTGATCAAAGAAGAAAACTGCAGAACGAAGAAAAAGGCTCTACTGATTGAAGAAAAAGAATGTGAAACTGAGCGTAAAGCCATTGCGGATCTAAATGCAGCTATTAAAGTGTTGGAACGCTCAAGTGCGACTCCTAGCATATAGATTGCTTTAATATAAACGTGAACCTTCTCTTGGTATAAATGTAAACCACAATATCTATGCTCATTATCTTGTGATGGACGATTTGATGGCTGCAACTGCTTCCGTAAACCGCGTATGTATCGTGATGACATTAGTGGTGTATAAGTGGGACAGCTCGGCAGCTCCCGCAGCTCCCGTTACTTTATTTTGGCGACCTGGCAAGACTCTGAATCACGAAAAGGGCAAACAGATTTGGCCTTGATAAATAGTGGTGTATCTATGTAGCCACACGCATTCATCAGTGAGTCAAGAAGACTTGTCATTTTAAGATTACAGAAGAGCTAAGCGAAAGATTAGAGGGTGCTAACTTTGTGCGCAAAATGACGACTGACGTGAATTAGATCAAGCATAGAGAGTAAAGCGTGGCGCGAACAAGGGTCCAGGCGGAACGAGGCTCACTATTGGGCTGATTCGCCTCCATGATGACGGTGATGGGCGTCTGGGTAGATCCGAATCCGGATCCATCTGGCCATGCATTGCATGTACTTCAGCCTGTGATTGCTCAGTGTAGAACCAATGTATCCACCCGGCCAGCGGAAAGAAAAGCATGCCTTTTCCTCTCGAATTCGCACATGTGTCTGCCGCAGTTATGCATGAGCATGTATAGATGGGATGGGTATATGCGATCCGGCCTGACAGCTGACGTGGCGCGGGTGATTCTGCCCAACTGCAACTTTGACCTCTTCGTTCCTCGTCCATCTATTGCCTGCTTTGGGAGGGAGCTGCTGGCGAGATCCAGATATCAACTGTTAGTGTTTGATTTTCCAAATGCGGACAACAGAGTTAATGCTGACGCACAAAATGAGCGAGAGTATGCTCTATCTACTATATATGCAGTTGGATATAGCTGAACAAGTTGAACAGGAGCGCAGACCAGACATTAGTTACAAGGTAAGTATCCGTCAGCAGAGTAAAGATTCCGAGACAGTATCGATTTTTGCTTAGTCACCCTCAGGTACTTTACCCTTTAGTTAGGTAGGTATTACCTAGTAGTAAAAGCTGATATTCGATAGTCCTTCTACTCGCATTGTAGTATATTCCCAAAAACAAAGCATTTTACCATTTATGTATTATTTAAATATATAGAAGCTTTTTAAATGTTCTTCTGATTTTTAGAAGCATTTATTATATGTGTAATAGTTATAGTTGAAGTACCGCCTTGTCTCTCCCATACAAATTTGGAGTGTTGGATACCATACAGCTTTGGGGTGTTGGATCTCTCACACGAATTTGGGGTGTTGGATGGCGAAGCTGGGATGTTGAATAGGTGGTCCCTTTTCATAGCTGCCTCCGTCCATCGTCAGCAAAATGACTTCTCCCAACACCATGGACCAGTTTCAGGCAGCGGATGCGCTACTTGAATACGTCTATTCAGGCATCCTCGGCCCTTGTGAGGGAATGGCCGTGGACTACGCCGTGATGCGCACCACAGACAGCACCTTTGCTTTTTCAACGACACTCGAGCCTCTGGATGATACCCCAAACCCTCTCGACAGATACCAGATCGAAATCGATAGACGAAGTGGAAAGCCCTCAGCTCCAAAGAAGATCGAGATCACGGACGAGGACATGCAAAAAGCTGTTTTGGCTGCAACAGGCGAGACTGTTGCATCCTGTCGCAGATTCACCGACGGAGGTTTCAGCATCTCGTACAAAGTAACTGTGATGGATAAGCCCGATACTGCCTATGTTGTCCAGCTGCGCTATCACGGCAACGTGGCATCTATGGACGCTCTGATGAAGTTCGTCCAAGCCAACAGTAATCCAGGTGTAATACCAATGCCCGTCGTCTATTCCATACCAGGCGAGGCAGAACATCAGCAAGCCACAGGATTCGGAAGGCAGATGACGCAATTTGTTCCTGGCATCATAGCAGAATCAGTCTATCCCGACATGTCTCATGCTGACAAGCTCGAACTCGTGCGTAAAATGGCTCTGGCTTGGCAGGCCTGCTGGGACTTGCCTCTTCCATCGCCTCGCCAGATAGGCGAACTGACCGCTGCAGACAACAACGACAACATCAACCTTACTATCGGTCCTGATTGGCACTACAGTCTCGGAGGACCGTTCCTATCCGTGCGCGAATGGCTTAAAGCTCGGCTTCAGCATGCCGTTGCTAGCTTGGGGAGAGCAAGCGGCATTGATGACTATAAGGAAGAATACATGGCCTCTATCCAAACATTTGTGAACAATCAATTAGACCAAATCCCTCAAACTGTCGAAGAGTGTCCGATCGTTGCTCTCCACGTTGATATGGGTCTTCACAATGTGATCGTATCAGCGGTTGACCACAAGGAAATCAACGCCATCATTGACTGGGAACTCTGTGCCAGCGCCCCATTTCTTGCAGCTCACTCATGCCTCGAAATGCTTTTCCGGAGGGGAGCCCCAAGCGGCTTTGGAGTCGAGTATCCGCAAGCGGATCAGCTTCGCCGCGCTTTCTGGGATGCAATTCCCAAATGGAGGGCTCATTGGGAGAGCCAGGGTGCAAAGGACTTTATGGAATGGTTTCGATTTGCTCTTTTTATGCAACCCGAGTACTGCTCCAACATAATACCCAAGGCCGAAAGAAGGGAGTTTGGGAGGGAGAACATACGCGTTGTTGAGGGCATGTTGAAAAAATATGGTGTAGAAAGCTGACTTGCTCTTCAGTCCGTTTTATAGGCTAGGTACTATTGTATCTGGAGGCAGGAGTAGGCAGCTGGGGCTCCAATATATACTCGAATAAGTAAAGATTCCAAATTAAAAACATCATACTAGCAAGTTTTAGTTAGTCCTAGCTGTGTATATTACCTTTGGCTTGCTGCTCTATGTACTTCCTCCACTAATAACGGATACAGCCAGGCCAAGACATGGAAGAACTAAAGCAGGAGAGGTGATAAGAGCCTGCTGGGCTCGACTTTTTCCTCTTTCCGCTCGGATTAGCCGCCCGCCTAATCGGATCAACATCGGCCGATCTTGTGCTCGATGGGGCCGGAAGAGATGCATGTACAGTACTTGGTACATAGGGCGTGAAGGGCGCCATCACGCAGCTTGTGCCGCCAATGGTGAATTTGTATCGATACAATCCACAGGGATACAGCGGGCTGGAAACAAGCACATTTTACGTGATGGTGCTACTTTGGCACGCTCCGTGTGGTTGCGCCAATGCTACAGCGCTGCACCTGTTGGCCAAGCATCGAACGAGTCCCTTGTCGTCCGCCACGGCACCGCTCCGCCCCGTATTCTGTAGCGGCCAAACGCAGTAAGAATCATTCGCAGTCCACCAAAAGCTGGCGGCGATGCGACCTAGAACAGGCCGGATGGAGCACCCTAGCTTGACGGGGAACCACCGCTAGCCCGACCAGGATTTTTGCATCGACTTTTGCTCAAAAGGCTCTTGGGAGGCGCTGCTAGCACCGATGCGCCGTAGCCTTGTCGCTGTGCCACCACTTTGCTGCTCTTCGTGGCGTCGCTTCCGCTCTGGCTCATCATCTCACCTCTTGTCATTCTTTTCCTCTTTCCTTTCTCTGTCGAACTTCTCTTTTCCCTTTGTCAATCCTTCGCTTCCAGCGATTCGCTGCGTCCCAGAGACTTTTTCTAGCATCCGTCTTTTCGATTCCTCTTATTTCCTCTATCGGTGTGCTGTGCTGCCAGTTGGGCGCACGCCGAAGTGGAAGAGCGCCGGTTGCGAGAAGCGTTTTCCTCTCCAAACTCTCGCCTTCTGTCGGTGGCGCTTTGCCTGTCGCTCGGTTCAACATTAAAGCCTCAAAATACTCACCACTTCTCTCGTACAAACCGCCTCGTCTCTATACGTTTCTCCGATCTTCTCCCTAGTCGCACCATCTGCAGACGCTGTGTGACTCAACGGGGCCTGGATATATCTGGAGCAGGGGAGCTGAACAGAGCTTTTATAGTTGAAACCTCAGCCGATAGTAGCCTTTCTTCCGAAACAACAAACGTTGAAACCAAGAAAAACACATGAAATATTCGTTCTCTGCCTCTTCCATCGTCTTTCTGTAGAAGAGACCAGCCATAGCCGTCATGAGCCGCGCTCCCAACGGCAGCTCTGGGCCCTCCGGCCTTGAGCACCCGGCCTTTTCGTCCTCGTTCCGCTCGGGCTCGCCTCTTGCCGAGCAGGTTCTGGCGCAAGACATCGCAGCCTGCTCCGACGACGACTTTGACCCCGCCGATGATCTCCTCGATCCCGACCAGCCTCACCACTTCATGTACCGCCGGCCCAGCGGCGTGGGTTACGGAGCAGCCCGGCCCGCCTTCAATCCCAGCGGCCTGGAGGAGCCCATCTTGACGCCGCTGGAGCGAAAGCAATCTCGTGATGCCGAGCGCAGCCTGCTGCGAGACAACCACGTCCTGCCGCCGAAACACGCCCACAAGAGCCAGTCGCTGCCCGCTCGAATGTACCGAAAGATGTTCAGCACAAAGGTCCCCGTCGAGGATTCTGGCGACGAGACCGACGAGGACGAGCCGCTGCTCTCCCGTGATCCAGACCGTGACTACGGCACACAAGCCCGGCGACAGCGATCCGCCGTGGAGGGAGAGGAAGACGTGGATGAGCAATGGGAGGAGGCTATAACGTCTGGACGGATTCGCACGACATGGCAGCGTGAAGCAAAGACGGTCTTGTCCTATTGTGGACCTCTTATCGTCACCTTTTTCCTGCAATACTCAATCAACGTTGCGGGCATCTTTGCCGTTGGCCGCATCGGCACCATCGAGCTGGGAGCCATTTCTTGTAAGTTCTTCAACATGAGGAAAGTGAAATAGCGAAGCACAGGGAGACTAACTTGAACCAGTGGCCAACATGTCGCAAGCCATCTCCTGCTTGGCCCCGTTCCAAGGCTTGGCCACCAGCTTAGATACTCTGTGCGCTCAGGCTTACGGATCTGGCCACAAACATCTCGTCGGCTTGCAGTGCCAGCGCATGGCATGCTTCCTACTGACCCTTTCCGTGCCCGTAATCATCCTGTGGCTTTTCGGAGCCGAGCCTATCTTGCAGCGCATGGTGCCCAACCCCGAATCTGCTCGACTTGCCGGCCTCTACCTCAGAGTCATGATATTTGCGATTCCCGGCATCATCCTCTTTGAGTGCGGCAAGCGCTTCACCCAGGCACAGGGCCTCTTCCAGGCCACCACGTATGTCCTGCTGTTTGCTGCTCCCTTCAACGTCTTTCTCACTTGGTTGCTCGTCTGGAAGCTCGAGTATGGCTTCGTCGGCGCACCCATGGCCGTTGCCATCACGGAGAACATCCTGCCGGTGCTCCTCTTCTGCTACGTACGGTTTGTCAACGGTCGAGAATGCTGGGGCGGCTTCAGTCAGCGTGCGCTCACCAATTGGTGGGTAATGATCAAGCTGGCGCTGCCGGGGATGATCATGGTGGAAGCCGAGTGGCTCGCTTTCGAGATCCTGACCCTATTGGCCAGCCGCTTCGGATCTGATTACTTGGCGGCCCAGAGTGTTGTCTCGACGATTGCGTCCATCTCGTACCAGATCCCCTTCCCAATGTCCATTGCTGCCTCTACCCGTGTTGCCAACTTGATTGGAGCCGGGCTTGTCGACGCGGCCAGGGTGACTGGCAAAGTGGTACGTTTTTTTGTTTTTTTTTATGGTGCCGTTATGCTCTTGTTTTACTGACTTTGACACAGACCTTTGTTATCCACTTCATCCTTGGATTGCTCAACTTCACACTGTACAGCAGCCTTCGATTTCACTTACCGCTGCTCTTCACCGATGATGAGACGGTCATCTCCATTGTCGCCAGCATTTTGCCTGTTGTCGCCGTCATGCAGGTATTCGACTGCATGAGCGCTGGTGCCCACGGATTGCTGCGTGGTATTGGCAAACAGAGCATAGGCGGGCCAGTGAATTTGATTTCATACTATGCCATATCGTTGCCCATTTCACTCGCATTGGCTTTTGGACTTGGCTGGAAGCTGCAAGGTCTATGGGCTGGTGTCAGCGTGGGCTTATTCCTGTATGTCTTCTTTTCCTGTGATATGCACGTTGATTTGAGCCAATTCCGAATACTAACACGAACTAGGGTTACGACGATTGAATATACCTATCTGTTGAAGACGGACTGGAATCAAGCAGCTCGGGAGGCTGCTGCCAGAAATGCAGCGGGCTAGAAACCGTTCAATAATGGCGCACGCTCTCCCATTTCCATGTCCCTTTGCGGAACTCGATGCATCAGGCAGTGCTCTCTTTAATGGGGAAGAAAAAGATAAAAAAAAAAAATCCGTGACATCCGCGGCTCAAAAGCAGCTGAATAGTAATATCTTGAGCGAAGCCAGCTTTTGTTTCACTGTCTACAAGATGGTAGGGGCTACTGGCAAGGCTAAAAGGCCAAAAGGCTAAAAGCGAGGGGAGTTTGCATGGGCACATTTTGCATAAGCTTTGAGCAAGGAAGCAGACGATATACTTCTCATGTTTATACATGTATTTATATATACTACTAGTTTGCGTGTTGGATAATTCTTGTTTTTTTTTTTTTCCTTTTTTTCTGTTTAAAAAAAATTAAAAGACTTCAGAATCATCATTTTTTGTGTGGCTCAGGTATTTTATTTCACGGTATTCTTATTCTCCTATCGGTAGAAAGGAAATAACTCATAGAGAAGAAAAGAAGGAAGAAAAAGTATCTGCACATTTATATCTACCCGTGGCTCCGTCTCCCCGTTCGGTCTCTGGAATTATCAAAATCCTCCCTTTGCCCCTCCCGGTTTTGTTTTGTATCACTGATTACAATATCACCCTGACACGCCCAATTTCGTGCCGTCCGTTAAAAACTCCAGATGAAACATGGAAGAATCTTTTTTTTTTTTGTTACATTTGTTATAGTTTAACTGAGCATGGAGTGTGTTCGGATACCCTTGGGGCCGTGTTCGCTGTTGATAAGGAAATGGTTGGTTAGCATTGAAATCTTGCGTGGTTACATATATATATATATATAAGGGTGTTAGATTAGTACTCACTTGTAGTCTACTCTGCTCAAGCTCATAGACTTTTGCGCCTCGATAGCCTGGGCGTCCATATTGGAGTGCAGGCAAAACGCTATCCTCGAAGCCACCTGGGCGCCCAGGAACATGGCCTCCTCGAAGCCGTTCTTGCTCCACTCGCTGAGGTACGTCGGCAGCGCAATCGTCTTGATGCTGGTGGGCGTCTGGCTGTGGAAGTGGTGGCCGCTGGCGGGGCCGGCAGCCTCGGAGCCGACGGCGGGCGTGGACCCCGTGGCGACCTGGATGCTGTTGGAGTCTCGGCCGGGGACGGGGACGCCAAAGGTGCTGGCCGTGGTGGCGGCCTGCAGCAGCGGGTTGACGCTGCTGGTGGACAGCTGGTGCGGCGCGCCGGCGAAGCTGCCGACGGGCGTCTGGGCGCCGGTGCCGGCGGGTGTGGCCACGTTGGACGGCAGCTCCGACGTGAACATTGTGGCCGTGGACGGCGAGATGATGTGGCGCGCGTGCAGCGTCTGCAGGATGTTGTCCTTGAGCCCGCGCAGGCGCGAGCCGTTGCCGACGAAGACGAGGTTGTCCCAGCAGGCCGGCCGCATGTACATGTCCTCGACGCCCTGGATCGTGCGGTAGATTGTCGTGACGATGCGATCAATTTCGTCGCGGTCCGCAAAGAGGAAGCGCTCCAGGCCGACTTCGATTTCGCGGCGGATCTTGCGCGGCCGCAGCTCGGGGGGCTCGTTGGAGTCGGCGGCGGCGCCATCGTTGCCGTTGCTGCCGTTGATGGCTTCTGCGGGCTTGGAGTCTGGGATCGTGGCCAGGGTTGCGTCATTGCCATTGCCGTTGGCATTTGTCTCTTCGGACTTGACTTCAGACTTGATAACAGGCTCGTTGTCGGTTCCTGTTGCAGCAGCTGCTGCTGCTTCAGGGGCAGGGTTGGCGCCATCGACAGCAGCCTCACTTCCTACTGCCGCAACGTTGGAGGCGGGCTCAGCAGGCTTCTCAGCCTGCAGTCCTTCTGCTACCGGCGTCGATTCTGCCGCCGGTTCTGCCATTGGCGCAGCGTCTGGAGCTGCTGCTGCAGGAACACCTTTGGCGGCACCGCTGCTCTCCACACCCTGCATGGCCGTTGACTCCGGCTCAACTACAGATACAGGCACCGCCTTGGACACCTCCTCCATGATGATCTCCTCGTACGAAAACGTGTTGCGCATCTTCTTGGAGTTGGGCTGTCGAACAGGCCGTGCAGCAGC